>CM066728.1:108806101-110096726 GCA_033961575.1 Aselliscus stoliczkanus
GAGGGTTCACACCATTCTTTACAAAGCCAGAAACTAAAAATGCTTCACGTATGTTTGGAAAAAGCCAACTGAAATGCTCCTGAGATTTCTAAGGCTTAAGAGATGAACACAAACGACATAACTAAAGACTTATGGGAAACAGCTCCTTAAAATATTAACATATAAATACTGAAATAATAAATGATTGAAATTAGCAATGATAATGGTCAGTAAGGAATGTACTGTTTAATACAAAAAGTAACGCTGCCATTGACCTCTCTTCAATAGCAACACCATTGTTTATCATTTACCCTGACTTTCTCTCCAGGAGCTGGCCCTGGGTGTGAGCAGATGATGTGGTGCCTGCATAAGGGCTCAGTATATGGAGACACTTAGAATTAGATAATGAATGAAACCATTATCCCCTGGTAACCCACTCTGTCTTGAAGGACCAAAAAAAAAAAAAAGACAGATTAAAAGGGAGGGAGGAGAGAAGGCCAGACTATCTAGAAAAATATAACGATGTGTCAAATAAGGGGCTTAGAGAAGATGTTAGGGCACGGACAGATAACATTTAGCAGGCTCTGGATTCTGTCTGAAGAAAAGGGCCTTGAGGCTCCACTCTTTCTTAGACATCATCTTTCTTCCTGCTATGAAATAAGGTCAATGGCATCAATCGAAAACGATAAAAGGGCCAGCTCTTTGTCTAAGAGCTTTGATTGTTTCCTTTAAAATTTAAAATATTTTTTGGGGTGAATGCTTCCCAAATATAGAAAATCCCACCCTCCTCGTGAAGTTTTGTTCCTTCGGTCATTTATGCATCAAAAATTTTATTGAGGACAAGACAGAAAAATGTCCTCATGCATATTCAATTCTGGCTGGGGACAAAAACAGTGGATGTATAAACTTATTAATTAAGTCAATAATTAATTACAGACCACAGATGCAAAGAAAGGAAGCGCTATAAAAGGACCAGAGACGGGCTCCTGGCTGCTGACAAAGGTGGGAACACTGGAGCCAAACACTGATGATAATGATACAAACTAGAAAGGCTCCAGGGCTCCTCTCTCATCAGGCCCTTCCCGCGTGGCCTTTGAGGTTCTCCACTTTACTTCCAGACGGTGGCCGGGCCCCTGTCTGCCCAATGTCCCCCAAACCTTGAGTGCCGTGTGCTGTCTCTGGCTCTCTCATTCCCCACATCTGATGGATGGAATATCAAGACCATTCAACCTTCGGCGTATACACCATAACAGCCACCACGTACCGCCTCCATCACTGATACCCAGGTCCAAGCCTCTATCCCCTCTCAGCTCAGCAGTGACCTCTAAACCAATCTCGAGGCTGGCCCTCATTTTCACTTGGTTCTTCTCAGCACAGCACACTGACCGTGTCATGTGTTTGCTGATGATGGTCTGGTGGTTTCTTTAATCAACTCAAAGCACAAGTCATCGCCCTCAACACTGCCTCCTAGCGTATATGGTGGACCCTGGCTGCCTCCCTGTCCACGCTCGCCATGCTCTGCTCCCAAACCCAAGCTTCCTTACCTAGAACTCTCTCCATGTTCATCTTCTTTGATCTCACTCAAATGACCCTTTATCAGTGAAGCCTCCTGCATCCATTTTATTCCAAATAATAGCCCCCTCCACCAGCAATGTATAACCTCTTTTTTGGCTTTCTCTTTTTCCATACGATTTTCACACTCTGCCATATCTTTAAGTGTTTCCTTATTGTCTCATCTTCCCTCAGAATATAAATGTCACGAGGGTAGGTTTTTTTATCATTTGTGTTCACTGCTTTCCCCAACTTCTAGGAAAAGTGCCCCTGGGAGCATTTAATTCATCCATGTTGATAGAATATTTTGAATGGATGTGTATCTGTTTGGATCAATATTCCATAACAAGGATGGTTTCTGAGTACTTTTTCTTTACTCATGCCATTCTTTCTTTTTCTCTCCTCCACTCCATCCTCAAAGTCTTGGGGAGAAAGAGAGACGAGAATATGCTCATCAGGGTTATTGAAGAAAGACACACCTGGTTCTCCAATAACCCACGTGTTCTCTGTGTGTGGAAGGGTGGTCCTGGCCAAGGTCAAGCCAACAACCTGTTCTATCAAAACCCCTGCAAGATAAGTTCACAGTCCTGAGTCACTGTCTCTGCTCATGAGCAGGTTTCACAGGTTATACTGAAATTCATTTTCACTAAGCTCATGAGTTAAGAAAGCTTTTGGCTAAATACCAAAGTGCTCAATATTAAAAAAATTTACACATGAAAAGTATTTTTTGATAATATTCCACAAATGTTCAGAAGTGATCGCTGATGGAAAGAACTTTATCTGTGGAATATTTGTCACAGTATTTTATTGGGAAAAATAACTCTTACATTGGCACTTCTGTGTCAAAAATGTCAACCTTATGGATGGACCTGATACCTCTCAATAGGTGTTTTGGACACTCAAGCACATATTTCACTGATGCACCTCAGTTTTTCATGCAATAAAACCAGAAACTTCTGCACTGACCGAAGACACCATGGGTTTCCAGACACCGGGACGCTTTCAACCCTTCTGTCCCAGAGCATTTTTTCTCTGCCTGGGTTTCCAGGCACTGCGTCTCGATCTCAGGGCCCCACTGGATTCATGGGGTCCCTGGTCCATGTAACTCAATCCCAGCCCGACCTCCTACCCCTCCCAGAACCCTGGTCAGCTCTGTCATTGGTCAACCTTGCACAAACACAGACGATTCCCACATGCTATGAAAAGGGATGCTTGACTCTAACTGTAGGTAGACACTGTTGATAAAATCAACTCTTTTCTGTGTGAATAACAAGCTTTTGATTTTATGAGTAACAGGCAGGGCCAAGATGCATGCTACCCCAGGATGGAATAAACCGGCGCAACGCTTACCTCATTGATGCTCAGAGCTGCGGCTGGTCCCCAAACCTGCCCAGAAAGAATCCCAATCAAGCTGTACTTTGTCCACCAGATACAAAAGGCTTGGTCTCAAGAATATCTAATTATGAAATGTGAGTAAGTAACGTAAAACCTCAAGCTATATGTGCTATTTTACAGAACATGGTGACTGGTAACTGCCAGGAGGAAGTTTGGCAAATGAAGCTCACCTCACTAAAGAAAATATATTACATTTTACTACTATTTTATAGAGGTATCTTGGTGTGGGGGTGTGATTAGTGTTCTACATAATTCAAGTAAGATTTTCCTGAAATTGCCTGGTCCTGAGTGAAGCCTAGAATTTTCATTCGAAATCGCTTCATTCCCAAAGTTCCCTGCTTCGGGCTCTTTCTCTATTTTGTATTGGCTGTGGAATCGCTATTCAGTTTGCCGATGTGAAAGAGTTTCCATCTAAAATGGAACTGGAGGATATAAAATGGAAAATCTGTTTCATGTGGCCTCAGAAAAGCAAAACTTAAGGACTAACACACTGCTTTCCCATGAATGCCTGATTTGCAGAAAACTGATAATACTGGAATGTTCTCTAATGACAAGGCGCTGGTCAGGGGTTGGCTCAGATCAACCTTGGGAAGTTTTGCTTACATTTTCCAGAGACACGAGTAAGAAATGACCCAGGTCAGGCTGATCTTGCAAAATCAGCTGAATTGAGCTTTGTTGGTATGACTGGACTAGCTTTGTCTGCTCCAGGAATTTTCAAAGCTGGTTTCTGTTTGTTTTGGGTTTGAACAGACTTGCACTGAAATGTCCCCCCTTTACAGTCCCTGCCCATAAATACAGCCTACCCTGAACCCTCAGCAGACACGCCTGCAGCCCGCTCCAGTTTGTATACCCAGAATTGCTATTCCAAATAAACTCGTCTTTGAGCTCGCCTCGGTTCATCTCTTTATGTAGGTGGGCACTGATGTGCTGGCTTTCTGTGCACTTCCAACTCTGACTCACAGAAGGTTATAAAAGCCGGTGAGAAAGTTCTCCCTCACTATTTCACTTACGGTTGTTTTGGAAGTTCTCAAGATTGTTTTGTTGCAAGTTTTACCATCATTTTTTCGAGTTCCAGGAAAAGATGAACATAGGTTTGGAATTGTGTGCTGTCTGCATGGTAAGTGGGGAAAGGATGGACGCTTCTAGAATTCTTAGGTCTTGAGAGCCCTGGCTTCTCCATTCCCTCAGATTTCATTTTCTGGTTTTCAAGACAATTATGTGTTACTCTCATATAGATGCTGAAATGTTCTATTCTTCAATTAGTTTATCAATTACTAATAACAAATAGTTTTTACTATTGAATCTATTTTTTTTAAATTTATCCAAAATATCAACTTCCATTTGGAAGGGCACTGCCAGATCTTTTCTCATAACATTTAGAAATGATTTCCACTTTTTTATCCAATTAACTATAGAACGACACTTTGATTGCATACATGTCTTGGCCACCATGCCTAATGCAATGAACATAGGGATACATATATCTTTATGGATATTGGACAAAGAAGATGTGGTACATATATACAATGGAATATTACTCAGCCATAAAATGAAATGCTGCCATTTGCACAGCATGGACAGATCTTGAGATTATCATGCTAAGTGAAACAAGTCAGGCAGAAAAAGTCAAGAACCATATGAATTCCCTCATATGTAGGATATAAAACTGAAAGCAACAAACAAGACAAACAAACAAAAACTCACAGACACAGAAAACAGTTTAATGGTTACCAGAGGGTAAGGGTGGAGGGAGGATGGTAGAAGTAGGTAAAGGGGGTCAAATATACGGGGATAGAAGGAGAACTGACTCTGGGTGATGATCACACAATGTAATACACACAAGATGTATTACAGAACTGTCCACTTGAAACCTATATGATTTTATTAACCAATGTCACCCCAATAAATTTTATAAAATTTAAAAATATCATCTCTAGATGGATTATATTTGAATTAAAAAACAAAAATATATTAATAAATACTTAGGAGACTCTTTGCTAAATACTGGGGCTGAGGAAAGTCTTTCTAAACAAGACTGAAACCTAGTGGCAATAAAAGGAAAGGGCCACATTTAAGTAATCAAAATTTTAAATTAGATATTAAAAGCCACTATAAACAAAGATAAATGATAAACTTGGGTAAATATCCATATTAAAAATAAAGTAGTTTAGGGCCGGCCGAGTGGCGCATTGATTAAGAGCTAGCTTGGGAAGCCAGCAGCCCTGGTTCGGATCCCACATATGAGGGCCAGTGACACTGCCCTCTACAGCTAACAACAGCTCCACCTGGAGCTGGGCTGTGCGAGCCCCGGAGACGCTGTAGGCTGCCTGCCATAGGCTACAGTGAGTGGCCGGCAGCAGAGCGTGAGCTGCCAATAGCCGCAATAAGCGACATCCAGAGGCCGGTGACTGATCTGCCTCACCCGGGAAGAGCGCAATGAGGATACCAACATGGGCCAGTGAAGCAATGTCCTCCACAACTAGACTGAAGAACAAAAGGACAGCAACTTGTCTGTTCCCCTTCCCTGGTTCCCCAACGTTGTTCTCCTCCCCCAATTCCCCAATAAAATCTTTAAAAAAAAAAAAAAAAGAAGAATACCAGGGCCAGCTGAGGGGCTGAGTTGGTCAAGAGCTTGCTCAAGAGTGCGAGCTGAGCTCTGAGCAACAGCAGTTCGATGCCCAGCCTGAGCTGAGCTGCTGTTGAACTGCCAACAGGTGGCAGGATGCTCAGCTAAAAAAAAAAAAAAAAAAGAAGAATACTTTTAGCATGTTTAAAACATTCTTAGAGGGCCGGCCGAGCGGCACATTGGTTAAGAGCTGGCTTTGGATGCCAGTGACCCCGGTTTGGATCCCACATATGAAGGCCACTGACATTGCCCTCTACAGCTAACAACAGCTCCACCTGGAGCTGGGCTGTGCGAGCCCCAGCAATGGTGTGGGCTGCAACCCCTGCTGCAGTGGGCTGCCATAGGCTACAGTGAGTGGCCGGCAGCCAGCGTGAGCAGCTGGCAGCCAGCGTGAGCTGCCAATAGCCGCGGTGAGCGACCATCCAGAGGCCAGCGACCGATCTGCCTCATCCGGGAAGAGTGCAATGACGGTACCAACATGGGCCAGTGAAGCAACGTCCTCCGCAACTAGACTGAAGAACAAAAGGACAGCAACGTGTCTGTTCCCCTCCCCCAATTCCCCGATAAAAAATCTTTAAAAAAAATAAATAAATAAAATAAAGTAGTTTAATATTCCTGTTACAAATATAACTCTTACAAACTGAAAGAATAAAAGACAAATAATCCTATACAGAAATAGATTTAAAAAGCTACTTCAAATATGAGGAAATCCAAATGGCCACTAAACATGAGCATCTCCCAAAACTAGAAAAAAATCGTTTCAAAATTTATCTCCTATTATAACTTTAAAGATTGCAGCAAAACAACAATAATTCCTTTTGTTTTGAATTTCATTTAAAATTTAAAAAGACCATAGTTTTAATAACCACTTTTTTTCAATTTCAATGCTATTTGTATTAACAATGTTAAAATATGAAAAAAATCAAAATAGAAATTATAGAAATAAACCTAATAACATAAGAGTACTGAATATATAAATAATCAAGATAAATTAACTAAAATATTTAAAACTAACTTTTTGAAGGCCCAGAAGCAAAAACACACTGAACTCTTTTCCATATATATTAAAAATAAACCCCATTTATACTGCAGGTTCCTATGGGCTGACTTTCCACACTACAATGCCCATTCCTGTTAATGACATCACTGAACAATATTATCATGGTCCTGGAAAAGCATTTTGTATAATATTTCACCTTTTCTGATGATGAAAGCAGTGACACTTTATTAAACTATTAATCTATCTTCAGACAGAAAAATCTTGCTTGCTTCATGTGGTCTCAAATGAACAAGTTATTTTTTCCCCAAATCCAAGCAATCACAAAATTCCAAATCCTTTAAATATGCCATTGTAAAGAGAACATAAGGATTCTGGAAAGACTTACAAGACTGTACAACTATTTTTAAAAACAGAATTCTTTTTAAAAAGACAGCCAAAGTTTAAATACAACCTAATTTTGCAGCAATATGTCTGCAATTTTATTCTGTCCTCTGGTACATCTGTCAAAAATAGCTTTTATCATTTTCTGAGTAAAGGAAATGAAATGGCAGAACTAAAAGATATCCAGTATCAATTAATAAGTTGCTACTATTCTATCATCTTTTGCAATTGCCCCAATTTTAGCTTCTTATTCCTGTTTTTGCATCATTCCTCTTTTTATTCTTTGTACTCAGTTGAAACACAGTGACTCCCAAAATGACTCATTTCCTTTTATCTCATTTCCAATAGCTCCTGTCAGCTGTGATTTTGATTTTAGGAGATGGAGTCTAACTATTCATTTGGACATGGGATGTCAGCACCTACAGCAGTCAGGCCTGTCAGTGTCAGTCACAGTGTTCAAGCCACCTGTGCCTGCCACCTAGAAGCACAGGTAAGCAGGGACCCATTAGACGCCCAAGGGGCCTTTGGAATCAGTTGTGAAAGAGCCCATTTCACCCTGCTTAGCATGTGTCTGACTTCATTTGATGGTTTTAACATACTTTTGCGGAGAAAGGCTTCCATGGTATTTCCTCCAGTAAGTGATAAGAAGTGCTGTGAGCCTCCGGTGGTGCTGCAACACATGCCACCCTATGAAAGCTCATGGCAGTCCCCTGGAAGAGCAAGATGGGAGCCTTGCTCAGATGCTCAAGCTTCCGGAGGAACACCAGCGAAGTGAGGCAGAACTTAGGGCCCACAGGGAGTCCCTTTTAGACTTAGAAAGGACTTCTTCGCTATGAAATTACATAATCACATGTTTTGCTTAATTTTGATTTTATTTGTTTACACTTAACC
This sequence comes from Aselliscus stoliczkanus, assembly GCA_033961575.1. Taxonomy (NCBI): domain Eukaryota; kingdom Metazoa; phylum Chordata; class Mammalia; order Chiroptera; family Hipposideridae; genus Aselliscus; species Aselliscus stoliczkanus. The sequence goes on from CM066728.1 coordinate 108,813,925, forward strand.
CCTCATTTGGAATTTATTTTGGTTATTGTTGGATGGTGAAGGTCTAACACGATTTTTCCGTTATGAAACCAATTTCTTACCCTATTTACTAAAAACCCTTTATCTTCTTCACTGGTTGGTGATACCTCTTTTGTAACTTATCAATTCCTTAGTGCCTTGTGTCTATTTCTTTGCTCTTTTTTTCTATTTGAGAGGTTGGAAAACTATAGCCCAAAGCCAAATCAGGTCTACAGCTGGTTTTTGTATAGCTCTTGAGCTAAGCATATTTTTTACATTTTTAAATGATTGGGGAAAAACAAAACATGCAGTGTAATGTTTCATGACACATGAAAATTACGTAAATGTCAGTTTCAGTGTATAATAAATAAAGTTTCATTGGAACACGGCATGTTCATTTGTTTATATAATATCTATGGCCACTTTTGTGCTACAACCAAGATGAATACTTTGGCTCTAAAAGCCAAAAAATAAGTACTGTTTACCATTTACAGAGAAAGTTTGGCAACCATGGTAACATTCTATTCATCTGTCTACTGAGCCTAAACCCGTAATTGGAAGGCAAAATTTACTAGGTATGATTTCTTGTTTAATTTTCCAAACAAAATCACAATTATTTAATCAAATTACTGTTATGGGATGAAAATTTGTTGCCTCCCCCCACCCCCAATTCATAGGGTAATACCCTAATCCCCCATGTGCTGGTTCTTGGAGATGGAGCTTTGGGGAGGTGATTAGAATTGGATGAAGCCAAAAGGGTTGAGTCCTGGTTTGATGGGATTAGTGCCCTTTTAGAAGAGATGCCTGAGGGCCGGCCGAGTGGCGCAGTGGTTAAGCACTGGCTTGGTAAGCCAGCGGCCCCGGTTCGGGTCCCACATATGAGGGCCAGCGACACTGCCCTCAAAAAAAAAAAAAAAAAGAACCCAGCACATGGCAAGTAAAGGGCATGTGATGACACAGCAAGAAGCACCAGACGCCAACCATGCTGGCACCCTGATGTCAAACTTCTAGTCTCTACAACTGTGAAAAAATTAATTTCTATCATTTAAGCCACCCAGTTAATGGTATTTTGTTATGATGGCCATGCGGACTAACACTACTACCAAAAGGATCCATTGGTATGTTAATTGAGTGTGCTACCATAAATGAATTTGGTAAGGACTGGCCTTGTTATAATATTTACTATTTTCACCCAATAACATATGTGCCCCCATTCTCCATTTATTTAGAGCTTTGATATCTCTCAGGAAAAAAATTTAGTATTCTCCTACATCTCATTTTTCTTATTAATTTATTCAGAAAAATTGTACACTTTAAAATACTGACTATAGAATTCTACCTTCTACTACATTTTAATAACTGAATATTAAATAACTGAAATAAGGAAAGCATCCTTATTGGCTCCTTATATTGCTTCTACTCACTTTTCTTGGTTCTCTTGGGTTTTTCTGGTAACAATGCAATATTTGCAATAACAGTAATAGAGAATATAATAATAATAATAACACATTTCCCATTCTTCTCTAATATTTGTAACATTTTTTCATTCCCATGACCAATTGTGTTGACAAGTACTGCCACGATAATTTAATAAAACTGCTGACCTGTCCTAGACAACGGTCCTAGACAGCTAGAAGTTCCACCCCTAGCTAATCTTTCCTCTAAATGTTTTTACTGCCTCCTCTATGGCCCTACATTCATCATCCCTTTAATTGCTCTTTCTTCTCCATATCTCTCCCTTCCTTGTTCATAGATGTAAAAGAATCACATACTTAAATTAATTGTTATCATTCTGAATGTTGATTCTATTTCTATGCTTAATTTAAGAGGCGAGGCCTCATCTAGGAAGTAACCCACACAGGCCTTTTGTCAGCTCCCATATTGCAGGTGCCTGGCCTTATGTGAGACTCGGGGGATTCTCAGATGAATTCCACCCATTTCCTGGAAGGTACAGGGAACCCATTAGCAGCAGCACTCTGATAAAGGGGACTGAGCTAGGGGAAGGGAAACTTCCCTTTTTCCTGTGCTTTGGCTTTTTGTTTGTTTGTTTTTTACTATGTACATGTATCATATTCATAATAAATATCAATGCTTTCAACTTGAAGTAAAAATAAAACTGAGACTAAAATTCTTAAGTTAAAAAAGAAAACAATCCCATTTCAGTACTTCACAACATAGTAGAGAAGAAGCCAAATGGAGAGCTCCAATTCAAGGCACTGCCCATGGCGGCCAAAGGGGCCTTCCCACGCAGCTTACTAGGTGATCGTGCAGGGGGAAGACGCTGGCTGGCAGGAAGCAGGCCTGCTGAGACTTCCTGGAGCGGGGGTCCTGAGTCCCAAGGGTTGAGATGAAGTGAGCCATGTGAATGGCGTACCACTGCAGCTGAGACAGGGCGCTAGGCCTCAGCAGGCCAAGCGTTTGGATCTTGACTCCACTGGTCATTGATCACATAACTCTGTGTCATGTCATGTCATGTCACGTCATGCATGTCATGTCATACCGTATCATATCGTATGAATCTACAGAGATGTGCACCTAGAGACACAGACATAGATAAAAATTCTCCACATCCATCTACATACAAGCTCAATTCATTTTTACCTTCACTTGCCCACTGCCGTCATTTAGTCACTTCACTAGTCACCCACCACCGTCTGCAGACTTACAAGGCCGCCTGGCTGCAGGCCTTTCGCTGACAGTCTTACATGTAGATAGTCCGGGCAAAGGAAAGGCAGCCACTTAGCTACCTCGACACATGCTGTGGGAAGTGCAACACTCCAGGTCCTATAAGCTGCTTATTAGTTTGTCTCCTTTGCTGAATGCAAGCCCTGCAGCAAATGTGACAAAATTTAATTCACTGTGCATTTTCTTTGTCACATTAGTCAGAATTGGGGAATTGATTAGAATTGCCGGAATCACACGTATGTCGGTGCTGAGGAGACTGGGAAGGGAGACAGTGAGGATAAGGCTGAATGAGTTTCAGAGAATCTGACAAAAACGGACAGGCCTGTAAACTCTGAGACCTTAAAAACTGGCTGCTTTGAAAATTATAATGCTGATTTGAATTTCCACATCAAAAATTTAATGGAATATTTTTTTCTCAACCCTGAAACTTCATCTCTCTACTTGGAATGGATTTGTCCAAATTTACAGTGCTGCTTTGCCACAAAAAAGAAATGAGATAAACAAAATCAGGGGATTATTTTCCGTTAAAGTATAGTCATAATTGAATCTATCACTCTAGAGATAGGACAAAATATAAACTACGGTGGCTGGATTTGTCTAGCACGGAACTGAGCACAATATTTTTCTTCCGTAAAGTGGCCTGCTCGCCCCTCATTTATCTATAAGGCCTGTCTTTATGATGATTGCACTATCCTACAGTTACTGGAAAACAAGGTGATGTTTAGAAAACAACAAAGCGAGTAATATTTTTTCACCCCAGAAGAGCCAGCGTTAGACAACATGGTGATAGGAAGCAGGAAGTAGGTGCCGGGCACACACACAACGATATTGCCAATAAGTGGTGTTGTCATTCTTTTAAACTGAGCCATTTTGATTTGCTGGTGGTGTTATATCATCCTTAATTTGCATATCCCTGTTTACTGATGAATTTGAGGCCTTTTCATATGTCATCCTTTGTGAAATGAATGTCTGTGCAGACCTTTCGTCCTCTGTTTAATTTTAATTAGGTTGTTTTCTTTATATTATTGAACTGTAGGAGTTCTTTATATAGTCTGGATAAACGTTTTTTTTGTAAGACCCAAGTTTGCAATATGTTTCCCTGTCTTTGGTTTACTTATCCATGTTCTAGACAGCATTTTTGATGGGAACATTTGGATTTTTAAAGTTATTATTTTCTGGGTCCTGTATAAGAAACTTCTCTGTGTTAGCCCTAGCAGAGATGTGCTTTTATGTTTGCATTTAGACGCTTTATAGCTTTAGCTTTTGTATTCAGTTACAACTGAATGAGTCATCTGGGTTTAATTTGTTCATATGATAAGAGGCAGAGACAGAGGGTTTTGGGGTGTTTTTGTGGGTGTATCCCATTGTTTCCACACCATGTTGGAAGGACTCTCATTTACCCTGAGATGACTTTGGCATCTCTGCCCCAAATCAGAGGGCTACGTGAGTTGGGTCTGTCTAGGAACTTGCTATGCTGTTCCACTGATCAGTGGGGTGACCTTTACATGACACCTCCCTGTCTTGAGAGCTAACCTGTCTAGGAAAGCTCACCCAAGTAAGTACTTTAATTCTGTCTACTTTTCTAAGATGACTTTGACTTCCTAAATCCTTTGCATTTCAATACAAATTTTATAATCCGCTTATACATTTCTAAAAAAAAGCCTGCTGGATTTACACTTAGGATTAATGGAATATATACAACAACCTTGAGAAAATTTACATTTTAATAATTTTGAGATCCCGAAACCATGAACACAGTATACTGCTCCACTTACTTTGGTCGTTTAAAAATGTCTTTCAGCAACTGTGTAATTTTATATTTAGAGATCGTACTTGTCTTTTCTGAAATTTATTCTAAATAGTTTTTGGCATAACTGAAAATGAAATTATATTTTTACTTTTCCTTTTCAATTTTTCTTCCTGCCAGTTACACAAAAATATAATTGATTTTTGTATATTGGCTTTATAGTCTTCACCCTTGGTATATTTGCATATTAGTTTTCCTATTTGTTTAATTGATTCCTCAGGGTTTTCACTGTAAATAATTAATCTCTGTGAAGAGACACAGTTGTACTTGTTACTCTCTATGTCTTATGCCTTTTATTTCTTTTTATTGCCTCATCTCACGTGTATAACCTGCAGTAAAATACTGAACAGAGGTTCCTTGTTCCTACCATTTTGATAGGAAATACGTCTGGGCTACTTACAAGGAGTCCTAACCTGGCCCTGAAGGTCTTTACCCCACCCTCCAACCAGCCCCAGGAAAGACCAGGTGTGGACTCAGGGTGGTGTGCACACCGCCTTTCACTAGAAGCTCACACTGCGGGGAGCGCCGAGGAGGAGAAGGGCGGGGCGGCCGGAGGGCCGGCACACCGACTGTCCGAACCCGAAACCTGGATGTGGAGGGGAGTCCCCGGCATGAAGGCTGCTCACTCACTCTGCAGAGTTATGTATAAGCAAGCTCTGCAAACAACAGACGCACAGTTCTCAAATAGTTATGTCAGAGCAATTAGAAAAAAGAACACATTTATTCCAAAAATACCACCACCACCACAAGAGAAACACAACACAAAATAACAAAAAAAGGAAAACTTGCTAAAGAGAATAATTTCTCCTTCAAAAATCCGCAAGCAGCAAGTAGGAGCACGTGAAAATATTTTAGCATACAGAAAAGGTGAGAATAAAGAACGAACTGTTAAGCTGGGGAAACCTCAGTGCTGTATTTGTATACTTTTCTAAATCAGAAAGTGCTGGGAGCTCATTCCAGACTCCTTTTTTGGTGTGACCACTGGCACTATATCACTGCACAGGTTACCACTTCACAAGGCCCCCTCTCTCTGGAAATTCTCAAAGTGCCAAGAAACGAGATGGCAAGTGACCCCATGGCAGGCGTCCTCATTTCATATGGATTTGATCGGTGCGTATTACGTACATAGAAATTCACTGTCCAGGATCGCAGGAGGCACACAGCAAGGAGCCCTCAGTTTTTTGTTAGCTTGTTTTTGAGATAGCGGAGGGAGGATGCTGAAATAGTGACATCTTCTCTGAGAATGGAGGAAGGCCCCTTCAGGAGACACCTGCAGGCGTGTTCCTGGCTGGCCCCGTGCCCCAACCCTAACAGCGTCTCCGTGTCTCTGTCTCTCTCTCCCTCGCTCGCTCGCTCTCTCTCTCTCTATCTCTCTCTCTCTCTCTCTCTCTCTCTCTCTCTCTCTCTCTCTCTCGCGCGCGCGCGCGCCCCAGAGACTGACTTTCCTACTCTTGTCAGCAGTCAAAATTGAAGTGTTTAACCAAACATATTTCCTTTTTCTGGTCCACTGGAGTCAGGTAATGAATTCTTAAAGCTTCCATTTTCCTCATCGTTTGCAAGCAAACGATGCCCCTTACATTCCCTAAGATTGTTTTAATTTATTTATTATTATCATTTTATTATTAGCTGAATACTTTTGTGATGAGAAAGTATAAGCCAAGAGGAAAGTAACACACACAGAGGGTCCTTCTAGCCCAGGGGACATCTTTCTGAGCAGCTTCTCTGGTGTTCTTTGAGGCATGAGGGGGCCCAGAGTGAACGTCTTCCACGCATGCTGACTCCATCTGTGATGTGCCAAATTCATTATCTTTATTCCTTGAGTGCAAATCTCAGATACCTTTTCTTTCAGAAAAAGCCTCTATCCCAGCTGCATGCATATAGAAATCCCCCATATGTATTTTAATTGCAAATTTGATAGAACACAAAATTGCCTTGAAATATTCCAAATACAGGATAAATCTAGTGTAATGTGATCTACAGAGCGCAGATGGCTTCACACACATGCTTTAAAGACTATCTTGTTTTTTTCATCATAGATCTGACATTAAATTAAAATACAAAATAATCATTTATTTTCATGTAATATAATCATTTTAATCTCATGGGTCTGCCCTAGCAGGTGACCTATTCAGGTTGGCTTTCCCTGGTTTTCCTGGAACACATCAATGGTTCCATTTGTCTGGCTAGCAGAGTCTGACTAGTGTTGGGAATAAGAGAGTCTATGCAAAGAAGAGAGAATAACAACATCCCTGTCATGAACTCAAGGAAAAAAGATTAATTTTCAATACAAATGAGTGAGAAAAGAACTGGGCCTCCTGAGATGGGGGAGCTCCTTAATGAAGACATACACAGAGAAATGCCATGGCATTAAAAAGCTGCATTTTAAGCAAAGGTAAATCTATTCGGGTAAACCACACCTGTACATGAAACTTCCTACAAATAGTCTGCTAACATTAAATAGGTTTGCTAGCTCTACTCATTAAACAAAATCTGTTTAATGCTTGGGAATGTGCTTAAAATAAATCTCCTGGTTCAGAAAGCCCTAACAATGATGTTGGTATGTCTGTGTGTGTGGTGTGTGATGTGTGATGGATGTGTGATGGATGGATGGATGTGTGTGTGTGTGTGTGTGTGTGTGGTGCGTGTGTGAATAAAATGGTTTAACTGCTGTTTTCATTTACAAATTGTGTGACCTTCAGCAAGTTACTTAAACTATCTGAGTCTCAGTTTAATGTTCTGTAAAGTAGGAACACTGCACTTTTGTGCATTTAAAACAAAATAATATGTTGAATAATATTGCTTTGTACAGTGTCTGGCACACAGCAAATTTGAAAATGGTAACTATTACTTTTATTTACCCAAGAACTCTTAGAATTCTTGGACTCTGTTTCAGGCTTTTATGGAAGGTGTCATGAGAAGATTCCTTCTTTTGTGTAACCCTGCTTCACCAAAACCACCTAGCATGTCTCCGTCTGGTTGGTTCCAAATGCAAACCTGGAAATGCAGATGCAAGAAGCAAAAGGGAAGCCTTTGCCACCTGTAATTAAAGGGCCTGCCTCCGCCCACCAAGCTACAAGGGGAATCTCCAGAGTGACATGAGCACAGTTTCCAGCCACCTCATCTTTCCCCCAAGGAGGCTGCGGGTTTAGCCCACAACCATCTGTGGCAGCCCTGTGACAGCTCTGTTACTGCCACCCACCTCCTGGGAGGGCCTGTGTGCAGCCAGAAAGAAAACGTTTTTGGTTCCGCTTCCATGGGGCCACAGGAAGGCAGGGCGAGGACGCTCAGACTGGCAGGCTTCTAGTAAAGGAGTCTAACCCCAGGACACCATATACCCAAAGGGTCAGTTCCCACGTACTGCAGTCCAAATAATGCTTCCTTGTTGCTTTTGTAAATAGAAAGAGACTAAATCTACATGCCATAAATAGCCAGGCACACACACACAGACATATGCACACACCCTCATGAACAGGTTCAATATTTCTTAATTCTTGAAAAACAAAAATATTATGTTAGAGTTCATTCATTTTAAAAACTGTTAGTTTTAAGGAAGGACCCAAGATGGCGGAGTAGATAAATGCTGTGCCTACCTCCTTCTGTGACCACATTAAAATTACAACTCAATTATAGAACAGTCAACGTGGAGAACCATCTGAAATATAGCTGAACAGAAGTTTTATAACTAAGGATATAAAGAAGAAGCCATGTAGAGACTGGGAGGGTGGAGACACGTAACAGGCCAGCCCCAAATCTCCATGTGGCAGTTGAGAACCTAAAGAGATATCTCAGCTATGGGGGTTCTCCCTGGAGGAGGGAAGCATCCCAGCCCCACACTGGGCTCCCCAGCCCAGAGTACCAGTGCTGGGAAGAAGTGCCCCCACAACACCTGGCTGTGAAAAACAGTGGGGATTCTGACCACCATGGTGGGATGGAAGGCTACGGGAAACCCAGACATCCTCTTAAACAGCCCATGCACAGACTTGCTCGCTCGCAGGCACTCATCCTTGGCTCAGGAGAAGGCATGGTGCTTGGCAGGCATCAGGGACATATGGGGAGAGACCGAGTTGTATGGCTTTCGGGTGCGGACTGGAAAGACAGTAGCCATTGTCCCTGTGTGGAATCCTCCTCCCATGCAGGCAGGTGCCATCTTTTCTGTGTTGAGCCTGCCTCCATAGGCCAAATCTGAATCTACATTGGCCTGGAGAGCTCCACTGCTCCATCCTGGGACCCTGCCTAACCCAGCTCGCCCAATGCCGGAGGCACCCTCAGTAAGCAGCCAACCCTACCAGCATTTCACTCTTTCTTGGACAACAATCAGGGACCCACAGGTCCAAGGCAGGCAGCAGCTGGCCTCAGTGTGCTCTGAGACTTTTGCTGAGCACTGTCACCAAACCAGAGTCTACATTAACCTGGTACACACTCGTCCCTCAACTCACATACCGCACAAGGCCAGGTGACAGCAGGCCAAAGTGTGGAGGCAGCCTGGGTGTCTGTCAATGGATGAATGGATAAAGAGGAGGTGGTACATATATACAATGGAATATTGCTCGGCCATGGAAGGGAACGGGTTCTTGCCATCTGCCGTGGCATGGATGGACCTGGAGGGTATTTTGCTCAGTGTAGTGACTGACAGAGAAAGACAGATGTAATATGATTTCACTTACATGTGGAATCTAAATTACAAAATAAATGAACAAACAAAACAGAAACAAACTCATAGATACAGAGAACATTTTGATGGTTGCCAGATGGGAGAGGGCTCTGGGGGTAGGTGAAAAGCAGAAAGGATTAAAATGTACAAATTTGTTGTTACAAAATAGCCATGGGGGTATAAAGCATAGGAAATACAGTCAGTAATATAGTAATAACTATGTATAGTACCAAGTGGGTAATACACTTGTCAGGGGGATCACTTCTTAAATTATATTAATGTATAATTACTATGCTGTATACCTGAAATTAATATAAAATAATATTGTCAACTGTAATTGAAAAATTTTAAAAGGGGAGGAAAAAGGTGAAGGGCAATAAGAGGTTTAAATTTCCAGGTATAAAACAAATAAATCAAGGAGACGTAATGTACAGCACGGGGCATATAGTCAATAATATTGTGATAGCATAGCATGGTGTGGTGTTAGATGGTTGCTGGACTTGTCATGATGATTATTTCTTTAGGTATATGAATGTTTAACAACTATGATGTACCCCTGAAACTAATATAATATTATACGTTAGATATATTTTAATAAAAATATTTTAAAAATAAATTAAAATTTTAGTTTTGTTTTCTAATAGATCTGAATATTTATAGTGCATTAGAATTTTTTTTAGCACTGGTTTTAAAATAGAACATTTTGGTAAAGAAGGTCTATGGTACATATTTAATTGTAAAAATAGAGTTAATATTTAATTTTCTTAACTGATCCATAATTGGGTATGTAGGATTTAGTCTCATTCCAAAAGAGTAAATATAAAATAAATGATTTTAATCAAAGGTATGCATGGTAACAGAGTATTGATTAATCTGATTCTGAAGTCCTAATTTTAGGAATAGCTAAAATAAATAATTTTCAGATATTTCAACAAATAAGAGCAAGACATTAACTGCTAAAAAATAAATGCAAAAGTACTTAATGTTTCAGAAATTCTACATCATCACATTTGTAAATAAAAGCGACCACATAATTACTGTTTCTGAGAGTCTTTCTTATATTTCAATAAATTATAGCGAATTTTTAAAAACAGTATTATATGTTTATTTTAATGAGTGGAAAAGAGGTAATCCAGAAGAAAATATTAAAAATCACGTATAATCTAAATACCTATCATTCAAAAGAATCCATTTCAGTACTTTGATGTGCATCCTTCCAATGGTTTGTATTCATATGCAGATATTTTTATTACAAAAATGGAATTGTAATATTCCTTTAATTTTCAAACCTCTTTTCATATAATAATGTAAATAAATATTTCCCCATATTATTAATCTTCAATGTCTTTATTTGATTTGAATGTGACAAAGTATATGTAACCTGTCCCCTACTGGCAGACACGTCATTCTTTCCATGCTTTGCCATTATAAAACGTACTGTGATGAGCATCCTTGGAAGCTAAATTTTGGCACACATTCATTGGGATGCTTTTAGGATCCATGATGACAAGCATGATTGATGGGTCAAAGGGCATTCTACCTGTGAAGGTCATTACTATATTTTGATTGCCCCTCGAATATGGGATCTGATTTAAAGGTCACAGGTAGGGTAGGCAAGGGTCCACTGGCCCAGGTTCTCACCAACCCTAGGTTTTACATGTATTTGAAAGCTTTGCCACATTGCTTACAGATGCTTTATCCACTGTGAATATGATATTCATACCTGTTGTATATTTTGTATGTGTGTTTGTGTGTGTGTGTGTGTGTGTGTGTGTGAGAGAGAGAGAGAGAGAGAGAACTGCTCCACACCCATAGTCTATGTGTCTACATCCACTGTCCTATTACAGACTTTTAAATTATTTGAAAACATTTTGCAAATATTTTCTGTTTTTCATATTACACATATTATTGCTTAAAATAACTTTCATGTAAAGACATCTAAAAATCATGTCAAATATATGTCTTTTCCCTCATGTCTCTATTTTTTGAACCATCATCCATCTCCTCTACCATATGGAAAAGGAGTGGTGATCTGTCACCACCATGAGCCCAACCCTCATGACAATCCGTCCAGTTACCCTCCCTAGAAAACACATTCAATATCTTCTTGTATCTTATATGAACATGAGTTTTATATCATTATTATAATGTCATGTCACTAATTTCATAAGGTAGATTTTAAAGAAAACAAGGCTTATTTCATCAAATAATGGTCAAAACAACATCAAGCCGAAGTGTGTTCATTTTCTAGGGCTATACTACTAACTACTGCAAATGGGGTGGCTTAAACACCAGAAATGTATTTTCTCAGTTCTGGAGCCTAATGTCTGACGTGAAGGTGTCAGCAGGGCTGGTTCCTTCTGAGGTCTCCCTCTTTGGCCTGCAGATGGCCTTCTTCTTCTGGGTCTTCACATGGTTTTTCTGTGTGTCTGTATCATAATATCCTCTTCTATATTATATGAGGACATCAGTCATTGGATTAGGGACCACCCATATGACCTCATTCAACTTTAATTTCCTCTTTAAAGACTTTATATCCAAATTCAGTCTCATCCTGCGTCACTGGGAATTAGAACTTCAATGTATGAATTCTGGGGGGATATGATTCAGCGCATAACAATGATGAATGCAATCCTTAATACAGGAGAACAAACTAAATAGAATTCTAAAAACCTGCAGCCTATAACTAACCTCTTCAGTCCCTTGCTGAAAAAGAAACCAACAGGGCCAAGTTGCGCGGTGGTTAAGCACTGGCTTGGGACGCCAGAGGCCCCGGTTCGGGTCCCACATATGAAGGCCAGTGACACTGTCCTCAAAAAAAAAAAAAAAGAAACCTACAATCTACATTCTCCTTAGGATCTAAACAAGACCCAGGATTCCGTAACATAATACTCAAAATGTCCAAGAATTGATCGAAATTTCCTCAGCACACTAAGGGCCAGGAAAAGCTCAACTCACAAGTAACAGTAAAATCACTAGATACTAATCCTAATATTTCACAGATGTTAGAATTATCAAAGACTTTAGAGTGGATATTATAACTAACCTCTAAGAAGTAAGCGTGAATATGCTTGAAATAAATAGAATGATAGAAAGTCTTAGGAAAGAAATTGATAACACAATGCAGAATGAAATGGAGATTTTTAAACAATAACACAATGTTTTAATTCAAAATTAAACTACTATTAGTATCTTTTATTTCAAAATTACATTTACAATTTTAGTTTAATGTTACTTTTCTAACTGCTAATATACTTGTATATTAAAAACAAAAACGTTTTGTCCAAAATTCTCCAAATCCTGTTTCCTCATTTGCCCAAGTCATCTCAATTTGCTTATTTTCTTGTTTAAAAGAGAGCCATCCTAAATTTTTCTCTGAAAGGGCTATGTGCTCTAAACTCTCTTCCATGCTCACCTCGCCTCTCAGAGTTCCTCAGCTCCGGGCACTGATGTCATGGAGACTGGCATTGGGCCTCAGTTCCAGGAGAATCTCTAGGACAACTTTTGTGGATAGAATTTTAAAGAGAAAGACTGGCAGCGACACAGACCTAAAAGGGTAATTTCTAACATTCGCCTATGAGAAATACACTTTCTTCACATTGTGAGCTCCTGAGTAAGCTGAGAACCAAAGGTCCATTCAGTCAAATGTCCGCTTCACACAGCTCCTACATATAAGTGTTTCCCAAAGCATTTAGAGATAAATGGAAAAAAAAATTTCTTTTGTTCTCTCTCTTGTGGTTAAAAATAGCAACAATAAGAAAGAACCATTCTTTTAACTATAGCAAAGAAAACGCTGAGCAAAATTACTCTCCATAGATAGAACCTAAGCTTCAGATCCATAAAAGAAAATGATTCATATTGTATATATCTTCCAAAGTACACGTTATTTATTTTTAACTTTTAGAGTAAATCTCTAGTAACATACTAGCTAAGAATTTTTCTGGTAGAATCAGCAATTAATGCATGAACAAGGAGAATGTTTCTGGGACCTTGTAAGATTGAAGGCTGAGAGCTTAATAATGAAAAGCATTTACAACACTCAAGGTCAGGTGTCTGTTGCCCTCCTATGTCACAATTTTTAAACATATAATAAATAGCCTCACAGTATTATTCCCATGAAACTGGGTGGAAATAATACGTTATTTGAATTATGACCAACATATAAGGTGTGATCAAACAATACAGTGAATGCTTAAATTAAAAAAATATATACTATAGTAAAAGACACATTGCCATTAATCCCCCTCAAAATACTCCGCCTTACTTAAAGCACACTTATACCATCGTTCTGGGTACTTTCTGAAGCAGTTCTGGAATATGGCAATTTCTGTCAAATAAAAACATTAGTGTGTCCTCATCCCCCTTATTCACTGGCTCTGGCTCTGAGACTCCTGGCTTTTCCCCAAAGTCAACATGATTCAGGACATTCAGGCAGCCAGGACAACACAACTAAAGACACTCAGGAAAGAGGCCTTCCAGAGCTGCTTCCGAAAGTGGCAAGAATGATGGGATAATGTGTTCGAAGCGATGGGGAGTATTTTAAGGAGGATTAATGGCAATGTGTTTAACTGCAGTAATTTTTTTTATTTAAATATTCACCATATTGTTTGAGTATACCTCATATTAAGATTTAAAAGAAAGTTTCCAGATGCTATATTCAGGAAGAGGTGAAATTCTGTAGGGTTAGGGCTAAAAATATTATATATCCCTTGTGGCTTAATTCGCTGCTTCCAATCGCAAGCACTTAGTTGAACGCCTTGGCATCTCCTTAGCTTGCACAGTTTCTTGTTGATTCTCTGTTTTCGTTTTCTTCTGCATTTACTTTTCATGTCACCCTCCTTTTGGCCCACCTTCAATTGCTCTTATTCATGTTCCAAATCTCATGAGTGATTGCTTCCCTTGTTGGTGACATATTGAAGTAGGAGGGATCCTCTATTCTGTTTCCTAGTCTTAAAAAAGTCTACATTGTAATGGTTAGTTACATAAATGCTACAGCAAAGAGATGTTATGTTAAACTGTATTTATCACAACAAAATTACAGAACATTAAAATATTTTAGCTGTTCCATTTAATTTTCTTATGATGATATTTAACCCACAAATTCAGTTGTTCTGGTCAAAAAGTCAAGAAAACCAACCAGTTTTGATGTATGTTTCTCTGTGTTTTCATTTTCTCCCTGAAAAATGTATGACTGCCAGATTTTGTGGTCACAGCCTCTCAGTGAATTGCCATTTTGACCTGGTTTGGAGTTCTACCTTAAGGAAAAGCTTAAATGAAATGTTCAAGCAGAAGCCAGATGGCTACCTGTATAAGGATAAAAAGGTTGTGTGACCTTAAGCAAGTCATTTAATTTGTTTCCTCTTTTATAAAATCAATGATATTGATTTAAAAAATATCCAAGGCTCTTTCCACTTCTAAAATTATTAACGGTTCTATTAATCTTTGCCTATTGAAAATTCTTCATCTTCAAACCAGAATGAACTTTCCTGTACTTCTGAGAATAGAGAACTAAAACAGTATGACTAAATTCAGTGGAGATTTAATTCTCAGTAACCTCTCTTGGGTCATTGGCGCCAATATTCTTTGCTTCTCTAAAGGCAGACAACCAATGTTCCTTTTCTTCTTAAATCTGAGCAGTTCATGATTACAATTGTGGGCTTGGTGCCTAGAAAACCAAAGCCACTTAGAGACAGCATTTTAGTGGAACGATCAGATGAGAAGTCAGATAAAGATGTGGTATATGACAAACCAAGCTTCAATCCTCTATTCCAAGTGGCTTGGTGACCAAGAGAAGGAGAAATATTAGGGAGTCAGCTAAGTGGAGTAGCCTAGAAACTGAAGAACTCTCGTTACACACTAGGCCGGGAGCTGAAGTGCATTTGGATGACAGAGGCTTAGGTGTGTTTTCCTGGACTCTTGGGTAATGTCCTTCCATTGTTGAAAATTACTTCTCCCCTATGAAGGCCAGATTATTTGTTACAGACTATATTTTTAGTGACACGGTCCAAATCCCTCTCAAGCATCATCTCTAAGATCTTGCCCACACCTCTGAGCCAAGTGCACCACTTGTCACAGGTGTGGGTTCCCTGAACATACCTGGACTCTTAGATCTCCGTGCGTGTCTGTGTGGCTGCCTCAGCCGTCCAGACTGAGTTCTGTGGCGCCCTTCTCTAAGAAGTCCCCCTCTTCCACCCTAGGCGTTGAGGACCCTTTGGGGGCTGCACTGCACTCACCACACTGCCCTGGGCTTGCTTGTCCCCATGGAGGTAGCCCTCCATGAAACCACAGGGCCACTGCATGACGCATTCCAACCTATAACTAGCCTGTAGACCCAGTGTCCTGATACAAGAGCGCTTGTGTTTTAGTAGCACATCACACTCAAAGCTCTATTGTAATGATTAGGCTATCTGACAGCAGCCCATAAGGGATACAGCAGGTTTGATTGCCCCATTTAACTTGAAAGGATGGGAAGTCTACAAATGTTAACTCAGTCACTCAATCATGGCTGAAAAAATAAGAAAAATACATTCTTCACATACACAAAAGGAAGCTAGAAGAAATACAACATTTTGTAAAACAGTTGTCAGTTGAACTGAATCAAGTAAAAGTTTGCCCAGATCATGAACTGTGCTGTGAAGAGGCAGCGAACGTTCTGATTTAGTTAGAAGAATCCATAAAGTCCCCTATTTCAACTCCAACAAGGTATAACTTCCAGCTCTGGCAGCAGCATCAAACACGGGCTTTTCTGGTGATGGATTCCCACCCTTAGTCGCAAAAATCACAGTGACATCACGCACTGCTTTGGAATCTGTTTTCAATCCTAATCAGAAATTCTACCATCGAACTGTAAACCACCTCTGGAAGTAAGACCAGGCACTTAAATGGCATAATTTCCATAACCTTAAGTGCCTTAAAAAAAAATGGCTCTGGGCATGCTAATTACTGTACCAGCCATAAGGATAACACAACCTACAGTCCTTTAACTTGCCTTTAGATTTATCTCACTGTAGACTTAATGAAGAGTTATACCTGTATTAAACTGTATCAGAGCTGAGAGACTGAGCATTTAAAGATCAGAGCCTGACTTACTACGTAAGACAGTGAATATATAGGAAGTCTGCTGTGACAATTCAGAGATGAACTGCTTAGGAACTAAACGGTGCCGGGAGAAATGCATATTAATAAAAGGAAAGCTCTGATTTTGAGCTCTCATCATGCACTACATTAAGTGCCAAATGGACAAGAAATTAAATATTTTCAAAAATCGGATCACAAAATATGAAAAACAACATCCAGACTGTCACTTTCTCTTAAAGGAACAAAATCAATTAAGAGGGGAAAAGGGGGTGGAAGGAGGGGAGACAGTCAGTCCTTCCTTTGATAGAAACTTACACATCCAGGTTTTTTGAAAGGCAGGCCCAGATCAGACTTTCCGTTGTGTTTCCGTGGTCTGACATAGTGAATTATATTTGATAAGCACTCACCAGTAAGAAAATGTTTATTGACTAAACTTATAAATGAAACAAATATATGAACAGTAGGTACTTCTGTACAATAAATCCCAACAAAAAATAAGATTAAAGGAAGAATCAGGAAACACGAGAGATAAGCATGACCTGTGAGGTTGAATAGCTAAACTGAGTAAAGAACTAAACCCATTAACAAAACCACATCCCTGAAAGGCAAGATGTTTCAAGTTCACACAATATGGAACGTAAAGAAGTGAACGATCCTTGCAAAATATGTCAGTTGCGTTAGAAATGAAAGTAAACAGGACACAAATTCCTGAGGTTTCAATTTTCTATCCCATTAGGAAAAAAAACAAGGAAATGCCAAAATCCACTGCAGACAAATTTGGTGTGTTTGAAATGACAAAAACCAGGGCAGAGTTTCAGAAAACAACCCTATTTATTCTAAGGGAATAATTCAGGGGAACACAAGCAGCAACAACTAACCACCCTGTAAGCCTAAAGACAGCACAGTAGCAACACTCTCAAAAATCAAACGCTTCAGCCATGGAAATGACCAGTGTAAACCTTCAGAAACATAAAAAAAATGTAGCTGAATTGTTATCCAAAATGTAAGGAAAAAGTTATGTGGATACCATGATGACCCCTAAGAAAGTGCTATGGCCACAGATGTACACAGACTGAAAAGAACCCCGTAAATTTAAATATTGGCTAAGGACAGAACTGTCCATGTCATCTATTAAAAATTGCTTAAAGAAGGGCCGGCCGAGTGGCGCGGTGGTTAAGCGCTGGCCTGGGAAGCCAGTGGCCCCGGTTCGGTCCCACATATGAGGGCCAGTGACACTGCCCTCAAAAAAAAAAAAAAAAAAAAAAAAAAAAAAAAAAAAAAATTGCTTAAAGATATATTTTACCAAAAAATTACTGAGACTGGTCAACACGTTTTTGAAATTCTAAAGTCTAATGAAAAGTCACTGTGGATTTAACCATTTTAATATTTTTCACAAGACTCAAAATATTATAATACTTGGAAACTTCCAGATATTGATACTATGCAACATCACCTCCTAAATTCTAGAATATTAGGTCATGCCGAGACGAAATCCCCCATGTGCCCTGGAGGAATCAGGTCCTCAGTGTGACACATTTAGCGCCAGGACACGGACAACGGCCCCTCCATCCAGCTCCTTACCATGACACACTGAGGTCCTCTGGTGCTACAGACTCTCCATCTGCAAAGTGGGGCTCATTTGGGAGAAATCCCTTAGGGGAAGAAAAATGGAGTTTGGCGTGTTCAGCGAGCCCTGAGAGCAGCATTGCCTCCTAAGTGCTCTGCAGCTGCCTTCAGAAGGGCTCCCCCAGTGGGGCTCACGCCTCGCTGAACCCCAGTTCTTCACACACATACAGAAGGAAACTCCTCTTTGCAGTGTACCTCTCTGTTTGTTATTAAAAACAAGAACTTTCGAGATTTTTGTTTTGCTCTCCTTTGGAGAAAGCTCAGTTAGGTTTCTCAAAGCACGTTCCTGCGAACGGGGGTGTTAATAGGTGTTGTATGGAAAAGTTGTACAGAAAAGTTGTACGGAAAAGTCAAATACACGTGAGAAAAGGTGGGCTGCTCAGGACTGGGTGCAGCAGACATCCCAGGGCTGTCAATCATCGCTGGCAATGGGGTTTCCTAGGCAGCAGGCAGTGTGAGCCTAGGCATGTGCAATGCAACACCCTTTTTCTCTTTCTTTTTTTAACTTGTAGAGAGTTTCTATTTTTAAAAAAGTTTATGTGACCCAGAACTGACAACATAACGCATATGAGGCGCAGCAAGCTCTCAGATGGTCCTGAGAAGAACAGTTTTGCAGTTTCTTTTCTACATTTGGAATTAGGGGAGGAACCGAAGGAAGACACATGGAGGTGGGAGAAAGCAAGGTACAAGATAGGTAACAAGACCCTGTGGTCCCCCGAGGGTGGTTTCCAGGTGTCTAGAAAAGAGGATTACTTCTAGCATTTCATAAATGCACAAGTACCAGGGCAGGGCTGGCTTTAAAACCTTTCACTAAAGAGGTTCCAGCTCTTGGGCGTGACCACCCACCATGACCTCCGCAGTCAGGAATTTGTGACCAGATCACCCTGTGAGAGGACTTTCTGTGGAACTCCCTTTTCTGTCCACAGCTCTCCGTTTGGTCATAAACCAGTATGAATGATGCATTGATGACCAACCTTTTGGTCGGGTTTGTGTGGTCTCCCAGCGCTAGGAAGGCTCATTCCTAGGAAGTCTCAATATGGACATCATCTTGTTGAAATGGTGGACCGTTGGGCATGGGGAAGGACCATAACTATGGGAGGTGGGTTGAGGATGAATTTTCTCAAAAGGACAGGTCAGGTAAATGGAAGGCAGTCGGGTCTTATGGCCTTCATTGCAAAAAGACACTCTGGGTCATTTCTATCCACACAGGGTCCTTTTTCTGGGGGAAGCATCCTGTAAGAGGTGGGTATGTAAAATCATTTCGGAGACTCTAGTCTGTTTTGTTATATATCCAGGTGACCCCTTGACCCCTGTACTCAGGCTAGGGCAGACTAACGACCTGAAATTTTTTTTTTTTTTGTAGCTCAATCAACTGTGAACATGACTTTCATATTTGGAACAAGAAGCTTCTCTTTTCAAAACTTGTGAAAAACTGAGTTTGGGGTAAATAAGTAGCTGAAAATAGTTTTCACCAGGCATTATTTATCTCCCTATTCATGTTAAATAAAGTGGGTGCCATAAAGAATGGACCGTAACCAAGGGAGTCCATAGGTTCTGAGGTTATTTTAGCACAGGAGAAAGATAAGCCTGATGAAAACTCCTCAACTCTGCATTTGTTTCTCTACCTTTGAAAAGAAAATGAAAGCCCTTTTGATAAAAGTCTTAATGAGTCGCCCCACGTTTCATTTATATGTGCTTTGAAGGGCTCTTGAATAATATCAAGTGAATGCACAATTAACTTGTGAAAGTCAAAAGGGCAGCCATAAAGGAGCCAGGCAGGAGGAAAGGCAGAGCGGCTGGCTGGTCCGGCAGGGGGCTCAGCACGCTGGCTGCCTTGTGGGGTGACACAGCCACTGTGTGTTTACTCCCCTCTCTGAGTGCCTGATCTTATCAGGAGCAAGTTCACATCCCCCTGCTTTCGCGTGTCTCTTTGTTCCCTGGAAGAAGGTAAATAAAGTGGTTTTCACACCTGAATGCCCGCTAGGAAATGCGCCCTGTCTAAAACCCGGGGCAGACCCTTCCTCGGTACCGAACTGCCTTGAATTCTTCATCATTTGCTACCTCAGTTAATGCTTGCTGAATATCTCTTGGTAATAGCCCTGCACACATTCAGGTTCTGTTTTTGTAAATCTCAGGAACACAAGGAACCCTCCATTTCTCTTGGGGTGATCTCCCGCGTGGTTTCTTTGCGCTTTGTTGGGCAGCAGCAGAGTGTGGATTCAATGAAGTGACGTACAACGTAGCTGCCCTCAGAGCCAAGGCCCTGGGCAGTCCATCCTGGGGAGAAGCAACGACGGTGATCACAGAGTGACTCACGTCTGCGGAGCCCACTGGATGCCACCATGAAGGCCCCATTCGGAAGACCCCCAGGGTGGGCTCCCAGATGGGCGGCCTTGAGCAACTCACTCACCCTCTGTGTGCCTCCCAGGCCAGGAGGAATAAATGGGTTAATGTATATAGAGAAATTAGGACAGCACCGAGCGTGCTGGAAACCTGTGGGAGTGTGACCCTTCCGTTACTGCTTAAATTCTGATGAATTCCTTGACTTTCTCTATAGGTACGTTACTCATATTATAAGACCTCCCTTGTTACAATAAGAAGTGAAGCTTAAATCTGTGACCTCCTTCATCTGGTCTGTAAACGCATCCTTATGCTGCATTGCTAGGGTGGTTCTTGGCTTGGGAAGAAATGGCACCCTTATGAAACCATTTTTGGGAAAAACTGCTGAGAAGTAACTAAGCTGCCTTGTTCACGTGGAGAAGAACTTCCTAAGTATGCTTACAAAGACTCTCTTCTATAGAATTAATCTTTTCAAAATCTAATTAAATTCATTTTCAAATCAAATGGAAATATGGCAGTAATCAGAATGAGTCTGAATGTGCAATTTCCAAAAAAAAACAACAAACCTTTTTCTATGCTTGTGCTTGGGATGGTGCTTACAATAAAAGCAGAGGAGTCTTTGCTTAAATCAGTACACTCAATCAGCCATCACTGACCATAAACAATGGGTAAGGTGCCGGGGAGACACAAAGGTGAAAACACTGGGTCCTCACAAGGAGGGAGTTATGTGCGATAAACTGTAAGATTTTATGTAGAAATGGAAGTCAGACACGCCCCAAGCCAGCATCGATTCCCTAAAACGCCATAAAGCTCCCTGTTCTCATTTACCATGTCCTGGGCTGTGTTTATCATGCTGACCCAGGGAGCATGCTCACAGTGGAGGTGTTGCTTTTTGTCTGGATCATATCAAGTCATGTAAGAGCCATTCTATTTCATACTTATGGTTTTAAAAGCCTCCACATATTTAGACAGCTATGAATATACTCTCAAGGGGACAGCAACATGAGCAGTTTGCACATTTGTATTTTAAGATTCAAACAGGAAATTTCAAAAATGTGTGACTTTCAAGTAGATCCACATGGGAAAATGTCTTGAGCCTAAAAGGGGCACCGGCAGCCCCTCCTGGACTCAGGAATGCTAAGGGTAAAAGCAGGGCCCTCTTTTCAGAAGGGTTTCTGTTAGTCATAAATATAGGGGACATTTCCAGAATGGCATTCATAAATATTTGCTAGTTCATATTGCTTCCTATTTAAGCAGTATGATTTGCTAATTCCTTCTAACTTTACTTTTTAAAAAATAAATATCACAGATCACATCTTTTATTAATAGATTCCAAATTCGGTGAGATCAAAGATTAAACCTGTCCCCAAAATGTCAGGAAAGAGAGCAAGACCAATAGGAGGCATTTAAAACAATCTGCAAACGGCAATGCAAGCTGATTAAATCCGAGACTCGGAATTTCAAAAGACAAAATAAAAATAAAAGGAGATGCAGTAAATGTGAATGCCTCATCGTGTTTCTTAGCTGAACTGAGTATCTGATATTGTCCTCTAAGGGCCACTCTGGAAAATACAAAAACAAGCAAACAAACAAACAAACAAAACCTAATGCCTTAATGGATTCCTACAATCAGTAGAGAAAATAGTTCATAATTACACTGAGAATGTAAGAAAAGGGAACCAGTTTATAAAAATTTAAAGACTTGGGGTTCTTAGCTTTTAAGCTCACCGGCTTTGCCATTTTGAAACGTTTTCATCAGTTCGTTTATCCACTATTTAAATATCTCTCTCTGGCGCTCGCTCGCGCACGCTCTCTCTCTCTCTCTCTCTCTCTCTCTCTCTCTCTCTCTCTCTCTATCTCTCTCTGTGCCTCCACCCCACCCTCCACATCCCACCTGTGTGTGTGAGTATTCTAGATAGAAATGATCCAAAGGAATTACTTGTAGAAACCCTGTAAATGAAACAGAAAAGACTAACCCATTTTCTGTTCAGCACTGAGTACCACAGCAGCAGCAAGCACTGAGTTATCACAGAAAATAAAGTGCTGCGAGGATCCTGCTGAAGGAGACCAGAGAGGCTCGTCCACTAAAACCAACTGACACAAAAGTGTCGCTCTTCCCAGTTTCATTTGGTGCCTTTCCAGCAGTTAAAATTTATTGAAAAAACAAATAAAGCAATAGATATAAATATTGAGATTATTATAAATCATAATGTGACCATAAATTATCATTATTCACAGACATGATTATCCATGTGGAAAAAACAAAAATAGGATTACAAGTGTTCAATTAGTTGGCCTGTTAGGAGCTGCAAATATTAAAATTCAGAGTTTTTCATTATATATCAGGAATAATTAAAATGTAAATTTTTTTAAAAATTACAAAAAAACAACTTCAGAGCGGTAAAAAAATATATATAATACTCAGAAATTAACATGAAATGTACAAGGCCTACATAAGTAAAATTATAGGATTGTACTGATATACAGGGAGAACAATACACAAATGCTCTACTAATTGTGCAATACAATAATATCCTTGGGCGTGAAGGCTTGGTATTCCAGAGAATCAAAATTAGCGTAGGCTGAATCAAAACTGACACTTTGGAGAAGCCGAGTACTGAGCGGGGATGGAGGGGAGAGAACAAGGCACAAAGGTGGCTGCTAGGAGCAGTCTGCACGTTTCCTCCTGCAAGAGAACGGGTGCCCAGCACAGAGCCATGTGACTGCCAAATATAAACACGCAGCTGTCTGAAACCTGTGGCTATTCCCCCGATGCTACAATAACCACGTAAAGGCTAAGTAAATCTGGGCACTAAATTATCTACACATTCTAACACTTCTGCAAAGAGAAGTAGTTATCATTTGCCTTCACATTTAAAAAAATATCACATTATCTTATGTTTGAATATGCCTGTTACAAGTCATTGAGAAGGCAAAAAGATAAATAAATACTTAATGGTACCTCATTTCAGGAGGGAGCCAAGTATGTTTTTAGGCCATGTTTAATCAGAATGTGACCTTTCCTTATGTACTGTTAAAAATCAAAGGGAACAAAAAATCAGTAATGGGAACAAATTGCTCATATATTTGTAAAGGCAAAGAATGAAACAAAGGATAAGAGCTAACTATTAGAAAACCATTAATGAATTCAGACAGACTCATTCCCCATCACTGTTCCGCATAAGAAACATACTTGAATGCCTTCAATTCAGACTCAGGCAGAAGTCTGAAGGCCATAAATTTGAAAAAGGAAATGTTCAAAATGACATTTGAATGTCACGCATGTGCATAAAGGATGAAAGCCACAGAAAGACACCCAGGCGGTTACTTTGGGAAGGAAAAGAAATAAAGATGGAACATATGTATTTCATGACTTACAGAGAAATTTTTTTCAGCCATATTCATTACAAACATCTTCATTTGTCCTGAGTATTCTTCACTTTTTAAATGGTGTCTTTGCACAACCGGAAATTTCAATTTCAATGTTCTAAAATGACCAATCGTCCCTTTTTAGTTAGTGCTTTGGGAGGTCTAACATTCTCACTAAGGCATGAGACATAAAGGAGAAGATTTAAAAATTAAAGCCCAACTGCTGGTGGGAATGTAAATTGTTGCAGCCACAATGGAAAACAGTATGGAGATTCTTCAGAAAATTAATCTAGAATTACCATATGACCCAGCAATTCTTCTTCTGGGTATATAAGCGAAGGAAATGAACTCACTAAGTCAAAGAGATATCTGCATCCCATGTTTATAGCAGCATTATTTACAATAACCAAGATATGGAAACAACCACCTAAGTGTCCATCGATGGATGAATGGATAAAGAAGATATGGTATGTATATATAATATATACAAAATAGAATATTATTCATCCATAAAAAGAAGGAAATTCTACTATTTGAGACAATATGGACAGAGGCATTATGCTAAGAAAAATAAGTTGGGAAACTGAATTTTTATCATGCTTAGCTTAAATTTAATTCTGAATAGCCACATGTAGCTTTGGACAGCACAGTTCTAAACTGTGAGAATAACAATCCAAAAATTGGTTCCATTCGTTTGACTTGTGTTGCTGATTTTATTATACAAAAACTGTGTGTGTGTGTGTGTGTGTGTGTGTGTGTGTGTGTGTGTGTGTGAGACAGAGAGAGAGAGAGAGAGAGAGAGAGAGAGAGAGAGAGAGAGAGAGAAAGCACGTGTGTGCATGTTGTGTAAAAGTAGGGAGATCATGATTCTCCTGAATTTAATTAGAATTTAAAACTAAGTCCCACTGAGAAAAGATATATGGAAATCATACAACCACATATATTTACAAAATATAAATGCTGGCTAAAGTGATAGGAACGCAATATTCCTAAAATAAATTATACATGCTTAGAAAACATCTAATCCTCCTACATTAAGAATATCTTTTAAATTAACTTCCTACATATTTAAATCTAAAATGTCTTTGGTCTATGCACATATAAAATTATTTTAAAATAGATATCCATAGCACATGAACAGGCACCAAATAAAGTGGATGTATTCTATTTGAATTTAGGCAATTGAAACTACATAATGAACCAACTTTTACCCATTTAAAAGCAAAAGGTCAGAACAATTTGCCAGAAATGCACTCCTACCCCCAAAATACAAACAAGCTGAATATGAAGTGCTACTTAAATTTTCCTAACTTTTAATAAGAAAGGTACTTGAAAGCAATCATTTGAACCTGGGGTAGACAGTCAACGAATATTTGTTGGTTGATGGAAGACTGTGACTGAATCCAAAACACATGTCTCTCCCCAGACGATAGACTTTCAAGGAAGCGACCCCTGACCAGAGCCGTCACATAACAGTGAGTTGGACACATAACTTCAAGTACAGAGAGGCACACAGAGAAATATGGTGCAAGATGGCCTATTTGTGATCCGAGGATGACTTGACTGTAAAAGCCCATTTCCGTCCATCACAGCATCTTGGGGCCAGGATGAAGCTGGGATGACAACTGAGAAGCTGAGAGAAGACCAGGTGGGAAAGGAACAGCAGAGTAGTTTTCAGTCACAGTGCCATTTCTTCCCATTTGGGGGACAGTCACTGACTTCTCTGAATAGCTAACGAAAACTGTTCTTTTGTTTCAATATAAACAAAAAAATTTCCTAGACCCTATAAAATGTATTACAAACCTTATCTCTAGACCCGAATGTCCAGGTAGCGCCTGACATAGGATGGAAGCCTTAAGTATTCAGCTTAAGCCTTAAGCTAAACAAGGGTGGGTTTGAACCAAGACCCTCTTTTCTGGAACTTTCAAAAACTGATGATGAAATGAGTTGGTCAGGCTACCCAGATGACATACTTCTTGGCCTTCAGGGATCCGTCTGAAGTCTGTAGGCTTACAAAGAGCTCTGTACACGTATTCTTTCAGAAGAACCACAGTATGGAAACACACATGTGTTAACCAAACCCCACCCGGATCCTTATTTACAGCACGTGAACATGTGGTAAGTGTAATTACAATCAAACATGGACCTCCCATCCCCAAATAACCACTTCTTTATTAAGAAGGGCATATTGTCTTCATTATGGTTAAATGCAAAAGTGTGTTTGAGCGACAAAGTGCCATTGGAACACTCGCATTCTTTCCTGCAGGACGGCTAATTAACGCCTTCATTTAAAAAGCAAGGCAAATCCCTTATTTATTTTTCACTCCAAAGAAGAAAAATGTAAATTAAGCATATTTGAAATTTGACTCATCATTTTTTTCTATAAATAGTTATGGCACAGCTTGTCTCAGCACTGAAAAAACTAATAAGCAGCTTCATGTTTATTTATTTATTTCAGCCTGACCTTTTTCATCTGATGCCGTGGGTTGTTTTTTTTTTTAGTCACATAGTGCTTGGAGGGCTTGTTTTGACTTAAACCCTCCATGGTTCTTAAATAGGTTAGGCCATAGTGGGGTTTTCAAAGTAACTCTGGCCAGAACTCAGCACTAGTCACACCTTGTCATGTTTAATATTTCCTCTTGTATTTTGAGAAGGAAACGGAGGATCACTCTTGTGCTTCTGTCTGTGCGCGGTGGGTGAATACCCTCGGTACCACCGCTCTGAACCGGCGCTTGGTACCGGTACCGGTGCTGCTGCATGCTGGCTGGCAAAGCTCGGCCATGGTCCTTCCGGCAGACAGGTGCGGTGGAGGCCCCGCCTCCCCGAGCCCTGGCCCCGCCCACTCTGTGCTCTGGTTCCCATTGCATGCTCATGGCCCCCCTCAGCTGTTTGGAGGGATGCATTGCTTGTCTGGGGCTCCTCACAAGGCCTCTTGAAATGATGCGTCCAGGCCCAACAGAGTTTTTTTCTTTTTAGACCAGAGGAAGGTGAGGGGTCAGATGAGCTGCTGTGTTGCAGTCTGACTACTTTTTCCTTCTTTTTCTTGCATTTTCCTTTATGGAAAGCCTAATAATAAGACCTATAACTTTCCTAACCCAGGTTGAAACTTCTCAACAGACACTTGAGACACTTGAGCCCAAAGAACACGCCTTTAAAAGATGACAATGAGAGAACCCTGCTGCATTTCAGTCATTATCCACAATCTCTGCAACTCATTAGGGGGAAGATGTTATGTCTTAACCGTGCTGGTGTTTACACAGGATCAGAGGTTTGTCAAAGCTCTGAAACATACACTGGAGATGCTGCATGCATCGTAGGTATGGTTACCTCAATAACGTTCATCTGAAGTCCCAGGGGAGTGCAGGTTATGGGGCTGCTCATCGGGTGACAGGGACCTTCGGGATGCTTTTCCTTGGCCTCCCGGCTAGGTCCCAAGCAAGGGTCATCCAGAAGTGGCTGAGTGGGGCTTAAAGGCCTGAGGCCTGACCAGCACTGCACTGGTCATAGAATTTCATTCCATTAAAAAAATAATAATTTATTTTAATTAAAATATTTTAAAATACTCTATATTAGATCTAAATTTTTTGTATAAATGGGATCCTGAAAGGAAAAATACATAACTTCCTTTAAAAATGCTTTAACTTCTGAGATTTCCTCAAAGTTAATCAGAAGGCCAATCTATTCTGGTCCATTTATGGTTCAAAATAATAAATGATAAAATATTATAAAGGAGAACCTATGTAGGACCACATCTTTCTACCATCTGATTTGAATGACCGGATCAAAAAGGGATTTCTGGGCCCTGGAGGAACGACAGCAGAACTTATAAAGTGTGCTATGTTCGAGAACTATTTCTTAGGAGACTGAATTGTGCTACATTTTAAGACTTCTAAGCATGTGAGATACAACACATCCAACTTTTGCTAACATTGTTAAACATGATATTTGGGTGATTTTTATTCCCTTTGAAAGGAAAAAAGGAAAGGTTTGCAACAAATAAAGACTCGACAAAATGAAGACTCAACAAAATATGCAAAGATGTTGGAAGAAAGCCTGCCAACCATCATATACAGCTTTTCACTGATGAAAGACTGGGAACCCAGACTCTCATTTCCAGAGGGATTTTGAAAAAGAATGTAATTAAAATATTGATTAAGGAGAAAAGTTTGTATTTCTCTGTCTTAACAAGTCAGTTTATCTGCAGTTTATACCAAGTATTGGTTTATACCAATACTTCAGCAACAGCCTCTTGGAAGCCTAATGGGACTCTATTCATTGGAGCAATTATGACATACTTATGCTCCTTCCAATCAATGGATCTATCAAAATCTATTAAAACAGCTCTATTCAAATATTATAGGTTCTCATTAAGCCATTGATAGTAAATTTTAATTAAATGGTACAGCTTTGTACTAATTTCATCATTTCGGCTAACATATTATTCAAGTAATAAAATTAATTGCATACCAAATATAAATACTACATCTCTCATAGAGTTGAACTAGAAAAATAATGAAAGATAGCTGTCACAGTTTTAGACACAGTGCACTCATTGACTGGCTTTCAAAGGAACTGTGACCTCTGTAGAACTCCCTAACTCCTTTTCAACCAGTTACCTAATAATTACATACTGGACACTCACAGGCATATAGATACAGATATTATAATAGTATGCAATGGAAATTTTCTGTCCCCTCCATCTCTTGAAATAAGTTTCCTCCAAAACTACAATTTTCTGGAGTTGATAAAAACACCAACACTACCTGTGTTCAGACACTAGTGTTAGCGGCCCTTGGTAATCATGAGACCTGGGGGTGGATTACTAGTGTCTGGCACATGGTAGGCTTTCTTAAATATTTTGAATAATAAAAGAGCACATGAATAAGCATATTTATTCATGCATTCTTAAAAGAAAATCATCAGCATTGTCTCCAAACACTTGCTTTCTGGGTCTTTCGATCAAAGCCTGGACCTACTGAGAGGC
Source organism: Aselliscus stoliczkanus (assembly GCA_033961575.1). Lineage (NCBI taxonomy): Eukaryota > Metazoa > Chordata > Mammalia > Chiroptera > Hipposideridae > Aselliscus > Aselliscus stoliczkanus. Next base: position 108,842,461 of record CM066728.1, read on the forward strand.
AGCGTGAGGCAAACTAGGCAGATGGGCTTGGACAGTCCTGCCCATCTGGTCAGGTCATTTCAACTCTCTGCACCTCAGTCTGCCAATCTTCAAAATGGGATAACACTGCTGATTCTGTACAACTGTCAGGAGGGTTAAAGGAACTCTGGATGCACATTATGCCATCTGTGCAGCCCCACTGCCATGAACTCAGAGGAGTTAGTTCCCCTTTCTTGGCTTCCCCCATTCCCAAACAGGACTTTCAGAGCCATTGATAGACTGAAATGTGGTATAAGGAACACTGAGCCTTGAAGACAAACTTTGCAAGTTTTGGATTTGATTATATCTTTGGATTAAAAAAATAAAGAAACACCTAACTGTGTGGGGTCAAGAAGTAATCCTTAAAGCAAGGGACTCTTGAAATAATTCATAAAAGATGAATAAAAATGCTGTGGGCAGAGAGAAAAGAGAGGGACAGAAACAAAAGAGAGCACTGTGGAGTAGCATCCATAAAGTCCCTGGGGGCCCAGGGAGCAGGGTGCCCGGGGACTTTTTAAGCAGATGAGCATGGCTGAGACGCTGAGTGTGAGTGGAATGGTGCGTGATGATGGCAGGCCTGTGTTGGCATGCTGGAACATGTGCTAATTCCTGTAAGTGACAGGGGCCACCAAGGTGTGGTGCAGGGGAGGGAACTGAGCCTGGATACAAGGAGACAAGACACAGCAGTGCCAGTTACGGGGTGACAACTCTCCTCCGGGGTAACAGAGGGTGAGGAGATGGAGTTCATGGTGAACAGGGCGGAGACACATCACTGGGTCCTCTCAACAGGCTGAGTCATCAACGAGTTGACAGAGGATGTCTAAAGAAGGAAGGTTAATTCCAAGTCGTTCATATTCATGCAATTTTCACTTCGGTGTCACTAATGTGGACTAGAATTACTGCCACTGAGATCTTCTACAGAGCAAGGGTCAAAGGCTCATTTTTCACAGCCACACTTACACAGGCATCATGTTTCTTACTGAATGACACTTCTAAGGACAGAGACTTAGGGATCCAGTATACTGTTAGTGGTTAACTTTCTCGTTAATTAGTATAAAGGTATTCTATTACAAAATTGGACATATTATTTCTGAACCTAAAAACAATAATTTCTTAGTCAATTTTATAGAAACAAAGAAGGTTTGGGTTATACATGGTCTGACAATTAAGTTTGTGAACGTGCCACTGTGCGCTTACATTGGCAGCACTGTACAAACAGCTCGGTAAGGTTTCATAACCTTGGTATATCAGTGTCTCACAGCTGTGTTAGTGCTAATGTGCAGTGGTATCTTGCTGAGTGGCATTCATTATTGTTGTTGCATGTTTTTGTGTGCCTTCGCAAGAATGGCTGAGCTTGAATTAGAGCAACAAACAAACATTAAATTTCTTGTTAAAGTTGGCAAGAGTGGAAATGAAATCAGGGACATGTTGGTCCAAGTTTATGGGGATAATGCCATGAAGCAAACGACGGTGTACACATGGATTAAACGTTTTTCTGAGGGGAGAGAACACATCGCTGATGAAGAGAAGTCAGGGCGGCCAGCAACAAGCAGAACTGACAAAAACATTGCAAAAATTCATCGAATTTGCATCAAAATTGTCAGCTGACTGTGAGAAGCATAGCAGACTAAGTAAACATCGAGAGAGAAACAGTTAGGAAAATCTTAACTGAAAATTTTGGCATGAGAAAAGGGTGTGCAAAAATGGTCCTGAAGGAACTCACCGATGAACAAAAAGCAAAGGAGACTCGAAGTTTGCCAAGACCTTTTGGAGAAGCAAGATGATGTTTTGGACTGTGTTATCACTGGGGATGAAACATGGGTGTACCAATACGACCCTGAAACAAAGCGTCAAAGTGCACAATGGAAGTCAGCCAATACTCCATGACCAAAAATTTCCATCAGTCCAAATCAAGAGTCAAAACAATGTTGCTAACCTTTTTTGATATCAGAGGGGTTATTAAAAATGAATTAACAAACAGTTAACCAAGTTTACTACCTGAAAGCTGAAAAGGCTGCATGAAAAAGTTAGACGAAAACAACCTGAACCTTTTGCCAACAATTTATGGCTCTTGCATCATGACAATGCACCAGCTCACACAGCACTGCCTGTGAGGGAGTTTTTAGCCAGTCAACAAATAACTGTATTGGAACACCCTCCTTACTCACCTGATCTGGCCCCCAATGACTTCTTTCTTTACCCAAAGATAAAGGAAATACTGAAAGGAAGACATTTTAATGACAGTCAAAACATCAAAGGTATACGATGACAGCTCTGATGACCATTCCAGAAAAAGAGTTCCAAAATCTTTTTGAAGGGTGGACTAGGATCTGGCATCAGTGCATCGCTTCCCGAGGGGAGTACTTTGAAGGTGACCATAGTGATATTCAGCAATGAGATGTGTAGCACTTTTTCTAGGATGAGTTTGTGAACTTGTCTGTCCTGGTAGTTTTGTCAGAAAGTTCTTAGTGGTCATTCAAGGGAGAACTTTGAGAGAGAGAATTCTAGTGAGAGTCATTGGGATTTTTAATCTGCATTCTCATTTTTGGAACTCTGGAGTGTTGAGGCAAGACTTTAAGGGTTCTTAAATTTTTTTTTTAAATAAAAAATTTTTATTTGCAAAAAGTTTCTAGAGTCCAAGGAAAACAAGTAGAGAGACACAGCAGCCAATGATCTGGAATGGGTGAGTGCATTGTGTGGCCCAAAGAGGGAAGCTGTGAAGAAAAGAAAGATGGGAGTGTTCCAGGCGGACCTTTGTGAAGCAGGAGCTACTGGAAGTTTGGGTCTGCCCGGGATATGTAGGTGTTAGCTGGAGGGAGATGTCTCCGCAGCCAGCCGTAAGCGACACTCAGACTCCCCAGTCTCCACCCAGGGCCCATCCCACTCTCCCACACAATGAGCAATGTGAAGGCAAGGCAGCCAGGCTCCCTTGCAAAGCCCTAAAAATGAGACATGACTGTCGGTCACTTAATAATCAGACTATCACAATTTGGCTCAAAGAGTCATAATCACATGCAAAAAAGTCTGATGAAGCAAAGAACCAGCAGCAAGTGGGCATTTGCTTATGAAAGGATTTGTCCTTAGAAAGCAAAGAGGGGAAAAGGGGTCAAATATGTGGTGATGGAAGGAGAGGAGACTCTGGGTGTATTATCTGTATTATAAAGTTGCACACCTAGAATTTAGATAATGTTACTAACTAATGTTACCTCAATAAATTTAATGCCAAGTAAGTAAAAAAAGAAAGACAGAAAGCCCAGAAAATTCAGAAACCTGTAGGTATGAGAGACTTGGGAACGGTAAATTGTACTGTTTTTCCCAGCTTCATCATCCTGTGGAGAATTTCCTTTCCATTCTGTTCCACTGTCTTCAAACTTGGTCATGTGACCTGTGATGTCCCTCCTGTTAAGGGAGTTATATTTCTCTTCTCAAGTCACCTCAAGTTTGGTCGAAAACTTATCAGGGAAAGTGACAAGAGCCTTGTCTGAGCAGAAGCTTCAAGTACCGGTGATGGCTGCCATCTCTCACTTCCATTTACTGTGACCCAGCAATGCTCTAGGAGGGAACGCTCCTCAGCCTGGGATCTGAAGGAAAGAGGATGTATAGAGAATGGCAGCCAGTTAACCATGACGAAACATAATGTGAGCAGGAAATACTCCTCTGCTAGACGTCCCTGAGATTTCAGGATCATCTGTCATGGCAGCATAACCTCACCAGCTTAGCGGGTATTTGGTTCTCTCCAAAATGTTTGCGAGCATATATTTGGTCCATGCCAAATGGTCCTTGCAATTTGGTCCTGTCAAAAATGTCCATGTTCAGGAATTGTGCCTGGCTGCAGACAGCCCATGACGTTTACTTATACTTCCGGTTTACAGGACTGACACATAAAAATCCCACCACGTTTGACTGGTCCAATCGCTGTGCTATAGCTGCACTGCCAGTAACAAACAGCCCCTCCTGCCAGGGCGGCCTACATGGGAATGGCCCGTGGGATTAGGCAGACGGGTCGGCATGGACTGAATGTCTTCCTGGATGTTTTGGACAGGGCCAAATAGCAAGGACCTGAAGGCATGGACCAAACGTGTACATGGATGTTTGGGCAGGACCAGATGTCCCGCAGGACCTCGCCTAGCCCGATGAATACGCCAGGTTCACGGCATTTGCTGTCCTCTGTAGGAACTATAAAACAATCCTAGCACAAAGTCCAAAGCTGTTACGTAACACTGCTGGCCTTGTGCATGCCTCTCTGACTCTCCGTCAGCATCGTTCTCCTGGCCTCCGGAATCAGCACCTGGAATTGTATGCTGCAGACTGCAGGGGCAGCCCCGGCTTTCCTGGCACACGGGTGCCATCAGCACCCAGCCTGCCCTTCCAGGGCAAGCCACAAAGGCGGACGAGTCAACACAGTGGCCGCCTGTTTATGTTTAATTTCACAAAGTTAATTCTCATGCAAAACAAAGACAGCTTTGGGGTGTTAGGCGCGTTGCCAAGAAGATTCTCTAGAGCCTCTGAGCATGCAGTCTTGACTTGACTGTTCTTTCAACATATTTCAGTGATGGAAGTGCGTGAGCCTGAAGAAAGATTACAGGTCCACGGCTCTTACGAAGTATTGCAGTTACTGGCAAAAGCTAAGAAGCTACAGCTCGCTCTGGAAGGGCCGGGATAATTAGGAGTCACCGATGCAAGACTGAAGGAGACGCCGTTTATGCAAACAGATGCTCAGCGCCAGCAGCACAGAGATTCGTGACGCCACTACTCTACCAGCCAGGCAACATCAAACCCACAAATCCTCACTCTTGCCAGAATTACCTCCATGAGGGATTTCATTTTGTCACTCTATTTTTAGAGTGCCTTTTATATTTGGAGATATATGGGTACAGAGGATGCCAAAAATGTATATCCATGTTAAGAAAGGAAAAAATTATATTAAAATTGTAATACTCAGACATACTGATAACAAAAGATGAAGACAAGCCATGCTTGACTTCTGCAATTACAAGAGGTGCTCAAAGTGGTGGCCATCAGTGCAATTTTAATACAGTTTTTTCCTTTCGTAAAATGTGTACACAGTTTGGCATCCTATATGTGTGTGTGTGCACGCGCGTGTGTATTTTATAAAATACAAAAAATCAATTTTACAAAGTAGATTCATTATGATCACTTTAAGGAGATAACAGAAAATCAATTTATGAAGAAATCATTGATTTGGAAAAATTTGAATTGCTAATATTTGAACATCCTAGGCAGAACTGTCTTTCAAACTTGGAAATATTACTTTGATGTAGGTAAGAGATGATGCATTTCTTTACTTTGGTCCTGTAAGAGAATGAAGACAGTTTCACAAAGCCTGCTCCTTGCTGCCAGGTTCAGGCCCCAGATGACCATGTGTCAATCAAACCAGTGCCTGGATCCCAGAGGGAGAATCTGAGGCTTAAAGAAACTTCCTTCCATGGAATTTATGAAGATGGAGCACCTTGGAGGGGCCATTGCCTTAACGAAGAACATGCATTTCAGGGGACAAGGGAATTGTATAATCTTGTCCATGACCTTCACCAGTGACAACAGTGAGCCGGTGGGTGAAAGGCCTTTTAGTAGGAACCACTGCCTGTGCCCCTCTAGCAGGAGGTCAGATGTGGTGAGGGCGAGGGGAAGAGTGACTGTATCTTCAAAAACTAAAGCAATTGAAAGTAGGAAGCAGGTCAGCACCAGTTGACACACCTGCTCAGCGCAAACTGCTGTGTGTCAGTATTTGGGGGGACGGCTTCAGATCCACCTGGTCAGGAGGGTGGATGTCAGCGTGCCATTGATATTAAGAGGGACAAGGAGGCAGGCAAGCTCAGAAGTTGGCTAGTTTGAGAGGCTTGTTAGAAATTCCTAGAAAGCACCTGTTTCTGCTTATGCTGCAGAACCAGGAGCACCTCGCAGCCCGGCTCTCCCCAGGCACACCGCAAAGATGTGGAAGCGAGATCCAAGCCAGGGTCTGCTCCAGTAAATCTTCCAGCACCTCCCAGACCGTTAAGGCCTCCCCACTTGTGCCAGGCAGCCCCCATGCTCAACTCCACCAGCCCAGAAATCACACTACTGTAATTATCTGGGTATCTGTCTCTCTTGTCCACTAGATCCGAGTTCGTTGAAGAGACACAGAGCAGTTCTCAGCCCAAGTCTCTGTCACAGACATTTGATGAGGGAATGAGTACAATAAGGAAGCCGGGGCCTCAACTCCAGGTGTGGCACGCCAGCCCTCCTCCTGAGGAAACATCCTGCTAACGTATAGTTTCTTCACGAGTAGCTGCAGGGTGGGGTTCTAGCATTTGGGTGGGTGCAGAAATAGCATATGCTGAATGCAGGTTCCCGTCTTATAAACCCGTGGTGCTTAAGATGCAGTAGGTAACAGATGCTGAAGAAATGAAAAAGGAAATATGTAGCTGAAATTATGTGATGTCCTTCACAGCAGATGCATGAAGGGGGTGGGAGAAAGAGTTACAGGGGCCTGCTTGGGTTGGGGAGGGGTCAGGTTTCTCGAAGGAGGTGACAATTCAAGTTGAGACCCGAGAGCCAAGAAGGAGGCAGGGACACTCCAGGGGACAGGTGCGGTGCGTTCTGTGAACTGAAAAAGGACGGTGGGTGAAGGAAAGACATGTAGGAAAATGCAGCAGACAACTGAGGGCTTTGCAATGTTGTTTCGATTTCAGACGGCACACATTTTAAACACAATGCATGTGTGATGCAGTCTGATTTCATAAGATCACTCCTAAGCAGAGATGAGATTGAGGGAAGGAAGCAAGTGGAGAGCTTCTAGATATATTCTGCAGTGACCAGGATGTGGAGCCTGATTGCACAGGGACGAGGGAAGGGGCAGTGTTGGCAGTGGGCACAGGAGCCGGAGTAGCCTGCCTGGGTTAGCATCCCAGCTGTGCCACCCACACGCTGTCTGGCTGTGGGCATGACGCCTCCTCTCTCCAAGGCTCAGTTTTCACACCCGGAACAAGGGGGGAGGAATATAATTACCGGGATTAAACAAAATGAAACATGTTAAATAGCTGGGATTAAATAAAATGAGTATATTAAACACAGTAAGCCCCAAATAAATGCCGATGTTAATCATTCTATTTCTGTCATATTTGTTCATGCATTATCGTTCATGCAAGGCCTACTCAGGCCTGGCACTGTGAAAATAATGATCTACGATAAATGTTGGAGGAGCTGGTTATCTGTTCTGCTTTGTGCAGGGAAGACCACACAGGTCAGTACAGGAAAAAGTGCGCTCACTTGGAGTGGGTGTTAAGGCATTTCACACCTACTAATGGGGGTGGGGGGTGGGCAGGGAGGTTTTATGGTATTGTTATTTTATAGATGAAGGCTAGCAGTGAGAGGAGGGAGGAAGGTTATCTTCAAAGGATCACTTCCTAAGACAGAAAAGGAATTTCTCCCAGTGGCCCTGGAAACTGATCATTTGGAAGTAGAAATATCCTCATCTCAGGCTTTTGCAATGATCCTTCTGAAAAGACTCAGGGCACAAACCTCGCTTGAGAGAGCTGTGTGGTTCCGATGACACACCAACCTCTAGGGTTTCCATTACTGGGACTGAACTGCAGAGAAGGAAGGTGGGATTACTGGGGAAATGCAATTGCAAAGAAGAAGGAATAAGCAAGATGGATGCTTATCAGCTGGAGCAGAACCCAGTGTTTCTGGGCTGAAGGATAATGATGTCATGTCATCGTGGACATGACCCTCCGGGGGAAGCAACCACCCTTCTAAGGGACAAGCCAAGCTCTCCAAGTGCAGACTATTGGATAATTTCAAATAAATGTCATAGAAATGCATCATTTTTCTACACTCCGATTTCTGTGACCGCTGGGGTTGCGTGGGATGGATCTGGACATGCTCCCTAGAACTTCTGGAAGCCTCTGGAATGGAATGGGCCTTTATTCCTCTATTTCACAGGCATACACATCCTCCCACAACCGGCTTTTCCATTAACAGGGAGGTGACACTTTTCCTGACTCTTAAGTAGCCAGCACACCAATCCACCAGCAGGGAACAGGCTCTCTAATAAGCTGTTTTGCTCTTCCTTGTGGAGATGAGACAGGCAGGGAGGCATTGTGTTGGTGGACACTGAACTTGGTAGCTACAGTTCAGAGAAACACTGTAAGTGGAATGCGGAGGGACCCCTACAGTAAGGCATGCATCCGCAATAGCCCACTGCCTCGATGCCCCAAATTCCTCTCCTGCTGGTGTTCGCACCCTAGGTGTGAGCTGGACTCAGTGGCCTGCTTCGATGACCAGAATGCAGAGACTGGATCAGTCAGATGGGTTACAAACACTGTGACTTGCTCCTGCTCTTAATTTCTCTCTTGCTGATACTCTGTTGCCTGTCCCTTGCTTGCCCTGCAGAAGCTAGCGGCCATGTCATGAGCTGCCCGACGGGAGAGGCCCAAGTAGCAAGGAACTGAGTGAGGCCACCAGCCAACAGTTCACGAGAAGCTGAGGCCATCAGGCCAGAAGTCCACGAGGGAATGACTCCCGCAAAGCCACGTGAGAGAGCCTGGGTGCATTCCCAGCAGCCTCAGGTCATCTTCATCCCAGCCAACACCTCTACCCAGCCTTGGGACATACCCAGCGTCAGAGGGTCCAGCTAAGCTGTGCCTGGGTCCCTGACCCACAGAAACTGTGACGCAGGCAATCAATGTTGTTTTGAGCACAAGTTTGGGGGAATTTGTCATGCAGCTGTAGGTAACTACTACACACAGAGTACAGCTACCCAGAAATGGAAGACCTGAGAGGTAAAGTTAGGGGAGCAGAGTTAGGCAACCCAGACATTAAAGATGGAGGAAACCCACCACTCCCTTCCTCTGACCCCAGGCTGGAGGGAAGGGGATGGAGGTTGGCAGAGCCTAGAGGTGATTGGGCAGAACCAAACTGGGCCTCTCCATCAGGAGCTGGCACCACAGAGGAGAGCAACTTTGAGGTTAAAAAGAAAGGAAGACATACTATTGGTCTTCTCTTCCTAAATCTCCCAAACTCCTGCCCGTGCCTGGGAGGATGCTGAACCCAGCTGGAAGCCAGCGGACTGCAGGGCCTGGGGCACCGTCCTGTGGGGTCAGTCCCTGTGAGACAGAGCAGAGAGGAGAAGCACACAGAAAGGGCTGGGGGCACACCTGTGAGACACTCGCAGCTTACTTGTACGTCCCCTTGGGAATCCGCCTCAGGCAGGAACTCCCAGGTGTAACCTGGTTTTCACTGATTTTTCATTTCTGCATGGTTCCCCACGCTCAGGTCTCCATGTAGAGGGACCTCCCTGGAAGTGCTCCCCATTTTTCTTCCCTCTCCTTACTCACCCCCCCTTGCAGAAGACAGTGATGTGATGGGTCAGACTGCAGAAGGGACAGGCCTGTGTGGCGGGCTGGACACTGCCTTTCCCCAGACATCCGTGTCCTAATCCTTGGGCGGTGGGCCGAGCCAGGGCCAAAGATGGCCACATTCCAACCCTCAGAGTCACGAATGCAGCCTTACATGGCAAAGGCGGCTGTGCAGATGAGATCAAGGTAAGGACCCTGAGATAGGAAGGTGATCCTGAATTGCCCGGGTGGGCCCAATTAAGCCAGGGTTTTTATAAGATGCGAGGCGGTAGGAACAGAGACCCAAGTAGGAGATGTGATGACGGAAGCAAGAGGTTGGAATGAGGCAGGACTTGGGTGGCTCCTGGAAAAATCCAGGAAAGGGGATCTGTCTGGAGCCTTCAGAAGGAAACGCCCTGCCCGCACCCTGATGTCTCCCAGTGAGACTGACCTCATAGTTTTGGCCCCCCTCACTGTACAAGATTATATCTGTGTGTGGCTGTAAGCCACCAAATTCGTGGTAATTTTGCCGAGCAGCCACAGGAAACCAATACCCTCTGCTCACCTCAGGCGGCCCTCCCACCACAGGGAGCGTGGGTCCTGACAGGCAGGCTCTTTGTCATGGGAGGGGGCCAAACACAAGGGGGCCGAGGAAACGGTGTGGGGAAGTGCCAGCAAGCTCACTTGCTGTCAGGTCCAATGGCGGCAGTTTTATCTCTGCCTCTCCGAGTCATGGGCAGATCTCTCGGTAGGTTTTGAAAAAAGGGAACTAATAGGGCACGTTGTCTGGAAACCCCAGTTGGTTTCATGTGTGTGCAACTGTGTTGGTATAGATGCCATAAATATACATGGTTCTTATTGGTTCTGTACCGGTTCACTGAGTGAAACACCTGCTAATGCTAATCAAAAGAAAACTGTCATAGCCATATAACTTTCAATAAGGCAGGCTTCAGAGCAAGAATGATCATCAAGAATAAAAAGTGATATTACATAATTCTGCAAGAATACATAATAATCGTAAATGTGTATGTACCTAACAAGAGTGAGTCAAAATACCTGAGACAAAAACTGACTGACTGAAAGAACAGACAACTCCATTGTTATCGGTGGTGGCTTCATAGCTTTCTCTCAGTAACTGATCGATCAAGCAGGCAGAAAATCAGTAAGGTATGAAGATCTGAACAGCACGATCCAACATCTTGACCTGTTTGACATTTATAGAACACTCCATCTCACAACAGCAGAATACAGGTTCTTCTCAAAGATACAAGGAAACTTCACCAAAATGGATCATATCATGGGCCACAAAACCAACCTTAACAAATTTGGAAGAACAGAAATCATGCAAAGTATGTGCTCAGGCCATAGAAGAAATAAACCAAAAATCAGTAGCAGGAAAATAGCTGGAAGATCACCCAAATGTTTGGAAATTAAACTATATACTTCTAGACAATGAAGTTCAAAAAGAAGTCTCAAGGGAAATTTTAAAATATTCTGAACAAAACGAAAATAAAAATGCTACCAATCAAAATTCGTTGAATGCAGCACAAGCAGTGGTTACAGGGAAATTGACAACATTAATTACACGTTAGAAAAGAAGAAAGATCTATTGGGTTGTCGTAAAAGTCATGACGTACTTTTTCTATGATTTTGATTGCAAAAATGCGTCATGACTTTTCCGACAACCCAATAATATTTGTAGCGTAAGTTTTCATCTTAAGAAAGTAGAGGAAGAAAAGCATAATATACATAAAGCAAGCAAAAGGAAGGAGCTAATAAAATCAGAGCAGGAATTAATGAAATTAAAATCAGGAAAATGATAGAGAAAATCAAGAAAAAGAAAATCCAGTTCTTCAAAAAGATCAATAAAATCGACACACGTTTCTCTGGGCTAACCAACAATCTTAGAATAGCTGGAGGGGTTTATATTTTTCACATGGTACAGTATCTTAGCATTTAAAACTATCATTCTACTTCTGCTTCCCAGTTTGATTATTCAATCAGGGTCTAAAGGGGAGCAGTGGTAACGAATAAACTGCCGAATGCCACGTGGTCACCAAGCCTGCAGCGCTGGCCGCGGCCACTGAGTGAACAGCTCAGAACAGTTTCATGGCCGAGGGGGGGCGGGGGGGGATTGAGGGTGGTCCTTAAAACTGGGGCCTGTGTGTCATCAATTTGCTTCTTGCACATCAGTCCTTTGTTTCATCTAGACACACGCATTTCACATAACAGTTTTCTGATTTTCCAAGGGTTATTCAGAGTAAATTGATTGTAGTTCTTGAAGTTTGGGGTTGTTTTTTCTCCTTTTTCATTAAAAAAAAAATACAGAACGCAAAGAGAAAGAGAAGTCGAGGTGATTTTTGCCAGGGTCGGGGAAAGAATGTGCGTTGGTGCCTTTCCAGTCGGGGCCCCGCCGTCAGTACTCCTCTAACTGAATTTTCTCAGCACGGCTCCATAATGAATGCCTGGCCGCCGCCGTCCAGAGCCACGCCACCACCAGCCACTGTCCTCACTTCTCGGTGCGCCAGGCTCTGTCCACCTCCCATCGCTTTACAGACCTGTTTTTACGTCGATTCTGTGCACTTTTTCACATCACCATGAATGGACACAACTGGGACAGACCCAACATCATTGTCTCCAAACCCCTCATTTTACAGATGAAAGCATCTGGGTGTGTGGGCGGGGGGGGGACAAAGAAAGGAGTCGCATGTCCATCCTCAGATTCCCAGCCCAGCACTCTCTCCCGTGTCCCTGTCGGTGTCTTCTCACTGTCCCTGTCACGCAAGGTGACTATTACACATAGTCCTGCTTCACACACATAATCAGCCACCAAAATGGTTCCATCTTCGGCACTGAAAAGAGCCCTTCTCTCTGTAATGCTTTGTCTTTCCGTTACATTATAATCCAGTATATCTAGCTATGGACCTGGTGTCAAAACCTTAATTCTTTCTTAGCCTGCCAGTAAAGTCAAGGACATCTTATAAGATTCTACTTTCATTGTGTGATTTCTGGGAAAGCTGAGTCTTCTATTTAATTCTTTACACCAACGGGGGTGGGGGAGGGTGCCCAGAGAATTCCGCCATGTGTAAGGGGCACGGGCTCTGCAGTCAGGCTCCCTGGGTTGGGGTCATACGCCTGCCTTTTTCAAGGTTGTCAGGGGGGAAGGCGCTGGATGGTTAACTGAGTGAAGAAGCATGAAGTGCTTGAAAAGCAGATGTTAACCAACTCACTGCCAATGAAGGAGTAAATGTACATCCATTGGTGTTTATCAACCCATTTTCTGGAAATGCGTTTCTTAATAAAACGCATGACAGTAGAGGTGTTTCTGTTGACATCATCATTTTGTTTCACAGGGATACACAGCACAGGGTCTTGCTGGGCAGAAGTGACACTCTGTTTTAGTCTAAACGAATCATATACAGATTGCAGCCAACTAAAGTCCTTAGGATTCTGCTCCATGAGAAACCCTGTTCCGTCATGCTTCTCCCTTCTTGTGCTATGGAGCTCACCTTTTTACTTTCATCCATTCATAATAAATCTAATCTTCAGTGATTTGTCACATGTTCTAATTGGACAAAATCAGTTTCAGGTCTTCATTCTATTTCCATCCTATTCAGTATCTCCTCAGGTTCATGTCATCAAAACTGCTGCCGGGGTGCTGTCAGCGTCACCTCTCTCAGCCAGCAAGACTTTGATTTTACATGCAGGACAGGCAGAGGCAGGGAGGACTCTGCAAGGTGCTCCTTGATGTGCGATTCACTGGGCGGGCACACTGGGTCTGCCTGCTCCGTGGGGGATGGGCCATCCAGGTGGCATTATTTTCGCAGGCCACATTTCTCTGTCCTGTCCTCAAGACAGGATTTCATCAAGTGCTAAACACAGACAGCCTCTGTCTCCAACACCCCCAATCTCACAGCCCACTGTGTCGACAAGGTCATGGGTTCCCATCAGGCCTTTAATAGATGGGAAAGGGTTTTGTATTTTTCCCGAATATGTTTTCATTTTACAAGTCTTGCATTTCACACCATCTGCTAATCTGGGAACTTCTCATGCTGCCAGTCAGCTCAAATTTTATTTTTAGATGCCAGCTTTGGGCAGACCATGACAACTCGGCAGGCTACCTTTTCAGGCATTCTAAACGAAATATCTTAATGGTCTTCTTAGACTTCATGAGAGTGGCCTGTCAGCAGCTGAGAATTTCTGAGAATCACTTGATGGTTACTTACAAAAAAAGAAACAAAACGACTGCAAATGGAAAAGGATCAAATAGCTGATGTTTATATAACTGGATCAAGCACACTGGTTGGGACAGTTGACTATAATGTAAACAGGCAATCGGATGTGAAATACATCAGGGGAAATTTTCAGCCAAGACAGCAAAACCCGACAGCTGACAAGCAGATTGCTCAGAAGACCCCAAAGGACAGGACGAAAATCCTTCAGTGCCTTTTCTCCTAAGAAGGTTTTCATCTTCCCTGATCCCTCCCTCCATTTGAACTAAATGAAAGGGCAGGCAGGGCACAGCAGGAGTGTTAGGCATCCACAGTCCCTTAGTAAAATGTGAAGTCTCATTTCTGCGACAGCTGTCTGTCTTCTTAACGCAGTACCAGCCAGGATACGCATCTAGAGAAATGATGATCAGCAGACCCTGCAACATTTCATCTTGCCCTCCCTAGGCTCTTTGGGGGAACCTTTAGCAGTACCCCACAAGCCGAAAAATGAGTGGAATATGGGCCAGGATTTCCCAGCCAGCTACACAGGGTCAGCAAATGTAACTGTTACACAAAATCAGATGCATCTGCTTAAAATCCAACGGAGGGTGTTCAGATACACTCAGGGCCCAGCGGAAATCAGAGACGGAATAAGGATAAAAACTCCAAGCCTTATTATAGCCAGAGTGAAGGCACTGCAACCAATTAAGTAACATTAACATCACAGACTCAAGTGAGGCATCTTATGAGCTGCACAGGACAATGCAGTAGAGATCAAATTTCAAAGAGAAAGGATTGCTTTGGAAATTGCAAATTATAAGTTTCCAAAAAATAACAAACCGTTTAATTAACAGAATTTTAGTAATAGACATTTAAGGATTTTGTACGAGGATAAATTATTACAGTTAGCATAAAAATAAGATTTCTAGTTATATCCTAGAGAAGGCCCACGAGCCATGTCTGGCCACTGCCTGATGTTGTAAATAAAGTTTTATTAGAACACAGCCCTGTCCGTTTGCTTGCATGTTGTTCATAGCAACCTGGGCTCTACAGTGGCGGAGCTGAGCAGCTGCCACCGAGACCAGATCACCCGAAAATATTTACTCTGTGGCCTTTCCCAGCAAGACTGTGGGCCCCTGTTGTAGGTTATGTATCAGCCTTTCTTTGGGGCTCACGGTCTTACTCGCAAGCCCTGTTGCCTATCTCATGGTGATTGGGAGACATGGTATCGCTTTCAAGCAGTCTGTATGATCTAAACACACAGAACGTGGGGCTTCAGGTGTCTTGACGATGGTGGATTATCAGGTGACGAGTCCTAGTATATAGGAAATAATCACCTTCGCCCTTTCTCAATTGTTACGAATCCACATTTCTGGAACTCAGTGTTCCTGGCAGGTCCCCTCACAGATGCTAAGGTACTTGAGGATTTTTGTTGCTGTCATTGTTTTACACTATAGTCATTGTGGTAACCCTTGGAAAGTACTGGAATGTAGCAGTCACTCAAAATATATCTTCTGGATAAATTAATGAACATGTAATTGACAATAATTTAATAAGTTATCTGGTTTTACAAAAACAATATTTATTAAAATTGTAAACATGGTATGTAAAAATAACACAATTTAGTTAAACTTACTATCATTACAGAAATTAGCTTTGAAAACTACTTTTTATACTCACCTCATGCACTACATAATGGCTTTCTACAGTTTTGGACCTTTAACTGTTGATCTAATTGATACAGTGTTGTACTGGTTCCTGTAAGGTTTATATGACTCATCCATTAATTGTTATAAAAAACCACCATGGGATACTTTACTGGATGTAGAGTATTTTCACCCATTTAAAATGCCTCAGGAAAAAGCTCTCTCCTAACTTTAAAAGTTAGTTATGTGTGTTACTGAAAAATAACAAAAAATAAATTAGAAAAGAAAAAAAAAATCCAGAAAGCCATAAGCTAATGAACGGCTACCATTTATTGAATACTTAAAATGGACCAACCAAGTAAAGAGATGATCAGAGAACCTAAGTCACTTGCTGCAATGCTTACAACCAATTTATGCACAACTGGGATTTGAGCTCAAGTCCTTCCGTCTCTGAAATTAAAGCTCTTTTCATGACACAGTATGCTGTCCTTGAAAAGGGAAAACACATCTTTAAGTTCTGGGCAATTCAGCCAAACATGTTTTACAAAGGAATGTAACTTCTGTTTTTGCTCCTCAAGACCATGTTGGCTTCTTGATTCTATGGGTTGAGATTCACAAGAGTGGACATGGCGTACATATACCCAGCGTGGACCAGGGAGTAAAGGCGAAGCCCCCCACGAAGAGCGTCCAGGGAGGGCAGGAGCCTGGAGGCAGCACTAGTGCCCTCTGGAGGGGAGCGTGATGACTAAGCTCCCAGAGCCCCAACGTGGGCTCCCAGGAAAGGAGCCACTTCAATTTGATCCCATTTTCCTGCCCATGACAAATTAGCTGCGTTCTTTAACTTTTCCTTCTATATCCTGTCTCCAATTCTTCAGTCATCTTTGTGTTTTTCCTCTGATTCCTCTATAATACTATACATTTGAAGAGCTCAGAAAAGGATTTCAAATTCATGTGAGGATCTGATTTATCTTGAAACCAAGAGAATAGCATAAAGGTTTGAGGGTGCTGGAATTGTTGTCACTCCTCCTGATTCTCTTCAGAGGCCCCCAGTACCTCACCTACTTCACGTTCAGCTGTCACGCCCAGAGATGGGACAACAAGGAAGAGCCGACCATGACTCCCCTCCTTTGGTGATATCAAAGACGCCTTATGCTTACCATGTCCCTACGTTTGGACAAGCATTTATGTGCCCATTCACTCAGTCCCATGAGTTTATTCATGCATGCATCCACTTAACATTGTGTACCCTCGGTGCTGGGACAAATACAAATATTAAAAAGCTCTGTTCCCTGTCACAGACCTCAGCAGCTCATCTCAAGATCCAGGGAATGTGTGGCAGGAGGACATACCAACAAATAAAATGCTCAAATACGATGTGATGACTCCAGTAGAAAATAATAACAACAAAGGGTAGGTGCTATGGGGCCTGGGGTGGAAAGTTCCCACCATGCCAACCCTCTTCTCCATATCAGCGATTCCCCGCTGGTCACTGGGGCCCAAGGACACTGACCCCTTCACGGCCTTAGCTCTGCTTCTGAGCTACTCAAGTCTGACTCCTGGCAGAACCAATGTGAAGAGGAAAGGAGAGTGGGAATGCTCAGGAACTGCACATAGGACTTTGCAGCATGAGCCCTTTAAATAATGCTGGGACTCAGTCCTGCTACACTTAGGAAATCCCATAAACTGCTATAGGCTGAACTGTTGAAGCCCTAACCCCCAATGTGACTATGTGACTGTATTGGGAGTAAGAGAGTAATTAAGGTGAAGTGAGGCCATAGGGGTGGAGCCCTGATCCAATAGGATTATTGTCCTTAAAAGAAGAAACGCACAGCATGTACATATGCACTCCCACGCGCTCTCTCTCTCCTTCCTTATCCCCACCCCTTCCCCTCCCTCCCTCCTTCCACCATGTGAGGACACAATGAGAAGGCTGCTATCTGCACCCCAGCAAGAGAGCTCTCACCTGAACCAGGTCACCCTGGCAGCCTGATCTCAGACTTCCAGGCTCCTGAACTGTGAGAAAATAAATTTCTGTTGTTTAAGTCACCCTGTCTGTGGAATTGTGTTATGGCAACCTAAGCTACTAATACGCTAACCTATGTGACAAAACTCTGTTTAGTCTTTTATCTGTTCTTTCCTTCTTCTCCTTCCCATCTTGGGCAATATCTTAACCTAGAGTTTGAGGCTCAAACATGGCACAGGAGGTGAAATTTTAAGAAACCAAAATAATGGTTAAAGCCTAAATATTTCCAGTTTGAGACATAAAGACAATTCTTCTTTACCTAGAAATTATCCAGAATACCAAACAGCATGAGATATGCACATGTAATTTATATTTGCAACAAAATCAGATCAGCAGAAACTCCAGACTCCAAAGTGAGTGGAACGGCTACCAAATGCAAGCAGACCCAGGGGTAGGAAGCTGAGTAAAGACACTGCAGAAAACCCTCATAGAGGTGGCTGCAGATTTCAGAAAGGAAGTGGGGAGGTCCAAGTGAGGGGCCCACTCAGCGGTGTAGAAGTCCAGTTCCTGGTTGCAGTGGGGGGCATGTGGGGGGGAGCCCTCCTGGATTCAGGATCTCCAAGAGGCTGGGCTCCAGACGAGAAGAACTCCACCAGGCATATTGCAGGAAGCGGTCACACGCCATGGCATGGAGGTTCTCTTGGCATCTGCACTGGCTCCGGGGGAACACGACTGCTTAAGTGTCATTTAGAACAGTGATTCACAAGTGCTCAGTGAGTTCTAATGTTAATGATGAGATACCTGACTACTACTGGTAGTTCACATTAAAATGATACTCTGGAAAAAAATTAAGCCTAAAGTACTAATAGAACATCAAATCCCAGGAAAGTTTCTGGACTTTAAAAATAAAGGAACCCATTGGGCAGCCAAGCAGAAAGATTAATTCTGTTGTAAGGGAATAGAAAAATGTGGACCTGCCTTTGATTACCAAACAATGACCTCAATAAGTTCCAAAAAGTAGAAAGAACATAGACAATTCTCCAATCTTAATGCGAACAACAACAACACAAAAAAACTAATAATTAAAACAGAAATGAAAAAATCACCTAAAAATAAAATAATGACAACAAAAGTTTCTCTTGTGTCAAAATATAAATCTAAACCACATCAGTAAATTATCTAGAAAATAATGATGATGAGTACGTATAATCAATAGAGCTAAAGCAGAATTCAGAGGAAAATTTATAGTCTTTGGTACGTACATAAATAAATAAGAAAAAAAGAATAAATGAGTTAAGTATATGACACTAGAAGTTACAAATAAAAATCCAAACAAACAAACAAAAGACAAATATAAAAAATTATTGAAGAAAAAGCTGAAATAAAAACTCACAAAATCAACAAAAATAATACATATACCAAAGCTCGTTCTTTGGAAAAAGAAGGTAAAATAAACAAAACATTAGCTAGATGAATCGGGAATTAATAGAGAAAGGACAAATCCCAAGAATAAGACAGTAACCAGGGAGAAGGAACTCCAGTACAGAGATAACTGGAACCATGAAAACAGATTTCTCAATACTAAGAAATAGGAGTTGAAACCTTGGATGAAAGAAAATGTATTCATAAGAAAATATCTCTGACAAAAACAAACTCCAGAAGAGAAAGTAAATTCAAACAGAATAATTTTCACAGAAAACAATGGAATGGCACCTAATCTAATCGAACCTGTATGAATATTTGAGGTGACAAGTGCTCATATATGAGTGGGACGCAGAACCACTGGTGGCCCATGGCTAGTGCTGCCTGTTTGCTCTTATTATCCTCAAAATCGATGCAAAATCCTTCGTAAATTATTGGTTAAAGATAGCACGCAGCAAATTAAATAAAAACACAACAAGACCTACTGAGTTAATCCCAGAAATTCAAGAATTGTTCAATATTACAAAAGGGAAGAAATCATACAATCCTGCCCAGGGGTGATTAAAAAAAAAAAAAAGTCTTTTGATATAGTTCAAGATCCCCTCTTTAAAGAAACAAATAAAAATAAAAATAAAAAAACCTCTAAATAGGAATAGATGTTTACTTCCTTCAAATTATACAATTTATTGCCCTCTAGATGATAGTTTTGTTTAAACAAGGGTGGAATTTCCATGTTTCCTCAGTCCAAATTCTTGTTTTGCTTTATTTTCCTATGTGTTGCCGTAGCCATCTTCTAAAGAGGTATCTTCCTATGCTGTCCACCACAGAGCTTAGTAATAATCCCTGAGCAGACAAGAGAAGGGCAGAGACTCCAGCCACAGAAAATACGTGGCGGGACTGCAGTGACCCCTGGAGGAGGAGAGGCACTGCTGTCCAGCTGTGGGTGCTGGTATCTGTAGTGGGTTGACTAGAAGCCCCCAAAAGTTACATCCACTTGGAACCTAAGAATATGGCCTTTTGCAGGGATGAGGGACTTTGCAGGTGAAATTAAGTTTAGGATGTTGCTATGAGGTCATCCCGGATTCAGAGTGGGCTCTGAAAATAATGGCCAGCACCTGTAAGAGACAGAGGGGAGGAGATGTGGAGATGCAAAGAGAAGAAGGCCACATGAATACGGAGGCACAGACTGAAGTTCTGAAGCCCCGAGCCAAGGAGTGCTGGCACCAGCCGGAAGCTAGGAGAGAGGCGGCACGCGTTCTCCCTGGGCCTCCAAAGGGAACCCACTCTGCCAACACCTTGGTTTGGATTTCTGTGAGAGAATCAATTTCGCAGTTTTGAAAACAACTGCTGTTGTTTTAAGCACCCAAGTTAGTGGTAATTTGTCACTACAGTCCTAGGAAAGCAACATGGCATCTCAGCTGGGGAGTGGTGGGAAGGGTGGGGCTGTGGAGGCGCATGGCTCCATGACCGCAAAACCGGAACACAGGGTGCTCAGATCCATCCTGTCCGGGTACCACGCGGCTGGTCTGAGTGAGGGGAGCTGGGCAACCCCCAAGGTTGGCTGGGAAACAGTACCAGGCTTCTTCAGGGAACAAGGCACTCCAGAGAAAGGGTGGCACAAGAGTCCAACATGTCCTGCCATCAAGTGGCCCCATAAATGTCTCCTCTTTTATTTCTTCCTCCCACTGCTGACAAAATTGAGCTGTCTCAAGGGTTTCCAAAACCGGATGTTCTGTTAACCTACAGGAGCTCAGACCCTCAAGCATTAGTAAAACTTCCCAACTCCACTCATTAGTAGAGTGTGGGATGCCAGCACCTCACCAGGATGGTGTCACTGCCTTGAGACAGGGTAGGGCACCCTGCAGGATGGTCAGCCACGCCAGACCTGGCCCCTGAGAGCTTACACATCCAACTCCTGCCCTACCCAACTCCATGGGCCATTTGGACTTCAGTGATTAACATATTCCCCCAAGTATTTTTATGTCCCACTTCTCTTAGCTTCTATAAAAGTCACTTACATTCAGTAAAGTGCATGGCTGCAGCTGCTGTCTACACTGAGGGCTGAGGACCAGCCCAGCTTGATAACAGGTTTTAGTATAATACATGTGCGTTCGTGTAATCAGCACTAAGGCCAGCGACTATCAAGGGGGGCTGGTGTGTTAGCCTGGCCATTTTACAGATGAGAAAACTGATGAAGCTAAAGGATTATCCAAGTTCTCAGAATGTGGCAGTTTGGTTCTCCAGGAAGCACGTTCTGAAACACAGGGCACTTTATTCTGGAGTGGCCGTTGGCTCGGTGCCCGTGGGGAGGGAAGGAAGCCGGACAGGTCAGGAGACAGCCGTGGTGCAGATCTGACAGCTTCAGACAAAACCCAAAGCTCCAGAGCGAAATGGCCCCTCAGGGTTGTTCCACACATGGCCAAAACAGAGCACTTAATCAATCTGTACTAATAAATTGTATTTGACGTGAATCCATTGCTCTGAACAAACAGAGGGCACAGAGTTCAGAAGACAGATTTAAGAAGAGGACAGAAACAGCTGATAGGCGACAGATTATCATTTTTCATTTTTCAAGAGCTTTTTCAAGCTCTTTGCATCAAATTTCCAAGACAAAACTCATGGTCTGATGGGGCTTCCTTCACCTCTGATCCTTTTGTCCCCCAAACAGCCTCACAAATGTTAGAAAACAAACCTAGGTCTCATTCTAACAGGCTAGTAAAATAGTTAATTGCTGATATGAAAGTTCTCTGTCTCAAACAAGCTCAGAGTTTCATGCTAAAAATTTCCAGAGCATTTCTGAAGTGATCTGATGTCCTGCAGGAGCGTGCTAATGTTTGCTGTTCACTTGCCTAACCAAACTCTCTCCGGTGGGGTGATGGCACAAGGCTCCTGCCATTTCGAGCAGAAGAGGGTTTATCTGTTGGGCTGGAGGAAGGATAAGGAAGGAGAAAGGAGAGTAGGGCTGTGGGGTGCACTGAGATTTGCTTTAGGGCTCAGTTTCACTAGGCATGTTCTTGCTTTTACCTCTTCTCCATGCTTACCTCCACTTCTTCCAAATGATAACATCGTGAGAACAGATAAATGATAGCTTGCTAATAGAATATGGATCATAATCAATAACTGGGCGCTATACAAAATGAACAGTAGTGTAGTCTTCTTTTCCCCCCTTGTGAAAAATGTTAATATCCTGTTATTCTCTAAAGACAAAGCAGGAACAGAGGTCCAAATTCCTAACAATTAGTCTCTTCCACAGCCAGAAACTGGGCAGCTGGTAACCTGCTGTTTTTCCTTTCAGCTTCTCAGATTAGATCCTAAATGCAATTTAATTCCAGACTCCAATATACAGTTCCTGAATTAAACCAAAAAAGAATCAGTTATGTAACAAATTTGCATCACTACTGATTATCCACTTGCCACAGACAACAGGCTATATTTCCTATGTTAGGTCCAGTCTAAACATGTTCAAATTATTTCACAATATAGGACATCAAAAGTATCCACCGTGTAAAGGAATCCTATAAAATTTCTATAAAATATGAGTACTCCTGTTAGAAAATCAATAAGCACCCCTCAGTTTCTCTTCTACAATAAATATGGATTCTCATATAATTCGCTGCTTCACGAAATCTATATTTAAATCCCTTCCTCCATCATGGGAAAATAAAAGACGTATGAAGTGAAAAATTCAGAATGTGTTCTAAATACCAAGGAAATAAAAACGTACGAAGCATTAAGTCAGTTTCAGAAACAAAATGCAACTGTGACATAAACAGGGATATCTGAAAATTCCTTGGTGGTTCAGTTTCCTGCTGACAGCAATACAGATATACAGAGGTTTAGCATGAGAACAGGCTGGACGTATATTTCAAAAGAAATAAATACCACAAAATCACAGGCTGCAGTCCAGACCAAGCCATTGACCAGCGGACCGGCTGCCTCTGTCCGGGAGGCAAGACTCCTCGGCAGCTTCCTCATCGTGTCCAAGGGGCCGCGTGACTGCCGCCCGAAGGGCTCAGACAGAAGGCGGCCCCAGGAGTGGGGAGGTTCACTGTGTTTTCTGAGCCGCAGTCTCGCCTTGCCTTGACACCATCCTAAGCAGAAAAGACTTTTCTTGGCTGCAGAAATGGACCTTTCAGTCCGACGCCTGTGATGCTGCTGCTGATACAAGTCAGCTCCTCGTTTTCTAGGCAATCACAACGGCTATGGGCTTTGCTTGCTTCTGCTGAAGTTACGATAGACAAATCAAATATTCTAGCACAGGCAATGTAAAACTGCCTTTCATTAAGTTTCCTGATACTTAGCTAGTTTCTCCCCATAGTTATTAAGGGGTTCCCGCTTCCCTTCACAGTCCCAGATTCCAGAAAAACTTTTTTGAAACCCAGCTTGCACAACAAAGACAGAAAAGAATTACACATTTCTAATACATTTTAAGTTGATAAATGAGAGATGTCTTGCACACGAGTAGTTTGCTCCGGAACGAATTATGCTCGCAAACCAAGGTATGACTGTAGAAGGAAAGTTGTTGAAACCGGTACAAAGGGAATCATGAGAGTAACTGGAGAGAACCTATTTCTCTTCCACCAATAAACTCTGTTCCAAATGTGTTCCTTCTCTTCTTCTCCGCCCCATCCTCTCTCTGCCCTTCTTGTCCTTTGTCTCTCCCACCAAAGAACTCAGCGCTCAGCCACCAGCACGGCAAGGACGCATCTGCACCCACCGGGGATGGGAAAAGCCAAATTCACCCACAGCGACAACGCTGGGCTGGGTGTCAGAAGGGTCTCCAGGGGGAGAGTCCAGCACAAGGGACAGAGTCAGAGCAAAGAGGGGGTGACGTCCTCACGTGGAAGGGGTGTGAGAGCTCAAGTTGTGGGAGGGGGACACAGCTGGGGGAAGACAAGCTGGGTCAAGTGAGAAGCACCAGTGTGGATGGAGGCGATGGCAAATGAGATAGGAGACTATACATAGGGATTCATCAAATAAGTCAATATATTGAGGCTCATGGGAGCTAATTCTTTTCACTATTGGTCAAGGGA
The DNA here is from genome assembly GCA_033961575.1 of Aselliscus stoliczkanus. Taxonomy (NCBI): domain Eukaryota; kingdom Metazoa; phylum Chordata; class Mammalia; order Chiroptera; family Hipposideridae; genus Aselliscus; species Aselliscus stoliczkanus. Next base: position 108,866,089 of record CM066728.1, read on the forward strand.
GCCATACCGGAAAGGGAGAAACTGGCATGAAATCTTCGGGGAGTTAAAAATAAAACTATCAGTGTGAAACCTTGTGCTTTATAAATCGGTATCTGTATTAACAAATGCAAATATAAATGAGTGTAGGCCTGGCCCTGGTGACAACCCAATGACAAGACACAAAGCCCAGATCCTGCTCCTGGGTGCCATGCCTCACTGAAAAGAGCCAGGGCTCCTTGGAGAGAGGACTGATTTTAGGGCCAGGGCAGGAAAAACACAAGATGGACCTGAAACATCTGGTTGTGCCAGAAAGTGAAGACAGGGACATGTCAAAGGGACACTGATGCCAGCTTAAAAGGGGACCCACTGAACAACTCTGAAGCCTTAAAACAACAAAGTAAACACTGAATACCTGTTGAATAGAATAAGGAAACACAAAACCATGTAGCTACGAATAAGTAAATAAAAGAGCATATGTGCCTAGCTGAAAGTACCTCTGCACAAATATACATTAATTAGGAAGAGGAAAACAGCAATTTGAAAGTGGAAGTTCCTGCTGGACAGCAGCATCACATTACAATCACCATAAGTCGTAAGTCGCAAGGAGTATGCACCCTGACAGGACGTGATGGGGGCACACCATGACGTCTGTGGTTCCTGCCAGAGATACTTAACCTCAGCCTCTTTGGGAGGAGACATCAAATACCCCAAATGGAAGGATGCTTACAAAATAACTGGCCTGCAATCGTCCAAAGCATTAAGATCATGAAAGCCAAAGAAAGACGAAGCAATTGTTTCAGACTGGAGGAAACAACGGAGACTTGAGAACACAGGGCAATGTGTGACTCTGCCTTGGGCCCTTCGCTCAAAGGACACTGACGGGTAAAGCTGCAGGAACTCGAATGGCAGTAACGGAGCAATGGGGATGTCCAATTTTGATCGTTTCATTCTGACTATGCAGGAGAATGCTGCTGTAGGAAATACATGTGAAAGCATTTGGGTGATGGGTATCAGCTTGGTCACATGCCTGGAAACAGTTTAGGAACAAAAACTTCTCTGTATTGGATTTACAGCTGATTGGTAGGGCTGTGATTGTTTCAAAATTAAAAGTAAGAAATGTATTAGGGATTATACTTTGTGTTCAAATGTATGTAGGAAATATCATGCATAATTTCCAGTTATTAAGTAAATTTCCTCAATTTGGTGATATATGCGTGTCATTGACTGAGAGTGAATTCTGCTTCAGGACAAATGCTGGCAAAACGAGTTTCCTGAGAGCGATGAACTCTGACATGCAACGCGGACGCAGACCAGGGTTTCCTATGAAGCCAGAATTTTGGTTCACAGATGAGTGCTACATGCTACCAGTTGATTGCCAATGTCCAAAAAAAAAAAAAAAAAATGAAACAAAAATTCTTAATCTGGAGCCATGCTAAATAAAACACAGTCTTCCTTTGATGATTTAGATTAGAAGGCACTGTGATATTTATCATCACTGACGGGCAACCTTTTTCTATCAGAGCGATATCCCTTATTTTAAGTAGTTTTGCTTTAATCAATGACACCCCTGCAATATCACCACCCAATCGGTGGCATTCTGACTTATATACACTGGTCATTAAAAGAATTCAATAGAGTGTTATTTAGCGCATCACCAACCAGTATTATTTTTAGGTTATAGGTCCAGCTCTTTTCTTCTTTAGTTTGATGTTTACCCAGGAACCTTCCATGTTAAATCTACTGGCACATTTTGCCTTCCCAGCTCTTGGAATCCTTGTGAAATTATTTCTGAAAAGATGGAAAACTGACCTATGTGCTTCTGTTCCTTTCAATGTTATTCTTACACAGGATACTATGGAATGAAGAATTTTTCTTCTTTTTGCTATTCCAGGATTACCCTACCTCTGGCTGTCCACCGACAAAGTATTTTTCTGTGTTGGTTTTGGAAATGGAGTAAATAAAAATTTAAGATTACCTTCTTTCTCCCTCCCCTGCCCCCAACATTTTTTTTTAAACCAATGAAAGGAAATGAAGGTGCTTAAGGAAAAAAGCAGAAAGAAAAAACTCAGTATAGTACTTTATAACCTAGAATACGCCAGGTTCTTTGCAAAGCACTTACATTTTACTTTTTAAAAATCCCACTTGACCCTTACAGGCAGGTATTATAATCCTCATCTCCCAGATATTTTTCTATTACATCTGCCCCAGCTTTATTGATTGGTGAAGGTGCATGAGAGTTAGGTACAAAATGTTAAAAGGGATGCGTTCCAGGGCCCCCCAAACCAGGCAGGTGCTGGCGGCCGTGAGGAGGTTTGAGTGCCTACAGCTATATGAGGAGTGATTCCCACAGTGATTTTCATAATGTCAGCTAGCGGAAACACACCCACTGCCGGCCCTGCATGGGGCCCCCTCAGGCTGAGCTTAATGGCCCCACGAAAGAGGGGGTTGAAGAGTAGAATTAATGGGAGAACAGAGAAAGGTCCTATAAATACCCTTTGGGGAGGCTCTGAGGTGCAGGAAAAGGAAACAAACGCTGGGGCCAAGCTCCCGTGAAGAGGAACGTCTCCCACCTCTTGCCCGGCAAGGCAGGATGAGTTCTTCTTTTACTGAAACAGCCACCTTCACTCTCTCACTCGATCAGTCACTGGGCGGCCTCTATCTGTGCCTAGGTGTGCATGCTCCTGGCAGAGGGGACACACGGGAGGTAAACATGGCTTTCCTGTGCTGCCTGGGAAGGGACACTGCTTAGTAAACCCAGAACAAGTCAGTGTGAAACCAGCCAAGGCCACGGCACTCAGTGCCACGAAGATGCATGTCGTTCAGGCTGCTCTGTGAACGTTGTGTTATATGCGCAAGGAAAGAAATATTGAGAAAAGAGAACCCTAGAAAGCATCCAGCTAAGAGAGATTACTGCAGACCCAAGGGTCAGCCTCCAGGTGCACCTCATGTTCCCAAATAAAACAGTCCATCAAACACATGACAAACTGGTTTCTCAGACCCCAGGTGACCCACATTATCTACAATCCCCTTTCCAATCACAGTGCCGTTTGTCTCTGTTTCCCTCAGCCGGCTACATTTCACACCACAGCTGCACTTCTTATATTTGGTTCCAAGAGAATAAAATAAAACACATTTCTTTACATGTGAAAAAGAGGCTGTTAGGAATAATTCGAAACCCCTGACCCTCGTATTTACAGATGCATGTAACGTAACAGAAAATCAAATCACTGTGGAAATGCTTCTAACTAATTAAATGGGATGGCTTCTTTGAAATACCATGTATTAGTAAAAACAGTTTTCTGTTTTTTAGCATTTTAAATAAATATATATATTTTACCATCCATGGACCTGCCAGATGATTAAAAATGGAGAAGTCTTGGCCCGGCTGAGTGGCACGGTGGTTAAGCGCTGGCTTCGGAAGCCAGCGGCCCTGGTTCGGGTCCCACATGAGGGCCAGTGACACTGCCCTCAAAAAGAAAAAAAAAAATTCACTCAAAAATGGAGAAGTCTTTTGTCCTCTGAAAAGAGGGGTTTTTGGATAGAGAGAGGTGGGGAATTATGAACTTAATTATATAACTTATTCACTCAAAAAATAAGAGTGCTAAATTATAATGTATAATGAGAATAGCTTTTAACCATCAAAATCACACCGCCATTCGGCAATCAGCAAAATGGAATTGCCATTCCCAGGTTTCGCTGTTGCTAATTGCTAAGTGACTGTTGATTCCACTGAGGGAGGGGTGTATGTGAGGCTGCCCACCCATTGGCAGTACTCAGAGTCCGGGTCAGAGAGCAGGACGTCAGCAGCTGCCTGGTACGGAGAGTCCTATCCTGAGCGGGCGCGTGGCCCCCCAGGCAGCCCCAGTGGGCCGTGCAAGGCCACCCACCTGCCAGACCAGGTGCTCCTTGGCCCCCGGCGTCGCGGACAGGCAGACACTCAGCACGATGGTGTGGGACGAGGCGGTGAGCACGCTGGCGATGACGGCGTCGCGCATGTTGAAGGGCAGCATGGTGTACACCACGAAGATGATGAACAGGAAGAAAGACACCTGCAGGCGGAGGAGAAGGACAGCGAGAGTCACCGAGGGTCCCACTCCCAAGGGCTTTCTCTTTCCGTCCCATTAACCGTGCCCGTTTAAGGAATAATAATACTGGGACACCGCAAGACAGCACATTCAAACAAATCCACCGGGTTATGACAAAGGACCAACTGTTGCGATGGACAAGAACTGATCCAGCTCCAAACGTGGGGATTTCCAGCTGTGGTATCCAAACCGTTGCAAACGTAGGATGATGTGAGCAGCAGTTCATGGGTATGGACACACAGCTGGCCCTCGGCACTCAGGGTTGGCTAGCTGAGCTTCAGCATGCCCATTGAGTTATCTATGAAACGGTTTTGTGAGACCCAGGGAGGGTGAATAGGTGTCGTCTGGGGTGCTTAGTGAAAGTAGATAGATGCAAAGAGCATGGACACGTGATAAAATAAAACAGCTTAGAGATGGTTCAGCTGTTGTGAAAACGGTTGGGTAGTTTCTCAAAGAGTTAAATGTAGAATGACCGTATGACCCAGCAATTCCATTCCTAAGCATATGCCCTAAATAACTGAAAACAGGTACTCAAACAAATACTCATGTACACACATGCTCGTAGCAACACTATGCAACAGCCACAAGATGGAAACAAGAATGTCCCACAATATATGACAGATAAACAGCATGCCGTAGGTCCACACAATGGAATACTACTTGGCCATGAAAAGGAATGATGTACTGATACGTGCTGTAATATGGACGAACCTCAAAAACTTTATGCTATGTGACCAATGCCAAGACAAAATACCCCACAGTGTATGATTCTATTACATGACTTATCCAGAATGAGTAAATTCCTAGAGACAGAAAGCAGATCAGTGGTTTCCAGGGCTGGGGAAGGGGGAGATGGAAAGGAACTGCTTCATCAAGCAGCGTTCCCTTTTGGGGTAAGGACAAACATTTTGGAATTAGATAGAGGTGGGGGTTGCACAGCATTGTGGATGTACTAAATGCCACTAAGTTCTTCCCTTTAAAATGACTAATTTGTGTTATGTGAATGTCACCTCAAAAACATCAATATGAAATAGCTTAGAGAAAGTTTTGGAATGGGGAAGAAAGTAGCTTAGTAGGCAATAAATAAAACAGGCCATTTTCATTACAAAACGAACACAGGCAGAAGAACATCAAATGGACAAAAGGTAATGAATCCTGTAGGAAAAGGCCCAAGGGCAGGGAAATAGGGCAAGTGGCCTTGGGTGAGCTTTGCCACACAGCTGCCCACTCCACAAAGTGAGGCTGAGGGAAGAGGCTGCCCACTTTCACAGCACGGCCTGCGTTCCTTCAAGGAATCCTGAGTCCCGGACAACGGGAAGGACCTGAGACACACCAGCTCCCGCTGGATGTAGAGAGGGACGCCTGGGAGGGCTAGCTGGTCTCGCCTCCCGCAGGGTCACGGTCTTCTGCGCCGCGTATCACAGTCAGAAAGTCGTTGTCTCCACACATTGCTGAGCTGGTCCCTCCGCCTCAGCCCTCTGACCTTTGGGCCTGGGCATTCCGGGTGGCGGGCCGTTCTGTGTGCTGTGAGCTGTGCGGCGGCATGCCTGGCTCCTGCCCACCAGATGCCAGTAGAAGTCCCCCTTTAAAGTTTTGACAACTGACCATGTCTCCAGACATTATTAAATGTCTTCTGGGCTCAATGGGGGGTCGGGGGGGCTATATCACCTCTGGGAAAGAACCACTAAGCTACAGAAAAAGTTTCTTGTAAGGATGAGAAAAACAACTGTTGTGTAGTCATGGCTTTTGGGGAAATTAAGTTTTCTTCAGAATCCTTAATATCCAGCAAGTTTATAGGGAATGTTTTCAATTAAAGATATTGTTATTTCTACATGTAGCATTTATGCAAAACCCTTATATCCTAACAAGAAGTACTAAATGAATATTCTCAGGTACCAGAATTCACCATCAATTACAAAAGAAAACCTCTCTTTTACTTCATTTTTCTTCTAATGTAAAAACCTGTAACACTTCATTGAAATTATCGTAACTTTCAGACAGCTTAATTTTGGAGAGCTTTAAAATTCTAACATTACTTCAATTAGGAAACACTTCTGCAAACAGTCTGAACTTTGAAATGGAAGCTCACGGAAGGCTTATCTACAGTAGCCAAATGGAGAACAGAGGTTTGCTTTTCTGAATACTGTTGCTCCTGTTAAGTCTTACTTTTTAGATGACAAAATGAATTTTTTAAAAGGTCAGTTAAGCAAGTCACAGTAAATTAAGTTTTGGATTATAGTGGCAGCATTTCGGGAGCTCAGCTAGTGGTGCCCGGGCAGCATTCCGCAGGCTGGACGGGGGAAGAAAGTTAACTGCAGTTGCAAGTCCCACAGGGGAACGTTCTTCATTTACTAATTCCAGAAGGTTCTATTTTATTTTATTTTATTTTATTTTATTTTATTTTATTTTATTTTTTAGCCCTGCCAAAGCAACCTCAAATAGGGCCATATGTGAAACCAAAATGGAACTTGGCACATCTGAAGGACATGTGGGTAAAAAGTGCCAAAAAGCCAAATGCAGTCGCTTGGGTTCCACGAGCTTCAAACCAAGAGCTTCTCCTTTATGTTCTTCAACCTCTTCCTCTTCCAGGGCAATTCGACGCTGCCCATGATGTCTCTGTCCCCAAACAAACCGGGTGCAAACCTCTGGGGATCACCTGCGACAATTCTCCTTTATGTCCACCCTCAAAATGTCTTCTTACTTTAGTGCAGCACACCGCCTCTGTCTGCCTGTCTCTCCATCCTTCCTTCCATTAGGCTGGCTCATTATTTTTCCATTTGTTAAGAACTATGCTTCCCTTCCTTCTCTCATTCCTTCTCTCCATCCCCCAACATGGATGGCCAAAGTGTGTGTCCTTCCTCGTTTTTGCCCATTCCACTCCATTCTCCATGATTCTGGTACTCATGAGGACTCTTTATCAAATATTTCTGGCTTTCTTCCTCTGGGCACATGGTACAATTTCACGTTGTTGTTGTTGTTGTTGTTGTTGTTATTATTATCTTCATGCAACTTTCTTTGATGAATGAAGTGTGACTAGAAGTGATAGGTTTCCTTTCTGGGTAGAAACTTTCAAAGCTAGTGCAAAACTTACCAAGTCCTCCTTCTTCTCTGGCAGTCATGGAAACATGACATTGGAGCTTCTCTGAGCCTTAGTCTCAAGTGAGGAGCAGGGTCCCCTGGATGACCCATATGGATCTGTGGTCATCAAGTCAACCATAATCCTTTGTGTGATAAGCCCCTGAGTCCTGAAGCACACGTCAAATGGTCCTGATAGCTATCAAGCACACACATGCATGCACGCACACACACACACACACACACACATAAGCTTGCACTCATGTGCACACACAAGAGAAATTTTAGTGATAGGATAAATAAAATGCTTTTATATACATTACTCTACAATCTGCTTTTATCCCTGAACTATGCATTGGGCATATTTCCAAGTCTGTAGATGTGAATATACTATTTACTTTCTACCAGTTGCAAAATATTCCATAGTAATGGATGTGCCATGTTACTCCAGCATTTCCTTAGTGATGACCCTTCATGGCATGATAGGAACCTCTTATCCAACTGCTGCATCCACAGTCTCGCTAACCTCCCTTTCTCAAACATTCTCCTTTCTCTAATCCAGCTAACATACAACTGCCAGATTCGGGATTCCAAATGCAAGGCTTAATTAGTCGCTTCTTTGGATGACCATTTCATCTGGCTTACCCCTGTGCTCTGAACACTTCTCTCAAAGGGCTCCTTGATCACAGAGTAGAGTGGGAACCACATGGCCTGGAATAAAGTCACCCCAAACTTACCCCTCCATCCTCCTCCCCGCCATGTTCTGGAAGCACCCTCTGCTCCAAGGATGGCATCCAAGGCAGGTCACCCCCATGCCTTGAGCACGGGGTGTCCACTGTAGGTCTGGAATTCCCCACTCTCAGAATGGCCTCTCTCTTTTTCTCGTCCTCTTCACCTGCTTTACTTATCAACAGCTATTATAGTTCTGGGTTTATTTGTTCCTTTCTCCACAGAGAAGCTCATGGCCTCTTGAGGGCTGAGACTTGGTTCACTCCACAGCCAAGACCCCAATGCCTAGAACAGTCCCTGATTCAGTAGGTGCTTCATACATATTTGGTGTCTGTGTGAAAAACTATTCCACATCCCAGGATGACCCAAGTCATAGCCATGTGATAAGCATCTACTCACTAAATACATCTCTAAAAATACTCCACCAGCCTCCTTGGTCCAATTAGGCTTGTCATTCTCCATAGCCATGTTGAGTTTCAAATGATCATTTATCTACTTAGTAGACTAATTACATTCAAAAATGCAAATGAACACACATTTGTCACATTTGTCTATGGCAGGCAACAGCAAAGACTGGACTAAACTGCAAACAGCACCTGTTCTCAGGGCACCTCTATTTTGTCAGTCTCCGGGAGCCCTTGTGCCCTATAAAAAAAGACTCTTCCAGGAGCCAGACGAGTGGCGTGGTGGTTAAGCGCTGGCTTGGGAAGCCAGTGGCCCCGGTTGGGGTCCTACATATGAGGGCCAGTGACACTGCCCTCAAAAGAAAAAACAGAAAAAAAAAAAAAAAGACTCTTCCAGGAGTCTTAAAGAAGGCATAAAGCCAGTGGTGATCTATAGAAGGGAAGGGTGACCAAGACTTAGGACGTTTATCCAGCAACCTAGACTCCTCAGGCTAATCTCCTGCTATCAGCATCTTAGAGCTCAGCTCAGAGGAGCTGGTCCCTTCCATATCCTGCATGCAACTCTCCCTTCTCCCAGCATGTCAGCTGACAAGAAGTATGCTCACTCAGCCTTCTACAAAACACAAATTCTTCCCAAGGAGGCCACTTCTGAGAGGTTGATACAATGAAAACTCACTGGGCAAGAAGAGGGAATGTTTTTATTGCCTCCGCAGAGGAAGCTCTTTTGCAGAGGAAAAACTCATCTTCTTCCTGGAAAGTGGTCACTCTTCCTGGGTTAGCAGAAAGCAAGGATGCTTCCCTGGGATGAGAAGTCTCATTCTGGTAACGAGAGCCTGAGCTGAATTTTTAAAAGCAGGATCAGAATTGTGCAGTTGAACATGGATGCAGTGAAGGGACCACTTGATTCATCCCCTAAGAGACAGGCTGGAAAGCGCTGAGGACAGGGAAGATTAGACACTTGCATTGCTTCATGACTTCTTCAGAGTCTGTTGTCAAGTGTATGAGTTTCTTGTGGCTGCTGTAACAAATTGCCACAAACGGGATGGCTTAAGGCAACAGAGTGTATTCTCTTACACTTCTGAAGGCTGAAAATTTGAAACCAAAGTGTCAGGAGGGTTGGTTCCTTCTGATGGCTCTGAGGGAAATGTCTGCTGCATGCCTCCCTTCTAGCAAATTCTGGGGGCTTCCAGCAATCCTGGGCATTCCTTGACTTATAGCTGCAATCTCTGCCTCCATCTTCACATGGCCTTGTTCCCTGTACCTCTGCCATCACATGACCTTCTCCAGTCTGTGTGGCTCTATCCAAATGCCCCTCTTAGAAGGACACCAGTCATTGGATTTAGGATCCATCTTAATCCAGTATGACCTCATCATTACTTGTTACAAAGACCTATTTCCAAATAAGGTCACATTCACAGGTACTGGGGGTTAAGATTTTAACATATTTTTGGAAAAATCAATTTGGCCCACAATATCAGGTTTACACTGGCAGCTCAAATCCGAATTTAGATTCAAGTACTTTCTGTCCACTTCACATCCCATGCTCCATTTCCATGTCAGAAGTGAAAAATAAGTGGCCAGTATCAAGGTTATTTAAGTTATGAATCCAACAGAGTTTAAATATATTTATATTGGGTTGTTGGAAAAGTCATGATGTATTTTTTCTGTTTTTTGTTGCGTGTGTGTGTGTGTGTATCTGCTATAAACAGGAAATCACTGCAAACAAGGCGAAGAGATGAAGTACAGCTAAACAAGAGCAACAGAAATGGTCCTAACTCCACACTAATACGGTCTATCAGAGTCCCACCCTGTCTTTGGCCTCTGGTGCAAAGCCCAGGATTTTCCAGACTGGTTCACATTTGTTTCAGAGTTCAGTGACAAGAAAGAAAGTTCCAGACATGCCAGTAGCTCTAAAGATAGAGCTTCTGGTTTTTTCTTTCAACTGGCACCTGAACTCTAATATCTTAATGAGGCTTTGCTAGTGCATTTTCTCCTGGAATGTTAAAAAAAAAAACAAAAAAAGCATAATCAGCAAGATAATCAGGATTACTTAAGTAAATCACCAGAGTGCTGATGAGAAATTCATCAGAGAAATATCTTCTATTTTTGTTATGCTAATAACGTTAAGAGAAATAACACCCCAGTGAACATAATGAGAGTATTTTGTAGCCCAAAACAGAGCTACTCAAATCATTTTTCTCTACAACAAACCTCTGAGAAATCAGTAATATAGTATTTAAAATAGGAGCTTAATTTTCAAAGATGTAGATTTTACTAAAAACCGTAGAAATTACACCTTCCTCGCTAAAATATAAAGTGCAGTTCTTTTAAAATTGTATCTCAGTGTTGGTTTAGAATATAACTAGAAATGCTAAAATTTAGTAAAACTTTCCCAGGAAAAGACAAAATTCTTGAATATATTCATCTGATTGAGCATTCTGAAAGGTAAGTTCCAAATTCAAAATAAAAATGTCCTCATTAGATGCTATGTCCACCTCAAAGGACTGATTAATTTAAGACTATGTATACCATTTACTAATTCAGGGCATTTAGCTAAATTCCTGGAAACATAATTAGAAAACCATTCAGCCAGAAATGTGCTTTCGCTTTTTAAAAAAAAAAACACAACAAAATATGCAAAACGATATTTACCTTTCCACCGAAATTAGTATTTTCTTATCTTGTTCCTTGATCAGGCTTACCTAAGAATTACTTGGAGTCACTATTACATTTTTTAGTACAAATATATGCACTCAAAACAACTGTGTAAAACTCTCTTTTCTTTAACTGGGGGACCCTCAGTCATACCGGTGTTTATCAGTAAACTACCAGCATATAGTAAGTAAGGTTCTTGAACATGTCTCTTCATGATTACCCTGTTTCAAGTTTAACTGCCTTCCCTTTCTCCTCTGTTTCCCCAGGTCCTCCCACTGAGGAGGGGGTATCTATACCTATCTATGTTTATGAATATCCGCATCTCTATCCATATATCCTTATCTATATCCATATCCATTTCTACATGTGCATACACACACATACATACATATATATACACGCATTATGTTTGTATGTGTGTGTAGGCATGGGCATGCATGTTACACCCTTTGGCGAATCCACTGAAATTCCATCGAACACCAGCGTTAGTGTTCAGGGAGAAGCCACCTCTTCCCAGGTCAAGGACACAGACTTAACTACAAGGACACACCAGGGGAAAGGATGGACCCTATGTCCAGCTTCAAATCTCCTCCATAGAGGAGCTCTGGATCTGTGCCTCAGGGAGAACTCAGCCACAGCTCTAGTCATGGATGCTTCTAGATGCATCTGGAGCTTTCTCAGGTTCCAGTCTCTTTTCACTCCCTCTGGCTGTTCAGGATTCACAGGACTTTACCTGGGGCTGTAAGCTGAGCCCACTGGCTCAGTACTAACATCTAATTCCTAATTTCACGCTCATGGACCATAATGGATTACAGATACCATAGCCAAATTGTTGTTAATGTTATTTACAGAGAAGCGCTGACAGAGACTGGATTGTCAAACAGGCCTGGAGCTATGCGGGTGCAGTTCTCATCATGGATAGTTCATCTCCCCAATCTCAAACCCGTCATTCTTGTACTCTTTCCCATTTCACTTAGTAAAACTTCTAGTCTGCACACCTAGGAGCTATCCTTATCATTTCCTCTTCCTCTTTCTCTCCATTCCTAAAAGACAGCCTCAGCCTCGTTATCTTCTCCCACCAGTGGCTACACCTCCAGCCCAAATCCTATGATCATCTAGGACTTCTGTCACAGCATGTGAAATGGCCTCTCCATTTACACAAGTCTTCTCTGGAAAGAATTTTCCAAACAGAAGGCAAATGATTGTTTTTTAAAACTTATATATACTTATATGACATACAATGTTGTGTGAGCTAAAGGTATACAATGTGTTGATTTGACACACTAATATACTACAATATGATGACCACTTCTGGGTATATACGAAGGAACTGAAAACAGAATATCAAAAAATATCTGCACTCCCTTTGTTTACTGTGGTGTTATTCAGAACAGCCGAGATATGGAAATAATCTGTGTCCATCAGCTGATGAATGGGTAAAGAAAGTGTAAGACACACACACACACACACACACACGGGAACATTATTCAGCAAAGAGAAAGAAGGAAATCCTGCCATTTGCATGGATGGACTTAAAAGGCATATGCTAAATGAGATAAGTCAGAGAAAAAAAGACAAGTACTATATGATATCACTTATATGTGGAATCTAAAAAACCCAAACTCATTGAAAGAGAGAGTAGACTGGTGATTATCAGGGGCTAGGGGACAGGTAAGTGGGGAGATGTTGGTCAAGGTTTATGAACTGGTTACAAGATGAATAAGTTCTGGGAAGCTAATGACCAGCATGGTGACTATAATTAATAATACTGTGTTATAAACCTCAAAGTTGCTTAGAAACTAGATCTTAAATGTTCTCACCACAAAAAAGAAATGAGAATCATGGGATCTGAAGGAGGTTTTAGCTAATGGTACGGTGACGAATACAGTGATCTTTTAAAGCATCACATCTGATCACGTCACTCCTCCTGGTTATCTCTCACCATTAGCTTTCTGGAACACTGAGACAAAATTCCAGCGTTCATCATGCTGATAAGGGCCCCTCATGATCTGGTCCTGGCTGGCATCGTCTCTAATCTCATGTCTCCCCAATCCCATCACCTTGTTCACAGTCCCTCCGTTCTGGCCTTCTTGCTCTTTCTCGAACCGCCTCAGGGCCTTTGCAGTGGCCCTAAATGTTCTGCCTCCAGTTCCCTGGGCTGGCTTGTCATTCAGGGGTCACAACTCAAACACCACTTCCTTAAAGAGAACCCCACTGATCCCCTTATCAAAAAGATCACCCCATTCATTCTAGCTAATCACCCTGCTTTAAACTATTCTATTATCATTATTGAAACGAAGAATGCTTACTTTTCTACTTTTCTGATTTTTATTTTCTGTCTTCGTCCATACACATGTGGGTTCCATGGAGACAAGGAACCTGTACGGATGTGAGAATAGTGCCTGGCACGTAAAAGATCTCAACATATATTTGCTGAAGGAATGAAACACTTCAGATGCAATTGCCCTTGAAAGTTAGGAGCAGGGGAGCCGGAGGAAGCTGATTCGAGGCTCCTTCTCAGTGACGTAACTACGGGCGCGAGCTTGGCTCTGCACGCGTGTGCAATTCCCACTGCCACGGCTTCATTTCTGAGTCAGCAAAGTGGGTCAGAGCAGCAATTACTGACGACATGTGATGTCTGGGCCATTTCACACACTTTCTTCTTCCGAGTGTTTATTACTTCATTCTGCTATTTCCATTTTACTGACCGGGGTACTTGCTTCAGAGGAGGGAACTAAATTATCCACTTCGGCCATCAAATTGTATCTCTTATTCACTATCTGAATAGTTCAAGTAGGACCCCACCTCTTTTACTATGAAAAACATACTTAAAAATTCTTAAAAATTAAGTGTGTACTATGCCAAAACATCCCTGATAACCATAATTCAGGATAAAAACTCAGGGACACCTTGATGACTCAATGATTGAAAAGGTTTTTTTTCTTCTACAGTTATCTTGGGCCAAGAATATTTTCAGAATATATAGACTATGAAAACATTTCTTTAAATGTTATGTTATTAAGCAAACGAATGCATATTATGTTCTTTGATGGAAAGCCTGGGCTCTAAAGGAGTAATGATGAAATCATGAATCACCGGGTAGCTTTCTTTCTTCTTCTCAAATATTATTCACTGTTAAAGATTGATGATGGGAACAATAACTTCCATTGTGCCTTTTTTTCAAATCTAAAGTAAGTAGGAGGTATGTCATACATGTTTAAAAGCTTGAAAAAAGAAAATAGTAGAATTCTTAAAAAGCCTGCTATCCGAGAGGAACAAAGGCAGTTGCTGCCTTCCCAGCCTCTGTCTGCCCCAAACCTCCAGCTCTGCTCTTAGCCCGTGACGACTGGTCGGGTTTCCTTGTTTTCTTTTCAAGTCTCTTCTCTTCTCCCTGATTCCTTCTTTGGTTCCAGGTTCCTATTACCAACATGTGTCATCTTCCATTCTTCAGTCATCATTAATGTATCCATGCACCCACCAGGGTTTATTTTAACTCTACAATATGCAAGGCATTTTATTAGCTATTATGGGAATGCAAAATCCCTGTTCCAAAGACTCACTTGAGGTCACTTGGAGTGAAGGTCAATTTCCAAATGTGCCCATGTATTTCCCTTATCTCCTTTCCCCCCCATCATACTCACATAACAGCTGCAGAGTTAAAAAAAAAAAAAGTTTAGAGTTAAAAATCTGTAAACTTTCCACCAAACTACTATGTCTGTATGTGGGCTACTGTCTTCATTGCTAAAGTATTTAAATTGCATTCCTGGGGCCAGGAAATATAGTTCGTGATCCCACATTATAATCCTGTTTCTGAGATTACGTATTCAGATTTTTAAAGACTCATTTTAGATGGTGGTCACTTGGACAAAATTAAAATGAGGACAGAAGATAATTCTTGCATTTTCCTGTTTAAGGACATTTCTTAATATAGAAAGAAGATGCAGTGTAATGTAGTATCTGACTACAATTCTGTCTTGTCCCCTTGCCCTTGCCAGGGAGGTCAGCAGATGGCCATGAGTCCCTACCCCACAGACTTTCGACTTGGCCGTGAGACTTCCCTTGAGTCATGCAATGCAGGCTCACGTGACAGCCAGTTCAGAACTGACGCTTTAAGAGGCTTCAGTTTATGGTTCTGCCTGCCCGCTTGAAGATTTAGCCTTCCACATTGAGAAAACCGTGGTCCAGAAAGGCACATCTTTTTTTTTTTTACCATGTCTGCATGGAGCAGACCTGAATCCAACCCAAAGTCTGGAATCTACTCTACCTGCTTAGCCCAGGTGGGGCTAACAGAGATCAGACAAATTCAGCCAACCTGTAGACCAGTAAATATGAAACACGCAATGTATTATTATTGCTCTAAGCCACTTGGATTTGGGGGTTGCTTGTTATTCACCATTATCAAAGCAGAAACCTGACTAATGTAGCAAATGATATCAGAAGTGATGTGCTACTGAAAACCTAACTTAAGTTACTGGCGTTGGGACTAGCGAGGAATAGTTACAGAGCTCCAGTAAAATGTTCACCAACTGGCAAAGTAATCGGTAAGCATGGTTTCTAAGAGAGCCATTTACCAAAATGTCCACACTTCACAAGCTCTTTGAATTGCGTGATAAAGTCTTCAAAAACAACAGAAGAACTGAGAAAATCTGGAGCATTCCCACAAATATCTCAGCATATAGAAAGAATGTCACCAGCCTAAAAATTGATATTTTGTCTACCTCAAAATACATCACAAACTGGCTTTATTGACAAGTATTTTCTAATTTTACAGTTGGGAAAAGCCAGGTGCTGAGGGGTTAAGTATTTTTCACGAAGTCGTAAAGCAACATAAAAACAAGCGGTGATCCTCTGCTGACGCTAGAACATTATTTCGCCATAATCCCTGCAGGTTAACAGAGCAACATGAGACGAGCTCTATCAGTGCTTGGGGTGTTCGAATTACTCAAAATAAAAAGAACCTTGAGGAATCCATCTGCCCTTCCAAAACAGCTTGTTCCAACACCAGGAAGTCTTTTCCCTTAAAAATTATTTTTCTCATCAAATGCAAAGGAAGAAAATACAAGTCCATTTAGAAGTAATCAGGCAAATAAATGTTTATTAGAAAATGTCTACGTGTTATGTTTTCTAGTTACTTGATTAGGAGAAAATAACATGCTCTTTGATGATTGTTCTAATTTTTTTTTTCCACAAGGTGGTAAATAGCTTTCTATTTTCTGACCTTAGGTTTTTCCAAAGGGACTCTGAACATTGTCACCTCTCAATGGCCCCTTTCTATGTGTACCCGACTGGCACAGGCCCACCCTTCACGTGAAGACCTTCCCATCACTCCAACCTGATGAGTGGACACTGCAGAGCCAAAAACAATGCATCACAAATTTAATCTTTCCTGCTGAAATTATATTAACTTCACTTTCATGAACGTTCAGAGTTAAATTCTAGAACACACTGTCATTAAATCAGCACTTATTATGATGAGGTCACGTGTTCAAAGACAAACAGGTCGCGCCTTGGGTGCAGATAGTGTTATAAATTAGATCACAGTGCTCATCTCACTGATTACTTAAAATAAGAATACCCTGACAACTCCGTTAACAGAATTCATTAAATATCACAGTATACTGGGTCCTTTTAAACCAGCTGTTGGGGCAAAATTAACCACAGTCTTAATTTTTATTTACCTTTCTCTTTCTATTTAAATGTTAGGCATTTCATTCTCTCAGCTCCACCCCTTAAAGTACCAGCATATGCTCGTGTTCCCAGTATCTAATAACACACATTTTGCATGTCTGTGTGGTTTTAACCTTTAAATTATTGGCTTATCTATAGAAACACTTAAAAGTATTATTCATACTTTATGTGTATGAACTAGCTCTGTGTTTCAGGGTATATAACCTTATTTTATTTTTTATTTTATTTTTTTTTGGCATTCCTCCAGTTGTTTGGACAAACACTGTATTAGGGACTTGGCACCATGCTCGGCTGAATGTGTGGCTCATGGGCTATGATGTAAGCAAGCTACCTTATTTCTATTTATGTAAAGGAAAATTGATTTGGAAAAGAGGGATCACTATTTCACTATACAGAAGAAATGGTGTCCTGATAATTCACTTCGAAGAACATCATTTTAGAAGTGGGGGGGGAAAAAAAAGCCAAATGTAGGGTCCTCAAGAAAAAAGAAAAACGTTATGTAAAAGGGCTTTTATTTATATTCACTGTTTGAATCTTTATGAATATTCATGCCCATATTCTTTTGAAACATTATATTTATTTAATTTGAAAGGCCAGTGCTTTTCAGATGAGAAAAACTCATGCTGGGAAAATGAGTGGATTATTCATGTAAAAACAAATATTGTTTTGGGACTCAGTTTTATATGTGTGCATCCAACATCTACACAAATCAGCCTCTGGTGGGGCAATGTGTTTTTACAATGGGCTCTTATCACAAAAGACCCCAAGTTCTAAATGCCTTTGTTTGCTTTTTTCTTTCTTTCTTTCTCATTCTGAAAGAGAAAAATCTCAAAAGGGAGAATGCATATCCTTGAGCTGTGAAAATGAATTATTTTGGCATCTGCGGTGGCTCACTGAGGCTTTCAATTCTTGAATTATACAACTGCCTGTTGAAGCACTCAACTCCAACCCATCAGCATCATGGCCGCCCAAATTCCTTACATTCTCGCCTGTATGTTAGTGAACACTGGATGGTCTTCAGGGCAGGTCTGGTCCACAAAATTCTATTCTAGAACACCAGGGCCACCTCATTCGGCTCCTTTTATTATTATATGTTTAACAAAAGAATGTAAACCATCACCACCAGCAGCAATTGTTCCAATGGCTCATTTCTATAGAACACCATGGTTTGTGATGTCGTCTTTCTATTATTTTAGAGCCTCAGGGTTACAAGGGTGCTTACATCACACCTCTAGACATGTAGCATGCTATTTAAGTGACTCCATCACTAGTATGAGGAAAACCAGTAGCAGACAACATACTTGAACAGGTTTTGCATCACGTAAAAGTCACTTCAAAGACAAGAGAGCACGCTCTTCCTTTTGGCTGAACAATATTTTTGAAGTGACACCTCCCTTATTACTACCCAAAGATTACTAAGCGGATGTAAATTCCTGTTTATATAGGCAATATGTTCCAGAGAGCAATACTATCTAAACAGACGTGGGAAAATTTCATACTCAGGGTATTTTCACAATTCTTTCACTTTGAAAATTCATATGCTCAAATAGGCTCAAAGGGTTTCATTTAAAGAAACATTCGATTCCTGATTCTGTAAATTTTGGTATTTGGGTTTGTGGTTGGGTCCATTTCAGTTTTTGGGTTGTTTTTTTTTTCTGGTTCATAACTGACTTCAGTCACTGAAGATAAGAGATTCCTTGATCTAAGAGGTACCCAAAGACACATAGTTAATACACCTGCAACACCATGAAAATGGAGCCAGGTAGACAGCATTGAGTCCGTGTGTCATCATCGGCTGAGATTGCTTCTAGAAGCCTGTCAGGTGTTTCTCTCAACCCCATAAGCCAAGGCAACGGAGCTAGATCGTCACATAAAAGCACATCTACATCAAGGACTAACCAGAATTCAGTTAAACTTCCCTTTCATGAACTCTTTTCATGCCTTGTAAACTCTTATAAAGGGCAAACACAGGGAAAGTAGACATGAGTAAATGTTACTTTAAAAAATACATATGCACTTTTTTCTTCATGCGGTTCTCTTTCCTTGAAATACCATCCTTTTAACATGGATTAAATTATATTTGTTCTTCCACGTTTGTCTTCCTCCACGTGCCTCCACCGGCATGCCCCCGCGCACACTGGCACCCTAACCTGAAATCCCTCCCTCCCATCCGGCTCCTCAAGCGGGAGGGCACCATCAAACAGCCAACATCACTGAGGTAGTTAGTTGGTGGATAAGGAAACTGAGTCACAGAGATGTGACGTGCCCTGCCAAGGTCCACTCTAATAGCAGGTGGCAACAGGTGGGCTGAAACCAGGGGCGTCCGGTGCCAGTCTGCACCCCCACAGTCCTCTTGCCTGCCTCTGAGCTCAACCCCAAACCAGCACACACTTATTGAACTGACCTGACTGGACAGTTAAGCCTGTCTGACTCTAAAGTTCACATATATTAACAATTTCACAAAGAGTAATCGAGGTATATACTACAGATGATTGGGTCCTCCTTGTCTCCTTTACTTATCAACTTATGTCTACATCTGTTGTAATGCACTTTAATTACTAAGTATTTAATTACATAATTAATTGCACACTTCTCGGACACCTTTCAAGTCTCGGAAGGAGAGTTTTAAGAAGGAAAAGTCACGAATGCAGGGGAAATCAAGACACATACTCTGGGTAAAGGTGAGGCCCAATGAGGTAGGCATCATTTCACTTCTTCATTACAGTAAGCAGTGCTTACTAAGCACCTACTGTGTGTCTGGGTCTGTGCCCCACCAGGACACAGCAGAAAACAAAGGGAGCTGAGTCTCGCTATCCTGCAGCTTGGTGATGCCCGGGGTCCAGACAGACAGGCAGGTCTGACATGGGGGACAAGGGCTTGTAGACAGAATTCAAAGAGGACCAAGAAACCCAGGAAGGGAGAGCATTATCCCAGCAAAGTACCGTCCAGGGAGCGGGGAAAATGTGGGAAACACCTGGAGGTGGTTTCCAAGTACACTGGGTCATTTCAATTGTGTCAAATATTAAATACACCACCATGAACTGGTAAAAACCAATTCAGAACCAGGGGCATTTATTCTTTCACTGAAAAGCTTCTAAAAAGCTGATGAGTGAATTTTGCTAAGGGGAGTTGTAAAACTATGAATCAATAAAACATGACCATTCCACTGACCAGTCTTTAATGAGTTTATATTTGAATGATCTCCAAACTCAGTTTCCTATGTCTATAGCCTATGCTCTTTTTCTCATGGACCTTGTCAGCTACCAGGATGAGTGAGAAGGAGGAAGCGTGATGTGATGCTGAGGAAGCAGAAAGCCCCAGGTCTGTTCCCCAAGCCCCCTCCCCAGGCCTGGGCTACTGGGAGGACAAGAGGAGGCTTCAAGCTGACAAGAGGGCTACTCGCCACTCTCCTGATGAGAATGCCCATAGCGAGGCTTCTGCCTGGCCTCAAAACTCTTTAATTTCTTCTCAAACCAGATCATATTATTTAAAAACATATAACTTTAGTTGACATTAACAATGATCCATGACTATGACTGAAAAGTATCCATCTTAATGACGTGATTTTCTTTTATTGAATAATAACATCATTTTATGGCTTAGAGTTGTTAAATCTTTGAAATTCTCCTACATGTCTAAGTGCCGCCATTGAATTCACGTTGTACCTTTGTGGATGGTCAGGACTGCTGAGGAGGCAGCCGAGCCTGACGTTAGCTTGTATGATCTACTTTCTTCACATGGAAGCAGATTCTAGGGCAAGCACTAAATGACACATCAGGTCAAGAACCTCAGCAGAAAATCCAGCAAGGGAAGAAAATAGAGAGGCTTATTAAAAATATAAGATTTTCGTTAAAATGTAGCTATTATTTGTGAATCAAAAATAAAGATGATGTTGAAAGTGTTCTGTAAGAACATGCATAGAAGTAGGATTTCCTAAACCCAGTACCATTATTTCAATTGTTAAATCTCTTCACTAACTTCAGAAAAAACACGCATTGATAATTTTCAAACAAAACTTTTCCACTTCAGATCTCAGAATCAAGGATGTCTCCAAGGATCCTTGTCTTTTTAAGGGGAAAAGTATTTAGTGACCAAGAACTGGGTACTAGGTATAACCAATACTCCATTTTTTTTTCTGGTCACTTTCTGGGGGCACAGCTAAGAAATACAGATGTATAATAAATTGTAACTTCCCAGTGACTCTTCCCATTGAAACCCAATACTGCTTTGTTCTTCCTCACCTCACTCAATTCCTATGTGTACCTCTGTTCTCCAGAGATAACCTGGTTCCCAATATCATCAATATGGTTATTGTCTCCCTCAATACACACAATTAATGATATCTTTAGAATTATTGTATCAGTAAAATTGCACAAACCAAGCCAAGCCAAGTCCAGGGTGTGTTTCAGATCTTAGAAATTTCTCATAAAAAATTGTGTATCCAGGGTACTGTGTTCAAAAGTTACTTGTATCGATTTGTCTTTCTGTGTAGTTATCAATACAATATATGTTTCAGTTAATTTGAGGGTTCCATTTTTTTTCTGCCTTTCCAATTTAAATTTCTTTTTGAATATATACTTCTAGGAACAACAATCAAAACAATACATGAAGGAATACACCAGTGTTCATTGAGAGCCCACTTCACATGAGGTAAGTTCTGTATCATTGGATGCCACATGTGAGTCAGCACTATAAGACCACGTTCAGTGATTCCATGGTCCAGATCTCTCGCTACGTCATATCCGTCGTCCCCTGACGTCCCCTCTAGCTCCTGCTTCACGCTACGTCATATCCGTCGTCTCCTGACGTCCCCTCTAGCTCCTGCTTCATCATGAAGGCGGTTCTTCTGTTATTCTCCCTGGTCTGGCACCATGATAAGATCCCCTCTTTTTCACTATTTGCATTTAACTGATGAACCTTTGCCTCCTCCATTTTAAAAAATTGTAATCAACTATTTTAAAGACAGTTTTATATTTACAGAAAAATTGCAAACATAATACAAAGTTTCCATGTGCCTCACATGCTGATGCTCCTATCATTATCTTACAGTAGTATGTATGATACATTTGCTACACTTAATGAGCCAATATTCTTATACTACTACTAATTAAAGCCCATAGTTCATTCAGATTCCTGTAGTTGTCCCCTAATGTCCCTTTCCTGTTCCAGGATCCCATCCAGGAGACCTCATTAGTACAATCCGTGTCCCCCTGACAATGACAATTTCTCAGATTTTTTCTTGTTTTTGATGGTCTTGACAGTTTGAAGGAGTGCTAATAAGGTTTGCACACTGTCCCTTGACCGAAATTTGTATGGTGTTTTTTTCAGGATTTTCCTGGGATTCTGTGCTTTGGGCACGAGGACCACAGAGGGCAGTGCCTTTCTGGTTACGCCGTATCCGTATCCAGGGTAGGTCCCCTCCACAGGACTCGTCGGTGTTGTGAACCTGACCACCTGACCAAGGTGGCTTATGTCACATGTCTCCTCCATAAACTTACCCTCCCCCGCCCTTCCCAGACTGCCCTCTGCCAGGAAGTCACTGCATGCAGCCCACACCTGAGGCGTGAGAATCTGTGCTCTCCTTCCAGGAGTCAGAGGATCTACGTAAACCATGTAGGATTCCTCTGCCTGTGAGGGTTGACTATTTGCCCCATTTATTTATGCATTAAATCATTTATTTATATCAGTGTGGACTTCTGAATGCTTATTTTACACTGGGTTATAATCCAATCCCAGCTTCAATTTACTCCTCACATAGTTTCAGTGTTGATTTTCCTTGGAGAAATGGCTGATTCCAGATCTGGGGCAGGAAATGCATGTGATAAGCTTTGAGCCTCTTGTAGTGCAAATATATGCACAATAACAAACAACATCCCACCATGAAGGGGCAGGTCAAACAACAGAGTACATGGGGCAGGGGAAATAAGAGTTCCAGGTCTTGGGTGCATCTCTTGGGAAAAGCAGAGCTGGGTTTTATTTTGCGGGTTTTATTTTTCTCTTTCTTTAAGTGGGTGAAACCCATTTGTTTTTATTGATATGACTACAAAGTTATAACTTGGTCAAACAGTGTATATTAATTTAACTGTGGCTATTGCATAATATTTACTGTGGTTCTTCATCTGTATGAACTTCTTTTTGTTTTTTTCTTCATCGCATTTGTTTGTATTTACAAAGGTCTGTATTTTTGTTTTAGTGGTTACTGCTACACACACACACACACACACACGCACACAAGCAAGCCCTTAGTCCTTTTCCTTACTCAGTGTGTGCTATTTGCTTTGTCAGCTTTAAATTATACCCTCTGACTCTCATTTATTACCTCAGCAACAATCAAGGAGCTCATTTTACTTTTCCTCTTTTCTCTTTCCTCCTCATCCTGAACCGTTCATTAAAGTGTGACATCCACACAAAGGTGCAAAATTCCCAACTTCAAAGCATAAATGATTTCACAGAACAACTCAAGTTGTATAATCAGAACCCAGAAAAAGAAACAAAGTATTTCAAACACCCAGAAATCTGTCCCATGTGTCCCCTGCGCCCCTCCCCGCAAGCAGCCATATGTACAAAGGTAATCACCAACCTGAAGTCAAATGCCAGAGATTCATTTTGGCTCTTTAAACTTTCTATGAATGGAATCCTACCACATATATGCCTTACAGATGACTTTTTCTGATCAATACTATATTCGTGGGATTCACCTATATTGCTTATGGCGGTCATTCAGTTTCTTTCATTCAACTGTTGTCTAGCATCCCGTTGTATAAATATGCAATTCATTTCATCATTTTTCTGTTAATGGACATGTTGAGTGGTTTCCAGATTTAGGCTGTCATCACTGCTATGACCATTCATGTACGAGGTCTGACACTTAAGTTCACGAACTCATCCTAGAAAAAGTGCTACATGCCTCATTGCTGAATATCACTACTGTCCCCTTGAGAAGCTATGCACCAATGTCAGTACCTATTCCACCCTTCAAAGCAATTTTGGAACTCTTTTTCTGGAATGGCCATTAGAGCTGTCATTGTATTACCCTTGATGTCCTGAATGTCATCAAAATATCTTCCTTTCAATATTTCCTTTATCTTTGGGTAAAGAAAGAAGTCATTAGGGGCCAGATCAGGTGGGTAGGGAGGGTGTTCCAACGCAGTTATTTGTTTAGTGGCTAAAAACTCCCTCACAGACAGTGCTGTGTGAGATGATGCATTGTCATGATGCAAGAGCCATGAGTTGTTGGCGGAAAGTTCAGGTTGTTGTTTTTTTTTAGTTTTTTTTTTATTGGGGAATTGGCGGAGGGAAACAGCGTTGGGGAATCGGGGAAGGGGAACAGACAAGTTGCTGTCTTTTTGTTCTTCAGTTTTTAGTTGCGGAGGATGTTGCTTCACTGTTGGTATTGTCATTGCGCTCTTCCCGGATGAGGCAGATCGGTCGCTGGCCTCTGGATGTCGCTCACCGCGGCTATTGGCAGCTCACGCTGGCTGCGGGCCACTCACTGTAGCCTATGGCAGCCCACTGCAGCAGGGGCTGCAGCCCACACCAGGGCCGGGGCTCGCACAGCCCAGCTCCAGGTGGAGCTGTTGTTAGCTGTAGAGGGCAGTGTCACTGGCCCTCATGTGGGATCCGAACCAGGGCCGCTGGCATCCCAAAACCAGCACTTAACCAATGCGCCACTCGGCCGGCCCCAGTTCAGGTTGTTTTTATCTAACTTTTTCAGGCAGGCTTTTCAGCACTTCCAAGTAGCAAACTTGGTTAACTGTTTGTCCAGTTGTTACAAATTCCTAATAAATAATCCCTGATATCAAAATACTTTAGCAACATTGTTGGAACAAGTTTGCAAACTTAATTGTCAGACCTTGTATCACTTCTGATGAATATGTTTATACATTTATGTGGAATATAAACAGAATGAAATTGCTGATTAATAGGCTATGCACGTGTTGAACTGTCCTACACATTAACTTAAAATGTTGCCAAGTAGTTGAACCAATCCTCACCACCAAAAGCGGTGTGCAAGTTTCATCTGCTCAATGTTCTTGCCAATACTTCTGCCATTTAAAAACCGTATCATCTTTTCAGAAAATAGAACATGTATAAATATTTTCCCATATTTGTCTCCACTCTCATTTTACTCTTAGCTCTATAGAGTATCCATAAAGTTTGGAAATGCATAATATTATCTTTATTATTGTTATTATTTTATAGAATAAAGATGTCTGAGGAAAACACTGTGAATATTCACCTATGCCTCCAGATTTGTGGATACCCTGCAAAATTCAATCAATATATTCAGTGTACATCATCAGTCCTATTGTCTAAGCTTCGCAGTCATCTCTTCTTGGATAAATCTTGTCCTTTTTATGATACCACTCAAAGTGTCGTCTACAGACTAGGAACCAGTACAGTAAGAGGTAAGAAATTCCAGCCAGAATTAAATGAATCATTTCACTAAGAACATAGTTCAGTTCAGCCAATTTTTTGTTTGTAAGTATGCTTTATTTACAAAAGTAAGCAATGCATTGAGTCACTTTCAGGAACAAGGTCCTTATCTCCTCATCATGACACAACCCTTGAGGAGTAATACCCTAGTAGATTCCTCAGGAAGGGTGCATAAGTATAGTATTACTTGAGTTTTTGATTCTTGAAAAATAATTTGGCTGGATATAAAATTACAGGCTCATATAAAATATATCTTTGAGTTTCTTAAGTTATTCTTCCATTGGTGTCTTGCTTTGTAGGTCAATATAGAGAATTCTAATGCCAATCTGATTTGTTTTTCCCTATACATGATGGATCATTTTGTATGGACATCCTGAATATTTGTTCTTATCTTTACTATGTAGTAGATGTCTCAGAAACATGGTGATTGTTGACACTTTAGACCACTTTCTCAGTTACTTAGTGGGCCCTTTAATGTATAGATTCCAGTCTTCATTAAGTTCCTCCCAATTCTTGTAGATTAATTTTGAACATTAAGTCTGTTTTATTATATTGCTTTTGTGTCCAGGGACTCCAGTTATATAGATATTGAAACTTCTTTGCCTATTTTTATACCTGTCCTTTTCTTTAGGATCCATTTTACTTCTTTATCT
This sequence comes from Aselliscus stoliczkanus, assembly GCA_033961575.1. Taxonomy (NCBI): domain Eukaryota; kingdom Metazoa; phylum Chordata; class Mammalia; order Chiroptera; family Hipposideridae; genus Aselliscus; species Aselliscus stoliczkanus. The sequence goes on from CM066728.1 coordinate 108,891,793, forward strand.
TGGTTCTTCTGGCTATTGTCAGTTGTCAATATCCTTCACTATATTTTCATTAAATCTATTCTTCTCTGTGTACCTTTGCCTTTTTCTTCAATTTTCTCTGAGATCAGTCAGTTCTCATTTTCTCTCTCCCTATTTTTTTTATCCATTTCTGTTCCAAGTTTTTTTAATTTCTAATTTGAAGTTTTAAATGTTATCTTAAAATAGTTTAAGAATATGAATTATCTTTGAATGGTGTGGAACATTTTTCCTTTTTTGGTTTTATGGTTTGTTGGGGGGGCGCTCATTCTCATTTTCTGATTTCTTCTCAGAGAAAGTTTGTGGAGGTGCTGCCTGCATCTCTACAGATGCAGATGTTCTGTTCCTTAGAAACGCCTTTTATTTTCCTGAACAAACAGGACCATAAGCCTATAGGTAAGAATGAAGGTACCTTCTTATTCTGATATAATAAAGTGCATTTTCTTTAATAAACGGCTCCCTGAGAGGGAGCAGAGTGGGTTCTGACTTTTGTAATTTCATATTTTATTTTTCAAGTTTTATTGATATATATTTGACATACAACATTGTGTTAGTTTAAGGTGCACAGTGTGCTGTTTTGATACATGGAGATGTTGTAAAATGATTCCCACCATAGTGTAAGCTCACCTCCAACTCTTGTGCAATACTAGTAAAAATATAAATTGGTGCAGCCACTATGGAAGATAGTACGGAGGCTCCTCAAAAAGTTAAAAATAGAACTACCATGTAATTCACTCATCCCACTTCTGGGTGTATATCCAAAGGAAATAAAATCAGGATCTCAAAGAAATAAATATCGGTATTTCCATTTTCACTGCAGAATTGTTCACAACAGCCAAGATATGGAAACAACCTAAGTGTCCATCAACGGATGAATGGATAAAGAAAAAGTGGTGTGTGTGTGTACACACACACACACACACACACACACACACACACACACACACAATGGGATATTATTCAACCATGAGCAAGAAGAAAATCCCACCATTTGCAACAACATGGATGGACTGGAGGACATTATGCTAAATGAAATAAGTCAGACGGAGAAAAACAAATATGGTGTGACCTCACTTCTATGTGTAATCTAAAAAAGCTGAACCCAGGAACAGAGAATAGAATGGTGGTTGCCAGGAGGCTTGAAGAGATGCTAGTCCAAACGGTACAAACTTCCAGTTATAAAATGAACAAGCTCTGGGGATCTAATGTACGGCATGATGACTATAGTTAATAATACTGTATTATACACTTGAAAGTTGCTAAGAGAGTAGATCTTACATGCTCTTAAAACAAACATAAAAGGTTCTTTTTAATTTTTCCTTTTTTGTTTCTGTGGGACTTTAATTTCCATTCTTTTACTTCTTTCCTTCCATCACTACGCATTCAAGGACCACCACCTCCTCCCTCAGCTCCCTACCCCCTAAAAGGAGTGTCTTTCCAAGATTGCCACCCCTGCTCCTGTGACTTTCAAATTGCTTTCTTTATTGAATTTTCCATTAATTAAATTGGGCAGTGTTCAGATCCACCAAAGTTCAGACCAGGTATATGGGTCTTTCTCTCTCTGGATTAAATTTGTCTCTCTCTCTCTCTCTCTCTCTCTCTCTCTCTCTCTCTCTCTCTCTCTCTCTCTCTCTCTCTTTCTCTCTGCTATCCCCAGACTGCCACCATCTTCTTCTATTTTCTGTTCAATTTCTTCCTGATTCGGCACAGTCATGATTTCCCTATCTGGCTCTGCTGGTAGCTGGTATATGAAAGTTTATTTCCCATCACACAAATTACATATGCTTGTAAATTTCTGTCTCCTAGTTGTGCTTTTGAAATAGGTTATAAATGATTTCATTTGCTCTCCTCACTGATGCGAAAGTTTTTGGAGGGCTGTGTGGAGAAATTTAGATGATGTGTCCATCTAAATAGGAATATTAACATCAGAAATTGTAATTTTCTGTTTTTATCCCCAAATGGTTAGCCAACACTTTTTTGAAGGCTCAGTTCATTTCCCACTGATTTGAAATGACACATATATACTTGTGACTATTTCTGCTCTATCCATGTGTCTATTTTTATTCCAATAACCTAATCTTTTAATTATTCTAACTTTCACACATTCTAATGCCACAAAAATCCAAGTAACTGTCTCTGGATCTTCTTTATATAACTTCCCTGGTTATTTCTGTGTGTGCATTATGTTTCCATATGAAAGTTAGTGACATGTCATTAATTTCTCCATATTTAGTAGTGCATCTTAGGTGAGATTAAAGATTGCAGAAATTTGACACATATATTTTTAGAATACTGAATCTTCCTATCTGAGACGATACTATCTCTTGATTCATGAATATCTTCTACTATGGCACACCTTAGAGTTTTATACTTTTATCCCAAATGATTCTGAACATTTCTTCTTATGTTTATCCCTGACATTTTATTGTTAATATGTTAATATAACATATTCCTCGATAGGTTCGAATTAAGGTAAATAGGGTTATTGTCCCATTATTGCTAATGTTTTAAACTGGTATATTGTAAAGCACTTAAACTTTATATACTAACTTATAACACACTGACATATGGTCTCTCTCCATTAATGCTCATGGTCCTCAACTGGGTCTCTGGTCTCTCAGGAGGTAATAAAAATGAATATCATTTACTGAGTGCTTACTATTGGCCAACTAATGTAAAAGAGGCATCCTACATGCATTATTCAATTTATTTTAACAACAATGTTGTGAAGTATGTGGTATTAGCAGTCTCGGTTGAGAGATTAATTATTAAAGCTTCCAGGTTGGATAGCCTGGCCATGAGTGCCCAGCTCTTATTATATCAAGGTCAGTAGATACAGCCACAACTAATAATAATGTTTCCTTATCCTTTTCTAGATGTCTACTTTACTGTTTCCCCCTGTTCAACTAGAGGGCAGTTATATATACAATTGATGGCATACGTCTTTCTTCGGTCTTCCTCTTAATGGCAATCCCTCTAGCATTACACCCCGAAAAATTTGGAGCCTGAGTTTGAGTCATATTTTTATAAACTGTTAAGAAAATTTCCTTATGATTTTTATTTTAATAAGGGGTTTCCCCACTAAAAACTGAAATTGAATTACCTGAACTCTGTGTGAGCATACTATCAAAATGACCTTGTGATTTTGTCCTTGTGTTAGATTTAAATATTAAACAATAATATTAGGTTTCGAACATCAAACCTTCCTTGCACTCCCACAAAATATCCCACATGGCTGTGCATGATATGTGTGACCTAGGGCACTTTTATTCATCTCTTATGGGCCTGTTATACTCTTATATACGATGGGAACATTAGTAGCATCAACTTCATATTGTTACTGTGAAATATAGTGGGTCATCGAGAAAGTCAGGACGTATTTTTCTATGTTTTTCAACGCAAACATGCGTCATGACTTTCCCAACAACCCAATATTAATATTTTTTTCAACGAATTTATTGAGTTTATCTTTGTGCCAGGCACAGCTCCATGTTCTATCATTACACCAATGAGCAAAACAGAAAGAGACTTTATAAGTTTGCATTCTAGTTAATACAACATCAGAAGTTAGAATAGTATCTGGGACATAGCATCATCTCTGTAGGGTGTTAGCCAATGTTGATACTATAGTTTTTACATACTAATGGACTAAATTTGCCAATATTTTTCATAATACTTTGCATCTACTGCCATGAGATTTGTCATTAGTACTGTATTTGTACTAATATCAGGTTAGATTATTAGGCGGATGCCAGAGTCATAAAAATGAATTGGAAAGCTTTCTTATTCTATTGCAATATGTGCAACATGACAGAAACTATCCAGTCTAAGAATAAACTTTTTTGATACTAGAACCTGTTTTAAAATAAGTTCTGTCTTCCTTAATTTCTCAAATGGTTATTCGACTCCTACAGTTGCCTTGATTCTGTTTGGATTATATATATTTAATTAGAAATCCATCTGTTTCTTTTAGATTTTAACATTTACCAGTGTAGATAGAGACATAGTCTGCTTTGCAACTTCCTATTGTCTGTGATTGTTAAGCAATGAAATAAGGAGATATTTAAAAGGGCTGCAGAAAAGTCGAGGAGGGAAAAATAAAATGTGTTTCTATCCTCTTCCCAACACCTCTGATGGAAGTTTTGAAACCAAGGAAATATAAATGAATCATCAGGAGTATGCATCTATTTACTCACCATTTTAAACAGACTATCTCATTAAGTTCAAGTCAAATTACACCACTCAAGGACCTATATGAAAATAATACCACTAAGGCAAAAACCGTGTGACTATATGGTTGTAGCATATCCATATTCATGTGCTGCCTGCAGTGTTTTAATGGGAACCCATGGATACTCATCCATCTGCCTATTTATCTGTCATCTATCACCTTTCTATCATCTATCTACAAGATTTGACAATTAAGTTCACGCACTCATCCTAGAAAACGTGCTACACACCTCATTGCTGAATGTCACTACAGTCATTTTCAAAGTCCTCCCCCTGGGAAGCTATGCACCAAAGCGAGTGCCAAGTCCACCCTTCAAAGCAATGTTGGAACTCTTTCTCTGAAATGGCCATCAGAGCTGTTGTTGTATTACCCTGATGCCTTGAGTGTCATCAAAATGTCTTCCTTTCATTTTGGGTGAAGAAAGAAGTCACTGGGGGCCAGATCAGGTGCGTAGACAGGTTCCAATACAGTTGTTTGTTTAGTCGCTAAAAACTCCTTCACAGACAGAGCCGTGTGAGCTGGTGCATTGTCGTGAAGCAAGAGCCAGGAATTGTTGGTGAAAAGTTCAAGTCATCTAACTTTTCCACTCAGCCTTTTTGGCACTTCCAAACAGTAAACTTGGTTAACTGTTTGTCCAGTTAATACAAATTCATAATGAACAATCCCTCTGATATCAAAAAGGCTAGCAATATTGTTGCAACAAGTTCACGAACTTAAGTGTCAGACCTCATATCTATCTATCTATCTAGCTATCTACTGATTTTTCAGTGCATCAATGTATGAAGGCACTGAAAAAAATAACTTTTAAGTTGTTACCATAGATACCTTAGTGATTTTTCTTCCCTTTTAAAAGCATGTTCTTTTGCATTTTTGTACTCAAATCACAAATTTAATGAAAAAAATCATAAAAGTCTATCAGATAACCCCTGATAATTTCAATTTTTCATTTTTAAATTTTAAAAATCCCATCTCTATTTTAACCTCGGATTCTGTTGTTTTGTCAAAATAACAATGACCCCTTATTGTATTCACAGATTACCCTATAGAAAATAAACACACATTTTGGTAGAAGTGAGAGGAAACTTTTTTTGATAAATGTATTCATGTTTTGTGTGATTTTTTTCTGAAATAAGTGAAAACTTTCCACTGACTGGCTAAAGAATTCATTGAAATTGCCTCTAAACCTATTACTAAATTGAAGAAACGATGACTATTTCGTGAACTATATTTAGAAAAGGATGTCAGAACCTTTGGATTTAGCACTCATGCAAAGAACCAGAGAAATTTAAAAGGTACAGTATGACTGTTCCAGGTTTACTTAAAATGGGTCGATCTGTACTGGGAATAATATACTCTTTAAGAAGAACCTTTTTATTACCAATAAAGGAAGTGCATTATCCTTCTCAAGATTTAAAAAATTCATAAATACATTCAGTTTAGGACATTTCATTTAAAAGCAACTATCCTCCTCTGTCAATGTATTTAATTAAATTTCTGGGAACAAAACTGAATTTCAGGTATTAAGGGCTGTTAGAGTATTAATTTCCAAAAGCAATTAATTTATCCATCTTCGGAGTTAATGGGAGTACCCTAGATTCTTCTAAAGAAAACAAATTAGAGACCAGTGACACAGACATCTCTGCCTCCCAGCACACAAAGAACAGCAGGCACACGTTCCCGGGGAGTACCTGGAACTGCTTTCATTCAGAGCACATCCATTTAACGTGACGCAGGTGTGACAGCAGGGACACCCGGGACGAACATATGTGTGCATGTGACTCAGGACCACTCACACACTACACCAAACAAAAAGGGGCCACCAGGGGATACAATATGGGTTTGCCTGAGCTTGTTTCACCTTGGGGGTAGGAGGAGGCTTGAGCAAGAAACAGTAAAAAAAAGAAGTGACTGCAGAGGTGAAGCAGCTGGTCATTTCCCCACGGGGAGTGCGGACGTGGCTCACGTGGGGCAGCTGGCGCTGGAGCAGGACGGCAGGGGTTTGCCCATCAGGCTGGCTCCCGCACTGCCGCCTGGGGCCCAGCACTCTCCCAGGAAAGCATGGTTTAGGAGGATAGAGTCGACATTTCCATCCAGTTCCTTTACTGTCTCGTTTAGTCAAAGCTACTACTACAAGTAATCAAAATTAAGTCTGTTCCTTTCTTTCCTTGCTCTTACCACTCTCAGAACTCAAGTGAGTTCCGTCACTTGACACCTTGGTAGCTCTCCAGGTAATTCACAATTCGCTGGAAGCCAGTAAGAGTGCTTCTCAAGTGCTTATGGGGACTTGAAAATGGAGCCTGGGAGCCTCTCTGGGCTCAGGTAATTACTAGCTCGGCGTGAAACTCGCCCACCGAGTCTGCGCCATCCGCCAGGCCTGGAGGAGTCCCGGACACAGGGCCAGGCCCTGCCTGTAAGACTGAGGGCTAAGGATGGTGAAATGTGAACACCTGTGAAAGGCTCCCGTCTCAGTTTTGCACAGCAGGGAAAATTCATGGGAGCCAAGTCGCAGGGCTGTATGGAGGGACGGAAGGCGTGGAGTCAAGGCAGAGCCACAGGCGAGGCTGAAGCACCTGGGCATTCCCACGCTTCGGCGGGAAGTTCAGGCTCGGGCGGGGGCACGGGCAGCTGTCCACGGGCTACCAGCAGAAGGATGATCCAATCACACCTGGACTCCAGCAAGACCGCCTGTCCTGGTGACTCTGGGCTGCAGGGGCCTGGGGGAAGCAGCGGGAACCTGGGTGGTGTTTCTAGACACCTGAACTAAGGCAGGTGCAGAAAAAAAGAGACGGGTACAGACTTCGGTGGCGTACGGCCTGGGCACGTGGGCAGAATCAGAGGAACACGTGGGGCTCGTGACGAGGACAGAGCAGGTCCACAACTGTGCTGCCATCACCACACCAATCCCCCTGAAACGGTGTCACCTGAACAGAACCACCTGCCTGGGGCTCACCTCTTCCGGGTGCCACTGGCCAGTAAGGCCCAGTCCTCTCCCCAGCTTGGAAGGGCGACTCCAGCTTCCAAGGCCCCTGCAGGGCAAGCTGAGTCCTCGCTGCACCCTCAGCACAGCCTACCTCCTGCCCGTCCCTCACAGGGGTCCATCTCGCGAGGCACCCACTAACTTCCTGCTCACCCTGTCCCTGGGGTCCAACCGGAACAGCATCAGTGACAAAGGGGGCCACTGCTTGTACTGAGACACCTCAGAGACTGGAGAGGCTCACGGCAGAGCAGAGAGACGGGGAGGGTGAGCTGCAGAGGAGGCGCAAAGATCGGCAACAGCTCTCCACGGGAAACAGGAAACAGCCCACAATTCTTCAAATTACATGACGTTTGAGTTATATTAATAAGATATAATGTATTACCTGTTATAGGTAATGTAATTGATACAATGTAACATGAGAAGCATGTTGGCAACACATTATCAAGAGACTTAACATGCCCTGCAAAAATTAAGGCCCCATTCCACAAGATAGGCACAAGTGGTACACAGAAAAACAAGGATTTTATGAGAAAAACAAAAGAAGCATACACAAAATAGAAACCACTGGAAAGGCTTAACCATTCAGGGAGGCATAATTACATAGCACGCACGGTACATCAACTTGATAGGCTGGGATTCACCTCACCACAGAGTGGAGTACTCCGTGTTCTGGAAAGATACGGAGACACGTCTTGCTAGGGCCCGAACGATGCAGGAAGAAACCACTGGGGATGCAGGGGAACGATCCTGTTCTCTCAGCCTCTCTGGTGCCAGACTCCAGGACTGTCCTCCATGGCCAGTGTCTCCTTTTTTGGGCAACGGTATATCCTATTAGTGGAGAATGAGCTAAGGAGTGGTCCACCTGTCTCTCCGACTCTCCTAACATGCCCAGCCCCTCAGCAGAGAGGAAATGTGCTTCGATCCCCATCAGGATAAGACAGGGGACCAGGAGACAGCACTGCCCTTTGATGGCTCAGACTTGTGGAACCTGACCTTAGAAGAACGGGTCTGGAGAGTGTCCAATGCATCAAGGCCTTAAGTCAATCCCCACACAGGCAGACTGTGGCCCTGGAGTCTGAGAAGATATCAGAACCGGGATAAATGGCCTCTTGCTGGGTAAATAACGGGGCCGTCTCACTAGGAGGTCTCCCCACAGGAGGTGCAGTCCGGCTGAAACTGAGCCCAGGGTCTGCATGCATGACATGGGACATGACACTCAAACGGCCACAGAGACGTGATCAGTTCCTGCAGCATTTCACCCTTTCTTACTTCTTGGAGATTTCTGCCTCTATGCCCCTATGTCTGCATCTATGTACCCCAAGAGGTACTGGTCTCTCTCTATTTTTAATGTATTGTCAGGTTTTGGTGTCAGTCGTGCTACTCTCCAAAGAAGTTCACTGATGATCCATCTTCCTCTATTTTCTAAAAAAGTTGTAATAAGATTCACATTATTTCTTCCGTAAATGGTTGCTAGAATTCACATAACACAAACTGCTGTCAAGTATCTCTCACCTCCAAGCTTGGAAGCGTCCCTCGCTATGTGCCCCACGCCCTGTCACCTGGCTCAGAGATGTACTGCTCACTCCCAAAGCCGGGTCCAATGTGGGGAATGGAACGGTACCGTTGAGGGGCACCCAGTTCCTGGGGTCGGGATGTTCACATGTCTCCACCTTCACGCCCGACACTCGTGCCCCTTCAAGGCAGCACCCACTCCTGACTCAGCAGGGAGCAGCGTGGCTAGTAAGGGCCTGGCACACGCGACAAGCTCTGTTTCATCGTGTTTCAAATGTAATGAATGACCGCAGCGTGGAACATGGTAACGGGTTGTGCTAAGTGGGTAGGCGAAGAAAGCAAATGACCAGTTCAGCTATTTTTGTGCTTTACCACATAGCACATTCTAAACAACCCCGAATGGAAATTGGTCATCACCAAAGAAAGACAAAAATTGCTAATATAGAAAGTTAGTTTTAATTAAAAGTATGATGTCAACAACCCAGTTTGTATATAAAGTAGTGACTTTAATATCTATTTTAGATCAAGATATCAATGGCCTATTGTTTAAAGTGTATACTAAAATGATTGAAACATTTTTCTGTATCTAATGTACAAAATGAAAAAGAATCGAAAATGATAACTCACAGTAAAAGCAATATTGACTAAGTCTCTCCCTTATGAGTGTCACTGACAATCAGCTTTATGTAATTATTGTTTTTATTACTTCCCAGGTCCCCTTACAAACACAAGGATAGATGGAAGACAGTGAGTAATATGATACAAAATATCATGTCAAATTGAATTATTCTCATAGCCGAGCATGCATATACGTAAATACATATTGAATACTGTGGAGTTCTAGTTATTAAAAAGATAAAATTATAATTTGCTGACAAACCAAGTAAATCCCTCAGTGGCCCTCTGTCGATCCATATTCAGGCATTTCCCTTTATTTCATTTTGTACTTCTTGGGCTCCTACTCAACATAATCTCATTTGGGGATTATTTTACCAGCCTCTCAATTGTAAAGAGCATTTTATTTTTAATGCAGTAGCATCACCCCCTTCCCTCAAGGTCATGTCCTCAACTATGTATATTTCACCTGAAAAGTTTCCATTTCTTACCTGTATCATATTTATCATATTTAATGGCCCTATTATTCAAAAGACATCTGATGTAGGGTGAGAGTGAATTTTAATGTGCCTTCTGTAAGGTGACGTATCAGTTCAGGACCACACAGATTTAATTAACCACTTGTCATGCAATTGCACCCCCAAAGCGACGCTAAATATATATGTGGGTGTGTGTGTGTGCATGGGTATGTATGTGTATGTATATACATATATAAACATATATTTATAAAAATGCATTTATACCGAAAAATATAGCTAAATCAATATTTGTAATTATTACTATTACTATTTACTATTTTTTTTTAACTAGACAGAACCTTTCAAGGGCACGTGGTGAGTCCCTATAAGGCATGTTTCTGCTCTTTCATTTGTTTTTTGTGTTTGTTTTCTTTTGTTTCAGATGGAGGCAATGAAGGTGCCAGAGGAGGATTGCACTGTGTGTGTCTATGCGCCTCGCTGTTCCTGTCACCTAATCCTAAATCCACCAAACCAAGGCCATTTACCTCTGGGCAGCAGGCAGAGCCCCGCGCAGGCGCTGTCTCCCGTTCACGGCCCGGACAGGACGTGGGAGGGGCAGGCCGGAGTCAGCGGGAGGGAAGGGTGAGCACTGGCATGCTCCCACTGGAAAATAATTCCATTTAATATCTGATAAAAGAGCTTCTGACAGAGCTAAACCACGGCATTAACCGAGGAAAAGGACAGCTCTTCCAGAAACCATTCCTATTATATAACTCCTACCAGTTGTAGCAGGAGGAAAACTGACGTCAGTTACGTATATTTTAGCTTGTGAAAACACCTATTTACTCCACAGTAATAAGGAACCTCCAATTGCACATCAAATTTCCTTCTTTTGAAAGTATATTACGTTCCATTAAGAATGATCAAGTTTACCATTCTAGTCCTTCAAGTCTTTACTTCTGCATTAAACGACATGTTAAACCTGTTTACAAAATTCAATCAAAAACCACAGAAATCAAGAATAACAGAAGTGCACTCCAGCACTGCAGCTGCACCCAGTTCATCTCCACATCTGTCACCTGTCCGCCTTACGTCATCAGGCAATAGCTCAGGTCTGCTAAACCTGGGTCTCCAAAGGTGAACCTTGCCCCCCATACACTTGGGCAGAGAGAAAGATCGAAGGCAATTCCGGAGTGCACATTTAGGATATCCTAAGTTTTCCATCCTGGGAGATTTCTGGGTATTTACAATCCAAATGTCCCTCTCCAAGTTGGGGCCGGGGACCCTGGAGGTCACACAGTGGGGTGCATATCCATATATGTGTGTGTAGATGTATGTATATATGTTACACCATCTATATATAAAATTTGGCTATTATAATGCTCCATTAATTTTTAATTAAAAAATTAAACTTACAAAATCCCTGTTATGAAGGGATATAGCCTGGCGGTGCCCAGGTTGAATGCTCAGCTGTCCCTGGAGACAATGTGTCCCTTGCAACTTTTTGGATTTCTCTCAGTCTTACGTGTCCTTAATGAATAAAATCAGATACTTTACCTTGGACTTAAGTTTAGAACTTGAATTACGTAATTCCCTTAAATAAAAGTGTTGTTTTCCAATTTCGTTGTTTTATATTCATAGTAAAAGATGCTTACTAAAGAAAACATTAAGGATGCAAATACAAGGGTAAATAAATAGGAATATCTCTAATACCCATAGGTCACTCCCTTTATGATCTGGAAACTTATCCTGTCATTTTTTTCTAAAATAAATACCAAAATTGGGATTGAACTACATGTATTATTTTATACATATTATATAGTGACATCACAATTAGGATATTAATAAAACTTCATGTTGTTTTACTAATTACCAATAGATATTGTTTAACTTAGCATTCCTCTATGTTTCTAGAAAGATTCAGTTACATCTTTTGCATATTTGTGTAATTATGTTCTTCAGATAATTTATCAGATGTGGAACCCATGTGTCAAAGGAGCCGCACATTTTAAGACTTAAGGAAAAGTTTGCCCCAATCCTTTCCACGGACGTGCAGCACCCTACACTCCACTGGCAGGACACAAACACGTTATCTTCTTTTGCATTATTATTCTTTCTAACTGTTCTGAAAATGTCAAGTGGCTGACATGTTAGCTTGAATTTATTTATTGGTGACAATGAACTCAATTTTTTATGAGTATTTGTTCTGTGAATTTTACATTCATATCTTTGTCGACTCCTCTTTTGCACTTTCAATCTTTTTTTATTTATCAGAAAAGGCTCTCTATATTTCAAGGACATTAATCTTTTGCCTTATAGATGTTTCGAGTACTTTCCCCAGCTGATAGCTTATTTTGAGAACTGTGTATTGTGTGTCTGTGATTTTCTTTTAGATTTATAAATGGTTTAAATGTGTGTGTGTAGCCACATGTACCCAAGTTTCAGAGGGAGAAAGGGATGCACAGTGAAGAACTGGTAAAGGTGGGCTGAGAAGTGACCACCAGATTTGGCAACGTGGAAATTGCCAATGACCTTGACAAGGGGACCTTACCAAGTGCAGTTTCTGCCACATGGGCTGACTGACCCCTGTGCTGCTCTTATTGTTACTGACTTCATCCACTAGGAGTGCAGTAGCATGAGCCCGGGAAAAATTGTCGTTAGAGAACACTGACAACTCTTTCAAGGAGTATTTTATAAATGGAAAGAGAGGGATGGGATGGTAGTTTATGGGTAATGGGGTCAAAAGTGTTATTTCATAATATATAAGAAATAGCATGTTAGTGGCTGAAGGAGGGAAATTTTTAGGATGCAGGGGAGAAAGTAGGAGAGTATACGCTTGGATAGCTGAAAATACACGAAAATTGGCCAAGAAGAGTCAGCCCAAGAAGAGAGCTACCCAAAGTTCAAAGGCCATGACAAGCAGGAAGGCTGAGGAGACAGGTATGGGGGGGCGGGGAGGCAGGACGAATATGGGGGGGTAGCTCTTCAAGTTGCTTCAAACTTTCCAGTGAAATAGGAGAGGATGCAAGGTTATCAGCTGAGAGTGAGGGTGGAGAGAGAAGGCCTGGAACAGGCACTGGAGGCAGCTACCTCCAGGAAGCCCCAGGGGGCAGGGAGACGGACAGGCGCTCACCGCCACGGCAGCAGGGTGCTAGAGCGCCCCTCCCCTCAGAGTGCTCCCGGCACCTCACGTCTTCAGGTCAGTCGATACACTAAACAATTTCAGTTTCCTTCCTAAAGGTTGTGCGCATGTGTTACGGAGTTTATTCCTACAAACTTTGTAATTATGTCGATTCTGTAATTTGGGTTAGATCCCCCAGCACATTTTTAAATTGGGTGTTATTAGGTTATAACTAAACCTTGTAAGCTGTATCTTTGTTTTTTAAATGGTCACTTAGAAGATTTCTCCAAGCATTAACTGTCTCAGTTTTGGTTCAGTAACATACACGTGGAATAAAAGTTTAGGAAAATATACAGTAAGTCCTCGGACTTACGAATGAGCTCCGTTCCGAGACAATGTTCGTAAGTCAGATTCGTTTGTAAGTCTGACAAAGTGAGTCTTATACGCCTTTGACACAAGTATACAATGTAAAGCCAATGGTGGAAAGATTCATGTTATAAGAACGAGCGACATGTGCCATCTTTTCGCCTCTGTCCAACCTCTCAATTACTTTCACCTTGGTTTCCATGGCTATTGCTTTGCTTCCCAGCAGTGCCCCCACATCCCCACTGCCTCTCCTCTGGCTCCCGGGCACCCTGGGCCCTGACTGAGCCCTGCACCGCTGTCCACTGTCGCACTGCACGGTAGGCACACAGCGGCACCACTGGGACAGCGTCCGGCAGACACAGGAGCGACTTCCACGACCTGTTCGCATCTACGGATGTTCGCAATGCGAGGTCCGGTCCTATCTGTGCAAGTTCGCAACTCGAATGTTCGTAAGTCTGATTTAAAATCATATTTTGTGGAGGACAAGAATGTTTCATACCTGAGCAGATGGGTGAAATTGGCTATTGACACCATCCAGGAATGGTGTCAACTTCTTAGAACCTGGGTTTCCTCTCCTAGAAAAGGTAAAATCTGCTCCAGCAATGTTTTAATGACATCAGTAACACAAGTTCCACGTAAACGTCTTTATAAACTGTCCAGTTATATGCAAATGGCCATTGTTATCATCAAAGGGAAAGAACATTGCAGATAGTAAGGCTCCAGCGAGCTGCACATTGCACACTGATCAGGGCGCACATGGGGCAGAAAAGGAAAAGCTGGAGCCGGAGGGCGGGCAGGACAAGAGGAGGTGTGTGCCAGGTGGAGGTGCGCCAGGCAGCGAGTCTGCCGTGCCTGCCCGCTGCCGCCTTCGGGCCTTCCGCCGGGCACACGCACTCTGTGTCACCTGCCTGCGATCCAGGCACCTCTGGGCCACGGCCGGGTCCAAGCGGCACAGACCAGTCTCCAGTCTCCACGTAAAGCAGCTTTTCAACCCCAGCACCCTAAGTAGTGTTACTTTTTTGCATGATGTTCGTTCGTGCACTGAAATGCCTCCAGTATTCTGGTGAACAATAGCTTGAAACAAAATGCTACTGGTATCCATAAGATGGAGTCACTCATTCTGGAAAAGCACTGCAACTTTCCATCACGGAGAAGCTCCAGGCTTCTCTGAGGCGCTGCGTTAAGTACAGCACTCTGATCACAACCTTCCGGTATATCAGTACTTTTGGAAAATTCAAGTCTTACACCATTTCTGACTCAGCAGGGAAATACACACATCACCAGACTGAGAGCCATAATGATTCACCTCCAATCACGACTCTTGGAACTTCATGAAAATCGGCTTCCTAGAGTGATTGCACCATCTTAGAAATAAACAAGGTGAAACTTACTGATGGGACGGATTCACTAAGCTGTGAGATTGGAGCTAAAATTAGACATGGCTCCAGGTCCCAGTCGCGCTTTATTTTTACACACGAGTAAATGACCTTCTGGTCCGAGCATACGAACCGTAAATTACCAGCCAGCCCCAGTATACCTGAGACAACAGGGTTTATTTATAAATCCTGTCATTCTTTCAAATGTGCCCCTTTTTAAAGTTATACTTTTGTTCTCTAGGTCTTCATACTTAATTTGGACCCCTAAAAGCACCAGCACATATCACCAATCATAAATGGAATCATGGTTTCACCTAACTTTCAATCATCTAAACCCCAACAATTACAAAATTATTTAATGTGAATTTACAAAATAAAAGATCAATATTGAATTCCATAAGATCCTATTATGTAGCATTTTACTAATATAAATGACCCCTTAAAATGTCAGTTAAAATTTAAAACACTCTTGAAGTAGATGGCGGACCATTACCAAATGTCCTATATGCAGCTGTGGGCATATAGAAAGCTTAGTGTTTTCTGTAAGCCCCGCTCCCCCAATACATAATATAAAATCCATCATCCCTTTGGTTTACTCTTAGTGTGTTGTCAGTGAAAAATAAACGTACTTTGAAACAAAAGTTATTTCAGGCCAGGAACTCTCCCTTAAAAAAACATTATCGGATTGTGTTATATCTAATAATCCTGTACAAATAAAGGTGTCTTTGTTTGCCTTCAAAGATTAGTCTCACCACAAAATGTTAGATGGTGAAACAATAGTACCTTATCAAGAATGTGTTTCCATTTTGTTTGAAACAGTTAATATTTATTGAGCAACAAAGACACACCATACCTTCAACAAATATTTGAGTGCCTAGTATGTTCAAATACAATTCTATGAATATTAAGATTATAGAGACACACTCAGATATGTGTAAATACATACACATACAAGTACATACGTAAGACGCTAATGGAAAAAGTAGCAATATTTTTACATGGATTCCTATTTCCTGAATGCCACTCGAGTACGTGCTGCTTCCTGGCCCTGCTGATGCTACTTATATGGCTGCTTGATGCTCTCGACATCTGTAGAAACAGGATCCTTCTTACTCATTTTATTATTATCCACCAGGCCTATGGTGAGCCCAACTGTTCAGACACTGAACCCATCATCAAGACAACATGACTCACCTGGAGGTGCCAGGTGACAAGTGCTTTCAGGTCTTTGCCAAGTAGGTTATGGCCACCCCTGGGGAAGGTGAGTGGGTTGTGGGTGTGTATTATTGATATCAATGAAGCAAACACATAAAGTTACCAAAACACCACACCTCCATCACCTGTATCAGCCAACATTTCATATTCTTTCCCTCAGTCCATCGGTCAGCCAAGAAATTCATTCTGGCGATTTTTCATCTCCCAGGGGCCGTGTAGTGTAAAAGATTAAATAAAACAAACTAATGCCCTGAAATTGACATCTGGGTAGTGTTAGGTCTCTGAATGTTACATCTCAGAGACCCTGACTTACAGACAGAGGCATCTCTGCAAGAAAACAACCTAATGTCTATTGGCCTGCACCTGCTGACAGAACGCAGCTTGCGATAACAGAAAATGCCCCCAAACAGCTATTGGCATACAGGCAGTCAACACTTTCTGTTCAAACAATGCTACCCTGTCATCCCCGCCCCTATAGAACCCGCCTCACCCCCTCCCTTGGGGCTGCAAGTCTCCTTTAGTTACACAGCCAGGGTTGTGGCCATCTTTACTCAGACTCTCTCTTAATTAAATAGACTTTCTTAAACTTTCTTAACTTGCCTGACTGTGCACGTTCCTTTACCAGCCAATCTATTGGGTAGATTCACAAAAAGTAATGGCTACCTGCCAGGGTGCATACATACAATTGACGTAATCAGATGCTTTGGCGCATTATTTGAATCACTGGCAGTTCACAGCGGATCAACCCACAGTGAGGATGCGAGGCCCAGGTCCCAACCAGGTCAGGCAGTTGCACAGAGACCGGGTTCAGTTCTGCACACGCATCCTTAGTTCTGATGAGGCCTCAAACTATCTGTTAGGCAAAGGCATTTTATCAAAAAACACAGAAATTCAGTAAACTGAAGATGAGCTAAGATTAAAGCTTTAAAAGCTCTCTAAGGAAACAAAATGCCAGCGCCTTTAGGAAGAGCCCACATTGTCCCTGGCACGAGGCAGACATGCTGGGTGACAGCATGACAGATCTGCCATCAGGAGCAGGGCTTCAGCCACCTGCAGGGTGTGGCTGACCGCACATGGGGCAGACAGCCCCAAAGATGGCCTCTGCTTCTAGATGACCCACAACTCCAACGCTCTGCAAGCAGAACCTAAACAAATGCACAGGTCCGTATATTTATTTCCTTAAAATTTACCATTTTCAGAACCATGCTAACGATTCTGGTGCATACAGTGAGGGCATAGAAGAAATGAGGCAGGGATTAAGGATGTCTAAATTGCTTTTTCCTTTTTTAAAAAAATAATTCAGTATCCGATGCCTCTTGCCTCAGCCTGTCTCTCTGTTCATGTAGCCTTCTCTGGAGGAACACAAAGTCTATATTATGAAAAGATCCTTTGTTTTTATTTTTTTTTTTAATTTTTATTTTATTAGTTTTCGGTGTACAACACAATGCAATAGTTATACTCTTTACCCCCCCAAAGTGAAAACCCCCCTCCCCCAGTTCGCCACCCCACTAACCCCCCATATCATACATATCCATCACAACTCCCCTGACTCACCTCCACAGCATACTCCACATCCCGTGACCACCCACATATTCAGTTGCAGTTGGCATACAATACTATACAACATCAGCTTCAGGTGTACAGTGCAGTGATCAAGCCTCTACTCCATCCATGAAGTGGTCTCCCTAACAAGACATGTGACTATCTGACACGCCACAAAATTTTTACAACATTGTTATGTTCCCCGAACTGTGTTTCATATCCCTGTGGCAATATTGTAGTTGTCTATTTATGCTGTCTAATCCCTTCCCCTTTCCCCTTATCCCCACCCCCCTCCCAACTAGCAACCCTCAGTTTTTCCGCTACATCTACGTGTCTGTTTACTTTGATCGTTCACTCAGCTCTTCAGACTCCACACACAAGTGAGATCACATGGTACCTGTCCTTCTCCGACTGACTTATTTCTCACAACATAATAGTCTCTTCACAACATTATCAATTACATTCCCAGAACTGCCCCCATATCCCTGCAGCAACCTTGTAGTCCCACATACACTGTCCAAAACCTTCCCCCTCTCCCTCTTCCCCACTCCCTCCCAGCTAGCAACCATCAGTTTTTCCTTTATATCTGCTTGATATGACGTCAATCTTCTTAAATTGTCTCTCTGGGTTAGCTTGTTTACCCCTTTCTTTTGTTTAAAAAAGTCCTTTTAACATTTCTTGCAATGCTGGCTTGGTGGTAATGAATTCCTTAAGCTTATTCTTTTCTGAGAAGCTCTTTATTTCTCCTTCAATTTTAAGTGATAGCCGTGCTGGATAGAGCAATCTTGGTTGTAGGCCTTTATTTTGGGTCACTTTGAGTATCTCCTGCCACTCCCTTCTGGCCTGCAGAGTTTCTGTAGACAAGTCAGCTGTTAGTCTAACAGGAGTTCCTTTGTATGTAACCTGCTGTCTTTCTCTTGCAGCCTCTAGGATTCTGTCTCTGTCTTTAACCTTTGCCATTTTAACTATGATGTGTCTTGGTGTGGACCTGTTTGGGTTCAGCTTGTTTGGAACCCTCTGCACTTCCTGGGCATGTATGTTGATTTCCTTCACCAGGGTAGGGAAGTTTTCAGTCATTATTTTTTCAAATACCTTTTCAACTCCTTGCTTCTTCTCTTCTCCTTCTGGTATCCCTATGATTCGAAGGTGGTTGCGCTTCATCTTGTCCCATAGGGCTCTTAAACTATTTTCATTGTTTTTTATTCTTTGGTCTTTTTGCTGTACCAACTGTGTGATTTCTGCTATTTTATCTTCCAAATCGCTGATCCGCTCCTCTGCTTCATCTACTCTACTGGTGATTCCTTCGAGTGTGTTCTTCATTTCAGTTATTGTATTCTTTAGTTCTAACAGGTTGTTTTTTATGGTTTCCCTATCTTTCTTTATGTCCTCGCTAAGTTCCTTAAACATTCTTATCATCAGTGTTCTAAACTGTGTCTCTGAAAGGTTGGATCCCTCTGTTTCATTTGGTTCCATTATTGGAGGTTTCTTCTGATCTTTTACTTGTGACATGTTTCTTTGTTTCCCCATTCTGGCTGTCGCTCTGGGATTGCTTTGATGTATTAGCTAGATCACCAGGAGAGCCCTGGCTGGATCATGCAGGCACACAGCTCACGGCCCAACACTCCCAGGAGAACTCCCAGTCTCAGCCTGTCCCAATCAGCCGCTCGCAGATCAGGCCGAGCAGCCTGACAACCAATCACCAGCCTGGCAACTCTGCAAGCGCAGTGTGGAAAGCAGAGACCCAAGGCAGCTTGCGTGCTCCCGCGTCTCAGTGAGCAGCCTGTTGGAGTTGGATCACTCCCACTAGGTGTTTCCCTGGCAACACAGCACAAGCCGAGTGGAGGGTGGGGATCTGAGGCGGCTGGCGCACTCCCGGGTCTCAGTGAGCCGCTGTAGGAGCCGGAGGGCACCGCCCTATGTTTCCCTGGCAACGCAGTATAAGCTGGGCGGAGGGTGGGGATCCAAGGCTGCAGGCGCGCGCGCGCACATGCACGCACGCACTTCACTAATTCCACCAGACCAATTAGGTCTCGGACCTGATCCTTCGTGGGAGGGCCCAAGCCCGACAAAATGGCGTCCTCCCCACACCACTCGCGTGCAGGCTCCACTCCCCGGGAGCAACAGTCCAAAAACCTCCAGCCTTTGCACCAAAGGTGCTCAGTTCAGTCCGTCCCCGCAGGCCCCCGGCTCACATAGCCGCTCCCTCCGCCAGGAACCAGGTAAGTGCTCACTGGCGAGCAAGCCCGGGCGCCAGCCCCACTGAGTCTCCAGCCGCTCTCAGCCTCACTGAGCTGAGGAAAGAGAGTCCTCACTAATTTATTGCCGGCTATCTTAGAACTCCTCTTCCCGGCAAAGGAGTTCTGGGCTGGTGAGCTTGGGGTGCAGCCGGAGGGTCTCCCCCTAACCAGACAAGCTTCCCACGGCTGGGGCTTCCCTCACGGGGCTCGCCCTCTCTCGTCTCCGCCCGTCCCACCAGACCCGACGTGGCCTCCTCTTTAAGTTCTTCGTTTAGTGGTTCTGTTCCTCCAGTGTTCTGGGGACCTCCAGGGTTGAATGCTGTATAATTTGCTTGTAATTTTGGTGTGATCCTGGGAGGCAGTTAGCACAGCGTCTGTCTATTGTGCCATTTTACCCGATCCTTTGTTTTTATGACCCATTATCCTACTAGAGGAAACATAGAAGGAAGTGGGGATAAATGTACAAATGGGAAAGGTGATATTAAATGTGGCATAAGCTTTACCAGATACATTGAGTCTGCAGACATTATTTGCAGAACTACACTTTTATGGTTTTCGAGAAGCCATTTTCTACTTTCTGGACTCATAGTGATACTCTAGGTGTGAAAGCAAAGGCCAGACATTTCTTTTCACGCTGCCTGCAGTCTGTCAGCTCCTCTCTGAAAAGGAAATGCCTGATGTTTTGGAAATTAAAAGGTTTCTGGAGACTCCTCCCCCAGTGTCTAATGTGTGGGCTGGGCTGTGGGTCAGTGCTTCCCACCAAACATTTCTACATTTCTAACCAGATCTCCCCTGTTAAATGTGGAACAAGCTTTACCAGAGAAACTGAATCTGGAGAAATTATTTGCAACGCTAAAATTATTTTTAAATTTCCTTGTCTCAAAGTGATACTGTTAGAAAGGGAAGATGTGGCATATTTTTATTTCCCCAGCTTTCTGGGAATACACTCAACATATAACATTGTGTGAGTTTAAGGTGTACAAGGTGATGTTTCCATACACTGACATATTGGAAAATGATTACTAATATTCCATTGTACGTATGTACCACATCTCCTTTATCCATCCATCCATAAGCAAACACTTAGGTTTTTTCCATGTCTTCACTATGGTGTATAATGCTACAATGAACATGGGGGTGCACATATCTCTTTAAGATGCCAATTTCATTTTCTTTGAATAAATACCCAGAAGTGGAACTGCTGGTTCATATGGAAGCTCTATTTTTAATTTTTCAGGAAACTCCAGACTGTTTTCCACAGTGGCTGCACCAATTTACATTCCCACCAATTGTGCACCAGACTTCTCTTTTCTCCACAGCCTCGCCAACACTCGTTATCTCTAGTCTCTTTTATGACAGCCTTTCTGACAGGTGTGAGGCGATATCTCGCTGTGGTTTTGACTTGTATTTCCCTGATGGTTACTGATATTGAGCATCATCTCATGTACTTGGTGGCCATTTGGATGTATTTTTTTCAATGGGATTGTTTTTGTTTTTTTGCTATTGAGGTATATGAGTCCCTCATATATTTTGGATATGAACTCCTCATCACATATTTAATTTGCAGATATTTTCTCCTGTTCTCTTCATGCTGCTCCACAGTCTCTCTATTCCTCTCTAAATGGGTTGTAAAATGTAAAGAGAGTGAACTTAAAAAAACAACATGTTCCCATGTTCCGCAATGGTGCATGCTTGGGAGCAGAGAATGGCCACAATTGTGGAAAGGGCACTAAGCCCAGCCCTGTCTGTTTTACCATAAGATACAAAAGCCTCAAGCCACCAAAAAAAGGTAGTATTTCTTCTCATCCCCAGGGCACAAGCAAAGAACCATTGCAGTTGGTTGAAGAGTATAAATAATTTTTTAAAGGGTCCCCTATCCCTAGAGGAGGGGCAGGAAATCATCTACCCTCGTGCTGGGAGGTGAAGTTGCCCCTGAGAGCCCTGTCCCAGAGAGCCTGCCTGATACTGAGGCAGAACCAGTGCAGCAGGGAATTCCCCTCCTCCAATTCCTATCACCAGGTCTGCAAGCACTCAGGAATAGGCAAGAGCAGTATACCACGGGAGGAGGGGTAAGAGTGAAAAGAGAGACCTTCTCTGTGGGGACAGGAAGGCCTAAAGCAGAGAGGAGATCAGGAACATTGAAAAAAAACACACCAACAAATCAGAACACAGCCAAAGGACAAGGTAAAGAATTAGAAACCAATAGTTCAGTGATGCTGCAAGACAAAAACCCAAACCCAGCATAACCCCTGACAAGACCAACTCAACCCTCCCCATTAACAACCTAGCTGAAGGAAGGACATATTCATTTCTAAGCATAAATCTATCTATCTCAGTCTCTATGTCCTACTCATAATGTCCTATATTCAATCAAAAATTATGGGACACACAAAAATGCAAAGACAAAAATGCATCAACAAGAAACCAAGCAAGCTATAAATCTAGATACATATATGACCCAAAAAATGAAATTTAAAATATCTATAAGATATTAAATACTCCAGTGGAGGAGGCAGACAATATTTGTGAACATATAGAGAATTTCAGTGGCAAGAGAGAAGTCATAAGAAAGAGTAGAATAGAAATGATAGAAATAAAAATATGAAAGCAGAGATGAAGGAAGTCTTTCACAGATTCATCAGGAAATTCAACAAACCTTAGGTATGAATCAGAGAATTTTAAGATACGTTGATAGAAAGTAATGAAACATGAACATAAGGAGAAGAGGAGAAAAAAACAGTGCATCCCAGAGTTGCAAAACAATAGCAAATAGCCTCTAATGTGTGATTAGACTCTCACAAGGGGAACAGAGAATGGGACAGAAGAAATAATAGCTGAAAATTTTTCCACAAATAATGAAACAAATCAAAGAGTAGATCCAAGGATCTCAGAATGCAAAAAAAAAAAAAAAAAATCTAGAGGCATTATTTTCAAACTGCTGAAGTCCAAAAACAGAGGAACTCTTGAAGGCCTCTAGGGAAAGTGAAAACACATTACATAGAGAGGAAGCAAGAGAAGACTTACAGCCGACTCTTCATCAGAAACTATGTGAAATGGAACACAATGGATTAACATCTTTAAAATGTTGCAAAAGAAAACTATGAAACTAGAATCTATACCCAGAGAAAATGTCTCTCAAAGTGAAGGAGAAATAAAGACATTTTTTGAACAAACAAAAACAGAGGATTCATTATCAGCACAGCTGCACTACAGAAACTTGGATCTACATAAATGAAAATCTCCAGAAATGACTACAATAAAGGTAAATGTAAAACACAGTTTTCCTTTCTTAAAAAAAAAAAAAAACTCTGAAATATAAGTTATTTTATCAAGGAAAATAGTAGCAATACACTGTGGATTTGTAGCATTTGTAAAAGTAAAATAAGTGAAAATAATACCACAAAAAATGGAAGGGAATAATTGGGAGTATACTGTTATAGGTGCCTTCAATACATGTGCAGTGGTATAATAGACTGTAATTAAGGGTATCCACTATAAAAATGTAGGAGTTATAAATCATAAGCTAATGAGGTAGATAAAAAAGAATCATAAAAAATAATCAAAACACAGGCAGATAAAGGTTTTTAAATGACAAGAAACAGATGGAATAGAAAACAGCTAGCAAGACAGTAGCAGTCTTTAATCCACCCTTATCAATAATTATGTCAAAGGTAAATGCTAAATATACCAATTAGAAGACAGAGTCATATATAAGACAAAAAAAGTAAAAACTAAACATTGTGCTGTGTATAAGAAACCCAATTTAAATATAAAGATACAGATTTAAAGTAAAAAAAGAAAAAAAGAAAAGGAAAAAGATACACCATATGAGCTCTAAGTGGAGAAAAAAGAAACGAGAGTGCCTATATTTTATCAACAAAGTGTATTTCAGAATAAGTATTATTACCCAGAATAGAGAAGAACAATAAATAATTATAATAGAGTGAAGCCATGAACAAGGCATAAGAAACTGAAATCTTCATGTGCTTAGCTACATAGCTTAAAATACATGAAGCAAAAACTATCATTATCAAGTAGACAAACCCAAACTGCAGTTGAAAACTTCACCAACTCTCTCTTAATAATATAATAAGCAGACAAAAATAGTTATGAGGAAAAGATGTGAAAAACACTACCAACCAAGTGGCCTAATTTACCTTCAGAGGACAGTCCATCCAACAAAGGCAGAATACACATTCTTTTTAATTATCCATGGAATATCATAAAAGTGGAACATAGTCTGTCCATTCAGCAGACCTCACAAAATTTAAATTAATTGAAATCATATAAAGTATATAAAGTAGGTCCTCTGACCAACAGATTAAATAAATTATACATCAATAACAAAGCTACAGAAGATACAGAAATATAGAAAATAATTGTGTGACTTGTGAAAATTATCTAGAAAACTGTACACAGGGAAAGAAATGTAACAAAAATAGAGAAGCCTACTATAGAAAAATCTTTATTTCTACAACTCTATAACCTTACTTTGTGCTTCCGTACAATTCACAAAAATATGCAGTTTATGAAACAATGGATAAAAATGATGAAAAATATCAAAACAAAGTAAAAAGAAGCCGAGGAGCACAGAGAAATAAAAAGCGAGCCATGAGAAAAAGAATCTCTACATTCAATTACAATCCACAACCACTACCGTGAATCACATTCGATGCGATTCTACAGGCACATCTGTTAAGACCGTAACGCCACAAGCAGGTCTTACTTAGCAAGGCCACAACACCAGTACACAGTAACAGCAGTGTGTTACTTACACTGATTTCAAGGTCTAGACAAAACAATGAGATAAAAAGTTATTAAAAAGGAGATAGAAAATTATTTTTGTAGAAGACCAATCAAAATGAACAAAATTAGAATCAACAAAGTTGACCAATGAAACCATGCACAGAATAACCGAAGTGTGTGTGTGTATGTATGTAGTGTATGTGTATGTGTGTGTGTGTGTGTGTGTGTATATATATATATATTACAGAGAGAGACAGAGAGACAGAGAGAGAGAGGAGAAATATGAGAGAAACAGAAAATCTTATAAAAATTTCCTTGTGCAAATTTTAAGAATGCGTCTAGAGGGCCGGCCGAGTGGCGCATTGGTTAAGCGCTGGTTTTGGGATGCCAGCGGCCCCGGTTCGGATCCCACATGAGGGCCAGTGACACTGCCCTCTACAGCTAACAACAGCTCCACCTGGTGCTGGGCTGTGCGAGCCCCGGTGATGGTGTGGGCTGCAGCCCCTGCTGCAGTGGGCTACCATAGGCTACAGTGAGTGGCCCGCAGCCAGCGTGAGCGGCTGGCAGCCAAGCGCGAGCTGCCAATAGCCGCGGTGAGCGACATCCAGAGGCCAGCGACCGATCTGCCTCATCCGGGAAGAGCGCAATGACGATACCAACAGTGAAGCAACATCCTCCGCAACTAGACTGAAGAACAAAAAGACAGCAACTTGTCTGTTCCCCTTCCCCGATTCCCCAACGCTGTTCCCCTCCACCAATTCCCCAATAAAATCTTTAAAAAAAAAAAAAAAAAAAAAAAAAAAAGAATGCGTCTAGAAGTGAAATTTGGGTATGTACACAGGAAGCACGTGTAGAAAGCTCAAGGCCTTACCAAGGGTCAGAAAAAAAATGAACTTAATGAATAAAGAGCTACACCATGTTCTTATACAGGAAATAGTATTATTGTGAATCTGTTATTATTTCCAAATTAATTTGTAACTGTTATGCAATGCCATAAAAACTTACAAAGGAATTTAAGGAAAATATTTCTCAAGTGATCCAGGAATAATAAACTGGAATGAATAGGCAAAGAAACATGTAATAATAGAATAATGAGAAATGATTTGAATTGCCAAAAGTCAAAACAGGAAAAAGGAAACTAAAGTAAAACCAAAACTTAAAATGCATACAAGTTCTTTCTCTTAGAAATAGCACTTAGAGGATTTTATTCAATAAAATAATCAGTAAAACAGTACAAGACTGGAAGCCATTCAGATGATCCACAATAAGGAAATGTTAAGGTATGACACATAGGACGGAAAAATATGCAGCCATTATTGTTAGAAGAATATCACTAAGATTATCATTTATTATCAATAGGACAAAGGCTACAGGAATTTCATATTCACGTTTTTGTAAATATATAAATGTGTGTGTGTGTGTGTGTGTGTGTGTGTGTCTGTGTGTATGCATGCATGTATATTACGTATAATGCAGATGCCAGGGTCTTATGCTCCAAAAGTTAACCGGAGTCATGAATGGATGGTCAGGTAATTGGTCATTTTATTTACTTATTTATTTCTCATCTCTGCCTTTTAGTTGGGTTCCAATTTCTCTGCAGAAAAAAGCGTAGATTACATTTGCAATTGGGGAATAAATTAATGCCATTTGTTTAAATTACCATAAATGCAAATTCAGTCACAAAAGTGGACACTCATGTGGGGCTATCTTACTCACACAGAGGAACCCACAGGAAGGCGGGCTTGCTCACTCTTTTGCCTTTCCGTGACCTGACGGGGACGACAGGGGACAGTCAGGTACTATGGGCTGGCTCTTCCCTCTGACACTTATTTATAATACAAGCTATTTAAAATTTAGGTAACCTTTCCTGGACATAGACCATTTTTTTGAAGGTGTTATTTAAGCTGTCCTTTTAGCATTTGATTGCCAATGAATTTGTTTAAGACATGAGGAGTTTGAATGTCTGGCCTGAAGTCCCAAAGTAATAGGGTTTATGCAATAACATATGAATTCATGGCTTCGGGATCTTTGGTTTGTATGCTAGCTTCTAGACCTGGCAGACAAACAAGGTTTTTAGGTGAGCAACGAGATACAAATTGAGAGCAATAACTCTCTTCCTCCTATTCTGTTACCCTTTTCCTTTCCAATGAACAACCTTTTGTTACTGGCAATATCATACTGTTTTCCAAAGGAGGCAAATTTTCTAACAGCAAAACCAGGAAAAGTGTAATACTGCAAAAAATTTTAAAAGAAAGCAGTCACAAAATCATCCTTTGCAAAGGCTATAGAAATGAAGGTGTGAACACTCGTTGTCAAATTGGTATGAAATCTGGCAAAGTTATTTAAGAATGCTTTTTCTACTCTTCTCCTGAGCATCTTTTCTACAGGTGGGCCCCGGTCTAGCCAGGCATCATCACCTTCCTGCCCTCCAACCACTGCCTCACAAGGAGTCACCCATTCAGATATGCACATACCACTTGCTGTCGGTCTCACATGCTGTCTCCTTATTTAATCTCGGTATCAGCCTATCCCATCAAAATCTGATTTCGCCAGTACATTCTTCAAAAGGCTGCTGACTGATTTGTTTATATTTATGTTCAAGTATATTTCTAATCAAACTGGGATCGTTGGCATTTTTCACTTTTTTTCCCAAAGAACAATCATAATCCTCATCGTAATCACCACCATACACAGATCGCTCATGGATATTTTTATAACATTTAAAGAAAATGGGATGTTCCTTCAACTGTTCTATTTATAGAGTTGTGGTTTACAGAGCAGTAGTGGGTTTTGGTTTTTTTTGTGTGTTTTGGTTTGTTTTTCATTTGCATTCTCACAAAGCTGTGACACTTTAGTTCGTCCATATCCATTCCTACCTGGAGTCCTGTTAGTGCAGTTTGAGGAACAGCCAGAATTGTGGGCTCAGGACCCTCCCATTAGCATCACTGCTCTTCCTGGAGCTTGGCTGCTGCTACCACTTCCTCCACCATTTGCTCGCCCTTCCTGTAATCCAGTCCTGCCTTTGAAAGCACTGTCTCCATGAAACATTCTTAGTCCTTCTACCTAATAAGATCCCTTCCTTTTTTGAATCCCCATGGATTTTTTTTTGGAGGGGGGATGGGGGTGGAAAGGGGGTAAAGAATTGTCCTTTCTCTAGAATGGTAAACCAGAGCCATTTATGTACCGAGCTCCTCGCTTTTCCAGCTGTGCCCACTCTCTCTGCATGGCGCTCCCAGCACACAGCCATCCGTGGGATGGATGGAAAGCCATAGCACAGCTTCTGGTGGCGTGTGGAGCTCTGAACTGCGCTCACAGGTAGCTCTGGGCTACATCTGGGCCCCACTGACAAAGAGCTTTGGTCACTGGGAACGTGACACAGCGTCTTTAATCTTCGCTTCCCTCAACGGTAACACAGGGGCGGTGGTCGCCCGGACTTCCTACGGGCAAGGCACAGGGAATGGTGCTTGGCATGGCATACTTCCACGAACCAGCTGCTGTCTTGTCTTCATCACACTGCACCAGCCACTGCCCTTAGGGGTCCCTCCATCGAGGGGAGGAAACCAAAACATGGCATTCAATAGGCATAAATATAAGTACTGTGCTTGGTAAAGCCAGTTATAGAAGAATGCTTTTTCAAAAAACTTTTTTGTTTTATTTTAAATTACAATTGACATTCCATATTTTGTTATATTAGTTTCAGGTGTACAGCATAGTGGTTAGACATTTCTATAATTTATAAAGTGATACCCAATTATTCTAGGACCCACCTGGCACTATACACAGTTATCACCATATTGTTGACTGCGTTCCCTATGCTTTACATCCCCAGGACTCTTTTGTAAATACCTGTTTGTACTTATTAATCCCCTCCCCTTTTGCACCCAGGCTCCAAAGCCCTCTCTTCTGGCCACCATCAGTTCGTTCTCTGTATCTACGAGTCTTTCTGTTTTATTTATTTTATTCTTTAGATTCCACACATAAGTGAGACCATGTGGTATTTCTCTTTCTCTGTCTGGCTATTTGACTTACTATAATGCCCTCTAGGTCCATCCATGTTGTCACAAATGGTAAGATTTCTTTCTTTTTCTTTTTTTTTTTTAACGGCGGAGTAATACTCAATTGTATATATGTACCACCTTCTTTATCCACATCTGGGCATTTATCTGAAGAAATCCAAAACACTAATTTGAAAAAATATGTGCATCCTTATGTTCATTGCAGTGTTATTTATAATAGCCAAGATATGGGACCAACCTAAGTGTCTATCAATACATGAATGGACAAAAAATTTGTCTTTAAGTCTCAAATTCAGTGACAGCCCAGCCCCACTGAGGTATCACAAAGGTCCTCTGCTCGCTCCCCCTCTGACATGTCTCGGGAACCCACCCCACCACAGACTTTCTGCAGGGCCTCTCTCCACTGTCCCCTTCATCACCTGCAGCAGCCTGCCAGCTGGCATCCACACCACCCATAAGCAGGGTGCAAAACAAATGCACTTAATGTCCATTTTCTATCCAATCGTCACATGAGATCAAACAGAGAATCCTACTTAATAGAAAATTGCCACTGACGTCACCAATGCCCACCCAATGCTAAAAAAAACTAAAATGAAGCAAAAGAAGTATTAAAAATACACCGAATATAATTTCATCAATTTGCTTTTTCAAAAGGCACTTCAGAATTTTTAGGTATTTTTGGTAAGAACTACCATCAGTTAGTTACTATTATAGTTCTAAATTGTCATTAATAAAATGTCAAATAATTTGATTTTTTGTAGCTACCTTTGAAGATCTGTATTTTTCCAATAATGAGGAAAATATTTCCTATGAGAGCTATGAAGTGTCAAAGACATTACTTATTAACTTCAGTAAACATGAATGAAACAGCAAGATGCCACTTAATCAAGAAATTAAAACTTGGCGACTGACCTAGTATTATCAATCAGTAGCTGAGAAACACAATTTGGGGACTGACACATTTGTCACTTTCATCTGCCAGTATTTTTAAAACATTTCCATTAATTAGTCTGAGAGATTTATGACTCTCTTCCAAGTGTTATTCAACTGCAACTTCAAAATAATAAGGTTAGACTTACTGAGATGCACTGTTTGTGTTCTTATGTTGTTGTTAATTAAAACACATTAGGCTTAATCGAATACTCTGCAGCGTTTTGTAGGTAGTCCCATGCTGCTGCTTCTACTAGTCAGCTGGCTCTATTTAAAGCAGAAACAAGAAATGTCGACACGCTGCCATCAAAATGCGCAGATGCCATAAACCAACCAGCAGAGAAAGCCTTTTGACCGAGCTACCCATCCTTAATTCTCCCTAACACTTCCAATCGTAAGAGAGCAACCTTGCCCTTCACGGCGTGTCCTTCTCTGGGAGATTCTGACAACATGCCAAATATTCAAGAATGATGATTTCCATTTAATATGTTTTCATATCACAGATGCTAAAATAGGAGATCTTAATAGAACTGGGGTCAAATATATGGTGATGGAAGGAGAACTGACTCTGGGTGGTGAACACACAATGTGATATATAGATGATGTATTACAGAATTGTACACCTGAAACCTAGGTGTTAACTAACCATTGTCACCCCAATACATTTTAATTTAAAAAAAGAAATAATTTTTTTTTTAAACGAGCAAGCAAATGATGTTTCAAATGTGACTTTAGACAGAACACCGAACATTTTTTAAGGCGTTTGAACAGCATAACCAGCATTCGTTACCTAAATTACCCCACAGCAAAGATAAATGCAAATATTTACCTAATAAATCCCCACTCCTAAATGATGAGGAATTTGTGTTTATACATCCAAGTTTAACTTTTCCATAGGAAGCAACACACAAAGGAATAAGTCAACTAAATTCCCAGCTCTTTTTAAAAGATGCTGATTAGCATGGTTTGATTAGCTTGGAAACCCCATCTAATTCTAAGACATGCCCAAGACATATATGTGGAAACATAATGATAGCTTCAAGGCAGCTTATAAAATAAAGAAAAGCTATGGGAGGGCAAAATATACTGAATTATTGTGCGCCTACGAATGAAAAGGTAGCTAAAAGTTGCTGTTTGATATACACCTCATAGCGCCCATTCCGAAACCCCTCTAAAGATAGACCAGCCCACGTGCTCTGAGGCTCAGCTGGCTAGTGGCCCCCAGGGCAGATTCCTTCTTTCTGGTAAAAGAAGAAGCACCACACTTCCTTGTCCACCAGCCAAAGCACTGGGTACATTACCCACTTCCCTTCCAGGGAGATGTCACTGGCCAGTGAGAAACAGGACACAGTGTTGTAAGGTTGATCCCAGTATCTCTGTTTTGGGATGGTGTTTTGTTTTGTTTTTTTGAGACTTATTGAGGGATAATTTCCATGTTAAATTATAAAATATTTAAAATGTACGTCGTAATGATTTGATATACATACATCAAATTGTGCAAGGATTCCCTCATCTAGTTCATTAATAGCCGTCACCTCACCTATTTATCTTTTATTCTGGATGAGAACATTTAAGTTCTACGTTCTTAGTGAATTTCAATTATGTGATACAGTGTCATCAACTAGAGTCACCATGCTACACACTAGATCCCAGCCCTTATTCATCCTCCAGAATCTAGATGCAAGTTTATACCCTTGGAACTTCATTCAGTGGAACCTCACTTTAAGTGATAGAGGTGACACTTGCAAGAGTTTAAACCATCCGTCTCCTTCCTAGACCCCTCCCATCACCGTGTCCCACTCCTCCTTCCCAGCTGGTGTCTCTTCCCCATCTCCTTCTAAAGAAAAAGAGACTAGGAACATTATAATAATTACTACATTGTCCAAAAGAAATACATAGTCATGTAGAGGGTGCCATATCTCCAAAAACATTAAAATTTCATCAGAGAAAAGGTAAAACATTGAACGTGCAAAAAGAAAACAGCAACCCCGGGCCGGCCAAGTGGCACAGTGGTTAAGTGCTGGCGTGGGAAGCCAGCGGCCCCGGTTCAGATCCCACATATGAGGGCCAGTGACACTGCCCTCAAAAAAAACAAAAGCAACCCCAAGTGAGCCTATATTTAGGTCAGTGTCCTTGATACCCGCATTTTGAAGATGCATGTTAAAGAAGAATCACACTAAATCATTATTACTTCCTTATTATCAGGCTGCTGGAACATTATTAGGTATAAACTTCTAAAATTGTAACTCAAAAGTTCTAATTTTGATAATACTGAATATTTATATTTTAAGCTAGGGAGAGAACAAAATTTGTATTGATGTGTAGCTAACATAGCTTATATTTTATAGTAAAAGAGCCAAGTAAATGTTTCCATAGCACTGTATAGAAAAAGTCCCTACTTATCAATGGAAGTAATTAGAATTTGAGAAGGCACAAATAACCCTGCAGATGAAATGGAATTATACTGTCATTTTTGCAAAGAAAAAAATCACCTCTTAAGTTGCTATAAATAGTGCATTCAAGCTATTTAACTTATTAATGTTATATGCCATGTCTAGAGTTTTCGATTTATTCCAAATTTACATTCCCAAATAAGCACTACAATAACTATGGCTCATTTTGTTTTGAGGTCAAATCAAGAAAATAGACTGATTTCAATTCTGAAGTTGCCAATACTATCTTGGAAAAACAGTCATTTCAAAATTGCTGCTACTTAAAAAGACCACCTGCTTGGAGGCTAATTATGTTAGAAAAAATAAATCTCAGTCTCTCCAAACGTGAGCAAGGGGTTTGAGATGAACGACAGGAATAAAGACTGGCAATAAATTCTGTACTGACATGGGCACATCCATGAAAATAAACATTAGCTTCAGGAACACTGACTCCTCCCGCCCTGCGTGGAACAGTTTGGATTGAGGTTCAGCAAATGCCCCCCCCACCCTGCCATGTTCCATCACCCCTGAGGGCAGAGGGCATTTCTGGACCCATCGTGTAGGGCTTGGCCATGAGACTTGCTTTGGCCAATGAACTGCTAATGGACATTGTCGGAACAGTGGCTTTCGGTGTCCTTGCAAACTTGGCTTAGTCCTGTGTTCTGATTAGGTCCACTGGGAGAAAACACCCTGAGTGGCACCTGACCTTGGAGAATGTAGGTGTGTAGGTGGGGCAGGCCTGAACTCACCTGTGGCCTGGAGTGAGGGCCAGCCGAGTGCAAACCCCAAGCCAAACCCCAGCCAAGCCCAGCCTGAGTGCGAAACAGACTCTTCATGATTTAAGCCATTGAGCTTGGGGTGATTTGGTGTTTAGCATCGCTGTGGCAATGACACCCAAAGCTATCTGGCTAAACCCTGGAGTGGCTGTCTTTCTCCAGCCACCCCGACGTCCTTGTGACCAGCCCTCCATCAGCTGTTCTGGCATTGAGTGTAATTCCTTCGATCTCAATGCTTTTTTCCAGGCCACACCTCAAAGTCAATCCCACCTAACTCCTTCCCAAGGGACCTTCACATCCTTTGCTTCGTGTGCCAGTAAGTCTCAGGCAACAGTCTTTGTCATAATATTTGACTTCTGTGGTTGTTTTATACTTGTTTGAAAACATAATCATCCGTGTTGTGTCTTGTCAAGCTCCCTGAGGGCATGGACTTGTTCTTGTCTTCCTTCTTGGGGGCAACTATGTTAGTCGGAAACGTCATTTAGCATATGATGCCTAGAAGATTGGAGCTTGTGAAGATGACAGCTGACATTCCAAGCATACTGACAATACCACAGCATACGTACATGTCTTATTTTTCCAAAAACATATAATATATCGGGGGGGAAAAACAAAAGGATGTTGCTGGAAATATAAATTATTGTTGAATACATTGGATCATTGTTTGTTAGTCACTGCCTTCCTTCCACATTAGCAAATAATCTTAAAATGCAAGTACACATTTCTTCTTCATTATGTAACTGTACAAAGCAATGTATTATCGCCATTAATAATTTAAATAATTTGACATGAGCTAGTCAAAACCACTATACTTACTGTAAATAAGATAAAGGACCACATTAGTTTTTGGTCCAAAGCTCATTAATCAAGAACATATTCCTTTTTTCCTACTGCTTTTCTGCTCTGTTACTTATCACAAACACTCCCATACCACAAGCGACAGCACAACAATACCAGAGTACGATGCTCTATTAGCGTCTGTCCGTGACTGTCACGCCATCACCCCAGAGAACCCGAGGACGTCATGAGCGGTGTGTGAAACCAGTGAGAATACCGCCGGCACACATCGTTCACAAGAGCGCCTTCCAAAAACTGTATAGGAAATCCAGAGCTGAAAGCGAGAAGCCTACTCTTGAAATAAAATCCGTATTTTTCCTTGTTTCGATTTAGTTTGCTTTATATGTTTTTATTTGTCAAATTTTGAGGTTCATTTGACGTTTGCGAACATGGTCTTCTCACTGATCCCAGGGATGAGTCGGGGACTGTGAACATACTGTGCCCTTTTGAATCAGTTGTGCCATCCTTCTCAGCTTCAGAGACAGAAAGCTTCGGATGTGCACAGAATCCAGGAAGAGGACCGGAATTCCGTAGCCAAGAAATCTTCCATCTTGATCCTACTCCTGGGGTGGACTGTTTGCATATCGTTATTCCCTCCCTGCATCTTCCCTCCTTGACAATATGACTTTGCATCTCCTCCCATGAAGAAATGGGGTCCTTCTCTCTACCCCTCAAAGCTGGGCTGGCCTTGAGTCTTGGGGGTCAACAGAAGTGGCAGAGGGGTGTTGGGCCAACTCGAAGGTCATGCGCCCCCGCCCCACATTCTCTAGGAACCATGTGAATGAGCCTGGCAGTGGGGGGC
Source organism: Aselliscus stoliczkanus (assembly GCA_033961575.1). NCBI lineage: Eukaryota > Metazoa > Chordata > Mammalia > Chiroptera > Hipposideridae > Aselliscus > Aselliscus stoliczkanus. The sequence continues at coordinate 108,925,997 of CM066728.1, forward strand.
ATCCAAATCTTCCAGCCCCCAGCTAACCAGCAGCTGACCACAGATGCACAAGGGAGCCTGGCCAAGACCAGAAGAACTGCCCAGTTGAGCCCACAGGGTTGTTTTAAGCCACTACATTCTGGGGTGGTTTGTCACTCTACCAAAGCTCACTGATGGGCCGGGTCTCCATCTCCAACCTCAAGTATAATCTATTTCCTAACGTCACCTAGACCTAGGTGAGCACAGACTGCTGGGGCCGCTCTGCAGTTTCCAGTTCGGTTGTTCTGGGGAGGGGCCTGGGAGTCTGCTTTCCAACAACTTCCCAGGTTTGCGAATGTTATCAGTGTGGGTACCACACAGCGAGCTCACTCTTCTAAATGACCAAGTGTGTTGCAAATAAGATTCTCTTACAGAATACTCATCGTATTGAGCTAAAAGAATAAACACACCACTCTTAAAACTCCACTTAGACCAGGGAGTCCTATCAGATTTCAACGTAAAAAGGAAAGGAATTATATTTATTATTCAGACATGCTGGGCAATACGGACATTAGAATCGAAAATGATACAAGGTTCTATCTGGGGCCACCAACATTTCATGAATTACCCCCAATGCAGCAATTTATGGTTGTATTTAAAACTAAGGCTCTTTTCTTACAGGGTAGAGAGGATGAGTCACATTTGAAATTATAGCAGGAATAAGCAGTGTTTCAATATACTATTCATATTTAAAATTTGAACATCACAGCAGGAGGAATATTTATTTCTTCAAGCCTGATCACAATAATATTTCAGATATTATTCACATTGCTGATGCCATAGGAAGTGCACTTTCATTTCAAATGTCTTCCTTCAGTAAATTAAATATATTTGCATTCTCTGAAGCTCTGAGTTTTATTGGCAGAAATCCCTGACTTTTTTTTCAGGCACAAAAAATGATTTCCATCCAGTCTCCTGCAATCTATGCATTTAAGAGCTCATTAGTGTACATAAATCCCCAAAGACATACAATTCCTTCAGAAAAATTCATTTTGTTCACATCAATATCATTCATAATTTAGAAAACTGACTTATTTAAAAAATAAATATTTTTGTACTCTGTTTTTATTTTGAACTAATGATTAATATTCCAATTTAAGGCAAGTTTAAATTACATTATTTTATGCACTTTAAATACATGTAGAGAATAATTTCAAAACAAATGCTATGTTTGTGTAATGGGATTCCTCTCCTTTGAAAAGAAACTATAAAATATTTTTGTTTCAAATCCCTATTTGTTCAAAATGGGAGCAGCAGAGAGAATTTTTATTTATCTTAAATTTTGTTCCTACTAGAAGTTTCCTTATATTATTACATTATATAATTATATAACAGTATATAATTATACAGCGATGTTTAAAATATATAACATATGTTTAGAAACATTAAAGATTAATTGCCTTATAAAAATGTATAACTTATAAAACATGCATTTCATATTATATTTAATATATAATATATATGAAACATATTATTGTATAAAATTCTTATATAAATTTATGATTATGGTTTTAATTGAATATGTATTTATGTAATTTCAATCTCATGCAAAGAGCGTTACCACATTTTCTGGAGACTTTTCCCTTAAATGTCCATAGTTGAAGGAGCTACTCATCTACAGCAATGCACATTTTAGTGGAACAATATATAGTCATTAACCTCTCATCTCAGACAGACTTTTAGATCTGTTTGTCTCACACATAGCAAGCAGGATAAGTTCAGCGTCTCTTCACCGACAACAAACATACCAGCAGAAATCACAGTGGAAGCATGGCTGTAGCAACTCAGTTCATTTTATTCTTCTGTATTACTCCCCAATGCACATTCATTACATTGTATATTGCCTAGGAAACTCGGCAGATATGGTTAAAGTTCTTCTTGTGGCTAAAATAAGAATGAACCCTATGTCACAGGGGAATATAAAACGTTAAAACTTCCTTGCAATGCCATTGAAGGTATACTCTACAGACGTATCAATACTCTTTGAGACCTGCATTTCACTTTTTGCAATCTAAGAAATGATTCTACCGATGGGGGGAGGGGTTTGTCACTTTGAGGAGTAAAAAGTATAACTATTGCACTTTGTTGTACACCTGAAGCTAATTAAAAAATATATAAATAAATAAAAAAAATTACTTACCGAAAAAAAAAGAAATATATATTATTTACATAATATATAATGGATATATTAATAAACAATTTCAAAATGAGATAATGCACTGAACAAAATATCTTAAAATATGATTAAAAGATAAAATCACTGTATTAATAAAACAAATATTACTTACCAAAAAAAAAAGAAATATATATTATTTACATAATATATAATGGATATATTAATAAACAATTTCAAAATGAGATAATGCACTGAACAAAATATCTTAAAATACGATTAAAAGATAAAATCACTGTATTAATAAAACAAATTTTTATAAAGTGAAAAAAAAAAAGAAATGATTCTAAAAAGCACAAAAAAAATGCTCTCAGCATAAGGGGGATTTATCACAGTGTGATTATAATAATGAGAAAAATTGGAATTACACACAAGAGTTAGGTAAATTGTGCGGGAAGTTAATTCATGCCTACCAAGAATTTTAAATACCTGTGGAAAAGGCAGGCCGCTGCACTGGAGGGAGCGCATGGCCCCCGGCACATGTCAGAGCAGAAAACATCTGCTAGGACCATTCAGAACAGACAAGGGGTCAGCCTGGGGGACAGAATTACCTGTGAGTTCACTTTCCTCATCGCATGTGAACGTACTTGTATCATAACTCTTGTAACAAAACATTATTGTACACTATAGCATGCATGAATTCCTCTCCTGCACAAAACTTACGCTACATTACGTGAGAACAGGAAAGCTGAGCAAAGTTTGGACGTGGTGGATGGACACGAAAAGGGACAACGCGGCAAAGTGGGAATTGAGGGGACATTTATACCTAAACTTTACAAATGCTGTATCTGAAACGTTTTCTTTATCAGGAATTGAGAACTGGGCCAGCCGAGTGGCGCAGTGCTTAACGCTGGCTTGGGAAGCCAGCGGCCCCGGTTCGGGTCCCACATGTGAGGGCCAGTGACACTGCCCTCAAAAAAAAGAAGCAGGAATTGAGAACTAAATACAGCTAGTTGGCTGTTTTCAAAGTGAAAAGTCAATTTCCTTTCCCTCCCAGTTTATATACTCAGTTACTAAGCATCTGAAGCAAGGGCTAAAGTTTCCATTTTATTTTTGTTTATCGCTCTGCTATTCAGCTCAGCAGCACAGCCTGAGTGGAGCTAGCGTCTGCTCATTGTCTCCTTTAGCTTTTTAACGCCACGCTGAAAGAGTCCCCAGGTGAAAAGCCAAGACAGAAGCACTATTAAAACAGCCACCGCACACTCTGAAAACACATTTGAAAGTGCTCATCTGCAGAAGAAAGAACATTTTGTTTTTAGCCTGTTTGGAGGGAGGGGCAGCGCTCTAAAATGAAAGAGGGCTCAGCTGGGTTTGGATAGAAAGTGTGAATGAGTGGGTCGTTCCAGGGCTTCTGAACTTGAGAAGATGGCAATCAATAATGAATGAATGTGCTCAACGCCAAGACCGCAGCTGGGGAGGGGCCTCGGAGAAACCCCAGGTGGAGACCAGGGAGAGGTCCAGCCCCACAGGTCCCAGGCGGGCACTGTCCCTGCACTGGCAGCCCGAGGAAGCCCAGAGGACAGACGCAGTGGCCTGATTCGGGCCCTGCCTGCACCATTCTACTGCACCTTTCCTTTACTCGCATGACAAAGCCTTTGAGGCAGGTAGGACAGGGTTTGTAAATCTGCATTTAAAAGAAAGCAACCAAAAGCTGCAGCTGTGGGCAACAGTGCCCAGGGATCCCTCCCTCCCTCAGGGCTCAGCGGACACCAACCTTCCAGATAGTTCCTGGCAGGATGTGTGTGAGCAGGCAGCTTTGGGAGAGCCCCTCAGCTTCAGCCTCTGGTCTTCAGTCTGTGTCCCCCCACCACCCCCTTTTGTGGGAAGCCCAGACCCTCCTGGAGAAGCCTCCCAGGACGGAGGAGGTCCTGCTGCTGACACGTCTCCCTCCCAGGCTCTCTAGCCTGTTCTGCCTTCTGGGGCGCGTTCCTATTTACCCTCCAACCAGCCCTCCAAGCCAACTGTGAATACAAGAGATTTTGCTCCAGAACTGGTACAAAGCAGCACGCCACACCCTGGCCACAGGAAGCCCGCTGCCTGCAGACGGTGGCATCCCCCTGCAGCAACACCCCGCCCTCTGTAAGCCTGTCCCCCACTCTCAGCCTCTCCTGCAGGGCAGCTAAGGCCCCTCGCCTCCCAGCTGCAGGTCTGCTGCAGTTGGCGCTTCTGTTAGAAGACAAACCAGTGGAAGGAGACTAGACCTCGGGGGCTGAGCACACGATGGAGCACACAGATGGCGTATTATAAGGTGTACACCTGAAACTCATATGCTCTTATTAACCAATGTCACCCCAATAAAGGTAATAATACATCGACACAGATAAAGAGCCAAAAACTAAAATGAGCCTGGGGCAGTCTGGGGAGGACAGACCCTGGGAGTCAGCCGGTGCCAGCACGGCCATGGCGGAAGCTTGGAGCCCATCTCTCTGTCTCCCTAAATCAGTCCCCAGAAGTGAAGGGACCCATAGAGATGTACGTCCCCACTGTCGGACATTACTTGACAAGCCCCTTCATCTTAGGAGGCAGAAATGGCCACGGCGGTCTGGGGTGCAGGTACATAAATTTCCGGCACAGGACAAGCAGGCCAGAAACACCAAGGGCCTGAATCAGGGCCGAAGTAACAGCAGCAGTGATGGGCAGGGCAGCAGCCGGCCAAGCGGCCCTGAAGAACGCGGGGCATGTGTTCCCATGAGCCCTTCCGGAGGAATCTCCCCGGAACAAGCGGTGAGGACTAGAGAAGCTTCTGAGCAAGGGCTGGTGGTAGGCTCTGAATATGCTTCACTTTAGCACTGAAACATAAAGGCAGCACGGAAGGGTGATGAGCCAGCATGTAAATATGATGAGCTCTAACTGTGAGAAAATACGTATTTCACCTGCAGCTAACAAAACAAGTGGCAGAAACTTAATGTCCCTAAGAATTCAATGGCAAACCAGAAAATGAAAGGGCAGGGCCTGTGGCTGCTACAGGATGTTAGCGGTGCCCATCAGGATAGGGCCCCACCAGGACTGTGAGAGGGGGGACGGAGGGTGGGACTCCAGAGGGTGCACGTGAGGTGACCACAAGACGAAATATAGTTATTTCTAAGTGCCAAAGAACCCATCTCCCCTCAATAGTGGAAGGGAAGGAGGGAGGGAGGGAGGGAGGGAGGGAGGGAGGGAAGGAGGGAGGGAGGGAGGAGGAGGGAGGAGGAGGGAGGGAGGGAGGGAGGGAGGGAGGGGGGAGGAAGGGAGGGAGGGAGGAGGAAGGGAGGGAGAGAGGGAGGGAGGGAGGGAGGGAGAGGGAGGGAGGATGGGAGGGAGGGAGGGAGGGAGGGAAGGAGGGAAGGAGGGAGGGAGGAGGAAGGGAGGGAGGAAGGGAGGGAGGGAGAGAGAGGGAGGGAGGGAGGGAGAGGGAGGGAGGATGGGAGGGAGGGAGGGAGGGAGGGAGGGAGGGAGGGGGGGAGGGAGGGAGGGAGGGAGGGGGGAGGAAGGGAGGGAGGGAGGAGGAAGGGAGGGAGAGAGGGAGGGAGGGAGGGAGGGAGAGGGAGGGAAGGAGGGAGGATGGGAGGATGGGAGGGAGGGAGGGAGGGAGGGAGGGAGGGAGGGAGGGACGGAGGAGGAAGGGAAATAGACAACATGGGAAAGCCCACACATATTACATGCTGTGCACAGACTTGTGCGTGGGTCCACATGTGTGCTTATAGGACAGAACTGAAGCCAAGATATTGAACATATCAATAAATCCAAATGGCCCCTATCTGCCTATTTAAAAATAGTTCTATGCTACAAAACAAAAACTCTATCCAATAAATAAGACACTTTAAAAATATCCCAGAAAGAGTAAAAATAAAAGGATGTGAAAGGGTATAAGAAAGGATAGGCAAAATTGAACCTGGGGTTATAATTTTTGTATCACACATGGTGGAGTTTAGGACAAAAATGATTTCAAAGCCAAAAAATGTAGGTACTTCATAACTCTGGGAATCACAATGAGCAATCAAAATAGTTAAATGTAAGGGATTATATTAAAAGACCTACAGAATTCATTTCTGGAAATGCCCAAATGTAACAAACTCCCCAAACTTTCTTTATAAAAACATCCAGTAAACAGGAACTGATAGATGCTTACTTAATGCTGAGTGTAATTATGTAAATAAAAATCTGAGTCCAAATGCCAAGATCCTTATGGGAAAACACTGGAGGCATTCCTACAAAAATGCAGAAACACCAACCACCACCATTACTACCCAATATGGTTATGGAGGTATTAGACGATGCCATCAAAAAAGAGAAAACACTTGGAGGCCTGCAAATAAAACTATCTGAAAATCCAAAAGTGCATTACAGACTTTTGTAAAAAGAGAATTTAGTCAAATAGCAGGATATAAATTTAACCTAGAAAAATCAATAAGCCTTATTTATAACACAAATATGAAAAAAAATGCAGAGAAGACACAATGGGAAAATATACCTCATTTATAATGGAAAAGAATTGAATGAATAACCAAGAAAACTGCAACACCTAGGCAAATAAATGAGATAGGTGTGAAACCTATATGAGAAACTAAAAACACTCCTGAGAGAAAAAATCACGTAGGTTTGAATAAAAGGAAATTATAGCTCATATTCTTGGATGACAAAGCCATCAGTTCTCCATAGGTTTAGTTATAGTTTTAATCCAGTCTCTATAAAAATATCAGCTATTTTTTTCCTGGAGCTAGAAAAGTTCATCATAAAGTATATAATACCATAAAAGATCCACCAGATAGTAAAACATATTATAAAACCTCGAAAACTAAAACAAAGTGGTCTGGCGCGCGCACGCACGCGCGCACACACACAGCACACACCCACCCAACAGGAAGAGACCAGAGGGGAGAAGTTGCCCGGAGTGAAGGGGAGATTTAGCAGAAGAAAAATAGGGGTGCCTGTCAGTTAACAGCATTGGCCCAGCTGGGCAGCCTCTTAGAAAAAGATGAAGCATGTCATACCTTCTGTCAAGAAAAATGCCACATGAATCAGTGATCCATACGTAAGGGTGTGAGCTCAGAGAGCCGTTTCTCATAACCGAGGAGTGAGGGAAACTTACTAAATGTGCCTCCAAACCTGGAAGCAATCATCACAGGGACTGATTAATTTAACTGCATAAAAATCTAAAATTAAGCCTTTGTATGCAAAGCACCACAAGAACATTCAAAAGACAAAGGACAAATTGGGGGAAATACCTGCAACTTCTTTCAAAGGCAAATTAAGAAAAAGCAAAGAATTCCTAAAAACAGAATAATCTGATGCAAAAATAAACGAACCTGTGAAGGAATAGTTCAGAGAAGAAGAAATTAAAATGTCCTTTGAACCTATGAGCACACGCGTAACAAAAGGAATGCAAGTTAAAAGTGCTCTGAGATGCCATCAGTCCAGGTGAGGCACAATATGCTCTGTCTGTGAGCAGGTGACAAAGCAGGCACACTTGTATGTCACCTCAGAAGCAATGTGGTCTGATCCCAGAGCAGGGAAATGCAACCCTTTCTAGCAAAACTGCTTATCCATTGCCCTAAAATTCCTGTTTCTAGGAGGCTACCCAAAGGATACACTGGCAAAAACGTACAAAATCATTCATGTGGCATTATTCTTAATAGTAAAAGCCTGAAAATAACTCGAAGGTCAATCAATATTGGAATAGTTTATAATCTAGGATAAATTCATGATATGGAATATGCAGCCAAAAAAGGGATCTCTATATACTGATATGAAGTGTTGACTATAGAATATAATTTATGGGGCAAAAGAGTAACTGGGAAGATAAAAAAAAAAAAACAGCCAAAGTGGTTACCAAAAGGGGCTGGAAGGGAACCTGGCTAAGTCAACAGGGATGAGAGAGAGTTCTGAAATTCCTTTGAGATGGATGGGAGGGAGGGAGAGAGGGAGAGAGAGAGGGAGGGAGGGAGGGAGGGAGGGAGGGAGGGAGGGAGGGAGGGAGGGAGGGAGGGAGGCAGGCATAGGCAGATAGACAGGGGCAGAGATATATCTGTATAGTTATTACTTTGGAATTATGTAATTACAGTTTTAAAAAGTCCAATTAAATTTTACAAAACAAGAATCTCTGGAAATTGAAAACAAATTTAATCCAGCTGTCTTATCAGGTGGAATCATAAACACACTGGAAAATATTCCAAGAGACGTACGAACACAGGGTTTTGACTTTATGGATTTAGTGGATATATTCTTTGAATAAATAGAGCTACAAAGAACACTTAAATCTCATGTAGCGGTCTTATTATTCACTGGTATTTTGTAAAAACCAATGTGACATATGAACTATGGATGTGTATGGACAAGTGAATAATTGTTTCTGGCTGTCAGGGACACAGAGGTTAGTGTTCCAGCAGGAGTACATACCTGCAAAAATCAAAGTAACAACTTTGCAACTTCAAATTTAAATAACAAGTATCACAGTGAACTCAGGGCTTCTTTCTTTTCAAACACAGTTTCTAGTTCTTTCCCCTGAAAATACCTGAAACAATGACAGGAACAATGAACACTTCCTCAAAACCTCTCCCGGTCCCTGTTGTGGGGAAGGACATAGGCAGGCGAGTGTTATGCAGAAAGCAAAAGGGCAACCAAAGATGGAGGGGTTTACGTCAAAGATACAGGAGCAAATATTATGAGACTCCAACTAGCTAAAGAAGTGACAATATTGGCATCAGAAATGATAATAATTACAACCGACTGAAACACATAAAATACATAACGCTGCTTATAATAATGTTCAGGAGTATAAATCCAAGAGTTCAAACAATATCCCAAAAAGAGGAAACACCCCCCAAAAAAATTTGATCACCACTGTAAATGGTAGGGCACAAATGCCTTACTCAGAAAATTGTCAGTTACAGAGAAAAAGTTCATTTATTCTCCCTTTGCCAGTACAATTTCATGTCAGATAAAATAAATAGCCCTGCTTCATAAGTGAAATTTCTTTGTAGGATAACTTCAAGAAAATTAGAATTAGGAAAACAAACAAAATAATGACTCCAGGCCATTGTCATCAATAGATGAAACCATGAGATGAACGACTGATGGGAAAGGACACGGTGGAGGGGTCAGTTTTTTACCCTCTGAATCCACCAATATCGACCTAACCACCACCAGGACTGGGACCAGCAAGCACCATATGACTCCATAGGAAGCACACACCACCATCAGCATAGGATTTGGGCCCTCCCCTCCCAAATCCAAAAGCTGAACCTGCCTAAATCTAATTAAGCCTTTACAGGTCACTTTCAGTTTATAGACAATATTCAGTACAAAGACACAAACCAAACAACCCAGGAGGTAACAAATGGACAGACCCAGCATGGAACACTCCACAGGCCCAAATACCAAACTATGAATACATCAATAATCTAAAGGTATCAGAGAGAGAGGAAGACTAGTCTAGATGAAAAGATGCACAAAAATTCAACAGCCGAACGCAATTTATGTATCTTGTGTGGACCCTAATTGCATTAAACCAAATGCAAAAATAAAAACATGTCTTAGAGAAATGCAACAATCTGAATATAGACTGGTATTATATGATAGCAAGCAAACGTTGTTAATTTTGTTAAGTGTAATGATGGCATATTAATCAGGGTACTACCAAAACAAACAGCCAGTGGGAAGGAGGGAGGGAGGGAGGGAGGGAGGGAGGGAGGGAGGGAGGGAGGGAGGGAGGGAGGGAGGGAGGAAGCAAAGAAGGAAGGAAGGAAGGAAGGAAGGAAGGAAGGAAGGAAGGAAGGAAGGAAGGAAGGAAAGACAGATAACATATATCTAACATAGAAACATTTCAAAGAATTGCTGATGAGGGCTGACAAGTGTGAATTTACAGGGCAGGCCAGCAGGCTAGGAAGGTCAGGCAGGAGCTGATGCTATTGGCTTGAGCCCGAACTTCTTGCAGGAAGCCTCAGTTTTGCTTTCAGCTGATTGGATGAGGCCTCAGTTTTGCTCTTCAGGCCCTCAGCTGATTGGATGAGGCCTCAGTTTTGCTTTCAGCTGATTGGATGAGGCCTCAGTTTTGCTCTTCAGGCCCTCAGCTGGACTGGATGAAGCCTGCCCAGATTATCAAGGACAATCTCATTGAAGTCAATTGGCAGATATTGAGCAATATCTACAAAAAAAACCTTCAGAGCAACGCCTGGGTAAGTGTTAATTGACTTGCTGGGTTCTATGGCTTAGCCAGATTGACACATAAAACTAACCATCACAAATGTCAGGACAGTTCTGTAAAGTTGTCAGCTACATGGATTTTAAGCGTAAGAGTATAAGGGTATTGGAATATAGAGACATGCAGGAGTTACTCACTGTCTCAGATATGCTTCATAAAAGTAAAGGGGAATACATGAAGCAAAGATGGAAAAATCTGGATGATTGACATATGAAGGTTTATTATACTTTTCTCTCCATTTCTGGGTATATTTGACATTTTTCATCATACAAACTTTTAAAAGCCAAGTGCTGTGATGGAACAGACAGGCCATTGCAACATCAGAAAAATTTATCAATAACAAACATAAATCAACACAGCTTCAGTGAAACTGTTTCTTTTTATGTCACCAGTACCATGAAGATGGAGAGAAACAGGTGCGCTATGCCTTTTCCATCTTTTTATTTCTCTCTGCAGGACCATTTGATGCCCACTGGTTCTGTTCAGTGGTGTGATAAGCCAGCGCCTACAAGCTTAGGAGTGTATTCAGGCATTTTGCCAGCTGGTGGCAGCTTGAAATCAATCGTGAACCAGTGTTTATACCATGGATTTCTAGATGGGAAATTGAGGACTGGACAAGGTATTTCCCTTGATCAAAGTCTCACAACTTGCACGCAGTGACATTGCCCACGCTCTTACCCACAACTCCATGCTCCTCCCAGCAGTGTGCATGAACGCCCGTGATCTGTGCAGCCCCACCTGTCCTCCTCGGCCACCTGGGATAGCCCATCTCAGGAGGGGAGACTGGGGGACAAGCCTGGAAGCTTGGTTTGCATGGCAGCCACCCCCCTTTCCCCTAGCTCTGTGCTGGCTTCAGCGGCTTGAGGGGAGTCACAGGGGAGGCTCAGAGCCCCTGTGTTAATCCTTCAGGACATGACGTGGGCTGCTATGGGACATGGGCATTTTGAACAACTGCTGTCCTGGTATATTGTTAGGATGCGTAGGCCTGAGTGCCTGCAGCCCTCTGAGCGAGGTCAGCGGCAGTCCCACAGCTGGTTCCTGTGCAGCGGGGCTGTGCCTGATTCCAGTGGCGCCTTCGGAATGTCTCTCTCCTGCCTAAATGCCACCCAGGGGACAGAAACAGCCCCTTGTGAGGGCAGAGCAGCTCTGAAATGACCAACAGGCCAGGCGCCAATGCATTCTGAGGACACTGCCTGAGGACGGGGCAGTGGCTTTACCTGGCTTCAGAGCCCCTCCCCATCACAGAAGCATCCCCACCAAGCCGCCCACACCTGGCGTGCTGTCCCTATGTGCTCCATGACGGGGCTGTTTTTCAGGAGCCCACGCCTGCGTGTCACCTGGTGAGCACCTGCAGTGAGCAGCTGCTGAAGGGAAGCAGGCTGACTTAAGGACCTTTGTTTTGGAATGTTAATCCTGGCATTCCTTCATCCTTCACGTGGACCTGTTTTTCTGGTTCTCTAATAATATCATAGGTTGGCGGCATTTCAAGGATGGGCTGAAATTGAGTGGGACCCAAATACAACTCACAGAAATATCAAGGCCGGGGCACATGTTACTTCAATCATCAAATATGAAAATGGAAAAGGCGGTGGGAGCCAGACGTTTGAAACCAGCCGCTGCAATGCCAGACCCACAGGCTGGATGGCATGGCGTGGTCACTCAGGTGCGCTGGGTGGCATGGCGTGGTCACTCAGGTGCGCACCTGCCGGGACCTGTGTGTCAAACATCACCATACACACTGCCAATTAGACACAGGGCTAGGGGCCTGGTCCCAACAGTCCCACCAGCTGATCAGTACGGGACCTTGTTTACTGCCTGTCACAGACCCCTCGTGTGCTATCCAATGTGGGTTCATGAGCATTGAACTCAGCCAACAGCGCTGTCACGCTTGCCTGAGGGAAGCGTGCCCAGCACCTGTGTTTTCTCCAGGACGCCCACCACAGCCCTCCTGCTCCTAGGGACACCACACAGCACTTCAGCATGACGCTTGGGCCATTTTAAGCAGTGAAATCATCAACAAATATGCAAAAAAAGTGGCACCAAATAGACCCTGAAAGGGACATGGACTTACACAGTACGACGGCTGAAAGAACAAGGCAGGCATCACCTTGTCCCACCTCAACCGGGAAGGTGCCCACTGGGCAACTCCAGTGTTACGCTGCTCTGCTCATGACCTCGAATATTGATTTGGGGATTACAAATACATGTTAGCACATAGGCAAAATCACAAACACGTGATTGGCAAGTCATGGGGACTGACTGCCTTTCCATTCTGTGCTGACTCTCAGAGAAAACCAAGCCAAGAATGGGGAGATTGCCAAGGGCTTCTAAAATGTTAACAGTGGCCTTTATCTACAGAAGTGGGGAGAGGGGGACGTGCCAACCTGAGGATGCTGGTCATCCCTATCAGTTATAAGAGCTCAAGTCTCTGCTCTTTCATTCTGTTGGGCATGAACACCGTGTTACAAATGCAGCTGGCGACTCATTTGGTGACCATGGTTGGATGGCACAGGCCCCACCATTGACCACATGTACACAGTACCCTACACTCAAAGTGAGAAAGAAATCTCAGCTGTGCTTCGAGCAGTCAACCCATTCTTCAACTACTCCTAGGGTCCCTTTTATTCAACTGGAACTCATTAGAAATCTTGTTGGACTCCTAAGGAAACATGTATTCGTTTAATCACATAACGGCTCATAGGCAATGGGAACGTCTCCAGGGCTGAGGATCAGCAGTCTTATGCCCTGGACAGTCTCTGCCAACCAGGTCCTGATGGCCACAGACCCCAGGTCTGCTGAGCACATCATAGTACAAAAGGACAGGTTCTCACATTGGGACAAGTGCCAACATGGATAATGAGTGAAGGGTCATGCAGAAAAGATGTCAGCGAAAACCAAGCCTAGGTTTTCCTTCAACTGAAGGAAAAAACGCTTTCACTCCAAAAATATTCATCCTGTTCCCGGGGCCACACTCCATAGAGGCCTTAACTTGGCTTACTTGAGAGTATTTACAAGACACTAGTACCGACCCCACAGCACCTCTGGGCCACGTAGCCCAAGCCTTTTGCCCAACATAACCTGCCCAGAACCGTCCCCATGCCACTGCAACGTCCCTCAGACTCTGTCTCAGCCTGAATAAGCACCAAGGCGAGCTCATCACTCCGTCTGTCTGATCTAATGATCTTCAGCACACACCCAACTGAATAGGTTTCCCAGGTAACCCAACACCAAAAGAAGGTATTTTGGTTAGCAGACAGAAGCATTCTCCGAACAGCAATAAAATCATAAATTGACCTTCTGGGTGGAGGTGAATTAATTTCCCACCATCAGGTCGTCCTATGAAGCTACAAAAGAGACTCTGGACACACAGAGACTTCTCACAGGGCAGCCACCCAGGACATCTTGGCTGAAACCGTTGGCTCTTTATAACCACAATATGTGGGACACACCTTGCTCAAGGGTCTCTTTAGCCTCCCACACTGTGAAACTCACAAATAACCAGGCTACCGCTTACAGAGGCCAGCCCAGAGGCAGGCAGACAGATGCTCTCCACATCATAAAGGCCTGTTTCCACTTAGAGTTCACAAGTCAGAGTTTACAAGAGTGTGTGCTCACGTCCTTAGAGCATGCAGCATCCCAATGTCCTCTACATGACCTTGGAGGCTTAGCCTTTCCAATAATAGGGAAAGAAGTAAGTATCAACTGTTATATCTATGTTCAGAGTTTCATCTTCTTCAAAGATGTATGTAATGTGCTGCTGACCCAGAACCCAAGGTCGCTGACAACATCCCTCATGTGCACCACACCCAGTGTATCTGCAGGTAAATACAGCAGGTGCCTAAAGATGACATGCAGGTGAGAAGAGAGGCAAGAAAGCGGCAGCATTTTAACACATCTACATTTATTTTATTTAATGCTTCCATGCTAATATTAGAATTGTTATCCTAATGGGTCCGTCAAAAAAAAATGTCCAAAACACCATGAAGTCACACTCGACAGCGTGCACATGGAAAGTGAGAAGGTTCAGATTCTTTCATTTTAATCCTTCATTTCTCACACTATTTTGTCAATAGCTTTTTGTGGGTTTTGGAGGGATAGTTTGGAACCAAGGAAAACAATTAATATTCAATTATAATTATAATTAAAGGATTTAAGAGATATGGCTAATAACTAATCCTCTAAGTATCTATTCCAAGTAAATGTAATGATCACACTTTTTTGCTACTTCTTTTAAATGATTATATTTTTCAAACATTTTGATTGGGTTTCATTCATTATGAAATTCACATTCCAGTGACCAAATTTCACCATGATTCAGGATTCCATTCCCTGACATTTGCATAATGCTATACAATTTTTTTTTAAGTTTCAAAAATAGAACACTTATTAAAAGTAGTGAGAATAACACACATTCAGGGCAAAGGAGAGGGCTGTTTTCTCACTGTGGTGAGCAACAATGACAGTGCCAGAGGCTGGGGGCACGGGAGCAGCCGGAGGGATGACTGGAGGGAGACAGGCAGGCTGGGCTCTGAGAGCTGGGCCCCAGCACAGGGAGGCAGCCCCAGGTCAACAGCAAGGTGCCACCTAGCAAGCTGAGGTTCTTTTACTTTTCCATTTTACCATAAAATGTAAAAGAACTCAAACCAGAATTTGTAAAAGTACAAATAATATAGCCACCCATGCACACACCTCATGCACTGAAGCATCCTAGCTTTTAATACTGTATTTCACACACACACATGAAGCTACAGGTAAATACACTTGTAACATTCTCTCCTCCCCCACACGCAACCAAGAGACTGATATCGTGTTATTCTTCTCATCCATGTGTTCATTCTTTTAATATTTGTATCTGTAAGTATTCAACATATCGATACATATATTATCAGTATAATTTGGAAATTTCTTTTCTCACTCAACACAATGCTTTCAAGATTTATCAGTGTTGATGTGTGTAGATCGATTTTATTCAGTTGCCTTAGTATTTCATTGAATGAAAATACTGTAATTGGTTTATCCAGTTCCCAATTGGTTCATCTACAGCCCTCCTGCTGCATATATGTAAGATGCTTCCTGAGTATCTGATGGCAAAAATAATGGGGATGGGTCTTTCCTTTCACAGTTCTTCATTACTTTTCCCTTATAATTTTTTTTTTGCTTATCATTTCTTAAAGAAGCCCTTCCCTATCTGATGTTATGAGAGATTTCCCTGAGCATTTTTGTAAAAACTTTAACAGTTTGCTTTCCTTATTTAGATTTTAATCTACCTAGAATTTAATACTTTTAAATGGAATGAAGTAGAAATCTAATTTTTTTCCATAAGATAGTCATTTCCTTTCTTTTGTCCATTTCTTTCAGATATTCATTTTTTTCACATACTGAATAGTCCATCCTACACCACTATATTTTAATTCCATCTGTGCCGTATAAGACAGGCAGGTTCTTTCTGAATTCTCCCTCTGTCCCCTTTGTCTACTTATCTATAGCTCAGCCAATATGATAAAGTTTGATTTGATTATTTTTTATTTTATTGTAATAACCCCCATTTATTTCCCTTATACAAGAGATTCAATATATCTGTCTACAAAAAGAAAAAATTTCATTGCTTCACAATTTTTTTTACTAATGCATCTGTGTTTTTATGCTTCTTGGAGTATTTGGGTCTTTAGTTATATCCCCCTCAGAAGACAAAAATAGTAATAAAAACAATTTTTGCATATCAAGAACATTAAAGAAAACGTAGACTGGTGATGTAGGTATTTTGTATGTGTGTGTATGTTTCCCATGCTCAATGAAAATATATATAAATTCTTTAAAAAAAACAACAGGCTGAACAGAGACTGAATTTCAAAGGACTTGGCAATCGATTTTTCAGTACAAAAGAGCTCACTAGGTCATGAAACTTTGCTCAAGAAATCATCTCCTTAGATGTGATAAGAGAAATACTGCCATTCTCTTCCACATCTCGCATAACTGTATTCTCTTTAAAGCCCCCTCCTTCCTTTTCACCACAACAAAGGCACAGCAGGGTGACCGAGCTGGGTCAGCACCTCTGAATGGAGGAAGGAAGGTGCCTGCCCGCCTCAGACCTGTGACACGTGTTTGGCAAGTCACAAAATCTCTTTCGGGGGTCTCAGGTTTTTTTGTTTTTTTCATATTTAAAAAGGGACTCATCCCTCCTGTTTGAGGATACTGCATCAATAATTTGAAATGGAGTATGTGAAAACTATTTGTGTGCCACAAAACCTCATACACTATTTTTCTACCCACTGAGGTACCACTGACTTGTACAAGTGTTGTTATGGATCCTAACTACAGGCTTTTGTCAGATACGTGCTTTTTAACTATTTTTCCCAATCTGTGGTTTGCATTTTCACTTTCATAACAGTACCTTTGAATAGTAAAGGTTTTTAATTTTGAACAACCCTATTGAATAGGGTTTTTTTTCTTTAATAGTTCATATTTTTGGTGTATTGTATTTAAGAGACAGGTTTGTAACCTAAGGGTGCTAAAATCTCTCTCATGTTTTTTTCTATCAGTTTAATAGTTTCAGAACTAACTTTTAAGTCTATGATCCATTGTGACTTAATTTCTGCATACCGCATGAGTTAAGGGTGTTAGTTTGTTTCTTCTATACGGTTATCCCACATTTTTAGCAGTCATTGTTGAAAAGCTTATGGTTTCCCACTGAATTGGCTTAAAACATTATTGAAAATAAATTGACCACATATGTATGGGACTATTTCTGGTCAGTCCATTGTATCCCATTGGCCTAAGTGTCCATTTTCACACAAATACCATGCTATACTGATGACTGTAATTTTATAATAAATCCTGAAGGGCCGGCCAAGTGGTGCATTGGTTAAGAGCTGGCTTGGAACGCCAGCTCTGAGCAGCAGGTTCAGATCCCACATGAGGGCCAGTGATGCTGCGCCCTCTACAGCTAAGATGGTGAACAACAGCTCGACCTGGAGCTGGGCTGCCATAAGTTGCTGGCGACGGAGTAGTCTGCAGTAGGGCTAGCCAGTAGTTGGCATGTGCTTTCGTAAGCTGCCCTGAGCTGCTGTGAGTGGCCATCCAATGGCTGGCGACGGATCTGCCTCAACTGAGGAGAGCACAATGACGATACCAATATGGGCCAGTGAAGCAACATCCTCCACAACTAGACTGAAGAACAAAAGGACAGCAACTTGTCTGTTCCCCTTCCCCAGTTCCCCAACGCTGTTCCCCTCCCCCAATTCCCCAATAAAATCTTTATAAAATAAAAAATATAAGGGCCAGCCGAGTGGTGCGGTGGTTAAGCGCTCGCTTGGGAAACCAGCGGCCCTGGTTCAGATCTCACATATGAGGGCCAGTGACACTGCCCTAAAAATAAATAAATAAATAAATAAATAAATAAATAAATAAATAAATAAATAAATATAAAAGAATCCTGCAACCCAGTAGAGTGAAACCTTCATGTTCTGCTTACTCACATTTGCTTTGGTATTCTTGGTATTTTGCACATTCATATACATTTTAGAATCTCCTTGTTACTCTGTTAAAAAGCTGAATTTTTTACTAAGATTGCATTGAGTCCATAGAGGATAAATTTGGGAAGAATGGACAACTTAAATTGAGTCTTAGATCCATGAACAAAGTCTGTCTCTCGAGTTACTTATTTCTTTAATTTCTGTCAAAAAAGTTTTATAATTTTCTATGTAGAAGAGTCACACATATTTACTCAATTTGCTCCTAAGTATTTTATGTTATTGGTGCTATAATAAACGGTAGTATTTTCCTCAATTTCGGATTGGAAGATTCTAATATACAGGCATACAATTTATTTCTGTGTCCCGACCTTGTAAACTGCAGCCTCATGAAACCCACTTACTACCTAGTTCCAGCAGCATTCTTTAGGTTCCAGAGGCTTTTCAACATATGAGTAGGTTCAATAAAAATATAACACAAGCCACATGTATAATATTAAATTTCTAGCAATCACATTAAAAGTAGGTACAATTGATTGTGGTAAGATACCATAGATAGCCTCTGTTTATAAAACATTATAATTTTATCATGTAACAAGTAAAAAAATTCTGAATGAAATGGTTTACATTTTATTTCATGCTTTGTCTTTAAAAGTCAGTGTTTACACTTGGAGCATATTTCAATTCAAAATAGCCCCATTTGAACTGTTCAGTAGCCACGGGTGGCTAGTGGCTACCATGATGGACAGTCCACACACAGAGAAAGCTGGCCTAAATTCCTATTTTTCTAGTCTGCATGTCTTCTTCTTGCCTCCTGTGCTAGCTAGGACATCTGGCACAGCCCTGAGGAGAAGCTGTGACAGTGATCAGCACCCTCACCTCCCTTCTCAGGAGGTGACAGCACCCAGTCTTTCATTGTTATGTATGAGGCTGTCCTTTTTATTTTTTTTGCAATTGACCTTTATCAGTTTGAAGCCATTCCTTTTTATTCCTAGATTTCTGGGAGATGCTATTGTGAATAGGTGTTGTACTTTGTCAAACGCCACCTCTGCATCTACTGAAATGATGACATGTAGTGCATTTATTGAAATGACCTGTTCATGTGATGAATCACATTAATTGATTTTTGAATGTTAAACCAACTTTCCATTCCTGAGATAGGCCACATTTGGTCATGAAATATATATATATATATATATATATATATATCTCATGATATATATAGATATAGATTTTTTTTTTGGACTAAATTTACTAAAATTTTGTTCAGAACTTCTGTGTCTGTGTTCATGAGAGATATTGGTCTGTAGTTTCTTCCCTTGCAATGTCTTTGACTTTGGTATCAGATTAATGGTAACTTCATGGCATAGTTGGGACACGTCCACTCTTCTATTTTTGTGGAAGAATTTGTGTAATATTGGAATTATTTTATCCTTGAATTTTGGTGTAACTCACCAGGGAAGACATTTGGACCTAGAGTTTTCTTTGTTGGAAGAGACTGAATAACATACTCAAATTATTTCACACACATAGGGTTATTTAGTTTATCTGTTTCATCCTGAATGAGCTTTGTTAGTTTGCTTGTCAAAGAATTTGTGCATTTCACCTAGATTGAGGAATTTATTGGCATAAAGTTGCTGTAATGTTTCCTCATCCTTTTAAAGTCTGGAGGATCTCACATTACTAATATTGGCGATGTCATCTTATATTTTTATTTCTAATCAATCTGGCTGGAGCATTATGAATTTCACTGATATTCTCAAAGAATCAGGTTAGATTTCATTAATTATTGTTTTTCTTTTTAAAATTTCACTGAGTGTTCTCTTAACTACAGCAATACTTTGGTTTGCGAGCATAATTCATTCTGTAAACAAACTACTCATATTGCAAGACATGGCTCATTTACCACGTTAAAATGTATTAGAAATGTTTGCTCATCTTGCGGAACACTCTCAAACCAAGTCACTCGCAATCCAAGGTTTTACTGTAATTTCCTTTCTTCTAATTTGAATTCCTTTTTCTTGTTTCTTAAATTGCAAGCTTAAATTGTTTATTGGAGTCCTTACTGCTTTTGCAGTATAACATTCAATGCTATAAATTTCTCTCTGAGCGCCATTTTAGGTGCATCCCACAAATTGTGACCCATGTTTGCATTTCATTCAGTTCAATCTGTTTTTCTAATTCTTCTTGTAATGTCTTCTTGGACTCTAGGATTATTTAGAAATGGGCTGCTTAGTTTCAAATTATTGATTGATTTGCCAAGTTTATTTATGTTCTTGATTTCTAATTTAAGTCTATTATGGCCAAAGAACATACACTGTATGAGAGTAATCCTTCGAGACTCGGTGAGATTTTCATGGCCGAGAATGTGGGCTATGGTGGTAAACGTTCCGTGTGCGTTTGAAAGCACACTCACTCTGCGTTATTGGGAGGAGCGTCCCACAAACAGCAGTTACATCATCTTGTTTAGTCGTGCTTCGGAAATCTCCTATACCCTTACTGATTGTCTTTCTTATAGTCCCATCCATTATTGAGATAAGCAGGTTGAAATATCTGAGTAGCTTTCCATGTCATGTCTTTGGAATCTCTCTTATTAGGTGTATCAGTATTTGTAACAATTAAGTCTTCTTGATGAACTAACTCCCTTTGCTTTGGGAAATGTCCCTTGTCGCGGGTGCTCGCTCTGCAGGCCCTGTACCCACCTGCTTTTTCCTGGAGGCTCTTCCTCCACCGTGGTGGGCCCTCCCAGGCAGGTGCTAAGCGGTCGGTCCAGGTGGAGACTTGATGGGACCCTCTACAAATCCCCGGACCTCACACTCTCTATCGTTCTACGGTCCTCTCCTCTCTACTCTTTGGTTTCCTGTCCTGAGAATTTCAGTGCCTTTACCTTTCCAAACTCGGAACTCTGTCTTTTCAACCCTGTGAAATTACTGGGTGAGGATTGCTGGCTGCTGAAAAAAGGAACTTTGAAATACTGAATACTAGAGAAGCTAAGTGAGGTGTTGCTTAGCAACTTTAATAGGCAATCATTTAAACTCTGGATTTATTTTTTCCTGTAAACTTGCTGTTCCAGCCTGAGTCTAGAATTCACTCCCCTTCATGGCAGCAGCTCCCTCTATGCTCGCATGGGTACACACGCAGTCCCAGCCTGACAGTAACAGGTGGTACTCTTACCAGTTCCTGTAAGCAAGGATATAATGGCAGCATCCAAGATTCCAGGACAAAGTCGCTGAAATTCTATTACAAACGCAACCTTTGGTAAAATCATTTGGCAGACACAAGGGACACTGAAAGCAGGAAGCTGTAAGACAACCGCCATCAAAAATGTCTCCATTTACACTGTGTCAGGAACAGATGTTTTGGAAGCCTAATGGATATTTTTCCTCCATTATACAAATAAATTACAGTTTTTTCAGGAAAACACTACACATTCCAGACTGCATCATGACTTCTTTCCACTTGGCGTTGCCATCCCCAGAGGTGCTTCCCGGTGCCCTGAGAGCTGCACACCCAGGACCAGCGTCCATGTGAAGGTGGCCACCCCCCAAAGCACGTGAGCCACACTATGCAGGCAGCAAGCGAAGTCTGGGGTGGTACCCAAAGCCGGTGCGGCTTCTGCCAAAGCGCAGAGGAGCTGGTGCTGGGCTGAACTGCACCCTGGGCTGGAGTCCTGGCAAATGCCTTCCCAGGGCCCTTTGAGGCTATGGATTCTTCCCACCAGGAGGAAAGGGGCTGAATACAGGTATACAGAAGCTGCTACAGAGGCAGATGAGAAAAGCAGCCAAAAGAAGTGAAATTATAAGGAATTTGTTTATAAAGAAGTGATGTTAATTTCAGTATAAAAGCAATCATTGATTCCCAACAATAACACCACACACGCACGCACGCACGCGCGCGCGCACACACACACACACACACATATTTTGTTCCTCGGGTCAGATATGTCCCATTTCTCTTAGAGATTCATCTGAGGAATGAAAGTACATCCAACTGGGATTCTGTGCTGACAATTCTAACCAGCGACATGATTGATTTTTTTTGACATCTCGGAAGTAACAGCTTCCTCTCCGTGAAGTTTTTCCAAATAACGTTTAATCTGAAAGCCATACAGATAGAGCAACCCAGAATTCCGAAATGTCAGCCTTCCTCACCACACAATAATCTGTCATTTGCCAACTCACAGCAGGAAACACCACACAGTTGTCAGTGACAATGGGCACAGGTGATGGCTGATGATCACAGTACCCAAATGCCGCATTCAAATTCAGGCTCTCTTCCTAGCTGTGTGGCTTTGGTGAACTTGCTTAACTTCTCCGTTTTCTCATCTGCAAACTGCAAGTAGTAATAGTACTTACTTCACAGGGCTGTGGAAACCAAATAGGTTTGGTGTGTAAAGTGAGAGAGTAGTGCCTAGCACAGGGAAGGGCCAAGATGGCGGGGACAGTGTTTTTTATCCCTATTATGGTGCAGAAAGCAGGCAGCCTGATGTGCTATGTACACCTGTTCAGTATTTCCACAAATGTCTGCGGTGTGACCCCTACAGATGTAACACTGTGCTATCTACTAGAATCAGAGCAACGAACAAAAATGCCTCCAAACCACCCAGGCTTTCAAATGTACTGATGTAGGGGTGTGGTGGGGAGGAGTCCAGGAGCGCAGGGTTGAGAAGGGCTGTGCCTGTTCAATGACCAGGTGACCACTGAATTATGATGCCCGTGTCAGTGTCAGGGCCGGTGCTCCTCTAAAGCAAAGCACACATGGAGAGAAGGGTGAGGAAACAGAGGTTGTCCCCGAAACACCGACAGAAGTGTCTGTTTAAGCAGCATCAGGACTGGAAGGCCCAGGCTGGGCTCAGTCAGTGCCCAGCTCTCCGCACAGTCAGTGTGACTTTCACCAAGCTCTGGCTGGGAACCGAGAGGGGCAATCCTGAAATGCCACCTCCGTGCTAAACAGCAGAAATGCGGGGCATCTCAAAATAACCACACCTCAGGCTGGGCCGCGCTGCTGCACCTCCCTAAAACCACATTTCATCAGTATATTCTTTGCCATTAACAGCAACAACAAACAAAAACTGAAAAACCCTCATCTCTGTTGTTAATTAGAATACTTTTTATATTACTTTTCTTATTTTTCTCAGGCGTGTGCTTCTTCATATCAACTCCAAAATGGCCCCTGGGAAATCACCCCGGTGCATAAAAGCAGCCAGAGCTGGGCTTCGTGGGCACTCGGGGACAGGCTGGGTTTTTCTCCTTTCACTCACAGGCCCCAGGTTCTTTGCATGGTCAATACATTCTTTAATAGCATTCCAGGTGACTGCAGGAAAGGAAAAGCAAACTAATTCTGTAGCATTTCAAAGCGAAGGACAGGCCTTTATTTTCTTACATTTTCACCCACTTTCAATAAAAATAAAAAACAAATGATGTTTGCACACTGATGTCCTATTTTTGTCAGAAACCACACAGGGGCCCATGCTGAATGTCTGGCATCCTTTTAGGTAATAAGACAAAGGGAAGCTCTCCCTCCTGGAGCGAAACGTTAGCTGCTCAGGTTGGTAATTTAACAAATCTATGCAATAACTTCAGCATGGTCTCCCTGCCAAGACTGAAGTGGGGCTGTAGGAACAGAAGCATTTACTGAACTCTACTCAGTGAGCTTAGTATGAGGGGAGCAGAAAACGGGTCAAATGCAGATACGACACAGCCCTGTCATCCTCACTCGGCCAACCCAGTGTCTCTGAGTATAAGCGTCAGCCACTCTAGGCAACAGCCCTCCTGTCCTGCCACGTCCCGAACAGGGTTCAATCTCAGAGAGAGGGTCCTAAGTCAGTCATTATCATCTGAGATGAAATGGATTTGTCTTGTTACAAATTCATTCAATAAAGCAGTATCTGAAAGCATAGCTTTATCAATTGAACCAAACATATTACAAAAATGTATCAGGGGAGAAAGGCTTACTCGATGTCACTAATGTAGGAACCCAATAGAAGCATTTCCATTATTCAGGCAGCAGAGATAAACCCAGGTCTCTGGGGCACAGACATTCATTCACGCTTCTTTGTTTGTTTACATGGCTCTGCAACCCTCAGGTTGTTTTCTCTTTCTATTCCTGAGTGTGGATTTATTTCAACGGGATAATCACACACAAGAATGTTTCTGATTCCTGATAGACACAGGTTTGGAAAAGCATCCAAACTTGCATGGCATACGTGTAATTCAAAGGTGGATCTGCCCTTTAAGTGAAGGTTGACATCAAGAGCAGTCATCAAAACCTAAGAAGCAGGGAGTGGCTATTAGAGCAACAGGCCACAAGATGGGACTGGCTTCCTGCCACCACTTAGGGAATGGCATGCCTTCCTTCCTGTGAAATGACATCTGTCATGACTTGAATTGGGTCCCTCCAAAGATATGCTCAAGTCCTAACCTCAAGACCTGTAAATGGGACCTTATTTTAAGGTCTTTGCAGAAGTCATCAATTTGATGGGTGTCCTGGTGAGAAGAGATGCACAGACACCAATGGCATGTGATGAGGGGGTGCATAGATTGGAATGATGTATCTACAAGCCAAGGAACACCAAGGATTGTGGGTGACCACCAGAAGCCGGAAGAGACAGGAATGACCCTCCCTGGAGCCCCCCGAGCGAGTGTGATTCCACCCACACCTTGAGTTCAGACTTCTGGCCTGAGCTGAGAGATACGATTTGTCAGCCTCGAGTAAGTCTCATTCCCCGAGATTTACCTGTTAGGAAGTCCCCTCCCCCCACATGATAGAGGCTTCCAGACAGGGAAAGTTGCTATGCTATGTAACTGCATTGGGCATACAGAGAAGAGGGAAGGACGCGCCCTTTACACACTGCCACGGATTTCTTAAAAAGATAGAAATTACCCATTTACTTAACCTAACAGAACACGCACCTGATATACCCCTCTACTAATTTTGAGCTCAAAATTGCTCAAGCATGTTTAAACCATTCAGAACAATAAGATAAAATACAGTGACACTACTGCCCTCTTTGTCACTCCATCATTTTATCATTGGGAAAGTCAGAGCACAAAGGGCGTTTTAGCCAATCAGTTCCAGCAAGAAGCAAGCAGATGGACCTTCCATCCAAAATACAGATGCTGTCACTCAACAGCTGGAGCCAAAACTCTGCAATTTACCACCCCACTTCACTCAGAGTCTTTGGAACCATCAACAAAATATCATTTAACATTTTTTTTTTTCACCCAAGAGGCAGCTGTGTGCACAAATGTCAGCTGAGTTAGGGTATTGGCAGCACAGGATAGCAGGGACTTCCGATGGGGCTGAATTAAAACACCACGGATGGGGAAGCTCCACACACCATCAAGGCTGTGAGAACAATCGCCTGTCATTTTTTTCTTTTCCATCTTCCTTATTTCCCCAGGTACAGACCAGCCTCCAAGCCTGCCATCCCTCCGCCTGTCTGTCCTGTCTCAGGGCCACACACTGCAAAATCACTCCATTTTGTCCGATCAAAATTAGCACCAGCACTCTTAAGTCGTGCTGGTAACTCCATACAGTTCCACTCTCTAAGGACTTAGGAACTGGTTCTTCAAAAGGCATCATTGAAAAGAAATAAAAGGCATCCAAATTTGGAAGGAGGAAGTACAACTGTCATTGTATACAGATGACATATAGAGAACCCCAAAGACTCCACCAAAAAAATCTATTGGAACTGATAAGTGGATTTAGTAAAGTAGCAGGATACAAAATTAATATTCAGAAATCAGTTGCATCTGTATACACCAATGACAAGCTATGAGAAGGAGACATTAAGAAAACAATCCCATTTACAATTGCTTCAAAAATAATAAAATACTTAGGAATAAATTTAACCAAAGGAGTAAAAGACCTATACTCAGAAAATTATAAGACGCTGAAGAGAGAAATTTTAAAAGATACAAATAAATAGAAACACATACCATGCTCATGGATAAGAAGAATTAATATAGTTAAAATGTCAATACTACCTAAGGCAATATATAGATTCAGTGCAATCCCTATCAAATTACCAATGATATTTTTCACAGAACTAGATCATACAATCCTAAAATTTATATGGAACCATAAAAGACCCCAAATAGCCACGGCAATCTTAAGAAAGAACAAAGCAGGAGGAGTCATGCTACCTGACATCAAATCACACTACAAGGCTATAGTAATCAAAACAATATGGTACTGGCATAAAAACAGACACATAGATCAATAGAACAGAATAGAGAGCCCAGAAATAAATCCATTTTACATGGTCATTTAATCTCTGGCAAAGGAAGCAAAAATTTACATTGGAGTAAAGATAGTCTATTTAATAAATGGTGCTGGGAAAGCTGCACGGACACATGCAAATGAAACTGGACCACCTCCTTATACCATATACGAGAAAAAATTCAAAATGGATTAAAGACTTAAATGTAAGACCTGAAACCATAAAATTCCCAGAAGAAAATATAGGAACTAAATTTGCAGACATTACCCTGAGCAATATTTTTACTGATATATCCCCTTGGGCAAGAGAAGTAAAAGAAAAAATAAATATATAGGATTACATCAAACTAAAAAGTTTTTTCACAGCAAAGGAAACCATCCATAAAACAAAAAGGCATCCTATTGAATAGGAGAAGATATTTGCCAATGATACATCTAATAAGGGGTTGATACCCAAAATGTATTTTCAAAACTCATACAACTCAACACCAAAAAACACCAAGCAACCCAATTAAAAAATGGGCAAAGGACATGAAGAGACATTTCTCTAAAGAGGACATACAGATGGCCAACAGACATATGAAAAAATGTTCAACATCACTAATCATTAGAGAAATTCAAATAAAAACCACAATGAGATACTACCTCACTCCAGTCCAAATGGCTAACATCAATAAATCAACAAACTACAAGTGCTGGCAAGGATGTGGAGAAAAAAGGAACCCTTGTGCATTCCTGGTGGAATTGCAGATTGGTGTAGCCACTATAGAAAATAGTATGGAGGTATCTCAAAAAATTGAAAATGAAACTATGTTACGCCTCAGCAATTTCACTGTTGTGGGAGAAATCCAAAACGCTAATTGGAAAAAAATACACGCACCCCTATGTTTATTGCAGCACTATTCACAATAGCCAAGACTTGGAAATCACCAAAATGCCCATCGGTAAATGATTGGATAAAGAAACTGTGGTACATTTACACAATGGAGTATTACTCGGCCATAAAGAAGAATGAAATCTTACCATTTGCAATGATATTAATGGACCTAGAAAATATTATGTTAAGTAAAATAAGTCAGACAGAGAAGAACAAATACCACATGATCTCACTAATATGTGGAATCTAAAGAACAGAGTGAATGAGCAAACTAAACAGAAATAGGCTCAGAGATATAAAGAAAAAAATTGATGGTTGCAAGATAGGAGGGGGGATGGGAGAGAAGGTGATGGGATTAGAAAGTACAAATTAGTAGTAACAACATTGCCACAGGGACATGAAAGACAGTTTAGGGAATAGAATCAATAATTCTCTAAAGATTATGTAGGGTATCAATGGGCACTTGTCTTATTAGGAGACCACTTCATGGACGGTGTAGATGCCTGACCACTGCTCTATACACCTAAAGCTGAAGTAGAATGATATTGACTGTCAACTATAATTATATATATATATATATATATATATATATACAGAGAGAGAGAGAGAGAGAGAGAGAGAGAGAGAGAGAGAGAGAGAGAGAGAGAGAGAGAGATGGGATGTGGAGTACAGCATAGAGGTTCACTGGACCCTGTGCCAGCTATGTACGATGTCAGAGGGGTAGTAGATTGGGGGAGGGGGGTTATCACTTTGTGAGGGGTGTAAATGTCTAACTAGTACATTGTTTTGCACACCTGAAACTAATTTTTTAAAAAGGCATCATTGAAGGGCCGTGTTACATAAGACAGGGTTCTTCAGTCTGTGTTACCCCAAGATTTGGGGCAGGCTAATTCTTTGTGATGGGTGCTGCCCTGTGTCTTGTGGCTTCTTCCTACTAGATGACAATGGCATTCCCCCAGTACAGGTTGTGACAATCAAAAACATGTCCAGGCACGGACAAATGTCTCCTGGGGGTAAAATCACTCGTGTCGTGAGTAAGAGCCAGCCTCTAGTCAGAACCCCAGATTCAAATCACCCCTTCTGCTCACAAGTGGTTTGGCCGTGACCAAGGCACTTCACTGCCCTGGGTGTTGGTTTGCACACTTGTAAAGTCTGAGTGTGCAGGTGTCCGCCTCATGGAGCCGTGAGGGGGTGAATGAGGTTAGGTAAGAAAGCACTCAGCACAGGCCACATGCAGGCCAGATGGCACACGTGCTGCCTGTTTTCACCCTGTGTTCTGTACCAGAGATGCTGACGCCTGAGACATACACTGAAGCCACCTTACCTCAGGGAGGTCAGGCCTTTGCCCGGGGCTTCCGGCAAGTAGCCCTAGGCCCTGGGATGCCCCGCCTGATGGAGGGCTTTTGTTTGCCTGGGAGTTGGGCCAGCAGACAGTCGAAATGTGATGTGTGACGGGGCTTGGGGCCATGCCCTGAGTCCGCCCGCAGAGGGGTTGGGGACAACAGGAGTCAGACCAGCTTCAGGAGGCTGAGGACCAAAGGCCAGCCGCGCAGCAGTGTGTCCCCGCGCAGCAGAGTGAAAACTCTGGACGGAGGGTCGGCTGAGTGTCCCCAGCATGAACGTGTCACACACCAGTGCCCAGCGGGTAGGGCTGCCCATGACAACGTAAGCCCACATTTTGTAGCGCTACTGGACGCTTCCCTTAGCTGACTTTCATCCGTCTTCTTTCTTTGCAGTAAACCATAACTGTGAGCATAACAGCTTTCAGCGAACTCTGTGAGTCCTTCTAGTAAGTTATCAAGCCTCACGGTGGTCTTGGGAACCCCCAAACTGGCCAATGGTGTCAGCAGGGGTCTCGCGTGGATGCCCCCACTGTCTGCGCAGTATGCTCACTCCTGCACCCCTTTCAACAACAGAGTTCGTGTAACCATCTTCTAGTGGGAAGCGCTCTGTGCGTAACTCCTTAAGCGCGGTGGACCTCGCGTCACACCTAGGTTAGTGCTCTCTGAGGGGCCTGCATTGGTGGCACCAACATTAAAAGATGCCAGACTTTTATGGCTCATAAAAGAATAATTTCACAGAATAATTTCATTTTAAATCCACATGCCTGTTGAATGGGGCAGGTGTGGCCAGGAGGGTTGGGGAGGATTTCAAGTTCTGCTGGAGGAATGGAGCCCAAAGAGTCCATCTGTTGGCAAGGGATGCGGGTGGGCCCCCAGCATGAGGCAGGCACCCTGCCCAAGCCCCCAGCTTAGGAAGAGTGGCCGAAAGTCGCTGCCACCTGCCTGGTCATGGCCTTTTCTGAGCAGCAGGCAGACAGAGCTATGTCCCTGAAACTTGCCAAGGACACACGCTGGGCTGGCCACCCCACCTGCAATGTCAACAGGGTTCAGGCTTCCCTCATAAGCTAGTTCTGCCCAGTGCTGACAGCGTGACGAAGGCAGCTGTAACATGGGTGGGATTATATCTGAGGGCAGAGGTGGAAAAACTTCACTCAACATGAACTCAGCAACAGCAATATCAAAGCACACAGGAAAAAATAATGCTGAGGCAGTTAGCCAACAGACTCCAAGCCTGCAACAAACCAGTCTTGAAACAACTATGAGATAAATACATTTAAGATGCTTAAAGAGATTTTTTTTTTTTTTAGCTGAGCCATCCTGCCACCTGTTGGCAGCTCAGGGGCAGCTCAGCTCGGGCTGGGCATCGAACTGCTGTTGCTCAGAGCTCAGCTCGCACTCTTGAGCAAGCTCTTATCCAACTGAGCCACTAGGCCGGCCCTTAAAGAGATTTTTTTTAAAGCATGTGGGTAACACCAATAAAATCAAAATGTATGTCATAAAACCAAAAGATAGGAAACATGTAGCAAATGCACATACAAAAAAATCCAACAACAAAAAATCTGGAGATGAAAAAATGTAGCCATCCATTGATGAAGACACTGTGCGAGTAGCCGTGGGAGCCTGATATTGGGGGAGCATGCCTGGAGGTGCAAAGACACAATGGCAGAAAGACAGCCACACCCATGCCCACGAGATTCTATTCTTCAGAGGGCAGTCCATACAAAGCGAAGGACATGTAATATGATTTGGGGTGCTATAATCCATTGTCAGTGCAGGGTGAGGCGTGTCCCTGATGGAGTGGCATTGGGAGGTCGGAGAAGGCTGCTCTGAGCGGGGTCCATGAGGTGAATGGAGGGAACACAGGAGTTATGCAAGATGTGGAAGAACATTCCAGGCAGATGGGGGGTCCTTAGACGGACTGGTTCTATTAAAATAACAACAATAAAACAAACATTCTATTATTGGTGAAATTCCGGATGTCCCGGTTATGATGGAGACAGGTCCAATGCCCCTTTCACTCTGAATGAATTCTGCATGGAGAGTCCTGGCTGACACAGACTACACAGTACCTCAGAGGGGAGCGAGTTAGGATTTGCAAGGGAGAAAAATGTTCATTATCTGGAGATGGCAATACTATCTTTCTAAATAAACTGACCCTCAGATAAACTAATAGAGCTAAGAAGAGTTCACCAAAATGGCTGGATACAGTTCAACATATAAAGCAACACTATTCTTATGCATAGATGTGAAATAGAAAAGGTAATAATAATAATAATAATAATAATAATAATAATAATAAAAAACAACAATAAAATCCCTTTTAGGAAACAACAACAAACAAAAAATTTTAGGTCCCTAAGGACAAGTCTAAGGAACATTACGACTGATTTCACTAAGAAAAAAATAATCCCTGGAGGACACACTCATACAAGAAAACCAGTATTACTGGAGAGACATGCCATGTTATTCTATAGAAAGACGATACAAATAGAGAGCAAATCTCAGGGATTTTTTTTTTATATTATCCTTTTATTATTACCTAGTTGTTAACTTTCAAAGCAAAAACTAGGAAATGTCACATGATTTATTTAAATCCAGGTCCCAACTAAGGATGCACTGAACAGGACAGGTGGATTCTGTAATTTATGCGGAAAGTGAGCTAAGAAAATTCTGAACAAGAAACAGAAGAACAAGGCGGGGGTGCTGGCGCTTCCAGATGGAAAGCTGCATGCCGAACCCAAAGCTGCAGTGGTGCAGGGGAAGCCAGGGGGTCCAGGCCACAGGTCAGGAAACAGGTGCTCTTCATCGGTCCCCTTCTGTTCAGTGTGCGCCCCAAAACGGGGGGGACTGTGGTTCACATGAGCCAGTATAGGTGGCTGGGAGGAAGGCACGCTGACAGGAGAGGCAGAGTTGGGGCACAGGCAGAGCTGGCCTGAGCACGACGCATGTACCCTGCCCTCCTCCAAGGGGCTTGAATGACAGCATGGTAAGGAGAAGCCAGGGCAGCCTCCTGAGCCCTGGGGCCTCTCCAAGTTGCTGCAGGGGAGGAAAGCTGGTGTCATCAATTCTCCTGTCCACTAGGACAGCGTCTTTTCAAGCCAGAGGGACCAACCTGAGTTCACTTACTACAGTCCTCTCCCTTTGCAGAAGAAACTGAGGCCCAAGCCCGATGATGGCTTGGCTGAGGTCACGGGATGACACCTTCGGCTCATCCAGGGCTCGGTCCAAGGAAGGCGCACCAGGAGTGCTCCACCCCCTGTCGGGGTACTTGGACCCTTTTGTCCATTCCCATCGTGAACCCTCCTTCTCCCTCGGCCTCAACAGCAACCCGCCCTTACTCGTCGTCTGCTCCCAAGAATGGTTCCTCCTCTTTCCACTCCTGGCTCCTGTGTCTCTTCCACCCTGGCTCTTGGGTCCCTAGCCACCCTGTGATGACCCTCTCGGTGCTGAATTCACTCTCCCTAGGTGCTGCAGAACCCCCCGGCTTTAGTTACGAGCTTGAAGCTGCCCGTCTGTACAGCCCCATCTGTGGGCGGGAACTGCCAGGGTCCGGGACAATACACCATGTCGCCTGGCAGTCAGCGGGCTATAGCCAGGTGGCAACAGCACAACGGGCAGTCCATTCGTCAGGCTGCACCCTCCGAAAGACCTACCATCCTCCAGGTGGAGCCACTTTTTAAGCCAAGAGCCTCACCAGGTTCAACATGAAGAGCTGGGGTGCTCCCAACAGGCATGGAAGTGACCCTGTCGATATACCATATCATGTTCACACCAGATCAGCGTCACGAAATTCTGTCTTTAAGGAGGAAGATCCAGTGATTGAGAAAGGGTCCAAGGGCAACTCCCAGCCTTTGAGGATTAGAAGCACAAGGTCAGGCTCCCATCCCAGAGGAATTCTGGAATAACAGGAAACTCAGGGACCAGGAGAAGACGGAGCTACCAAAAGGTGGTGTGAGGTGTAAAGCCAGACTTAGCCATCTAAAATCAGCGACAAGTGAGACCCAGGCCTGCGCCCTGGCTGCCAGCCGGACTACAGGCGAAGGATGTGACCACCCCAAAGACAGCAATTTGTTTCTCAGCTGAAGGTCTCCTGGTTACAATGGGGGGCCCGGTGCACAGAACTGAGTACGTCACAAAGCAGAGCACCTGAAGGAGAGACAAAACCATGCTCACACCTTACCTGGTCCCAGGGAGAGATCGTGCCTCCGAAACACATGAACAAGTACGCCATGGCCACGAGACAGATCCATATGACCACCGAGAAGAGGCGGAGCAGCCTTTTGAACACAGACTCGATGCAGACGAGGATGAAGATCGCAAAGAAAATCGCCAGGGCCGTGGGGACTGTTATTAAAAACGCCAGGTGGTCTTCAACTTCCTAAGAGAAAAAAATATCGCAAAGGTTCAGTTCAGAAACAACACCACGGCAGCGATGATTTATGTCATCAAAATGTGATCGACATTCATCAGTGTCAACATAGATTGGGTTTTAAAAGTTATTTCAGAAGCAGAACAGTTTGAACTTCTGAAAATGTAATTTTCCTGTGAAATAACCATGTTTTTCTATGTTACTAGCCCAGTGTTAGACATCTACGTTATGCAAAACAGCTATGCCATCAAATTTAAATTTTCCTTGGAAAATGGAGAAATGGATTTTATTCAACAGTGAATGCAAGAACACATAATATCAGGTTAAAATAAGACAACCAACTTTACTTTGCTGCCTGCATCACAGGGTAAGAAACACCCTGGCCATAGAAAACCAAGGCTTCCAAGTGGTTTGAAATGTTTTATTTTTCTTTAAATCTAAAAACTATCTCAGTCTCTAAAGTGATGAGCTCTTATTTCAATGCATGGCAATTAATGTTTCAACGGGATCACGGGTTAATAGGGGACAGAAAGTACTAATTATAAAAGATAAGAGAGTGGGAAATACTTAGAAGAACAGCCATTTTTCTTGTTTCCTTTTCCAGCTCTCTTGGGCTCTGGTAGCAAAAAGAAGATGGATGTTTATTACTAGCCTCTTACTGTTGCATGCTTTTTTTTTTTGTTTTTTGTTTTTTAGCTGAGCCATCCTGCCACCTGTTGGCAGCTCAGCAGCTGCTCAGCTCGAGCTGCGCATTGAACTGCTGTTTCTCAGAGCTCAGCTTTCACTCTTTCTTTTTTTTTCTCATATTTTTTTTTTTTTGAGGGCAGTGTCACTGGCCCTCATATGTGGGACCTGAACCAGGGCTGCTGGCTTCCCAAGCCAGCGCTTAACCAGGGTGTCAGTTCTCACTCTTAGGTGAGCTCTTAACCATCTGAGCCACTCGGCCAGCCCTGATGCATATTTTTAAAATCCACATTTCCTCATTTTCTGTGTACCAGGTATGATCAAAAAATATGGTGAATGTTTAAATTTAAAAAAAAAAATTATTACCGTAAAAAACACATTGCCATTAATCCCTCTCAAAATACTCCCCCTCACTTCAGACACACTTATCCCATCGTTCTTGCCACTTTCTGAAGCAGTTCTGGAAGTCCTCTTTCCTGAGTGTCTTTCATTGCGCTGCCATGGCTGCCTCGATGTCCTGAATCATTTTGACTTTGGGGAAGAGCCAGAAGTCACACAGTGCCAGATCCAGTGAATAAGGTGGATGAGGACACACAGTAATGTTTTTATTTGACAGAAATTGCCATATACAAGAAGCGATGTGTGACACGGAGCCTTTCCATTGTGATCACAAAATACAATGAATGCTGCTACCGAGTGCCATCCAATGGAAGGCTGGGATCTTCAATACAGGAAGTGGTGCAATGAACCTTAGTGACAGTGTGTGACAAGTTTCAACTTGTTCTGTGCACTCAGCCGGGTGTGAGCTACGGTTGACAGCAGGTGTGTTTTAAACTGTGCTGTAAATCATCCTCCAACATGACAACACTCTGTGTCATTGCTTCTGGTACAGCAATTTCTGTCAAATAAAAAACATTACAGTGTGTCCTCATCCACCTTATTCACCAGATCTGGCACCGTGGGACTTCAGGCTCTTCCCCAAAGTCAAAATGACCATGAAAGGTAAATGTTTTGAACTGATTCAGAACATCGAGGCAGCCACAACAAATACTAAAGACACTCTCAAAAGAGGACTTCCAGAACTGCTTCAGAAAGTGGCAAGAATGATGAGATAAGTGTGTCTGAAGTGACAGGGAGTATTTTGAGGGGGATTAATGGCAACGTGTCTTTTACTGTAATAATTTCTTTTTATTTAAACATTCACCGTATTGTTTGATCACATTTCATATCTCTTTCTAATCATTGCCCCCAAAAGGCACGCTACTTCAATTTCACACAATATGGCACAATGTAAGAGACACCATGCTTCCTTTGATGACACAAGCATGGGTTTAGGCTTTAGCTTCAGCAAAACATTATGCTGGAGCCTGACTGTGAAGAGTACGCACTGTCAGATGGAACACTGCTCAAGGTCTTTAAGCCTCACCCATTGTGTTCAGTTACCACAACACCCAAAGGAACTTCAATCCAAAAAAAAAAAAAAAATCCCTATGCCTGAGGCCCTGAGAACTTCCATTGAGGTTTCAGAATATTAGGAGTTACAGTAAAAGCTGGGACTTCTGTGGCAGCTCCTTCTAATACTGGATGGAGCCTGGTGAACCTCTCTGCTTTCCTCGTTGCCTCCAGGTTCATTCACCACATGTGCAGTTATAACTTCACTCTGGACATTAAGCCACTAACCACAGGGAAATGGGGAAGCAGATTGGCCATGTAACCACACCAAGTCCGGGTCAACATGGAGGGCAAGAAAGGGACCCAGACCCACCCTGATGACTCCATCTCCCTTTCTCTCTCAAGTTACATGGGTGTCAAGTGACACTTGGGGACAGGGCAACAGCCACAACCATAGCAAACACCAATAGATATAATGGGTTGTCAGAAAAGTCATGACGCATTTTTGCAACAAAAAACAGAAAAACTACGTCATGACTTTTCTGACACCCCAATATTTTGGGGCTAGGAGCTCTTATATGTATAAACCTCTTTAATATTCACGACAACCCCATGATGGGGCACCGGTGTTAGCAATACTCTACAGGGGATTCAACTGGGGCACCCAGGATGAAAATGCGTTACCATGGGGTGACCGAACCAGTGAGGGACAGCGAACCCGGGCTCCAACCCAGGGACCTGTGATCCACCCTCTGGTTGTACGGAGATGATGGGCTACACCAAGTGGGGCCAGCCCTTGTGTGGCCAAAACACATGTTTCCAGAACTGGCAGGAGACAAGCGGATCAAATGTGATGTTCTTATTCTCTGCTTCCATTGCTATTTTTGCCCATGATTAAGTACCTACGTCATACTCTTACCCTCAGACACATGTGACAATCATTGCAAAAGGGTATCAGATCTCCCCCAGGATGCCAGGGCTCCCCAGCACTCACACACCCCAAGTCAACATAAGCATGGACGTGACGGCATGTCCGCTGGGCATATGGGATTTGAGATTAGGACCGCTACACTAACATGGAGCCACGAAAACTGATTTTATTGTACACCTCCCAAAATAAACTTAACTGCGCTATGGACAGAAAGCTAACCAAGGGATTACCAGAACAGCTGTTTTCCCAGCATGACTTTTCACTTATTTCATTAACCCTGTAGGGGAGAAACAACTGTTGACTGTATTGGCTCTTATTTTCCAGAAAGACTGAAGAATACAAAAATATGCGTAGCAACATAAAGTGAAAATTGGTAGCTAAAGGGGCAGAAAGATTGTGATGGAGTCCTTCCAGGAAGTGGAGGACAACCTGCGTTACCTGGGGCACTTTTCCTGACTTCCTATTCAAAGAGCTGACTGTGAACCAGACAAGGGAGCCAGGTGCTCACAGGACAGGCTAGGACTTCACAATGAGCTAGACTTGACACATGCCACTCTTTACCTCGCCTTTTTTTTTTTTTTTAAATATTAGGGTCTTCATCACTGAGACGTGACTTGTCTGGGCTTCACAGTGCGTTCTCCCCTAGGCACAGGAACACAGGACCGGGTCCCCTCATATTTTTAGGGACCCACAAAAGGGCTTTGATTTCTTGTAAATCCAGAACAACAATAAAAACCCACAAGCTTTTAGGATCAAAGATTACACACATCTTCATGCCAACACACTTGTAAACTATAACTGTGAATATATTTTTAGAGAGAAAGGGACAAAGGAGGCTCCTGAGTCATACTGTGATTCTGGGGGGGGGGGTCTAACCCTGCTCCCAGATTCCGGCATTGCCACGTCTCTTCCACACATCAGAGGAGGATGTTCAAACAGTGCTCCCCACCTCAGCGGGGGGGGCAGAGTCTCAGCTGGCCAGCAGCGGAAGATGGTCAGCTGCTGCTCATGAGGCCCCTGGCCCTACCCACTGGAAAACCTGAGCCCACTGAAGGATATAGGCTCTTCTACAAAGAGAACAGTCATCAATTAATTTTGCATTTTCCTTTGAGCTTTAATTCCAAGCAAGTTTTAATATAGACTTCTCCACAAAATAGAATCTTTTATAAGAGTGTCAAGGAAAAACAGTAGAGTATTCATTAAAGAATGTATAAGCTTATAAACTACATTCTTTCCTAGTCTCGCTGTTGGCATCACACATTTTTCCTGAGGCTAAGAAAACTGAATTAAAAAATGCCCTGAGACCTTGCAAAGCATGGTCCTACTCCCTCCCCGTGGACTGGAAGATGAATGAAGCCACAAGGCACACCCCGTGGCTGTTTTTTCTTCTGGAGCTGGTTGAGTTTTCAAAATTCAGAGTATAAAACAAACAGAGTAGCTTAAAATAAAGCAAACTAAAACATTAAAAACATTGTCAATCTAAATTAAATATGTTTATGTACCCCAACCCCTTCTCCCTTCATGCAAAAAAAAATAAGGCATAATGCAAACTAAATGAAATGTACTAAATTGCCTTTATTAGTACTAAAATGTACTCCAATGCCTTTAAAATATGCCTTTAAAAAGGAAGAAAAAATGCCATATAACACAAACTAAATGAAGCATAGTAAGATGCCTTTAAACGGCAGACGCTGAGTATGGTATCATCTACTGCAATGATAATGGGTTCCTGTCGCTCTCTTCCAACACTGTTCTTTCATTTTCAATGCATTTTCTGGTAATTTTGGATGGCTTCTAATTGCTAGACCTATTAAATACTCATCTTTTTTATTTATTATGTGACAGCTCCTTTGTTTCTTTGAGGCTTTTTCATAGAGCAACAGATTGTCTGTATTTTCCTTCTTTTCCACGTGCAATTTTGATTTTTCATTAAACAGTACTATTTTTAACCTAGAAGGGAAAGCACAGTCTAATGTAAAACACTGATCTTCTGTGAAAAATATTTTAGTGAAGTGTTTTGCAGTACCACAGACTGCAGATAGAAACCCATTTCCATCAGCTCCTGCTGCATGAGTTGGGGTGAGCTCTGAGCCCCCCAAGGCCTGTGTCTTCCTATGAACAGCAGTAAGGACACTGCATGGTTGATGGGTGTTTGTGCCCGACGGGTGGCCCACAATAACAGAGACTGTTATTACCAGCAAGTCCTTTTTCCCCTTCAATCTTAGTACTTTCTCACCAAGGCTAATCTGACTATTCATTATTGGAATGATGCGCATTTTGCATTCTGAATAATGATTTACTTTATTATCACAAATTATTTGGAAGGGTTGTCATTGGGCAAAAAAAACAAAAAAATCAGCCTTTAGCTATGATATATATTTGACTGTGGGTATACGTGTTCAGATACACATTTTCACTCATTCATACATAATATATATGTGAGTGATATAATAGAAAATATATTTTTCACTCTTTTCCACATGTATAGTGATCCTTTATTTACAATGAGGTGTGAAAAGAATAAATAACAATTCTGATTAAAAATTTCTGGGCTGACCGGGTGGTTCAGTTGGTTAGAGAGTGAGCTCTGAGCAACAGGGTTACTGGTTCAATTCCCACATGGGCCAGTGAGCTGCACCCAAGTTGAGCTGCCGCTGAGCTGCCAACAGGTGACAGGATGGCTCAGCCGGTGAGAGCATGTGCTCCTAACAATAAGGTTGCTGGTTCGACTCCACATGGGATGGTGGGCTGCACTCCCCCACCCCCCCCAACCCAGTAACTAAGATTGAACATAGCATCTTCAGCTGAGCAGCGGTGAGCTGCCAGTGGGTGGCTGGATGACTCAGTTGGTTAGAGCATGTGCTCTCAACAACAAGGTTGCCAGTTCGACTCCCATGTGGGATGGTGGACTACGCCCCCCTACAACTAGATTGAAGCGGCGACTGGACTTGGAGCTGAGCTTGCACCCTCCACAACTAAGATTGAAGGACAACAACTTGACTTGGAGCTGATGGGTCCCAGAAAAGCACAATGTTCCCCTTCCCCAATTCCCCAACACTATTCTCTTCCCCAATAAGATCTTCTAAAAAAAAATTGTTTCTATAAAACTGATGAAAAAAAAGATCTCAATACAGTAAATGGAGAGATAGTCCACGCACATGGATAGGAAAACAATATTGTCAAGATATCACTTCTTCCCAAATAAATCTATAGATTCAGTGCAATCCAAATAGAAATCCCAGGAAGTTATTTTGTAGCTATCAACAACTGATTCTAAGAGGTAAAAAGACCCAGAATAGCCAACCCAATGTTGAAGGAGAAGAACAAAGCTGGAGGACTGACACTACCCAACTCCAAGACTCACTGGAAAGCTCCAATAATTAAGATGCGGTGGCACTGGAAGAAAAATAGGCAAGTAGATCAATGGAAGAGAACAGACCCACACAAATGTAGTCAACTGGTGTTTGACAAAGGAACAAAAACAACTCAGTGGAGAAAGCAAAGTACTGTCCTTTCTCCACTGAGTTGTTTTTGTTCCTTTGTCTTAGATAAGCTAAATAGATATCCACATGCCAAAAAAAATGGGGGAAGCATCTAGACATATAGTTTATAAAGTTCACAAAAATTAACTCAAAATGGACTATAGATCTAAATGTAAAATGCAAAACTAATTTTGAAAAACTCTGAAAGCCTTCCCATACCCAAACCTTGGTCAATTTGTCATGCTGAACAATCCACAACATAGAAATATTTTTGAAATAAACACACAAATTATAGGTACATGAAAGATGAACCACTTTCCACCTGTTTACAAAGATGTATCATCCACCGCTTGTAATTGTACAAGTGACTTGTTACATACACTCAAATTATGGCCTAGGGTCTGACCATATTTACTTATTCTCAGCTCCTATTACACAAGCCAGCATTCTCACTCACATTTTAAGATGATGGATAAAGACACAAAATAAATTTATTTGACATAGGAAATGGGTCCATATCAGGCATCCCACTTTAAGGAACCTCCCCTTCAGTAAGAACTAGACCTGAAATGCAAAGTGTTCCTGAAGGCACTTCTAGTTTCCCAAGAGGAAGACAAGGTCTCCACCTCCTTCACCTCTCCTACCCTCAACCCTCTGCTCCCTCCTTAGACCCCCCCCTGCAAAGACAATGAATGCACAAAGGCATGGCGCTAAGAGCTGCTGGGAAGAGCAAGACTCACCCATGCTTGGCAAGCAACAAGGGCGCCAGAGACACCTGGAGGCTGAGAAGCCTGGCAGGGTGTAGAAGCACAGAACATGAAACACAGTGAAAGGGACCCAAAGCAGAGCTCGACTGGGACATATCCCAGCTATTGTGGAAACAGGAGCAAACTAGTCTTTGGAAAAACGTACCCACTTAGAACGTCAATATTCCTACCAAGGACAATCAAACAACATCTTAAAACAAAAATTACCAAAATGAGAAGAATCACTAAGAACAAGGGTCCAAAACAAGAAATAAATGGCTTAGATTCCCAAAGACAGCAGAAATCAAAACTGACAGCCAGAGAATACAGAATAGCTGCATGTGATATGTTTAAAGGAATGAAGGCAGGCATTTCAAGGATGATAATACCAGAAGAATCACTCAGTACAAACAGAGAAAATGGAACTTGAAAAATGACAACTATAATCATGTAAATAAAAGCTAAACAATTGGGTTAAACAGAAAAAAAAACACATAGTTTTTAAAAAATTAGTGAACTGACACATAAACCAAAGAATTTAAATACAGTGCAACAAAAATATAAGGCGATAAAAACATAACACATGGACAATACAATAAAAAGAATAAGAAGCTATTGCATGTCTGATTGGAGTTTCTGAATTCCAAAATAAAGATAAAATATCAACACAGATCGTTGGGGATTGTCCAGTACTAACATAAACCAATAATCTACAACTCCACAATGCCAGTTACAAAAAGAAATACAAGCATATTTACAAGATGATAAAAATGCAAAATGTTAAGAGATGAAGAGACTATCTTAAGAGTGGCCAAAGAGAAAGGAAGGATCATCTAGGAAGAACAACAGTTAATATGAGAGCAGGAATTTCACCAGTAAGACAGCAAAGGCA
The DNA here is from genome assembly GCA_033961575.1 of Aselliscus stoliczkanus. NCBI lineage: Eukaryota > Metazoa > Chordata > Mammalia > Chiroptera > Hipposideridae > Aselliscus > Aselliscus stoliczkanus. The sequence goes on from CM066728.1 coordinate 108,966,775, forward strand.
GATTATTGAGCAAAAAATAATAGTCAACCTTGTATAGCCAAGAAACAAGGTGGGTATTTTTGTTTTGGTTTGGTTTTGTTGTTGTTGTTGTTGTTGTTTAATGGGAGCAAAAATACAAATATTTACATATAAATCATTTTTTAAAGCAGGAATTTACCATTGAGAAATCTTTTCTGGTCAAGATGGCAGAGTAGGTAAATGCTGTGTTCACCTCCTCCCATGAACATATCAAAATTACAACTAAATTATAGAACAATCAACCTGAAGGACCATCCAAAGACTAGCTGAACAAGTCCCATAACTATGGATATAAAGAAGAAGCCACGTGGAGACTAACAAGAGGGGTGGAGATTCTAAATGGACAGGTCCTGCACTCATGAGTGGCAGTTGAGAATCTGGAGGGGTATCTCTCCATGAGGAGTGAGAGACCCAAACCCCACACTGGGCTGCCCAGCCCAGGGTTCCAGCGCCATGGAGAGAAGCTTCACACATCTTGCTGTGAAAATCAGCAGGGATTACGTCTGACTGGGAGAGACAGAAGGCTGCAGAAAACCCAGGCGTCCTCTTAAAGGAGGGCCCACACACAGACTCATGCACTTGCAAGGACTCACCCTGGGCTCCGATGGAGGGACAGTGGCTCAGGAGGCACCAGAGACAGACAGGAAGAAACTGAGTTGTATAGCTTAGAGTGAAGACTAAAGGGACAGCCGCCATTGTGCCTGTGTTAACCCTACCTCCTGTGTAGCTGGCAGGCAGACGCCTTTTTTCCTGTGTTGAGCCCTCCTCCACATGGCCAAATCTGAAACTGCATTGGCCTGGAAAGCTCCATTCACTCCACCCTGGTACCTCCCTAGGATCTGACTCCAACCAACTCACGCCATGCCAGAGGCTCTTTCGGGGACAGGCAGCCAGCTTAGGCTCATACTGCAGCCTTTCTTAAAAAGCTCTCAAAGGCCCGCTAGCTCCAGGTGGGTGGCTGCTGGCCTCAATGTGCCCTGTGCTTTTTGCTGAGTGGCCCCATGCTCAGCACTGACACCAAATATGAATCTGCATTAACCTTGTGAACACCACTTGCCCCATCCTGATGATTCCCAAAATCCCCTCCTCAACCAACTCTCGGATTGCCTGAGACTCTTTTAGTGGCTGAACCTTATGGGCAGGCAGCAGCAGGCCTCTGGGTGCCCTGTGCCTTTGATGAACTATCCCAGGCCTGGGACAGGTGGCAGCTGGTCTTGGTTCTCAGCATGTCCTATCTCACATGTCTCCGGGTCCAACAATGGTAGCTTATCAAACACAGATCACTTTGTAGCTCCCAGGTAGCTCGGGGCCAGTCAGAGGCAGCAGCTGACCCTGGCCTGCACCAGAGCCCCTCTGAAGAAGCCCAGAAGCAACATACCCAGTGGCCAGCTTCACACCACAACAGAGCATCACCAATTAGCCCCAAAAGAGGCAAACCCAAAGAGTGGTCTCAATAGGCACTAGGGCCCACTAGCGTGAATCCTACTCCATGGGGCCAGCCCTCACAAAACAGCTCATATGCTGTGGTTGTGGCCAATCCTCACATCCAGTCAGCCTGAGGGTCAATCACACTCAGTGATGTGCCAACAGCAATCAAGGCTCAACTACAACAGGAGGGCACACACAAACCACACAAAGGACACGCCTGGAGTACCAGGCTCAGTGACCAGGGAGACTGTGCCACTGGGCCCCACAGGACACCTACTACATAAAGCCACTCTACCAAGACCAGGAGACATAACAGCTCTACCTAATAGAGACAAACCCAGAGAGAAAACCAAAATGAGGAGACAAAGAAATGTGTCTCAAATGAAAGGACGGAACAACACTCCAGAAAAATAACTAAACAAAATGGAGACAAGTAATCGCCGGATGCAGAGTTCAAAACACTGGTTCTAAGGATGCTCAGTGATCTCAGTGAGAACTTCAACAGAGAGATAGGGAAACATAAAAAATGGAGATAGAAAACAAAAAGCACCAGTCAGAAATGAAAAACACAATAACTGAAGTAAAGACTATATTAAAGAGAATCAACAGTACCTTAGATGAAGCAGAGAATTGAATCAGCAATTTGGAAGATAAGGTAGCAGAAAACACCCAATCAGAACAACAAAAAGAAACCAAAAACATGAGGATACTTTAAGAGGCCTCTGAGAAAACATCAAGCATACCAACATTTGCATCATAGGGGTACCAGAAGGAGAAGAGAGAGAGCGCGCAAGAAATTGAAGACCTATTTGAAGAAGTAATGATGGAAAACTTCCCAATCTGGTGAAGGAAATAAACATACAGCTCAGGAAGCACAGACAGTCCCAAACAAGATGACCCAAACAGGCCCACACCAAGACACATCATAATTAAAATGCCAAAGGTTAAAGGCAAAGAGAGAATCTTAAGGACAGCAAGAGAAAGGCAATTAGTTACCAACTAGGGAGCTTCCATAAGACTGTCAGCTGATTTCTTAATAGAAACTTCCATGCTAGAAGGGATGAACACAAAATATTCAAAGTGATGAAAAGCCAGGACCTATAGCCAAGATGACTCTACCAAGCAAACTAACATTTAGACTCTAAGGACAGATAAGGAGCTTCCCAGACAATAAAAAGCTAAAGCGGTTCATCATCACCAAACCAGTATTACTGGAAATGTTAAAAGGACTTCTTTAAGAAGAAGAAAAAAAAAAGATGACTAATAAAGTGGCAATAACTAACTACACATCTATCAATAATCACTTTAAATGTAAATGGACTAAATGCTCCAATCAAAACATATAAGGTAGCTGAGTAGATAAGAAAACAAGACCCATTCATATGCTGTCTACAAGAGTCCAATCTCAAACCAATAAACAAACATAGACTGAAAGTAAAGGAATGGAAAAAGGTTCATTCAAGTGGAAACAAACTAAAAAAGCTGGGGCAGCAATACTTATATCAGACAAAATAGACTTTAAAACAAAGGTTAACATAACAAAGAAGGACATTTCAGAATGATACAGGGATCAATCCAACAGGAGGATGTAATCCTTGTAAACATTTATGCACCCAACACAGGAGTAACTAAATATATAAAACAAATATTGATGAACATAAAGAGGGAGATCAACAGTATTACAGTTATAGTATGGGACTTCAACACCTCATTCACACCATAGACAGATCTTCCAGATAGAAAATCAACAAGAAAACAGCAACCTTACATGACACATTAGACCAGATGTACTTAATATTTTTAGAGCATTTCACCCCAAACCGGCAGAATATACATTCTTTTCAATTGCACATGGAACATTTTCTAAGATAGACCCATGTTAAGCCACAAAAAAAAGTCTCAATCAATTTAAGCAGACTGAAAGCATCTTTCATATCAAGCATCTTCTCTGACCACAATAACATGAAACTAGATATCGATTACAAAAAAACAAACAAAAAACCTGAAAAATACACAAACACATACAGGCTAAATAATATGATACCAAAATGAATGGATTAATAATGAGATCAAGGAAGAAATCAAAAGATACCTTGAGACAAATGAAAATAAAAACACAATCACCCCAAACCTATGGGACACAGCAAAAGCATTCTTAAAAGGGAAATTCACAGCACTACAGGCCTACCACAAGAAAGAAGAAAAATATCAAATAAACAATCTAAACTTACATCTAAAGGAACCAGAGAAAAACAGCAAACAAAGCCCAAAGTGAGTAGATGGAAAGAAATAATGATTAGAGTGAAAATAAATGAAATATAATCTAAAAGACACAAAAGATCAATGAAAACAAGCTGGTTCTTTGAAAAGATAAACAAAATTAATAAACCTTTAATCAGGCTCACCTAAAAAAAGAAAAGAAAGGACCCAAATAAATAAAATCAGAAATGAAAGGGGAAAAATAACAACTGACACCATAGAAATACAAAGGATTATAAGAAAATACTACAATTACATGCCAACAAATTGGACAATCTGAAAAAAATTCCTAGAAACATACAACCTTTCTAGACTGAATCAATAAGAAACAGAAAACATGAACTGACCAATTACTAGTGAAATTGAATCAGTAATCAATGAATCTCAACAAACAAAAATCCTAAACTAGATGGCTTCACAGGTGAATTTTACCAAATATTCAAAGAAGAATTAATACCTATCCTTCTCAAACTAGTGTAAAATATTCAAAATGAGGCAAGGCTCTCAAATTCATTTTACAAGGCCAACATAATCCTATTTCCAAAACCAGACAAAGGCATTACAAAAAAAGAGAAAATTATAGGTCAATATCCCTGATGAACATAGATGCAAAAATCCTCAACAAAATGTTAGCAAACAGAATTCATCAATACAATAAAAAGATCATACTCCACAATCAAGTGGGATTTATTCCTGAGATGCAAGGTTGGTCCAATATCTGCAAATCCATTAGCATGATATACCACACAAACAAAATGAAGGATAAAAATCTTATGATCATATCAATAGATGCAGAAAAAACATTTGACCAAATCCACCATTGATTTATGATTTAAAAAAAAAAAACTCTCAGCAAAGTGGGAATAGAGGGAACATATCTCAACATAATAAATCCCATATATGGCAAACCCACAGCTAACATCATACTCAAGGAGGAAAAGCTAGAAGCATTTTCCTTAAGATCAGGAACAAGACAAGGACGTCCACTTTCACCACTTTTATTCAACATAGTCCTGGAAGTCCTAGCCACAGCAATCAGACAAGAAAAAGAAGTAAAAGGCATCCAATTTGGAAAAGAAGAAGTAAAATGATCATTACTTGCAGATGACATGACATTATAAAGCGAGAACCCTAACTGGTTGTATTTTCATACACCAATAACGAACCATCAGAAAGAGAAATTAAGAAAGCAAACCAATTTACAATTGCATAAAAATAAAATACCTAGGAATAAATTTAACCAAGGAAGTATAAGACTTGTACTTGGAAAATTATAAGACAATGAAAAAAATTTGAAGAAGATACAAATAAATGGAAGCACATACCATGCAACATCACTAATCATCAGAGAAATGCAAATTAAAACCACAATGAGATATCACCTCACATATGTCAGAATGGCTATCATCAATAAATCAACAAACAAGTGTTGGTGAGGATGTGGAGAAAAGGGAACCCTTGTGCACTGCTGGTGGGATTGTAAATTGGTGCAGCCATTATAGAAAATGGTTTGGAGATGCCTCCAAAAATTAGAATTACTTTATCACCCAGAAATTCCACTTCTGGGTATTTATCCAAAGAAATCCAAAAAACACTAATTTGAAAAGATATATGCACCCCTATGTTCATTGCAGCATCATTCACGAGAGCCAAGATATGGAAACAGCCTAAGTGCCCATCAATAGATGACTGGATAAAGAAGAGGTGGTATATATATACAATGGAATATTATTCAGCCATAAAAAGGAATGAAATCTTATCAATTGCAACCATATGGATGGACCCAGAGCGTATTATGCCACGTAAAATGAATCAGAAAGACAAATACGGTATGATCTGACTTATACATGGAATCTAAGGTACAAAACGAAACAGAAACAGACTCATATACAGAGAACAAACTAATGGTTACCAAATGGGAGGAATGTTGGGAGGCTGGGTGCAAAAGGCGAAGGGATTAAGGAGTACACATGGGTAGTTATGAAATAGTCAAGGGGAGGTCAAGTCCAGCACAGGGAATAGTCAATAACATGATACTAACTACAGATGGCGCCACGTGGGGACTACACTAATCAGGGGATCACTTCATAAATCATACAAATGTCTAACCACTAAGATGTATACCAAAACTAATGTAGAATAATATTGAATGTCAACTATAATTGAAAAAAGAAATTCTAAAAATACTTACAGGAAATTAAATAATTCTAAAAAGACTATGATATGAAAGAATGAGGTGAACAAAGATAACAGCAAACACTGTACAACTAACCACACAATGTCTGTCTGAAAGAATAATAAGTATCTAATTTCTACGCTTAAAAAGACAAAATTGAAATATTTAATAATAAGATTAATAGAGTCAGGAGAGGAAATACTAAAGATAAAGTATTCCAAGGTCATGACCTTGGTGTCAAGAATGACCAAGGTGAAATATTTATTACTATAAAAAGGGTGACCACCAAATACTAATAAAATGTATAAATTCCAAATCATCAGAGGGAAAAACATGAGAGAAAGAATGAAAAAAAAAAAGCTGAAAAAAGAATAAGGAGAAGGAATTGAGACAGATATCAAAGAAGTGAAATGGTACAAACTACTGCAAACTTATTATTATAATGAAATAAGTGGTTTGAACTTGCCAATTAAAAGGCAGATTCACAGACTACATCATAAAACAAATCCCAACTCTATGCTATTTACAAGAGACAGGATTAAGCAAAATGATGCAGAAAGGTGGAAAATAAAAATATGAAAGCATATTATTTTAATATCTTTCAAAATATGCATTAAGCAAAAAAAACAACTTTAAGTTAAAGATAAAATAATAAAATGCTCAATTCCTATGCAATTATAACAATTTTAAACATCTATAAATCTAACAAAATAGCCTCAAAATGTACAAATGTATAGAACTAGAGGAAGAAGTAAACGAATCTACCAAAAATAGATGTCAACAACTCCATCCAGCCATTAACAGGTCAAGCAAACAAAATGAAAACAAAACAAATAACGCCAAAGATTCAAATGTCATATTCAGCAAGTTTGACCTAATCGACAAATACAGAATTCCACAGCTAACCTCAGAAGGGCAACATTCTTCTCAAGTGCACGTGGATTTTTTTGTTTTTAATCATGTAGCAGGCAACTTGCAAAAAATTTCCAGGAGGAAATCACAGAGACCCATGTTCTTCGATCACAACAATTTTAAATTAGGTTTATAATCAAAGTATACATTAGATATTACCACATATCTGTTGGATAAAAAGCACAGCTCTAACCTTTGGATTGAAAAAGAAACCATAACATAAATTTGAAAAGAATAACGAAAACAGTACATATCAACATGTGTGGTGTGCTTGGAATACAAGTAGATCTCGGAGGGAAACTATCATTCTTAAAGTTCAGCTGCATTATCTACGGTCAGCTTGGTTTTGCTGGGAGTTATTGGACATTTCTCAGAACCTCTTTCTTCAAATAGCTCCAAAGAGGCATTTGTGCCCGATTTGAGGAGCGGACGTAGTCCTCACCGAAGGTGGGCACAGTCAATACGACCGTGGGCAGTCAGTGCTTTCAGCTGGTGCCCACTCTCCCCAGCCCGTGTCCTGCTCGTCTGTCCGAGCTCACCGGCGGCCAAGCTGACCCTTGGCTGCAGCACAGAGGTAGTGGCTACACAGAAGCAACCGATTCTCAGAGAGGTTGCCATTGAGTCCCTCCCTCAGCCACCTTTTGGGTGACTAGCCATGTTTGTCTTCACAGAGTTCCCTGAAAGATCCCACTTTTTCACCCAAACCAGTGCTCCATGAAGAGTGCTCAGTCAGTCTGCAGAGAATGAGCCCCCTTTTGAGAAACAGCTGCTGGCTTATCACCAGACCCAGAAGAGACTGAACACTAACCATGGACTACAAGTCCCCATGCAATCCCCCCGCCCCATCACTAATGGAGCATTGTGGGAGCCTCCAGGCCATGAGGGCGGGTGTCCACAGAGGCATCCCGCCACCAAGTGGGGGTGGAAGGCAGGAATTGGAGCTCGGGTGGGTCTGAAGACACAAATAATGGTACAGACCGTCAGAGCCCCCCGCAACCTGACCTGTGTCCCCAGAGACAGCTTCCTATGCCTGAGGAAATAAAACCCACATCTGGGTTACAGCTACTTCTGCAGAATACAGTATGGCTGCCGAAAAGGAGACAGTGGGAGCACGGTAACCCTGAGCCCCTTACATGCGTCATCCTCTGGAGGTCCGTCCAGCCATCTACGGCAGGCTGATTACAACTGGCCTCTTCCACGATGGAAGGGGCAGCACTTTGCTCTCACTAGAACTTTCTCTGGATATGGGCTTTGCTTTCCTATCAACAATGTTTCTGCCCAAAGCCCCACTGGAATTCACTGGTCTTACCCTGAACTCCATCACCTTGGAGCAGCATCCCTGACTGAGGGAGGGAACGAAGGTGCAAAGACTCAGTTACAGGGCCTGCCTCTGGACCACACCCTGTGGAGCTGGGAGAACGGCCCCCAGAGTACAGTAGGGGCTCTCACCAGCAACCAGTGCCTGACATTCTTCTCCCACAGCCATGTTCATGGGTAGAAAATATCATAAACATCAGTTTTCTGCAATGAGTCAATAGGTTCAATATGATACCAACAAGATCCCAATGGGTTGGTTTCATTTTGTTTTTCATGTGGAGATTGACATAGCTCAGGGATCCGCAAACTGCGGCTCACGAGCCACGTGCGGCTCTTTGGGTCCGTACATGTGGCTCTGAAGTCAAACTGAAAATGAAAATAAAACTCATAGTTTCATTTGTAAAATTTTTAAAGGATATTATTCACATAATGGTGATTTCATTTGTTTGATGGCTCTCGAATAATTTTTAAACTGTCGTGAGGGACAGGATTGGCTCTTCCGTCTCAAAAGTTTGCCAACCCCTGACATAGCTGATCCTAAAGATTAGATGGAAGAACAAACGGCCAAGAATAATGAAGAAACTGTTAAAGGAGTTGAATGCTACTTGCCCTGCTTAATAGAAACACTCGCTATAAAGCTTTAGTAATTATACTGCGTGTGTATGTGTGTGTGTGTGTGTATATGCACACACAGTACTGCAGGGATAAAAACAAAACACAACAAAACTTAACCAACAGGACAGAAGAGAAAGCCCAAAACAAACCACTCATATGGAATTTTGATATGGGACAGACATGGGGAAAGAAATAACTAAAATGGATCAGCAAAAATTCATTCTCCACAAAGAAAAAAATATGTCAGTGCTCACACCACACATATGTGATATCCACGTACACGTATGCATGTGTGTGTGTGTGTGTGTGTGTGTGTGTGTGTGAGAAAACGAGCACAAAGAAAAGAGACCAATAAACAAAGAGTGCGACACAAAGTCAACGTCTGAGGGCAGGCAGGGGATGGGACAGGTGCCACACACAGATGGAAATACATTATTGGAGATCGTCTAGTCTGGACTGGATTCACAGGTGTTTATTAGCATAAATAAATAAGCGAGCAGATAGAGATCAATGAGGATTGTGCTCGAGAATCCAGCAGTCATCAAATTAACCAAATGACAAGTCCTAGTCTGTGTACCTAACGTTCAATTGCAAACAACATATGTTATATATGTTTCAAGTCAGGGATGCGGAAGGATCGGACAGTAGACACTCCATATGGTTGAACTGGGTTAACATGTCTTCATTAGCTCTTTCATGTGTATTCACCTGATCTTTTTTATTATTATTAGTTTCAGGTGTACAAAACAATGTTCTGGTTAGACCTTTACACCCCTCAAGGGATAACCCCTCCCCCAATCTACTACCTCTGTGACCTCTTTCGTCTCTGCTTTTAAAGGTAACGTCCATAGCTTTTATTCATTCCTGTAATGAACTAGTCTGAACTTTTGTGTCCTTTATAACGTCCACAGATCACTAGTAGCTTAATTATTCTGCCCTATTGTTTATAGCTTTAAACAAATAATGCAGGATATTGAAAATACACGTACAATAGTTCAGTTTTGGGGGGTAGGCCGGGAGGGACGAAAGCCAGCACCTCTGATCTCTGGCTGGTCCGAGCTGCGCTATCCCCACATCGCTGTCTGAGGGACAGTGGGGGACACTGGTGGAAATGGGGAGGATCTCTCATTCGAAGACTTTGCGGTCAGGAACCACTCTCTCCTGGGAGGGAGGGGTGATCCTAGAGACTTGGCTCTCAGACAATAACAATCACCTTGAGAAATCTCAGGAATTGCAGGGTTCTAAAAAGAAGCTATTGTCCATTATGTCTGTGTGTTCCGAATGCAGTAAGCTACTCATACACTGTACTCTAAAGGTGCTAATAATGGAAATTTCCGATTTCAAGCGCCAAGTTTTCTCAAAGTGATTTGGTTAGACTCTGAGGTATCACTAGCCAGATGTGCCCCGAACCGCCACGCCCAGGTTTATATTCTCCTTCTCTGTTGCATCAGCATCACCGTGCATGCTAGGACCCTGGGCAATCGGAAAACTAGTCGGCGAAGTGTGACTTTCATTCAACTACCTATGCTTCTGTCTCTTTTTCGTTAACAACTCACAGTTATATGTACAACATTTATCACATAAATAGAAACAGTCCCTGTTCTTTCATAACACGTTTTAAAATCCTAGCCCTCGTTTGTCACCGAGAAATACAGCTACAGGAGACCTTAACAAAAAGACTGTCCCCCACCCCCGGCACAAATATAACAGCAGTGACCTCCACTTTTGGGGTACACTCAGCACTGTGTCAGATGCTCCCACAGTCTATCTCAATTCCCAACAGAGCTCCCCAATCCTGGTGGTATTCATTTTATTTCACAGGCAAAGGAACCGAGGCTACAGCAGATAATTACCAGGCCAGGAACGCGTTCTAAGTGAGAAAATTGAGACGCAGACTCAGGTCTATCAGCAAAGATCTGTGCTCTTCACCAGCAGGCTGCACGATGGAAGAGACAGCAGCTAAGGAAAACATGCCTGCACAGTGAGGCACACACGGCAATTAAGCACCTGTGAAACGGTCAGTGCTGTGTTAAATATGGGGAGTGCTACGCTTTCTCCCCGAAAGTAACAATTACTTGAGGAGAAGACGGATTCCCAAAATCATTCTGCATGTCAGGTGACAGTGATGGAATGGTGAAACGACTGTGCTCTGCAGACATCAGAGGCAGAGACCAGCAGGGGAGGAATGACTAGCCACGGCTGGGCTAAGCTCAGGGGGAGACAGGCTACGCAGCGCAGAGAGTGGGGCTGGGGTGAGGGGTGCCCCTTAGAAGCACTGTGTATAGAGCTGCAGAAGCCCCGGTGTAGACAGGCTCACTCAGCCTGTGGGGTCCAGGCTGGCAGGCCACCTTGGGGAAGCCAGTGTTAGTCTAAGGCAGGGGTCGGCAAACTGCAACTCGGGAGCCACATGCAGCTCTTTGGGTATTACATGTGGCTCTGACGTGAAACTGAAACTGAAAATAAAACTATCATAGTTTCACTTATATTACTTTAAATTTTCCTTATTTGTAAAAATATATTTATGGCTCTCGAATCATTTTTAAATTGTTGTGAGGGACAGGATTGACTCTTCCAGGGGTCGGCAAACTTTTGAGACCAAGCATACCCAAAGGGCAGCGTGTGGCTGGCGGGCCGCAGTTTGCAGACCCCTGATCTAAGGTATCACCACTTGAGGGTGAAGCCACACCTACGGGGCTGCCAATCCCAGTACTGGCCCCAGCAGGCTCTCAGTAACTATCAGTGAAGGCAGGAATGAGTGAAGTCCTATGGACTGTGGTCAGGCCAACAGCAGGTTCTAGAAAGGACGAGCACACCAGTGGGATATGTGTGAACGTCTGGCTTTGACGCCCCTCACCAGCAATCACTGATCAAACCTATCACGGTGATTAGGACAACCATAAGACACCTTTAACTCAGTTATGCATCTGCTCTCACAGTGTTACTATCTTTTAAACACAATGTTGGATTTAAACATGTCAGTAAGGGGCCGGCCGAGTGGCGCGGTGGTTAAGCGCTGGCTTGGGAAGCCAGCGGCCCCGGTTCGGTCCCACATGTGAGGGCCAGTGACACTGCCCTCAAAAACAAAACAAAACATGTCAGTAAGTTTCACATAGGGCTCAACAGGAATGGATTTTGCACACCAGGAGCTTCTCAGACAGCAGAAGCAGAGCTGCGAAGGGCTCCTCTGCTTCAAGGGAAAACACAGGGAATGTACAGCATAATGAGAATAAATGGTGCCCCGCCTTGGGCAGTTAACGGTGAGGAAGCATCTCTACCCCGAGTCCTCTAACATTAAAAGAGAAGAAAACGGAAAGTAGCTCCATTACACAGAATGAAGATGGAGGGTGTTCCCATCAGGATGAAATGTCAACAAGAAAACATCTTTTGTGCCAGGACCAGAGCTGGGGATTCTAGACCTTCAGTGAGTTTGAGGGACGTTCACCCAGAAAGTGTCCAACGCCCCGGACCCAGTGCGATCACCACAACAGCATGACCTTGAAGAAATGAGCTTACCCCATCTGTAAAATGAGTGCCCTTCTAACTCAAATGCCACGTGACTAAGTGTTTTCGCATAGCAGCAGTGATATTGCAACTACAGAAGACCCACTAATGACAACCATTCCTCGGGGCATATTCTGTTACATATGTTATTCATAGGTACCATTTTGCACCATCACCTTAGAAGGCAGGTACCATTCCATCTACAAACAAGAAAACTGGAGCACAGAGAGGTGTAACCATTTCCCCAAGATCACAGAGATGGAAAGGGACAATGCTGGAACGCAGCGCAGACAGATGCTCTTAACCACCTCAGTCTCTGCCTGTGGTTCAAGGAGGGCCACGCCGCTGTGCAGAGATTACAGTGCACTGTAATCCCTACGGGAAGCCCCGCAAGTCCTTCCTTGCTAGGCCTCCACATTGCAGCCACCTTTCCTGCAGAAAATTAGTTTCTCCTTTTGCTTAGACCACAGTTAAATTATAAATAAAATGACTAGTGAATCGCTGGTTGCAATTTACAAATTCCTGCCAAGTAAGGTTTTCCTGCATGTATAGAAATAGTCAACACGATGTATGTTTAGCTACCTTTACTCCTCCCAAGAACACACATTATTCTCCCCCACACCCACCCCCAGAAGTACAGGCCTAGAGAAAGTATGCATAGAATTTCCTGCTCCTTCGAGGAGATGTTGGCATATTTACCTGCCTTCTCCAGTCTTCCACCCCCCAGGAAAGGGGTGAAGGGTTGACTTGTTCCCACTGACATCTTTCCACCTACTGGGGGCCCTGAAATATCGTCTGGGTTAAAAAAGCCAATTTCACAGGACAATAATTGGGTTGGTTTGTTTGTTTTGGAAGAATTAAGATTCTTTATATAGAGACAAAAGAAATGCTGTGAATATCTGCCCCTAGAAAACGACCTGATGCTGGAAATGCGATTTGTAATGAAAAGTACTTATGGTTATTGTTTTAAAGATGTCGCACACCAAATCACAGTAAAAACAAGAAGGTCAATTACATTTTCAGTCAAAATCATATATACTCATATCATGTATTTAAGAAAAGGATATACTCTTATATGGCTTTCAGTATCACACTAAAAAAAATCTATTTTATGACGATATCTGACTATCTAAAACTTACGGAAATGTTTCCATTCCAGCTGAAATATTGTCTATTTCTAACCATAAATTTTATCCAAAACAACCTGCCTAAACAGGCTGGTATTTTGACAAACTAAAAAAATTTATGTCAACCTTTCCTAACAATGACAGGCAAATTTTGAGAAAAGCTGTCTGATTTTGGACATTATAAAGGAGAGAAGATTTAATTCTGAAAAAGAATTTTCATGCATTTACTAATGAGAGCCAGTCCTAGGAAATGAGGCGACATCGTAAGACTCAGAAGTTAAAGTTTGTCTCATTAGTTCCCAGTTTTCCAACGCCAAGGGAAAAATTTATTTTGCTCATCAGGCCCAGTAAGTACCATCATTAAACATTTCCATGACAAGCAACAGAAAATATTTTTGTTATTAAACAGAATATAAAATTCTAGACATGCTATCATGGATGGGTTCTATTTACTTTGTTTCATGTCTAGATAATTCTTAACAAATACGGGGTTAAACCTATTTCATAGCCTTTTATGTAGGAAATAATAAAGCAAGATAGTGATGTTTGAATTCAGAATTTATTTTACATTATAATAATAATACTTTGAGGATTACTTTTAATTCATGATTGATGATGTAGAATCCTGAATTGACCACAGATTGAAATTCAGTTTCTTTTGAATAATGTCAATTAGAGAAATACAAAGTGGAGACACATCTCGCGTTTGTCTTTTTAGTAGACATTTCCAATCACTGCATACGAAGGCAATTACATCACTTGTCCTTGGATGATGCGAAGGCCCTGTGATGATCCAAATATTCTGAGACGATGGGTGGGCGTTAAGAGAGCTGCCAGACCTTCTCTACTACGAAAATTGGTGGAAGCCTAATGGAAATCAAAATCAGGCAGATTCATGGGAAAGAAGGAATCTGTCCAAGATTTCAGGCAGCAAAAATAGATCTGCCGAGCTCCTGAGTTACATCACAGCCTAGCTATTCTAGTAAAGTGCTAGAAGGCGGAAACCTGGGCTGGCCCCAAGCAGCTGTTTCCATCGCCCAAGGTAGATGTCTGGGAAGCCAGGCTCTGGTCAGCCTGAGAAATGAGCTCACCCCTCTCCATGTAAGCACCGCTGTGCCAACCCCACCCCATCTTCCAATGCCTCTACCCCAACCATCTTTGACCATCGGGATGCAGACCAAATTGGGACAGTGGAACTGCTGTTGGTGGCATTACTAAAAGCCAAAGAGAAATGAACTGTGGGGAGCTCAGGACCGCCCCAGTCCTTCCCAAGGTCATTTCTGAGGATGCGCCCATTCTTCGCAGGCGTCTCCCACTCCCCACTTGGCCACGCGGCCCCTGGCCCCATCTGCAGGGAGCCTCTCCACCTCCCCAATTCTGGCATGTTTCTGCACAGCTCAGACCCTCGAAGGATTCACAAGGAGTCAGTCCATGGACCAGGTACAATGGCGAGCAGGGTCCACCTGGGCACCAGCCTGGGCCACAGTCACACCACAGGGAGTGCCCGCTTTGTGCTTAAAACGATTGAGCTGAATCACAGCAATTGTGGAAATGATCAATTTATCAAGGAAAAGCGAAGATGCCTGAATCAACTTTAAAAGGCTACGACACCAGCATTTGAACCACGTGAAATGAAGCATAAAGTAATTGTGCAAAGAAACACAAAGATCAAATCAAGTGGGGCAAGGGCGCTTTCAGCCTGACTCCAGTGAATCCGATCAACCCCCTCACAGACATCAATACCAAGGAGGTTAAAGAAATTAGAGGTCTGTGTCACAGCAAACAAAGTGGGGCACTAGGGGAGGTACAAACTCCACACTTGTCTTTAAATATATTAATGGCACTATAAATAGGCCATCACCTGCTCCTCCTTCTCCACTTAGGAGAGAACAAGCCACAACTGGTTTCAATTACAGCGTCAACGGAATTGCCAGCAGCTATGTCCTGGCAAAAGAGATTTCCAGAGGAAAACTGGTCTGTTCTCTTCCTGGGAAGTGCAGGACCGAAAAGAAGATGCTTTTGGAGGTGCTGCTTGCCAGTGAGGCTGAGCAGAAGTCTCTCCCATCTTTTTTGGTCGTAAAAGTGGCGAAGGGAGATAAAGATGCCCATCCAGGGAGCACGTGAGGCGGGTCACCAGAGCGTGAGGTCTGGCCTGAACGCACACCCAGCACACAGGGTCCACAGGTGCTCCCTGCTCTGCGTGTAAGATCCAGGCTGTATCTATGACATCATGATCTCCTACATTCTCCCTTTAATTCTTAACCTCACTGAATTCCAGCAGCAGACAGCACACCTCCAGCAGAATGAGGGGAAAAGGACCCTTTTTAAAGAGCCCCCCTGGTGATAAGTTTTCCCGTGCATAATGTCTGAGCACCATCTGGCTCTGGATATCAGCAGCAAACTGCCAAATACCAAAGACAGCTATCCTGCACACTTGCTGAAAGAGGAGCAAAACATCCACTTCTCTGCTCGGCGGACACGGGGAATAGGGGTGCCTATTTTACAGCCTCATCTAAAAATCTACCATTCAGCCAGACATCCCCAACTCAAGCACTGCCCCCAAAATATCTCACGGGGGTAATCGATGCCTGGCACAAAATGTGCACGTACGTATCATCCTCAGGAGGTGCAAAAGTTTGAACGACACAAACAGAAGGCTCCGTAACGGGAAGTTTATCGCCATCTACAGATCCCCCCTCACGGCTCAAGGGAGCGAGCCAAGGATTTCTGCTTGAAAAATACCAAGTGGCAAAACTGACATCAGCTGTTGGGTTGCATTGTGTTCCTAGCGATGAACGCCGCTCTGATAACCTGTGCAAAGCAGTACACACGACTGGGAGCTCCCTGTCCTAGAGGCAGGAAAGCATCCATGCGGGTTCCTTCAGAGCCACAGAATGAAGGCACAACAGGTCCACACCCCATCTCTGTCTGTGGGGCTCCATGCATACAGATTTCAGGGCAAAGCAGCACCATACGACACCGTGCTCCGAGCTCCTCGCCACGGGCCGCTCTCCCTGCCTCTTTCCCGTGAAAGGCCGTCCCACGCAGACTCACAGGGCAGCGCCGGGGCCTGGCGCCGGGGCCGGGCACGGGGACCCCCGCGGGCTGCGGGGCGCCCAGGTGGAGACACCCACGCCCCGCGGTCCGCCTGCGCGGCGCCCCGGGAACTTTACTGCGGGCGGGCGCGTCCAGGGAAACTTTTCTGGAGCCCGCAGCCCCCGGCCCCGCGAGGCCGGCCGCGGGCGCCCCCGTCTCGGGCCCGGGCGCGCGGGCGGGTCCCGCGGGGAGGCCACTCACCAGGCGCAGCGCGAAGAAGACGGCGAGCAGCGCGAGGCAGGCGCCCATGACGATGAGCAGCAGGAAGACGATGAGCGGGTGCTGCTGGCTCATGCAGTAGTAGGACTCGTACAGCCAGTCGCGGGCCCGCCGCGGCCCGCCGCCCGCCTCCTGCGCGCGGTCCCGCAGGGCGCGGCGGCGCCGCATCGCCTCCGGCCACATCGGGGCGGCCCGGGCTGCGCGCCCGGAGCTGGGAGCCGGGCCTCGGCGCGCGCGGAGCTGCGCGCGGGGCTGGGCGCGGGGCGGGGGCCCGCCGCGGGGAGGGGCGGGCGCGACAGGGGCGCTGGGCCCGCCTCTGCCCGCCTCCCCGACGGCCCCGCGCGCCGCCAGGGGCCGGCTCTGCGGGCGGGAGGCGCGCGGGGCGCGGGGCGCGGGCCCCTCCCTCCCTCCCCGCCCCCCGCCCCCGCCCGGCCGCCGCGCTCGGAGGACAGCGGGGCCCGGACCGCGGCGGGAGGAGGCGCCCGCCCCCAGGGCCCCCCACTTCTGCGGGGGGCCGCCGCTCTCCTCTCCGCCGGCTCGGACCCCACCCTCCAGGGCCCCCTCCTCGGAGCACGGCGGGGACATTTCCCCACGTGCGGGCCCTGAAGCCGGGGTCCCTACGCCCCTCCCCGCGACCACAGGCCCCAGGGCTCTGCCCTGGGGAGGGGGCAGGAAGGCCCCCCGGGGCCCGTGCAGGAGAACAGCCCCAAACGCGCAGTGGAGGAGGGGGCGCGACGGAACTTGGTGCCCCCGTCACGTCCTCGGGGGTGCGGGGTGCGAGCTTCGCCGGGGTCCCGCACTTGCCGCTGAAGCCACACTTCGGAGGCGCCTAGCCAGGCAAGGCTCTGGGTACCCGAAGTTTAGGGGCGCCCTCTGTCCTGTTGCCTCCCGCGGAGCCCGGCCTGTCTGCAGGCGCCGGCCACCAGGGCTCCCCAGGGCAGCGTGGCTGGGAGCCTGGGCACCGGGGCGGCGGGCTGGGCCCTGGGACTCGCCCCTGGGCGCCGCCACAGGGGACGGCGGTCAGGAAGCTCCCGAGATGCTTCTGGGGGCAGTGTCCCCTCCCAACCAGCCCGGGAGTCAAACCGCTGGCCCTTGCTCTGGGGAAAGGAGATCTCGTGGCTGCTCTCCGAAGGGCCACACCCTTCTGGAGGTTTCTTCCTATTGGAGTGCTGTCTGCCCAAAGACCTGCAAATCCCACCTGCTTCCCAGGCCCAAGGAGTCCGAGGCATAGCAAACTCACCACCCCCACCCCCAATTCGCCACAAACAGCCCAGGGAAGTGGTTCCTAGGCAGGCGTTGTCTCCTGTGCTCAGGACTCCAGCTCTGACACCACCTATGGCACCTAGGAAACCTTCCCAAGAACTGTCCTGCTGCCGGCATGGGCTGACCTGGGTGCGCCCTTCCCGGACAGGGCCATGGGAGCTGGGCAGCTGAGTGCCAATGACCAGAACCCAGGACACGCAGGGAGAAGGGACCACGAACCTTCCAGGGGGTTATTTTTAGCAGCAGTTAATGTCTGTTCTGCCCAGTGGGTATGGCCGGAGACTAGCTGCTGAAGATCATGGCCGCAGTAGAGGTGCAGACCGGGGAGAGAGAAGAGGGGCTGGGCTCCAGGTCTTGTCTGAACACTGGGTCCGTGGCCAGGGTCCTGCCCCACCAGGCTCCACCTGGTCCCAGGCCTTCCCTCCTGCCCCAGACGTGGAGAGCAGGAGAAACGGAAGGTCCCTCCAGTGTTTCCTGTTGCTCTCACAGCCTGTATCTTCCTGCCCTAGCAAGAGAGTGAAGCTGTCATCGGGCTAGTGGCCTGCAGCCACACAGCTCCTTGCCTGGCTTTGCTCTCTCTCATGCCAATCAGACTGTGGACTGTAACCAGGTAATTCCGTGCTCAGCCTTTCCTGCTGGTTCAGATCCAACCATCGGGCTTGGTTCTTTCTTTTGGACCAGGAGATTCTAGGGTTTGTGTGGTTCGGAGAATAAGCTGCAGAGGCAACCTGGATGAATCGCTTACAAACATCCAGAGCCCGATCTGACCTAAGGAGACACGGCTAAGTGGGGAGTTTGCCATAGTTTCTGCTGTGTGGCTTCATTTGATTTCCCCAGCTCTGCCCAAGGTCTTTCTGAGTTTTGTAAACCAAAATTAATTTTAGACTGTAATAAAGGATTTTTAAAAAGCACGTATTTGAGCAAAAGAGCTGCAGTCTGGGGAGACAGATTCAAGTAGCAGCCTAACTGTGTTACCGGAAGGCAAAGGGGAGGCTGACTTTTATAGCAATTAGGCCCACTTTATGTAAATGGGGTTTCCAGATATGTAGACATCTGATGTGTCTGGTTCTTATTATTTATAAAATGTGGGCCCTCGGTTGACCAGAGGGAGTCCATCTCAGCAGATAAGCTCCTTCTCGGGGTTCACATCACATGAATCTTCCTTCTCGGGGTCCACCATGTGGGCAGAGCTGCACATTTCTGGCCTTTTCCTGCCGGAACAACAGACACATTATTCATTTTCTCTCCAATCCTTGCTGCTTCTTCAGCCCTTAAACTGATAAATGCCTGTCTTCACCCACTCAAGAAAGAAGAAAAGTAAATAATCTGCAACTTAGGTTACTGGGAAAAGGAACTGAAAGCCTTGTGAGGGAAAAGAGAAGATTTAATAAATTATTTTCTCTTGCGTTCCAGTGGGGAGACTGGGTATTTTTAACAATCCCATGTGTATGCTCCAAATGGTAAAGAAAACTGTGGTAAAACTTTGAGGAGACTATGGTAGATGCGAGAGCAAACTAATTAGGGAAACTTCTCTCAGACGGGATTTTGCATTTGACCTCATGACAGTTTTTATTACTCATTTTTTCATTAATTCATTTAAAAAATATTTATTTTGTGGGCCGGCCAAGTGGCGCAGTTGTTAAGAGCTGGCTTGGGATGCCAGCAGCCTCGGTTCAGGTCCCCCATATGAGGGCCAGAAACACTGCCCTCTAAAACAAACAAACAAACAACAACAACAAAAAACATTAAAGAAAAAAAATATATTTATTTTGTGCCTACCAGGTACCTGATATTCAGGAAAAAAAAAAAAAAGGAGAAAAAAGGGCTTGACCTGAGTCCCCTATAGGAGTTTCCGATCTGGTATTTTGGAAAGGAGGGCTACTGAAAACAAAACCAACAAAAATCAACAGTCATCCCAGCTCTCCTGTACAGTTTTAATGTCATCATCTGGAAAAAGGTGATGGAAGGAATAAAATAGAAAAGTCAAGGAGATGCCGGCCTTCCCTAAAGCTTTGTTAGGTTTGTCTTTTGTTTTAGTTTCAGTGATTTATTTTTACATGGACTTTACTCATTGCATTATGTTTAATAAAAAATAAAATGTGAACCAGCATAATCATTATAGTTCTGCTATCAGTGGTTTAGAGTTAACTTAAAATGCCTTTTTAAAAGTTCACAACAGTTTCTATTTGAAAGATAAAAGAAAGAAACATTTAGTAACCCACAAGCAGCATGAAGTGGAATGAAAAATGTCCTTTGATACAAAGTCAGGAGCATGAACTATAGTTTCATGCAACTAAAGGGACCCCAAGGAGTCCTCTAGGTCATTTCCACACCTTTGGGGTATCAGGGCTATTAAGCCAAGGGTAAGGCATGGAAAGCAAAGGGATCCTCCCATAAATCTATTGCGTATCAATTTGTTTGTAATAAAATGCACAAAGAAGCCAACTGTGGAAGCTCTACCTGGACCTGAGGGAATTCCAAAAAAAATAAATAAAAAGGAATAAGCATTAGGAAGAAGATTTCATTTTTCCTGCAACGCTAGAGGGCAGCCCTCCATCCGTGGAACCCAGCAGGCAGGGCCGGCCAGGCACTATGGGTGTGTGACTTGTGCTGCTGCACAGGGCTCCACACTTGGTTTAAGGTTCTGCTGTCACCATCTTAAAATTCTTGGAAATTTTTTGAACAAGGAGTCACACATTTTCGTTTTGCCTTGGGCCCTGCAGATTAGAGAGCCGGTCCTGCTAGCTGGTGACACTAAACAGTGTTCTCATCTCTGCCTGCATGCAGCCTCCAGGGTGCAGGCTTGAGGACAAGCAGGCAGGCTCCTGTGCCCAGGAGCTGCAGGCCACCTCTCCCCTCCTAATCGGGTCATCTTTCACGCACACTGTGACACACCTGAACGGTGATAAAAATGGTAAGGAATCATGCTGCCAGACAGGTTATTGAATCAACCGCTTTTACTTTCAAAAGAACCCATCTTCTAGTTCCCATTCCAAATCCAGTTAGATTAGCTCGGTCAATACGGGTGCTGCTGTACTCCGCCCCAAGTCACAGCGCTCCGATTGATTAAATAAAGGTGGGGAGGGGGGTAAACTGTGCCAAGGACAGACACGGACATGTGCCAGCCCGGAGCATATTGTAAGGGCTGAGCACAGAGCAGTTCCCCGTGTATTCGTTTCCCTCTCTGGCAAATGCATCACTGAAGTTTATATTATAAAGTAGGAACAGTATGTCAACAGCTGCATTATCACCGTGAAATACATCTTGTGTACCCAGATAACATTTACATTTTTATTGAACCTGAGTCTGTGGACTCAGAAACCACACAACAATAGCCAGGTGATGGCTCCTAGAAGTCGCATTAACTCTTTGAACTCCCTCAGGAACCCTTTTGCAGTTCAGTTTTTAGAACATCAGGAAAAAAGTGGTCAGATGTAACATTAATGGATTTATTTTCTTTCCCATCCCATGCAGGACGATCTTGACATGTCTTCAAAAAGATCCCACTTGCTTGGTCAATGATTTCTCAAGTGGCAGAACTGGAATAGATATTTCATAGAATTGTCTCTAGGATCTGAGATCAGGTGACTTATTGGGATGTATGGTCGTGAATATGCGAGAAGGTGGGACGACCGTTTTGTAACAGACCTTGCAAAAAATCTCGCTGCCATTCCAGCGTTTGTCACTAGTACTTTTTTTAAAAACACACTGACGCTGGAATCCCTTCCACGAGCACTGGGAGGAGTGAGCAGAGGTTACCGACTGATCAGCGTCCAGCACGTCTCCAGCCCTGTGAGAAATATTGATTGCCCTGCTCTTGCCCGGAGCATAGGACCCAAATGCACTGACTCATGGAGCAGAGATGTGTGCTCATAATCTGTTGCCCAGGGACATGCAGGAAGAGGGGGCTTTTTCAGCAAGCTTAAGTGGGTCATTCAGATACCTGGACTTTGATTTTTATATCCTTTTAAGTGTCCCTTAAAATAGCCAATGGAAAACTAAATTAACTACACTCTAAAAATGATAAATCCTGTGCTTGGAGGAGGAGCAAGAACAGCGTCTAGGAAAAGCAGGGCCATGACATCGTTCATGGATATTTTTGCCCAGTTCTGAATTTATGCAATTCACATAACTTAGCTAAAGATCTTAAGTCACTCTGTGACTGTTCGATTCATGATTTTATATTTGAATTTGAAAATAAATCAAGCTCACTGCTTGTGTCATTCCACAGTGCTGTAATAATTACCAATATTCTTAGAATAACTTTCTTAAAGTGCTGGGTTTCTGCCTCATCTCTCATACCAACTGTATATCCTCCAAGGAGTCATAAACATCTCTGAGCAACAGTTTATTTATCTGTAAATTAAGAGGAGTGGACCGATTATTGTAAAGGATCTCTCTAACATGTTGGTATTTCCCTGGGCTGGGTAAAGGGGTGGATTTTAATCAACCTTTTTAGATTAAGAGGGAGGAATTTACTTACATTCAATAAAAATAACTGAATTGTACCAAAAAAAAAAAAGTTTGTGAAGTTGTATGTGAGCATTTGATCACAAGTGCTTTTCCTTAGGTAGAATAGAAGGATGGAGAATTTTCAGTGGTGTGCCTTGAGAAGTTACTGGACACATACAAACTTAGTTTTGTATTAAGGTGGTCGGTCTGTCTTCCATTACTGAAAGGTAAACTCATTTATATACCTGAAATTTGCAAAACACCTGAAATTTGCAAAACACATAGTACGTGCTTAATAAATGTGTGCTACATGAGTGACTGAAGATAGAAGCTTATTTCATTCTTTTTAAAAAAAGAGTACAATTGACAAATAATGCTAATAGATTACTTTAACCAGAACTTGATTTGATAGAAACATTACCCAGGTCCTGAGGAGGTTTCATGTATATAAATGTTTGCTATTGGCACTATATTTGTATTTTAAAATTCTCACAATGCCCTCAAATCCTAAAAAGGCAAGCATCCAGACTTACTTTGTAGTCCATTACCATGAAAGCATGATCGTTTCTGTCAATATGGATTTCTAAACACTGGTTTTCTGTTTCAATAGAATGTTTGAATATATAGATAGTGACTACATTTTAATATAAGAACTAGTTGAATGAAGAAAATGCTGTCACAGTAGTAAATGATATTTCAAATGAGGAATTGACTGAGCCTGCGGAAGGAGACAGCACTTTCTCTTGCACAGCAGCCGCCTGAACTGCATACCCGCAGCCCCACTTCAGGGCCAGGTGGTGCCTTGGGAACGTGGTGGGTTGAGGTTGCTGAGTTCACGGGGCCAATTGTCTTAGATTAAATAACCTCCAAATGGCCAGATATCCTTAACGTGCCGACTCTATCTAGACAGGCTGTATTTACACTGTTACCAGGAAACGTTAAAGACATTTTCACGCTCGGTAGGCTGAAGGAATAAAAAGGCAATCTTAATCTGGACCTCCATGATTACATTACAGACTAATCACTAATATACGAAAAAAATAATCTCCTGGGGTAGAGTTGCTCTTCACTTCTAAATATATGTTCCTCGAGAGCCAACAAATGGAGGGCTCATCTCAAAAAAAAAAAAATACTAAGAAATTTTAAATATTAATATTCAACTACCTGGACTAAAATATGGAAAATAAATGGATGTCAAACATGGAGGTTGCTCAATGTTGATTCAAATTGTTTCAGAGCAAGTTTCATTAGAGCATAAAGTAGCTACTTTCTTAAGACATAAAGACTGCAATTAAGTATCCAGTTATAGCAATACATTCATTTTTCTTAGATGGAGACAAAATATATAATTAATTATATTCAGTATTTTTAAATTTATAAACATTGACTATAATTGCGTCCACTCTGGAAAAATTTTACAAATCTAAATTATGGGTCCCTTTTGCTAACTTTCTGTATTGATGGTGTATGGAGAACAATATCCACTAGCCTTCTTTACCCTTTTTCAATGGGATTTTGTAGGAAATTTTAAGAGATGAAGGAACTGTGAAGTGTGACATTAGGAATCACAAAATGTGAGCCCAGAACAAAATCAGATTATGCCAATTATTCACACATTACCCATAAAAGGTCTTCTTTCATTTGGATGCTTCAAGAATGGTTTTCCTTCCTCTGAATAACGTATTCTCGACCTAAACTACATTCAGCTCTTTCCTTCTTTTGGATTTATTCTGTGTTTCTGTGAATTATATCTAATTAATAGTGCAAAATGGAATTTATAAAGTAAGTTTTGTACTTAAGCTGGTAGGTGGACTCCTTCCAGAGCCCAGAGTTTAAGAATGGGTCCTGGGTACTAAAAAGCCAATTCATATAGGAGTTTGTATGCTGATATGCTGAACTGCCATGTGGGTGAAATTCTTATCAAGTATATTGACACAACCCTAAAACAGTGTTGGGTACTGGTCCCACCCAACATTTTAACCTAGTGATTGTTAGATGAATATTTACCATTTTTATTAAACATTTGAAGGGTGATTACTTGTGCTTCTTTGTCTTCTTTTTGGTCATTGGCCCAGATTCGTAAGTAAATCCTCCTACAAGCACACTTCATAATGTCAGACCATTCGGGAAGGGATCACATCTGCTTAAGCTGTTCAGATCAAGGTCAAGATGCACAGACACGATCTTGTTGTATTTATTATCATTTTTATTTTTTACCCTAATGCATACGCAGTCCTGCAATCCCAAATTGCCCTGTTTTTTAACCAGCTGGGAGCTTTTCTGCTTCATAATTGTCTGATGATTGGTTGAAAACCTACCCACTTCCCAAGAAGGACTATTGAATTTCTGGCAATCCTTTGATTACTCTATTTTAAATAGCGCTTAATTAAGAGTTAATTCTAACTATTTTGGAGCTAGGTGGGATATACGTTTTAATTACATAACAGTGGGAGACAGAAACTAAAGATAATTAGAATAGTGCTAGTTTTAAATGATTGATGAGCATGTGGGAAATCAGAACTTGATTATTGGGAGTGTATATGTAGTCTTTGAAGCTAAAATTTCGAAACGACCTTGGGACATTAAGACCGTAGTAGAAACGGGACGCATCACAGAACATGGGGGAAAGGGCCAGTGCGACATGGTTTGCTGGGTGGGGTCTTCTTGGCAGAGATTAACCTGGAAAAGGGGCATGTCACTGGGGCAAAGCATAGCCAGGCATTTGCTCCTGTGGCACTCAGATGTGAGAGAACATTGCTTCTTTGTTTTCCTATCAGTGCTTTGAGTTTTTTCACCAGCCCCGTCCCTGTGCAGCTGGGAGGAGAAAAGGCAGATGGACTGAAATGCAGTCACCAGTCTCTATCTGAAGGGCTTTTAGTATAAGGGTTAATTAAAATAATCTCTCAAAAACTGTTGCCATGAAATTGACTCTATCTAATGATTCTTTTTTTAAATATTTTACTTTAACATTATATTTCAATCTGTTTTTATCATCACATTAGTATATTTTGTACATGACTTTGGAAAATGATAAAGGTTCTCTGACACTATCTTGAATTATATTTTAAAACAGTAGTCTAAAAGTTCTGATTTCTACAAAGGAAGAACAACCCTCTGCAGATAAAAACAAACAAGTCTGGGTGTATAAAGGCATACACATACACATACACACTCACACACACACATACACACACATAGACACACATACACTCACATACACACATACAAACACACACACTCATACACACATACACACACTCACATACACACATACACACATACACACACACACACATGCACACGTACATACACATACACACACATACACTCACATACACACATACACACACACTCACACACACTCTCACACACATACACACATATACACATACACATACACACACATGCACTCACATACACACATACACACATACACACACATACACACACTCTCACACACATACACACACACACACACACAAACTGAGAATTCTATATAAATCAAAACACAAATTTGAAATAAAGACTTTTAAGGTAAAGTCTGAAAAAATTAATTGCCAGCAGACCCGCACTACAAAAAAAATGATAATGGATGTTTTCCAAGATGAAAAAAAAATGACATCAGATGGAAATGCGCATCTTAATTTATCTAAAAGAAAACGGAATGTTTAATGCAAAGTGATATGTTAAAATGTGGAGTTTATAGCACATACTTTATAAAATGTATAACAATGGCGATAACAGGTGAGAAAATTAAATTATGACAGTAGCAAAAAGGTGAGTAGGTTATATCATACCTTGCAAGTTTTTATATTTTCTGTGAAGTAATACTCATTAGGTTTAAATAGATAGTGACAAATCAACACTGCATATTTTAATTCCTCGAATAACCACTAAGAAATGCAAAGTATAGCTAAAAAGCCAATAGATATATTGAATTGGACTTTTAATGGCCATAGACTAATTCTAATAGCAAAACAAAATAGGAGGAGAGAAACATAAGAATAAAAACCAGATGAGACAAAATAAAATAAATTTTAATGTGGTAGAATTATGCCCAACTGTATCAATCGTTGCCTTCAATATAATAGACTAAACACTCCAATTATAAGGCAAGATTGGAAGATCAGATTTAAAAAAAGCAAGATCCAGCTATGTGCTGAAGAAAAGGAAATCACTTTAAATATAAAGTCACAGATGAAGAAACGTATAAGAATGGAAAAAATACGCCATGCAAAAGTAAGAAAAAGAAAGCTGGTCTAATTATGCTAATAACAAACAAAGTAGAATTTAAGATTAGGAGTATTACTAGAGATAATGAAGGGAATTTTTTTAATATTAAAAGATTAATTTCATCAGGAACATACAACAAGTAACATCTTCATTAATTTAAAATGGACCAGGCTCCTAAATGTAAAAGTTAAAACTATAAAGCTGCTAGGAGAAATGATGGGAGGATACCCTTAGGGCTTTGATTACCAACAATGTTAGGCAACATAAAAGGAAAACAGTAATAAATTGGATGTTATTTTTAAAAAATTGTATTCCAAAAGTAACTACTAAAAAATAATAAAGCAAACCATAGAATGGAAGGAAATATTCAGGGTATGTATATTTGAAAAAGGTCTTGGATCTAAAATTTATAAAGAATCCTTATACCTCAGGAAAAAGAAAACAACCCAACAAAAAATATGCAGGAGACCTAAACAGATGCTTCACAAAGAAGATACAGGAGTGACCAATAAGCACGTAAAAAGATATTCAATAGCATTAGTCATGAGGTGAACTAAAATTACATCCATAGTAAGACAACACCACTCCAATGGCTAAAACCAGAGAGAATAACACCGCATGTTGGTGTGGCCCTGGAGTAAGTAAAACGCCCACACATGTAAAACGTCACTTTGGAACTTATACCAGCCCCTTAATCCAGTGACCCACCCTTAGGTATTTAGCAATGAGAAAGGAAACACCCCCAGAAAAGTCTTGAACGGGAACGCTCATAATAGCTTTTCCCATAACTAGCAAAAACTGAAAAGGGCAACAGCAGCATGACTGGATGATCCCAGGAGCCATGAGCAAAAGAAGCCAGACCCCAAATGAGTGCACCCTGCAGGACTCCACAGATGGGCAGTCACGAACAGGCAAAGCCGTGATGCTGCCCATCAAACATGGTGGCCCAAGAGCCAAGGGGATCCACTGGGAAGGGATCTAGGAGGGCTTTTTGGGGTGATAGAAATGTTCTCTCTTGATGGCTGTATACATTGAACTAACCTCATTCATTGCATGCTCAAGATCTGCCTGTGAAAGACAAAGTATAAGTGTTTTATAGGTTTGAATATTTAGATAGGCATAAATTCAAATAAAATTATGTTGAAACAAAAAATACATATAATTAATAGATTATTTGACTGATTGTTAAAATTTGCAGTGATATATATATATATATTTAATGTAAAAAATGCATTTTAAAAGATGTACTCATTTTGACATTTCTTAGTATTTTTTTTCTAATTATTTTATAAATATTTGTACTTTAAAAATGGTACAGTATGACATTTTAACGTCGGGTTGAAACCTCTGGTCTGAAATCATTATAATATGGAGAGGAAAATAGTAAAACCACTCCAATTAATATATGATGTGTAAAAGTAAAAATAAAAAGTAACTTTTCTTGTACTTATGGACACCAAAATAAATGGGGGAAATGTAATAGATTGAAGCTAAAACATCAGCGGTTATAAAATATGAAACAGTAGGGGCCGGCCGAGTGGCGCGGTGGTTAAGCCCTGGCTTGGGAAGCCAGAGGCCCCGGTTCGGTCCCACATATGAGGGCCAGTAACACTGCCCTCAAAAAAAAAAAAAAAAGAAACAGTAACAATTTTCAGTAATAAAGTTACTATAATATTAAATATTCATTCAACATCTCATGCAAAAGTAAATATTTAATTTAGTTGAGCTAGGTAATTGCCTAAAGTATGAGGATATTTAAGTAATGAAGTTGTAGGTCTCTCAGGAAGTGCGTGACTCAAGTCATTTGACTCCAAGTCCTGGTGATTATTTATCACACTTTCTGATCCATTCTCTTTCCTTTCCACTCCTTAGGTCAGTACGGTCCCTGTTCAGAATCTCAGCATCCTGACTAGAGGGGCCCCCTTCTTTCCAGAGGTTTGCTTCTTGAGAGCAGACCTACTTCACTTAGAGACCCGAGTGGGAGAACACCCTTCTCACATAACCTTCAGGCAGCTGCTGGCTTTGCAGCCACCCCTTCCACCCTGAGTGCTTTCAGGGGCCCAGGATGCCCTCTGATGCTTAAGCAGAATATAAGCATCTGATAAGCTGGAATGGTTTTATCCATGACTGTCTAATCGGGACTGTTCCCTGGAAAAGTAACCACTCTCAGGAGAGACCTTTTCCAGTTATTCATAAAGAATGAGGTACAGGGTTGACATGGCTCTTCTAGATGGTTCTTTGATGGTCATTTCCTTAAGAGATCTTTCCAGACAGGCATGTGTGAGTCTAGGGGTTTGATTATTCTCTAGGTTTGTGCTCATCCCATACCTGTGCCCCAGTTCCTTTTGTTGTATGAGCACGTGCATTTCATAATGTCAACCTAAATCATACTTGAAATATATCCCTGACCATTGTCTTCAAAGACTAGGATTGGCGAATGTGATAGAAGTTTGAAATTTGAAGGACCAAGCAATTGATCTTACAGCAGCTGTAGCATGAGTTTTCTAACAGCATGTCTAGGTCACCTCAGTATACCTGTGCGGCCCGTTACAATTGCTCAGTTCACTTGGAGTGATTTAGAGAACTCCAAGGTCAGCATATACTCAGCAACCACTAAAATGATCATAATTCATTTTCCTGGAGTGGTGTGTCCAGTTTTATAACCTGACTTAGAAAAAAAAAATGGAGAACCTTGATAGAGTCCAAGTCAGGCAATAAAAATCACTACATAATGGAAAATGCAGTCTCTTTATATGTGAACCACTATTCATTGTGCAATTATTTAGATTTGTTCTTTCTTTTTGAAACTCAGTAACACTTTTTCCTTGTCCCTTTTACAACAAAGATATTGCGTATGTGGGAATGTTGTATGGCGTGACTGTGATACGAAGTTGTGAAGCTAGGAAAATAGAATGTATCAAAACTAAACTTGCCTTATTAGCATTTTGTTCTGTATAACAGCACTGCCACCCATTAGATATCATTCAAATCAGGGGTTGTTATTAGCTCCCCATGCCGTGGTGAAATTGGCACTGCAGTGGGGGAGCCCACCCATCAAGTGATTATTTGTTGACTAATATCAGCTCTGGCATTATAGAAAAGAAAATGGTTCATTAAATGTTCATTGAATGTTGCCAACAAAGAGGGAGAGAGGAAGGCAGTGAAGGCAGATGCGGAGTTCAGCTCCCCACGGCATTCCATTCCACGAGGAATGACCGCCAACCGACACTTGCTGGTTAGGTTGTCTGCAAGGTGGTTCTTGGTACCCTTCCCACCAGGACTAACCTGTGGTCCCTTGTCTGAATATGGCTGGGCCAGTGGGGGTTTTTGTGTGAAGTGTTTGTGACCATTAATTCCTGAGAAGAATGTGCATAGGACTGCTGACAATTAGGGAAAGACGGACATTTTGCAAGAATGCAGGGTGATGGCGGTAGCTAGAAGATAGCAGAAGATGGGGATATGTTGAGGAAAAAAGTCAGGGAATGAGTAATAGACAAGTGGCAGAGGGAGTGCAAACGGGAAATGAAGCCTAAAGGTGTACATTTATTTCCCTTCCTTCTTCCTTTCCTTGTTTCTGTGTCGCCAAGTGCTTGTCACTTGCCTTTCCCCTCAGCCCATCTTCTGGAACAATTCCACAGGGGTCTGAAGTATTTCCTAGATGTGGTGGATAACCCTCTGGGGACATCTGGGGGAGAGGTCACATGGCAGCCTGACTCAGGGATTATTCTTAACATAACACTATCATCAGTAACACCATTCTTACACGTTGTCCTTGATTTTGCTCTTTCAGAAAAGTAGTTTTGAAGAAAGGCAGAAAATAGAAAGAAAGAGGAGTAGAGATATCCTGAGAAAGCTGGCCACAGCTGAAAGAGAAGGTGACACAATGAAGAATGAGGGAGATGTAGAGAATGTGTGTTCCCACAAAGAAGAGAAGGCCCAAGTGGGAGAGCTGCAAGTGAACAGCTCCGTGAAGAAGAACCCACGGGTGATCCATCTTGTGGGGCAATGTGGAGGCTGTGGTGGGGACAGCGGGAGGTGGCAGAGGTTGGGGACTGTTACCTTGCAGAGGAAGGATGGAGTCGAGGAAGACCATGGGCTCTGGAGCTAAGCACACACAGACTCAGTCCTGGCTGCATGATTATTTGTGCAGCCCCGGACCTCAGTTGTAAGAGAGTGTGCTCAATCACACCACCTCCTGGACTGTGATGATTACATAGTTAATATGGACCTGAGGGCTCTTTGATCATCTGACCTCCTCTCCTGCCGCTTTCCACCAGAGGAACAGAGGGAATGAATGAGGCATGCACGCAATGGCAATGCAACCATTCTAATGCACCCCCGTGACCTTTGCAGAGCTAGGATGACCCAAGCCAATCCTCCCTGGGCTTGTAGGGTCATTGAGAACCTTTCCATGAGGATAGAACCAACTGCCATGGGGGACCCTGTCTCTAAAATTGATGGAGACTGCATCTCAAAGCCAGCAAGATGGAGAGGTATCATCTTGGAAATGAAAAAAGGAGAATGCTGGTGGTAAGAACCAGGGTCTTTCAGTCTGGAATCCAAAGATGGCTGTTAGTATATTACATTTGCAAAATATGTTTATTCCTTTCTAATTTTAAATTATCTCAGCCATATAAGGCAGCCAAAATCCTTTTAACACATAAAAGTTATTTAAAAAGTATACTGTCATTTCCTGCTGAAAGGAAATGGTAAAATGCTACCATAATAAAGTGAGAAGGAAAAGCATTCAAGCCATGTCTACCAGGCAAGGAATGTATACATTTTGTGTTCCCTGAGGTAGACACGGAATTGGATGTGCTTGTCCACATACGTAAGCCACATAAATTAAGGCAGTCCCAAGCATGAAAGGAACTCACTCTGGACAAAAACGAGTGATGAATGGGATTTAGGAAATCTCAGCATGTAGGTATGGAAAATAATTAATCCATCCTTCCATTTCTCTCACCACCTGATGGGGCTTCATAGGAACTGGTGTTTCAGGAGGGTGAGAGCTCTGGTGGGCACTGAGAATGGTGAACTGCATTGGGGGCAGCTCCCATGGGAAGCATGGAAGACCAGGGGCCCACCTGTTCTGCCTGGTGAAGTCACTGGCTTTTCCCTATGTAACACGGGTATATACCAAAACATATACGGAAAGTCAGCCCAGATTTTGATATTTGTGCAAGCAGCATTTTGAACTTTTCTTTCATTTGTTTTATTCTTTAGAATTATATTAGTTTTGTACAATGAATTTCTGTTATATTATTTAGAAAATAAAGAATTGTATAATCCTTGAAAATCTGAACACTTCACTAGCTATAGTTTTAATATTAGGCTATTCATGTTTTCTACTCCTTGGGTCAATGTTATTCATTTATGTTCTCCACAAAGAGAGAGAGCAACTTTCTCAGCAAGTGAGTACTCTTGGCACAAGAGACTTCATCAAAATAATTTCAAGAAGACACCATTGCCCCTCCAACATGGAAGGGATCCAGTGTAATCGATCTGCTATGGAGTATGTGGCTGGTTTCCCAAGAGATGGAGCTGCAGGCAGAGCTCAGGGTTAGTCACCGTTTCTTCCTGATTGGATGTCAGCAGTGCTGGGAGATAAATGAGCTGTGGTGAAGTTATCAGAGGCTTTGCTGAGGAGACATAGACTGCCTGTCAATCACGTACTCTGGGAACTGACTTAGATGTGGGAACCACCATCTGGGATACCTCCCCATGGCGATCATCTCAGCCCGGATTTGCACAAGGAGAGCCTGATGCTATGGGTAATTTGGGGAGGTGCAAGCCCAAGCAGAGAGAGTGGGAAGAAAGAGAAGGGAGGCAAGGAAAGCAGTGAAGCAACGTGATACAGCTGGTCACTGGATGGGACACCACTCAACTGCTATGAGGAAGAATTAGAGCTTGAGATGTCCACAGAAGGAGAAAGCATTGTGTGGCGGGGAAGGGGATGGCGAGGGATTTATCGAAAAAGTTTCTTCCCATCTCCCTTTCCTCCCTGTTCAGGATTCATTCACTTCATGGGTAGTTAACTGCCCCATGGCCAGGCTGTATTATCTAGCCCCTCAGCGACCACCCAGCAAACCACATTCAAGCCTTTTGAGGTGGCATTTCATCTAAGTCTGATAGTGGAAGAGTGGCTTAGCGTGGACTCAGGGAGCTCTGCAAAGTTGGTGGTGGAGGCAAGCAGCCCTTCCAGAAGGAAGCAGGCAGTCAAGGGATTATGAGGAGGTGCAGAGTTTGGGCTCCGTGTTCCTAGCTAGAACGGAAACATAAGGTCCATCATGGAAAAGAAGGATACATTTACCATGTAGAACTTACTTCCACGAGAGAAAAAAAATGGCCCATCAAGTTAAAAGATGAGATAAAATGTTAATGGTGATAGTACCTGTAGCCAAGATATAAATTTCTTAGCTGAAGATCCCTTTCAAATCAACAATAAAGAGACCAATTATCCAATAAAAAATAAGCAAAGAATAAAGGAGGGAGGACATTACAAAAAGCTAAATATTTAATAACCACATGTAATATTCCAATTATTATACAAGTAAGTGCAAATTAGAGCAATAATATGGTACTGTTTTTCTGCAAGTACATAGGCAAATATTTCAAGCTGATAAAATATAATGTTAAAGGGGATGAGAGGGAACAGAAACTGTCATGAACTTTTGGCAGATGACCATGAATTAGAAGGAATTTTTGGAAGGACAATTTGATAATATCCATCAAAATTCAAAATTTAAGTACACTATTTCTGAAACCACTTCCTACAGATTTTTAAGTATGTGAATATTATGTATAAAGATTTCTGTAATAGCAGTTTTGTAATATTAAAAAAAATAGGAAGAAAGTTTAAAAGACCAGAATAATACTAACAAATAAATGTAAGATAATTAGGGAGTGTAGTAATTGGGTAATTTCTGATTCAGATTTAATAACACATTACAAAGCTATGGTAAAATGAAACTAGGGCTTGGAACTGGTGCAAGCTTAAAATGGTTAGGAGGTATTTTAATATCTCAGAGTGCACAAGATAGTTCCACAGACAAATGGAAAGTAGGATAAAGTTGCCTTATGCTATTCCCAGGCATTTTCAATTAAGTTGGTTAATTTAAAATGTAAACAGTGGAAAAAAATGAGATTAAAAAATTCTCTATGCTCAAAATCATTAGAGGATACACAGCAATCTGTTGAGTACACTTAGCTTTGCAGAATGGATCTTGGACCTTGGGACAGAGGTGCCCAAGTGGAAGTAGGATTCGAACTCTCCATGGCAGTATCTTTCTACAGTGTGCGAGGTTTCTACTCTCAGCTGGTATTACTTTTCTTTAATAAAAGAAAAAAAAATACCTAAATCAAAGAAGTCATGAACATTTTACCTTTCATGGGATTTCAAAGTATAAAACCAAATGAAAGAAATCACAAAAGAAAATATCACTGACTCTGAATTTAAATGTAGGTGCCATTAAATCATAAAACAAATTAAAAGGCAAATGAAAACTTGAGGAAATATATTCCATATTTATGATCAGCACTATGACTGTGTTTCTCCCAAATTCATATGTTGGAATCTAATCCCCAATGTGACAGTATTTGAAGGTGGGCCTTTGGGTGGGTGATGAGGTCATGAGGGCAGAGTCCCCAGGAATTCGATTAGTGCCCTTAAAAATGAAGCTCCCAAGTAATCCCTTGCCCCTTCCAGGGAAAAGAGACAGCCACCTATGAAGCAGAAACTGTGTCCTCGTCAGACACTGAGTCTGTGGGCACCTTGATCTCACGCCTTCCAGCCTCCAGAACTATGAGAAATAGATTTCTGTTGTATAATATAAACTGCCAGTCTATGGTATTCTGTTACAGCAGCCTGAACAGGCTGAGACAATAACCAAACTATTAATAGACTTAGATAGATAGAAGATAGATAGATAGATAGATAGATAGATAGATAGATAGATAGATAGATAGATAGATAGATAGATTGATAGATAGATTGATATAGATGATAGATCGGTAGATAGATAGATAGACAGACAGACAGACAGACAGACAGACAGACAGATAGATAGATAGATAGATAGATAGATAGACAGACAGATAGGCAGACAAACATACATCTAGAGGTTACTCAGTATCTACAAGAATAACATTAGATGGAGTGCTCAAAAGATATGCCTAGTGATCATGGTTTCAATAAAAATATAACACTGGAGACATTATTCTATAATTTAAAGGGAATAATCATAATATTTATTACTCATTATTATTTCAAAATTTTAAAGTAAATACACAAGCAAATGTATTATCACTAATAAACTGTGGATCATAGAATTACAGATGACTTTCTTTTCTTTAACTGAGCCATCCTGCCACCTGTTGGCAGCTCAGCTGCAGCTCAGCTCGGGCTGGGCATCGATCTGCTGTTGCTCAAAGCTCAGCTTGCACTCTTGAGCGAGCTCTTAACCAACTGAGCCACTCGGCCAGCCTTATAGATAACGTTTTATTGTCTTATTCTTACATTTCTTTACTGGCCATATTTGCTAAAAAGACTATGTATTCCTTTTATAATATATTTTTTAAATCTTAAAAATAACTAAATAAAGCATTCT
The DNA here is from genome assembly GCA_033961575.1 of Aselliscus stoliczkanus. Lineage (NCBI taxonomy): Eukaryota > Metazoa > Chordata > Mammalia > Chiroptera > Hipposideridae > Aselliscus > Aselliscus stoliczkanus. The sequence continues at coordinate 109,002,000 of CM066728.1, forward strand.
GAAGTAGAGTCAAGGACTAAAATCAATAAAAGAATATCTCCATTATTTCTACAAATATAGCCGTTCCATTTCAACCCATCAGGGTGCTGCTTCAAGTGTTAATTGTGAATGAATGAGAAATAGGCCATTCTTTGACATGGCTCAAAAAACTGATTACCACTTTCAGAATCAAGCTCTAGTTCAGTAATTAATTAAGCATAGCTTTAGGATGTTGTTGGGGAAATCTCTAGGTCTGAAAAATAAGGAATTTTACTGCTTGACACACTTACATCTGACTGTAACCAACTGTTTAGCAGAAATTAAACTCATTCTCTTTCAGTGAGGAGGAAATGAACAAGTCAGGAAAAATGCACATTGAGTTCTCAAAAACTTTTTAAAATATTAATTCAGAGAAGCCCTGTGTGATCTGAAACACACCAAGATAAATCTTGGGACCCTTCCCTAGGGCGGACATCTCCACTTGATATAGGATAAAAGGACCCAGCAGGATGCAAATAACTTCATTCTGAGCTCCTCCAGAAGCAGGGACTGCACCTTTGAAATTTTATTTAATTTAATAGTGTAAGGTTATGGTCTTGCTGCCTTTCTAGTGTCCCCCCTGTTGTCTGTTCTCATTGCATATACAGGAAGAAATATTTTACCTGAGATTGATTTCTCCCCAGTTTAGCTTAGGCTGCAGCAAGTACATACTGAACATGTTTGCACTGTATTACCAACCTGAATTGTGATAAATATATTATTCATCTGGGGATTAGGATAACTAAGAAAATTGCTGGACCTCATTCATTTCTTGTTGATCCAAAAATCAAATGCACTGACCATTCAATATACTCTGAATGCGTTAGTAGAGGGAATCATAAGATTACTCTTATCTTTTACTTGAAAGAGACTACATGGAAATTTAAAGGTTATTTTTTTTATGATGTCAACTCCATGAGTTTTCCAGTTTGGATACAGACAGGAAGCAGTATTGATATCCCTGGGAATATTTCTACATGAGTTGATATATTAAATAAATGTAATATTTGAGCTTATACTTCAATAATGCTTTTATTAACAAAGTGCTATGATGATTTTGATTCTGCACTGTCACTCTCTCATCCAAGAATTGGTTGCAAAAAAACAAAAAGGCAAAAAGGAAAAGGAGCACAGTTAGAGCACAAGCACATTTGGTGTGAGTATCTTTAAAGCCCAGGAGGGGAAGAGAAGCAGCCTTGGGGATGTGCCCAGAGCCAGGAGCCACTGCCTCTGTCTCCCTCCAGGCTCATTGCCACTGGGGGCTGAGGCTGCTTCTGTCTCTGTGCCAGGGTGGCCACTGTGCTTTCTGCAGAGCATTTGGCTTTCTCTGACTCACTTGTACCTGGCTCACACTTAGGCATGCAGCACTGGACTTCTGTCATATCACAACTCAGGCTCTGAGTCTCTTGATGATAAAACCAGGAAGCCTCAGGTTGGATGGAGACCTTCCAGCTAGGGGGTGGGGGGTGGCTCTGTGATGTAGAGAACTGCTGATTGTGGAGGGGGCGTGTTACAGGGTGAGTTCTTCAAGAAGGCGTATGGGAACAGAGAGGGTGTTTCTGATATCTCTGGAATAGTAATAATTTCCCAGTCTGTGACAATTCCAAAGTCAACGCTGGCCACAATGTAAAACTCAGGCAGTGATAATGCAGATAAATTAAATTCCAAATGATATTTGTCCATAACATTAGGCCAAGATCCTGCCTAGTCTTATCGGTCGTGTGTGTATTAGGCACATTTTAAAGCCAGGTTTCCTAGAAGCAGAGTCTGACGTGGGGATTCTTGGGCGAGTGGGAGGGAGCTCTCAGGTGAGGTGGTAAGGGACGCAGAGTAAGACAAGGAAAGCAGAAAAGGAAGTGATCCGGATTCGAGAGTCAATTCAACTGGGTCCAAGAGTTACACCGCCCTTATCCCATATTAGGCAAGGAGGCCAGCCTTTGACAGAGGGGAGGGGGGACACATGACATTACACCAGAGGAGAGGGCAGCTTCAAACTCAGCAGCTGAGGAGGGGCATGGACAGCACAAAGCAGCATTTGAGGCTATAGGACTTTCCATGCACAGTTTGTGCTGCACAAAATGAAACGCATGGTCCAGTTAGAGTATTTCCGTGCCTCATCCTCACTATTCTACACTCTTCCTTGGTGATTCACGTGTGCAGTTCAACCCTCAGGGATGGTTTCTGCCTTGATCCTCTCACTGACACCTTTAGGGCCGCAGACACAATTCTTTTGGAAGCTAAGGCATCAATCTGTGCATTTAATGAACTAATCCCAGTTCTTATGCTCATGAGTGAAGATGAGAGGTACACGGCCAGAGAATATGTTCCAGTTACTATGGCTGAGTAACAAATTTCCCCAGCCCTAAATGGTTTAAAACAACAATGCACATTTATTATTTCCCATGGTCTCTGTGGGTCAGGAGTTGAGAGAGCAGACAACCAGATGGCTTCTGTCTGGTCCATGATATTAGGGGCCTTGGCCAGAAACCCTAAAGCCTGGGGCCTGGAATCATCTGAGAGCTCATCCACTCACTCACATGTCTGGAAGTTGATGCTGGCTGTTGACTGCAGGCCCAGTGGAGGCTGCTGGCCAGACATCAAACATGGCCTCTTCATGTAACCTATGTCCTTCACAACATGGGGACGGGGTTCCAAGGACAAAAGTTGAGAGAGAAAGAGGAAGGAAGGGAAAACAGGTGGGAGCTGTGTTATGTGTTATGACCTAGATGTGGCAGCTGCAGTGCTGCCTTAGCCACATTCTATTTGTTGAGACAGTTACAAAGGGCTGCCTGGATCCAAAGGGAAGGAGCTTTTGGAGTTGCTCTATCAATGGAGGCATGTCAATCCCAGATTTTAAGAAGAGCACATAGGATGGGACATACATTGGTGCAGTCACTTTACAAAAACAATCTGCTGCCTTTGTGTATTGATTCATGCAAAAAAGAAAAAATAGAAAGGCACTTCCATATAAGAGGCTTGGTGTGAAACACGATTTTACTATGGTTATCTAAAATGAATAACCCTACCTACCATGCTTAATAATAACGATCGCCATCTATTCTTTCCCCTGTAGTGGCTTTTTCTGACGGAAGGAAGAACAGACAAGCAGGCCCAGGCAAAGAAAAGGAAAAGGTGAAATTCACCGAGTTCCAAGAATGTTTGTTGTTTACGCCTTTGTCATGTATTTCTCACAACCTGCTCTAAAATTCACTTTCTTTCTCTTTCCACAGGGACACATTTACCTAGAAAACTTCAGTACATCTAGACTCTAAATGCCTCTGTGCCACTGGGTCTCAGATCACTGTCTCAGGCTCAGGCCACTCTTCCAGGTTCCAGCCCCAGATACCCAGAGATTAATTTCCATTTTTGCTTGGGTATATCTATCCCAAATTTAACATGTCTGCACTTAATGCTTGAACTTTTCTCCAAATCTCCTTGCCTTCTGGCATTCCTCCTGTTCACAAACTACCCTTTTCTTTGATTCAGGCCACAACGGTGCAGTGTCCAAAATGCCACACCCTTCCACCCCTCCCTCAGTCAATCAGCCATCAAGCCATGGAATTCTCACTTTCCAAGTGTTCTGCAGTCAGCTGACCTCTCACCACGTCACCACACCGTCAAAGCCAGACCAGCTCTTTCCCTACAAACCGCAGTGCCCTCCTCACGGATGGCAACACCTGTACCAGTGCCCTCGCCTGGTACCCGCACCCTCTCCATAGCCTCAGAACCTCCTGTGATCTGCCAAGTGCCGAGGTCTGTCTCATTCCACACCCAGCACCCTCTCCGCTCCGTGCAGTCACAGGGCCTTCTCCGCTTCTTCACTGTGTCCTGCTCCACAGCCCATGCGCAGGCTCCTCCCACTTCCTGGAAAGTTCTCCCAGGCTTTCGCTCCTGCCTTGTGGTCCTCAGCACAGATGGGTCTGTCTTATCCCCACCCCATCCTCATCCTTAGGGCTTTCCTGTCACACTGGAAATCTTCCAGTTGTCTTGCAATTCTTCCTTTAATATCCTCCCACACCTCTGCCACAAAACCAGTGGTTTTTAAACTGTAGGCTTATGACCTCTTAGAAAGAGACTCATGAACTCAGCTTAGTGAATGGGGACAGACACTTTTAATAAAATTAAAATACACTGAAAGAGAATATAAAGTTATAAGAGTGCATTACACTTAGTATTGTTTTATAAAACTTTAACCCCAGTTTTATATGTGTGTGTATCTGTGTGCACGTGTGTGTGTGCGCGTGTGTGTGTGTTGAGTCATGATGAAAACGGTGTTTCTGAGTCTCTGTTGGAGACAGAGTGAATGTGAAAGCCACTCTACTAAGTTGTAGACTCCATCTTTTATGGGCTGTGTGACTTTGGGCCCGGCCCTTGACTGTCTATATCTTCCTTACGGGGCAATTGCAAGGATCAAATGAGTTAATATTTTTAAGTGCTTGGAGGCATGCCTGGCACCCTTGGAAATACTGTGTGAGTGTTCTATAGTATTATATTTATTGGTAATTGCACATTTTTGTTCACTACTATATCCTCAATGATTAACCTAGTGTCTGGCACACCCTAGGCTTCAACAATTACTGCTTGAGTAAACAGCAAGGCCCCTGTGATATAAGCCATCTTATACACTTACAGGTGCGGCAATGGGGCTTAGGGGGCTTCACCGCATCTTTTTAGTAAGTGCCAGGGAGGGTTTCAGGGCTTCTCTCTGCCGGACAAATCTCGCACTCTTACTGCTTCACCCTTCTGTGTCTTACTGCAGGCCCGTCTGGGCCCGTGTGTATTTATTTATGTGAGAGGCAATCCCTAAACACCACATAAATAAGTGAGAGGAATTTAAGGCAACGAGTGGGCACATCTTCACTCACAAAGTAAATCCAAAAACACTCAAGCATCTCCTCACCCTTTTTCAGAGAAATGCTTCTTTTGAGGCCAAACTATTAACAGCTGCACGAGAAATCCAATGGGCCCAAACTAGACACAACTGAGTTGTTTGTTTTATTCCAAAATCTCCCCCAACTAACCAAAGAGGGCCTTAAGTGAGTATGGTGTGAACTGTTAGTATTGTTGAGAACCAGACACTCTAATTCAGAAGGACATTAAATTTCTGCTCTTCCAAAGACAAGAGCACCATTCTGAGTCCATTATTGAAAATAGGTTAATGGTTTGTTTCCTGTTTTGACTACAGCTGACCCATGAATGATCACTCTTATGCAACCTCCAGCTTTGTTCCTAGTCCAGCTGGAAGGAAAGTGGACTCCAGCACATGGTACTGGCTAGCTTCCTTTATACATAAAAGAAGCTGATGGAAGTTACCGATGGAAGGCAGATTTAAAGTTAGAGGAGGCTGAATTACCAGTGAAAGCTGAAAATGGCTGTGGACTTTCAAAAATATCAGCCCTTTAAGGTACCTGGAAACATGAGCTTCTGATATATTTACATACCAGAGTGCCACTACCATTTCTTTGTGGGGATAATTACAATATCTTAGATTTTTTTCTTTTTACATTGAAGTTGGATTGCACAAAATATTAAGAGCATTTTTAAAACTTTTCTAATGTATGAAGAATATGACTTTGAACACATGAGTCTGGAAAGGGATATACTTTTGTGCAGGATGGTAATTTCAAATGAAAAGGTCGAGTTATAGCTTTATGTAGGAGTGGAATTTATTTCACAGAAACCCTTGTGTATGTTAGCTGGTTTACTTTTTTCAAGTTTCCTATGCACTGAAAAAGCGAATAAGTTTTCCTGGAAAAAAAAATTATACATTTATTTCATTGACTATAGATACATTCTTTAGGCAAATTCCATAACAGTTGTTCAGTAAATGCTGAAGAAATGAATCCTCAATAATATTGTTGTCTATGTTTTTCCAATTTGGGAGAATGGGAAATGTGGATAGATGATTAACATCAATCCACAAATGTTCCTTAAAATATTCAAACTTGGAATCCATGAATTAATTTAAATATTATTCAGTCTTTTTGTTTCAAGAATTGTCAGGGAAGTGAATGAAAGAAGGAAAAATACAACTCTTTTCTTCTGCGTGCAAACATTTTAAAGAGAAGAAATATTCAGATGTGTCTGGTTTGATCTACTCAGAGTTACACAAAAGTGTTATTTTGAATGGAATTAAAAATTCCTCAGTAATGTATCCTTTCTATTGAATAACACACAAGTTCTAGAAGACAGATTATGTGAGATGAACTGTAGGTTACATAAATGAATAGAGAGTTAGTGATTCTGAGCACTAAGGAGGAAGGAGTTATTGTCCAACCTGATATGGTACCCTCCTCAAAACGGACATAGAAATTGGTGTCCCAGCAAGTTAAATTTGAGAAGGTGCTAAAGAATTGTCAAAATATACTTAAAGCACATGAACATTGGTTGATATGGTTTATAATCTATCAATTTTTATCACATATGAAAACTGAGGAGCTTTTAAAACATATAGTTATTTATTTAAACTTAATAAGTACATTACATATAAATACAAATAGCATTTTATGAAAAGTATATTTTCTTCAAAAAATAAAATTAGTGAGATGAGTGGCATTGTTTTACATTTTTGCAAATCTCTTCAATGTCTAGTTTATTGGAAGACAACTGGATTGTCATCTGCTTCTACATTCAATCTGTTATGTCATTTTGATTGAAATATATATAAAAAAAAAATCTGGCCTAACACGAAGTCTGACAATTAAGTTCGTGAACTTGTTGCAATTATATTGCTAACCTTTTTGATATCAGAGGGCTTATTCATTATGAATTTGTACCAACTGGACAAACAGTTACCCAAGTTTACTATTTAGAAGTGCTGAAATGGTTGCATGAAACACTTAAACGACATGAACTTTTCACCAACAATTCATGGCTGTTGCATCGCAACAAAGCACCAGCTCACACAGCACTGTCTGTGAGGGAGTTTTTAGCCAGTAAACAAATAACTGTATTGGGACACCCTCCCTACTCACCTGATCTGACCCCTGATGACTTCTTTCTTTACCTGAAGAGAAAGGAAATATTGAAAGGAAGACATTTTGATGGTATTCAGGACATCAAGGTTAATATGACATCTGCTCTGATGGCCATTCCAGAAAAAGAGTTCCAAAATTGCTTTGATGGGTGGGCTATGCTGGAATCGGTGCATAGCTTCCCAAGGGGAGTACTTCAAAGGTGACTTTAGTGATATTCAGCAGTGAGTTATGTAGCACTTTATCTAGGATCAGTTCATGAACCTAATTGTCAGACCTCATATAGATGTACAGCTGGAAAGGGGAGGAACAGTTGATTATGATAATTGTGCATGGCCTTCTTTGTTATTGCATGAAAACTCAAAAAGTGGTAGTTCCTTGACGGTTAATTGCATTGTGATGTGAAACCAAGACAATAAACTTCCAGGGTCATACACACTCATAAGAGAATGAGAATGAGAAGGCAAATAATGATATTGGATTTTTTCCAGCTTGACTGAGACATAATTGACATAGAACATTATGTAAATTTATGGTGTGCAACATGATGATGTGATAAATGTATGTTTTGCAAAATGATTACTTCAATAAGGTTAGTTAACAGATCCATCACCTCACATCGTCACAGTTGTTTTTTGGGGGGCAGTGAGAACTTTTAAGATCTGTCATAGTAACTTCCAAATACACAGTATAGTCTTGTTAACTACAATCGTCATTCTGTGCATTACATCCCCAGAACTTACTTAGCTTATAACTGGAAATTTGTACCTTTTGACACCCTTTAACCATTTCATCACCCCTAAACCCCCACCTTTCTGCCCCCAAAAACATCAGTCTACTCTCTACTTCTGAATTCCTTTCTTTTTAAATTCAGCTGTAAGTGAGATCATACAGTATTCTTCTTTGTGGAGAAACCATAAGGCTAGGTGCTTGCGGTGCCAGCCTGGGAGGGGGTGATGTGGTCAGAGTGGACCCACCCCTCTTCCTTTCTCATGTGGCCCTTCTACATCTCTGTGGTCCAAGGGGTGCTTCAACCTCACCCAGAGGGGTCTTGTCTATGGATAGATGCCAGTTTGTCTTCTTGTGAGGGAGCTGAATTCAGAAATGACCTGTGTTGCCATCTTGGTGACATCACTCTCTGATTTCTGGAGTATTAAGAAAAGTTTTGACCTTATAGACCTCCCAAAAGGTTTTTTGGGGGCCCAGTTTTCCCCATATCACACTTTGAGAACTGTTGTTTTACCACCTTGGTGTAGTTGGTTGGAGGCTATATGAAGAAATGTGGAATTTTTAACATATGTAGCTTAACAATCCCAGTAGGCTTTTTTGAAGATAATAACAAATACCAAAATTGACACAGAAAAATAACAAACTCAGAATAACCAAGGCAATCTTGAAAAAGAAGAATAAATTCATATACTCTTCATTTTAAGGCCTACTGTAAAGCTATCCTATAATCAAGACAGTATGATTCAGATATGAGGACAGACAGATCTATGAAACTGAATGGAGTCCATAAATAGATCTGCATATATGCAGCAAAATTCATTTTGACAAATGTGCCAGTGAAATTCAATGGGGAAAGAAAAGTTGTTGGTTTTTTTTTTAATTAATGATGCTGAAACTACCTATTTGCATGCAAAAATTGAACTTTGATCTATACCTATCATGAAAATTGACAGACATGGATGAATTCCAGACAAAATTTTAAAAGCTAAAATTATAAAACTTCCATTTAAAAAAGGAGATATCTCTGTGACCTGTATAGGCAAATATTTCTTAGAGAGATTGCAAAAGCACTAACTCCCACAGGAAAAAAAAAAAGTGGTATACTGGGTTTCATCAAAGTTAAAATTTCTGCTCTTCAAAAGACTTTGTTAAAAAATTATAAAGGCAAATCACAGCCTAAGATAAATATTCACAATTTTTATATATGACAAAGACTTGAATCCGAATTATACAAAGAACTATATCAAAAACAAATGACAAGCAATCTACCTAAAGATTGTCAAAAGGCTTGGATAGACACTTCACAGATGAGGATGGCCAATAAAAGACATGGAAAGATGTTTAACACTGTTAGTTATCAGGGAAATGCAAATTAGATCCAGAATGAGATATCACTGTACGGCCACTAGAGTGGCTTAAATTCAAATGACTTACAACAACAAATGCTGGAGAGGACACGGTGGGACTGTGCATCTCAGACTTGCTGGTAGGAGTGTAAAATGGTACAACCAGTGTGGATAACTGGAAGTGCCTTATAAAAGTTAAATGTACACCTGTCTTATGATCCAGCAATTTCACTCTAAGATACTTTTCCAGCCAAAATGACAAAACATCCACACAAGTATTTGTACAATAGCATTTCTGTGACTTCCTTCCAGAGAGCAAGGGCTTTAAACAATCCAAATATCTACCAACAGGAGAGTGAATAAACAACTTGTGGTGGATTCATACAATGGAATATTACTCAGCAATAGAAACAAATGAACTATTGATGCACACAAATGGGTGAATATCAAAAATATTATCTTGAGTGAAAGAAATCAGACATGAATATGTACTGTATATTCTCATTTTTATGATGTTCACAAGCTAATTTGTTAGGCTATAGCTCAGCATGGTAGTTCTTCTGGGCGTGGGGAGGGAAATACACAACTAAGTGTCCTGAAGGAACTTTCTAGGGTGAAGGCAATGCTTCATGTCTTGATTGGATGCTGGTCCCATGGGTACATATATTCTTAAAAACCCACCACAGGATACAATTAAGATTTGCACATTTTACTATATGTAATTACACCTCAATAAAAATATTAAAAAATGCATCCTCTAATTATCACTACAACTGTTATGAATATCTTCTTGGTTTATTAAATGAGGCTTTCAATCAAATATGCATTTTGATTTGCATTATGAATATGAAACATGTTGATTGCCAATTCATATTCATTTGGAAACCTAAAGGCAGAAGCAAAACTACCATGTGTGACAGGAAGATGGACTTACCCACCCTTCAGCGTTTTCAGTTTTCAATCTCTTGTCTATTAACATGGTAATTGCCTGTAATGACTTTGTTCTCCTCAGTGTAATCAGACAGGAAACTTTAGATGGGAAATGCATAAATTATTCTAACTTCTGCCAGGGAAAGAATCCAAGACTTTAATCAAGTTCTGTGCCTTTTATTCTTCATGTTAGGAAGTTTTCTGACACACACTTAACTGACAGGCCCCCTCTTAGCAGGAAGGTGCAATCCTGTTTAGCACCCTCCTCAATAGGACCATGTCCCCACTGCAAAGAAGAGGTGGCACTTCTGTTCAAAGAGGGTCAACCATGCTACAGAAGGCTGTGCTTTCTCTTTTTACATGTTATCTCATGAAAATATCAACACCATTAATGGAACTTTACATAATTTTTATATGAGAACTTTATATAATTGTTTTCCATTCATAAGTCATTATGCACAAAGCAAACACCTGGAAAGAAGCTAGGAAAGATGTCATTGCCCCCATTCTACAGACAAAGTCACCAAAGTTCATGACATTTAAGCCCATTCATTGTTACATTAACGAATCTGGGTTGGGCTTTTTGTGTGCGGTAAACAAAACTCAAATTTGCCTTTGTCCCTGAAGCCTGTCTAAACTGAGCTTCCCTTATTTCTTGCAAAACCTACAGTCCACATTCGCAGTTGTTGAGGCCATGAGGAGTCTCTACATTTAAATCTTTCGCCTAACACAGTAAGCCTGGGCAGGAAGCCGGTGGGAGATGTGGGTAGAAATCTGCTGGAGAGCCAAGGAGGGCAGCAAGAGCTGGTGTTGGTGGGTCCTGCGTACAGTCCAGTCCCCGTGCTTTGCCCAGGTGAGGCAGGTATAAGGCAATCGGAACACTCTGCCTCACCGTTTGAAACAGGCCGCCTCTCCATCGATCTGCAGTTGAGCAGCTCCTCCCTAACAGTCTCGGGATGGCTGCTTCCAGGGCCAGGATGGATCTGTCACGCTCAGTCCAGGCTTCAGTAACAGCACAGAACCACAGGCTGGGTGGCTTTCAAACACCAGAGATTCATTTCTCACAGTTTTGGGGGGAAGAACCCCGAGACCAGGCGCCAGCATGGGAGGGAGAGGGCGCTCTCTTCCAGGTCACTGACTTCCCCCTATAGCCTCACATGGTCAAAAGGGCCAGGGAGCTCGCTGGACCTCTCTTATAAGAGCACTAATGCCATTCAGGAGGGCTCAGGACCCAATCACCTCCCAGAGAGCCCGCCTCCAAATTCCATTACTTTAGGATTAGGGCTTCAACATATACATGTTGGGAAGACACAAACATTCAGTCCATTGCATTATCTTATTAGCTAGCCAACAACAGAAAGAAAGTCTCTTGCTGATGATGAAATAAAAGTGTTGCAATTAAGTCTCATTGGCTTGGAGAGTCTACTGGCTTGGGTCCCAAGCCATACCTTACACCAAGCACAGTAATCAGGGTCAATGCAAGGGTCTGGTGGTCTCGGGTTTGGGAACATGGACAGTAAGAGGTGCCCAAACGGGTCTTAAGAAATAGAAGAAGACTTCTCAGTACAGGTCTGCTTTCCTGAGGCTTTAAGTTCACTTCTGTCTTGCTCACGTGTAGGCCACCAGGCTGAGGTTGCCCCCACTGTGGCCTGTGAGCGCCCTTTCCAAAGCAACATGGCAGCTCCCCTCCCAAACTGCACCATACTACCTCGTTCTCTTCTCCACCTCGTTCTCTTCTCCATCTACAATGAAGCTTGAGACTTGCAAGCAAGAGATAATCCGATATAGGAATTTCTCAAAAAGTGTCTTCAGCTATGCAGTGGAAAGCATATTTCTTCAACGAAGGTAGTCAAGAAGTAATCTGCTTTTCAGACTTTGCACGTTTTGATTTTGATTGATGTATTAGTTTCCTAAGGCCACTGTAGTCAATTACTACATGCTCAGTAACCTAAAACAATCACAGTCTGGAGGTCGGAAGTCTCACATGGTCTCACCGGGCTCACACCAAGGTGCCTGCAGACCGCATTCCCTCTCGGGGCTATCGGGGAGAATCCCCCTCACCCCCCACTACTTGTCTTAGCCCAGCCTCTAGGAGCCACCTGCATGCCTTTCCTCCATCTTCAAAGCTAGTAGCATACCATCTGGAAATCTCTCCCTCTCAGTCCTGCCTTCCTAGTATAAAGATCTTGTGATTACACTGGGCTCTCCTGGATAATTCAGGGTAAAGTTTCCATTTCAATATTCTTAAATTAATCATATCTGCAAAGTCACTTTGGCTGTGTAAGACGACGTATTAAAGGTGCTGTACACTAGGACATGGGCATCGTGAGAGAGCGTTTTTCTGCCTATCACAGTTGGCTACAGGTTCTTGGATTCCATGTCTGACAGTTAAGTTCACGAATTTGTGCAACAATGTTGCTAACCTTTTTTGATATCAGAGGGATGATTCATTATGAATTTGTACCAACTGAGTAAACAGTTAACCAAGTTTACTATTTGGAAGTGCTGAAAAGGCTGCATGAAAAAGTTAGATGACCTGAACTTTTCACAAACAATTCATGGTTCTTGCATCACGACAATGCACCAGCTCACATGGCACTGTCTATGAGGGAGTTTTTAGCCAGTAAACAAATAACTGTATTGGAACACCCTCCCTACCCACCTGATCTGGACCCCAGTGACTTCTTTCTTTACCCAAAGAGAAAGGAAATGTTGAAAGGAAGACTTTTTGATGACATTTAGAACAACAAGAGTAATAAGATGACAGCCCTGATGGCCGTTCCAGAAAAAGAGTTCCAAAGTTGCTTTGAAGAACATACTAGGCATCAGTGCATAGCTTCCCAAGGGGAGTACTTTGAAGGTGACCGTAGTGATATTCAGCAATGAGGCATGTGGCACTTTTTCTAGGATGAGTTCACAAATTTAATTGCCTGACCTAGTATACACCTACTTTTCCATGACTATGTCCTAACGTCATCTACATTATTATTTTTTCCCCCAAGGCCTACCTTCCAATTTCCAGATCTTTCTTCGACCTTTAAAATCACGTGCTTAGTTCCCTTTCTCGGTTCTCACTCAGGTCAGGTCTCTAATGTTGCCAGCATAGTTTACCAAATATAATTTTAAACAGAGAGTTTCTTAAATTTGTTTAAACTTGCATTCTTTCAAGCCTAGGGTGCATCATAATGTGATAAGGTAGAGGCTGACCACAGAAGCTATGTGTTATAAAGTAATTTAATGCATTTTCTCCCTCAAGCCGAACAACTAATTCAAGTTCATAGGAAGAATTTAGTTTCATTATAAGTTGCTAGGTAGAAATAAGAATGTAGGAATGGAAGATATATGAGTTACTACACCAACGAATACGATATCTGTTAATACCTTAAGTTTTAGCAGAATGTTTTTGTCACCAAAACAAATGTGCTTATGGATTTGAGTTTACCCTTCCTGACTTTACCTTTGACTTTGAAATTATCAGCTGAAGTTTTTTTCATGTTTATTTTATTTCCCCGTAACTCATGTGTCACATCTATCAAATTAAGCTTCTTTTCATACCTTTTTATTTTCTTCTTAAAAGCTTTTCCAGGAACCCCTTTCAGGAAATTCTATTGATTTGATGCTTAGCCTTGATTTCTTACTTAGTACAATGCCTTTTCAATATTTACAAATAAAATAAGAAAGGCATGTTTGCATTATAAAATAAAACCCAACTAACTACCTATCCCTATTGAGATAAAAGACTCACATAACTGTTTTCTCTTTATTTTATGTGAAAGAATTTCAAGTCCCCTAGAAAATGCCAATGCTGGAATTTCCATAGCGCCAAGGTCAGAGGAGCCGAAGAGAAGAGGATGACAGTGCCTACCATGTGCCTAGATGATAGGCTGCGTCCCTCACATGCATTGTTCACTGCTAGGAAATGATCAAAGCTCACCGCTTACATCTTGTATACATGGAAATTGCCATGAGACAGAAGGACTAAAAGAGGCCCAGCAGTAACTTAATTAATTGATCATTTATTTGAGTCTCCTTCAAAGTGACAAATATGTCTTGATATAGTAAAGGCCTTATTTACAGCATGAGAGGGGAATTGCCAGACCCCTGCATCATTGGCCCTCTTGTCAGTCTCTAGTGATTATGTTATTTAAAGTATTTTCATCAACTTAAATATGCAGCCAATATGGAGAATATTAAAAGAGAAATAAATATATTTAAACTTTGCCACTTTTTAGATTACAAATTCCTCCAAACCTGCTTAGTTAATATCATCTACAAGCACAAAAGCAGTGTGTTACAAAGTCCCTCAGCTAAAAGCAGGGAGAAGGCAATAGCAAGGATTATGTAGCATTTTACAGACAAATTGTGTGATTTCAGGAGGAATTTGAGGAGGAGGTGGGAACATTTGCTCTTTTTTTTTTTTTCAGAGAAAATACCCAACAGATGCTTTGAGGCTTTAAAAACCCCTTTTCAGTTGCATGAGGAGCAGAGGTCATGCAGAAACGTGGAATTCATAGAGCATTATCCTCGTGTGGGCAATTTTGTGGTCACACCCAGGTCGTGCTGCAGGGACCAAGGATTGCACACAGGACATAAAATTCTGACTCTAAAGGTGAATGTATTCTAGGATGCAATAAAAATAGTCCCATGCTTATTCTGATGGAAATGGTTTATGAAGCAATAATTAACCTGGGATGGCTCAAATATTTTTTTAATGCAACATTGTAATGGATCAACAATTAGAATGGGGGTTTTTAATCCTTCTAATGTAAGGGTCACCTCCCCACCTTCTACCCACAGCTCTCCCTCTAACACTGGTGGCTGGCATGGTGGATGGCCTTACTGTGTCACTTTGCAGCTAGGAATTCCATCCCGATTTCCTACGCTTCCTCAGATACCCAAGCCTGGTCTTTCAAAGGACTGCCCAACGAATGCCGGTCCTGAGAACTCTCTTGGCTTCAGAGTAGACAACATGAATAACTTCTTACTCTTGAAAATAACTGCTGCATCTCTAACATAAGGTACTCATATCTACAGTTGATGTTTCCGTGTCGATTTGGGGAAATTTGTTAAAATTTTGGAGAATGGTTTGTACACTGACAACATTTTAGTATACTGCTAAGAGCCAAGAATAATTGCCTTAGTACTTATGCCTGAGTCTAAGAATGTTTTTTTTTTTAAGCTGAGCCATCCTGCCACCTGTTGGCAGCTCAACGGCAACTCAGCTCGGGCTGGCCTCGAACCGCTGTTGCTCAGAGCTCAGCTTGCACTCTTGAGCGAGCTCTTAACCAACTGAGCCATTCAGCTGGCCCAAGAATGTTTCTTTTAAAAGGTGCTCATATTTGTCATGTTGACTGACTTCCTATTTCCTGTAAGGTTGAACAGATTCCTCCTGTCTTATTTTCATGATGAAATTTATATGGAGGAAAGAGCCAGCATGATGAAAAATTTCATGCATGAAATTAACGATACCAATGGAAGCAACAGAGTACTACGAGATTGCTGAGATATTAATATCTTTCCTAGAGCAATGTAAGGGCTTCATCCCATCATTTCTTATTTTTGAAAAATGACATAATGCATGTACTGGATGCTGTCTTATTTGAGCAATGGCTCTCTGAGTAGTTTCCTCTCAGGTTCCCTGAAGGGCGTGAGATCTCCATCAGACATGTCTAGTGACATCTTTTCACTTTTAAACTATTTTCTCTTTCCTTTTCTTTTTCCTTTTTTTCAATAGTAATGCCAACCATACATCCCCTTAACTCTAAATTATAAAATGTGGCAACGATCATTATATAGTTGACTGCCTTTCCAGAGAACAGGGTAACTTAATTTAGAAGTAGGCCTCTGACCGTAACTCTTGGCTCGTGCTCAAGAGCTTTGGAGCTTTAATCTGTAGTAATGACTATGTGCATCTAAGGCCTGCATGAGAAGGACACGCACAGAGTGTATTACTTACTGCCTTCATTACGTCACTCTCCTGATAAACGGGTTTCCTATTTGCTTTTTGGCTTAATGCTAAAAAGCTCCAGTCCTGACATCCAGGTTATCGTTAAACACATCTGAAAACTATCTAGTCTCTCCTTTATGACTTCTCTTGTTCCACATTTAGCGGTAATCAGACTGGTCTCTTATTCCATGCAGTGTCCTTCAAACCCCCAAACCCAGCCTTGGTTCATCTCCTACTTTCAAAATCCATTTTGGACAGCTGTCAACTGTCCTCCCTCTGCCAATTCCAATCCTGCCGGCGCTTTTAAAGCCAAGCTGAACACTTTGATCAGATAAGCAGACATCTTAAATTAACCCAGTTTCAGAATCCCCTTTCCCTTAAGCTGAACTCTCTACATGGTGCAGGTACTCCATGCCTTGCTTGCTCATCTTTATCATCGATTGAGCCTCTTTGTTTGACCTGGCTTCTTTTGTATGTGCACTTGTTTCCCCAGGGGAGGATCGTCTTATCTCTCTCTTCCGAATCTCTCACAGCACCTTGTATAAATCTTTGGTACACTGAAAGTTCACAGCATTCCCATTAAATGGATCTTCATTATGCAAGGAGAGCCCAGTGAATGAGGTTTTCATTAATCTTATATGACTCATGCAAACATAACTTTCATCTCAATTTTTAGTACTAATCTGAAAGTGAGCAACTTAATTACGATGATTTATAAAAGGAACAGTGTCTACGAAACTCCCTAGTGTTAGATACTAGATACATGCCTCTCTCTTACACCACTTTTACTCAGCAGGGAGAACCCACATCCAAAGGTAATAGAAAATCCTTACCCAAATATTGTTACTCGGCAGTACTGATGAAAAGAAATGAACACACAGAATAGATACTTTTAGCTAAAGAAGACTTTGCATTTTTAACCTCTGTTACCTTAATTGTTATTTTGATCCAAACACCTACATATTGATAGATCATTCAAATCAATGAGGATTTTACTGGGTAAAAATTTTGTAAAACTTAAAATAACATTTAATTTGTATTTTTAGTCATTAGCACAAAGAAAAGATAAACTGATTGGAGAAAATCTGACAGTAACTAATTTAAAAAGAATGTCATAGAACCATGCTTCTTACGTATTTGTGGGAAAGAAGCAAAATTTTTGTTTCCTATTGACCAGGTGCTTTTGTAAAATACAAAACCATGCTCATGGGTGTCACAGGAATGTTAAATTGCTGGAAACTTCCTGAACGCTCACTCTCACTCTCTGTACTCAGCTCGTGGGTGGGTAACAACGCATGCTCCCTGGGTGCCGACAGCCTGTGGGCCACGCTTTGAACAGCAGAGGCACAGATCTCACTACAACAAAAGAACCACACCAGAAAAGGAGATGCTATGTTTTCTTAAAAGTGGGAAAATGAAAAGCTTTTAAAAAGTTACATTCAGTCAAAACAAAGCTTTAGTAAAAATGCTCTTGAAGATGAAGGCAGAATATCTGGGACTCTGTCAAAGATAGAGTCACTCGGCAGTAATCAATGCTTAGTGTTGCAGGCAGCAAACTCAATTCACTCTGGACAGTGTTATCAGGCAAAATGAAATGGGCCAAGTCTAGAAGAGTCTGCCAACTGTTTTTGTGACAAATCATTTTGCGAGAGAGCAGATAAATAGACCAGATGAAGCTGACCAGTCAACAGGAGACAGAAGTCAAGTTAGTGAGTGTATAGCTCTAAAGGTCCTCTGGTGGCTACAGATGGGCTTGGGCCCTGACTTTAGCGGGGTTTCATTTCCTTCTCCACTCAGTATACTCTCTATGGCAGTGACCAAGGAGCACACGCTGAGATGATAAGTAGGGGACAGAGATGAGCTGAAATCAGGGCAGGTCTCCCAGGCAGCCTTGGAGGGTGGTCAGCATCCACGGTGTCTGGTCCTCAGCTTTGCAGGTACAGAAATCAATTGTCGTGACTGTACTTATGACTGAAGGACACCAGGCCACACCAACAATTGTGCAGCTCTGAAAAGGGGCTGATGAGTAGGCCAGAGGCCAGATTATTAACTAAAATGGGAGCCAAAGTGGACAATAAACTGCCACTTCCATGAGAGCAGGTGGGTGCATTTCTTCCAGCTGAAGATGCTGTAGAGGAGAGAATCCATAGAAATTGGAAGGTATTTCATGAGCACGATATGAGAGCATTAGGAAATGGAGTGCTGTCTGGACAACATTCATGTCCATTGTCATCCAAATAGTAAATACTTGATGCATTTCTTTCTCTCTCTCTCTCTCTCTCTCTCTCTCTCTCTCTCTCTCTCTCACACACACACACACACACACACACACACACACACACACACACACACAACCAGGATGTTTGCTCTATTGGAAATGCAAAGTCATGCTGATAAGCTTCAAAGTTTCACTCTGTCTTTGGAATCCCACATTGATAACTCATTCTTAGAACTTGTTAATGACATTGAGTTAGTTATATTTGTCCTTCACATTTTGTTGCATTTTTATTAAAGCAACAAAAATTTACTAAGAGCTCTCCTTTGACTTGAAAGATACTCTGTCATTTAAGGGAATTGTGCAGTGAGATCATCTCTGCACTGTAACTATGAATTTCACTAATCCATCTCTCAGGGTACGGTATGGTTCCCAAGTTCTTTGTAGGCTTCCAAAGTGTTGGTATCATGACTGACAATTAATTTTTCTCTTAAAGAAATGTGTGTCTGTCTGTCTGTCTGTCTGTCTGTCTCTCTCTCTCTCTCTCTCTCTTTCCCTCCCTCTGTATAGCTAGGCTCTTATATCTTATGATCATAAATGTTATGATTTTCAGCACAAAATATGGATCTTAGTCCTTACTGATCATAGTCCACTTGTTATCGGGTTATAAATTTCAACTTGATTTTGTAGAAAGAAAAGAAAATTCCATTCCTATGACATAATGTGTGATTAATAGGTACTCAGCTCAAATTTCATGCATGTATAATTATACAGTTAAGAAATTTTTAGACCCCAAATGCTAACCATTAATATTAGGACAGTAAAAAATAAATACAAAAATACAAGGGAATAGTAACAGAGCAAATTGACAACACTGACTTCAGGTACAGGCAGAGTAAATTACATCTAACATAGATTCTGTTACTCTAAGAATGATGAAGGGAATTTTATTTCTTCTATGACAAATCATAAATCTTTAATGACTAACCTGTGATGTGATGAATTTTTACTCTATTTATGTAACATATACTACAGACTTTTATCATTTTTAGAATAATTATGTATATATACAATATGTCTATATCAAACACCTGAATATACATGTGTTTATATGAATATGTGTATGTATGGAGAGAGGTGTGTATGTGTGTCTTTTATTTCCCAAACTCATGTAGCAATTAGTATATATGAGAAACTGAAAGTGCAGAGTATGTTTATTAAACGGTCCCAAACAAACAACAAAACTGAGTGGACCATTTAAGTCTCAAAACTATTTTTAAAATTCTCCTTTCATGGATCAATGGAACAAAATACAGAACCCGAAATTTGACACTCACAAACACAACCGACTTTTGAAAAAGGCGCCAGAGCAATTGAATGGAGGAGGAATGAGACCTTTTCAACAAATGATGCTAGAAAAGTTGGACAATTACAGACAAAAACACAACCTCGACCAAATCTCACACTCTATACATAAAATAACTGAACTTAAATGTAGACCCTAAAACTACAAACCTTTTAGAGTAAAGACATAGGAGAGAAACTCTGAGATCTAGGCAAAGAGTTTGTAAACTTGTTACCAAAACACAATCCATTAAAATAGCTATATTAGGCCTTATCAAAATTAAAAATTTATTCTCTGAGAAAGACCATATGAAGAGGATGAAAAGACCAACTTGGAGAAACCATTTGCAAACCATATATCCAACAAAGAACTAATATCTAGAATATAGAAGGAACTCAAACTCAGCAGTAAAAAACACAAACAGCTCAAGCGGAAAATGGGTAAGACACTAACAGGCATTCTACCAAAGAGGAAATATGAATGGCCAATGAGCACCTGGAAACATGCTCAATATCATTAGTCATCTGAGAGAGGCACCTTGAAACCACAGTGAGCTCTGACCACACACCTATTAGAATAGTGAAAATAAAAAATAGAGGCATCACCTACTTCCAGGACAGGGAGAAACAATCGCTCACACATGGCTGGTGGGGACGTACAATGCCACAAGCATTCTGGAAAGCAGTTTAGAGGCTTTTATTAAACTAAACCCACAAATACAATACAACACAACCCAGCGACCGCACCCATGGGCATTTATCCCAGAGAAATGAAAACGGTGCCCGCACCAAAACTATATATACACAGATGTTCATCACAGCTTTACTCAGCGCAGCCCCAAACTACCAACAGCCCAGATGTTCACCTTCCACAGGTAAAGGTTCAACTTCGGCACATTCACACGTGAACTCCTCCTTAGCAATAGGAAGGAACAGAACACTGATAAACACAACTGGATGGATCTCCGGGAATTATGCTGAGTGAAGAAAGCCAATCCTAGAAGGGTTCCGTGCAGTAACGATTCCACTTCCATAACATTTTTGAAATGACAAAAATTTAGATATGCAGGATGTATTTATGTTCGCCGGGGTTTAGAGGCTGGAAGGAGGGCAGGGTGGGCAAAAAGGTGGGTGTGATTTTCAAAGAGAAAGTCCAGAGAAGGAACGGTTCTGTGTCTAGAGTTTGGGGGTGGATACAGAAAGCTACACATGTGATAAAGTTGTACAGGACTGAACACACACAGAGACAGAGACAAACACACACACACACACACACACACACACACACACACACGAATACAAGTAAACCTGGGGAAATCTCAGCAGGATGGGCGGTTTGTACTGACGGGAGTATCCTGGTGGTGATATTGCGCTGTGCTTTCCTAAGATGCTGCTGTTGGAGAAACTAGGTGAAGCATGCACGGGACGTCTCTGTGTCACCACTTACAGATGCTGTGAGTGCACAATCAATTGCAATATAATCTTTCAACTACACACACACACAAGCCCTTTTCTCCATTGGTTTCCTTGAGAGGTGCCATTTTGGGTTGGCATTCCACTGCAGAGAAGGAAATGGTCGCCCTTGGTTAAACCTGGCCTGAACTCTTGGATCAGTTTTCAGATGCACGGTGGGTCACATGTGACTGTAACCTGCCCATTTGGTCACATGTGGTCTGTAACTGGCCTTCATGATGACCCGCTCTCAAAGGCAATGGTCCAGGAGGAGTACCCAGATGTTGTTACAGCTTCCTTTTGCTGGTAGATTCTTAAATAGGTCTCCTGAAGAGCCTCCTCTCTCCCCTGAGGCCACAACCAAAGCTCCACGGGTGTCACCAGGCCCATGTTTTGGGTTGGGTTGTACAGTGGTGCATTCTCAGTATTAACACTTCATTTCTTTCAAGATATATATAAACATTGAAAGTGTCTTCAAGAACCCACGCATGCCTGACCATTAACTCACCCAAAATCAGAGTGTACTTCGTACTTTTAAAACCACAGACAAGTACAAGGGGATTCTGAACATGCTCATTATACAATAGCTTTAACAATCCTTGTCTTTGATCCTACAATATAGGCTCCGAAAGGCATCGAAAAATATTTCCTGCAGTAACCAACACAACTGCGGAGTAAGCCTGCCCCCAATAGTGCAACCACTGCGTTTATTCACACAGAGTTCTTCCATTCCACAAGCCTCAACACTTCCCTCTTTTATCTCATGAAGAAAAATAAAAAGAATATTCCCCTGAGGAAAGTCCTGTTCTTCCCACTTAGAAGCAGTGAACTGGTGGCCCCAGAGGTCCCTCCAAGGCTGCAAGGATATCAGGGAATTCTGCAACCAGGGAGCGCTTTCCTTGATTGCTGCTGGGACACACAGCTGAATGAGCTGTCCTCCACAGGGACACGCGACCCCTGACTCATCTACCACACAAACTCAAGCAGGGGAAGCAAGGTCACCCACAATTCCCTGCGCAGCCCTTACTTCACTCCACGGGTCATCTGGAATCTCCCACATCCCTCAGCGTGGCATTGCTTCGGTTCTTCTTTTCCAGAAGTTCAGATGCTTCAGTTTCCATCGTAAAACTTAGAGAGAGAAAAAAGAAATTATAAAATATCTTCAGTGCTTTGCAATTGCTTTGTGATGCTGTGCTGTGGCCCCTCCCTGCTGGCTCCCTACAGAGCCTCCAGCATGTTTCACGGGGACTGGCCCCTGCAGCATCCAGGCTGGGCCCTCAAAGGCGTTTTCATTCTAACATGACCCGGGTATGTTAGGAAACCAGAATGAAATGCTGCCTAGCCGCAGCCTCCTAACTCCGCTGGCCCTCATATCTTGTCTCTGTGATTTCTGCGATGATAGCAGTGAATGTGGGAACTCTAGTTCATTAAACAGATGTGTGCAGATGAAGCTACCAGGAAGATATTTTATAAACGAAAGTCCATATTTCCCCTTGCCATGTAATTAGATATTCTGTTTCAATCTAAGGCCCTTATTTTGCCAAAAAGGAATAATGACGCTTTCAAACGTGACGCAGCTGGGCAGATTTCAGCATCCGTGCAGAGAGAAAGGCAGGCCTACCCACCCTCCCAGCTTTAGAAGGAGGCTGCACAGGAGAAGAGGAATTCTGACCCCTCGAGGTGGGGAGGGAGAGGCTCTAAGCAAACCTGGGTCCAAAGAAGAAAGAAGAGGTGCTAACTGCTTATTGTCAAGATCTAGAATTTAAAAAAGCAAAGCAGTATTAAAACGAGGGATAAACCAGAATAGATGAGTCAATCCCCCTACTGCTTTAGAAAAAACAAAAAACAAGTAAACTCATAGTGGTTTTATCCACTTTTCCCCATCTCTCGAGGCATCAGCGAGAAGACTAACACACTCCTAAGGTGTGCAGAGAATTTCGATTGCTCAGGAGGAGTAAGATGTTGAAACTCAGCTCCCAGGATGTTGGCTCTGTCCCAGACACAGCAGAGCTGCTGAAAGGAGGGATCTATTCAGAATCTGGGAGGTCCTGGAGAGACTCAAAGGCTGTTAATCTGATGCAATTTAAAGAGAGGTAATATAAACAGCAGGCAAGAAGCGTATGAACAAGACCTGCCTGTCCTGAGGACAGAGGCCAGCTGCTCAGCAGGATGGGCTGTGAGGGCTGGGCTTCTTGGAGGACAAGAGCCCCTGGGATAGGGGGCAGTGGACACTCAGGACTGTCACCCAGACTCCCAGATTTGGCTGTGTTACATGGGTCAACTTACTCGACTACTCTGAGCATCCGTGCCCTTAACTTAAAATGGGCACACACCTACTGTACCAGATTGGTGTAGAATTTAAATAAGAAGGACTACAAAATGCCCAGCATGTGATAGTAATCAATCAGTCGGAACCCCTTCCACAGACCCGTTTCCTTAGCAGCCCCCCATCGTCTAAATCAATGGTTTCTTAACTCATCCATCAAAGACACTAGAAGCACTTCATATTTTAGAAAGAACTGAGTGTACATTTTATATTCTTATTGGAAAATTAAGTAAGCAACAATATGGAAACCTAGATTTCCGGTGGGACTTTGCATTAGATAGTTGACTGAAGGGAAGGCACCAGCCAATCCCCGTTTCTCGTCTTTGGCTGCGCAGTTCCGCGATTTTTGTCCCCGGGCCCTGAACTTAATTAGTGAGCAGAGCTCGGAGCCGTGGGGGAGCTGGCTTCCTGAGAAAGGCGGAGTGGGCAGAGCAATGCCTGGCCTGCCCTTCCCAGGCGGGCAGCGGAGGTGGTGGGCTCAAGGAGGCCGGGACGTGTGGATGAGGCAGGCCTGCCCCAGGCTCCCCAGAGGGACTTACGCAGCTCACACCCCAATTCCCCCTACGAAGGACTACACGGACAAACGTGTTTATAAAAACAGGCATTTGAAAACAAAATTTATAATTTGCAAAATATCTGAATAACAATAATAATATCAACACTTATCGACTGCTGACCCCATGCCAGGTGTTAGTCTAAGCTCTTTATGTGTATTAACTCACACCATCTGCCCACCAACCCAACAAAGGAGATGAAGTTATCCTCACGTTAGGGATCAGGGAGCTCAGGCCCCCGGGAGGGTCTGTGAACTAGCCACCATCCCAGAGCCAGTGGGAGCCGATCTGGGCTCCCACGTCTGGGCTCGAGACTGCATCAGTTTCAACCGGCTGATGTCAGGAGGGTCATTTGTGCAATCTCCCTCCTCAGAGCAAAGCCCTTTCCGGATCCTAAACGTAAATGCTTAGATTTACTTGTTTGGGGTTGGTGCCAGGGATTAAGTCACTAGAGTAGGCTCAGCAAAAGGCAGCTACAACCCCATTTGAAAGGCGAGGGTATTAAGCACTGGTGATTTTATTTTCAAGTGAAATAACCTTTCAGTTAGGTTTATCGGTCCTTATTTTTCAGCCATTTGTTGATTGCAAATAAATCTCATTGATATTAGTCATTCTGAGAAACAACAGAAAATCTATGGCTTTCTATTGTCTCTTAGGTTGTAAGAGCCTAACCCTAGAGCCTTGCACTGATACCACCCAAGGACAGAAACTGAGGGGTGGGCTTTGGACAAAAGCAGGGCCTTCAAGTGCCCACTTAACTGTAATTTCAGGAGCACAGAGAAGCAATAAAAAGACAACTATAATCAAAATAAAATAACCCAAGTGACATCAGTAGCCAGTCATTATATGGCACTCACTGCACCCAAGCCTGTCATGGGACCCCCATGAGGGAACTCGTCCAAGCTGGCCCTCGGAAACCTCCATTAATACCCTCATCTTACCATTATCTTTAAGAGCTTACAGAATTCTAATAGTTAACTCCATTTTATCCAAAGCAAAGCATTTATATGGTCCAATGGCCCCAGAGTAGGGTTGGATGTCCCCATTTAACAGTGGCGTGACCACAGGCCAGATCACACCTCAGGACCTCAGCTCCTCCCTTGTGCGCCCCCCACCCGCCAGGCAACGCTACTGATCATTCCTGTGATTGCACGCGGGTTGCACGAAGCCGTGCAGCAGACGTGCTCATACCGTTCGTGGCACAAGGTAGCCAATGAATGGGAGGCATTGTTATTCGGTGGACTGCCTTAAAAAAAGTATCAAGCTAAGACAGTTATTTAAACTTTACCAAAACCCTGATTATTTCTCTGAGTAGTTTCGACACTGAAACCAGGGACGGGTGCTGTATTACTCTCCTAGGGCTGTCTTAACAGAGTGTCACACACTGGGTGGCTCATAACAGCAGAAACTTACTCTCTCACAGTCCAGGGAGTGAGAAGTCCAAAGTCAAGGTGTCAACAGAGCCCCACGCCCCCGGAAGCGTCCATGCCTCTCTCAGGGCCCCTGGCATGCTAGCAGTGCTGGTGTCCCTGGCTTGCGCCTGTGTCACTGGAGTCCCTCCCTCCCTCTTCACATGGCCTGCTCCCCTGTGTCTCTGTCTCTTCTTTACCTCTTATAAAAACGCCAGTCATACTGGGTTTGAGCCACTCTAATGGCCTCCTCTGAATTTGATGACATCTTGCAAAGACCCTATTTCCAAAAACAGTCACATCCACAGGTACTGGAGGTTGGTACTCGAACATATATTTTTGAGGGACACAATTCATCCCATAGCAGTTGTCCCATAGATTTGGCTAACAGCCCCTCATGGATAGGGGAGGAGTTATAAACCTTCAAACCACATTCTATTAGCTCTGTGGAAGAGAAACGCCAGTTGGGTGACTCTGTGCCAGTTCTCGCTTAGTTTATTTTTTGTGATTCCAATGGATTCTTTATCAAGAGCTGCAAAATCACAACCTAATTTCTGGAACTCTCAAGATTATATGGAGAAAAGAAAACATGGTCCAGCTTTTAACATGAAAGGACACTCAGGACTGAATACGGTGCCGTGCAAGCCAATAACCCGAGAAAATGTCCAGCCGTGTTGCCCCCAGCCAATCCTGACATACTGGTCTGTTCCTGTCGGCTCTTGCCCTGCCTGCAAGGCAGCAATGGGCTGCAGTGTTTAGAGCACCTGGAGGCAGTTAGCGCCAGTGTCAGTCCACACACGAAGAGCAGAGGAAATTCAGGGCTTTGAACAATTTTGATCCTTCTGGAGTTGGTATGCTTATTAGTCCATAGCAGTTTGTTTTTCCCGAAGGTTCAATGCCGCAAGCCTTTCCTCCCCACATTCTCATGTTGATGATATTGTAGAACAACATCATTGGGACTGAAGGGGCAAAGACTTGACCCCAGCTCTGTCTACCTGCGAGATGGTCAGCGCAACCTCTGGGCAGACCTGCGTCTTCGAGGCCATTCTGTCCGGACTGGGCATCTGTCTCCTCCGGCTCTTTACTGCAAAGCCACTGGAAGGGGTGAGACCACAGAGCTCACGGCTGCCAGCAGGGAGAGCTTCTGCCCCGGGACGCACAGGTGGGTCAGATCGTCCCAAACTTTCAATTTCCTGATAGGAAACATCTGGTCCTTTGAGAACTAATCATCTCCAGTGGAGTAAAAGAAAGGCCTGCATTGGCTTTGGGGGGCAGTAATGTCATAATGAACCACTAATCATCAATCCTGTCTCCTAAGCACTGGGTGAAGATTTTATATCTTTGAAGCCAATCCTTTTGTGCACTGATGTCATGCCAAAGAACAAGCCCAGAATTAGAAGTGACACTTCTTTAAATGTAAATGGCTTCAGAGCCATTTTCCAGCTCCTAAAAAAAATAAATAAATAAAAAAAAATAAAAATGGGCTGTCAGCTCCAAGAAGCCACCCTGTCCTGATGGATACGTCTTGGGGTTATTTGCTGCCCCCAGTCAGGGAGCTGCAGCAGCCTATCTCGTCCCTCTACCAGCCAGCAAATGGAGGAGCTCACGAGATGGATGAGCGATCCTCTGCCGACAGTGTGTGCTGTCTACTCAGCGCAATTCCAGGGCCAGCCGGAGAGCCGGCCTCGAGCCACACACATTCATCAGCAGAGAGGGGAACTGGAAGGTGTGTTGTCTGTTTTCTAGAGGAACTCTGAATTGCAGATTTCTTGTCTACCCCGGGCTCCCTGTCACCAAGTCCTCTCTCCTGGTCCATGTAGAAGATAAGGATCCTATCGTATAAATGTATGTATTAGATGCCATCAGGCAGCACTACATTAAAGCAGAAGGGGTGTGGGTATTCGAGCAGAATCCTAGCTTCATGATGCATGCCAGGAACATGTACTGGCTGTGTGTTGCAGGTTGGGTTTTCTTGGAAGTGGACTTTTGGATGGAGACTCTTGCATAGAATACTTATGAGGGACCATTCTCCACACTGGTACCTATGGGAGGGAGAGAGAGGGCAGGACAAAGGGAAAAGCTGAGCGGTGATGTAGCCCTAACAAGGTCCTTGGCAGACCCTCTAGGATGCTCTAAGGACAGGATGGCCATCCAAGTTGTCCCAAGTTGGGGGAGGGGGCCATGACTTTATCCCCCCACATTGATCAGTCACGGGGTGTGGCTGCCTTTGGAAGGAGACTGACGGTGAAGGGCTGTCTGCCTGACCGCATGCATAGGAGCTGCGGAAAGGCTATACCAGAGAGGAGCCCGAAGGGCACTCGGCATCTCCGCTAAAGCACGTGACTTCAGAAGCTGTGTGCCCACTCTCAGCCTCAGTTTCTTTATTGCTAACTGGGTGATTATAATGCCTATCTCATAGCGCTTTCTCTTTAAGACACATAGCAATCGGCCCAGATGGGTTGTGAGCTCCAGCAGGAAGGGGTTGCGCCTCTGAATTTTACCTTCAGGACAAGCAAATGTCACACCCACATAAGATGTTCCAAAAACATTCACACCAAATGAATTCAAAACTTATCATCCCCACCCCAAAGCAGTCAGTCCCCTTGAGGAACTCCCAGGAGCTGCTGACAAGGACCCCTGTGAGGGAGGCGCCGAGGGCCACTGGCGGGCTCTCTGTGCACTGCCCTGAATCCTGGCCAGCGGCGACCTGCCTTCAGTGAGTCCAGGGCTAGTTTGCATGGAGTTCAATCACTGAACCAGTGTGAATTCGCAGGCTCTTTCTTCTTCTTCTTTTTTCCTTGCACCACTCCCTATTTCCACCTGCAATTTACACTAGGGCACTAGCTACTTGCTTTGCTGTAGACCTTTTATTATTATTATTATTATTATTATTATTATTATTAATTTTGGCCATTGAAATCAGTTCTTCCTTAATTGGGAACTTCAAGGACGGAAGCAGGGGCTTGGTTCTCATGGATTTGTACCTAGAATCCCTGCTTTAGTGCTGTTTACACAGCAGACCCTTACTAAGCAGCGAGAAAAGTAAATGAAAGACAGAGTGAATCGTTAAAAAGAAAAAAATTCAAGAAAAAGGAGCAAAAGGAATTTGACAAACTGATTTGGACCCTCCTGAGACACAAGTTGTTATGAACACTGTTTTGGGACCTGAGGAGCAGTCTCAAAGCCATCGCTCAGGTGCTCAGGTGACAGGGTAGCGCAGGCGCTGGGAACCCACAGCACCAGGACTTGTTTTTGTCCCTTACACCTGAGAGTTCAGGGCTGCTGCACTTCTGTCTGCTTTGAGGAACACGAGTTCTGCTGTGACAACGCAGGCTGTCAAATAACAGGCCATTTGGTCACGCCCAGCATCAAAGTAGAGTTTACTCTTCTAAAGGTGTCTTGGCAAAGAGGAGTTTTGATTGGGGATTGGGGTTCTTGTGGGGTTTGGAGACAAGGGCATCACCCCTGAGCAGGGGAACAAATGGACGAAAGCCATGCATGCTGAAGTGGGCACAGGGTGTCCTACAACGAAGGAGAACCCACAGAAGGCTGTTCTGATTGGAAGAGACAGTTCAGGTTAGGGGCTCTAAGAACCAGGCCATTTCAGATCACAGAGCACAGCATTCTAGAATGAGGGCTACAGTTTCTCTGAGGTTTGTTTGCCCCAGATTTTTTCCTTGGAGGACCTCTCCTTCCTCCACCTGGGGGTCCAGTTGGAGGATGGTTTCCTGTGCTCTGATCCTGGGCCCACAGGAGGACTGTGACCCAGGTGCCCAATGTTTTCAATCCATTACCTTGACAAGGGTGAGTTGTCCACATGGGCAAAGGATCCCAGCAGGGCCAATTAGAATTCTTCTATGGTAGATTTACCAATATTGGGTGAGAAGTCCCATTTCTACTGAGCTTGCTAAGTCAGAAGCTGGAATGTGGACCTGTAGGGGATGCAACTCAGTATCCAGGGATTTTTCTATAAAGCCTCGACAGGTCCAGCTAGGTGGACCCCCGAGCCAGAGAGACCCCATTTCCTGTTGCAAGGACAGCCAGCAACTGCCACCTCCACCCATCCTGCTGCTGCCAACTCCACACCGGGGTCCACCATTCACAGCCCTTCATTTCCCAGTACGGTGTGTATTTATCCCACCAGCATTTCATCAAGTGCTGAGTGTCTACAAAGCCCTGGGCCCTGCTAAAGTTAAGAAAGCATGAGACTTATTTGGAATTGTTTGCAGGTCAGTCAGGAAAGACAAGACAAACAATGCACCTGAAGAAATATGTTGAAAGACAGCAACAAACCTATCTTTGCCGAGAAAGATTTTAGATGGCAAATGGATCTATAGGATGGCTTGTCAAGCCAGATGCATTTCATCAAGCTGAATCCAGTTGGTTACTGCCACTTTGAGATGCATGTACAGGAACATCCCTCTTCTTCCAGGGTTGTGGAAAAAGTGAATAAAAAAAACAAAACAAACAAATGAACAAAAAATCACAGATAGCAAAATAAGATATAGTTAAGAGAAAGGGGGGCCATAGAGTAAGAAAGGAATAGACTTGAGATAAAATATAGCTAATAAAGTATAAAATTTTAATTGTTTTATAAAGCTTCCTTTGAGTATTACATTTTTTTAAAATGGAGCCCTAATGTGGACACATCAGACGTTTTCCCCCTCTGTTGAGAGTAACTCATGCTAAGTCCTACCGAATCAGGCAGCAAGAATCATGTTATTACACATTCTGATTTCTCGGGCTCGTTTCCCATGGGGCCGCCTTGATTGAATCAGTCTTTTCCCGCACAGAGATGTCAGATTAACCACGTAAGGGAGAGAACATCTGAAATCAGGAGAGACAACATACCATCCACAGTTCCGTTCTCTATCTGTCTTTGGGGGAAGCGTTATGATAAAGCCCCTGTGAAACCAAGCATAACGGCTTTGAAGGTGAGCCCACATCATGCCTCATAATGAGGCCAGCCAGCCTCATCAGAACAGAGTCTGAACACACTTCATCTCCATCAGCAGTAAGTCAGCCCAGGGCAGCCTGAGGCCAAGGCAAGGCCTTGGGGAGAACACTGCATGGGCTCTTGGAAGACGTCAGCCCACCAAAGACAGAGAGTGCACACTACTCTGTAAATACTGCCTTGGAAATGAAGAAAAATGGCTCCACATACAGTTAACAAGTTGCCTCTTATTTCTCCGGTTAAAGAAATGCCAACCCCCACACTGCACATTGGCCTTATAAGGGGGGAAATGAAACACCACCAAATCTCAGATTCAAACTAAATGCAAAACTTTCAGGAGATTAGAAGTCTGAAAAATATGTTTACATTAAAATAGCAAGAACCTTTGTATGGAAAGCCATAGAATCATAGTAATTAGCCTGGTAAAGGTATTTATAATTTATTCTGAAAGGCAATTGAAGAAAGGACTTTTAAAAAGCATTTAAGAAGAGTAAGAGTAGAAAAAAACATTTCCCACTCTGGAAAACTGAAAGAGAAAGAAGTCACGTGCTATATATAGCTTTTACTTTTATGGGAAATGTGCAAGTAAAATACACATGTAGAAAATTATGGTGCTTTCTGCTATGAAAATATAGCAAAGAATCAATACATTAAAGATTTTCTTGTATGAATTCATTTTTAAGTAGGTTCTCAATTTCACCCATGTACTCGTTTTAATGGAATTTTTGCTTTCCTTGAACAGATCCTAAATTTACACATGGAGCAGGAGTGCTTCATAAGAGTCAACTGTGAACCAGTCAGAGTCAAGGTTATACCTTTAACCCCTCAGAAAAGGACCTCTTGCCCTGAGAGAAGAGGAAAAGTAACTCCCAGCTTAGAGCATGCAGTTCACAATTATGGCGGATGCTCTGGGTAGTATTTCTACACACTTCTAGGGTCCAGAGATTGGGAATGATTTCCTTGGCTCCTTTGTCCCTCGGTTCTGCCAATCTGATGCCCTCGTGGGGGACTCTGAATTGGAACTGAGTTACATGGGGGGAGGCAAGGTGCTAAGTCCCCATCTGCTGGTATTAGATGGTGACAAAAGTAGCACAGATCTGCAAATATAGCAGCATTTTCTGAATTCAGCAGGTGGCTTCTAGTGGCTTCCAGATGCTTCTGCAGCTGTGGCAGAAATGTGCCTGATTTGGGCAGAATGGCGCCTTTGTGCAATCAAGCAGCATTGCTAACAATTCCTTGATTTACTGCAGAAGACAACAGCCTGGCCACTAAGAGGTGCTCCTGGGAGAAACACGAGGGCTGCTGCTCCAGTGTCCCCAGGGACTCTGTAACAGGCACCGCCTTGTGTTAAATCCTGTTTTCCTTAAACCTGCTGGCGTAGGTCCTACTGAGAGCAGCTAGACCTTCACCAGAGCAAAAATGAAGGGTTGGCCAGAAGTGAATTCCCAAAGACGGGAAGATATGTCATTCTTGGCAGACACACATATTTCATGGTACGAAGAAGGTGGACCATGAGAAGCACAGGCTTTGTCTCAAGGTCCTAGGGGCACATTTGTTCCTACACCTCTGGCGCAACACAGCCCTGACTGTCATGGCTAAATAAGGATAGACGTCTCCAGGCTTCTCCATGAACAGCCTGGTGACAGAGGAGCCGCTGAGCTTTCTTCAGAAGGTCTGCTACAGACTCGGGACGCACCACATGGAGAAATACTCCTGCCAATGTCGTGACCTAGGGATCTTTGCGGATGACAAAGGCTGCTTTAAAGATGCTGGAGTATTTCAGCTACAAATTATACATGGAGCTCTTGGTAGGATGTGCTTCATGGCCAATTTAACGCTTCCTTCCAAAGTCAGGAAAATAATGCCTTTTTGATAAAATGCACTTTCTAACTTTTAGAAAGTCAGAGGACTGGTGGGAGAGGACACTTTTACACATATGAGATAATTAATGATGGTAATTGCATCTAGCTGAAGCAGTAGGATAGAAATTATTGTGATATTTATAGGATGGAGATCAGTTTCAAAGTACACAGAAACTGTAAATACCTAGGGCTTGTGCCAATCCCTTCGTGTATGGTGAAGTGGGGGCGGTGTGGGGAGGTGGCACTGGGGGCGCGGGCAGCAGGCTTCTGGCTGTGCACCTGAATCTAATCAGCTGTGTGGTCTTGGGATGGCCACTCATGTACATATGGTTCAGTGTTTTTATTTGTAAGCTGTGTTATATACAAGGCCTCTTTCATCTATAAAGCTCTCATCTGTTACTTAAATACATTTGAAAAGTCTTTGCTTTTTAAATATGCTTCTAAAAGTCTTAATTCCTTAGGGAGCAGAAACATAACCTCTTCGAGTATGGAGACAGGGATCCTACAGTGAAAGAGAACTGGCTCTGGGGTAAGACTGAGTTCCAGACAAAGCTCCTCAGCGAGCGTGCGCTGTAACCCTGGGCAAGCTAACGCAATTCCTCCAGCCTGATTTTACAAATGATAGTGGTAGCTGACTCATGGGGTCATTGTGCTGAGTCAATATATCATGTATCGACAGTGCTGAAATTACTAAAGTTTATTAATGAGGAAACAGCCTGATAGAAGGGAAATACAAGTTACATACTAGGAGGAAATTTGTGACACAAGATTGACAAAGCATTAGTGATTATATATATGTAAATTAAAAAGAAAAAAAGACTGAGAAGCAAAATCACCCAATTAAAAAAAAGGCAAAGCATGTAAACTGGCATTTGACAGAGGAAGAAAGAGATGAAGAGATGTTAACCACCATGAGTGACCAGGAAAATGCAAACCAAGACCATGACAGAATGTCATTTTGAATCCATTTAGTTGGCAATGGTTTAAAAGTATGAAAATACCAAGTGCTTAAGGGAGTGTGGACCTACAAGAGCTCTTACCTGTTGAGTGTGTAAAGTGCACACTGGTGCACACATTCCTGAAAACCATGTGGCATTGTCTCTAAAGTGGAATGCTCACAGACCCAGTACCCCAGCATGCATAATCCCATTGCCCACGGGAACACTTGGCACATGCAAGACAAGATGTATATAAAATATTCACATCTGCCCTGTCACCATGCCAAAGACTGGAAACATCAACAAAAGAATGGATGAATAAACCATCCACAGTGGAACACATCGCAGCAGTCAAAATGAATAAGCTACCGTTCACACTGTATACAATGATATCAAAGAACATTAGCCATACGGTACAAAGTAAGAAAAAAAGTAAGCTCCAAAGTTCACATAAAACATAGCTTTTGTATCAGGCTATATAAAGAATAAATATAGGATTCAGGGTTCAGGGTGTGGTGTGGTTATTCTCTGTGGGAAACTGAGGGCCTATGGATGTTAGCTAAAGATTATTGGTACAGCCTTAGCTTTTTTGAGGGGGCTGAAATCGTGGGTGCCTATTGCATTGTTAAAATAACTGAATAAAAAAATAACAGCAAACCATGCAATGGCTAATGATGAGAGTGTGTCATGAGGCACAAACTATGGGTAATCCAATTCTTACACCTGGAGTCCAGAAGAAGAGAATCCATATACGTCAGTAAGTCCTTGAGGATTGCTGCTAAGTGCACATGTTCTGAGCCTCTTTTTAAGGGTCCACACACGTTCTAAGATGTTAGAGACAGATATACTCCAGACACAGGCTTCCACAGCTCGCTGTGGATGTGGAAGGGCCCTCCCTCAAAGCTGACCATGAGCAGACAGGGAGCAGATCAGCACTAACTCCTTCCACAGATGTGGGTCATGAACTCCTTTTTTTTTTTTTAATAAGACTTCATTTTTTAGAGCAGTTTTGTTTACAACAAAATTGAGAGGGCGGTATAGAGATGTCCCACCTACCCCCTGCCCCCACACATGCAAAGCCTCCCCCAGTCCCAACAGCACTCACCAGAATGGTACGTATCTCACCAAGTAAGAACCTACACTGACACGTGTCATCACTCCAAGTCCATCACCCTAGGGCGCTGCTCCCTTTAAATACCCCCTAGAACTAGGAGCACCCTTTCTCCGGTGTGATTTGGAGATCCATGCACTGTTTAATTCAGACCCCATTAACTGGTCTCCCAAATCAATGTCCAGTTGGGGGATGCCCCCTTTCACACTAAATGGTGCCCTGAGCCTGTGGTCCCTTTAACACAATGTGATCCGTAGGACGATGGATTTCATGTGCTCTTTCACTTCTACAGTTAACTGAATGTTGGCTTTGTGCCTGCAGCTAGGTATGGCACTAGGGGACCTAAGAAATAAATTTTGTCTTTCTGAACATGGCTCATGGTAGAGTGATGGAGACACACATGAAAAGTACGAATTGTAATAAGTGGTCTTGAACCTCTGAGTCAGGAGGGCATGTGAGTTGTATGTGTTCCCTGTGTCACACGCCTCCTCTTAGACCCTATCCCACAGAGGTGGGTTCAGTGGTCCTGGTGACTCCTAGTAGGCATCCCAGATGGGGAGGTGGCTGCACCCAGGAGTGCTGCCAGGAAACAGAGGCCTGGGGCAGCCTCAGGACATCTTTGCATGGGCATTTGTGTGTATAAATCACAACATTTCTTCGTGTTTGTTAGTGTTTTTTCTTTGGGTCAGTTCATTGAGGTATAATTTGCATTAAATTATATGTTAATATTTACATAGAGTAAAATTCAGTCTTTTAAGTATACATTTCTATGACTATTTGATAAAAGCTTACAATCATGTAACCTCCACCATAATCAAGGGCGCTTATACAGAATAGCTATCGCCCCAGAAAGGGCCCTCGAGCTGCCCTGTAGCCAGCCAGCAGTCTATTTTCTGCCTCTGCAGTTTTGTCTTCTCCAGCAGGTCATGTGAGCAGAGTCACACAGTATGTGACATCTCTCACCCAGCACCATGCAGCCGAGGCCGATCCTTGTGGTCGCCTGCATTCGCCCTTCACTCTCTTTCTGGTTGAGTTATATTCCGTCGGATGAACCTACCGGTTTGTTGACCCATTCACCACCTGATGGGCATTTGGGTTTCTTCTCAATAAACCTTTTTGGCAGCTGGCGGATAACTACTGTCATTCCTTCACCTGGGGGGCTGGCGTAAGTGTCATTTTTTGTCATCTATC
The DNA here is from genome assembly GCA_033961575.1 of Aselliscus stoliczkanus. Lineage (NCBI taxonomy): Eukaryota > Metazoa > Chordata > Mammalia > Chiroptera > Hipposideridae > Aselliscus > Aselliscus stoliczkanus. The sequence continues at coordinate 109,037,300 of CM066728.1, forward strand.
CAGACCCTCTTCAATACACAGGTAAGAATCAGGGGTAGTTGAACTGGAGACATACTCTCGGCTATGCATATGTGATCTCCTTTGATCCTTACTGCATCCTTATGAAATAGGCACTTATTTCCACTTCGTAGAGGAAAAAATTGAAGCTGGGCAGTTTAGTGGTTGCCCACATTCACCTAAATTTTAAAGGCCCCCAGTGCATAAGCAGCACACACAATTAAACTATTAACCCAAATAAACCCAGGTAGGCATGCTAACTTATCCAATACGACAGGGATTGCCAGCCACCGTTTGATCTGAGCTTAGAGGACTCCTGCATGACATCTGGTCTCTGGGGCCTGACGGTCAAGTGTGGTCTCTGTCCCAACCCATTTGAGCCCTCTGGATGCAGAAACAACCACACAGGGGCCATTTCTTCTGGGGCAGCCTCACATGACACAGAATCACAGCTCTGCCTGATAATATCCTGACTTAGGTTAGAATGTGCTATTTGAGGGAAATTTAAGTCTTGAGGTGTGAAGCCTTTTTTCCCTTAAGATAAGGACCATGACATTATTAATATGAAATTGCTAGGGCCCATCTCAGCCTCTTGGAAGAGGCCTTCATAAAGAAGGGCCATGAAGCTAAGGTGACATTGGTTACTATTCCTCAGGCTGTTTGTACTTATTTTTCTTTAAACACCACCAGTACATGTTTTGAGAAAACTTTAATGGAAACTAATTCAATAGAGCCAACTTAATTTATTACGCCATCAATATTTTTAGCACTTTTCTGTGAACAAGAAAACATTAGCCATTAATCGTCTGGAGGAATCTGTCAGACCCCGCAGGTTAAGTCAACTGGACTCGATGAACTGACCTGTAGATTGTTGCAGCCCCACATGTGGATAAGCCACAGAATTTCTACTTTCAATTAGATCAAAATACAGAACAGACTTAGGTGAAATTTTATCAGGCCACCAACTCAGCTGAGCAAACAATATAATGCTTTTAAACTAATTTTGTTATAGCAGAATTCTTTTTCATCTTCAGCCTCTTCCTCCAGCAATGACCACAACTTAATCTCAGTCAGTTTTGGACAAATGCAGGCATTTTGCTGTTTCCTCTCCAGCCATCCAGGGGATCTTGTCTGAATCCCAGCCTGGCAGTGGGGGTTGATGGAAAGCCGAGGCAGGTGGAGGAGGTGGTGCTTGGTCATGGGTTATTAGCTCTCAGCATTGCTTTCCCTGGAGGCGCTTCAGGGGCTGCCCTCGCTCCACACCTGCATGCCTGGCAGGGCCTGCCTCCTGGCCTGTTCCTCGTTGTCAGTCCTAGGTCCAGTGGCCGGGCCCCAACGGTGATGACTTCTTTCAGGATCAAGCTCTGCTCTTCCCTGGGCTATGTTAGTGATCCCTATGATCAGTTTGAGAATTCTGGAGCTGACCAAGGAAAGACAGGACCGTGAGATGATGGTTCCGCACAATAAGCTTTACAAAGTGGTGGTTGGACAGGATGGCATGAGAGGAGAAGTCCCTCCCAGCAGGAGAACTTTCAGGGACAGCTGCACAAGGCCACTGGCCAGAAAAGAAAGAGGGGAATGGAGCTTCCAAGGGGAGTGGAACTGCAGGGGGGCTACATGTGTACATGATGTCGCTCAGCCGCTGGGGAGTCTCTGGTGCAGAGAGCTTCAAAGGGCCACAGTGGCCTGTTCCTTTTACAGACATGGCTTTTGTCTTACCTGTGGCTGGCAGATGCGGGGTGCAGCTTCTTGGGATGCGCAAAGCAAGTATGATCCAAATGGGTAAGAATCTGCCTATTTGGGTTCTATTGAAAGCAACTGGACATGTAAATATTTGAGTGTGGTGCCATCTGGCTTTGAGCTAATGGTCACAACCTACTGTGAAGAAGTAAACCTTCCGGGGCCATGTTTGGCCAATTTATACAATAATCCCTACACAACACTGGGTCACTCAGCAAGTTGTTGAGTGACTCACTGAGGCTCTCTCAGCATTAATCCCTCCCCTCATGCTTTTGATTGGGCACCATGCTGAGTGTCAAGGGGAGGGGACTCCATGAGTCTCACTCTCTCTTGGATTCTAGATACTGAGACATGGGTCTTTTCCAATCTGTTCCCAAATTGGTCTAGGTATTTTACACAAAGTATTTTAGAGTGAATCAGAGAGTTGGCAAGAAAGTCAGGATTCCACAGAGAATAAAATATGAGGAAAATCAGGAAACCTTTGAGGTATAGTCTGGGATGACCCCTCAGCCAATCTCTGCTCAATGGCATAGAGTCTGATGACTTGTGTTTGGGTTCAGCCACCTCATGATTCCCCCTTGGATTCAACTCAATTCCTGGATTAAATCATGAACTAAATGATATCAGGTTCATTTATGTGTAGATTCATGATCTGTCCTTGTGCAAATATGCATTAATCCTAACTGTGTTTTACTAGTTGGGTTATCTGCAAATGTGATAAAGAGAATCTTAAAATTAAATCGGTCCCTGAAACTCAAATGTCTGGAATTTTCATCCCTATCAATATTGATATGAAGAGTAACTGATTTACTCAACAAAAGCTTACTGAATGCCTACAATATTATATACTTAAATCATGAAAGAATAATGACATTTTTCTAATGCATCTTTAAGTAAACATTTCTACCCTAGCCCAGTTGTTTTAAGTCTTCCTTTGGAATAGGGACGTATTTGCTGCCTGTGCTGAGAGGATATTTTCCACTCAACACTGCTAATGCTGTGATCTCTAAGGCATAGATCTCCACTATTTCCTGGGACATCATTATTCGGTCATTTCTCCCAGTAATCTGATAGAGAGCTTCAAAGAAGAGAGTGACAGCAAGGCTGGCATCCCTAATGTCTTGTCCATTTCTCAAGGTAGCTAGAATGTGAATGCCTTTTATGACATATCAAATAGCCATGTACAAGAATATTGGTTTCTATGCAATTTTTTTAAATGAAAGAGAAACCCATGTGACATATCTGAGGGCAGGATTTAAATCTAAGAGCTCTTCTTTCTTTGCTAAACCCATCCTATTTCTGGGGAAAACTAGGGCACTGATGTGAAGATGGTTTAAATGTGATTTCAGATTTTCAAGACACTTTTTCTTGTAGAAAATGTGCTGTCATTGTTTGGAAAAAATAATCCAAGTGCATTGATGTGACCATGCGACTCATAAACAGTAAGCATAAAACTACTGGAATAAGAAAGAAAAGTGTGGTGAATCCAACTGAACTCAACGTAAGTGATCTGCATGAGATCACACCTAAAAGAAAAGTTCACACCTTAAAAATCCAATCATAAATACCAAAGGTATAGGTGTGATGTCACAGGTACAACTATAAATTCAAAAAAGCATCATCTTATATTATAGAAGTTATGGTATGGAAGAAGTGAGAGTGGCTTTGTTTGGGAGCTTGTAGGGCGGCTGCTGATGTTATCACACTCCGTTCACAAACAGGCCCAATGTCTTTCAGCAAACTTCCTTCACTGGGCCAAAGCTTGTCATGGCCTCCACCCATCGCAAAGCTAACAGCAGTCCACATACAGGAATGGAAGCGAGGGGCCACCAAATTGTAGGGGGCTGAGGGTTGAGTAGTGTTTGTTTCAATGGAGGAGGATGTATAGGGAATGACAATAATATTATATATCAGATTTTTTATTCATAACAATACTAGGTAATAATATTTTCAACTCTTTCTCTGTTTGAGCACTAATCTTTTATGCTGTATCTAATTTCATCTTCATTTCACCAGCTCAGTGTGTCAAAGCCAAGACCTAAACTCAGGTCTGTGATTTGCCAACTCAAGGCTTTAACCAGTATTCTTTACAGTTAATCATCACAGTTCTCCTCAGAGTTCTTACAGATAATGTGTGGTCTTGCCATTGCTTCAGACAAAAGAAAAAGTCAGTATTCTTGCTAGGTAATCACACCTCAGGCAGCAATATTGTTTTTAATTGCTCTACTTTCAACTTTCTCTGTAGATCTGAGAAATGCCTGTTTATTTTGATAGTTCTACTATATTCACTTTTTTTTTTTTTTTTTGCTAAGTTTACCTGTTTTCTGTAGATGACTTGCTTGGATCTCTGAAAGCCTCTTTCTACAGGGGTAAGCTCTATACCACGGATCTTACAGGCATCATCCCAGCATCATCTTTCATTCCACACTTGTGACTGGTCTGTTTCACAGTTCTAAGAGTTGTGGGAAAAAGTCTGATTTCTCCACCTTCTTTACAGCCTCCGTCCTCAAGGGAAATCCATCATTTAGGAAAGGATGACAGAAGCCACTTGCCCATAATAAATGTGTTTCATCCTCAGCTCTCTATAAATATCTGAGTCGTCCACACACTGGGGTACTGCGTGCTGCTTTCACCCATCAGTGTTGGATTTTGTGACCCATGATGTCCCACCAATTGCCTTTCCAAAATGTCAGTCTACACAGTCCTATAACAGCAAGAGCAACCAACAACTTGAATGTACCACTATATTATCCACTGTTTCATACATTAAAATGGATGTAAGTTATGTTAATGGAAAGAAAATTGCTCTATTTAATTAAAAGATTTTCTTTTCCATTTGACAAAAATGTTAATGGGAAGAGGAAAAATTTAAAAATTGTAGAAAATGCATATTCATCTCCTATGGTTTCCGTGCAACATCTTAAAGCTCCAATTTTGTAAATGCAATCATTTTCTGAGTCAATACATTTGAGTGGTTATTTATTAAGATTTATCTGTCCCTGAATTACATTTGCAGGTCTATCTGTTTGCATTTGGGGTGGCTAATTCTTTGGTGTGTGTGCTGGGGGTGAGGCTATTATGCACATTGTACAATGTTTAGCAGCCTGCCCTCTACTCACTAGATTCCAGTAATGAGCTGCAGTGTGACAACAAAAATGTCTGCAGGCATTGCCATTGCCAAATGCCCTTGGCAGCCAAAATATCACCCAGTTGACAACCTCCAATATATACATTTTATACATGCACTTTTTGGCTTTGGTGTTTTTCAGGTATATAACATTGCAACTGGAAAAAAAATAGACTCTGTTATCTTACTTGAGGTTAAAAACAAAAGATAGCATTCCGAAATAAAATAACTACATAGATATATACAAAACTACATTAACAGAGAACAGACCCTCCTGCCTTGATTTAGGAAAAATGCTGAGTTAGTTGTTTCTGGTGTTTAACAAATTACTTCAAAACCTAGCAATGTAAAAAATAAACATTTACTATCTCAGTTTCTGTGAATCAAGAATTCAAGAGTCAGCATAGCTACAGGGGCAGTCCTGGCTGTTAGGCCGCTCACAGATTACGGCCAAGATGGCATTCAGGGCTCCGGCCACCACAAGGCTAGACTGGGACTGCAGGACTCTCTTCTGAGACACCCAACCGCAGCTCCTCCCGAGCTGTTGGACGAGGGTGACCTCCGCCTTTCCCAGCCATGATGGCATCTCAGGGCTGCTCCCACCACATGGCACTGGCTTCCTCCAGCATGGGTGGGCTGAGAGCATGGAGATGGAAGCCACGTGCTTTCGATCATCTGATTTCAGAAGTGACAATCCATCTCTCCTGTAATATTCTGTTGGTTAGAAGTGAATCCATATGATCTGCGCACACATGGTGGGAGGGGACGACAGCAGCAGGCAGAGGCCAGAGCGAGCCGCCAGAGAGCTGCTGCCACGGTCTCCTGCACACAAATAGTTAGCTTCCTTGAGAAACGCGGATCAGGGCCTCCTTTGCTTTGCTGATCACCAATTCCAGAGCTTGGGACCCTTTTCTCGGCTGAATTCGCGCTCTTGCCGAGGCCCACAATCTCATAAGCAACTTTGTCCGTGTATCCCCTGAGTCACTTTTGAGTCAACCCCCAGCCCTCTGCCCCCACCAATCTTCATCTGAACTCCTCGCTACCAGAGCACCCAACAACTCACAGAGATCACCATCAGTGACCTCACAATGGGGGAACCCTTCCTTCCTACTACTGAGGCTGTAGCCAAGGAGATGGTTCTTTACACCCCTGGGGAGCTCTGAAGGCTGCGGTGGCATGGACAGGTCCTTCAGTTGGCATCCAGTGTCCAGTCCAAGCTCCATGTCTCACGGTGCCTCTTTGGGCTTGTTTTTCTGACTCTGAAACTTTTCCTGATGGGGAGGGACTGATATGACCCACCTCTCAGGACTGTGAAATGAAGAAACACTGAATAGACAGTTCCCTGGACATGGTCGGATGTTTTAAATGAAAGTTTTCTTATATCCATGGATTTCTATAAAGGGGCAGCTGCTAATGGTGCCTTACATACAGTGCTCTGGGTTTGTGTTAAATTAAAACTAAATACAGTTGATTAGTCCAGCCTGGATTTTCACTGGCAGGGAAATCTAAGTTACTTTTGGAAAATTCTCTGAGTTCCAAAATGTCTGATTTGAAGCGAGCTTTTGAATAATGGCTAATTTTAATTTGAGGACTGCCTGTGAGAGTTAGATTTGCTTCTTTGTACTTACTCATGATTTCAACTAGAATTCCTGACAGAACCATCCTTTTAGTCAGAGTGTGGGAAAGATTCCTGGAATAGAAAACAAGAATTCTGGAAACGGGCCTTCTACCAATTATTGTGTACATTTGGGGCAGGTGGCTTCATTTCAACTGACCTCATTTCCCTAAGTTTATAATGAATGAGGCATATTGATGAGGTAATTTCCAAGGCTGCCTCTGATAAAATTCTGTGCTATTCATCTTGTTGCAAACAGTAATGTCATGGGGAAAATCATCCAATAAAGCAGACAAGATTTTCTAAAATATGTCCCTAACATTTCACGTCACTTAGAAAGGATCACTAACTTTTACACTGATAGGTATATGGAAATGTATTGAGCTATATTATTATATTTTGCCACTCCTTGAAAATCACAATGGAAAGTTGTAGAAAGACTTTCTTTAGTAGAAAATAATGACTGTCAGAGGATGTTAGTGACCACCTTATTTTGAAAAGAGGTGAGTAGAGAAGAAACAAACATTTATTTGCCTTTTTCTAGATGAATGGTGCTACTGGCTAACCAAGTAGTGGATGAAGAGAAGGTTTCATTTTAGAAGTACTCCAGCTAATAAATGAAGAAGGTATAACAAAATTAGAATATGACTTTTTGTAATTCCAATGATTAGTGGATCCAGTCATTGAGTATCAACAGCAGCTAATGTCATACAGCCAGATCCTGTGAGCCTTCTCCTTGAAGTCCATGGTACCATCTTTGAAGCACTCTTGCCATAAAAATTGAACCTGAATCTGATCAAGCTCATCTAGGCTCAACTATCTATGTGAAGAAAATAGAGGACAGGGCCAGCCGAGTGGCTCAGTTGGTTACCAGTTCGCTTAAGAGTGCCAGCTCTGAACAACAGGGCCACCAGTTCGATTCCCACATGGGTCAATGACGCTGCACCTGAGCTGAGCTGCCAACAGGTGGCAGGATGGCTCATCTGGTGACAGCATGTGCTCCTAACATCAAGACTGCCTGTTTGATGGTGGGCTACGCCTGCCTGCAACTAAGACTGAACTCCACACCTTGAGCTGAGCTGCCGCCTGAATGGCTCAGTGGATAAAACATGCATTCTTAACAACAAGGCTGTTGGTTCAACTCCCCCATGGAATGGTGGCTACACCCACTGCAACTAAGATTTTAACACAGCACCTTGACCTTAGAGGCTATGAGCTGCGGATGGGCAGCCAGATAGCGACTGGCGCCCTCCACAACTAAGATTGAAGAACATCAACTTGGCTGGTCCCCTTCCCCTATTCCCCAACACTGTTCCCCTCCCCCAATTCCCCAATTAAAAAAAAGAAAAGAAAATAGAGGACAATGCAACATGTAAATAACAATATGTGGATACAAACAGCAAAATCCAGTATGTGGAAAATTTACAGGACAAATTGATCTTATTTCTTTTGCAAATATAAAGGGAAAAAGGATATGGAGAGAAAACTCTACTGATGAAAAGTGATGTAAGAGGTTTATCAATCAATTATAATGTGCAAATGGTTCCTGCATCCAAATTCAAACAAACTGTAAAAACTATAAAGAAGACTATTTGTGACATTTATGAGACAATTAGAATTTTGAATACTAGAGGCACTTGGTGAAATTAAGAAATTACAAGTTTAAGATGTGATAATGATATTGTAATTATGTTAATGAAAAGAAGTCCTTATCTTTCAGATAAACTGACATATTTATAGATAGAATGATACGTTTTCTTCAAAGCAATGTGGGAATGAAAGATAATGGAGGGGGAACATAGATATAGCAGAAATAGTATAATGTGGAGGTGGGATAGTAAAATTGGAGAAGGCATAACTGATACTAAAATGACTAAGGTTGAAATAGTGGAAAGTAGGTGACAGAAATGGGGAAGTTTATTACACAATTCTGTGTATATGTTTGGAATTTTTCACAGTAAAAAAGAAAAATGAACACCAGCAATTGAAACAATTAATATTATAGAACCCTCTATCTTCAAAGCCACCTCATATTTATGAAATAACTAAAAATTTAAGTTGTTTGGACATGGAAATGTAGTCCAAAATGGACTTACTTTATAAAATTCAACCTGATAGCCAATAATAAAATGCTAATTTTCCACTTCACTCTAAGAGTGGTATATACAAAGTGGTATGTTGCAGTCAGCTCACATAAGCTCACAAGAATTGGTTATTATATTTTTCAGTTGTTAAAAGCAGCCATTATTAAAATTAAATTGCATCAAGTTATAATTTAATCAAGTCAACATATATTAAAAGATAATAAATAGTCTGAACTCATTCTTTAATAATTATTTTACTGTATTTTTTATTATCTATGCTCTTACGGTTATTTACATCTGCTGTATGTATACATGTAGAGTGACAATGCTATATAATGGTGTGTACTGTAGTATGTCTCTTTGCAACTCTGTGTTCACTGATATTACACTGGTTGCTTGAAATTTGTCATAGTGGGAGAATTTACAGCTTGGAAATTGGCCAATAGTACAAACCAGGCCTTTGCTGCCCCTAAGAGCAAGTTGTTAATCATTTACCAGCAACCATTAACATAAGGAATCATTCATTTCCTTCTAATATTAATAAAATATGGTTATAATACTTAAAATTAATTAGATAAATACTTGAGAATTATTACCCCCATTTTATAGATGAGGAAACTGAGTATGAAAAAGATGAAGTAATTTTCAATAGCAGGTAAGGCTCAGATTTTAGATTGTCTGCTTTCAAAGCTGAGGCTCTTAAGCATTTCATGTACTGCCTTAAAGAAGAGGAAGAATGGAATTGCCTCTTGAAACATTGGTATAGTTTGGAAAGCAAAGAGAAAAGGAGGCCATTTTGGATAATAGGGAAAGAAGCATTTTCAAGGGAAGACAAAGGAAAAAATAGATATTTATGAGCTAGTGAGGAGTCTGTCCTGGCCAGCCGAGGGGCTGACTCCCCTTTGGGAAGATAGGGAGGTGAAGCTACCTGAAAGAACTGATGCTCGTAAATGCTTTGAGAGCGAGGCAGGGGAACCTGACTCAGAGGTAGGGAGCCATCAAGATCGCTGAGCTAGAGGGTACTATTAAAAATCACAGAACTCAAATAACTTTAGACAATATGCCAGAGGGATTGAAACAGTAAGAATGGAAACCAATGGGGTAGAAATACAGGTAGGAAGCAATTGAAATAGAATACTAGATGTTTTGGGAGGAGTTTGAGAAGCTTTTCCTAAATTATGGTTTGTAACTAAAGATCATGATGAAATCACAAAACAAATTTCCATAATTGGACAAGTAATGATTTTTTCCCTAATAACCATAGAACAAATCCAATATCCAACATTAAAGTTCTTAGATTACTTACTATAGAGCCTCTTGATGTTCAGCCTAAGTTAGTGAGGTGCTCTTGGAACATTTTGAATGAAAGTGTTTGCTGGGCAGGGTGTTTAGCATCTTATGCCGCAGGGCACCAAACCAGAGACAAACCCACATAGAGTTTGTGCGGGGGTTATCTTTGATAATGTGTATTTTCTAGGAGACAACCTGCTTTCTTGGAGCTGAATATCTATCCACATTGTCAGAAACCCCTGCTTTCAGATTCCATTACCTTTCTACTCATATGTTATTAGCTGCTCTCTCCCTAGCAGCCATCAATCATTCACTCCTTTTTCACAGAATGTACAGTGCTGACAAAGCCCATTCTAACTTGCCTCACATCTACAGTGTCTGAGAAAACCTTTTTCCCATCTGACCACCTGAGCGTGCACAGATTTCAAGATAACCACCTCCCTTTCTAACGGGAGTTCAGGAGTGAGGCAGGGTGCCTGCCCAGGGTACCCCTTTAGTAACGTGCAGCCATGCAACAGGGAACTGATGTCCTCCGCCACGTCACTTGGTGAGGGACTGGCTGCTGCTCACTCTTGTGACTGGCCGGCTCTCGGCGCCATAGTCATGACTTGCTAATTGGTCTCCTATGTTCAGGAACTTCTTAATTACTCCTTAAGGCATCCCTGATCATGATCAATAATGACAGCATAAAGAATTACATGGGAGCAACTGAACATGCAACAATGGACTACTAGTATTTGGATAGCCGTATCCTTAACCACAAATATACATAGTCAACCATAGCAACAGTGATTCTGGCATTTACCTGATTATTCTATCCGAATGAAGGCCTGGTGAGGGCAGGACTGGGTTTGCCTTGTTCATCACTGGGTCTCTGGGTGGCAGAGAGGAGGGGCTGGGTACCCACTGCTGATGGAGAAGGCATGCTTCCCTTGTGGGAAAGCTGGGGTGCTCACTGGCTATGGGGGTGAGCTCTGATTCCTGTGGGCTCTTGAACTCAGCCATGTGTGTAAACTCAGGGGAGTTATTTGTGCTTCACGCGCCTCTCTGTGAGCTGTGGGTAATACTGTTGCCTGTCTCACAAATGTGTTGTGAGGACAAGATGGGAGACCACTCAGTAGCACGTTCACGCGTCTAATCTGGAATTAGCACTGGGGCCACAGAGACTTTATCAGAATGCTTTCCAGAAAGCAACCAACATTCTGGGGCCAGGAAGCAGCTTTCTATTTGGTGAAAAATTGCTAAGTGGAGGGCTCCTCACTGGTCAGTGCAGGGGTCCTCACAGTGTTTCAGTTTCCACAAGGCTGGCCCTGGTTCCGTGCATGGCACTTGCCCCGTTTCTATCTGATCACTGATTGTGACTCATAAATGGCACGCATGGTGCCACTGTCTCTGCCTGGGACTGTGAAGCTACTTGCCATCTGATGACTCGGATCGGCTTTTGATTTTGCCTTGGCTGTGCTCCTGTGCTTGTGAAGTCATGCTCTGCTAACACGGTGCTTCTCATGTCACCTGTCATGAAGCAAACTTTCCCAAGGTTCTCAGGGCCCCCTTATTCCGGCACCCTGGTTCTGCCACCTCCCAGGCTGAGCTTCTCCTCAACACGTGTTTCACACTATATCATGCCAAGATGATCATTCCCATGTGATAGAGCCAATACAGTAACTGCAGTGCATTCCTAGCTGTCCAGTCTAAAGTTACACTCTTTTCAGACATAAAATAAGGAGTTCATTCTAATAGTATTTATGCAAGCTAGTTGTCATCATTACTTCTTAATTAGCACTGCCAATTTTGATCTAGTAGAGACAAGAGTTCTGAGTTTGGGCGTCTGTAACAAGGAGGTGAACACCATTCTGAAGCTGTGTTCCCGGGCACGCCGTGCTGCACCGTCAGGCGCTCCCAGGACGCACGCACAGGGCTGCACTCCAGGACCAGGGAGAGCTCCCTTGGCAGCTCCAGGTGGAGAGCAGGGCTTACCCCGCTCTTACTGTGGCTAGTGAAATGCCTTTCATTCCATCAGCTTGTCACAATAATGTCCTCAGAATCTGTGCCGCAGAATGTGAACCCAAGGTTCGCAAAATGACATTAATATTGGTAGACATTTCCCCCCACCAATACAACTGAACATGTTAGTGCATGAGCCAAATTGAAATGACAAATGTCTTCAGAAGCAACAAAAATTATATTAATGACTCTTAAAACCATTGATATTCACTAGTTAAAAATATTCTGGGGAATTATGTCTGGTACTCTATGAACATTATAAATTGAGTATTTATAGAAAGATATTTTATTTCTAAGAAAAAAATTCTTCCAAATAATGCATTGGGGGCTAACAGGAGAATAAAGACCCAGTAAGTGTTCATTCTTGTATAAAGGATATTAAAAGCAGCCAATTTTAAAACAGAGGTGATTGAGTCACCAAGAGTAACATTAACAGTTACGACTCCTACAATAGCTCTAAATAGTTCTCCAAAAAATTGAAGGATTTTCAAATAAAATGTCACAATTGTAAGTATTTATTTTAAAATCAATTTAATTATTTGTTATTACTTTTATCTGATTTTAGGAGTCTATAATTTCCAGAAAAAGTATTTGGTGAGTAATGTATGTTCTGTTATCTAAAACTAATCATCAATAGTATGGAATCAATGCCTCTATTCTCACAATACAGAATGTTCTAAAATCTGACACAACAACAGCAAATGGGATAAATGTATAGTTGAAGACTTGTGTAAAGCATTTAACTGGAATTTTAGAGGGTTTAAACTGTGATACTTCTTGAAGATCAATTATAAATAATACAATTAACTTACCTATTTTGGTGAATTGCATTGTGCGTGGGGGGATCAAAGGGGTTGATGATCAAGGAGTAAGTCATTGAAGGATGAAATAAGAACAGAAACCACATGTCAAAATGTGGAACGATTACTGTACACGCGGGCACAGTGGGAACTGTGATAGAACCACCATTCACTCATCTTGGGTAGTCACTCTCTGAGCACCTGATAGCATGGACTCATTTCAGCACAGAAAGAAACAATTTTGCATAAAGAAAGCAGAGAGATGCCTAGTGATAAGATAGTCTTTTTAAAAACAGAGACCAGGGAGTCCAGCTAGCCACAAACAGAGCCATTGGAAATGGAAACCAGGAGCCTGTGGTGTAAGGGCACCATCCCTCATGACAACACAGGGAGCCTTCTGTAGACGGTGCCATTCTTGCGTTATCATTGGCAAGTAACGTGATCCTATCTCCGAACTCAGATTTTGAGAGAATGAGTGAATCAGGATTTCACAGCTTGAAAGATTTTTGTAGAAAGATGTAAAAATTATTTATGGTTTAGGAAAAAATGATTCTTGAGGGAGATAATAATTTAGCCTTAAGAAAAAGAGACTGAAGAGATAGTAAGGCACAATTAGAACATTTTGTATCTCTATCTGCATCTATCTATCTAATATATAAATATATATATAATATATACTTTATACACACAATATATGCACACTATATATTTATGGACTTATTTATATTTATATGATATAATGTTTCTATATATAAAGGTTAGGGGGTAAAAACATCCTATTTTGAGAATGACCAAATACTCCACTAATACATTAAAACAGGAAATGGTAGAATGTCTTCCTTTCCATCTGTTTTTAAAAATAGGACTATTTCCCAGTATCTGATGCAGACGTGGATAAGTCCTGAAATGATAGGATAGCCAGATGGCCTTTTAACACCCTTTGTCTCTCTCTCAACCTATGTTTCTGGGTAAAGCAATGCATAACCTATACTTCATCAATAAAAGTATGAGAACAAGTCAATAAAGTTGTCCATAAACAAAAGCAAGGTTTCCCCCTTAACTCCTTTGGCTCATTTGGGGAATATAACTCAAACCCAACATTCTTCTTGGTTACTTTATAATTACCAAGAAGAATGCTCTTTTAACTAGTGTGAAACACCCCAACTAATTGTAGGAAAGCCAACACCTTCTATGGCAGAAGCATTTGGGGACATCCTGGTTTGGCCTGTGACTGTAGGATTTCATGTTCTCCGTGATCCCAGGGTGGAGCCACACAGACATGACTTCTCCAAAGTCAGATGGGGGAGAACACAAAGCTCTCCTTAGTGGGGACAGTCCCCTGCCTTCATCAACATTCTGCAGGCCTATCCTCATGCCCATGTCAGGAGGGCGCTCTAACCGGAACGTGAGAAATTAGGCACAGAGAGTGAATGAGACTGTGTGTGGGGAGGCACCTGCGTCTGCCTCGAAGCTTACACTCTATACCATTGCTGCCCAAATCTGTCTTGTGTATTAATCACACACAGATTCTACAAGACATGGCATGGTGATGACTAACCTGCGATGACTGTATGTGCGGGAGAGCGCTGGTGCTTGAATGACATCTGTTTTGCCATTTGACCATGTCACCAGGACACCCCAGCCTTTGCAGTATGTGATCATAGCCTCATTTCCTCACCAAGTTACTGCCAGGTGACTGTGTATCCTCCAGATAAACCTGCCTTCCTGTCTCCTCCCGAAAACGCCCTGACTGGGCCCTTTTAGCGACCTTCCTCAATTAAAACATGCTGAACCACTCATCTGTTGGTGAAAGAGCAATTCTATGGGATGTGAAATCACTAATGATGCATCGATTTCAAGCTGTAGTTTTTGCCTCTGAGAATTCACTCTATTCTGTACTGAATCACAAGCCTTCACAAGAACAACCGTAAGGTTAAAAAGATGGCTAATCAAGTAAAAAGAATATATATATATATATCCAGATTTGAGATACAAGTGAAAACACACGTTTCAAGGAGTAAAATCCCTAAAATAAGGTAACAATGAATTATAGGTATACCATGGATATAATTATGTCAATATAATGTTAGAAATCCAAACAGTTCATTCTTTTTCTAATAATTTTTTTAATTATTATATTTGGTTTCACCAAGGTTCTATTTTGCATACTTTCTTCGTATTGTTTTACCTCAATGATTTTTGTTTTGGTTATTCACAAAAATCAATGGTAATTAGACATTCTAGTTCAATTTTTTAAAAATGTTATCTATAATTAGATTAATTCCAAAATCATTGATACCAGAGAAAGCAAAAAGGTTTTTCTGTTTTCTACCGATTTAATGTTGGAGTTTTAATTTTTCTCTTTAGATATTTTCTAAACCATGTCTAACCCTGTCTATTGTTTTGAAAAATTCAGGAGTCAGTCAAAGCCACTGTTTCCCTAGAGGTCGTGGGACTCCTTATTAAAGTGCTAACATGTAGAAACCCGTCGTTTGTTCTCTGTCTGGGTCTCCGAGCAGGGGACAGTGAAAGGCAAAATAAAATGTGACTTACTGAACCTGGTCCCCAACAGAGAAAGTAATACTGTCGACATACACCCTACCTGGTGAAAGGTCAGCCTCAGGATCCAATAACATGTGGGTGTGTAGCGAATAACTGGGTTTCTTAGATAAGGATAACTGACATAAAATAAAAGATGGATTTAAAACCTCTGGCCAACCTTAGGGGAGAGATTTGAAGTCTCTGCTTACTACATCTTCAGTCTTGGTGAGATGATAGACACAAAGGAGTAGTAAAAATCCCCAATATTTGTAATTAGTGTAGGGTCAAACTGTCCAACTTTGATTCAGAATGAGGGAGAAGAAGACATTAGGATAGAACCAAACCAAGTCTGGAGAATCAGGAGAGAAATTCTGGCTGCTGAAAGTGTTATTAAAAGAATTTAAAATCTATCGTGTTTCAATAACGATTCTCCCTACGACAAGTAAGACACTTTAAGTTCAATTGTGGTTTATGGTTCATCCTCACACTTTTCTGAAAGTGTTCTCACTGACAGGTGAGACAGCTCCTGTGTAGCTGGAGCTAACCCGTGCTGGAGGTCACCCACCAGGACACGCCCGCGCTGGGGGTCAGCCACCAGGACACGCCCGCGCTGGGGGTCAGCCACCAGGACACGCCCGCGCTGGGGGTCACCCACCAGGACACGGCAGTCAGGACGTAGGCCCAGACATGGCAGGCCCGCTTCCCACCGCCAGGGACTTTCCTCCACCCGCACACCAGCGTTTCACAGAAAGTGTGTATTTTCCAGCAATATGTAAAATTAAAGTTTGCAATCTCTAATTTCTTTAAATGGCAAATTCCAGTATTATCTCTCAAGTTCATAACTGATTTCATTTCCGAAATTCAAGAATTTAGGAGAATTTTTAAAATTTAGAGTTTAGTGGGCAAGGACCAAGTTGAACGGTTTTCAGTGACTAGCTGACAAAATTTTCAATAGCATGAGGAATACCATATATGTTATAATAACATGAGTTATATAATTACCTATGACCTATGCTGTACAATGCGTAATATAATATGTAATATATGTATATGCATCCCCTTTGGAAATTATAAAACAATATCTTTATATTAGTCATTAATCATATTAATAACATTTTAGAAAAGCACCTTCTTTTATTTAAATAGATCTATCATATTTCACCTCTATGTGCTAATACTTGGGGGTCATTTCTTATACTTTTCTTTCATTCAAGCTGACCATTAATTTTTTAACTCTACTGTGAATATTCTTAATGTTATGTATATGATGCATACCCATACTTAAAAATACAACTTTTTCCTGATTAAAACTGGCTCATGTTAATTATAGATATTATGAGAAAAAAAAATACAAAGAAGAATCAATCATACAAAAGCAAACAATCACCTATAAATACATCATCCAAAAACCCTTCTAATATATTTGGTGAGAATGATCCTTATACCAACTTTTTTTTCCATTCTTAAGTATACGTATATTTTTATTATGTGTATTTATTAAGATGTGTTAAGTTGCTGTAATGAATAGACGTCCTTTCATCTTAAAAAAGCATAACTTTATTTTAGCCTCACAGAACGATTTAAAGGTGTGTGTTCTGGGCTGTCGGGGGGAACCTATTCCACACAGTCCTTCAAGGACCCAGGCCAGTGAAGGCCTTGACACTCAATATGAATTTTCCAATTTTATTCTGTCTTTGGTATTTTAGCCAAGCTCATATCACATGGCAAGGCCTTCATCCGCCTGATTCCGAGAGTGAAGCAAGAGGATGGAAGAGGCCTGACCTGGTCTTCACACGCTGTCCTAGAAGGAGCACCCATGCCCATGCTCACCTTCCATCGGATGACCACAGGCCATGACCACATTTTGCTGCAAGAGAAATTTGAGAAGGATGGGAAGCATGTCCCATCTATAACCTTGGTTACTGTTGAAAGGCACTGAGGGATTCTGGGGGGTGTTGAATTGTTTCTGTCATTGGAGATTTGGTCATATTTTCACTGCCGTGTAATATTCCATAAACTTCAAAAAACACTTCATTGAATGAAGTGGAATCAGTGTTGTGTAAACAGAAAACATTTTATTTTACGAGTATTTTTTTTTTACCTCTCTCTATTGTATCTTATTCTGCATTCTTATCTATGTAGGTCTCTTTCCAGCTGATAGAGCTTTCACAAATTTCAAGCACTAACAAATGGCCTCTTTTACAGCTGTGTTTAAAAGACCAGACTGATCTAACATAAAACAAAGCTGTCAATGTCATATTGAATTTAAGACTCGGTGACCTTACTACTCCTCTCTGTTTCACTTGATCACAGCCAACAACGCTTTTTCTACTTTGTTAGTTTCAAATGAAAGCTTTCCTTGATTGATCAAAAATACTGTTATCTTTAATTGGTTTTCGTTTTTATTAATTTCTGCTTTTGTCTTCATTAATTCTTTCTGTTGGCTTTTTTAGTGTTATTTTATTGCTCTTTTTAATTTCTTGGCTTGAAAACATGTCACATATTCTTGTACTTATTAATTTTTTGTAAACGTATTCACAACTATAAATTTTCCTCTGAAACCACTTTTATTTCATCTCACTGTTTCAATATGTTAGTGTCATTCAGTTCTAAATAGTTTTCATTTTTCATTTTTATTCGTTTTTAATCTCAAAGTTATTTAGAAGTCTCTTTCTCCCCCAGGTAACTTTTAGAGTTCTTTGAAGATTGTCTTATCTTCATTGTTGTCAGGAGACCCTTCCCTACTAATCCTCTTAATCCTGCCTCCCTTTCATTCTTTGCATTCTGTCTTGCTCAAAATCATAGTGGACTGATAATAGAATCACTACATCTATTCACTATGTTTTTTGTTTTTTTTAACTTTTCTGTCTTACTTTAATTGTCTTCATCCTGTTATATTCTGGAAGATTTCCTCTTACTAATCTTCTGGTTGGTTAATTTGCTCTTCAATTGTGTCCATTACATTACTCAGATGATTTGTTGAAATCTGTATTTGTATGAACAAACTTTTAATTTTCATGCTCCTTTTATTCTTGCAAGACCCTCTTTCATCTCTCTAAAGGCTCAACATATCAAACCTCTTACAAGCTTCAAACTGATGGATCGGTTAACTGCATTCCATTGGAAAACATCCTTCCCTTAGTTGGGATTGTTAGTCCTCAATTTGCCCGGCAATTTAGAATTTCACTCTCGTTTTCATATCTGAGAAACGCTGTTGTATCCATTTGCAGGCTCCTTGGAGGAGGACAGGGAGTCCTGTGTCCCAATATTTCCTGTGAGAGTGGAGGCGTTCTTTGATGTGCTGCTAGCTGTGCCATCTCACCAATTTCCCTTCTGTCAGTCCATCCAAGGCCCCTCTAGCCATGTGGTGCACTTTCCTGCTTTTGGACCCAAGCTTGCACATGATTCAGATGGTCCTTTAATAGCTGTCAGGCCAAGGTGTGTGCCAGACCACTGAGCAGGCACAGGACCACCTGGATGCCCCCCAGGGTGTTCAAGAGCAGTCACCCATTGGCTTCTGGGACAATGTTCTGTGAACACGGAGCAGGAAATACGCAATAAGGTTGTCCTCAAGGATAAGCAGATGTTTGTTAGACAACAGTGTCATGTACAAGAGAATGAAACACCTGTAGATATAGTGATTGGATCTGGAGGAAGCTTCTTACCTAGTCCAGGGGTCGGCAAACTGCAGCTCGCGAGCCACATTCAGCTCTTGGGGTACATTCCGTCTCAAAAGTTTGCCAACCCCAGGAAGAACCAATCCTGTCCCTCACAACAATTTAAAAAATATTCGAAAGCCATAAATATATTTTTACATAATCACCATTATGTAAATAATATCCTTTAAAAATTTTATAAATGAAACTATGATAGTTTTATTTTCATTTTCAACTTTACTTCAGAGCCACATGCACGTACCCAAAGAGCCGCATGTGGCTCGCGAGCCACAGTTCGCTGACCCTGGCAGCTCTTCCATCTCAAAAGTTTGCCGACCCCTGACCTAGTCTGAATGCCAAAATGCCAAAAACTGGTTCTCACCTTTAAGCCTATTGCAAGGAAGCACTCTCCTGGAAGTTATCAGGCCCCCAAACAAGTATAAGACAATGAGAAACTGGACATGAGAGTGGATTAGTTTCCTGTTGTTGCATAAAAAAGCACCACAAACCGAGTGGCTTAAAACAACAACAACAGGTGCCGGCCGAGTGGCGCGGTGGTTAAGCGCTGGCTTGGGACGCCAGCGGCCCCGGTTCGGGTCCCACATATGAGGGCCAGGGGCACTATCCTTAAAACAAAACAAAACAAAACAACAACAACAACAAAAATTATACTAAAAGACATTATTCTCTCACAGTTCTGGAGTCAAAAAATCCAAAATCAGTGTGTTGCAGGGAGCAGGTTACCTCTGCAGGTCAGGGGTGTCCCTTCCTTGCCTGTTCCAGCCTGGTGGCCCCGGCGCTCCTTGGCTTGTGGCAGCATCACTCCAATCTCTACAGCCATCTTCACATGGCCATCTTCCCTGTGTGTCTGTATTTCCACATGGCATTCTGCTCTGCGTGTTTGTGTGTTTAAATTTCCCTCTTCTTATAAGAACATCAGTCATATTGGTTCAGGGTCCACCCTAACGGCTGAATCTTAATTTGATTCTATCTAGAAAGATCCTATTCACACATCAGGTCATAGGTACTAGAGGTTAGAACTTCAAAATATCTTTTTTGGGGGATAAGTTCAACCCCTAACTGAGTGCCAACAAAGGGAACTCTGCTTTAACCAGGCAGAACAGCTGGGAATGTATCGGAAACCTTTTCACCTTGCACCGACACAATTGAGTGACCTAGAATCCATTAGCCGAATGGAAAATACAGCTGCACCAGAGGAGCTGTCTCCACCAGGCAGACAGGAACTAGTGTCTCCGTTGTGTCCCCTAGTTTCCATCAGATTGGCCTAATATTCTTTTAGTGTCTCCTCACTCACTTACTACTCAGCGTTGTCAATAAATGCGAGTTTATGAGGAGATTGCACTAAGCACAATTTCTTTTCCCCTAGGAACTTCCTCCGTTATTCTTATCTCATTGCATCACCTGGAGACAGATGAGATCTTCAGCTCTTGACTCAGCCATGAACAGCCAACTATTCTCTGCTGCCCAGCAACAGCAGCCTCTAAATCTGCCAAGCGCAACAACAGCACTGCCCCTCCCCCCCCACCATCACCACCCCCACCACGCCTGGGTTCAGAGCTTATGGGAGCAGGGACGCCTCGAGGAAGCTGAGCAGCTGCCAAAGAAGGAATTATAATGGTCGAACCCTTTATCTGTCGAGTGTTTCGTTTTTCCTAATGGACACCATAAGATTTGCCTTCTCATCATGCTCACTGTTCAGGGAAGAGCCCTTTCCGTCTGAGATGCTTTCTTCAAGTCATGTGGTTGCAAAGGGAGCAGCCACATTATCTGTTCAGACCCTGACATGCGGGCCCCAGCCGTTGGCTGGGATGGACTGTTGAGGGAACATGGCGCCTTCGTGTGTTGTGACAGAAAGCAGAACCCAGCTCTGTCTCCAGCAGTCAGGGGCGTCTGAGACAATGTAATCACACTTCTGTATTACTTATTTTTACCTTTACTGTGTTTGTACCACAAATGATACTGGCTTTCTGGTTTTGGTAGTGATACCAAATTTCATGGAAACATACATTTATTAAAGCAAGGTGGTCAATTTACAAAAAAAAAAAACAAGACAGGGAAGTAAATAAGAGGCATAGTAAAGAGTGACTGAGCTTTGGAAAACGTGGTACTAGAGAATTAATTCAATCTCCTTTCATAGGTCTATTCACATTTCAAAGGCTTTTGGGGTCAGTTTTGGTAGTTTATGTCTCTCTAGTAATTTGTCCATTTCATCCAGTTAATCTACTTTGTTAGTATTCAGTTCATCATAGTTCTTCCTTTCAAGTATTTTTATTTCCATAAGGTCAGTAATGATTTCCCTTTTTCACCCCTGATTTTAATATTTGAGTCTTCTCTCTTTTTATCTCCCAGTGAATTTAACTAAAGGCTTGTCAATTTGTTGATTGTTTTCAAGAAGTCAACTTTTCCTTTCATAATTTTGTTTGATTTATAATCTCGTTTTCACTCATTTCCACTGTAATGTTTAATATTTCCTGCTTTAGATATAGTTTCTCTTCTTTTTTCAATGTCATAAGTGGAATATTTGTTGTTATTCACTTGAGATCTTTCTACTTTTTTTAAATATAGAGGTTTCCAATTATAAATTTCTCTCCAAGAATGGCTTTAGCAGCACTTCATACATTTTGGTATGTTGTGTCCTCATTTTCATTTGTATTAATGTATTTTCTAGTTTATCCTATGATGTCTTCTTTGATCCATTGGTAAGCTGTGTGTTGTTTAAATTTCCACATAATTATGAATTCCACAAATATCTTTCTGTTATTGATTTCTAATATCATTTAATTGTGTTTGGAGAATATATTCTGCATGACTTCACTCTTGTAAATTTATTTAGCTTGTTTTCTGGCTTAAAATATTCTATCTTGAAGAATTTTCCATGTGCCCTTAAAATAAATATATAGTTTTTTGTATTTGGGTGGAATATTCCATCCATGTTTGTTAGATGCATTTGACTTATAATATTGTCGTTCTAGTTCCTTGTTGCTCTTCTGCCTATTTTCCTGGCCATTACTGAAAGTAAGGTATCAAAGTTTCCAACTATTATTATTGACTTGTCTGTTTCTGACTTCAATTTTTTCAGTTTTTGCTTCATATGTTTTGGCAGGTTTGCTGTTTTTTGCATATATGTTAACCCTGATTATGTCTTCCTGATGGATTTGACTCTTATCATCGAGTCCTTTATCTCTAGTAATATTTTTTGCTTTAATATTTGCTTTGCCTAATATTCCAGATTTCTTATGGTTGCTGTTTGCACGGTATATCTTATGTTATCCCTTTAACTTTTAATCTATTTGTATCTTATTTTTTCATGAAAAAGTCATTTTATTTTTTACTTTTATTTTTTCACCCCTCAACTTTTTATGCATTTATTTCTTTTATTAGTTTCAAGGTGTACAAAACAACATAGTGTTTAGACATTTACATGCCTCACAGTGATCCCCCTAATAAGTCTAGTGCCCATTTGACATAATACATAGTTATTACCATATTATTGACTGTATTCCCCGTACTGTACTTCACATCCCTGTGACTCTATGCAACTACCAATTTGTACTTCTTAATCCCTTTACCGTTTTCATCCATCCCACCCAATTCCTCTCCCATCTATTAACCATTAGTTTGTTCTCTGTATCTGTGAGTCTGTTTCTGTCTTGTTTGTTCATTTATTTTGTTCTCTAGATTCCACATATAAGTGAGATCATATGGTATTTGTCTTTCTCAGCCTGACTTATTTCATTTAGCATAATACTTTCTAGGTTCCTCCATGATATAGGCACCCCTGTATTCACTTCAGCATTATTTACAATAGCCATGATATGGAAACAACTGAAATGTCCCTCAATAATGGACAACTGAATAAAGAAATTGTGGTGCATACATACAATGGAATATTACTCTGCCATAAAAAAGAATGAAATCTCAACCTAATTGTATCTTTGAATTAAAGTGTCTCTCCTGTAGTTAGCATATCACTGAACTTTATTTTTTTATCTAGCATAATATTACAATCCCTGCCTTTTGATTGTTTCATCCATTCACATTTAATGTTATTATTCATATTGTTGGACTTATGTTTGCCATTTTACTTTTTGTTTTATGTCAAGTCTTTTTTTGTTGTTGTCCCTCTATTTCTCCTTTATTGTTTTCTTTTGAATTAAGTGAATATTTTTAGGGCAATAACTTAATTTCTTTAATGAATTTTTTTGCTATATTTTTGAGTTGTTTCCTTAGTGATTGATCTTGGACTTACTTATCCAAATCTACTTCAAGTTTATACTAAGTTAATTCCAGAAAGATATCATATTATATCATATACATAGTATATTTTCTAACTTTTCTGCATGTGCTACTACTGATATATATATATAGGTATTATAAACCTGACAGTACATTACTGTAATTACTATAATGTAATTTTGTGTCTTTAAAGAAGAAAAGGAAAGAAAAAAATAGAAAGAACATATTTATAGAGTTTTAAAGGAATTAGCAAAAGATGGCCTCTATCTATTGGCTCCATGTTGTTTAATTTTTCATAGCAGACTGGGACAGTTAGTTTCAAAAGTCCTTTGATGCCAAGCTCAAAAAGTTATAGTAAACTATAGCTTATTAAATATTTTTACTAAGGTAGTATTCTAATGAGTTCCAGTTATATTATTTTCTGACCCTCTAAACCAATATAGGAATAAAGCCTAACAATCTGAAGATATTGATATTTCACAGTTCTCCTAGATACTCACTCTTATTTGCTTCAGAGTGTATAAAACAAGCTACTAAAGTTCAGTTCAAAATTAATAGCTCTAGCCTACTGAGAATGCAGATAAATTCTTGGTAGACACCCACCAGGGATTTTGCAGCATGGAGAGACCATTTTATCTAGAAATTTTATGGTCAACTGTTACCAGTCAAGGCATTAGCTTTAAAAACTATATAAACACTTTTCATCACTTAGATAAGTGTCTATTATAAACACAGATATCAGCTCTGCAGAGATGAAGTCTGTTATATAAGTGCATAGAGCAGAGAACCATAACCTGGTGGCATGGCACGTCAGAGATGGCGTATCGGAAGAATGGAACGTAGAAGTCAAGTGAGTAGCAAGCCATGTGTATCGGGACCACTAATGTGTGTGAACGTCTGTGGCTGGGAGAAGTGACCCTGATTTTGAGGAGCTGATTGAGGGCCTGTGAGACAGCAGCTCAGGGGGAAGAAATAGGATGTGATACCTCAGGGTGTGCGCAGATCACCGCACTGGGACCTGCAGGCTACGTGGCGGTTTGTCATTCATATTGCACAGGAGCAATGGGAGGAATAGCTGTGTGTTTTAGGCAGAAAGATCACATCTTCTTATTTGAGTTTGAAAATTATGACTCTGGTTTTGTGTGCAGCACTGAATTGGAAGGAAACAATGATAGTAAGTCATCACTGTCCTGGGTGACAGGAGAGGATAGTGGAAGCTGAGTTTGTGTGATTACAGGTACACACTCCGTGCAGATGGAGAAAAGGGTTTGGACATTGGGAATAAAATGACACCTGTGGGCTAGACTGAGAGCCAGGAGAAAAAGCAGTAACATTTACACAATATTTAAATCTTTGAAAGTCTTGACGAGAATACCTCCACTTTAGCAAACCAAGCTGTTTTAAGCAAATACAGTGAGATACGATGGAGATTGCAAATACTGACAACTTAAGTTCAAAAGCCACAGTAATAAAATCCTGTTGAGCCTAAATCGGAGCTACAGATGAAATAATTGACTGTGTCTTTCTGTCTCATTTTCCGTTCCAGGGCTGTGCTGGGTGAGGGCCTTGACTCTCACAGCACCTACTCAGCGTGGAGTCCTTCCGGAGACAATTCTCTCTCAGCCCCAATCTGCTAAACTGCCTCTACAGGCTTATCTTTCTTTTTAGAAATTCACCCCTTTTCACCACCACTAATTAACAACCCTCCACCCGTCCTGGTATGGACCAGGGTTGATTAAATAGGTGGGGGATTCCCAGCAGGGTTGTCTGCTCAATACCAGCACTGACATGAACAACTGTCTCTAGCTGTGAACAAGGTTTGGTTTCACAGCCTATGGACAGTACACAAAAGGCCACTCTTGCTTTGGGTTCTGCCCTGTGCATGACCCATGTTTAGCAGAATTCCTGCCTTCCACCCCCTAGCTGCAGTGACATCCCTCCAGTTGTAACAATCAAAAATGTCCCCAATTACCACCAAATGTCCCCTGGAATTCAAAATTGGCCCTGATTGAGAATACGGCTTAGATTTTAAAAATTAACTTTTTATTGTATTGTTTCAGTCTTTTTTCTGGTTTGTATTGAGAATTTTGACAAAGGAGATTGCTCGTTTTATGTTTAATTATTAAAAATAAACTATTAACTTTCTCTAATTGACAATTTTAGGTTTTTTTTTACTTCAATGGAGGAATGTTTGATTCCATAATAGCAAAACTATAACATTCCAAAATAAAAAATCAGTTCAACAGTTGTGCTATATGTCCATATGATGAATTTCAAAATATTAATTACAAATATTATAAGAAAAAGACCTGTTGAGAGGTGCAAAAACTCTGAATAAATTGCAAAGGGAGGAAAAAGCAGCTAGAAAGTGATATATAAAGAACAACATCAAAAATATACATGCGCCTATATTTGTATACCCTGCAGATATATATACTACAATATTAAGGGAGATTATCTTTGAATGGTGGCATCACATATGGTTTTTGTCATATATATTTCCTTTGTGCCTCTCCATGTTTTCCAACTTTCTCGCACTGGGGTGTATTCTTTGGGCAATGAGAATTCTGAGAAGCAAACCATAAATGTTGTTCTTTAAAGGTATCTCATTTGGAGAAGTTCTTGTACTTTGTTTTCAGTATCTACTTACTTCTGAAACCATATGACTGAAATCACCATTGTATTCCTACAAATCACACCCAACCTGCACACAGTTCAAAGGCTGTTCATTGTGCCAATGACATGCATCAAGCTAATCCCACCAATAACTCAAAAGCAATCATTAAAGCAAACAGAACTTTTGAACCCTTAGCTTTTATATCATGGGACTACAATTTTTGTATGTGATTAGGGGAAAAAACACAGTTACTAACTTGACTAGGAAAAAACTTTGCTATTGTTCCCTGCCTATAAAAGCAATGGATAATTATAAGGAAAACCACATTAAAATACAAAGAGAAATGGACAAGTTTTTACAGTACTATTTCCTAAAAAATGGGGCTTTGCAGTATATATTATTTTTTCTGCTTTGATAGTGTTGCTTGAATATTCTGTTTACAAAAGAGGTTTCTTTCTAAGAAGTTCAATAACAATGATATAATGGGCTACTTGCTATAAAGAAAATAGAATCAATGATATCTCCAAAAACAGTACAACCAGAGCTTATTTGAAATATTTGCAGGCCATTCTCATTTTACAGCATTCAAGTTGTGTCAAAAAATGTGCTATTGTTTAATAATTCTATATATTACAGTATATTACTAACATGTCAACCTTAGTGGCCATGAAACTTATAATTAACAATGTTTTACTCCCTTCTCAGAATTTTGAAGTCAATTTTAAAATGATTTGACAGTGCTAAACTTAAAATATATGTTTGAAGAAGTTTAATGCTGGTTTCTTTCAATACGTTTCAGCATTGTTGGTAAGTAAGGCACTTGGTATTATTTGGCTGATTTTAGAAAATTCCTCCAAGTACCATTAAACAACCTTAAAGTTGACATTTTAAAGAGAATAGCCAATCTAGTCTGCTCAGTGGGACATTAGAAAAGTAAATAAGATAGGAAACTATTTTGATTTTATATAAAAAAGATTTTCACTTTTGATTATGGCATAGAATAACCAAATAATGATGGCTGACCATTTTTCCCACCATGAGTGAAAGAAAATACATGTTACAAAATCATATAAATGTATCTTAACAAATGTCTTCAAGATTATATATTGTATAATGAATTATGTGTCTAATTGGGATCCCACAAAAAGAGAATAGAAGAATGGAGCAGAAGCAACATATGAAGAGACAAAAATGGGAACTATACAAAACTGTTCAAAGATATTAATCTATTTATTCAAAAACTCCAAAAAACAAAACAGCAACAGCAACAGGGAAAATGAATGCGAAGAAAACCTCACCACGGCACATAACTGACAAACAGATAAAAAACAAAACTGAAGAGAAAACCTTAAAAGGAACCAGGATCAAAGCTACATCACTCTCAGGGAACAAGACTCAGAATGATAGACGCATTTCCAACAGAAATGGTGGAAGTCAGAAAGCATCTTTAAAGATTAAGAAAAAGGTTGTACTTCTGTACCATGATAAAATATCCTTAGACATTAAGGCAAAATAGAGACATTATCAGATAATTCAAAGCTGAGAGATACATCCATCCCCTCTCTGTTCACAGCACCTTCTGGCCGCCATCTTAATAAAATACTTATCTAATCTTAGTAAGATAGTTAGCTAGTCACTCTGCCTTCCCTTGACCAAAGGGAGACCCATGCCCTCGGTAAGACCAGACCGGAGCCATAGGGAGCAGAACAATTGAAAACACTCACGAAAGAGGACTTTCTCTTAAGAATGCCTGTCAAAGGAGAAGTTGTTCACTTATTTTTTTCTTTTAATGATCATACTTTTGGCTTTGAATCTAAGAAATTTCTGCTGAACACAAGATCACAGAGATTTTCTCTAATGTTTTCTTCTAGAAGTTTTAGAGTTTACGGTATTACATTTTTAGGTAAGTGTATAATCTATTTTGAGTTAATTTTTGTGTGTATGGTGAGGAATGGATTGAAATCAACTGTTTTGCATATGGATGTCCAACTATTCCACCACCATTTCTTAAAAAGGCTTTTACTTTTTTCTATTCAATTACCATTGCACATTTTTTGAGGATCGAGTATACATATAATATATAGAAAATATATATATGTTGTATGTATTTTATGTATATATTATGCATATATATGGGTCCATCTCTAGACTCCATTCTCTTCCATTGATTGATCTATTTATCAATAGTCACACAAATACCCTATTATCCTGATTACCTTAGCTTTACCTTAAGATTTGAAGTCATTCAAGTCCTCTCACTTGGTTCTCCTTCTTCACATTTATCGTGACTGTTCTGGGTCCTTTGCATTTCTATATGAATTTTACACCTATGATAAGCCTGCTGGAATTCCGTAGGGATTGCACCAAATCTGTAGAATAATTAGGGAGAATAGATGTCTTCATCATATTGAGTGTGTGTTCTATAAACACCCAAAATGACCTCTGGGCATTGGCCCCTAGGTTGTTTATTTCTTCACCGCAGGCTGAGACTGATTAGCTCAAATACCCCCCAGCACCAAACACTGATGAGAAGAGCCTTGTGGTGACAATACCCCAAGTCCCTAGTTCCCCTCAGAGCTCTGTGAACCAGAAGTTCCTGCCGTGCTACTGGTGACAACACACAGACAAGTTAGCTGCCCCTCTGGTCCCTCTCTCCTGAGAACTCCCTGGTCCTCCCCAAATTCTGGGTGGTGGTCCCAATAACTCAAGCCTGTGGATGGTCTCATGTTAAGGACTTGCCCTCACACGACCCTGTCCAGACACCACACAGCAAAGCTCATTGTGTGTTACTGTCCTCTCACGGTCATACCTTTTTCCCTGGTCAGCTCCCACATGCTTTCAATGCCTACAGTTGCCCACCAGTGTGTATGGTATATCTCTCCTTTTATTTAGGGTTTCTGTATCTTCTCTCAAACACATTTTGTAGTTTTCATTGCACAAGTTTTATGCAATGTTAGTCAGATTTATTCCTAGGTATTTCATGTTTTCAATATTATTGTAAATGGCACTTTAAATTTCATTTTATACTTTTTGTTGCTAGTATATCAAAATACTACTGGTTTTTGTGTATTCATTTTTCTATCCTGCTACCTTGTTGAACTCACATAATATTTTTACTAACTTTATCTGTAGCTCCCATAATATTTTCCATATTTCCTAAACGTTGGGGAGATTTCACCAGTGAAGCCATCTAGGAAGGAACTTTCTTTTTGAGAGAGCTTTTAAGGACAAGTTCAATTTCTTCAAAAGATATAGGGCAATTCAGGTTATTTCTCCTCAAGAAAACTTCTGCAGTTTACCTTCCAAAGAAAGAACTTCTGTATTTTATCTAGGTTGATGAATTTATAAGCAGAAAGTGTTTATTCTATCATTTTACCATCTGTAGAATCTGTTATGATGACAAGAACATTGCAAATAAAGAAAATTACAGGTTAATATCTTATCAACAGATGCAATAACCCATGATAAAATATTAGCAAATCAAATGCAGAGATAAATTAAAACGATAACAAACAGGGTTTGTTCCATGAGCAGAATGTTGGCTCATATGAAATTCAATCAATGAATGCATCCATGGACAGATAAGGGAGACATACTTATCTCAATATATACATATAGAAAAGTAAGTTGATAGAATTGAATATCTAATCATAATGAAATGTCTCAGCAAAAGAATAAGAAAGAAAGTTACTCAAATCTAGAGCTAACATCACAGTTAATTATAAAATATTGTATAATTTCTTCTTAAGGTGTAGAGAAGGTGAGATTGTTCACAATCAGTGTTTCTTCAGCATTGTATGGGAGGCCTGAACCAGTACAATGAAATATGAAAAAATGAATAAAATGTATAAATATTAGCAAGAAAGAAGTCAAACTCTTTTTATTTTCAGATAACATGACTGTGCACATAAAATCCAAAATAATCTAAAACCCAAACTAGAACTCATAAGTAAAGTTAGCAAGGCTGTAAGATACAAGGCCAATAGACAAAAATAATGTGTATTTTGCAGTTCAGCAATAAACAATGGAAAACTAACACAACTTCTAAATTTCAAATAACATTTTCAATGGTATCAAAAAATTTGAAACCTTAGGAACCAACTTAACGATAATGTGCCAGATATCTTTACTGAAAACTACAGAATGTTACTGGGGAAAATTAAAGGAGACCTAAATAAATAATGGAGTAAACCAATAAATGAGATAAAATGGTGTTTAGCTTCAGTACTCACTAGAGAAATGCAGACTAAGGTTACAATGGGTCATAACCCCATAACCACCAAAAGACCTTGATTACAAAGACATGTGTTGGCGATGATATGGAGCAGATGTACACTTACCAGTGCTACAGGAAGCGAGAAATGCATGAGCTCTTTGGAAGACCCTGACTGGCAGCTTTCATTAAAAATAATATTGATATTAACAGACCCACGGATCCTACTCTTAAATATATGGAATGGAATAAACTAAATGGAAAGGTTACAAAAGTCATGTATTACAATGTTCACAGTAGCTCT
Source organism: Aselliscus stoliczkanus (assembly GCA_033961575.1). Classification (NCBI taxonomy): domain Eukaryota; kingdom Metazoa; phylum Chordata; class Mammalia; order Chiroptera; family Hipposideridae; genus Aselliscus; species Aselliscus stoliczkanus. The sequence goes on from CM066728.1 coordinate 109,067,545, forward strand.
GTTCATAAGTCAAAAAGAAGAAAAACCTCAGATATCCACCAACAGGTAAATAGATAAAAATCAATATGGAATATTACGCAACCATAAAAAATAAACTAGTAGTAGATGCAAAAATATGGAAAGTTCTTAAATATATTAGTTGAGTGGGGAAAAAACGACCCAAAAAATTGCATACTATGATTCCATTCAGATGATGTAAAAAGAAAACAAACAAAACCAGTGCAAAACAAGCAAAACATCACAAAAAAATTGATGTTTATAGAAGTCAGAAGAACGGTTACCTTTGTGGGTATTGAACTGAAAGATGCACATAGAGATCCTACCAAGTTCTGGAAATCTATTTCTTTTTACTTGTTTATTTTTTAATTAAACTTATGGGGGTGACATTAGTTAATAACATTTTATAGTTTTCAAATATAGAATCTATAATTCATCATCTATATACTGCATTGTGCGTTCAGCACCTAAAGTCAAATCTCCTTCCATCACCATATATTTGACCCCTTTTACTCTCATCTATCATCTCCCCTCCCCTCCTTACCTCTAGTAACCACTAAACTGTTGTCAGTGTCTATGAGTATTTGTTTGTTTGTTTGTTACTTTCAATTTTATATCCTACATTTTTATATCCTACATATGAGTGAAATCATATGGTTCTTGACTTTTTCTAACTTATTTAGCTTAGGATGATATTCTCAAATTCCATCCATGTTGTAATAAATAGCAGTATTTCATCTTTTCTTATGGCCAACTAATATTACATTGTATGTATGTACCTTAAAATTACAGTATTGTATGTATGTCATATATACATCATGAAAAATTTTAAAATATTTATGAAAGGATATTGTATAAAAACAACAAAAAATTCTTGAGAAAAACAGATCTTCAGATTAACATACATAGGGCCGGCCGAGTGGCACGGCAGTTAAGCACTGGCTTGCGAAGCCAGCAGCCCGGGTTCGGGTCCCACATATGAGGGCCAGTGACACTGCCCTCAAAAAAAAAGAAAAGAAAACTACTCAGATTAACATACAGTGTGTAACAGAAGTCAATGTGATATTTTCAATACAATGAAGAGGCCATTGCATTGTGGGTAGAAGCCGATCTCTGTGACCTGGAAGTCTAGAACCTCTTAAACCCTCACTGATATTTAACATGAGCCACATAAGTCATTTTACATTTCCATTTCCTAGTAGCCACATTAAGACCTTAACAAGATCCAGGTAAGACTCAAACAACCAAGATGGCGCCATAGGTAAATGCTTGTGCTTACCTTCCCTTACAACCACTCAAAATTACAACTAATCTACAAAACAACTGTTATTGAGAATTGCCGAAAATCAAGCTAAATTGAAACCTTTCAACTAAGGACGTGCAGAAGAAGCCACCTCAAGACAGGTAGGAATTGCAGAGACCTGGAACAGGCTGGTGTGTGACCATTAAAGATTGGGAGGGCCATTTCATCCCCCAGAGGAGCAAGAGGTCCCAGCCCCACCCCAGCCCAGGGTTCCAGTGCTGGGGAGAGACGTCCCCATAATTTCTTGTTGTGAAAACCAGCAGAGATTGTGACTGAGTGAGACTGAGGGGGCTGCATTCACAGGGGCTCCTCTTAAATGGACCGTGTATGTGGACTTACCCACCAACAGGATCACTCGCTCTGAGCTCCAGCCCTGGGGCAGCAGCTGGAAAGGCAGCAGGGACATATGGTGGGGAATGGAGTTGTCTGGCAAAGGACGTTGGCTGGAGAGGCGGCTTTCTCCTGAACGGCGGAGCTGGCAGAGGCCATTGTTTCTTGGTTGAGCCCTCCCCCTTCCCGGCACGTGAACACAGGTGGCTCCATATCTGAGTTTCCACAGTTTGTTAGCCCTGCCCTGGCAACTAGAGACCTGGCCCCGCCCAACTTTCAGGCACACCCAGGATGCTTCCAGCTGCTTTTTCATGCAGACAACCTGCCTTGGGTCAAGCTGCAGACTTTCCTAGGGTCTCTCAAGGGTTCACAGAACCCAGACAAGCAGCATCTGGCTTGAGCATGTCCTGTGTTGAGCAGCCCTAAGCTGGCACTAGCAGCAGCTGGCCTTGGTTCGCGGTTTGACCCCTCAAGATACTTCCAAGCACAGCACAGTTGGCAGCCATCTGCGGATTTCTTGGTGGCTAATGCCAGGGGGTCCTGAGTGGGACAGGGCTGTGGCTGAACTTGACCTACAGTGGATCCCCTCCAGGGCGGTCCTGAGTTTGGCACCCCCAGTGGCAAGCTTCAAAATGAGCTGGAGCATCACCCAGCTGCATCCAAGTACAACACGCCCAAGGGGCGGATTGGGCAGGGACAAGAATCCTGCTGAGGCAGATCCTGCTCCGTAGGGTCAGCCCCTGCACAACAACTCTTCTTCCACTGCAGTCAAGGCCAGTTCTCACAACCGGTGAGCCCAAGGGTCAGTCCCTCACATTGATGTACCATTATCAACCAAGGCTCAACTACAAGAGGAGGACACACACAACCCACACAAGGGACACACCTGGAGTGTGTGGCTCAGGTTACCAGAAAGACTACACCACTGAACTCCACAGCACACCTACTACATAAGGCCACTATTACATAAGACCGGAAGACATAGCAGCCCTACCTAATACATAGAAACAAACATGAGAAGGCAACCAAAATGGGGAGACAAAGAAACACATCCTAAATAAAAGAACAGAATAAAGTTCCAGAAAAAGAACTAAGCGAAATGGAGATAAGAAATCTATCCAAACACTGGTTGTATGCTCAATGATCTCAGGGAGAACTTCAACAGAGAGATAGGAAGCATAAAAATGGAGATAAAACCATGAAAACTAACCAGTCAGAAATAAAGGATACAGTAACTGAAATGAAGGATATATTACAGGGAATCAACAGTAGGTTAGATGAAGCAGAGGATCCAACCAGTGATGCAGAAGATAAAGTAGAAGAAAACATCTGATCAGGATAACAAAATGAAAAGAGAATCCAAAATACTGAGGAGATTTTAAGGGGCTTCTGGGAGAATACCAAGCATACCAACAGTCGCATTATAGGTGTACCAAAGAAGAGAGAGAGAGCAAGGAATTGAAAACCTATTTGAAGAAATAATGACAGAAAACTACCCTAACCTGGTGAAGGAAATAGACACACAAGCCCAGAAAGCAGAGTCCCAAATAAGGTAAATCCTAAGAGGCCAACACCAAGACACATCATAATTAAAATACCAAAGGTTAAAGACAAAAACAGAATCTTAAAAGCAGCAAGAGAAAAGCAATTAGTTACCTACAAGGGAGCCCCCATAAGACTGGCAGCTGATTTCTCAACAGAAACTTTTCAGGCAAGAAGGGAGTGGCAGGAAATATTCCAAGTGATGAAAAGCAACAATACACAATCAAGATGACTCTACCCAGCAAGGCTGTCATTTAGAATTGAAGGACAGATAAGGAGCTTTCCAGACAAGAAAAAGCTGAAGGAGTTCACCACCACCAAACCAGTACTATAAGGAATCTTAGAGGGACTTGTTTAAGATGGGAGGGGGGTTAAGGGTGGGTAAAAGGGGAAGGGATTAAGAAATACAAATTGTTTGTTACACAGTATCATGGGGATGTAGGGTATTGCATAAGGAATATAGTCACTAATATTGTAATAACAAGGTATGGTGCCAGATAGGTACTAGATCTATCAGGGTGATAGATGGGAATGGGGTTGTGGGCAGGGTGAGAAAGGTGAAGGCATTAAGAAATACAAATTGGTAGTTAATAAAGTATGGGGAATATAATCAACAATGTTGTAAAGATCATGTAAGGTACCAGATGGGCACTGGACTTATCAGGGGGATCACGTGATAGACTGTGTAGATGCCTGGTCAATGTGCTATACACCTGAAGCTGAAGTAGAATAATATAGAATGTCAACTATAACTAAATATATAGGTATATATAGTCACGGGATGTGGTAACATAGGAAAGACAGTCAATGGTATTGCAACAGTTGTAGAACATGTCAGTGGGGTAGTAGCTTGGGGGAAGAAGGTTATCATTTTATCAGGTGTTTAAATGTCTAACTAGTACTTTGCTTTGTATACCTGAAACTAATAAAAAAAAGAACCATGTAAAATTAATATTAATAACATTTTATTTTACCTGATATATCTAAAATGTTTCAACATGTAATCAAAACAAAAAATTAATGATGCTTTATGTTCTTTTGTTCCCACTAAACCTTTGAAACCTGCTGTGACATTTACATGCAGCACATGTCGATGTGGACCACCCACATTTCAAGTACCCAGTCATGTTATGTGGCCAGTGGTGACGATACAGACAAGAGGAGGAAGAACGTTTCCAGCTTAGTGTTGTGTGCAGTTTTTTTGTGTGTTTTTTTTAACAGGAGTGGGAATATGGACGGAGACTGGGGGTAAGAAGCATAAAACCCAAATGCATGTCTTTAATGTCTTTACATTTGCACATGTTCATCAACAGTTTCTTCTTACTTGTTTCAGCTAGATTTCCATGAGTGTTGAAACCGCATGTATTTGTCGATTTTGTCCACACTGTGAGAGGCTTTTAAAAAATCCAGATAAGTGATGCCTATGGCCATTCCTTCATATGACAGTAGGATACCTCTTTAAAGAAAACACGACGTTTCTTTGGCGTGAGCAATGGAATGCCATACTGATTTTTAGTAATCACTTAGTATGGATTTAGTAAACCCTTCTAGAATCTAATGTGGGGAATTTTAAGTTTCTGATTTCTACTTGAGGAGAATCTTTTTTCTCTCCAATAAAAAAAAATGGGACCCCATTTATTCATCACTGGCACTCCAAGACCCTTTACATTTCCTGTGATTTCTGAGAGATCGCAGAGTTCCTGAGTTCACATGGGCACCTGGCATCATGTAGAGAAGTGAGGTGCCATCTTCCCATTTTCTCCCTCATCAGGGCTTCCAGCCTCTTATTTCTTATTTCCTCTGTCCTGTTATGCTCCTCGATGGAAAGGATGGAACAGTGGAACCATTGTGAAATAGTTTTAGTTCCTCTTCAGTCATCTGTTAAAATTAAATCATCTACCACAAACTATGCTTTCATCTCCACTTTCCTCTTATTTTACCACTAATACAGAGAGAAACTAGGCTTATTATTTTAATGTTTCACAAAGCCTTTTATCATCATCATGTTGAGAATTAAACTTCCTGGAAGATGAGTTTTGATCATTTATCCATGTTCTTGGATCTATACAGTTTCTGTAATCTTTGCTATGAATTCTATGAAAACTTAAACTGAGCAGATGTCTCCTGGTGAGGTCCTGTTTGTTTCATTGAATCAAGTCTGTGCTCTGTAACATGGCAGGTTCAAAATGAACATTTTTTTTTATCAAATATCTTGCACTTTTAGAAGTAGAATATCGCTGGCTTCATATTCATAGACCTGTCTTTAACTTTATTTTCATCATTATTATTGTTGAAAGTACTGTTTACTAGGTCATACACTGTAATATAGGTCTAATCTGTGTTGAAAGTCCATTCTTGGTCTTGAAAAACAATCTTCCCAGTTTGGTGAGAGAAACTGGGCAGGCAGGGGCAGGTCTGTTGAGATCAAATTCTAGGAAGTAAAGCCATTCAGGAGACTTTATTTTAAAAGTTGAATTCAGAAAAAAATATTTTACAAGAATTCAATTTTCTGTATCTAATAACCACAAAAGCCCTGTTCTGAATATAATTACTTGATAAGCTAAGGTTTATAAAAGCCTATTTGGGGTATCTGGGTTTTAGAGTTTTAATGTATCTCTTGTAGAATTATAGTATTTAACCTCTTAAAGCTTTTCAACAGAACTGGTCACCATGGGTACCAATATTCAAATTGATGTCTTTAACTCAAGGGTGGATAAGGCGTCCACTTTTTTTGTTAGACCTAGGAGTCTTAGACCTTCATGTTTTCTTCCTTCTTATCCTTAACAGAAACTATACCAGGGACTTTGGTGGCTTTCTTTAAGCAATGTGCATACACGCTCATTCTGTCCTTTTGGGACCTGCTCTTAGATGGCTGCAGCTGAGCGCCAGAGAGGACAGCGGGTGGCGTGTGCCATGCCTGGCATTCTGCGCAGAGTCTGCTCAGCGCCTTGGTCGCTGTCAGGGGCTGGCTGCCTCTGTGGCGGGTCTCGCCAGAGACGACACTGCAGTGAAGGAATATTGGCAGGGTCTGCAGAGTTGAGGAGAGTTAAAAACTATAAGCATCCATAGTCTTCAGGTTAAAAACAATATGGATGATTTTTTTCCTTATTCTTTTTTGTACAAATGTTTTTTTATGGATTTGACTATTTAATGAGACACAAGTCCCCCTTTTCTTGTACAAACTGCAGAGCCACTGACCAGCGATGGGGAGAGATGGTTTCTTAGTCACCAAGAAGCCAAATAGAAGACTAAACAGTCAAAACAGTCAAAAGCTTAATTTCAGTCATTCTCTTTCTGACAACAATCCCATCTCCTTGCATCTCACGTCCTCAGTATCCCCATGACAGTAACACTTCAACCCACTGGGAGAGTCCATCCATTGATTCTACAGCCACACCCATTGTCTTTGGCCCCCAACTGATAATGGTGATCAGAAAACCACGGTGACCTAGATGTGCCCAGAAGGGAAAGGCCTCAAAATTCCCTCTTTTAATTGTTGGTTTTCTTAATCCTAACAAATGAAAATACCAATTATAGGACTAAAGAATAAGATCAAGCACAATACTGGTCTAAGTAGCCAGAATGTTTTCTTAGCTTGTGGCCTCTCTTCATTTCGTCTCATTCTCTCACACGAACCACTAGAGGATTGTCAGCCAGCATTACTTTGGGAGATACCATTTTTCTTTCTTATACTCTTTTGGGAGACCACTGCTATCTATGCTCATTTTCAAAATAAAAATACAAGCTTTGGTAACATACAGGAAGCCATCATTTCTAAGCTCGTAAGCTCATGTTTACCTATAAGTAAAATTTTGGAACAATTCCCAAGATGTATCCTAAGGAAATTACATAATATAAAACATCCTTTTAATTTTGGATCCCCAAATGCAACTGACTGCCGAGTCTTCTCTTTCTTGTCTCCTTTCAATGCCCGACAGCTGTGGTGTAAGATGGTTTCATTCCATTTAATTAACAGAGCTGGGTCTTGAGGGAATCTTCCCATTAACGCTAGAAGTTCTGTAAATGGAGAAGTAGTTTCCAGGGAGGAGACCAACATACCACCCACTGACACTTTTATAGAGATAATTCCATGTTGAACATCGAGCCCCAGGGTAACGTTAGAGCAGTTTTAATCATAGCTTCTAATTATGAACAGTAAGTCACTTCACCAATATGTTGTGTCTTAGATATAATAAAAGGAGTAATGAATAGTCAGCAATAATTCTCAGGCTGGTAGAGTCACACAGCTAGGGAGTTTGAACCTGGTCCCTCCATGATGTACTTTGTAGAATAGCCCTCTGCCTGGCTTATTATTAAAGATCATTTGCCGAAGAGCAGGTCCTCCTAAATGTGCTCAGGGATCACCCACAAGCAGCTGGGAGGTTATTATAACTCAGAGGCGATGTGCTCAGAACACGGGGTATTAGTAACAGACAGTAGGTGTTGGTGTAGGATTGTAATGCAGATTATGGCAAATCGCCCTAGGAGTGGGCCGGAGCTCAGGTGTGTTTGAAGCGAATACTACCAAATATTCTTCGTGGCTATACCGATAATGTTCCTATCAAGTATGTTTATTTTCTTCATTATACCTTTATTATTTTCCAGACCCTTAACGATAAGTTAGCATTCCCTTTACAACCAGAACACACTTAATATTCCACATCAAGAACCCTGAGAGGCACTTGCCTCTGCTGCATCCTTCAAGCTGCGTTTCCTGCAGCTTTGCCCTCCTCCGGAGTCGGTCAAACCCGCGCCCTCTGCAGCCCCTGCCCCTAGATGGTCAGCCTCACACCCGTCCGCGCCCTCTGCAGCCCCTGCCCCTAGATGGTCAGCCTCACACCGGTCTCCCCGCCTCCTGGCTGCTCCCCCTTCACTCTCGCCTTCAGCACAACTAGCAGTCCGTCAAAAAGGGGGCTTTTAAACAGAGCTCCTATAAAATATGTCCTTGTCCTAAGTATATTCCCATATGTACTATACCCATGTGACCAATTACCAATTCTAAGTAGGAATTTTCCAAATCATCTTCTGAGGACACCATGTACTATTTTGTAACCCTTCCTAATGTCTCTATCCATATGTTGATGGGGACACAGGTCCTGGGTCCTCCCCCGAACAGGGGCCCCTAGGAAGTCCATGAGTGGGTTTCCAACGGGTTTGCGGTCTCCCTGAGCTTCTGGGCATGGGTGCGCATCTGTACATGTGTGTGCACGCACACTGACATGCACATTTCCGTGGAGACTGTTGATGGAGTTCCATCACATCAAAGTGTCTAGTTGACCTCTCCAAATCCATGCCCCACATTCTTCTCAAAGTTACCGTTTCCCAAATCTGGACACCCTGGCTCTCCTATTCATTGGCTGTGTGATTTTAGGCAAAGTGCTTATCCTCATTATGGCAGTTTTTTCTTGTGTAGCACGGAGGTAGCAGCGAGGTTGGAGGAAGATGATATATGTGGAGTGCTTTGAACAGTCCTGACAGGCAGGTCTTAACTAATACGTCGGCTATTCCCAGTCCTGTAGCGATTCTCTTCTCCGGCCTCCAAATACGCCTTTTCTAGAGCTTTCCATTTCAGGAAATGGCACTGTCAGCGGCTTAGGCCCCACACCCGAAACCACCCCTAACCTCTCACGTCATCACAAAGAACTGCCAATTGTCTGCAAAATATACCTCCAATATATCATTCTCTCCCATCTTGCCTGGATTGCTATGGGCAGATCAGAAGGCCCCCTTTCTCCATCCAGTTCCCAGTGATTGGCATGTAGTGGGTACTCAAGAAACACACAGTGAAGTAAAAATAGAGAACTTTTGCTATCACGTTCGTTTTGACCACCAGTTCTCTTTGGAGGATACATCTCAGAGCCATTGAATCTAGTTGCCTTCCATTATTCTCCCTGTTTACGGCTCGGCCCTCATGAGTCTCTGGTGATTTGATCTCAGCTGGAGTCATTATTGAAGGTTTTTTTCCCTTAGTCCTTCCGTCCAATAGTATGGGCCTATTGTGTTATCTTTCAGAACACTTCTCCATCAAACTCTTCCTGACGGCCACGAATCGTTTGCTGTTTCTACCTTCCATGAGCATGCTACCATTTTGTGCTTGTCCTTTGGGAGAGACCTCTGCTTTATTTGTAGACGTTTGTGTGTGACTGCCTGACTCTGATGACTGCATGTTTCCCCCAATTCATGCTGGCTCTCTCTGCTAACAGCTACGAGTTTAGTGCCTTCTATCAGCTGTAGTTTTATGAGGGGGGTCCAGAAACCAAATGGACGATGGCCTGCTGGCCCTGAGGGAACTACGACGCCCTCTCACAGAATGCATCCTGCCTGTGCCTCTCCCGTGACTCTATCCATTCCAAACCTTGCGCTGTAGTATGGGCACACCTCCAGGGTAAGTCTGTTTACTAAAAAGACTCACCTTATGCTTGAAGTGCTTATTTGATAAGTGCTCCTAAGACTGTAATTAAGAAATAGACAAGAGTCTTATGTAATGTCTGAATATTAGAGTTACTCGTTATAAAATAATGTTTTCAAGTTAGAAACCATCGAAATATTTATGAGTTCTCTGGGAAAATAATGCGCTTTTTAATATAGTCTAGCTTTGAACCTGGAAAAAACAACACACACATGCATACAGAGTATATTTGGAGCAACTGCATTTTTTTCAGAACTCAGTCTATCTCCTAAAGTATCAGGAACTTTAGGAGAGGTGGCTGTGATAACAGAAAGTTAAACAATTCATTTTAAGTTTAAATTTATTTTAAACCTTAAAAATCATATCCTCTCTAGTACTAGCCACAATAGTTATAGAAACTTCTGGAATATGGTGTTATCATGAGTTATAAAAGATAGCACTGAAACAATGTGAATAAGAATATTCCTTATCGTGGATAACAGAAAATTTACTAGCAAGAAAAGTGTTTTCAGGTTTCTCTATTATGCTTTTTCTTCCTCTTAATTCCATTGGATATTAATGAGTCTTTTTTTTTTCCTGTTCCTCTACATTAAATCTCCAGTTGCTTCATGTGTTGTTGATCTTCAGTGATAGAATCATGTCTTTTGTTTTATAAAATTTCTGCCTGGACTTAAGAAATCACAACCATCAGGAATAGATTCTATAACACAAAATAAAATTGATATTATTTTGAATTAAGCTTACATTGCTTAAAATATAGCTTCTCCTCTGAGTGGGTCACTGATGGACTGAAGGTTCGGTGAACATCTAAGTCTTTGAATTAAAAATGTCATTTCTGCCATTTTCATCATCTTGAACATGACAGAAACATTCTTTCACGAGTCAGGTCTTCCTGTGGACTCAAAGGGCATAAACACTGACTTCGCTAAGGTCCCCGCTGTCAAAACGTGGAGGCGAATGACCTTTAGCTTCCAATTAAGTGCGTGTTTTTGAAAAATGTGCATAGTAATAATTTAGATGAGGCCTCAAGGAGGGGGAAGCAGTATAATAACAGAGAAGACAAGTAAACAGAGTATAAACTATATCTGCATTTATCCAGGCTGCTGATTCAAGCACTGTAAAGGTTAAAGTTGAGATAGATAGATGTATTGGTAGATGGATGGATGGAGAGAGATATACAGATAGATGATAGATAGATAGACAGAGAACTCATTGCTCAAAATTGTCTTATTTTAAAGGCTAAACTCTAGTACCAAGAAAAAGCACTAATAACTTTGAACAGTTAGGCCAAAGAATTGATGCTTTGATATTTTGTTACAGTTTTGATTTAATATCTTTAGAATTGATAGAGGTTTAATATAATTGTTTATAACAAGTTGCTAACTTTGTTTCATTAAAAGTCAACCAGAAAGCAAGTCTGGTATATAATGAAACATCCACCCTGAAAAAGAATGAGATCTTGCCATCTATAACAATGTGTGTGGATCTGGAAAACCAAGCTCACAGAAACAGAGAACAGAGATGGAAGACGGCTGGTTGGGGAGTGGGGTGGGGGTGGGGGAATTGGTGAAATGGGTAAAGGGGAACAAAAGTACAAACTTACAGTTTAAAATAAATACATTAGGGGATGTAATCACTCAGGGGATGTAATATACAGCTTGGTGATTATAGGTAATATAGTCAAATCTCAGCTAATAATTCTGTATTGTGTATTTGAAAGTTGATTAGAGAGTAGATCTTAAGTTATTGTTATAAGAAAAAAATGTTTGTAGCTAAGTATGGTGATGAATGCAAACTAGGCTTATTGTGGTGATCATTTTGCCATGTATGGGAATATTGAGTCATGATGTCGTACACCTGAAACTAATATAATATTATGTGTCAATTATACCTCAATAAAAAAATAAAAATAAAAAAATAACTAGTAAGATAAAAACTGCAACATATACAGGATCTGAATGTTGAAAATTACAAAATACTGATGAAATAAATCAAAGAAGTTCTAAATAAATGTCGAGATATATTGTGTTCATGGATGGGAAGATCCAAGATAGTAAGGATTTCAATTCTCCCCAAATTGATCTAAACGTTTAATGCCAACATAAAATCCCATCAGGTTTTTTAAAAAATATCGTCAAGTTTGTTTTAAATGTTGTGTAGAAAGGCAAGGCCCTAGAATAGTTAAAATAATTTTGAAAAAGCAAAACAAAGTGGGAGGCATTATTTTAGCTGCTATCCAGGTATTCTGTGTATCTACAGTAAACAAGACAGTGTGGTACGGGTGGAAGAATAAATACATAGACCAATGGAATGAAGCCCAGAAATAGACTCATACAAACATACCCACTTGAGTCTTCACAAACACGCAAAAGCAATTCCATGGAGGAAGGGTAGTCTTTTCAATAAATGGTGCTGGACAAGTAAACATCCACAGAGGTCAAGGGCAAACCACAGCACACAGAGGTCAAGGGCAAACCACAGCAGGGCTCCTCCCAGGGGTTGGGATGTTATCCTGGTGGTTCCTGGTGTCACTCCTGTGCTCATCCCACCCACAGAGGGAATGAGGGCTGACAGACACCCTCTCTCATCATGGAAGCCTGTCCACTGCTTCCTTCTGGTTTGCTCCTTTCTCTGCTAACTCGGAGGCAGGTGTGGCCTCATCTATTTGCAGCCTGTGCCATAGGCACCACCTGGTCCTTTCTGCTCAGACTCAGTCACCCCCACGCCCCATCATCTTCCACATGTTCAAATCTCGCATGAAGAGATAGCCCATCCATCCTTAGCCCTGTCTTCTGAGTCCCAATCTACTTTCTTAGTCCTGCTCTTTGCTTTGAGTTTCCCTTCCTGAAAGTGGTCCCTCTGACCTCTGCATGGTTACCTCCACGCTCGGCACTCTGCCTCCTGCCCTCACAGCCCCGCTAGAGACCATCAGCAGTGTCACCTCCATGTCAAATCCAGTGACCATCCTTCATAAATGTTGATCCCAGTGGAATCCTACAAGATATCTGACCTTGCTTTCATTTCTTTTCTCCATGCAGATATCCAGTTATTCCAGCACAGTTTATCCAAAAGACATTAATTTCTCATTAAGTTGCTTGATTCCTTTATGAGAAACCAATTAATCATGTAAGTGAAAATCTATTTCTGGACCTTTTATTTATAATATTTCATTGATCCTTCCTTCCTTATGCTGACATCACACTCTTGGTTACTATAGCGTTTTAGTAACTCATGAAGTCAGCAATTGTATATCTTCCAATTTTGTTGTTTTACAAGATTATTTTGGCTGTTCTAAGTTGTATTCAGTTTCCAAAGAAAATCCTCTGCTGCTTCTGATTATTCTTGCCTTGAATCTATAATCAATTTGGGGAGAATTGGCATGTTTGCAATACTGAGTTTTCTGATGCACTAACAATGTGTATCTATTTATTTGCATCTTTGTTCTTAAAAGTAGGGATGGCAGCAATGAATTACCCCTTGTCACCCAACTCTGGGCTGCCTCACCATCCTATTTGGTTACTTATTTCTTTCATCATCACTTTTGTAACCAAATATCTATATTATAAAATATTTGAAAAAACTATTTCCTAGCTAGATTCTGAGTGGCCCACCCTGGAACTTTCTCTTGCCATCTCTTCCTACAATGTGTAGTCAGATACTTCCAAATATGGGAGTCTAACGTACCTCTTTGCTTAAATACATGTCAGATAATGGCGAATCAACACCCAGGTATTGACTGTATTCTTGCCCAATCTCATGTTAGAATGAAAATATTAAGAGAAAATGGAGAAATCATGTAAACATACATGATATTGAAAACAAGCACAAAGCAAAAAGCATGTGTGCCCTCCCCCAAGAGGAAATGGCAAAATGATCTTTAAAAGAGGAGGGTGCCATAGCCTGTGGTCACTGTTGCCTTATCAGCAGTTGGGGATATCTCATTACCCTGAGAGTCTGCAGGGTAATGCTTATGGAAACTGCACTCCCAGCACCTGCACTCCAGTTTGATTTTCCACAAGTAGTCTTTAAAAGCAAATTTCCATTTTCATTTTTTTCTCTTGGGAAATTATCTTGATATGGAAAATATAATACTGTAAGAATTTGACAAGATACAAGATCCCAGAGTCATTCTTTCGTGAATCAGTGAAGAAGGTCTCTGTGTCCAGCAGCAATCAACAGTGATGACAACAGGGATGTGATGTAGGAAATACAGTCACTCATATTGCAATAACTACATGTGGTGACAGATGGGTACTGGACTCATCAGGGGATCACTTTGTGAGGTATATACATGTCTGATCGCTCCTTTGTACACTTAAAACTAATATAATATTGTATGTCAACTATAATTTAAAATTAAATTTTAAAAAGCAATTATGGATTTTGTTTTCATTTTGTATTATTTGTACATTTGTTTTGTTTTCTTTTTAGAGTCTCCATATGCATGAAATTGTGTTCATTGGCTTTTTTCCTATGACCACTTTGCAGTGTACACAGACGTTGAGTTATATAAAGTTGTGCACCTGGAACTTACATAATAATAATAATATAAAAAAAAAAGGTGGTTATGGAGAGGACAAATGTCGTTGTCTGTGTTTGGCAGCCATTGAATTAGTCACAATGAGTTTTGAGAATAAAGGACCATTGTAAAACCTTAATTATAGTAAAAGCTACTATTATGGAACACTCAGACATCTAGCTTTTAAGTTTCCATTTTTTTTTGCTTATAAAAGTGAAACATGTTTACTTTCAACAGTTTAGAATACATAGAATAGATGGGTAAAGTTAAAAGTATATATAATCTCATTACCCAGAAGCAATTACTAACATTTGGCATTTTCCTAACCACTAATTTCTAAAAATATTTTTTAAAAGTTGATGCACAAATTTTGAATCTCCCTTTTTTACCACTTAATATAATAGTAGTATCATGGCCGATATTCTAAGTATTTACAAATGTTATTTGAACTTTCACTTTTTTTTGTACTGTGTTCTGTGGTTGAACCTGACCAGGTTATTTATAATGTTTAACTTTATATGCAACATTGCTAAGATCCCCTTTATCAAGAGACTGAAATGTTTTCTCGGCCATAATCTTACATATTATGTCTTCAGGAATTAAAATGATTGGTTCACAGAAAGAACATTTTAGGGTTTTTGCCACATATTTCCAAGTAATTCTACAAAAAGTAAGTACCAAATCCCGCTGGCCGACTGTGTGCATCTCAGTGCAGCTCTGCCAGTACTAAGCATGATGAATGTTAATCTATATGTTAGATGGGGTCTAATGTTTCTTATATTACCTTTCTTTTTATCTTTTTAAAATCAGATTTATTTATTTATTTATTTATTTATTTATTTATTTATTTATTTATTTATTTTTTAGCTGAGCCATCCTGCCACCTGTTGGCAGCTCAGTGGCAGCTCAGCTCGGGCTGGGCATTGAACTGCTGTTGCGCAGAGCTCAGCTCTCACTCTTGAGTGAGCTCTTAACCAACTGAGCCACTCTGCCGGCCCTATATTACCTTTCTTAACAATTCAGTTTTACTGAGGTATAATTGACAAGATGATAAGATACTTAAAGCATATTTCTGAATATATATATATATATATATATATATATATATATATATATTTAACTAAGATATTCATCTCCTCATCTCCTCACATATTTCTCTTGTCTGCTAGTGTGCGAGAGAGAAAACATTTAACTTCTTAACAAATTTCAATTATTCAGCATAGTGGGATCAACCACAGTTACCATGTTTTACATTAGGTCCTCAGACCTTATTCACCTGAAAGTTTGTGTGCTTTTACCAAACTCTCTCTATTTCCCCCAAACCCCCTCCCCTTGTTATTAATTTTCTACTCTTGGTTTATATGAGTTTCATTTGTTTTAAATTTTAGATTCCATATACAAGTGATCTCATACAGTATTTATCTTTTTCTGTCTGGCTTATCCCACTTAACGTAATGCCTTCAAGGTCCATCCTTGTCGTCACAAATGGCAGGATTCCCTTCTTTCTCATGGCTGAAACAGTCTACTTTGTATATATATATATATATATATATATATATAATTTTGTATATTATATGTGTGTATGCATGTAATTATATATATAATTTTCCATATCTGCCTACCTATTGTGAATTATGCTGCAATGAACATGGGAGTGCAAACATCTCTTCCACGTCCCGTTTCCATTTCCTTTGGAGATATACCCAGAAATGGAATTGCTGGATCTTATGATTCATACAATCATCTTGAATTATATGTCTGCATTCAGCAGTGGGAAAACATTGTAAGCTCTTTGTAGTAATGACATTTTCATTGCTTTGTTGTTGTTTTATATTCTTTACTTTCCCCTCTCAAATGGGTCCAGAAAGAATATTTAATTGTAACCTTTATGTATTTAGCATATCAATTATTGGTCATATTTTTCCAAATATTTTCACAATGTTGTAGTGCAGCTTAGGCTATGTTTTTTGAAAAGTTGATGTTTTAAACATTTACAGAGGCAAAAATAACAGTTTCCTTTGTAACCCAGACGTTTTAAAAAACAAAACTGATGTACTGTGCTAAAGAACATATTCCTCTAGAAAATACCTCACACCGGTGCTGAGATTTCTTGTAATTTTACTCTATGGGATTTGGGGAATTCTCTCAAGGTATCACTTCTCCTAATCATAAACTTTTGACATAAAAATGAAGCAGTATTCTTATAAAACGTCCAAGTGATTTTGTTTCTTTTTATTTTTTCTTATTTGCCCAGCCAACTGCTATGGCCTGAACTCCCAGTGCTCTGGCCCATGAATGACAAGGTGCCCAGGCTGAGCTTTACAACTGTGTGAAACTGCATGAACATTATGATCACAGGTAGACTGTTACAGTAAAATTTGTAAGATACACATATGTATTTTTTAAATACAGAAAATAAAATCCTTTATTTAAGAAGTGGGGCATTTCACCTGACCTAACTCTACTCCAATCAAGTCTATTCCAATAAAATCAAGGTTCCCAGCAGTTTTTCTTTTTAAATAAAGGATTTCTTTGGGATGTTGACGTAAGCTACAGACCCCATTCCAGAATTATTCACCTACGCTGAAATCTGTATATAATTTTATAAGTTTTATAAGAGACTTACTAAAGATCTCTATTTATTGCTTTAACACAGATTAAATTATAACTTATTATAACTTATATAATAATAGTTATATGCTTAATTAATTAGTTATACATTACATTTTATTACATATACTTAAATATAATTTTTTTCCTTTTTTTTTTTTCTGAAGGCAGTGTCACTGGCCCTCATATGTGGGACCCGAACCAGGGCCGCTGGCTTTCCAAGCCAGCGCTTAACCACCGTGCCACTCGGCTGGCCTAATATAATTTAATTTAATTTAATTATAATATTTGACAAAAATTATTTTCCATCATATCAGACCCCCTGAATATATGCATTTATCTCTGCTTGCTCCTCACTCAAACTCTACTACTGTCCATAAAAGAATACACACACGCACAGCATGCAAATACAACAGGAGTGGAGGTAACAAAGGGTGAGAGGCCTACTCGTGTTGAAAGATGGAAATCCCGACTTAGCAGGCAGAGCAAGCTCGCCCTAAGTACCAGCTGTCAGCAGGAGCAAAGAAACAAGCGCAAAACCCCAAAGGCTCACCTCCTGCATGTACCAGTTACTGCAGTCCCAGTGTGAGATGCTCACATTAAAACAAAAGAAAACAAGGGCATGGAGGATTGTTTAACAGCCATGGGGTTGTCAAATCCTTAAACTGATTTCTTAAATGACCCTATGATTACCTTTCTTTATGGATGGGGAAACTGAGGCACAGTTAAGAACATTGTCTCAAATCATATGACCGGTAAGTGGATGGCTGAGATTCAAACTCTAGTCCTCTCGCTCCAGAGTGCATGCTGTGCAATGCTTTATCATGTTTCCAACAGAAGATCCTGAGAGCTCTCAGGCAGGAGAGATGACTGAATTGAGAACCTGACTTCAACAACAACACTGGAAAGTAGATTTCAGTGGAGAAATGGCTTCAGAACACCCAGGCACGCTTGGCTGTTCATGGGGTTGTTGGTTCAGCTGTTGTAACAAAGATCCCAAACTAAGAATCTGGTTTCTCACGTAAAGTCTGCGTGGGTAGTCCTGGGCAGGTAAGGCGCCTATGTAATCGTCCCCACGCCCTCGGAGGGAACCCACCCTGCTGGAGCTCTGGCCTGAGACCTCTGGCCTCCAAACCTGTGAGACAGCACCTATCTGTTGTTTAAGCCCCCAGCCTGTGGTACCTCATGACATCATCCCTAAAGACAAATGCAATTGGTTTAAGCGAAATTCTTGTACAAATTTGATGGTGGAAAGGCTAGTGGGGATAAGTGTGAAAGGTAAGTTCACATGTTCCATAGAAAGCCAAAACTGTGAAAAAAGTCAAGATTCCTTCATAAGTCTGTGCTGTAAACAAGTCATTCACGGGCCAAGTAGCTCCGAGTGACGAGCTGCTTCTGTTTGAGGGTGTGGAGCTGGACGGATGGGGACAGGCTGCCTTGCTGACCTCCTGAAACACACATCTACATTACTGCCGCAGAGCTACAAAAGGACCGTCTTTAAGGCGTCTCGGCACCCGCACTCCCCGGAGCGGCGGTGAGCTTGCTGCTGTCTGCGTCCTCAGCTCTGCCGGCTTCCTCTCTCACCTCCGGCTGCTCACCCCTGCACTGCGGACGCCTGAGAACCACCTGCAGAAACTGCGCTCCCCTCCGGCTTCCGTCCGGGTCTGTGTAAAGCCTGATAGCACTGACCTGGGGGTTCTGTTTAATTGGCATAAGATCCCTAAAGTCTGGAGCGAGTAGCTCCCTACTCTCTCAAATTTCTCCAAATGAGCAGAACCCATTTACGTAACAAAGTTAGAGCCTTACCCCACCCACCTCACCCACACCCACCCACAACTTCAAGTCTGAATTGTTGGCTTCCTCAGTAACAGCTCTACAGTTTGGACCAAACATCAATTTTTGTGATGTTTCAGATAAAAGTGATATATTTAAATCTGTTTTACAGCCACCCTTCCCAGGCCTCCTAAAGGTGCATTCTTAATAACGTTACACCAGATTCAGGAGAAGTTTCCCGTTGTCATCATCTTTCGGGGGCTCCACTCAGGTTCTTGGAACCTGAGAGTCTTCTCTAGATGTGTTCTGACACAGGCAGCTTTGAGATGTGATGGTTTGCACCCCACCCCTCCCCATGGGTGCTGTGCCCACCCAGCCTGCCTGGCCATCTCTTCCTGCAATGCCTCCCCTCCTGGGTGTGTGCCCTTTGGTTGTCTCCTGACTCCCAGAGACCTGAACTCGTGTCCCGCCTGGGGAGGCCCACAAGACATCCCAGGGATGGCCCGTCACCAACAATGAAACCCACCTGTTCTGTCTCCTGCTCCCTTTCAAAACCAGGGCACTGGATGACAGCAAGCATGTCAGCCCAAATCTTAAGCACCTGCTGAGATCTGCTCCAGACTGAGTCCCTCTCGGCTATCATCATCCAACTGCGAGGCCGGAATTCTTTCCTCCATGTCCAGGGACTGCTCATAAGTGGAGGACAGCTGTGTGGGCCTGTGGAAGAGGCGTTTTGACAGGCCTGAGAGGTCCTGGGGACACCCCGCCACACCTTTCCTGTTCTTCCTCCTGTGCACAAGAATGACACCAAGAGGAGAGGTCATGATGGGACCGTCTACAGCTCCCGGCCATGCAGCCCTTTCTGACTTGTTCCAACACCACCGAGAGGTGTGACAATTAGAATCCTGGTGACCCGGGGAGCATCACTTGTCAACAGGGCTCTATATGGATGCAGAGAGATTGCTACTATCACTAACTAGTCTTCAGTGCAACGCTTTGGCCCATGCACTGAATTCACACATGAGAGAGCCAGGCAGAAAATCAGACAAGTATCTATCTAGCTGTGGGAGAAAGAAAACAATTTTCTTATGTAAGCTGTGGATTAAGAAATAAATGCCACATGTGGCGATGGCTTGAAAATAAGCTGACACTTGTAAAAAAAAAAAAAAGGTAAGAGGAGAAGATTTGAGTTTGCAAGTTAACAAGACTTTGTATGAAGACGTACTTCCTTGTTCCTTTTTAACTGTCTTCACCGTGCGTTTCGTAGGGCCAGGGGAGCGTCTCATGTGCACCTAGACCCAGAAGAAAGAGCGACTTAGGGCTGCATGAGGATTTCCTGTGAGTTCCTGAGAACACAGGGTTGGAGCCACGTCTCTCCTAAGTAGTCCAAGTTTTCAAGGTATCTTTGTAATAGGGCCAGCACAGTCTCACAGCCACCTCAGGCGGCACGGGGCGCAGCTAGGCAGGGATGTGGGGGGGGGAGAGGGGGAGAGAGGGCACCCTGGAAAGCACCTGCCTGGCTGAGCTGCCCTGGAAGCCTCTCTCCATACACACGCAGGGACTTTTCCAGTCCTCCTCGGTGAGGCAGAGCTTGGGAAGCTGGGATTGCTCTGCGTGTGTGCACCATGCAGGGAATATAACATCAGATTTTACACGTATCCGGACAGAAGCGGGAGGGGGCAGAGGAGCGAGCCCACAGCCTCTCCGTGGACTGCCGCCAGCATCAGCCCATCTGGGCCAAAGGCCTTTAAAGGTCTTCTTTAAGGTAATGCATGCTTGTGTTTGTGTTCTGTGAGAGGCTGAGTTTGCAAGAAAGACCTGCGGATGCCCAGGCCCAGAGGCAGCCGGCCGTCGGCGCAGGCTCAGCTGCTGTCTTCGGGCTGTGCCGGCCCTGAAGGAGCGAGCAGATGTGAGGCCCGTGCACAGAGCAACAACAACGTGGACGGACCTAGAGGGCATTATTCGCAGTGAAATCAGTCAGACAGCGAGAAAAACACCAAATGGTTCCACTTAGAGTGGAATCTAAAAAAAGAAAAAACAAAACAAAAAACAGACTCATAGAATCAAAGACGAAGTGGAAAGTTACCAGAGGAGACGGGGTGGAGTGAAGGATGAAAATGGAGAAGGGGAATATAGTTAATAATATAGTGATAAAAATAATAATAATAATAATAATATAGTGATAAGTTTGCACGTTTGATGTGTTTGACAGATGATTCACTCCTACAATTAGTGAGGTGATCACATTTTAAGGTACAAAAAATTCAAATCACTATACTGTACACCTGAAACGAATAGAGTACTGTATACCAACTGTACTTAACAGCGTTAAGAATACTGTATACCAACTGTACTTAACATTCAGGAAGAGAGACTGACACGCTCTGCCCATCCATATAGAAACAGCTCAGACCGGCCTTGCCTCTGCGAAATACCTGGGAGAAATTAAAACGCCAGACCAGAATTTCTCCTGAGTTACAAATCCAAATTTGCTGGACACATGAGGTGTGGGAAAATCTAATTAGAACGATTAGTATAAAAATTGGTCCTAGGCCAGTCATATTGCTGAGCCATCTGGAAGAATTAAGCGGAAAGCGAAAAGTAAATGGAGGGAAGACTGTACTAAACTGACACTCCGTCAGGCAACGGCAGAGTAAACTTCTTTAGGGGAACGTGAAATATTTAGCAAGACAGACCACATCTGGGTCATGAACAAAATTAACAAATTTAAAAGAATAAAAAGCATACAAAGTATGTTCTTAACTCTTGGATTAAAACTAGAAATCAATAACAAAGAAATCTAGAAAATCTGCATTCATTTGGAAAATAGTACACTTCATAGTAACCCATGAGTCAAAGGGGAAGTAATAGTAACATTAAAAATATGTTGAACCGAATGAAAATACCACATATCAAAACTGGTAGGATACAGCTAAAGCCATGCTGAGAGGAAGTTTTATAGTGAAAGCCACTCATATTATAAAAGGACAGTCTCAGATCTCTAATCTAAGCCCCCACCTTAAAAAACTAAAAATAAAAAGAGAAAATTAAATACTTTATTTCGGTTAATAATTTGGTTTCTTGCCTGGCTTAAACAAACAAACAAAATCTAAGTGAGGGAAATTATCTAAAAACTTGATACTCTTCAAAAGTATCAAGTTTATGAAAGACAAAGAAAGACTGGGAACCTGTGGAAAATCAAAAGATACTAAGAAGATGTGACAGCTGAATGTAATGTGGGTTTCTTCATTGGATGCGGGAATGGAAATTATGTAAATTAAAAAAACTGGTGAAATCCAAATAAAGTCTGTAGAGCCATCCCTGTTGATAAATGTTGCTATAGTTCATTTTTTCTTCTATTTAGTATTCTGTTGTTACAGACTTCATAAATTATCAGGTGTCATGGAGGAAAAAATATTTTTAAATTATAAATATCTTGATATATAGATAGGTCTATATATGTGGGAGTATGTATAATCATATGTACATTATAGATATAATAATTTTCATGTCTAATATATATAATAAAGACATGCATGGAAATGATGTCTCAACCTCAGGAGAGTAATTATGTATGGGAAGGAAGAGAATGGGTTCCCATGAATCTTTTAGCATTTTATTTCCTTTAAGAAAACTCATAGAGATCTAACACCAATTTTCAAAATTGCATGATGTATTAAATCTGAGCACCTGGGTTTGTAGGCGACCCTTATGTTCCATACTTGAAATATGTCACAATTTAAAAAGAGAAGTCAAAGGTCTCTCAGAGCAATGCAGTGGGGACTGGACAGAAGTTATGTTCCATTCAGAAAGTGACTTCAGTAACCAGGCTGACAGGTAGTTTTGACATTTTCATGTCGATATGCTGTATTAACATTTGTGAATGCATCACTCTGCCAAAATTAGGTTAACTTTTTTTCAGTCTTTGTTTTTTGCAGGATATGCCTGGGGAGGAAATCTCTGATCCCAGCCCAGCCAAATAAAGAGAGAGAACCACGGGCAGGCAGAGTGGCTCATTGGTCAAGCATTGGCTTGGGAGCACAAGCTCTAAGGTGCAGGGTCACCAGTACGGATCCCACATGGGCCAGTGACACTGCCCTCTACAGCTAAGATGGTGAACAACAGCTCCACCTGGAGCTGGGCTGCTGTGAGTCGCCAGCGATGGTGTAGGCTGTAGTGGGGCTGCAGTGGGCTGCCGTGAGCTATCGTGAGTGGCCGGCAGCTGGAGTGAGCAGACAGCCGCTGGAGTGAGCAGCCGTCCAATGGCCAGAGAGTGATTGCCTCAGCCGGAAAGAGCGCAATGATCACAATACCAACATGGGCCAGTGAAGAGAAGTCCTCCACAACTTAAATTATCCAACTTCTTATATAAGGAATATGGCCAGTTGCCCCATGGGAATCCAACAGCAAAGAGTGCTGGACTTTTCACAACTCCAGATTTGTGTTTATATAGATGGTCAACTACAGAGTGGGGGAACACTATAAGGAGGCTTGATCAGTTGTTTTTCTTCCCAGTGTTAGAACACATAAAAGTAAGACAAAAACATAATACCCCAGGACGTCACTCATCCTTTGCCTAAGAAGATAGCACTCTGATAGTCAGTAAAATGCTTGTCAGTATTTTAATGTGAACCTATTCCTTTGATTTCTGCATTTCCACTCAAATATTTCAGACTTCTATAGTCAGGTTAAAAAACCTCAGCATTATAATCAAATTGAACTACCTGCTGAGTGCTATTTATATAAAAATTCTATGAGTAAAGAGAATAGTAACAGTCGGTCTTCCTAGTTTATATGGCTGTAAAGAGAAGAACCTAGGATGAATGTTTATGGGAGGAAAGCTCACTCTTGCAGAGAGAATCACACTTAACTGAGACCTCCTTCTTCCAGGACTCTTTTGGTCCCATGATTTCTGGACCTCTTTCTGTGTCCGTCTGTCCATGGTCCAGGCGCCACCATAGAAGGACTTCACTCTCCTTGGAGCACCTACTTTCACTGGATTTCTGCTCCTATGGAGGCAAATGAGCAGAGTGACCCCCTTGAAAGGCTTTCACTGTTTTACTGACCAGATCATGTCAGAAATAATCTAATTGTCCAACTGAAAGTGAACCATGTTTTATTCTTCACTTCTCCCATGCAGCCATCATGACTGGGGCTGAGCTTAGCCATTGAACTCCAAGGATGCCTTCCTTTCTGACTCACCTCTGCTCACCACTAGTTAAGTGCTCAGCATGTGCCAGAGCTTCTGCCAAGTGCTGGGGAGGCACACACATGACACCCCCTGTCCCTGAGAGCTCTCAGCCCACTGGTGGTCACAGTGAGAGGATTTCAGGAGCCAGGACACAGGAGAGACCATCAGAGCATGAAGGAGAGTTTCTACCTGTGTCAGTAGGGATGGGGAGGCCACCTGGAGGACTTGCAGCCTAGCCTAGGTCTCTGAGAGTGTGGAGGAGACCAGAGATTGCAGGGAAGAGGGAGGATGTCGTTTGAGGCTGAGAAAATGGCTAAAGCACAGAGGTAATAAAGAACACTGGATTAGGGCCAGGGAGAGGCATGTGTGAGAATCCACAGGCAGTGCCACACGATGTAGCAAAATACAGAGTCATCGTGTTGGACAGTAATGGATTCCAAGTTTATCTGAAGATAGAACATTTTAAGTCTCTTAAATACAGAAGGATTCTGCAGAGCTTTATATAAAGAGTTTATATAAACTCTTGTTTCTGAAACAAATTAAAAACAATAGATTAGTGGACTTTACAGATACATGCAAGAGCTAGTTAGTTGAAAAAATATATATACCAGAGGTCCTAAATTATCAGAAAATGGAACATATCCACAGATAAGCTTAAGAATACAAAGGGAACACATCATCTTTAAGGCACAGGAGATACTAAGTGCTTAAGCAAGTCATATCGTCGCTGCCACTGATGTCCCCAGCATGTATTGTATCTCCCCACCCTTGTCCATGGTCACCCACCCTTCTAGAGATTGCTTCTGATTGAATTAAGCCAATGGACATAGTTCCTTCCTCATACAACTAAAATAAATAAAAGGAAGTTCAGAATATTTTGAGTGGGTGAGAAGAAGGGGAAATATGAGTCTTAGAACTAGTGCTGCAGTATGGTTTGTGAAATGGGATGAGTCCCCTTCCAGATACCCTGCAATTATAGATTGCTAAAAAGAAATCCACAAATCCTTGCTCAATCTTTCAGTGTTGTTATGGACTGAATTCTGTTTCCCAAAAATTCCTGTGTTGAAGCTCTCACCCTCAATGGAACTGTATTTGGAGATATGGCCTTTAAGGTGGTAAGATTAAATATCACAATGGCGGGGCCCTAATCCAATAAGACTGGTGTACTTATAAGAAAAGGAAGAGACACTAGGGATACTTGCACAAAGAGAAGGCCATGAGAGGTCATAGTGAGAAGATGTCATCTGCAAGCCAACGAGAGAGGCCTCTGAGAAACCAACCCTATTGGCACCTTGATTTTGGACTTCCAGCTTCGAAAACTCTGAGACACACATTTCTGTTGCTTAAGCCACCCAGGCCATGGCATTTTTTAAAACTTGCAACCCAAGCGAACTAATACAAGTGCTATATTCCAAACATTGAAACTTGGCCTGAAAAGGTGAAACTTTGGACCCCCTTTTCCTCCACTCCCAGGCTGCACATTAAGAAGCAGGGAAGGAGGGGCAGTTAGCTCAAGGGGTTAGAGCATGGGCTCATAAGACCAAGGCTGCCAGTTCAATTCCCACATGGGCTAAGGCGCTGCACCCTCCACAACTAGATGGAAACAACTACTTAACTTGGAGCTGATGGGTCCTCGAAAACACACTGTTCCTTAATAAAATTTCTTAAAAATAAAAAAGAAGAAGTATGGAGGGGAGGAGAGTACAGACAAGGGCACGGTGCTCTCCTGTGTTCCCTGCTTCTCCAGCTGACCAATAGTAGCACTGAGACCTCCTTCACACTGGCATCTGCATGCTTGCTCTTCTGGGACACAGGGTGATTTGTTTCCAGAGACCCTACAGGAGGTCCCACTGCAGATTTGCTTGACTAGGAGACCCTACTTGCCTTCTTCCAGTGATCCTTAGCTCTGGCTCCCCTGGCCTCCTGCAAATGGTCCTCTTGGTGGAGTTCTGGAGAGACCGTCTCAGCCAGTTTATTCCCACTGGTGCCATTTGACTCAAGGGAAACCCAATCATCCATGTGCCATGAGGACAAGAGCAGCAGACTGAATTGCAGATCAAGAGGAAATGAGACATCAGCCTCCCCTTCTTGGACGCACCCCCAGTCTTTACATGGTCTGTTTGATACCTTCTTTCTAGTCTTGAAGAGGCCTCCATGGGTTGGAACATAAGCCCTAGTCCCCTCCACTAGCCCCGTGAGTCTCAACTCTCTGCTCACCATCACATCACCTCCAAACATGGGCTGAGATGACAGTTGTTGGTGGCAGAGATGCCTCTACATCTTCCTAAAAAGGCCTCATGGAATCATCTGGTTCCTCTCCACTGGGGCCACTAATGTTATGTCTTACATTTCTAAATGAAAAGAGATCAATGAACCAAGGTTGACAATTTTAGTTTGGAGAAATTATATTGGAATCAATCTGAAATATGTTTTTCTACATGAAGTATATCCAAAGTAAATATCTTATTGGCAAGTAAAAAAGGGAATAGGCTGGAAATATATATTTTAATGAGTTCGACGAAATCTTAAGATCAATGCAATTGAGAAAAAGAATGACAAGAAAGAAGAGAATAAAAGACAAAAATGGGTTTAGTGAATGATCACTGTGTAGGGGTGATGCCAAAGTTGCGGGTGGAGGGGCTTAGAACGAGCCATCACAAAGGTAGGAGTTATGTGGTACTGTAGAGGAAAAGGAAAAAGGTGAGAAACCCTGGAAAAAAAGAACACCTTTTTGAGTCAGAAATAAAGCCAGAAAAAGGCTTGATGATGATGATGATGATGATGATGATGGTAATGATGGCGATGATGGCGGTGATGAGGATGATGGTCATGATGATGATGGTGGTGATGGTGGTGATGATAGTGATGGTGATGATGGTGGTGGTGATGGTGATGGTGATGATGGTCGTGGTGATAGTGATGGTGGTGGTGATGGTGGTGATGGTGGTGATGATGGTGATGGTGGTGGTGGTGATGATGGTGATGATGGTGGTGATGAGGGTGATGATGGTGGTGATGGTTGTGGTGGTGACAGTGGTGATGATGGTGATGATTGTGGTCGTGGTGATGGTGGTGATGATGGTGGTGATGATGGTGATGGTTGTGGTGGTGACGGTGGTGATGATGGTGATGATTGTGGTGGTGGTGATAGTGGTGATGATGGTGATGGTGGTGGTGGTGATGATGGTGATGATGGTGATGATGGTGGTGATGAGGGTGATGATGATGGTGATGGTGGTGATGGTGGTGATGGTGATGGTAGTGATGAGGGTGGTGATGAGGGTGGTGGTGATGGTGGTGATGAGGGTGATGATGACGGTGATGGTGATGGTGGTGATGAGGGAGGTGATGAGGGTGGTGGTGATGGTGGTGATGGTGGTGATGAGGGTGATGATGACAGTGATGGTGATGGTGGTGATGGTGGTGGTGTGGGTGGTGGTGATAAGGATGTTGATAATATTTAGAGAGCAGGTACTATGAGCCATGATATAATCCTCACAACCACTCTGTGAGGTAAGTGCTATTTTTTCCCCCACATTACACAGTTGAGAAAAGTGAGATGAACTCCAAATTGGGATTTTGGAGGAGATGTTTTACCAAGAACTTTGTCTTTTCTGATCTTGGGGCTCTTTAGTGGTAACTCAAGAGCATGCTTTGAGCATGACTATAAATAGTTCCCTGAGCCCTTTAAGACTTCAAAGCCATGACCAAATGCAAAGGAGAAAATAATCCATTTTCCCCCAAAGTATGAAAGAACACAGGCCCAATTATCCAAGGCTCTTAGATGTGAAGCATTTTTGAAGAGGAGAATGCCTCCAACATGAAAATTAAAAGCAGTGTTTGCTTCCAGAAAGGTAGCTACATTTATCCTGCTAACTCACACATTAATTACCTCTCCAGTTACCAAAGGAATAATGGTGCCAGCCAGCTTGTTATGTGCTCAGCCTGTGAGTGTGGGTAGCTTCAATCACACAGCTGGATTTAACACAGGGATTCTGGCACCTGAGCTCATAAACTTAACTTTACACCAATTTTTGCCTCCTATCAGAAAGCATCAAGGTGGCTGAGAGGCTTAAAAAAGGCTTTAGTGGATCCAAATTAGTGTCTTAAATAATGTTTTCTCAGTCAAGGTTACATAAGTAGTTCTCTCGGAAATATTCACATTCAAAAATATATGAAAATGAGTGCGGTTTCTATAAGGTCTGACAATTAAGTTCACGAACTTGTTGCTAACTTTTTGGTATCAGAGGGATTATTCATTATGAATTTGTACCAACTGGACAGTTAACCAAGTTTACTACTTGGATGTGCTGAAAAGGCTGTGTGAAAAAGTTAAGACGAAAGTGACCTGAACTTTTCGCCAATAATTCACGGCTCTTGCATCACAACAATGCACCAGCTCACATGGCACTGTCTGTGAGGGAGTTTTTAGCCAGTAAACAAATAACTGTGTTGGAACACCCTCCCTACTCACTGGATCTGGCCCCCAGTGACTTCTTTCTTTACCCGAAGATAAAGGAAATATTGAAAGGAAGACATTTTGATGACATTCAGGACATCAAGGGTAATATGATGACAGCTCTGATGGCCATTCCAGAAAAAGAGTTCCAAAACTGCTTTGAAGGGTGGACCAGGGGCAGGCGTCGGTGCATAGCTTCCCAAGGGGAGTATTTCGAAGATGACCGTAGTGATATTCGGCAGTGAGGTATGGAGCACTTCTAGGATGAGTTCATGAAAGTAATTGTCAGACCCTGTAGATACTTTTTAATCTTTGTTTTTCTAACACATTTCAGAATGCGCATCCTGTAGTAGGTGTTCAAGAAACATTTTAATATTGTACCAGATTTCTCTTTTTATGGTATTATATTGATTTGTGTTATGTCATTAAATAATCCAAATGGTTTCTGGGAATCTTCTATATGCAAATGTATCTGTTAAGAATTGGAGGTGCTAAATGATATTTAAGAAAACAAGAAACTTGGCCAGTATGCTTGGAGAGGGGGGAGCCTTCTGACACCAATTAGAAGGATTTTCTAAAAATCAACTTCCAGATCTGATATTGGTTTGGAGGGAAAAGCCCACTAATGGAGGCTTCTGCAAGTAACGAGCTGTGTCACTTTGTGAAACTCACCATTTATCCCTCCAGGACATCAGCTTTCTCAATTGGAACCAGAGGATCTGGGTCAATGTCTCTAAGATCTCTTTATTCTTAAGATTCTATGACTCTGGTATCAAATACCTTTTATTAAGATTTTTAACTGGACTTGGAACTGAGCTAGCTGCGCCCTCCATAACTAAGATTGAAGGACAACAACTTGGCTGTTCCTCTTCCCCGATTTCCCAACACTGTTCCCCTTCCCCAATTCCCCAATAAAATCTTTAAAAAAAAAAAAAAAGATTTTAAAAAATTTTATAAAGATAGTCATAATGATGAAATCTTCCATAGATATTGCAACAGTGGCTTAGCTGTGGAATTTCTTCAAAATCATGTTTTTAAGAGGAACCATCTTATAGTAAAACAGGAAATGATAAACTTGATTCTTTGTTCCCAGAACACAGCTTGAATGCAGTGTAGCTTTTGAAAGTGATGGCAGCAAATCCCAGATCACAGAATTTGAATAGCCTCCAAACTTCCCTGCAGATTGTAACCTGATAACGACAGCCCTACTCAGTGGAGACCTGTCCAGTAAGCCCGATGGACTGCATGGAGGTGCGAAAAAAACGTTCTGTACCATTTAAAAACACAACAGTAGCTCATTACACCTTAATAACGATGAAAATGCCAAATTGTATATTCCTTAAGTTCAGCAGAAAACAAGCAATAAGAATTTTAGTAGGTATTTATAAAATATACATGCTTTCGAAGTGTTTTGGGGATTTTAAGGAAGATTAAAATTATAGAAATTCACAGCTTTATAGTGGTTTGAATAGTGTCCCTCCAACAGTCATGTCCACCTAGAACCTCAGAAAGTGACCTTATTTGGTAGTGGGGTTGTTGCGGATATGTAATTAGTGAATTGAAGATGAGATTGTGCTGCATTGGGTTGGGCCCCAAATCTAATAACTGGTGACTTCAGAAAAGAGCAGAGGACACACAGACACACCCAGGGAAGAAGGCCAAGTGAAAAGGGAGACGGAGGCTGCAGTGGTGCAGCTACAAGCCAAGGGGCCCCAAGGATGTCCGGCAACATCGGAAGCCGGAAGAGAGACAAGGGAGGACTCTTCCCAGTCTTCAGAGAGCACAGCTCTGCCATTGCTTTGTTTTGGGGCTTTTAGCCTCCAGAACTGTGAAAGAATAAATTGCTGTTGTTTTAAGCCACCAAATTTGTTGACATCAAGCAAGTGTGTCGTTACATCAGCCCAAGGAACTGACACAGGTGTTAAGGTGGATAAGAGAATAGAAAACGGGGAAAGGAGACAACGTTTACTGAGGTCCTGCAGTGATTGTGCTGTTTACTTATTTTATCCAATTTCATTCTTACAATTATCCAAGAAGGTAACTATTATTATCTCTATTTTATAAATGAAGAAGTGATCTCTGTGAAGTTAAGATATTATTCTTGTTTATGATTATACAGCTGGTACGTGGTGAATGAGGTTGGAAATCACACCAAGTAATAAACTCATGCTTCTCCTGCAACTGCCATTAAGGGAAGCGGAGAGCTCAGTCAGACATCTAAAGGTACCAAAACTATGGCTAGTGGAGGGAGGCAACTCAGCTTCAGCTATTCAAGAAGGACAAACAGAAGGACATGGGTGGTCACTCAAGGGAAGAGGCAGCATGAGCGGTCATCCCAGGCGGGAGGCGGTGCCTCATCTCTGCATCCAGCCTCCCCGGGAGTCTGAGGCTTATTGGCCCAGACCATGGGAGCTGCAGGAGCCAATCTGAAGGCAGCCTGAGTCTTCCTGTTTCCTGGGAGAACACGCTCGGACCTTCTCGCTGTGGGGAATGGTGAATCTGTGTCACGGGAGCCCCTGTGGGAAATGGAACTGTAGGGTGAATATTAACAGAGGTTGAGGCATTCCATGTATTCCAAAATGTGCCTATTTTGGTCTGCAGTATGCTTGCACTGCACCATTCCTCTAGCGGCCTGGCACTGCAGGCATCAAAGAGATGAATACAATTCTCCTCTCAACTTCATAATGTAATACAGAAGGTAGCTCACACACAGACACGGACAACTCATTTATTATCACCACCCCCATTGTGCTGAAGAATTGGAGGGGTATTGACTCACCGTCTGATTTCAAATGGACCAGCTCTGTGACTCTATCATGTCTTTTCTAGGATTGCTGGAAATCGATGCCCGTGAGTCACAAATCATTATGTGGATGGTCCCGAGTTGCCCTTTTCAATATAGGGCTCACTTTATCACTAGATAGCCACTCAACAATGTACCACGGCAGTGCACATTTATGCATGCAACAATTTTCCTGTTTGATTACCTGATAAAATGAGAATGCTAGGATATGAAGACTGAATAAGATTACTTTACAAAATTGCAAATCTTGGTCCTATTGCTGAAAAAGAGAGAGGCGTTTTATAATGTTTGTTGTGTTTACTATGTGGCCGCGTATCCGCTAAGGCAAGCAGCTCCTCAGCCCGCAGGCGGCTGGGGGCCCCTTCGGCTGCCTTTGCTCCTGGGTCTTCGCATCTGTGTTTCATTTCTTGTGGTTTCTGAACACCACAGCTCAGGTCTCTGAATTTCTGCAGTTAGTTCCGCGTGGGCCCGTGTTAACCAGGCCTGCGCATTTGCCCTCCTTGAAACATGAAGCCCAGCTGGTCAGGATAGTGGGAACGCAGAGGATCCATGGTGGGTAAACACCCTGGGGACCAAAGCCAGCTCGTGTCACCCCCCGGAACCACAACTCCATTGAAACTATGAATTTTATACTATGCCAAATGACTTCCCTGGAAAACTGAGTAGAGTAGAAGGGCTGGTTTTGGAAACTGGGTGTCTTCATATCTCCTAAAATCAAAGAAAACTGGGAACGGGCCCTGAGGAAGAAACTCGCCTGTCGGTGGAGGATGAGGTTAGAAATCAGAAGTTCAAGAGGAAACCGTTGGTAAAACATCCTAGAAAATGGCGATTATTGCCCCAGCTTTGTCTGCTGATAGAGCAGTTTTGAAATCTTAGCCACTCCACTTACTGCTTATCTGTGCCCCCCACCAACCCAAGTGGCTAATAATGGCCTTAATGACAGTACACTTAGGCTCCAAAGGGCGGGGCCGGGGGAGAAAACACTGCTTGGTTCCAGCTTACTGGTCGAAGCCAATTTTAAGTAATTTATTTTGTATAAGAAATGGCAGTTCCATGCAGCGAGTAAAGATCAAATAACTTTGTGTTTGTCAGGAAAAGGACACTTAGCCCCCGAAATCCCATCTGGAACAGGAAGCCAACCAGGCTCTTTGGAGACTTGAGTCACTCTCAGGCCCAGGAAAGGGACGGGGACCCAGAGGTGCAGACAGCGGCCTGCTTACCTGGATCTGGGCTCCCTAATAAGTAATTAAACTCCAGAAATAGCACCAGGGCGAGAAGCCTAGCTCCAGCTCTGCTTTGCACTCTCTTTTTCCTCCCTGCTGCTAGTCAGACATTCCCCCTTACAAATCCCTCTGATCTCCCCTAAAAAGCATGCTTCTCCCTCTGCGCTTTATGAGCAAAACTAGATGGGGTGGGGTTGGGGTTCTGAGTGTGTGTCCTGTGGGACCCCTACCCTCAGGGTTGAGGGTCTGTGGTTGTGGTGACATTGCACATGGACAGGAAGAAAGGAACACACACCAGGAACCCCGACACATCCCAGAAGTGCTACAGGAACATTTCGACCACCTGCATGGATGGTCCCTCTCTCTCCATCAGTGGGGTAAGAGTGAACCCAGGGGTCCAGGATAAACCAGCCAGCAAGACTTGGGCAGGTGGAGGTGAGCTGACTCTGCACACAGCCTACAGAGCTTGGCAGAAAAGGCTGTGAATTGCAGCAGGTTTCTGAACAGATTTTTCATGCTTTCTTTGGAGCCAGAGACCTGAGCTGAAATAACTGCCTCTGAGCATCTGTGTGGCCTGGGGAAACTTAACCACTTGAAGCTTCAGTTTCCTCATGTCTATCATGAAAATGAATGATTCCTGACGCTCAGGGCTGCTGTGCAGATCAAATAGTAGAACATCCTTGTCTAGTGCAGTGTCTGCTGCAAAAAGGAATGCATTTCCCACTGGATTTTGTATTAGGTTTTCTTGTAGAATTTCATTTGAAGATAAGGGTGAGCTATTGAAGAGACAAAAAGGAGGACTGAAATTCACACCTTAATCCATTTAATTGATCTCAACGGTAAGAATTTCTGGCTTGTTGGTAGACTGTTAGAAAGGAACACTGAAGGACAGAGCCCCCCACACCCCACATCCCCGCAAGCGCATGTGCGCGCGCACACACACACACACACACACACACACACACAAACACACACCTTTAGAGCACATGATATTTTATCTGTGTAAATGGATACACAATGAAATAATCTCTGAAAATCAGATACCTATCACCACACTATGCCTAGGGCTAAACATTTTTCTCATCATAAATTTGAGCTTCATCAGGACAGGGTGGGGAGGCTCTCAGCCTCTCGGAAGTTGTTAAAGATTAAATGATTTGGGTATCTAGACACCCGTTTCTCCTGAGTATAACTGCCCAATGACACTGTACAAAAGAAAGGGAGGTGATATCTGCTTAGAAATCACGCTGACCACTGTCTGGAGACCACATGCAACCTCAGGTTAGCAGAAAACAAAAAGAACTAACTATGGCAAAAACATTTTATAAAAATCTGATTATTATAACCCCTGCTTTTAGAGAATGAATGATAAGCTGCTAACGCTTTCTGACTCGCATCTCTTCCTGTCCACTAACTTCTACGTTGGAATTTAATGGGCATAAGAGTGCGGGCTTCGGCGTGGCCACCAGGATTCACAGAATTTGCCCCTAGTCCTGGCTTTGACCCAGTTTACAGTATGGGGGTCCCCAGAGCACCCCAGGTTCTTGGTAAAGTTCTCCACTCACTGCCATGCCATAGCCCCATCCCCTGACAGGTTGCCACTGCCTCCAGGACACACCCATGCCCACCACTGCAAACCACCTAATGCTAAACATTATATGATGCCAAGAGCTCTGAAAACAAACATCTCTGGGGAAGGTTCAAGAGGCAGGTGACACATTCCAATAGCAAAGCTAGTTGTTACAGTGACAGACAATGGCTGAAATTCAGGGAATCACAAAACATTGTAATGAGAAAAGGATTTTATAAATTCCCTTGTAAGTTCCATGCTTTTTCCCCAAAATAATCCACTTTAAAATAAGTCTGCTACTTCCTAGTCCTATGGGTCAAAAACCAGACCATCCATAAGGATTTTTAAAGAAGACAGATCAACCAAAATAGAGATTCTTGTACTGATTATAAACCTGTTTGGCCTAACTGAGTAATGATGCATCATGGGATACAGGCCCATTTGTATGCAACACAGAACTTTTGAAAGGAAGAGTTTTAATTTAAGAAAATAAATAGTGGCTTATTATTCCTTAAAATACCCCAAAGTCCAAGGAAAAAAATATGCTTTTAAAATTTATTTTTATTTCAGTGAAAAGCCAGTCTTCTGCAATTGGGTGCCAAGAAAACATTGTTGCTGAATATTAGTGCTGGTAGAAACATGGCCTGGGGAGAGAAGGCATGTGACATCTGTGGCCTTACTCTACCTTTCAGAAATAAAGCAAAAGAGGGAAATGAATTTTAGTTTACATTTTCCAGTGACATGTACATATGTGTTTATAGTTTGCCTGCCCTCCCCCTCTCCCTCCTAAAACACAGTTAAGAAATATCATGTTAGGAGTGTTTGGAAAATTCAGAAGATATGGTATCATTTCTTTGTTCCACACTAAGCATCTCCTCCTACTTCTAACTTATTCAACAACAATAAAGTTCAGTATCTACAATATCCTAGGCAAGTCTCATGAGCATGGAGCCTACAGGAGAGAAGAAGACAGACCAGGTCTCTGTCCTCATATAGCTTCAGTTATATCAGCTACTTAGGAAGTCACGATGGGATGAATTATGTCCTCCCAAAACTCATATGTTGAAGTCCTAACCCCTAATACCTCACAAAGTGACTGCACAGTATTTGGAAATAGGGTCTTCAGTCCAAATCAGGTCATTAGGGTGGGTCCTGATCCTATAAGACTGGTGTCCTTAGAAGAAGAGGAGATTAGGGCACAGACACACAGAGGAAAGCCCATGTGGGGACCCAGGGTAAAGATGACCATCTACAAGCCAAGGACAGACTGGCCCTGCTGACGCCTTGACCTCAGACTTCCAGCCTCCAGAACGGTGAGACAATACATGTCTGTTGTTTAAGCTGCACCGTCTGTGCTACTTTGTTATGGCGGCCTGAGCAAACTCATACGGGGAAGAGCAAAATTAGCAGCTTCTTTCTTAGAAATGGAGGCAAATGGAAAGGTCTCTCTTCTTCAGAGCACCTTGATAGGTTAGTGTACGCAAGCTTGGGATGAGGAGCTAACTCTGGATAGCTGAGAGAAAAGAAAGGGATGTTCATAGGGTCCTGTGGGAGGGGAGCCGAGCAGCTGGGAGAGGTAAGTGAGAAAGGAGAATGGGGGGCGCTGGGGAAGGCCACCGCGGCCACGCTGTGAGCCTCTTCCCAAGTCCACATGTTCCGTCAAAGTCAATCAAACTCATGAAGTCAGTGGTATAAGGGTTTTTAATGAGAACTGGTGAAGGTACTGCTGTCAGATCTGGACTGAAGGGAACAAACAGGCAGTGGGCAGATACTGGGAGCAGAGTGAACCCTGAGACTCTAGACCCACTGGCTTTGATGGACATTGTGGAGACGATTGGGAATTACCCACCAATGGAGGTGAGGATACAATCAAGTTTAACTAGAGTTTTACTGCCCTCCCCTGCAAATTATAGAAGCACATACAAAGAGCAAAATGTGTAATTAAACTCAACACACTTTGGGATTTTAAATCATGTAATGCAAAGTTGACTTAAGTTTGTGTGTGTGTGTGTGTGTGTGTGTGTGTGTGTGTGTGTGTGTGTGTTTACAAATGGAGTGAAGGGCATGTCCCACGTTGGACTGTATTACATCACCCACATCCATAATGGGGCTGCTCTGAGGGACAGCTGGGGTGGGGGTGGGGAGGGCAGGAGGAAGAAAACCAAATAGCAAGTCTATGTTCTGAGAAAGGAAGCCCACAGTTCAGCCTTGAGGAACCCAGAATTATAAAACTAAGCACAACCTTTTATCTTCCTCTTAACAGTAGTAATATTTGGCAAAAATCTGAATATATATGATGCTCTGAAGAACACAAGGGGGGGCAATTGGGTAGTGTCTCAAATGAAACAACTTTGAACTCAACTGTCATCCAGGAAATAAAATAATTAGATGTGTGTGATATTTAATTTACAGGAACATCAGGGTGAAGCTTTATAGGAAGGTTTTAGAGCTTGGTACTTCTTGGCACTGCATAAAAGAAGCCATTTTGAAATTTCTGGAATGATTACGTGACACTAAATCTCTCTTCTGAATCTCAAGAGCAAACGATCTTCTCAATGCCAGGTTTTTAATGCACTTGAGTATTAAACAAAGAGCATCTTGTTTTGCAGAGTTTATTACCAATGAGTGCACTGACTATTAAAATTTGCATGATGTACCCAGGCATGCTTGGTAAACTCACAGAAATGAGCATATTTGGAGACAAGATACACATATACCACAGCTCACTTGTACCATGTGCAAAATGCTATCAGTTGCACGAGTGGGGGCTGCCTTTACTGAGCCAGCCTAGATTCAAAGCCTGTCAACTCAGTTTCGATGGTAAGAACTATAGTAAGAACTATAACCACTCGTATTCCATATAAAACTGTGCAGCCAACTTAATATTATTTATCAACCTTAGTGGAACGTAGGAACTAGCCAACATTCTATCCTAAGCAAGCAGGAAACAGCAAATATGGTTTTCTGGATAACAACCAAATGTGGGTTGGATTGTCAGCACAGACATGAAGGATTTTGATTCTTCAAGGCCTTGGGCTGACTTGCCAGGTGTCTGATCATCTTACATCAAACTTTTAAATGGGTCAGAGAACAGACACTCAGCTAATGAAATGCTAACAGAATTTGTTATGATTTCACAAACACTGAAAACAGCTAAATGCCAAAACTCCCTGTACAGAGAGTTATCCAGGGTTGTGGGGGGTGTGGGGCATGTGTGTTCTGTTTGAGATGGGCCAGTTAGGTCTTCAAGCTGTGATGCTGGAGCCTGAGAAAAACTCTGGAGCCACATTTATCTGACTGTTAAGCTCCTTAGACTCAGAGCTGGGGTGGAGTATTTATCTCTGTGCCCTGCGATTTCCCAAGGAGCATCCCCTCGCCCTTGGCATGTTCCCTGTGATCAGGTAGGTGCCTCTCTCCCGTCAGGGAAACAAGGAATGTCACTGTGGGAAGGAAATCAACTCGCAGGCTGCTTCTCTCATTTCTGCCTGTGCAACCTTGGGCAAGTCACTTCTCTTGGCCTCTATATCCTCATTTTAAAATGGGATTAATTACAGTGCCTGGCACGTGATTTTCATGATGATTAAATAAAACCATGCTTGGCAAGCACTTGGTACAGGGACTGGATATAGTATATTTTCTATATGTATTTTATGCCTTATCATAATTATTTTTATTATTATTATTATTATTATCATCAGTATTGTCACTGCAGCTGTCTCTTCTCCCTCTTAGGCCAATTCAATTCTTG
This sequence comes from Aselliscus stoliczkanus, assembly GCA_033961575.1. Taxonomy (NCBI): domain Eukaryota; kingdom Metazoa; phylum Chordata; class Mammalia; order Chiroptera; family Hipposideridae; genus Aselliscus; species Aselliscus stoliczkanus. The sequence continues at coordinate 109,105,022 of CM066728.1, forward strand.
AGTTTTAGCCATTAATCCGTAGAGTCCTACCAACTCACAGGATAGGCAGGTTATAGAATTTGTTACCACATTTTCTTAACATTTATTCCAGCTCTATCCTTACCAACGCTCATCTCTGGAAATTTTGAATCCAAATGCAATTGTTAGTGCTCCAAAATTATAAATTACATCAGACTGGGAAGAGTTGAACACTCCACAATTGCCCATTGAAGTTCAATAGTATTAAAGCCATCTTATGAGAAAGGGGACAAAAGAAAGGTCTTAAAAGCCAGTGTATGTTTGGAAAGTTAACAGCTGTAAGGCATTAACTCATGTTTATTTCTGTGCACATATCATTGCCCTAATGTATTTGAAAGAATAAGGCTCATGACTGCCCAGGCTCTATGTGATCTGTGTTTCTAGTGATTCAAGCTACAAGAGTCCCTTGTAGGTTGCGTGTGTCTTTTTTGGGCGTTAATTGGGCTCCTGGAAGCATTCACGTAGTCTCCTAAGTAGATCATCGCATGAGCATTGGGGGAATTGGAGTCTCTCAGTACAGTCCTTATATTTCATGGACAGGAAAAAAAAAAACCTGTGAAAAACATCAGAAAAGTACAAATCGAGGGACATTCTAAAAATGCCTGGGGAGTACTGTCAAAGTCACCAAATCAAGGAAAACCTGAGAAACTGTCACAACCAAGAGGGGCTTAAGGAGACATGATGACTAAAAGTAACGTGTCTTGAATGGGACCCCAGAACAGAAAGAGGACTTCAGGCCAAAACTAAGGAAATTTGAATTAAGCATGGACTTCAGTTAATAGTAATTTATCAATATTGGCTCATTGACTGTGACAAGTCTACCTCACTAATGTAGAAAGAAACTCAGTGTAGGATACATGAGAGCTCTCTGTGTTACTTTCATAGTTTTCCTGTAAATCTAAAGCTCTTCTGAAAGAAAAAAAAATCATTAAAAAAAAACAACTATGTGATTAAATGCAAACAAGTGAGTTAGTGGAATCAAAGGAAAACATGTTCATGATCACTTTTGACCTAAAGGCCACACTGATGTTTTAAAGTCAGGGATTCCCACAAATATAATGACATTTGTGGCCTGGGGTACCAGTCACAGTGTGAGTTTGTTCTCATAGTTGTATAGCTGTGCTGTTTTTCTTTAGACTGTAAGGACTTGGTCAACCATGACAAATAATTTTGGCCATACCAAGCATGATTGCCCCTTAGGAGATAAATTCTCTAAAGGTCAATTCCCACTGATTTTTAATCATCAAATGCTGTGTGTGTATTCATGTGTGTGTGTATACTTCCCAATCTGTAAAACATTAATAAAAATTTCATGCGTATATTAACATTGTTATTGAAATGTGAATGCCCCTTAGGTAAGATTATTAAGCAGAATAAAATATTTTAAAATTAATATATGCTTTGATTTATGTTATCTTTTAGAAAAGATAATCATTCAAAAGTGTTTGTACGTAGGTCTCCAAATAAGCTTATTTAACCTTTTCCCAAGTCTTGACAATTATTGGCTGAAATGGGATATGTCCTGTGAGCAGAATACATGGTGTTCCTCTCTGCGTTGATGAGACAAACAGGAAACCCAGCACCAACTAGAATGCTGTGAAAGCAATTAAAGTTTGTAGAGGGTGTCAATGTTCGACCAAACAGACAAAACAATCTCTACAAGTGGTACTTTGATTTGCCATGAATCCTTTTATTTTTACCAGCGAAAGAGCTGAATTTGTTTTAGTTGGATACATTTCATATTTCTCCAGAACAAAGTTTATTTTTTGAATTGAGTTTTCCAAAATCATCAGGTTGGGCTGGCCTTTAAAATTTTTGGAGTGCCCTGCTAGCTGTTCTGGCTAAGCTAGAAAAGACTTGGAGACCTGTGTTGTATTTTTATGGATACAATAGACTCTTACCACCTTTTGAAAGGTGGGATGAGGCAAGTGAATGAAAGGTTGGTGGGAGGACAGCAGAAAGAAGGGCCAGAGAATGAGTGGGACAAAGACAGTCTCTAATGACACAGAGCTATTGAAGCCTAGAAAACACTGGTTCACACCTGCTTTTAAGGCATAGTGCTGGCCTTTGTCGGTTGTTCCTTTGATATTTTCTTTAAAAAGGGCAACATCATTTCCTCATAAGACATGAATGAAAGGTCTATCTAATCACATTACACTGATTTCTTCTCTAAGAAAAATTAAAGATTGTGTTGGACAAAACGACTTCAGAAAATGTTTCACAGGTTATGGTATCACCAAAAGATGAGAGATCCAGAACCCTCAGGAATAATCCCCTGGAAGACAAAAGAGTTGTATGCCAAGAGAGGAAGAATTTAGAAACATCTGCTCTGAAAAGGCATTGGACCAGCCTGTGTGACTTACTGAATGTCCTCAATTTCAGATCCCAGGACGCCAGAAAATGTGTCCCAGGGAGAAAATCAGACCATGAGAGTCAGGAGGGGGCCCTGGGACCTCCTGCAAATGCCCCACGATGATCTGACAGCTCTCAAAGTGTGGCCCCTCCAGAGTCGGGATCCCTCTATGGAGGCTGTTCTGTGCCAGTGTACATGCCAGCCACTCTGGGATGGGTGGGTTGCCTGGTGCTAAGTGTCCCCCACCAGGGAGGGTCTACAGTAGCAGCCCCTCAGCCTTCCCCTAATGGGAGTCCCACCTCTCGGGCTCCAGACAACCTCACTGGATGTGGAAGGAGAGTCCATGTTGGGGAGGTTCGCCCTACATCACAGCTCAAGTGGGCTAATCTCCCTCCACTACATAATCAGATCTCTGCATTCAGTGGAGGTGAGTCTGCCTTTTGTTAGGATGCAATGCTCTGAAGCCCAAAGGGCTCATTGAGCAGGATGCTTTGTTATCAAGGAGGAAATGCTGCCCAGACAGCAATCAATTTAAAAGGAATTTTCCTTACTATTGGGTGTGCAGGAAAAGGCAGTGGGAGATGGGCCCATAGGAGATTACTGGGACCTGAGTATTAACTTAAGCTCACTGGACTTGATAGTTGTTTTTTGTTTGTTTGTTTGTTTGTTTGTTTGTTTTAGCTGAGCCATCCTGCCACCTGTTGGAAGCTCAGTGGCAGCTCAGCTCGGGCTGGGCATCGAACTGCTGTTACTCAGAGCTCAGCTCACACTCTTGAGTGAGCTCTTAACCAACTGAGCCACTCTGCCAGCCCCCTGGGCCTGATACTTTTTAAATGTCTTTAATGCTGATGACAAAGGGAAATACAAAATTTCCCCAGGCTTCCCTTTACAGATTTCATCATTAGTATACTGAGTTGCTGGTATAGCTCTTAAGACTCCTGCAACATGTCATCAAGGCACCTTCATTGTCATCATTCAGTGTGTTTGCGGTGCTTTGGGTTTTGTATCAGATACTGTCAATGATGCTGTGATCTCAGATTATCATTTCCTGTGCTCAGAAGTAGAAGCCGGAGCAGCTCTGCCCACCCAAGGGCAGATGACTATCTGAGTCATCTCACAGCATGAGCTAAGCCCTTTTCTCTGAATTTGTAGTCAAGTTCATTATTAAGATAAAGAGAAAATGTATTCATGTAGTTTTTTAAATGCATGCGACATGAGTTTTATTAAATTAACCCAGGCTTTAGAATTCAAGGTTATAGGTAGGTTTAAATTAATGTGTTCCTACCAAATACTACTATGAATATTTCAAAACAAGTTTTTGTACTTTAGTGATTCCTATTTTAAGAAAAGGGGAGTGTTCAAATGAGGAGAAGTTAGGGGAGCATGTGAGGGAGGGGAGTGAAATAGCAGTAGAGTTGTGGACTTCTGGGGTAGTTTGAGTTTTTATGGTTTCATCAAATAAAATACACCCAGAAGTGCATTAAGTGATGCTAGCTCTCCAGTTATGAGGGTGTCAGAGACTTTCAAGGTTCAGTAACTTAGGAGAGATGGTAGCAGCCCGGGAAACCTAGACTCAGATGCTTTGGAGCCATGACATAGCTTTCCTTCACTGGTCTTCATCAGCTGTGACCAGTACTGGCCCAAAGTATTGCTTTCTCCCAACTCTTGTTTTTATCAACCACCCATTGGAAAATACAGAGGGTGCCAAAAAAATTATACACATTTTAAGAAAGGAAAAAAAAACCGTATTAAAATTGTAATACTCAATACATACTAACAACAAAAGATGAATACCTGTCATGAATATACATTTTTTTGGCACCCCTGGTAGTTGCTGCAGGCACCTGCCACAGAAACAGCCCATGTGGTTCCTAGCCAGTGGGTGGTTTTTCCCCCATTCAGCATAACAAGAGGACTTGTAGTTTACCTCTGTCTTTTCAGAGCCTAACATTTTACTCGCTTTGAGCAAACTTTGGATTAGTATTACAATCATGCACCTCTTAACGACAGAGATGCGTTCTGAGAAAGGTGTCTTTAACGGGAGTCTTAAACATCAGAGTGTGGGGTGCACGTACACAAACCAGGTGGTGGAGCCCACGACTGTCACTGCATGTGCTGTACCTTTATAGGACCGGCAGCTCTGTAGGCTTCCTTATACCAGCGTCACCACACACACGAGTAATGTGGCTTGCTGGGACATCACGACAGGGACACTAGGTGACAGGAACTTTCCAGCTCCTTGTAATCTCAGGGGACCACCCTCACATATGCGGCCTGTCATTGACTGAAACACTGTTATGTGGTGCATAACTGTACTTGCAAGTAACATGAAATGAACTGATTATTAATATCAGGGTCCTAAGACAGAGCCATACTTTTCTACATTCCTCCACTACAGCAGTTGCTAATAGCCCATAGGGAAAACAGAAGTAGGTAACCAAATATTTGGCTTGTTAAGGCAGAAAACAATCTTCCTAGGCAAATGGGGTTCCTCTTCATGTATAGCCATTGCCGGAGACCAGTTGTGCGGTAGCACATAATCACACTGTATTCTATCCTCTATTGATCTGACCAGCTCGGTCTGTGAGATGGATGAAGGAAATAATTCACTGACGGTAACTTCGTTTCCCAGCTGCTTTGGATCCACATAGTCACGGTGCAGCAACAAGAAAATGGGTAACAAGATGAACACCATTTCTGATCTGCTAATAGGATGATGTAATTAACTAAATTGTATAATGCCATAAAAAGATAAAGATTTAGACTGAATGTCAGGAAATGTTTTCTGATAATAGGAAATATTTGACTAATAGAAAGGCTTTCGGGAGGATGGATAGAAGTTGTACCACTCAGAACATTTCAAATTAGATCAAAGCCAGAAAAATGGAAGCCGGACTTTTGTTTATATCTGCATACCTCTTAGATTTTCCTTATCCAGACTACCCAGTACATGAGTGAGAATATTCTATTTTACCTCAGGACACAACTGTGTAATTAGCAAGTGGTAGGTAGCAATGTTCTTTCAATATTAATTGCACTTTCCAATCTCTGAACAAAAGTCATCTTTGCAACATAATTCAAAAGGAATGGTTTTATTCAATTTGGGAAAATATAAGCCTGACAAATATCTCTGTAGCTTAAGGTTTCCTCTCATATGTTTTACATTTGTTCTTCATGGCTTTGAAGTTGACCTATGAGGCAAGATTTCTTCTTTTCAGCAAAGACCCTTGCTCCTGAGAGTGTGCAAGGTATACACCTAGTACCATAAATCAGTTTTTGAAAATTTCCATCACTCGAATGAGATCCCTCATGCTTGTTCATAGTTATCCCCATCCCCACCTCCAACTCCACGCAATCCCGACGTTCTTTCTGTCCCCATAGATTACAATATGTGGCATTTTGTGTCTGGCTTCTTTTATTTGGTGGAATGTTTTTTGAGGGTCATCCATGACAGAGCATGTGTATTTTGTTCCCTTTTATTATTGAATATTATTCCGATCCATGGACAAACCTGTACTTTGTACATTTTTTATCGATACGTCAGTTGATGAATCTTTGGGGTTTTCTGCATTGTGCTTGTTATGAATGATGTTGATATGACCATTTGCATTTAGGACATACATTTTCAGTATTCTTTGGTAAATAACTAGGAATTCGGTCATATAGTAAATTTATGTTTAACTTTCAAGATACAACCAGGGAGCTATTCGATCTTACATTTTACTGGCAAAGTGTAAGGTTTCCACTGAATTGAGATTCTAGATGAATAATTAATTTTCACGTCATAGATCAGAAAAATCAAGGTTTAAAGAAGTTGAGTGAGGGAGAGGTTGGTAAAGGTACAAATTTTTAACTAAGATGAATATGGTCTGAAGATTCAATGTATAACTTGACTACAGTTGGTAACACTATATTGTATATAGTTGAGTTTTGTGAAGAGATAGAATTTAAATGTTCTGACAAGTAGGAGGAAGGGAGAAGAAGAAGAAGATGGAGAAGAAGGAGAAGGAGGAGGAGGAGGAGTGACTTTCTATCTTCCTAGCCTGTAAATGTCAGAGTTGGGAATCACACTGAGATCTTTCATGCTCCAAACCTCAAGCTCTGACTTATGGTAAAATCAGTATATTCAAGATAATTATCAACTATTCTCTTGGTGGCAAAATCAATGTTTCTAATCATCTGTTCTTAAAAATTTCTCAAATTATATATGTATGAAGTTGTTAACATGTCTTTAGTTGATGGAAAGAAGACAATACATTAGAAAGAAGGAGAAAACGAGAAGAGGCGTTGGTGGAAAGGAGTCAGCAGTGAAGACAGGTCAGACACCTCCTCTCCTGAGCCCCTGCTGACCCCACTGCCTGAATCACCACACCCCCACTTTCCTCCCTCCATTTGGGTAAGTCCTATTTTCCCCTCAAGACTTATCCCATGAACAAGAGGGTAGCAGAATAACTGAACAACTGATCACACGTCTATTGTTGATATGAACAGGTTTTGAGCTCTCTGCATGGTGTCACATAACCTGAAATCCAGGCACAAAGTCCTCCGTTCTGTATCTGGAAACATCCCTCCTGACACAGCTGTCATCCATCAGCCACTGGTCAGATGCTTGTCCACCCAATACAGCATGTCCTGGCCACAGGGACAGAGAAAGTTCTAGACCACTCTCTGGATGCTGTCCTCACAGTAACTATGCCTATCCCAGGGGTCAGTACACATGATCGATCTCTTAGGTGACCATTGTATAGATGTCCCTTTACTATGGATTGATGTGCAAGACTGACAGAATGAGCAGGGGAGCTTGTAACACTCTCCCTCTCAGGGGACCCTCCTGTGTCACTAAGGCTTACCTCACTCTTTTGCACTCTCAGAGAATAAACAGAGACCACTTCGCCTCATCTCACTAAATAGACCCAACTTTACCCCAACATTTCCAATACACCCCTATTTTATCCCCCTTTAGAAGCTACAGAATCGTTGGCAGATCAATTCAGAAATAGACTGACATAAACTCAAGTGGAAGTCTTACCTTATACGTGAAGTTGAACCATATTAAATAATTGTTATGTAAGACACAAAGAGGCAAACAGCAGAAATTTCATATGGCTCAACCTCATAATTGAACTCATCCTCCTCACCCACGTATTCTAAGTCTATCATATATTCTGATTGGACCCAATATTGGTGTGGAATTATCTTTCCCAACCCCAGTAGTCTCCAACATAACTAACATACTTAATTTTCCAAATCCATAAAGCAATTCAAATATCCCCAAATCCTACCAAACAACGCCTTAAAGTTTGAAACCTACTCATAACATAATGCTATTCCAAGCCTGCAGCATGCTGTGCTGACATGGTGGGAGAGCTAAGGTGGGAATGACAGTTAGTCTTTTTCTAAAGAGCCAAAGCATTTGGTTCGTCTGATTATTCCAGGCATTGCTTTATTAACATCTCTGGTCAAACACCAGCTTCACACAGTGTTTCCACCAGACTTTCTTTACCCTAAGCAGGGTCAGGAGAATACACATGTGCACATGCATAGAGTGGAGAATAAGACTGATATGCTAACAGTAACATCAATCAAATACTTCAACTCTGACTCTTAGCTGAACAAAGAATTTTCAGGATGCTTATTAAATATATATATATTGCTTTTTTCTGAGCCCTTTGGAATTTCAACAAAATGCCAAAGATACCCTCAAAGAAAATACATGTCTGGCACAGAGGATCTGAAAGGAGACAGATGGCTTTCAAAACGGAATGGCTCCACATCTCTATTCCTCTGGAGTTTAGAAAAGAAAGCCAGTGGTGTTAAATAAACCAAATGGACAGCCAGGAAGAAACCAGAGAAGACAGCTGGAGATGCACTTCGCATTTTTCTGCATTTTTCTGCCCGTTTCCACGTTCCACTGGTGAATGGTATGTAGCTCCTGGAAGAGAGCCAATGGAGTCCTGCTGTTTCTGGGGCGGTTTTCACAACAGTCTCCTTGGCTCCTACCTGGCATTCCTTGGTAAAATGTTAGGGAATTTCTTCTTTTCAGCCATCTATATTTCATCCATAGTTTGGACACCAAATAAGTTTGGGTTAAAAACTCATTTTGATTTCAAAAAGTAACTTATTTCCCTTCCTAAGGAATTGGGCAGTAAAGACACTTTCATTAGAAAAGAACACTTCAACAAAAGATTCAGGTGTAATTCTATCACTTTGCCACAGTTCGTTCTTTTAATGGGTTTGAGGTTGATGAAAAGAGTTGTTACTGAAAGTTTTTTGGAAAGAAGAAAGCTTTTAAGCATGTAACCATCATAATTAATATTAATTTTCAGAATTCATTTGAATTCCATTAACTTTTATGTAAAATGTTGAATTAACTCATGATAAAAATAGAATAGAGGTATTAAAATACTTGAAATTTAATATCTCATAGTTTTACAGGAAAGCATGCTGAAACATTTTATCATTCTATATCCTATAGTCAAAACTTGGTAAATATATATATATATTTTTTAAAGAAGGTATATGAGCATCTTTTGAACAGCCCAAGTGCATCTTCCTCTAAGGGCCCTTTTCATAAAGGACAAGTCATGGCTCTCATAGAGCTAGAACCAAAGGCACGATGTGGGCGAGAATGGCGTGTAAGTGGGTTAGAGCTTAAAAACCCTCCGGAGGAAAATCGGGAGTCAACGTGGCAGAATCATTGGAAAGATGACAATATGCGTCTTATGCCTGGACGCCTGGACGTATCAGCTGCCTTTCTAAAGGGTATCTGGTACTCCCCAAAGCCTTGAAAATGCTAACGTACCCATGCATTTATCACCACTATTACTCCTAGCAACAAACAGCCACCTTGAATCAGAGCACAAATCAAAGAGCATCATTTTCTCATTAAGTACAGAAATGTGTGTGCATATGTATACATGCAAATAGACACACATATATACCCCTCCAGACAGAAATAAACATACTGCATTTTTAGGAATTTGCCCTTGTGTGTTGGAAGCAGCCGCTAACTTCGTGTCTTACCTTCACTCTCCAGGTCCAGCGCGGACGGGGCGGGGCGATGAGAGGACGGCAGGCTCCTAGCCTCTCTCCAGCACGATTGCTTTCTATCTGCCCAACAGAGAGGAGAAGGAACCCTAACTTTTGGACTGTGCTCCCTCCTGTTCCCCTCTTATCCATGCCCCCCCCTTTATTTCTCTTGAGCAGCCAATGAGTTCAGGGTCTTCTGACACTGTCTGCCATAAACCGAAGGATGTACAAATAATTCATGCTGAAGTGCTGGTACTTTAGGAAGCGAATCCTCCCAGAACTTGTATTTTAAGAGCCAGGAATGGTGAATTACATAATTTAGTGGAATTAGTGCTCAATGGTCACAATTCTGCCACTATGATTCTTAGATGAGGAAGACAGGGAGGGAGGGAAGAAGGGAGGAGAAGAGGGAGGGAGGGAGGGAGGGAGAGAGGGAGGGAGGGAGGGAGGGAAGGAGGGAGGGAGGGAGGGAAAACGAGAGAGAGAGCATGCTTGGGAGCTGCCTTTGTCATCCTGCTGGAAGCCACCTCATCCTACACAGTAACCTCTGGAGTGATTCATGTTACCCTTCGACCACCTTCTATAGCACAGTGCCTGCAGCTAACAGTGCTGTATGGCACATGTAACATTAGCTAAGAAGACACATCTTATGCTTCTTACTATACACACACAATATATTATAATAAAGAGGATGGGAGGGAACTTTGCGAGGAGGTGGGGATGTGTATGACATTGATGGTGGTGATGCTTTCATGGATTTACCACCACCCCTAAACTCATCAAGTTGTGTACAGTAAACATGCACAGCTTTTCACATGTCCATTATACCCCCAATAAAATGTTGTTGTTTTTTTAAAAAAGCACATCACGAAGGTAACTATTTTCTCCCTAATACACAGCAAAAGAACAAATAATAGGAAACTCTTGACCAAATTTTATCAAGCCAGTGAGGTCACATCTTTGGTAAATGGTGTGCCAACAAACAAGGATGATAGCGATGAAGCCCCCACATGAATCATTGTTACCCAGGAGCTGACAATAGATCGTGCATGAGATCCTGCAGCCCGGAAAGACCTTGGACTTGAGTTGTCTGCTCACTGTGCACATATTCACAGCTGCAACCCAGACCCAGCACAGATCATTCACGACGTATTCACCAAATGAAAGAATTCGGTAGACAGAGACGCACAGAGGAGATTTAATGTGGGGGTAACAAACGCTATTATGTGAGGCAGAGAAAGGCTACTAGGATTCTGTGCCTGATTGCTCAGCTCAAATTTGGGGTTTTCCCAAATGTTTACATCAAATGTAACTTCAAAGAGCTACAAAGACATTCTTTTCTGAGTCTTAAAAAGACAGCAGTGAAATGTTCACTCAGTCTTTTTTCATAAGGGTAGTTAGCTTGAAGAGAAAAGTGTATAAAAAAGATGGTTTTCTGGTGGTTTACAGTGTTTGTCCAGTAGGTTCTAGCACAGTATTTTCAAGCAGTTTATTCCATAAAAAGCACAGACAGGTCTAGATTTGTGCAAAGTCAGCTTTCTCCCAAAGCTAGCCCCCTCTGCTTTGTAAATCCTGGTAATCTGCCATTCCTTTGCAGCCACCCATGCTTTGTTAATTCAGGATTCCTTTAGTTTTTTGTGATGTACAAATATGAGTAAGACCGTCACATCCTTAATGAGCTTGTGCTTTTGGGGGGAAGAAACGAAGGACAAGAGAATATAAATTACAACATAAAACCCAGCAAGAGAGAAACTGTGCTATGGAGGAGGGTCAGGCACTGGAATTTGGAACTGGGTTTTGTTTTTGCTTTTGTCTTAGCCTTTTTGAGCTGACAGCAGCAGGACGCGGGTGTCGTGGGGAGGGGTGGTTATTCTGCACCCCACACCTCCCATTCCAAGTTTGGTTTGCTACGTTCAGCATCAGATTAAAATCACTCTTAACAACATCTTTCCCTGCCTTCCGAAAATTCCAGAGTGAAGACGTTTCTCCAGCAATCGCACCCCTCCCCCCACACACACACATACAGCACCTATCCAGCACCTCTCCACACTGGGGCCTGAGGGAGTGACCTGGGTACCAGTGTCCATGCAGAACCTGCCTGGACAAGTGATGGAGGAAGGTCGAGTTGCAAAGTCAACGGCTGTTAAAACACTAGTGTCTACGAGCCCCTGCTTCCCGCTCCCATGTTTTTCATCCCTAAAGAGTTACACCAAGTTTGGATTGTGTTTTCTTCCACCTGCATTTGCTCAACTTCCCTCCACGGGCTTCTCATCTCCCAGCTGCACCAGGGAAGTGAGAGTCCTTGAGAACCAGGTGTCTTGCTTTGATCTTCCTCTTTGATCCCCCTAATGCTGCGTGTAGGGTAGGTTTGTGCATGGCCATGCATGGGGATGAAGGGATAAGTAAGAGGATGAATGAGAGAGTCAGGAAAGCAAAACAAGGGGAGAGAACGTGGGCTTGGTTATAATGGAAATCTGGGTTCCAACCCATTATCTTCTCACTGTGCAATTTCGGACAAGTCATACAACCTCCTGAACCTTTCTGCATGATTTGTTATGACAATTAGTAATACAGAATATAAAGCACCTACTTAAAAGATGGAAGATTTTATTCCATAAAGATGGAAATTATTATGTGTTTGTATCAGAGAAAAGAAAACCAAGATAGTTTTGGGTTTTCCAACTGTATCAAAAATAATAACTGGTTCTTGATGCATGATCAACCAAAAATATTTCAGCCTGGTCTCTGGAATTTCCTGGTTATTCCTTCCCTAGGCCTGGAGGGGACGTAAACCTATAAAGAAAGACCACTGCCTCCCTCTCGGCATAAAATGGGAACATTTCTCCTGGGTCAGGACGGGGAAGCTCCGTTCTGAGAAACGGGGTCCTGAGCATCAGGCGGACCTGAGGCCTCTAAGCCACTGGTGTATGGAACCCGAAGGCCCCAATCCTGGACACAAACAGTCTTCCTGAGGGCGTTTTCAGCTCGGCAGGCCAGCCCTCCTGCGCCCTCTCAAAGGTAACTTGGGTGGCTTCCCAAGGTTTCTGGTCCCACTCAGGTGTTAAAACAGTCTCATTAGACATTATAAAGGTAATTAGATCTAAAGCAAGTCCGAGTTTCTTATTTACCACTTCAGCATGAGAGGGGGTTGGAGTGGAGGATTCTATAAACCAGAAAAATAGAAGGTGTTTAGAGTTTCCAGAACTTTCCTTGCTTCATCTTCTTCCCTCCTTATTTCCACCTTTGGGGTCTGGGATAAGGGGAGTAAGGACTAGAGGAGAAACACTGGCATTTTGGTGCAGCTGGTGCTGGTTTTTAAATTTTTCTCTTGGCTCCAAAAATGGCTCTGCCTCTCTGGGTGCTTCTGTGGTTTGGTGGAGACACCCCTCCAGGAATTACAGCCCTGGACAGGTTTCTGACCCTGGTGATGTCCCCCCAGGAGGCCTCTCTCAGCACTGGTCCGCTGAGGGCACCACCTCACAGACTCCTGGGCAGGGTGTCCCCACCACCACACAGCCCATCGGGATAGAAGAAAGGGTGCCTCCGCTGCAGTCTTCTCACCTGGCCCCTCCACCCGGCTTCCCACCAGGGTGCCCGCCAGCTCCCCACCCTGAGTCATCCAGGCAAGGGTCAGGTACTGGTCTCCATGTCCCCCAAACATGGAGGCATGGGGTGGCACAGGCCCAGCTCTCCCACCTGTTCCTTCAGGCTGCACTTGAATTTGAGGAGGCTGGGCACATCCTCCCTTGTGCAAGCAGCCCTCCCCCATCTCTCCCCTGGCTTGGGGGCTATTGGACAGGAGCCCCGGCCGGCAGGTGAGGGAAGTGATGCCACCTGTCTACACCCTGGGGGAAATCCTCCGCCTGCAGCCTGGGTCTTCTCTCAGTTGGCCCCTCAGGATGCAGTTCCCGAAGCAGGATGGATTTCTCTGCGCAGTTCGGTTGGGGTCGCGTCCACGCTGCTCTGTACAAAGTGGGGTGACATCACCCAAGTGGCTGCAAGACTTGGGCCAACATTCAGGACAGCAAGAAAACTCTTATCCTACATTTGATTACATTGTAAGTGTCCACTTCTCCATCATGGATGCTAGGAAGCTCAGAGATTCTGCAGCTCATGAGATGGGATGGTATAGGGCCCTGGAGGGTGTTTACTGCTGAAGGCCGAACCTTCTTCTCCTAGCCTTGTTTTTCCTGCAGCCGAATTTCTTCATTTAAGTGTTTTACATCTGTTCTATCATGGTGCTAGGTTCAAACAAGGTAGGATTTAAATAAATACATAAATATGACCCCTAAATGGCAGCCGCTGACTGTATAAAGCATAAATGAAGAATACTGCTTTAATATCTGCATTTTACAGGTAGAGAACCGGAGGTGAAATGAGTCTGAGTGAGTCGTCCAGGGCCCCCGAGCTAGTGACTGGCATTTTGGACGGAACACAAACGCCTCCAGGCTCTGAGGTCCATGCCCTGAGCACCCTGTTATATGAATAGTTACAATGTAATGGATAATAACTGTGACGCATCCTCAATAATGGGCCTGACTCACCTGAGCAGCTGCAGTGTGTGATGTGTCTCTGCGGCACATTCAGGGTAGTTAGTTACCCTTGAAAACATGGGTTTAGCTTAACTGCTGTTTCCTCTATTGGAAATTCTTCCAGAGACATAACTGAGTCTATGAGCAGTGTCTCTGGACATCCATGGTCCTTCGTCCCTCCCGAGGCGGTTAGGAGCTGTGTGGCACAGCTTATCTATCGAGTGACACGTTCCCAGGCTGAGAACACACGTGGGGTGGCCCCTGGGGGGCCATTGTGACACCGACACCGTGTGTCAGATGTGAGCCAAATTCTTGTTACCATCGCAGGGTCTGTGATGAGGAGGCCACACTCCCCTCCTACAGACTGCATGCTTCTACACATATTTGGCAGAAGTTGAAAACTGGGATAAAATAAAATGTTCCTGGTGTCTCTGTGATTATGGAGAGAAGGTAAAAACAGCCTTCCCCAGATGCTGTCCTCCGCACCATTGTCAGTGAAAATGGAACAAGGTTCCACTTTACACAAAGGAATTAAAAGCCAGTGCCAACCTGTCGATAATATGGCCTAGGTGACACAAAAGAAATTTATCTCTAATAAGACAGTTAGTTAATATAATATCAGGCAGTCAGGAATTCCCTGGAAGACTGAGAAAGATAAAGAGCTGGCCATTCCTTACACTAGCCATTCCTCTCAAAATCATAGGGTCACCCCCTCATACAGGAACAGAGACATCAGTCACGCCCCGGAGCGACAAAGCCATTTTGGAGGACATTACAAAAGGCCTCCCCAAGGCTGAGCAACAGACCCAACCTGATAAGCCCGTTAGTAACAGGCACCAGTATTCCAGCTTTCCCCCTTCCAGGCAGAAAAAAAGGATAAAACTCAAGCCTTTCACCCTAGCTCGTGGGCACCCCATTTTCCGGGTACCCCCTCCCGCTGGGGCGCTGTAACCTTTCTCTTGCTTTAATAAAACTGTCCTCTGCTACAGACTTTGCCTCTCTGGTCCGTGTCTCCATCCTACAGCTTCACAAGACCATGACCCCGGCACACAAAATATCCTACATCACCACTCGTCCTCATTTTTCTCCAGCAAAGATATTTTGGATAATCATCTTATTTTTTTTATGATTATAATATCCTTACCTTTTAGGCTAAGGAGCAGATATTTCTGCTGCCCACACTTGTTTTCATTGCCAGAAATGCCCAGCTTCCCTGACAAAGTAAAATGAGAAAAAAAATGGAAAGACTCCAGATCGATGTAACGAGGATGGATAGGAAAGTGGGGTACCGGTTTGCCTTTAGAAAGGAGTGATCTATTCCAGAGTGTGTCCTCATGCAACCAATAAGACACTAGGTGTCCAATTCACCCAGGCTGTCCATGAACTAAGGACGATTGCCGTAAGCATTCCCACAGTTCAGAAACAGGGAAGAACAGTTTAAAATGTATTCTCCCCTCAGCAATAGGCTATTTTCATTTTTTCCCAAGTCCTTCTGTCCTTGAAATGTGAAAAAATAAATGTCATTACATCTGAAGAAATTCAAAATCAGATCGAGTTCACTCCGTATTCTTCGAGAACTGATGTTTAATAGTATGTGGAAAGAATTTTTGTTGGAAGAAGTGTTGGGGTGAGGATGGGGGGTGGAGACGGGGGTGAGGGGCAAGAGTGGGGAGTGGGGGGGCGGTGAGGTGTGCATGAGGAGGGTGGGTCATGGAAGAACTCTGGACCTGTCTTTAGCATCTGGCTTTGTGTGGTAGTATGGCCTTCACCGGGGATAAAAAGCCCTGTGTCTTTTACTACACCGGATAGTTGTAAAAATCAAATGAGGCAACGCAGATTGTTTGTGTAAAGTATAAAGTGACGAACCGGTGTAGCGTATGGCAGGAAGGATTTCAAAACTCGGGAGGAACCCCACATGATCACCATGTGGGGTGAACACTGTCCGCTTTATGTGAATGCAAGGTAAATTACCATGGACATCCCCTGTCAATAGTTACACGTAAATCAATTTTTTGTTTTGGAAGGCATGCCATATGAAAATGTTTGCTCTAGATAATTAAATAAAACTAACATTCACCCAAACCTTACCAATCAGTAAGTATTGACTGAATTCCTACTGGGTGTTCAAGTACCAGGCCTGGTCCTAGGGAGTCCAAGACCAAAGACCCAAGGACAGCCCTTGAACTGCAGGCTTTCAGTGTCTGGAGGAAGAATGAGCAGCAAGGGAAAGACCCATGGGAGACAGCTTGGGGGAAGGCATTGGGACCCAGGAAGATTTCCCTGGGAAGTGGTGCTGGAACACCGGAGGCAGTTTTGCCAGGAGAGAGAGAGAGAGAGAGGGAAGGAGAGAGAGAAAGAGGGAGGGCGGGAGGGAGGGAGAGAGGGAGGGAGAGGGAGGGAGGGAGGGAGGGAGGGAGGGAGGGAAGGAGGGAAGGAGAGAGGGAGAGAGAGAGGGAGGCAGGGAGGCAGGGAGAGGGAGGGAGGGAGAGAGGGAGAGGGAGAGAGGGAGAGAGGGAAGGAGGGAGGGAGAGAGGGAGGGAGGGAGGGAGTGAGGGAGGGAGGGAGAGAGGGAGAGGGAGAGGGAGAGAGAGAGGGAAGGAGAGAGGGAGAGAGAGAGAGAGAGGGAGAGAGGGAGAGGGAGAGAGGGAGAGACGGAAGGAGAGAGAGAGAGGGAGGGCGGGAGGGAGGGAGTGAGAGGGAGGGAGGGAGGAAGGGAGAATGGAGGCGGGACTTTGGGGGTGGGGAGAGAGCAGGGGTTGGGTGGGAAGGCTGAGAAGGGGCGGGCTGCGACCTGGGAGCCAGCTGAGAGAAGCTCCTGCGCTGAGACGGCCTTAATGTTCTCAGCTTGATTAAATTCGCAGGTTTCTTCCCAGGTTTCTTCCCGACTCCAGGCCCCAGCCTCCCTTTACTTGGAACATTTACTTTAGACAACTTGCCATAATAAATCCTTTTCCTGCCCCTTTGAGATGTAGATCTTGTCCCAGCCTCTTGCCAGTTTTACAACCCAAGAAATGCCTTTCTCAAGGACCCGGGGAGCCATGCCTTTGAAATGTGATTACCCAGGAAGATACCGCCCCCATCTCCCAGTCTCTGTGGGAGGGTGGGGGCCTTGCTTTGATAAGCACCAATGATCACACCCAGATGGCCTAAACACGTCGACCAGCCTCCTCATAATATCCTGCAGCTTTTCCACGAGCTCAAATCAGTGCTTAAAAACCATCTTTTTATTTCAGTGGAATTGAGGCCAGTTTCTCTCCTTATTGCAGTAGCCTCTCTCCCCTAGTGCAATAGTCTGGAATAAAGTCTCCTTTTGCCTATTTAACAGATGCAGCACAATTGTTTCTTTTACGAGATAAACTCATAAAACAGAGGAATGAAAACCTTGCTTATTAAAAATGCAATAAAAGCTAAATGAGACACCATTTTCAATTATTAGATTATCAAGATTGTTTAAAGAACTTGAAAAGTATTGACAACAGTATGGAGAAATTCATTCTTGCATGTTGTTCAAAGCATTCTTTAATATCACTATTTTGAAGAGTGATATGAAAATATTGTCAAAATGTTAAAAAGCACATATCCTTTGACTTGGCAATTCTCTTACAGGAGGTTACACACATGGAAAAAGCCACACCGCCAAGGACA
The DNA here is from genome assembly GCA_033961575.1 of Aselliscus stoliczkanus. NCBI lineage: Eukaryota > Metazoa > Chordata > Mammalia > Chiroptera > Hipposideridae > Aselliscus > Aselliscus stoliczkanus. The sequence goes on from CM066728.1 coordinate 109,122,599, forward strand.
TGCATTGTGGTGTTGTCTGGAATGATAAAACATTAAAATCAGTACCTACGTGGTTCAGTGAAACACCATGTAACTTTCTAATAATGAAGGAAGCTCACCTTCTTCAAAACTTATATTTTACTGTATTTGATAGCTTATGCTTTAATTACTCATCCTATATGCACAGTACATTAAAAACGACCACAACAATAGCAGCCCCGAAGGACTTAATTGCACTTCTCAGAACTGTGAACCTTACTGACTTTAACTGGCACTTGCCTATTTTCCACTGTCCACTGGATACTTGTTGAATGCCCTGCAAATATGCAATAGTTATTGCCAAGGGTCTTATCCTTTATTCCATGTTTTCCATTAGAACCTAGATTTAGTCAATATCCCCTATGCACCAGGCTTTTGCTAAGCACAGAAAACTAACACCAAAGCAGAACAAGTGGAGGACTTCATAACAATCCAGGGGGCAGCATCGCCCCCGTTTGAAACACCGTTGTACAGTGAGTAACAAATAGAGAACTTCACTGAATTTCGCTTCAGGGATCATTATTTGCTCAGATTCTTTTTCTAAGGTTTATATAGGCTTTTTGGTTTTACTTTTTTTTTTTTTCTGGAAAGTGCAGCTGAGCATAACTGGGTCAAAATGGTTAAAAAGAAAATCATCTTAAGCAATTTAGCTAGAAAACCTGTTGAACGTGAATTCACTGCCATCAAAAAAAAGCTGTGTAATATGAGTTTTTAGAAGTACACAGTAGGGGCAGCTGGTTCGCTCAGGTGGTTAGAGCACAGGCTCATAACACCAAGGTTGCTGGTTCAATTCCCACATGGGCCAAAGAGCTGCGCCCTCCACAACTAGAGTGGAACAACTACTTGACTTGGAGCTGATGGGTCCTGGAAAAACACACTGTTCCCTAATAAATTTTTTTTTAAAAAGTACATGGTATTTTGAATTTGATTTCCTGGAACAAAATCCAGATGAGGCAGAAGTCCCCACTGCCTTCTGTTTTACTTCATTCTGCTTTGACTCATCTGCCTTCAAATATTTTCACTTTATTAATGTAAAACTATCTATTGTGGATTATATTAATATGAATCCCTGTGCATTTAGAGTAACTTTTGATCACAGTTATTCATCAAAAAGTAATTCTTCCAAAAAAAGGATTTAATCAATATCTATTGATTAAACTGCATCATCATACCATTATTTTCATAAAAAGAGCTCAATTTGAAAGAAATATATTTGAAAAGAAAATGACAAAATTCTCAAGATTCCAAATCACATAGTTCTCTGTGGCTGTGCTTTTGGAGATGTGGACATCTAGATACATTTTTCAACAAAAAATGTAATTAGGAAACATCACAAAAATCATTATGTATTTGAGCTGACTGGAAGCAATTCTTTGTTCATTTTCTCTCTGACACTCTGGGATATTAACCTTCAGAATATTTCCCAGCAGACCGAAGTCATTACTTTTATAGAAAAGGCCAATTCGCTAGGCCAGGCGGCACCATTCTATATTTATCACCCGATAGATGCAGACTCTGGGTGGAGCTGGGAGGTTTAGACGTAAATCCAACACTCTGGAGTCCGGTTAAGTGTGGATGTCCTCCCTGCTGCCCCCCACAGCGGTGCAGGTGCCCAGGGGCAGGGCACACCCAAGCCCATGTGCCCCACCCCGAATAGACCAGGAAAGCAGGCAAGGCCAGGACGGGCGTGTCAGCAGAGGGGAGGGCGTGTGAAACCAATAGGACCCGAGACCGTGTTGCTGTCAGGAAGAGGCTCCCTGCAAAGCGATGAAGTGGACACAGAGCTCATCAAGATGTGGTACAAACAGAGATCAAAACAAAGGTGGCCTCAGGCCATCAGATCGTAGGACTTTGGACCCTCGGAAAGGCCAGTGTCATCAACTTCGGGTTTTTACAACACACTTGAAGGCCCCAAAAGACTCCAAACAATAGTAGACAAGTCAATGACCATCACAACAAATCACTCCTATGGTATAAAATTGCCTTGCGGTCATCAATCATATCTACACTTACTTTGATTCACAGTGAAAATTTTCATCATTATTGTCATCAGCAAACAGACCTGGTGAGGCCCTAGTGAGGTTTTGTTATGTATCTAGGATTCCTCCCGTGTTCCGGAAAGTCCAGACTGCCTGGCAGCACCTAGTTTCAGATGCGCTCCTAGCCCAGCACCTTCTTGGCCTTTGAGGCTTGTCTTGCTCCAATCCGCACATTCGGGTATGTTTCCAAGTCTGTACCCAGCTGCTAATTCTTTACTGGGTATACACTTCCATCTCATGGTTCTCAGCTTCAGGTTGTCCAGAACCCTTTCACACATGACAAGCACTAGGGGCCCTGGCCAGAGACCCCTTGCAAGAATCCAGAGACTGAATGGTGGGGAGGACATACCTGACTTCACCTTATTACAACTGTAGCACTGCTGTAAGTCTACCCAGGACCCTTTGAGTTTAATGATGAATAGGGGTTATAGAAAGGGAATTGTAACATGGAGGACAAACTTGGAAGCATAGACCCCACCCTTAATTCAATGAAAAAAAAAACAAATAGAAGTTAAATTGTGACCCAGAGACCCTTGTGCTTTGCTTGCTGCTGCTGTGTCTGCCTCCGAGAGAGAACATTTCCCCCCAGACCTGCACAGAGGGGCATGACCTCACCCGCCAGGTGGTCCAAGGACAAAGAAATCCCTACCAGAACCTTTTCTCATGGACTGGGTTGAATTGTACACTGTAGCGCTCCCCTCCAAAAAAAAAAAAAAAAAAAAGGTATGTCCAGGTCTAAACCAGAGTCAGGGATTGGAGTGATACTGCCACACACCACAAAATGCCCAGTGTCACCCCAGAAGCTGGAGAGGGCAGAAAGATTCTCTCCTGGAGCCCTCAGAGGGAAGGGAGTGTGGTCCTGCTAACACCTTGATTTCAGATTTTTGGCCTCTAAAACGACAAGAGAATACATTTCTGTTGTTTTAAGCCACCAATTCTGTGGTAATTTGTTTTGGCAGCCCCAGGAGACTAAAATCCCCCAAATCTGTGTTATTTAGTCTTAGTCAGGATGACATTGCTGCGATGGGGAAAGGTGGGGGGGCAGGGGTGGAAAGGTGTGGAGCTTCAGGTGCCATTCCAATAAGTAAAGTCGAGAAAAACCCTCATTCATTCCTGAGAGTGGACCAAATTGAAATCCAAACTTAGGGTGAAGAAACTGTTAGACTGATAAACTAAAAAAAAAAAAGGCAAATGGAAAAATGAAAAAAACAAAAAACAACCACTATGACAGTTTGAAGAGGAAAATAAACCATTTGTAAAACACTGAAGCAACTTGACAATTTGGAAAGAAAAAGGTGCAGGAACAATAAAAAATATAGACAGTCCTCTGGTGAACAGATCTCCCAGCAAAGAGATATCCATCATCCCCCGTGGGAAGGCATTCTCTCGCCCTTATGGAATTTTCCTTGGGTACTTGACTGGGCTACTAGATCCTAGTGACAGAAAAATGCAATTGGAGTGAGCAAGGAAAAACCCAAGCTTAGGGATGGTTGACGGCTAATGTGGACCGTCTTTCGTAACAAGTTTTCTCACCTCTTATATGAAAATGTCTGAAGGCTGAGTTTCCACGTGTTTATTAATTTTTTTACTGCAGTTTGAGGATTCACCCTCTCCACATTGTCAGTTAACCTTACTTGTCTTCCACATTTGGAAGAATGCTGTTGATGATACAAATCACTCATTAAAGTATCACAAACATGAGAGTGATTTTTTAAAGCATATTGTTTGAATCAAAGGAAATTCTCTTGAACTTAATATCTCTCAAAATACTTGTGAGATTTCTCACAAAGTTAATTTCCAAATCTCTAAAATAGAGGGAACTAACAGATGAAAAACCATAGGCAGCAGGGAGATTAACAGTTCAACAAACATGAAAACTAAATTGCAAGCATATTATTGTGGAATTGTAAAATATTTTTCAGGTTGCCAAAGACAAAGGGAGACACCTTATATGTATTATATTGCTAACTATTGTGAATCGCATGGAGATCCAAACAAACCAGAAAAATGATTAACATGTATCTTCAAGGCAAACATTTCCATTTAGTTCCCAGTTAATATTTCTTAGAAAATTTGATAGACTTTATTTTTTAGAGCACTTTTAGGTTCATAGCAAAACTGAGCAGACGTACAGAGGTTGCCCATTTGCCCATACCCTCCTTTCTCTACACATGCAGAGCCTCCCCAAATCAAGAACACCTATTAGAGTGGTATATTTGTAACAACTGGGAAACCTACAATGACTCACCATTCCCACCAAAGTCCAGAGTTCACATTATGGTTCACGTGCGGTGTTGTGCATTCTATGGGTTTGGACAATTGTATAATGACCCGTATCCATCATCATATTGGGTCTTCGGAAAAGTCATGAAGCATGTTTGCAACAGATGACACTAGTTCATTTTTGGAAGTACTAGAGTCATTTGCATCTATGTTATTGCTATGTCATTTGACATCTGACAGTTCTAGTTTCATTCCAAAAAAAAATGAGCGATTTGGTTGAGTTTTGGAGATTTTACAAGTTGAAGATGGAAGACAAAACTGTGCATTTTTGTCATATTTTACTGTTTTACTTCCATAAAGGGAAGAACACATGTCAAGGTTGTGAAAAGTTGCATAAAGTTTACGGTGACAATACTCTATAAGAATGTCAGTGCCAATGATGGTTCACGAAATTCCGTGCTGGTGATTTTGATCTCAATGACTCTCGTCAGTCAGAGAGGCCCATCGAGGTTGATGACGACAAACTAAAGGCATTGATTGAGTTAAACCCAAATTACATGACACAAGGGATTGCAGAAACATTGAATATCCATCATTCAAGTGTTCGCCACCACCTGAAGAAGCTGGGATACGTAAGCAAGCTCCATATTCGGGTTCCGCATGAACTCAAAGGAGTTCATCTGGCGGGGCATAAAAACATCTGTGATGTGCTCATTAAACATGAGGAAAATGATCCTTTTTTTGAAGCAACTGATAGGGGTGATGAGAAGTAGATTGTTTACAACAATGTGGTGCACAAACAATCTTGGTCCCAATGTGATGATTTGTCTCAAACGACATCGATAGCAGCATTCATCAGAGGACAGTTATGCTCTCAGTGTGGTGGGATTTTAAAGGGGTCACGTTTTTCGAGCTCCTACCAAGGAACCAAACAATCAATTCGAATGTGCACTGTTGGCAATTGGACAGTTTGAATGAACCCATCATCCAGAAACGTCCAGAGTTTGTTAATTATAAAGGAGTTGTGTTCCATCGCAACAACATGAGACCACACACAAGTTTGATCACCCGTCAAAAATTACTGGAGCTTGGATGGGATGTGTTGCCACACCTACCATACTCGCCTGACCTTGCGCCATCAGACTTCCACTTGTCTCGCTCTCTTCAAAACTCCTTGTGTGGGATAATGTTCAATTCAAATGAGGTGGTAAATCAGCACCTTGTTCAGTTTTCTGCAAATAAAGACAGGCCCTTCTATGAAAGAGGAATTATGAAGCTCACTGAAAGATGGCCAAGATTATTGAACAAAACGGGCAATATATCATTCATTGATCTTTGTTCTTTATATAAATAAATGACCTTTGAAAAACATAGATAAAATACATCATGACTTTTCCGAAGACCTAACAGTATCATACAGAGTATTTTCACTGCCTTAAAAATTCTCTGTGTTGCATCTATTCATTCCTCCAACTCACTTAACCCCTGACAGCCTCTGATATTTTCCCATCTCCATAGTTTCTTCTTTTCCAGAATATCATATAGTTGGAATCATACCTCATGTAGCCTTTTTCAATAGGCTTCTTTTACTTAGTAACATACATTTCCTCCATGTCTTTTCATGGCTTCCTAGCTCATTTCTTTTTAGTGCTGAAAAATATCCCGTTGTCTGGATGGACCACAGTTTATTTATCCACCACATACCGAGGACATCTTGATTGCATCCAAATTTTGACAATTATGAATAAAGCTGCTATCAACATCTGCTATCAACATAAGTATTCTACGTTTTTAGGTAAGGTTTTTTTTTCTAATAATGCGAATAATAGAAACTACCCTTCATTGGGCTATTGAAAGGATTGCATAGATTAATGCATATTGATGTGCTAAACTCAGAGTCTGGTTTATAATAGGTGGGGAGGAGATATTAGTTTAATGTAACTATTCATTATTCTTTCCCTTTTAAGCAATGCCCCAGAGATGTGGACTTCTCCTAGGGCCGGAAATCCTGTGGAGGAAGCCTGCTTCACAGGCTTCCTTTTGTCTGGTGGTCAAGACGGCCAGTGAAGGGAACACGGTTTGCAGGAGGGATGGGCTTGCTATTTCCGGGCCTGCCTTTGGGAAGGGGACGCCACCTTGCAGAAAGGCTTAGTATGGCCTTTGGTAAAGAAGTGATCAAAAGGGACGGGGTATTGGAAAGAAAGTTAATGCTTCCTCCTAAGGTTGTAGAAGTGGAATTTTATACTCCAGGAGTGGTTTGCTAGAACGGCAGAACAGGAGTAAAGATTAAAGAACTATATTAGTTACTTTAAACATTAAAAGATTTCTTTCGCCTACTTCTCCTCTGTAATTCACAGTTAATGGGCCTCAAATTAAACAGGATGCCCTGTAGTTAGGCAGAGCGACTGAGCAGCAAAGCCTGGGGTCTGAAGAAACCAGGCCTGCTCCCCAAAGAGGGCCAGGTGGCGACCTAAAAGTTGGGAATGCAGGTGCTCCCATGGGTCTGCTGCCAGAAAAACAAGAAACACAGGGACCTTACTGTGCATTGAGCTAAGCATAAGTGAGTCTGATTTTCCAGACTATCTGTAATCTGGCTCAAGCCTTTCCGCAACGTCATTTAACATTTCACTGCATTGTTTAGTCTACTGATCTTGGACTGTGCTTTGGATGTCCTGCAGATTTTCTACAATCTCGCTTCCTTTGATGTCTTCCCTGGTGAGGCATCCCTCTCCTGGAATGTCATGCCCTCTGCTCATTTAAACTCTCTGCATTGTTTGGGACCAACCTCTCCAGAAAGTTCCTGGTGTCTGCAACATCCTCCCAGTTTCTGAGTTGCCATCGCTCTTCTACTGTGTTGATGATGTAGGTGATGGTCAGCAAATAATTGTTAGATGTGCTAAGAGCACTGGCAAAGATAGAATGATACATATTGATGTGGATTTAAGCAACAACCGTAAATTCCATTTCATAAGGAGAAAGGTAAATCAGCCATGACCCAATAAGAGATGACAATGTCAAATTATTTCTACTTTTATCATAGAAATAATACCCAAGACACAGTTTACAATGGACATATTTTACAAGGCTCGATAACCCTTCAATTGCACACATTCCTGGCTTTGGATTATTTGCCTGCATCCGTCATTCGGGAAGAGGTTTGCTCCTGTTGAGCAGGCTTCTCAACCTTTGCCCTGTTGACATTTGGGGCCTGGTAATTCTTCATGGTGGTGACCGTGGATGCTGTAGAACTTTTAGCAGCATCCATAGCCTCAATTTACTAGATGCTGTCCCCTCTACACACACATCAACTATGGCAACCAAAAAGTTCTCTGGACATTGACAAATGTCCCCTGGGGGAGCAGAATTGTCCCAGGTGGAGAACCATTGCTGTGAAACAACACTAATTTTTATACTCTATGCCACGTAGTGCAAAAAAGTGGCCACAATTACAAGTTTTCAGTCAGACATACCTGGGTTCAAATCACACCCCGCCTCTGTATGACATATCATTTCCTTAACAAATTCAGTTACTTAATGTCACTTAGCCTGTTTGCTCATAAAAAAAGGGACAAAGGGTACCTATCTCATAGGGCCACTTAGAGGAATAATTTAAACCACATCTATATGAAGTATTGAGCATTATCTTTGGATCACAAAAAGACAATAGACACTGCTGTCCTTCTGACAGTAAGCAGAGGCTGTTACACCTGGGGAAACTGTTTAACACAATTATGAACACTGTAATGTCTGCAATTGTGCACAATGAGGAGTGCTATGTTTGCGCAGGGGTAGGTGCCAAGTTAGTCTTCCTGCCTAAAGTGATGAGATACAAGACAAGTGATGGACGGAGTCTTCAGGGGAGGGGAACAGAATCGAGAGAGCGCAGAATGGCATTTTCTTGTTCACTCCCTCATTCAACAAGCTCACACGGTGTGCACCCTCCATTCCAGAGCATGCATGAGCGGAAGGGGGGTAAGATAAGACTCTGAAGGGCTCAAAGTCTAGAAAAGTCTCAGAGATTTAAAGTCACATAGAGAAGCCGCCTGGTGGCAGGAATTCGGGTGAGCACTTTGGAAGAAAGCAAACCTTGCTAGACTGAATGCAGTGAAGAGTCCTATCTAAACTCAGACTTCTCAGTAACTGCAGATACGTCTACCTGTGCAGGCGCTCAGGAGTGGCCCGTCTGCAGTGGGACACAAATCACATGTCCTTCTTCAGATTCCCGTGGCCGACTCCTTCTTTCTCCCATCCACTTTGGCCGTGCAGAAAATAACACACCGTGGACCAGGGTGTCTGGCTTGGAGTGTTCACTAAGCGCTGGGGTGACTCACCCCAGAAATGCAAGGCATCAGTCTCCCAGTGGGGTAACACAGAGAAGGCCTGGACACACCACCTCGCCCTTGTCTCCTCCCTGTGCCTGCTGGAGAAGGCCTCGCTGAGCAGTCCTGCTGGCGGCCAGCTCTGGCCCCGTGTAGCTCCTCGGGACGCAGTGTCCAGCCCACAGTTAGCCTGTCACCCAGCTTCTCTCTTCCCTGCTAACGCGCATCCCAAATAAAATACTAGTACTTTACTTTCTGTTTCAGGTTCTGTCTAAAGGAACTTGGCTAAAACACCGTGTATCCCGAACTAACCTATGAAGAGATTGGTCCAAGTCACAAATAAGAGATTCAGTAGAATCTAGATGCTGAAGGACAAATTCAGTAGGATTTGCCTTAGCCATTTCTGACTTAGATTTTTTTTACCCAACGCATTGGCAAGGGAATTGGATGTTAATATCAAGGCAGTATTATATACTATTGGGTTGTCGGGAAAGTCATGATGCATTTTTGCAACGAAAAACACAGAAAAAATGCCATGACTTTTCCGACAGCCCAATATGTATGGGTCATTGTACAAAATTACAATTACATTGATATTGTTATAAATGGGCCCCAAGCATTAAAGATTCTGGAGCCTGGACTGGGCACATAAGTATAATAATTGAGAAGATTGCCCGGTTAGGAGGTTCCTTGCCTGCGTGAGTTACAGGTCCCAGGAGAAACCTCCAGGAAGCATAACACACAGCTAGACAATCATTCCCGCTCCTAAATTCAGTCTGCTGAGCCTGGCGGCCCCAGGTGGGCACAGTACATCACTGGATCCGTGGCACGAAACTCAGTAGATTCAGTAGATACTTGGAAAATGGCTGAAGGAGATTTCATCTTCCCTCGCAAAAGAGAAATATGAGTCTATTGCCTTGAGCATAATAGTCTGATTTCACAGTTCTACAGGAAAAACTCTTTCAGAGAAGAGAAAAGCCATCATGTAGGTGAAAGACGATTCTCAAGAGATTGTGGCCTCAAGAGAGACGGGGCCTCGAGGGGACTCGTTCAGACCTTCAGGAGAAGTACAGACAGCACTGGACCTGCAGAGGCTGCACTGATGACAGACCGTTTCTTAAATTATATGCAGTTAATTGCTATTAATAAGAAGTAAGGAAAATTACCCCTGACATTATCGATCTAATCCATCAAATACTTATAAAAAAAGAGGAAGATGTGGAAGAGAAACAATGAGACACTCTCACAGCTTAAAGACTTAAAGAGATCCCCATGATAATTATGAAACATAGACCATCAGTTACAATAATTTTAAATCTTAATTGATACAAAAAACATTTTTTTTTTGAGGGCAGTGTCACTGGCCCTCATATGTGGGACCGAACCAGGGCCACTGGCTTCCCAAGCCAAAAAACATTTTTAGAGCATACATTCATAACAAGGATGATATTACCCAAAGGAAAGAAAATTATTTTTTTGGAGGGGGGGAACAAAAATCTCCTACTGTTATTATATATAAATCACAGATATACATAAACATATATGAAATATATCTGTAGTATTAAAGTTTCATAAGAGGGGCAATTAGAGAAAATATGTCTAAAAAGGTTTCTTAGGGGGGTTATGATGAAAACACAAGGTTGAGAGACACTGCTTTAGGGGAGGAAATTGGTCTATATGAAAAACAAATTTAATTCCAAATATATTTATTAAAAATATGTTAAATAGATATTATATATTTAACATATTTTATATTAAAATAAATATATATTTTATACGAAATAATTATAATATATTAAATACATAAAATTGTATATTAAAACATACTGCTGTGCTTGGCACAAGGAGAAAAGAAGAACTGTTTTAGGAACAGAAGAACTAAATAGGGAACCACCAGGAGAAGGGACCTGAGGACCAGCATGGGGGGGGGGGCGTGGTTTGGCTGGAGAACCAAAGAGCCATCTGAGTCCGCTGGGAGCACAGGCTACAGTGACAGCAGTGTATCAAGAGGGACCTGGACCCAGGGTACCCAAGAGCAAAACAGAGAAGAGATTGCTTCCCAGGAAACCACTGAGTGTCTGCAGCCTGCCATTTTGGCTTGAAACTGGGCAGACTGCTCATTCCAACATCGAATCAGGAACACATGTGGCGTGCTTTTTGTGTGGTATGTGGAAATGCAACAATGAAATCAAGCTCACTAGGGAAGGCTGAAATCAAGTTTCCCACCAAACCAAAAGCCGGCCAGCAAACAAAAGGATTTTAACCACTTCTTCATTAAAACTTTGATTTCTTTTGTCAACCCGTTACATTCTCAGAAAAACAAAACAAAACTAACCATCACCTGTTCAGTCACTAGCAACTGCTTTCTGCTGAAATGAAGATTGATCTGAGGGGCTCTTTTATATATATTCCTCTTTCCTAAAACAGGCATCTTATGCTGGGACTCCTGTTGGAAGAGAATGTTTGTCATTCTAGGTGTGTTCCGAAAGAAGGTAAGTGTCAGGAAATGTCCTTTAAATAAGAGAGAAGAAAGAATCCAGAAACTAAAAATCCTTGAATTGTATTATCTGCAGTACCTACAATCGTTCCTGTGTTAATTCACACCCTTTGAAATGCTTCAAGTCCTTTCCCAAGCTCCTTCACATTTGCTATGTCACTGAAGGGGAGGAATGTGGAGATAAATGACAAGTGGCTGCTTGAAAAAAAAAAAAGCTGGCCTTAGAGTAACAAGGGTCTTTGCTCACTTTATGTATTTACAGAGCCACAAAACCAAAGGTAATTGGAAGACAGGAACTGGAGTCTTAGATAAGCCACACAGATTTACAAAATAGACATGAATTTAGATAAGATTTGGTAGCTAGATACTGCCTATATATCGAGACTTTAAAATCAAGTTATATACAGCTAGGAAATAGAGATTGTCTTCCTGTCCCTTCACATGTTGAAGACAACGCATGAGAAAACGTGGAGGGATCACAGGAGACAGAAAAAGGCAGAGTCTCCGCTCAGGGCCCCCTGAAGACCCTTCCCAAGCTCCTCTCTCTGTCAAAAGTTAGTGACATCATTTAGGGCTGATGTCAGGAAAGAACGGAGCTTTGGAGAGATTCTTCAGCCAAAGATCTGGAGTTTTTCTGTTTCATTATTTTCATGTTAATTAAGCTCTCTCCAGGATAAAGCACGTCCAAATATTAGCAGGACATCCTAATTCTTCTTTCTTTACATCTTAACTCTGCTTTTTCTCTGGTGTAAAAAAATAAAATGGATCTTCACCTTAAATGCATAAAACAGAAAGCGTATTGCTAAAAAGTCTTGTAAAAAGAAGCTCAGTTATCCCTGGCAATAAGAATGATTTATTGACATCATAATCTTCTTAAAAGCTAACCTGGAAGGGTCAGAGAAGAGGGGAGACGGAAAAACTTTTATTCCTGGAAAAAAAAAAAGTCTGCAATAGACAGCTGAATACATTTTAAATGACAAACTTTGAACTTTTTGTTCTTCTAGTTACCTTAGAGCAGAACCTATTTTTAAAGGCACAGCAATGTTGAGGGAGAAACTGTGTTTAGAACAGCGTTCCCTAAGAGCAAGCAAGAGGATACATCCGGGAAGTTTTGGAAGGGAAGGAAAGGTGCTATGCCTCTCATGAGGGTGCTTATTACATCAGAGGGGGAAGGACAAAGACAAGAAGTCTGAAGCAAGGAGCACTAATGCCACGACGTGATTCTGTGCAAATAGAGCAGATTTCTGAGCTTCCATTGTCTAAGCTGCTTATTGGACGTGATACATGGTGGTCTTCTTAAAATCTGTCTGCGAAGTCCTCAACACTCCCTTCCCTTCACTGAATATGGGCTGCTTAGTGACTTGCTTCTAACAAACAGAATGCGGCCTATGTGATGGCGTGTGACTTCAGGTTTCTCTCTCTCTCTCTCTCTCTCTCTCTCTCTCTCTCTCTCTCTCTCTCTCTCCCCTTGCCCTGGGGAAAGCCAGCTGCCCTGTTGTGCACACACTCAGGTGGCCCTGCAGAGAGGTCCAACAATGAGGATCCAAGGCCTCTTGTCAACAGCTCTGTGAGTAAACTGTCTTAGGAATAGCTCTTCTAGCCTAAGCCACATCTTCAGATGACTGCAACCCCACCACATTTTGACTGTAATGTCGTAAGAGACACCTTGACCCAGAGCCAGCTGGCTAAGCCACTCCCAAATTCCTGATCCACAGAAACTGTGACTTAATAAACGTGGATTGTTTTAAGCCACTACATTTGGCAACATTTGTTAAACAGTAACAGAGAACTAAACAACAAGCCATGCCACCTCACAGAATAAATATGAAGAGCCAATGAGATGAGGTTTGTGACTTCCTGGGACAACTGTAAGAGCTGACAAAACCCATAGTGACCAGTCTTCTCCATGCGGGGTGGTGACCGTGGCAGTGGGGTAGTTTCACATACTCTTGGGAAATAGGCTTATACCAAGACTGTAACCCACAAAGTCAGGGGCTTTGTCTCTAGCAGCTGATGTCATTCCTGAGACAGGGCAGCTGATTACCAAGTACTTTCTAAGTGAATGCATCAACACATTTTGAGCAAGTCACTCATGTGCTCTGAACTCTAGTTGCTTTCATTGTAAATTACAGGAGTTGAGCTAAATAATCTCAAATGGTTACCTGTCCTGGCTCTGAAATAAATCTAAAATGCAGCAGGCAAAGAGTCACATCATAGTACTGATTTTTATTTCAAACATTCCTTGAGCTCTTGCTATGTGCTGTGTGCCAGGCATTACAATAAGTGTTATGCAGGTATCATTGTATTTAATCCTCTCAACAACTCTATGAGGTAGGTCATATTATTGTCCTGATTTTAAAAATAAGAAATCTGTGGCACAGAGAAGTGACATAACTTTCCTGAGGTCACACAGGTGGTAAATGTGGACCTGGATTTGAATGAGGGAGACTAACCATTTTAATCAAAAGATGAGCTCCTAGGGTTGGCCGAGTGGCGCGGTGGTAAAACACTGGCTTGGGAAGCCGGCGGCCCCGGTTCGGGTCCCACATATGAGGGCCGGTGACACTGCCCTCAAAAAAAAAAAAAAAAAAAAAAGATGAGCCCATTATTTATAATAGCCAAGACTTGGAAACAATAGAAATGCCCATCGGTAGATGACTGGATTAAGAAATTGTGGTACATTTACACAATGGAGTATTACTCCACTATAAAGAAGAAAGAAATCGTACCATTTGCAACAATATGGATGGACCTAGAGAACATTATGTTAAATGAAATAAGTCAGACAGAGAAAGACAAATACCATATGATCTCACTTATATGTGGAATCTAAAGAACTGAATAAATGAGCAGTGTAAACAGAAATAGTCTTAGAGACACAAAGAAAAAACTGATGAGGGTTAGATAGGATGGGGATGGGAGCAGGGGAAGGGATGAGGCAACATAAACTGATAACTACAATACTACTGCAGAGACAGAAGAGACAGTTTAGGGAATATAATCAATAAGGTTGTAAATATTTTTTTTAGGGGAACAGACAGATGCATGTCCTTTTAGGGAGACCACTTCATGGACGGTGTAGTGGCCTTACTACTGCACTGTACATCTGAAGCTGCCGCTGAACAATATTATATGTCAACTATAATTTAACACATATATAGTCATGGGATGTGGCTTATAGTGTGGGGATGGAGTCAATGGAATTGTAATAGATATGTATGATATCGGGGGTGGGGGGGCAGGGGAGGGGGGAGGGGGAGTCACTTTGTAAGGGGTGAAAAAAATAGCTATTGCATCGTTTTGTACATCTGTAACTGATAATAATAATAATAATAAAATGGTTATGAATTCTATTCAAATAAATACATATTACCAAGCTGAAAAAAAAAAAGAGCCCCTTTATGGCCGCCATGCTGGATTCTAAGCTTCCTAGGACAAGGGCAATTCCTCATGAGTATTTGTATACCCGATGCCTAGTACAGCAAATACTCAATAAATGCTTGTTGAATGAATGAACGCACGAACAAACGAACACATAAGTGGTGTGGAAATGCCTTTAACTCCTTTTAAATATGGTTGCGAAAATCATGGAAAGGTTCAACAGTTGCACTTTTGTGGACTGTTCCCATATTACTTTTAGTTACAAGGACTCCCACTGAGTGTCACAGAGAAAGCCCACTTCCTAGACTTCTCCGTAAGCATATCCTAATCATCAGAGGGCTAATATACAGACTATTAAAATAAATGAGCTATAATTCAGAGAAATGTCACAACTGAATTTCACTGTGAGGGATATGGGTAGGTACCATCATGAAGTCACAGAAAATTCCAGAGTAGCTGCTCTCTGAAGAGATTCAGTGAACTTTGCGTCAATCAAGGCTGATGTTAGCTTAAACATGGAATTGGAAAACTTAAGAATTGATGAGAACCTATACATAAGATTTTGGAAGCTGTAAACTCTCTTTGATTTGAATATTGTAACTCTTTTAGAATTACTAAATCCCGCTTTATGGGGTAAGCTGCTTAAATCCCTAGGAAGGGTGGCTTCCAAAAGGTAACACAATAGCAATTGTACCACCAAAATAGTTTCCTTCTTTCAAAAATATGAAGGAAGAGAAACATAAACTTAGATGAATGGTCTGGGGATGAGAGAACCATCAGAGACGAGAGAATGTTGACAAGTTGGAGCCATGTGTCAGCTAAGTTACAAGGACAAGACATACAGGCTGCGCCCAGGAACAGAGTACAACACTGTAGTCGAACAGGAAAACAATTTTGTGACCGAGAAAGAACAATGTTAATTAACCTGAAGTCCTAGTCTCCACAAAGTCAACCCTACTTCCAACATTGTGTCCTGTGAGAAATTGTCATAGTATAAGTGTTTTAAAGTGTGGAAGTGAAAACACACTTTACCCTATAGCCCTGACCTCAATTTTGCTTGAAGTTACATAAATTCCATGCTTTTCCTATGACTTCTCTGTACCTGACTTATTTGATTCTTCGTTAACTGGGTATAGATTTCACCATTTAGTTTTTCGCTTAAAAGGGCTCTTAGGGATTGTTCTCTTAAGCTCTTTCATGTTTAAATGTCTTTGTTCTTCAATGACAATTCAGCAGACATGAATATTCTTTCATTATTTTGTTTCTAGTGTGCTTTGCAGATGGAGAAACCTGCACTGCAGTTGTCTGTGCCCGCTCCAACTTCCTCCCTTAGAGGGATTTGTCCTCTTGTCCCTGGTCTTTGAAATTCTCTCCAGAATTGTCTTGATGTTGAAGCCTGCATATCAATTTTTGTGAACCAGTGTAATTTTCGAACCTGTAGATTCAGTTCTTTTACCAATTCAGGGACTTTTCAGGTAGCTTTGAAGTCTGTTGTGATTTTATCCTCAAGGCCAGCAATTATATCACTTTAATCTGTTTTCCATATCTACTAGCTTCTCAGATTATAATAAAATATTTGTTGTACAGTAATTATCTGCACTTTGATCATCTCTGATCATCTCACATCGTCTTGGTGAATGATTTCACTTTAGCGTGGGTTTCATTCGCTTCCTTGCTGTTTCGTGTTTTTTTAATAAATTCAATAAGAATATTTTGTTCTTCAAATGTGTTTCCTCAGGCATGCCATCACCTTTCCATCTCATTCTTTTAGTTATTCACATTCTCTTTGAGCTAGAATTTCTTTGAATGCATGTCTCATTAACTTGTCACACAGCGTGACACAATGGTGACACATTCTCTAGTGCTTCTTGAGTTTTGTTTTCCTTTGACTTCTTAGCCTGTCATTTACATGATATCTCCTCTTTCCTTGTATGTTTGGGATGACACGTGATGGTAGACTTCCCACAGAATTCTCTTTCCTCCTGCTCGGGCTTGTATGGCTGTGCCAACATTCTGCTTGCTCTGACCTCACAAGACCCACTTCCGGTCAGACCCAGAGCAGACTTGCTTTCCCACCTGTGCTTCCGTTTGAGGTGTTAAGGGTGCGATTGGCCTTCTCTGGCCTAAGGGAGGAAGAGGACCTGGCCAAAGTGGTGATGTCTCTCCTCTCACCTTGCTCCCAGGGTTAAGTGCCCTGTGCCCAGCCAAGGCTGCAGAGATGCACAAACATCAGACTTAGGCCCCAAACAGTAAGCCATGGTGTTGCCACTTCCCTCTCCCTAACCCCCTCACCAATTTCTCTCCAGAATGTCCTTCCAATACAACTCATATAAGAAAGATGAGGATGCAAAAAAATTTCACAATTTGCTACACCACCCCCTTGATTTCTGGGGAAAGGGGCAGAGTCAGGCGGGAACTGTGTTGCCCTTTTTTTTTTTTTTTTGCCCTTTATTCAAAATCACTTTTCTGTCTTTGGCTTCAAGTTTGGGGTTTTCATGCAATTGAGTCATATCCATCTCTGTTTGGTACTGTAGGTCCTTTGGAGCTGGGCATCTGGCTTCTACTACATTTTTACTCTTTAAGTACAAAGGGAGAGATTCTATAATGCAGTTTCAGTTCTCTGCCTTAAGATGCAAGTTTTTGTATCTTTATAGCAAACCTCCAGTATCTTTCTTCTTAAAAAACAAATACATTCCTTTTCACTTTATCGTGGGCATCTTTTTGCAAGTGTAGCTTATTTTATCAAATGATCCCTTTTGGTGACAATAGTTAATCATACAATTGCCTTGGCTGATTTAAGTAAACATAGCTCACCTTTTTTTTTTTTTTTTTTTTTGAGGGCAGTGTCACTGGCCCTCATATGTGGGACCCGAACTGGGGCCGCTGGCTTCTCAAGCCAGCATTTAACCACCGTGCCACTCAGCCAGCCCAACATAGCTCTATTTTTATATTTCTTCTGTTATTGCTATGATCATAATAAATGTTCATTATAGACTTGGGAAGGAAATACAAATGATTCAGCTTCAAACATTTATTTTATGTATGTTTAAAAATATAATTGAGAAGAAATAGACTCCAAGTGCCCAGCTTCTGTTGTCTTTGTGAAAACTCTGACCCGGTGGCATCTGCCATCTGTGGGATACAGCTGACGAGCGAGGCAGGTGAGAAAGCTGGCTGTCCCTACTTCCCCAGTCATCAAGGCTCTTGGTACCAAGCCCTGCCTTGTCCTCGTCAGGCCCACCAGAGTCGGAGAGCAGCGAGAGCCCCTCATGAATTACAGGTTCTGTCCCAAGGCTTGTGTCTGGTGTCACCTGTGTCATAGCCGGCCATCGGTATTCAGGTGCGCAGGCGTCCTCACTGCTTCTGGAAACCGCTGCACCCTCCCTGCCTCCCAGCTTTGCCTCCTGCCCTCCCTCCCCCTAAAGACCTGGCCCGCTCTCCAACAGCCACTCCTCAACCCCTCACCAGCCTGGCTGCAGTAAACGCCCTGGAGGCAGTCGCCTCACCCACATTTTTCTCTTCACCCTCCTGTCAGCACCTGCAGCTGCTACTTGGACATGTCTGGGTCACATGCACTAGCATGTAAGCTCTGGGGTGGGAGGCCAGTCAGCTTGCCCAGTGCTGCGTTCTTACCACGAAGCCAAATCTCCTCATCAGATAAGTCAAGGGCGTCTCTGAGCTGTCAGTCAAGCGTGCAGGGCTGGGCCTCAGCTCCGGCTTCCTGCCACATTCAGGCTCCCTCCCAGCCCACCTGGGACTAGCGACCCTGTCAGTCCTCCTGCCCATGCTTTCTCCCCTGGGGACCTGATCAGCCCTGCACACTGACCCCAGCGATCACTGTTGCAATTAAGGCCATCGCCCTGAGGACTCCCCAGGGCGTCCGCAGTGAAACTTTTTTTTTTTTTGAGGGCAGTGTCATTGGCCCTCAAATGTGGGACCGAACCGGGGCCGCTGGCACTTAACCACCGCACCACTCGGCAGGCCCCTCAGTGAAACTTTTATATCCACCCTGACCTCGCCAGGTCTTGTGGGATTCAGTGAACCCACCAAGATAATGAAGACAGGCTGACAAGCAGAGGGCAGGTCACAGTGGCCCATTGCTCTGATTTTCACTCACTTCTGAAACTCCTCATTCCTGACCACTCCAGAATAGTGTGGATGGTTTCGATTTGACTTCTGGAAGGATCCATGGCCAAAGAGGAAAGTGTTCCTAACTGCAGCTCAGCACTGCCCGCCGCCCCATCTCTCCATTTCCCACTGCCTAACTGCAGCCCAGCACTGCCCGCCGCCCCATCTCTCCATTTCCCACTGCCTAACTGCAGCTCAGCACTGCCTACCGCCCCATCTCTCCATTTCCCACTGAACTCCCCAGCACTGAAGGCAGGCAAGTTAGAACGTATTTTCCTATATGTTTCATAGAAGAAAGCTTTAGGAAGAAAGTACAAATTCTGTTGTTGTCCTAGTCTAAAGTATTTGTTTGCAGGAACGCCTGGCTGCTACCTGCAAAAGAAGCATCAATGGCTGCTTTGTGGCAGTTTGGGGTGTTTCTCATTCCTTTCAGGGCCAGGCCCAGGACAGGCCCCCTCCTGCTCAGATCTGACCCCAAGAGGAGTGGGAGAGCCTTGCTCTCTGAGAGGTGCCCTCGTCCCCAGGAGGAATCTGCTGGTCAGTCTTGTAGAGAGAGTGACCTGCCACAGAGAGGAGTTGGAGAAGCCTGGTCCAGGTGACAGCGATGGGAGTCCCTACAGAAAAGTCCTTTTTTTTTGCTCTCCTCCCACTGACAGGCCACTTCCTCTCATGGAGTCATATGCTCATAAATCACTCAGAGACAGGGTCACCTTGACTTCACAGGACTCAGATGAGAGGAACGGGGATCACCTTGCTTGTCTGCTGTCACCAGGAGTTCACATGAAGTTATTTGAAGTTCACAGGTTTAAATATAAGTCAGACAGTGTTCACTTGCCAGTAGGAAATACGCTTTAGAAGGCAGATTCGGGCAGACGACAGAGGCTCTGCCATAGAAAAGCCATGAGGCCTGTGGGACTCGGAGAGCTCGCCCTTGTTCCTGGAGAGCTACGTCACCTTTGCTGTTCTATTCATAAACCTCACTCCTGGCAGAAGGCACTCTCAGAGCCTGCTGTGAATTAGGGTCAGGTAATTTCTAACACTGTTACTGCTCTGAGTAGCAGGAAAGTCTCTTTCCTCAAGCTTTCCCATGAGCTAGGGCGAGCTCCCTGGTCCACAGGCACAGATTGGTTAGGCCTGGTCGTGTGATGAGGGTTTACACGGGCAAGTCAGCAAACATGCCACACAGGATGGTGTCCTGTGCCTGGTCCTTGGCCAAGGGCTACGAATCAAAAGAAAAATGCAGGGGCCGGCCGAGTGGCGCGGTGGTTAAGCGCTGGCTTGGGAAGCCAGCGGCCCCGGTTCGGGTCCCACATATGAGGGCCACTGACACTGCCCTCTAAAAAAGAAAAAGAAAAATGCAGCTTGTGTGTCCTCCCCCAAGGGCACACACTAGCCAGCAGGGGAAAGCTGTTCAAGGTGACTGTGAATCATGAAGAACAAGGAATGTCCACCCGAGAAGTTCGGTTTGCAGCGAAGGAGAACTGAACACCAAAATCCGGCCACGCTCTCCTTAGGATATTTTATAGTGGCGCTTATGAGAACGTCTCTCTTACTACTTAGAATATTATTTTCAGCATCCATAACCCATGAAGATTCTACATCACCTGTGGAAATTGTCAACTGTTTTAAAATAGAATATTTAGTTATTGGGTTATAAATAAGTAACTTTTAGCTACTGGTAACCTGTGCCATAAAAAAATAAGGCCTAAAGGACTAAAGAAGAAAATAAATGGGCTTGAGCAATCATGTAAAAACACTTCACCTAGTCATAATTATTTTCACCACACAGCAATATGAACTTTTAAATATATATATATATATATATATATATATATATATATATATATATATATTAGACTCAAAGGCAATTACAAAAACAGTGTATAGAGTCTCCTGAACCCTTTACCCAGCATCTTCCAAAGGTGGCACCTTATGTGAATGTAAGACAATATCAAAACCAAGAAACTGACCTTGGGATAATCCTGTTTACTAGACTATAGACCATATTCAGTTCCCACCAAGTTTTACCTGCATTCGTGTGTGTGTGTGTGTGTGTGTGTGTGTGTGTGTGTGTGTGTGCAGTTCTGTGTAACCTGACCTCACGTGTGGTCCTACCCCAGTTCAGATGCGGAGGTACCCACCCCCACCTTGTGAGGTACTCACCCCCACCCCGTCCCTGGCCTCTGGCAACCACTAAATGTTCTCCTACTCGGATTTAATTTTAACCATCCTGTTTGGCCCATCTCACTGGCTTGCATCTTGTTGATGAGTTTCAGCCAGATTTTGCTTGGCATCCAGACGAATTAAACCTTTAGGGAACATCAAAGTGGGACACAGCGACCTTCTAGCAAACTGGAGAGGGTAATTCATTTACTTTGCTGTCTTTTTCCTTTTCTCTGATAGAATAAACTTTGGTTACTCCTTCCTGTAAGTTCCCTCAAAGACAATCTAAAGGGAAAGGGTACATATAAAACAGTACAACTTCATTTAACTTAAAAACATAGCTAGTCTCCAGCAATTTAGTGAAATTTTAATCCTAGTGATAGTGAAGACAAAATTGATTTTTTTCTTCAGTAACAAGAATTTTATAACATCATAATTCTCTAAGTTGTTAACAATAATTCTAAATCCTGGCCTGACTTTCAGGTCTTTTTCCTCCAAATCACCTCACATCACTTTCAAACAATCCCATGAGGGTTTCCAAGGGAATTTTTAGCATTCATAGACCAAAAAACCAAAATAACATACAGCATCTAGAACTTTGTAACTAAATCAACGGTTTTTTAACTGTTTACACACTCAACTATTTGGCAAGCTTATTTATCTCCCAAATATAGTTATTTTTATTTATTTATATCAATAATGGCATAATAATATATATTGCATATGAACCTCTATTAATACTTATATTATATAACCATATAATATAGTTATATTAACATACAACATGGTTGTTAGATTATAATATGTTGTTGAATATTTATTACTGTATATATTTTATTATATATAATACAAGTATGTAATACAAGTCATTATTACATATGTAGTACAAGTACAAATTATATTAATCATATATTATTTTATTATATATTTATTGTATATTATTTTAATACTACTATTATTATATAATAAAAGTCATTCAGCAACACATGGATATGACAGCCTCATCATACACATTTTGCTTTTAACATGCGGAGGGATGTTCAGGCAATCAGCTTTGCAAAGTGGCACCAAGACTGGACCTCACAGCAAGTCTGACCTCGAGTCTGCCCCAGGGCTTTGAGCATTTGATTAATATGCATTCATTCTTCTTTTTGATTGTGAGCTCCTTCAGGACCAAGTCCTATTGTTCTTTACCTCTAAATACTGTCCAATCACAGTTCCTATTAGGTGCATAACACATGGGCAAGTTGGATAAATAACTGTTAGAATATTTCTAATAGAAATGAAAACACAATCCAGTCTAAAGATTGGGTGTTCCCTTCTGTAAAGATGGTAGGTTGCTAGCACAGCGATGATGGCTGAAGACCAATTTCTCTTTGGGCTTGGTCACTGTCCTTGGTGCTGAGCACAGATGACTGGCCGGAAGATGAATGCCTAGCAAAAAAATTTTTTCACACACATTTTCTAATAGAAACTAGTGTTCTTTGCAACATTCCTGGACTTGAAACCATGAGATACTTTCCTTATTGGGAATAAACAATTGATTTATCCTAACTATAATATAAAGTGCTTTTTAAGCATTTTCTCCAATACATATTTCGAAACTATTCAAACATAGAGACAAGTTGAAACAATTGTATAGGAAACCTCCATACAACTGTTTCTTAAATTCTAATTTTCTAACTAGTTTTTACTATGTTTGCCACATCACGTGTCTGTCCTATCCTAATTTTTCAGCATTGTGAAGTCCATTGTTGGCATTGGTACATCATGCCTAACCCCCTCCGAATGCAGTTCATCAACTAGTGTTTCATGTCTGTTCACAGCTCTTTTTCTTAGAGGACCTATCTTTAAAATTAAACATTTCCCCACAGTTTGACATTCTGCCATCTAACACCACTTCTGATGACACATGTTGCTTGGTGAGACTGTGGTTATAACTCTAAGTGCAGTCGACACCCAGCTCCTGGATGCAGAGAAGTGAACATGTTCTGGACCTTCCTGAGAGGGGCGTACGTGATACTTCCTCTGAGGACGTTCCCCACCAAGTATGCCCAGTGTGAGGTTACCCTGGGTCTGTCAGGGGCCACCTGTCCCCTCCCTGCCTGAACGGGGAGTCCCAGTGGGCCCCACGGACCTTCTAGGAGAAACACCAGCCCTTCCTACCCGTAAGGTGCCTTTCCTCACTGAGAAAGGGACACTGAACAGCAAAGCCCCATGTTCCACATCGTGCTCAAACTTGTCTTTAGATGTAACAAATGCATCATCTTGTGCATTCCCTTTGGCATGTAGCATTTGAAGTTTCTTTCACTGGCTTGATTTTCTACCTGGGCCACCATTAAATAACATCTGTAGATCTCCACCTCCATGAATTATCTTGGCCAGGTCTTCTGGATAACTCTCTGCAGCTTCTGCATCAGCCTTGCTGCTCACCTTACACCATTGTGGGGAGGGCATCTTCCCCCAAACCTCAGGAACCAACCTGTGCCAGCTTCAGACTTTTCTCCTGCCGCCTCCTCACCTCTCTCAGTCTTCAGAGAGTTTAAGAGAGTAGGACCTTGCTCTGGATTAGCTTTGGCCTAAGGAAATGTGGTGGGTGTCTTGATCGTCCTTCCACATCACTAAAACTTTCTCCTTTTCAGCAATAAGCTTGCTTTGTTTTCCTATCAGTTATGTGTTCACTAGAGTAGCACTTTTAATTTTCTTCAAGAATTTTTTTCTTTTTCCTTTTTTTTTTTTGCATTTACAACTTAGCTAACTGTTGCTTGGTACAAGAGGCCTAGTTTATGGCCCATCTTGGCTTTCCACATGCCTTCCTCACTAAGCTTAATCATTTCTAGCTTTTGATTTAAAGTGAGAGACAAGTGACTTTTCCTTTCATTAGAACACTTAGAGGCCATTGTAGGGTGATTAATTGGCATAACTTCAATATTGTTGTGTCTTAGGGAACAGGGAGGCCTGACAAGAGGAGAGAGACGCGAACAGCCCATCAATGGAGCACTCTGAACACACACAACATTTATGGACTACGTCTTTTATAGATGTGGTTCATGGCACCCCAGAACAATTACAATAGTAACACCAAAGATCACTGAGCTCTTATGCCCATAACAAATATAATAATAATGAACAATTGGAAATGTTGTGAGAATATGTAACAAAATGTGACTCAGAGACAGTAAGTGAGCAAATGCTAAGAAAATGGCACCAATAGACTTGCTTGATACATGGTAGCCACAAACCTTCGATTTGTAAAAATCGCAGTATCTGGAAGTACAATAAAGTGAAGCACAATAAAATGAGGTGTGCCTGTATTTCTCATTTTTCTCTTCTCCTTGTACCATATCTGTGAAAGTCAAGACTTTATTATCCATTGTCTTATCCCCTGAACCTACAACAATGCCTGAAACAGAATAGGTGCACAGGGTTTACTCCATAAACAAATGAATGAATGAATGAATGAATGAATGAGTGAGTGAATGAGCTAATGATTTGCTGTGCTCTATTTTTATTTGATGTAATAATGGTCTAACATTTACCAACACTGCTAGCATTTCTCAGGAAAATAAAACAAAGGCTAACCTAGGGCCAGCCGAGTGGCTCAGTTGGTTAGCAGCTTGCTCAAGAGTAGTGAGCTGAGCTCCGAGCAACAGCAGTTCGATGCCCAGCCCAAGCTGAGCTGCCACTGAACTGCCAACAGGTGGCAGGATGGCTCAGCTAAAAAAACAAAACAAACAAACAAAACAAAAAAACAAAGGCTAACCTGAATAATCCCTCTGAATTTCAGATCTACGTGAACCATGTCTATATAATGGCCCTGCAATTTAGGGAAAGTATTTACATTGGAATGTGTTCATCTCCTTGCAGGAACTATTCTTTGACATGGGGGTTTCGTCTCTGGGACAGCTGCCACCCAGCCCAGACAGCTAGAGACATTTCTTATCTGGGCTCCACCTCCTTGTTTGGTTTGCCTAGAAGACTCCCTTTGTCCCTGTAGTAACAGGCTTTGAAATGGAAATGAGGGAGGCCTGGTAACGTTAGCCACAGGACATACTGTGCAAGCCACTGAAACCTGACTGATAAGCAACACCAATGAAAACACTGTCCGTTCTAACAAAGACCTGTTAATAAGATGACCAGACAGGGATGTGCACAACAAGCCATATGTCCGCAATCTCAGGGCCTGTCAACTTTGGTAAGAAAGGAAAATCAGAATTTTAAAACCACAAGCAATCGCCTATAAATATAGCTGAACACAAACAGAAAGTATATAAAAAACAAAAACAAAAGTAGCTGCAAATTAATAACATGGACATTGGGTATAGATTTGGGAGGCATGTGAGTGTGTTTTTAAAAAAAAAACAAAAAACTCCTCAGTTACATCTCCCATAAGAGAATTCCCAACCTTAGCACTAAGGGAATTTGAAACCCCTAGCTGTACAACTCATTCTTCATTTGCATTTGGTCGTAAGGCATCTTCAGAGAAGCAATGACCAGCTGTACCCAGCACTCAAGTTGGTGAGATAATGCTTCTGTGATTTCAGATGAGGCTAATTATGCATTATTTGAGGTAGATTGTCACCAGCTGCCTACGAAGAATAATGCACAGTGCAGCTGAACATGTGAACAAATGTGGACCATTATTTCCAGGGTGCCACGTTGGGGTGGGAGCAGGGGACAGGCACCAATCACTTTTTGAATTGAAAAAGTAATTACAAACTCCCCCCTCCAGGATAACACTGTGTCTAAAGATTCGACACGGCCTTCCTCTCCTCAGCACCACAGCAGCTCTGGGGAGAACTGACACACCCGACATGAGGGGTGCAGGTATCACCC
The DNA here is from genome assembly GCA_033961575.1 of Aselliscus stoliczkanus. NCBI lineage: Eukaryota > Metazoa > Chordata > Mammalia > Chiroptera > Hipposideridae > Aselliscus > Aselliscus stoliczkanus. Next base: position 109,148,203 of record CM066728.1, read on the forward strand.
GCAGGCAGGACCCTGGCTACGGTATCACCTGGCTCATAAAACTAAACCAGAGTACAAAGGAAGTTTGTTTTATCAACAACAGCAAAAGTATAATAATATTATCATAGGCCTATGCTTATTACATAGGCCTATTACCACACTCTTCTTATTAGGAAAATCTTCAGAAGAAATAGGAAATAATAGACTTGCGCTAAGAATCACACTAGGTCACAAAAGAATTTACTGTAACAGAAAACTTTATAAGTCTGTTTTCATGCTTTTAGTCTATGTATGAATTATCTCTAAATTTAAACCTATCTCCTTGGGCAGCAGAATGGAAAGCTGACAACTTGCAAATAAAAAGCAACACTCAGAGGAAAATGTAGGGAATGAGCCGGGTGAGCTTGAACCATCTTCAGGGTGAAGGATGGCCTGCGGCCCCACACATTCGCTGTTCCTCCAGCCTCCAGAGAAACCGGCCTTGGGGGCAGCAGCACGAGGGAGAGCAAGGGTCACTTTGTGCCAAACCACCACAGGCGGAGCAGTGCACAGGGAGCTCCTACGTGACCATCTTTAGAGCATTAAGTTGAATTGTTCCTTCTCTCTTCCGAATTCATAGTCCTCAGCCCAGTTGTAGCCACGAGACCCAGATAAGGGGAGATGAGTTTTCTCCAAGCGTCTAGAGGCCCGAATTCGCCAGACCAGCCTCCTCTGCGCCAGCTGCGCATTTGGCTCCCAACTCCGGCAAAGGCATGTGCCACAGTGGGTCTTGGGGGCGTAGGCGCTGCCTTCCTCTTCTACTCCCCGAGTTCCACAGAGGTAGTTGGGGAAGGGGGGCGGGTTTCATTGCCCCCTTACCCCAGAGCAGTGGTGAACACTCACCAGATTCTTTTTTGAACCAAAGAATATAATTAAAGGTGCTTATTTTGCAGTAAGACGCTTGTGAGACATAGAATTTTAAAACTTCAATCACAGCAAAAGAAAGAGCAATAATTTAGAAGATATCGGAACAACATGAAAGTCTGACTACATTTGGAGCTTCCCTAGAACTGGTAAGAAGTATCATACGCTTTGTGGGGGAGATGAGGGAGAGATCTGCTGGTGTAGCCACAGAACCAGCTTGAACTGGTCCTATCCTGTTTCTAACAAGATACTGAGTTTCTTCTCAGACTAAAACTGCAAGTCATGTAGCCAAAGCAGGCACTGTGGGGAGAATTTGGAACTCCAGTTATGCCTGGAATTAAAGTCTCCCACCCTACCCACCCCCCCTCACAGGGACAGGACTGGAACTTGAACTCCGGAACCCTTTCAGAAGAGAAGGGTCCATTGTCCAGGAAGATGGGGTACTGAAGCCCCTCCCCATATCTTACCATAAATGACCAGGTTCCTGAGCTTTCCCATCAAAACCTGCCCCGCCAGCATACCAGCCTGTTCCCCATGAAACCCTCCCCAAACCCTAGATCAGGACAGATTTCAGCCTCCTATCTCCTTGATGGTCGACTTAACAATAAAGCCTTTTCTTTTCTCAAAAGCCAGTGTCATAGTAATGGCTTCTACATGCATGGGCAGGGAACTCTGTGGCATGGCACCTCGTTACCAGTCATTATTTCTTCAGGGCTTTGAAACCAGGCTCTTGCTGCCCTTGGCAACCCCCTCGCCAGCTGAGATGCTCAGCAGGTTGGGGAAGGTAGTAAGTGGGCTGCCCCCAGGGGTTCCTCTCAAGTGCAATTCTGAGTCCCAAGGAAACAGTGGGTGTTTTGGTCCTAAAATAAGTCCTTATGATGAGGCACTGGATTTGCCATAAAGGCCAGGGAGCAGTGTTTCAAAGGCAGTCTTCTCTGAACTGCCGTGCCCAAGGGCTTGCCAATGATAAGACAGCAAAGCACGGATCATCAATCCCACCCTGCTCTCTGGTGAAGGGGTAGGGGTCAGGGTTATGGGAGGGGAGGGTGAGTGGGGGACCACTGCTGCTTTCTGTCAGAGCCCAGTAATTGTAAGGTACAGGATCAGGCTAGTGTCCCATTCTACCTCACTCAGAAGGTTTAAGACATGCAGCGCTCCTATCCACAAACTGCCCGTCCCTCCTCATTCTCATGTTCATCTAGGAGCGCTGGTCAGACCCTCTGCACCACACTCATTCTGGTCAGTGACTCCCCGCCACGGGGCTCTTTCTGGGTCACGTGCCTTGTTTTCATGGAAAACAGAGCTAAATGCTGCAGCCGTGTTCCATGTATTGGTAAATGGCTTGTGTGAAATTTGAATGACAGAGCCCTCCTAACAGCTGAGCTGAGAGAAAGCTGTGCTTAAGGGGACAATTCAGAACATGGCAGGGTTTGAAACATTGCAAATCATCTTAGCTGGATCTTACTAGCAAATGCACATCTGACCAATTGCTCTTGAATCAAAAGGTCAGTGTTTGCTGTTTCAATCCGGAAGTTTATAGATTCTTAGGAAGAAACATGTCCCCTCGTGTTGCTTTGCATAATGAACGGGATTTCTGTGGATTTTTAATTAAGCCCTTCTCACAATGTCCACACGCAAGTGCCCTGACCTTTCACGTATTGGCACCTGCTATTCCCTCTTGCTCGGGTGGATTCCCCCAGACCTTTATCCTGTTACCTTTTTCTCAGAATTTTGACCTTACTGCTTATTTCTCCTACTTGTGAGATCCTTCTCCATCTCTCTAAATAAAATAGCCCTCACCTGCGCACGCCACCCAGCGACTCTGTTAAACATTTCTCAGAGCACTCGCTACTGAGGCCATCTACCTCTTTGCTTTCTCCTTCCCTGATGGAAAAGCTGGACCCGGGAGGGCAGGGGCGCCTGGCCTGCTCACTGCTGAGTCCTTTGTGAGGGCAAAGGGAGTGGGGGTGCTCAAGAGATTCAGGGGAGATGGGGGAGGACATGCTTGCTCTTCTACAGCCTCAAGTCCGTGGAGAAATGTGCAAGATGAAGAGGTGTAAGTGATTCCCGGAGACCTGTCCTCTGTCCCCAGTACCCTCACTGCTCTCACCTGCATGGCAGCTCATTTCCCCCAGTTTCTGGGGAAACGTCTAGTTTAGAGATTTTAGGACAAGCAGTGCAAACACAGCTGACTTGAAGCATCTCAGAATAGCTTGTCATAGATTTCTGAAAACCCCCTGTGAGGCCTGGACACCTTGCCGAGCACTTTACATGTAGGAGATGCCCTAGAACTTAACTGAAATGAACGTGCTAACAGGGTCTGTGGAGCTAGTCAGTACACTCCTCAAATCTATAAAAAGTGGAAAAATTCAAACACTGTTAATTACAGAACAAATGTTCCTGGAGAGTTGAGTGCATGTGAGCACATCTACAAGTGGTACTTGGCTGAGATCGACCATAAATCTGAGGTTCAGCATCAGGAAAGGAAATCAAGAGACCCCTGAAGACAGAGTCCCTCTTTCTGTTAATTCTCCAAGACGTCATGTTTAATGACATTAGTAAAATTAAACAGATGTAATGTTGCCAGGGGGGTTCTTGGTTCCCACTCTCCCAACAGGTAATGGGGTTGACGCTAGATTCTCTGAAATACGCAACTTTAACCAAAACCCATGGGTGCTCTATGGCTGTGTTGGTGTCCACTTCCTGTTGGTAATTTCTTTAACGTATTTTTCTTTGCAAACTCACAAAGGAGCCTTCACTGCAGATGTTAGCAGATCTGAATCAGCAGGGAGATGGTTTCCCTTCTCTGCCCTGAGATGGCCTGTTCCTCAGCTGGACAAAGACCACGCTCACTGTGACCGCAGAGTGGAACAACCCACAGGCCAGGACTTACACTCTGCCACTGACTTTTTGTTTTGCTTAGAAATTATTTATTGCTTAAGCTTCTTCATATTCATCCCCAGAGACCCGTAAGTGATTCCATTCCCTTTGCCCTCCTCTAGTCCCCTTGTGTTTTCTCTTCCTGTAATTACCCTTAGCTATGAAATGGACATGTCATTTTGCCAAAAAGAAGGTTAAAGGGAAAGCAACATTGGAAGAAACAAAAGCAGTATCTTCTTCTTAATAAAGGAAGGCCAAGGAGAGAAAAAAATTAAAGCAAACTTGTCAGCACAGTTTATACAAGAGATTACATCATATTTTAATGAAGATCTTTTTCTAAATGAAATCACTTGGCCAGAACCATTTTCCCAAATATGCAGAAAATGTACCCAATGGGACTGCCAACACAATATTATAATGGACGTTTCTGGGATGTAGTCTAGCGCTGGTATTAAAATAGGACACAGTGTTTAAAACAAGGCTGTCTAGTTGTGGGTACAAACAAAGAAACACCTCCCAAAACAACAGGAAGAGGGAGGAAAGATTGTGGTTCCCCAGCACTGTTTAGGAGGGGAAGGAGAGTAAACATGTATTTCTGTATCCTGAAAAACAGTGGATTAAAAAATTAGTATTTTACTGGCTAAGTGCATTCTTTGCACCTCAGGTGATAGAACCTGCTTGCTTATTGAAATGATCATGCTGGTCTACACAAGATTCTGGGGCTGTAAGATTTAAGAAAGATGGCAGCCTTTAGGGCACACCCATGCCTTGCACAGTTCTTTGAGATCCCCAACAAAATTTAAGCAATGGATATATTGGGGCTGGTTGAGTGGCTTGTTGGTTAAGAATTGGCTTGGGAGTGCGAGCTCTGAGCAGCAGGGCCGCCGGTTTGATCCCACATGGGCCAGTGAGCTGCACCCTCTACAGCTAAAATGATGAACAACAGCTCGACCTGGAGCTGGGCTGCTGTGAGTCGCTGGAGACAGCGTAGGCTGCAGTGGGACTGGCCGAGTGCGCTTTCGTGAGCCGCTGTGAGCGGCCGTCCAGAGGCCGGCGAGTGACTGCCTCACCCGGGAAGAGCGCAATGATGATACCAACATGGGCCAGTGAGGCGACGTCCTCCACAACTAGACTGAAGAACAAAAGGACAGCAACTTGTCTGTTCCCTTTGCCCAATTCCCCAATGTTGTTCCCTCCCCCAATACCCCCAAAAAATCTTTAAAAAAACCCAAAACAATGGATATATTGATATGCTGGCATTAATCTAACATTTTAACACAGCCTCAGGCAATTTGAAAGCAGACATGGTGAATGGAAATAGAACCCAAGCAGGCCTCAGCAGAATGACACCCACTGTGCAAATGAATATAGACATAGAAAAAAAGACCAAGAAAGCTCACCAGAAATGTGAAACATTAATCATTATCTCTGGGTTATCAAATTATAATTGCTTTCTGTTATTTTAATCCTAATTGTCTACAATGAGCATATATTAATTTATCACGAGGGGATAATACAAATCAAGCTACAGATTTTAGTTTTCAAACCTAACAAGGTTTTTCCCCATCTTTTCTAGATCAGCCATGTGAATTCATTTTAATTTCAAAGCGTTAGGAGCCAGCTAGGTGAGCTGGATTTTCAAGGATGGTTAAGATGGAAGGTATGTAATCACGAGGAGAATTTTGTGTGACACAGTGGTGCCCTCTGGTGATAACTCTGGTGCTGTTTAGTTAATCTGCACAGGTTTTCATTCACTCACTTGTTCATTCACTCATTCATTCAGCAAGTCACTCATCCCAAAACTGTGTATCGTCTTGAGCCAAGCAGACGGGCTCCCCCTCGCTCCCCACGGAGCCAGCGCAAGGAAGGGGAGTAAATGCCATTGAACGTGAACCCTAAGACCACCTGGCAGGGCTGGCATTTGTGTTAGAGGAAAATCAGAACATATACGATGTAATTTCGGGCACGATGGAGCTTCTGATCTGGGAGGAAGGATATGCCTCATCTGAAAGAAACTACTAGAAAATATACACAAAGTGGGACATGAGAAATTATACAAAAGAATGAGAAAAAAACACACAATAAAAAGGAAAGAAGGGGTCAGTATAGGGTGAAGTCAACCAGGAAAAACTTCTTCGAGGTAGGACGCTGCTCCCTCAAAGAAAATAAACATCAAGTGAGACAGTGATTTAGGAGAGTCTAGTCGGGAGGGGCGTGTGTGTTAGCAGGTTGCCCTCTGCTCACACCAGAGTGTCTGCAGGAACCCAAGGGAGCCTTTGTCAGTAACTAAACCTTCCTGCCCCTCCTGCTGGTTAAGGTCAGGAATGTCTCCAGAGAATTCCTGCTTCCTGGGCTCCTACTAGATTGGTTCTCAAAAAAGATAAAAAAAGAAAGAAAACACGTTTCAATTCTTTTCTAACACAGGGCCACCATTACTGCAAATCTACACCCAGAAATACCGGAAATACTAACAGTGGACACACAACAAAACCTATTAGACTTGCTGGCCGGCCATAGCTCATCCAGAGGGAAATCAAATGCGGGGAAAAAGAAAAAACTCTAAAGGCATTGAAAACACAGATCAGGTTGTGGAGGAGCTTGTCTCTAAGGGTTGAGCCTGGTCACCAAGGGGGTGCCTGCTCTGAGGCACGTGGGCCTGGACAATGGACAGCACAGAAGGACATAAGATTTGCTTTGTCAGAAACATTTATGTCTCAGTAACTGGTCCCCTATGGAAAATACGCATCACTCGCTATCATCGAGTCCATACTGGCAATCTGTTCCCATATTATGACTCAGATAGAAAAAGGTTTTCCCAAAACATGTCAAATTCTGATATTTACATTTGTACAGCTATCTGCTTATCTCAGAAAGAACCTTCACTGAAGCCCAGTGGGATCTAAAACAAAACCAAACAAACAAAATACTGGCTCATGGATACAGAGAACAGATTGGTGGTTGCCCAAGGCGGGGGTTGGAAGGTAGGAGAAATGGGTTAAGGGGATCAAAGGTTTAAAGGAAAAAAGAAAAAGAAGTAAATAAACAATATAGACCTAGACCAATCTGAGCCCTGAGTATTCACAGGTGTCCTTGGCCCTGAGATCAGAGACGGGTCCTCTGCATGGGGTCTGCACATCACCATTCATGCCCATCACAGCCGCCGCAGGCTGGCCCGCTGTGGGGTCTGGCCTCAGGGCCACCAAGGCCTCACGACAGGCTGGTGGCTGTGAAGCCTCTACGGGGCAACGTCCCTGGACACGCCTCAGAGCTAAGCGGGTGAAGTACTTTAGCCATGGTTTCCCACCTGGGAGCTCAGATACAAAAGCAAACAGTGCACATTCGTTTTACAAGGGCTGTTCTGTAGTACTTCCTGGCCATAGTAAGAACCAGTAATCATTTCTCCAGGAACAATCTATTGAACATTCCAGGAGGATCTTGCTAAACTCCTCTATTTTTACCTTTATCTGTTCTCAGATAGAGAATAAGCTAAGGAGAGTGTCTAGTGAAGTATAATGACCCAAGAGGATAAAACGCTGGGGCAGGGAAATTTAGGTGTTTGCTATAGCATTTTTGATCATTTATGAATCGTGCTCTCGGCTGAGTCGTGTGTCATCGCTGCACTTCCCCATGGGCATGGAAGGGATGAAAAAGACGCACTTGCTCCATCTTCATGGGTGTTGTAGATAACATGAGATTTCCATCGAAAACTAAAAAGCATAATGTGTCTCTGAATGCAACACTCATTACTTTCTCATGCATTAGGCAGTGACGTGCTTGAGATTTAAAAAGTGGGGTCTCTTTCGACTCCCTACAACAGATTTGCGTTAAGAGACCTCTTACAAAAATGCTGGCCCTCCATTCAAGCTTTATTGCTTTAGCCCACCCACGTGTCCTTGCAAATCCTCTTCAGTGATTCTAGTGATTTATTGGTAAGGAAGGTTAATGGTGGGCAATTTTCAGTGACCACAGGGTACCATAAAATGCAATTTCCGTGAGTTCAGACTGACCGTGGGAGGTATCACAAATTGGTGCTGATTTGTTCAAAGGTATATTTTGAGGGACTTGAAACTTCAGCCTGGGTGCTATGCTAATTGAAGAGTAGATGTGTTGCTGCATTTGTATTTAATGGCAGCCCACAAAATGGATTTTCAAAGAACGGAGGGTGCAGGAGTATTTCAGTCCCATGTAATTCGGGAAATCTGCTCTCCAGGTAGGAAGCGGGGTCATTTTCGGGTCTATTTGCCCTCTGTCTCCTCCAGAGTGACAGGAAGAAGGCGTCCATTGTTTATTAGTGAGCTAATTCTCAGGGGAGCTATTTTTGGTAAAGCAAGGGCTTTTGTAGTTGCTTCCATTTTTCTGCAGGTTGAGAGCTCAATCAAATAAGGCCTGAGGGGTGACACTGATTTTTTTAAGCAAAACGTGGGACCATTTCTTCATTTGCAGTCGTTGTATGATAATGCCAAGAAGACATCTCTGGCCAAGAAAAAGGGCAAAAATAGGAGCAAATTGCAGCAGCGGAAAGAAGTCTTTAACTTCATCTCCAGTGCTGTCCTCTTACATATGGATCGGAAATGGGGACATTTCTAGTCACAGGTGCATGGCTGTGGTGTCTTTCTCTTTACTTTTTGTGTTTATTAACTCAAAACGGGTGTGGGGAGGGAAGGCAAAGATGAAGAAGGGAGAGGGGAACCGGGCGCTGTGGTAGCCGTTGGCGTGGACACCAGATGTAAGTCCAGCTGTAAAATGTAACAGAGGCCCGAGACGTCCTGCCCACCGGAGATGGACCGCAGGAGCCTTCCAGAACTAGACGTTCCTGATCACAACACAGAGCCCCGCCACCAGAATTTACTGCGAAGAAATTGGTATAGTTTCAAAGGAGGTCCTTAACATTAGCAGAATTTTGAAGCGACCTTTTAACCCCTCCCCGATGGCCCCAGCCTGAGCCTTGGCAAGCTACTGCACAAATGGTGCATTACACACACACACGCGCACACACGCACGCACGCCCTGCTCCCCACTGACCTGATGGACCGAGCCTCTCACGAGCCGCCTTTCCACAAAGAAGGGGTGCCGTCTGGGACAGGCCACGTCCACCACCGACCGGAGGCGTGGTCCAGCATGCACCTCAGCCTCTCTGCATCTCAGCTGCTGCTTTGTCCGTAAAAAGTGGGACGCAGCCGTTTACTGCACGGATTTGGAGAAGAACTGGTGAATCCACAGAATGTGCATAGTACATAAAATGAAAACCGTGAACTGTCCTGCCCCTAGCCAGGAAAAAAAAAACCAAAAAACCCCACCAACATAAGCCATAACATCCACGTGCAGACTATTCATCTATGCTGGTTTCCTTTTTATGAACTCACTGTAAGTAAACCTGTGTTTACTTTGTTCCAAGAAGAAGACTGTCACCTATTTTTCTTGCCACGCCTTTTTCAGCCAATCAGACAAAAGTTGCTCTGTTTTACAAAGTGTCTTCCTAGGCTCCCCAACCCTTTGCTTGATGAGTAAAAACCATCAGACAAAACAAAGTATGTTTTGATCTAAGTTCATCAAGTTTTTTTACAATCATAGCCCTGCTGCCATGTAGCTTATTCCATTCTAAATGCACCATGCCAACTTTCTAATAGTCTGCAATCAGATGCTTTAAAATAAGGACATTTTAAAATGCTGGGTCAGGAAAATCCTCGGTGAGGCTTACAGCCCTGGCTGACATCTCTCTGGCGTGCCAATATGGAAATTCACTTGTTTTCTGGGTTTCCTTCATATCTCATTAGGATTCTGCAATGTTGCAAAATTTAACCACCAGAAGGAGTGTCAGACAGTGGCCAATGGAATACTCTAACCCCCAGCATTATTCTGATTTATTTGCTTTCTTTCTATCAAATCACCAAACCAAGACTATCAAATTTATTGTATGTGGCAATAGACATGGCAGGTGCTCAAGACATTGTATAACCCTTTGGGGAAAAAATTTGAAAATTGGGGTCAATTTTAGATTTCTGTACATTTGAGATTTCTGTAAGTCTAATTGCAAATGACACTTCTGTTTTTTGCCAAATTTTTAAGCTTAACATGATTGAAGCTTCTGATTTCTCCAATTTTCTCCTCTAAAATACCACAGCCATCTCAGTTTCACTGCTTCGCTGGAGAGGATTCCACAATTTATAGTTTCCTGTGATGCACTAGACAAACAAAGTCCTAATTTACAGCCACAAAAGGGTTCATAAGTGTCTCTTTGTCTTGCTGAGGATTTTAGTTTAATTTTGTCCTTCTATAAAACTGTCTGACCTCAGACAGTGTTACTGATGAGTCACTGTCATATGATAGGCAAAAGAAAAGCGATTGGATGTAGGGTCCTGCTTAGAAGGGGCCTCACAGCCACTCTCTGGTGGTGTCTCCCAACATGAAGAAAGCATTCCCCTGATTTCTGCTGCGCTGGCTGGTGCCAACGCCCTGCTCCTGGTTAGCAGGGAAAACCTCATTGAGGAACAGCACCAAATCGAAGCTGGTGACCCTCTGAATTGCTCCCAGGGGCTTCCGAAACAATCAAAATCTCTCTAGTGCGAAGTAAATAAACAGCCTTTTCGCCTTCCCCTCTGTCTCTGTAAGTTTGGTTGTGTCTCTTTCCCTCACTAAGAAATCTCTCAGTGAGGAGGCTCCCTTCCCTGACTCCCATGAGTGGCTCAGCACGTGACCGTCTGATCTGTGCTCCCCCCAGACCACAGATGTAAACAAAGTGACCGCAGCCTGCCCTGCGTGGGGGACTCCGGGCTCTCTGGGTGCCATTAATCTCTGAGGCCCCCCAAAGCGAGCGCCCTCTTTACGAATTTGGATCACAAATGTCAAGAAATGTTATTCCAGGCAGCCGAGGGGCCATTCCTTGTCTCTTCAAACATGACAAAACAACGAAATTTATGGGGAAGATAAACATGATTTGTTTGCTAAATCCCAGGCAACCGGCATTTGGAAATTCCCTGTGAAACCTGGGAGACAAAGAAAATATGTTCTAGCTCCGAAGAGATCATACAGGCAAAAATACGAGTTTTTTCTGTGCCTTTTTTTTTAAAGGCTTTATATTTTTTAGAACAGTTTTAGGTGCACAGGAAAATGGAGCAGAAGGTACAGAGATTTCCCACATACCCCCTGCCCCCACATACGCACAGCCTCCCCCACGGTCACATCCCCAGCAGAGTGGGATGCTTGTTACAATTGATGAACCAACATTCATGTGTCATGGTCACGCAGAGTCCACATTGACACTGAGGTTCACTCCCGGCGCTGTCCAATCTATGTGTGTGAACAGATGTACGGTGACATGATCCATCGTTTTACAGACGTACCTCAGACATATGGCAGGCTTGGTTCCAGACCACCACAATAAAGCAAATAGCACAATAAAGAACAAGTCACAGAAATTTTCTGGTTTCTCAGTGCATACAAAAGTTACGTTTATACTATACCATAGTCTACAAAGTGTGCAATGGCATGAGTTAGAGTAGGACAGTGTATGCTGTGGGGACAAACAGCCCCTGCACCTCGGTGGTCTGCACACTCAAACCAAAACTTCTTTCATGCTCATACAAAGCCTGGTGCTGTCAGCTGGGCTGACCAGCCTGGCTCTTTTCCAAGCAATTAGGAAGTTTCTGATGTGGACATGAGCTTGACAAATTCTACAGATGGGAAAATGGCTATTGTGATGAATAAACTCAAGGCTGGTAAAGCAGGACCTCTCACTGTCAGCACTGCTGACACTGGGGACAGTGTGTTGCCGGGGCAGGGTTGTCCTGTTCACTGTGGGATGTTTTCTAGCATCTTCCAGGGTGCACATTTGAAAGGGGGTGTTTGAGAACCACTGGTGTAGAACATTCCAAGCCTGACAAATGCATTTATGCTACATTGTCACTGCAGTGGGAAGCAGGGGATGGCAACTGACAGTGTGGTGACGTTTCCCAACGGTGTTTCAACAATATGATTCCAGGCAGGACTGACGCCAGAGGCCACAGAGGAAGCTGTTCTTGTTGTCCGGTCAAGAGATGATGGTTGCTTTGCCCAGGATGGCAGCAAGGTGGGTGCATGGTATTATTGGTTGGATTTGAGATATATGATATTGGTAAAAGCTACAGAGCTCATAGTTAGATTGAACATTGCATGTGAGGGAAAGAGAAAAATTAACAATAAGGAATCAATATATATACCAGTGGCTGCCAAACACCTCTTTTGGGAATTGAACTGAGTTGCCGTGATAAGAAATGTTTAGGGAGCTTGTTAAAATTATATATTCTTGAGCCTCACATCTGCAAATTCTGATGTATTAAACCTGGCAAGTAGCCTAGAACCTATTTTTAACATACTTCTTCAGTGATTCTAAAATGAAGTTCGTTTTGTGACTCCGAGTATGTTCCGTGTGGGTTTCTGTGGGGCTAACCCACCGGTGGGTCAATATTGTGTGTTCCTCTGTTTAGACAGTCAGCCCAGTGTGGTAATTTTGGTTATCTCTGAGATGGGAACCCTGGGTGCTTTTTAACTTCGTTTTTCTCTTATTTTAAGTCTGTAATGAGCACAAGCTCTTTCATAAGCAGAAAATAAGTATGTCACACAGTAACAAGGCTAGAGACCACCAAGAAACTTATAAAGCCTACAATCTACTAAATAAGCTGTTTTTTGCACACCTCCAAATACAGGCTCAATGCAGATGGCACGAGGTGGCTGTTTGGGATGGGGGCGTTATAGGAAAGAAACTCATGTCAATCAACATGCTTACTGGAAAGTACATGCTGAGGATCTTTACTCTTAAAATATATGATAGAAGATCCTAAATCGAAGTTTATTTATTCCTGAATTACAGTATTGGCCACCAGAGAATCTCATCAAAGGGACATTTACGTAGATGTTGAAGGCACCAAGTATGTGGCAGAAACCATGGCTGCACATCTCACAGAGAATTGCTGTGTTTCTCAGAATGGGCAAAATTTCTAACCTGACCACACTCCTTTCTTCTCTACTTCCAGGCTCACAGAGAAGTAAGCTCCCCACCCCCAGAGGGAACCCTGGCAATGTGGATATTTCTGGCTTCTTGAAGCACCAACAGTAGTAACATGAGTTTCTCTCCAGGCTGACTCTTGTAACTGCTGGTGCTGTGTCTTCATTACCCTCTTCTCCTGCTGCAGTGGCTGTGGGAGTGCATGTTGAAGAGATGCCGGAAGATCCGAGCACATGGCCTGAGAACCTGGGCTACAGCATGGAGGTGTGATGCCCTGGACAGGCACTGAGACCCAAGGCAAGAAAGAAACTCTTATTATGCAGTTCAATGGAAAGTTTGGCATCATTTTTCATCTTAGCCCAATCTATCCTCTCTGAATAAGATGATCAGTTTTGAAAATTGGGGTCTTTGTGATGAACTGCTGCAAAATCGCCTTGGAGGTTCGGTAGCCATTAAGAAATTCATTGGTGTCTTTTTTCTTCTTTTTTTTTTTTTTTTTTTGAGGGCAGTGTCACTGGCCCACATATGTGGGACCCAAACCCAGGCCGCTGGCTTCCCAAGACAGTGCTTAACCACCACACCACTCGGCCGGCCTCATTGGTGTCTTGAAGGCATCTTGATTGACATGAATTGTGGCTCAAGAGTGACTGCTGCCGGTGAAATGGTTCATACATGTCATAGAAATTAAAATAGCAGCTTCTAACGAAATGCCCTCAATAAGGAAAGCACAGGAAGGAGCTTGTAGAACAAACTTGAATTTGAAATACTTGAGTGTCATTTCAAACTTTCCAAACCTCGTCTATCTATTGAGTTCTATAACAACACAGGCTCCAGACTCCAGAATGCAAGATATTTTCAGGAAGAAGGAATTCCTTGAGAAAATAATTCATTTCTGATTCACTAGGATTGAATCCAGGAGCTGTGATCTGAGGTATCATTCTGTAGCATCACATGGGTTTCACTATCACATAAAAATGAAATGTTGAATTCTTATCCAATTACAAAGAAACAGCATTGAAAATCCTCAGGATAAAAAGGAAAGTCATACTTATACATCTCCAGTAAGAAAAACTGGACATTGACCATGGGAGTGATCTGTCAAGAATTGGTAATGATGCCTTCTGTAATATTTTCTTCTGCAAGGGCTTTTTCCCAGCTCTGTTGAGGTCAAAATGTATTCTATGAGATTATAATTATCGTATGAGCTGAGTTGTGAAATGCACCTGAAAATTTGCTTGTTTGTGAGAGGCATGATGCCAAATCTCCTTTCATGGAACCTAGCAGCTTCACCCCATGGTGGCCTGCTATACCAGCCAGGCACCGTCCATGAAGACTGGCCCCAAATGGCGATACATCTATGGGGTTTCTCTGGGGATTCTCACAAGAATGCAGTTAGTTTAAAGAATCAACCAGGGCCGGCTGAGTGGTGCATTGGTTAAGAGTTAGCTTAAGAGGACCGGCCGAGTAGCGCATTGGTTAAGAGCTGGTTTGGGATGCCAGCGGCCCTGGTTCGGATCCCACATATGAGGGCCAGTGACACTGCCCTCTACAGCTAACAACAGCTCCACCTGGAGCTGGGCTGTGCGAGCCACGGCGATGGTGTGGGCTGCAGCCCCTGCTGCAGTGGGCTGCCATGGGCTACAGTGAGCGGCCGGCAGCCAGTGTGAGTGGCCGGCAGCCAAGCGTGAGCTGCCAGTAGCCGCGTTGAGCGACATCCAGAGGCCGGCGACTGATCTGCCTCATCCGGGAAGAGTGCAATGACGATACCAACATGGGCCAGTGAAGCAACGTCCTCCACAACTAGATTGAAGAACAAAAGGACAGCAACTTGTCTGTTCCCCTTCCCCGATTCCCCAACGCTGTTCCCTCCCCCAATTCCCCAATAAAAAAAAATCTTAAAAAAAAAAAAATCCCTCTAAAATTTTTTTTCAACTTATACCATCTGTAAGTTTGTTTTAGAACGCTGTGATAATATTTTTCCATCTTAGTCACAAATATAATTGGATATTAAGAAAAAGAAAAGAAAGTCACCTGTAACTCCTCTTCCAGATACTACCACGATTAAACACTTGTAAATTCCTTTTGTGAATATTTACACATTTATATATCGTACATAGGGATATATTGTAATACTGTTTTGTTAACTGCTTATATTTTTTCACTTATATATTCACTTTTTATTTAATGCATTATAGATGTAATTTACTATATATATATATATATATATATATATATATATATATATATAATCAGGTATATTTTAGCAAGCAAAGAATATTGAATACTAATGAGTAGACTACAAGATTAACAGAAGTATGGCGTAGAAAGGAGGTTACCAGGGGTGGGAGGAAGGGGGAAATGGGAAGGTGATGGCCAAAGGGTATAGAGCTTCCATGATATAAGTCAAATAAATTCTAAACATGTATTATACAGCAGAGTGCCTACAGCTAACAATACTGTATTGTCTACTTAAAATTTTCTAAGGGGGCAGATTTTATGTTAAGCGTTCTTAACACACACACACACACACACACACACACACACACACACGATAATAATAACCACACCGGAGGCGGGAGGAAACTCAGGGAGGAGATGGATATGTTTATGCCTTCGTGGTGGTGACAGTTCCATGGGTATACATTTCTCCCCAGACTTATGGAGTTGTAGGCATTAATTATGTGCAGCTTTTTACATGTCAATCATACCTCAACAAAGTGGGTAAAACTTTTTTGAAAAAAGAAATACACTTTCCAACAATAAATTGCTAAGGAAACATCAGCTACTCAAGGCTAAAGGTTATGTAGCAACCATTGTGGGAGAGCTTCCTGCAAGCAAATCACTCTCTTTTATGAAGACAAGACACAGAATACTTACAAATCTGACGGGGAGTCTACCCTTCAACTTCCCTGTTGTTTTTACATTTTTAATGTTTTCCAGCTTTACTTTTTGTGATAAACAGAATAATGGCCTCCCAAGGATGTTAACTCCTTCATCCCCAAACCCATGAGTATGTTATACTACCTGGCAGAATGGATTTTGCAGATGCAATTAAGATTAGCGACCGTAAAATGAAAGGATTATTGTTGATAATGTGGGTGGCTCCAATGTAATCACACAGGTCCTTACAAGTGGGACTCTTTCTTTTCCCACCTGGAGTCAGAGATGTGCTGACTGAAGGAAGGTCAGACAGATGTGCTGTAGGACATATCTTGATGAAAAACGACCTATCATTACTGGCTTTGAGATGGAGGGAGGAGTCCAAAAGCCAAGGAGGACAGGTGGCTTCTAGACACTGGGAAAGCAAGCAAGCAAACTCTTCCCTAGAGAAAATGTTCAGAGAGAAACATGATTTTAGTCCAGTGAGATTCTTGTCAGATTTCTAACTTAAAGAACTGAAAGATAATGAGTTTGTATTGTTTAGGCCACTAAGTTTGTGATACTATATTGCAGCACAATGAAAAAAACGAATCACTCTGATCTATAAAATGAAAGCACTAATTTGCGGAGTATTTTTCTATCAGTATTGCTGAGTATTTTGTAAATATTTTTCTAAATGTGCATTATTTCTGTTAAGGATTCTTTGAGCTAAGTTTTAAAATGTGGGTTTATCATTTTTAATTCTATAGTATGAAGCGTTTCAGGCCCCTGTGCTCTGAAGTTTAGAAATATAAGATTTTTACCCATCAGAAAAATATTTGTCTCTCTTCATCTTTGCTGTTAGTTCTAGAAGCAGCTGAGAGTATGATTTACAGCATTACCAACACCCACCTGGAGGTGACAATGCTGCAGAAACAGCCATGCAGACAGTGCAGCAAAGGAGGCAGGAGATAACACATTGCGTCTTAGGCACTGAGTCCCCACAGTGTAGGTGGGAACAAGGGCAGAAAGAATCCTGGTGGTGATGAAGGATGGAGAGTATAACATGCTTCATCTGGTTCGACTCTGGAGTATAAGAGAGTCAGACAGTATTCAGGGGTAAAAATAGAACTTAGGGGGAAAAGGCTGCAAAAAAAAAATAGGACTTGTGAATAAGAAAGACTACAAAAAATAGAATGTATAGAAAATAAATACTGCAAGAAAGAAATGAAATGAGAGCATTATTATGAAAATTCAGAGAAAAAGCATGTCTCTTAAAAAAAAAATAGCACCATAAACAGATAATAACCTAGGAATGTGAGGACTAAACCCACGAAGATCCAAACTGATATGTCCTCTGTCAAAAGGGGCAGAAAGTGTTAGGAGCAAACAGGCTGAGATGAAAAGGCAGGCAAGGGAGGGACAGAACAAAGGGCTCGGATAAGCTGAGAACTTGGCGGTGATATGGTCAGACTGGAGAAGTAACAAGAAGCAAGGATTCCGGCAGAGCATTCCGTCAGTGGGAGCGGGATCTGACTTGGCAAGCTGCCCTGTAGAAACAGGAACAGGAAAAGGAAATTTACGTAACGATGGAGAAAGCGGCAGAGATGGAAGACAAGGAAGGCCTGTGCAAACTGAGAATTATAGATTGTTTTCACAGAAGAAACTGGAGCGATTACAAAAGACCAGGCGCACAGGCATAATTGAAAAGCATCTTACTGGGTTGAATAAATGCGCTTTCACAGAGATTGGAAGGACATGCCGTCTGGCACCTCTCATTGACAATCTGTGCATCCTTCTGTGCTAACTTTCCTTATAATCAGTATACTGGTTATGACCTCTAAAATGTTGAAATACACGGGGAAAACTAAAGTTCTACATCAATTAAAGCTGGATCTTCTATTGCTAAATGAACTTCTAAGTAATTTTAATATATTTTTCTATGCTTTTTCATTTTTCTACAATGGGTCTATATTACTCGTAATCAAGAAAATGATGTTTAGGGCCGGCCAAGTGGCTCAGTTGGTTAGGAGCTCGCTCAAGAGTGTGAGCTGAGCTCTGAGCAACAGCAGTTCGATGCCCAGCCGGAGCTGAGCTGCCAACAGGTGGCAAAATGGCTCAGCTAAAAAAAAAAAAAAAAAAAAAGGGAAAATAATGTTTAAATTCGAATATACTAATCTGAAAACATCATACAATCATGTTTAAAAGTAGGTACAGAAATAGACTGGAATTCTCCATAATATTTCTACCTTCAAGTTTTCTGTACTTACTAAATTTTCCATAATAAGCATGTATGATTTTTATAAATTAAATGAAAAAGGAAACCTCATTTTAAAGTATATCTGACATCTTGGGATGAATAGAATACAGAGGAGTGAAACATATGCCATATCTAGCATAAACTGCCAAAGGGATCTACTTCTCCACTATGAAGGAGCAATGACATCAGAGGAAGCAAAGGATCAGATATTTAATGTGGTGGGAAATTTCAAGGTAACAATGTTTTAAATCATGGCCGACTTCTTTACAAAATGCTACTGTGGCTCTTGAACCTATCCTAAAATCTCTGACATCACCGTCACAGGTCTGCACAGGGATTTCAATATGCAGGATTCTCAGAACTTAAATTTTCTCACAGCAGATTAAAAAAAAAATGCATCAACTGTCACCATAAAGTAAGTCATGCAAATTGTCAGTCTTATGGGGTACTGGAACCTGCTGAAAATTCCTAGCAGATTTCTTGAGAAGATTGATCTTACTTCACAGAATATTCAACACCATGTGTCACTCTTGCTGAATTATTAATGACCAATTGCATGTATCAACACTAACTTAGGCATCTAACAGATACAAGTGTTTACTATGGGCACACAACTGGTCCAAGCATTTTAAATGTGTGAACTTATTTAATCTTCACAAAAAGTTATAAAGTGCGTACATGCTAATATTACCTTCATTGTAGAAACAGAAATGGAGGGAGAGACATTAAGTAACTGGGTTATGTTTTGCATACCTCACTAGGGGAGGATGGTTCAAAGATAACCTATCTGGTCTGAGTGCTAATCTTTACGAGAGAGAGAGATACCTCAGTCTCCAGACACTCACACTCACCACTCTCTTCATTCAGCTAAAGATTTTGAATTTGAGAAAAGTCTATGATAATTAGCTAGTTATTCTACTCACATATGTGTAATAGAAGAGTTTTGCATGTCTGAGTTTTTGTTTCTGTATTGGGGGGAGAAGAGTGGTAAATGAGGGTAAACGGGGTCAAGTATACGGTGATGGAATGAGAACTGACTCGGGGTGATATATAGATGATGTATTACAGAACTGTACACCTGAAACCTATGTAACTTTACTAACCCTTGTTGCCCTAATAAATTTGAATTAAACGGAATAAATATTAAAAAAGAAGAGTTTTGCAAAAAAGAGAGAAAGAAAGAAAGAAAGAAAGAAAGAAAGAAAGAAAGAAAGAAAGAAAGAAAGAAAGAAAGAAAGACAGACAGACCCGATCTCTGTGTCCCAGGCTCTGCCAGGGCCCTGCAGCATCTCAAGGTTGTGCAGTCCACCATGGCTTCAGGATAACATCCGAGTCTTAAAACAGAGGGCACTATACCTCTCCTCCAGCCACCACAAATGCCCTGCTGTTTCTACAACCACCAGAATCACACAGGAGTTTGGCAGAATGTGTTCAGGATGTTAGCTGGAAACAAATTACATGTACTATAAATGACCATGGATCAACTTTCCTACAGACTGGGGCATCTGGCGGATCTGAGCTCATACCCTGCCTTTCCCAGCAGTAAAGAATTTCCTACCAGGATCAGCACACCCTTGTTTTGTATTGTTCAGTGTCGGTGCTACCCAACACGACACTAGCGTTTAACTGATTTGCCCCCATCAAGAGTTTTAAGTCAGGCATGAAACTTTTTTCTTATCAGTTGCAAAACCTGGAACTTCTCGTGATGCAACTCAAGACACACTCATGTTCTAAAGCTTAAGAAAAGTAGACCCTTCACCCCGCGCCACCAATCTAAGTGACAGCAGCTGCTCAGAGTTGTTTTCGGAAGGCTTTGAGGAAGGCTCCAGTGACCCGGCAGCTTTTCGCCAGAGACCATCTGTACCCTCAGTCACTGAAACCTGAAACATTAACAAGCAGGGAGATGCTGCAACTCAAAAGCTCAGAAAAAAGGGCCGGCTTTGAACCTTCCCTCCTCCGCTGTTAGAAGTTCTTTCTGCCTTAAGGCAGTTGGGATTTAGCTATCAATTTGGAAAAGCAAGATGTGGAAAGTTACTGTCAGTGCATAAGGCAGATTTGTTCATCTCTTTAAAACCTCATTTTTCTCTTTGGTTTAAAAATAGAATTGAACCTTGTAAACCTAGCCTCATTTTAGGCTTCCATGGAGCCTACTAAATGTTCAATGCCAGTTGGCTAGTTTGCACACTGCAAAGATGGCACAAGTCATGGGTTTTATTTATTTCCAACTTCCCTATTCCTGTTTTGAAGGTTCCACTTGGACATCAGGATATTCCAATGGTATACGAACACTTTTTTCAGGATGGAAATGCACAGAGGATTACTTCTTGAAGCACTGTTTGTTAAATCTACAATGCAATTTCTGAAGAAATAACCTGAGGGCCTTACAGGTAAAGTTCTGATAACCCCAGAATCAGCCTTAAAATTCTGATCTCCAGCAATAATTGAGCTGTCAGTCACAGAGAATATACGTAGTTGGAAGATTGTCAAATTGACCCCAAATATCTGTACAAAAGCGTATACCTGGGTGGGAGATAGGCAAACACGAAGGTATTATCAAGCCTGTTTTTCAGGCAGCAAAACTAAGTTAAAAATAAATCAATTCCAGGCTAGCCAAGTGGCGCGGTGATTAAGCACTGGCTTGGGAAGCCAGCGGCCCCATATATAAGGGCCAGTGACACTGCCCTAAGGAAAAAAAATAAAAATAAAAATAAATCAGTTCCCACTGGATAGTCACAGAAGCTCAGGGAAATATTTCTGACAATGATGACAGTGAAACATCCAGAGGAAAAAAACGACAGAAGCCTTTAGAAACGTGCACATTAGTTTCTTTTTGAAGCATGTGATTTTGGGGTCTTGAGGAAAGTGAACATACTGGGACATTTACGTTTCTGTGTCCCTTCTGTCATGTCTCAACAGGGAAATTTTACTCATTGGAGCAGCACCTGGCTCGAAGAGGGCGCAGCACCCATTGGCTTCTAGTAGCTTAAGGGTGCATAGACCTGTAGGCCCCACTTTGGGGCTGTGGGTTGAAACAGGCCCTCCTTATTGTCCAGGAAAGAGAATGACATAGCAGCACGTTTCTAAACAATGCTATTTCTATAAGGAATGGCTCCCCAACTTGAACTCCAAAGTTGATAAAATCAAAGCGCTGAACTGGCTGTTTGCTCTTTCACTTAACTGGGAGAGGAAGTTGATTCTGCTTGCTTCCATAGTTCAGCTGCTCAATTCTCTTGATTATTCTAGGGATTGGTTCTACAGGGCCACACAAAGTTATGTTGTCAAAAAACAATACCAAAGTAAGCGCCTGACGTTTGTGACTAGTGCTTCTTCCTAGTGTGTGTGTGTGTGTGTGTGTGTGTGTGTGTGTGTGTGTGTGTTCCATTTCTTGGTAACTGATTCAAATATTGATAAATATCTCTATTTATATACTTAACATAATTTCTGTGTATTTAAGTCACTTGGCAGAATATACTTTATCTCATAAAGTCGGGATATATGAAACTATGTATTGGGATGTATGTAGTGTTATGGCCTCTCCTAGAACATAGACTATTACAGGCGGCCCAAGAGATGTTCATGATTAATTGCAACACCCAGCCCAGGCCCCTCCCCAGGGGCACCTGTGGCTGGTCCTGTGGCCGTTGACTACCGTCATTCAGGTATGAATTTTGAAAACCTAATAGTTCCTGTGGCCCTTCGGTCTTTAGAAAACGTTGAGACAGAGGGAACAAAACCATTTCCATCCTCATGGCACTCAAGCCTTTTAGGTTTTTCTTCCATTCCAAGATCTCTGGTCACTTCAAAGTATCCTCAGTACCAATAATAGTGATAATACAAGCTTTTATTTGTTTTTCCTTCTAGTGACTTTGCCCAGATATCAATGAAAGCCAAATTCGTACTTGGCGTTATTATCACAACTTTGTACTACCAGTTTTATTGATCTGTGGGTTTATGTCTTAAAGCCAAAGATCTAAAATTTAGTCTCAGCAATACTTCAACTGTTGAGTTCTTAAAATTTCCTCATATAAACAACCATTAGGTGCAGTGCTTGTGAACATGTAAATATTCTTTTTGAAAAAGGTGACTTTTTTTTCTGTTATTGTAACACTTATTTTTTTCTGTTAGACTCCAGAAGAATAATCCAGCACAAGCTGATAATATGTAACATTTACAATGTAGCACATCTTCTTCAAAAGTGCTCCCTTTTTACAAAAACAGAGTTTGGGTGCAGATTTTGTAATGTTCCCTTGAAGACAGAACACCCAGGGGAAACGGAGGACAGGTTAGGGAGAAACTGGCTTTCGTCTCTCCTGAATTATGTTGTTATTTTTTGTTTAAATTTATTTACATGAAGTGCTTGACTCGCCTTCAAAATATGCATTTCTCCTCTTGACTTTTATTAGCAGTAAAATAGATCCCAGAAGCTGAGGAGTTAGAGATTTATAATGCCTCCTGGGAGCCCAGTTTGCTTTTCCACATCCCGTTCTGACATAGTCAAATATTAGTCTTGGCAGGATGGCAGAGGCGGTCAGTCCAGCCTGCAGGCCTGATGGCCATCGCATTATACACTGTCCAGCGATGGCAGCGTGTAGGAAGAGCCCTCATCACCAGGGAGGAGCAAATCAATCAAGCTGACTTCTACAAGTGTACCAGGCATGAGCAATGCCCCCAGTCTGGTGAGCACAGCCATGGAGGCTACAGGGAGGCAGGGCGGGAAATCTGTGCAGAGCCAGCACCAAACAGCATCAAACTTCAGAATGATGTTCTGGGGGCTGCGTCCCTGGCCAAGTTACAATATGAACTTGTTGTGTTGGATTTTGTTTTTCTGTCAACTTTCATATCATGTTTTTGCTCAATGGAGACCTGGGCCGAAACTGACCAGCAGTTTCTCGCTACAGAAAGAAGCCCCTCCCCAACGTCTTTCAAAGTCAAACAGAACTTAGTATTTCAACTAAATGTGTTTCTCTGTATCAGCCCAGATAGAATATTTTCAGAAATACGCAGCATTACTTTACTAGAAATAAGTGATTAAAAGACTTTTTTAAAAGCATGAAATGAAATGAAAACTCACCCATGCTGCCGATGGAAATGAAAGTTGATGCAATGATTCCAGATTAATTTGGATGGTGAGGCAAAATCCTTTAAACAGATTCCATACCCTTCAATTGAGAGTTTTATTTCCAAGAAGGTATTAGAGCTGCAAGGTTTTTCTCCTTTGCATGTTGTAAGTTTTGAGTGTCTCAGATTTTTTTTTCTTCTCTATCTTAAGAGGCTAATTACGAAACAGGATGAAAAGATGTGTGCCTAAGAATGCTCATGGACTGTTACTGATACTAGCTTTCACCATCAGCAGCACTGTGGGTGACCCCAGAGAATGTCCCTCTGGGCATGCCTGTCCTCATCACACAGATCGGGCCATTGTGTCGGCTGCCAGGTGTCACACTGGAAACATGCCACGTGTCACAAACTAAAACAGGACACCGGACTCTAACCATGGAGCTGAAGGGCTGAAGCCTGCATGTGACCTTGGAAGGAGGAGGCAGCGGGAGGTGCCACAGAGGCGAGGAGGAGGAAGAGGCCTGTGGCCTGGAGGGGTGCGCCCAGCCCGGGTCGCCAGGCTTCTGCCCTGCCCGGCCATGCCTCCGGGGTCGGCACCGCTGCTACCACCTCGGCCGCTCCCCCGGCGCCCTGTCTGATTTGGACCCCACCTTCCAACCCAGTTCATCTTCTGTCACTTTACCAAGCAAAATCTATGTAAACCCCCCGTGAGTTGAGAGTCCGTTGCTCCCGTGCAGACACTGTGGTGGGGAGGTCAGGGGCTCCCCGAGCGGCTCTCCCCCCGACAGGCAGGTGCGGGGCACGCTGCACACACCTGGCGGCCCGCAGGGCAAGTATCCTCTCCTGCCTCCCTCTCGGCCACAGGCGCCGCGCTGCCCGGGGGGACCCTCAGTGCCCTCGGGACGCCCCTCCTCTGCCAGGGGGTCCGACCCCACAGAAACCAGGGCGAGCTCTGCTTCCCCCCGAGAGCTGGCTCGGGCCTGTCCCTCCACCCCCTCTCCGGTCCTGGCCCCAGAACAGAAAGGCACACGGTTGGTGTAAGGGCAGCTTCACAGGAAACCGAACCTCCATCCCACTTGTGTTCAAGGGGCACGAGGGAGGGGATACACATCCAAGTGTCACACGGGGAAGCGCCTACTGGGAGAAACATGGAGGCCAGAGACGCCTGTGGCCAAGCAAGAAAAAAGAAGGGATTCAAGAGAAAGCAAAGTTAAGTTTGCCTGAAGCTCGTTCCTCGGGCTCTAGCCAGCCACCCAAACAGCGCGGTCAGCAGCTTTGGGCTGACTAAGGGCTGGTGCTGTACAACCCAAAGGGGGCCGGAGGCCAGGCACTTAGGGCTCCCAGGAGCAAGGATGACACATCCTTGGCGGGGGCTCTCGCGCGGAGTCTCTGCTTCTCCTCTACTTACAGCGGACCCAGTTGCCCTCGTTGGTACGCCAGGTATACAGGCAGCGACCCTGCCACTGAAATGAATAAAAACGTGTACTTTTCTTCACTGCACTGCAGAACCGAGGTAGAGATGCTGACATGACCTCCTGAGGAGGGAGCGAGGGAGAGAGAGAGAGAGAGACTGGCAGGGGTTCGAGAAGCAGGATTCTGCATTCAAACTAATGTAGATGGCTTGCTGGATAGACGCAAAGCATCTCCATGTTTAATGAGGGAACGTTTCTATCTCTGGCTCCTCCTTTTTAATGGCTCTCTGGTTTGCACTCTCACTCCTGCCGTTAATTGGGAATTGAGACATTTACCACAAACGGCTTCCATTTCCTTCCAAGAACCAGCACCTTATCCTCACCATCTTTAAAGAAACGGGAGCTGAGACAAGCCCAGGATACAGCTTTACACACCAGGCCTTGTCTTAGCACACAGTCAGCCTCTTCTGCCCCAAGGTGAGTTCTCCTCACCTGCCAGGCAGGCAGCCAAGGCTGCCCTTTGCTCTCAGTGAGGATTAGAAGGAAGCAAGACCCACGCAAAACCAGTCCCAACGCCCTGTCTGTGACCCCACGCCAGCCACGGGCTTCTGTGTATGAGATAGATACCCTCCCCTTGGTTTCTGTTTCCAGTTGGTCCTTTTGCCCGGAGCTGTAACGGCTGCCCTCATCATTCTGATATTACTACACAGCCTCTAACTCAATTTTGCAGATGTCGCCTTCACTGAAAAGCAGAATCTTTTATTTAAAAGATTAATACTGGCAAGCCAATAAACAGGTAACCCATTTCTGAAATGGCCTGCATGGAAAAAAACGTTGACATTTCTGTCTGTCAATTTTGTTTTCAGTAGAATGAAAACGATAATTAGAGCAACATGGGCCATCTCTCCTGCGGCAGCTGACTGACTCACAGGATGTGTAAGTAATGACAGAAATCCACCTATTGAAGACTCCTTCACACTGTGGGCCAGAAAGAAGAGAAATCAACCCCATTAAGATAAGAGCATTCTTTGGAGCAATTTTGATCAACAGACTATTAAGCTGTTAAGGCCTGTCTGTGTTGCTTGTGTTAAGTGGTGGTGGTTCTTTGGGGTTATTTAAATGAGGTATTCCACAGAAAGTGCTCACAGCCACGCCTGGCACCTGTCAGTGTATGGGAGGAAGCGTGGAGACATTCCTGCTGGAAGAATATAGAATTATCAGCATCCTGACGTACCCCAAAACACAGGAATCCGGTAAGATCAGAGACAAATCGAGCTCCCAGAGGCATTTTCCCACATACTTTAGAAGCCCTAATATTATATCCAGTGCCCTCCCGATTCCACACCTCTCAGGGTCATGTGACAGTGAGAGCAGTGGCAGAAGTTCCTGACATTGTCCCCCCATCCCCCCAGGGGATACTTCAGTCATGCCACCATCTGCAGGATGCACATCTCAGTAGAGCTGGCATCTATCCCGGTCCTTGTGAAAGAATTATTGATATTCTAAAGCAATTAACTTTAGAACAACAGAAAGCAGAAAACCCCCGTAAGAGTCATTTTGCACAAGCCATTTCCATCGAAGCCGTTCTGCCATGAGCAGCCGGGCAGAAAAAGGCGACAGAGATTTCCAAAATATTCTAACTGCATTCTTGAGTCTCCTTGAATCTTAATAACAGCATTTCTTTATATGAAAGGAATGTTTTTCTGTATGCAAATGCATTTTTTTTTCACTTTGCTAGGTATGTGTGCTTGGTGGATTTTCATGAACAGGAATCTGAAAAACCAATGTTTATACAATGCCAGTACTGTCCACTAGCATTTCCTTCTTGCATCTTTGAAACTTGTTTGTCTCCCAGAGAGACCCTGGACTACACAGGGAGAGGAGTGGGCATGTACTGGGCAACATGGGGCCACTGGGATTATTCACATTTGAAGCGCCAGCCACTAAACAGACAAACACATATGCTGCGTTAGGTTTACCTGGCACCGCTGCTGATAGGAAATTTCTAACCTCGTCTGGATTTGTAAATGTCTGAGATTACAAAGCCGAAGTGTTTTGTTCTGATTGAGGAAGGCGCAGCCCCACCACCCCCGAGTAGCACTGCTCCCATTTGCTTTGTAAATTCCTTCCTCTTTGTGGGTGTCTGACTGTGTTCAAATGAGTCCTGATCCAACTGACGATTCCAGAGTTTTTAATTAAGCCAAGATTCAGGTTCCTATCTCTGAATAATTTAATGTAACAATACGCCTGGGGGCCATGCTTATTTAAATGAACAAGGCTATGTGAACTCAAACTCTCATTTCCAAATAGCACGCAGCAGAGCAGTTCATAATTAAAAGAACGTCTGCTTCCCATAACCTAAATGAGCGTTTGGTTTTCTATCATGGATGCTTTGCTTAACACAAAGCAAATGGAGCACAGATATGCAACTGAGATGAACTCCTGAAACAGAACATCACTCCAGGAGGAAACCCAGGGTCTGTCATAGCAAATGGCTCATGATTGATGATTCATTCAGGTGATAGACTGTGCCTTGTTCACCCAGCTCAAGGATCTACCTCTATTATCGGGTGGTTGCCAACCTGGTTCCTTAAAACTACTACCCGCCTGTTATTTGTAAAACCAAGATCTCCCCCTTACTATCTGTCTGGCCCTGGGCAAGTTCTTTTGCCTGGATCTTGATTTCTCAACCATCCAGTGGAATTGCCAACCTCCCTCAAAGAGTGGGAAGGCCAATAAAATCACACCCAGTGCTTGACAGTAGCATACATTATGAATATTATTTTAAAAGTCCATTGGAATCTCACTGTTTAAAATCAGGCGTGTGCATGAATAAAAGTCCTCTAGAGCTTTATTTTCAAGGCGATATAGCTCTACCTATATCTATCAAGAAGACCTAGGAAAGTTATAGTTTCATAGAACCATTAGGCACCAATCAGGCTAAAGGCTCCCTTGAAAAGAAGTCACTTGACGAGAATCTGACCTGCAGTGGCACTGAGTCCCATCTCCTCTAAAGCTGTCCACACATTCAATCGCACATGCAGTGTGTTTATAGTTTGTTGTTCTCCCAAATGCCAGTGCATATAATGCTTATTGATTTTCCATAATGGGCCAACATCTGTGCATTTGGTTTCACAATCATTATTTTTTCACTCCTCACAAGAATTTTAAAAGTATTATCAATTCAGTGTTTTAAAATGAGAAAACAGTGGCCCAGGCCATTTGAAGGATATCTCCCAAGTCACATCAGAGAAGAGAAGCAAAGCCCGTGTCTCACAACCTAGGTGCCCGTTCAGCTATTCCACACTGCTAAACCGCCCAGGCGTGGCCCAGGTGCTGAGGGCTCCGTGAACAAACCACCTGCATGTGTGCGTGTGCTGCTCTCGGCCACACAGCAGCCAGAGTCGCCTCTGAAAACCACAGGTATGGCCATTTCTCACTACTGACCACCCTTTCACTGGCTGGCCATTGCTCTTAGGCTGCAGTTCCAGGGCACAATCCTCCACCACAGCCCCCACCACTCTCTCGCCTCACCTCTGGGTGGCCTTGAAAGACAGTGGAGAGGGAAACCCTCCCTGTGGGCAGAGCTCTGGGCAGTGCACTTGGCCCATCCCCCAAACAGAGAAAGAAAAGTGACTCCAATGTAGAATATATACCAGACTCAGGAATCTAGAAAGACAGAAGTCTGGATAGAGGGATGTGGAAGGGCATACAAATGTGGATGGACAAAGTAGAATAATCTTTGCATCACATAAGAGCATCTACCACAGATGACTCTCTAAGTAACCAAGGAGGCAAAATGCCTCAGCCAGTTGACATCAACCAGTCTTTGTCATTGGCTTCAACGACAATAGATATTTTTCTAGACTCTGAGCTTCTCGAGGGTGGGCACTCTATTACATTGATTGATCTTTGTCCACCAGGTAATATTCACTATATGTGGAGCATGGCAACAACTCATTTTTCGTTCATGGAGAGAATGAGTGCCGGCATTTATGAATGACGGCACTCATTCCTTCGGCACCCTCCTGTGGGCTGCTGCTTTGTTTTTCTGTTTCCTTCTGCTTTCTACTTTGAAATAAGAGAAAACAATACAACCCACAAAAATCACTGCATGGTGCACAACTCACTTCCACATCCAAGGACAAAGCGGTTTGTATTCAAAAAAGTGTGACAAGGTTGACCTTGGTGGTACTTTTTGTGGCCTCCATGCCTAAGCCTTGAGTGCAGAGAAATGACAAGCCCCTGGCAAGCTTCGTGACAGTAAGAGAGTTAAATGTCTGCTTTTCCATATACCGCAATGTTCAGGGACTCCAAGATGCTGAAAATATGGAGTGATAAGTTCATATTTATGATTTCACAGGAAGAAAACCTCAGTCTTTTTTTTAGCTAATAATTATATCAATCCGGTTTGGCAGCAGCTGTTTCTCTTCTCCCCAGACAAGGTCTTTCTTACAGTAAGATATAAAGCATGACACAGCTTTTTTAGACCCAATAAGCCCACACACACTGTAAATTTATAGTTGCCTTCCATCTATGAGGACGATACGTGCATCCTGATGAAGAAGAAAGAAACCCTGAATTTCTTCAAGTCTCAATGTACTCTCTCATTAGGCATGAAAAGGTAAATCCTTTTAGCCTAAATGTAGTTAGTTTTACCCTGAAAATCTGTATGAAAATAATTTGAAATTGAGTTTGCATTTTAATTGAATAGGCCAAAAAAATTGCTAAAATCATAATATAAGGCAGTAGTATGAACAGTAAAATTGGCTGTTCTGTGGTTAGGAAAACAGGACACTTCAGGCATGAAGGGGTAGGATGGAGCACAGGCTACAAGAGTGTCTCGATTGACATCTATGATGATGAGCCCTGTGTTATGCCCTTTCATGCCCATCTTGAATCCCTTCATGTAAACCTGGTCATATCCAGACAGACTCTACTGTGAAACCCTCGCGTACCCAGCCCAGTGGCTTAAGCAGGCAAGAGCATTTGTTAATTGAACAAAAATGCAGAATATTGTGGATTTAAGAATGAATAGAAGGTAGACTAGAAAATTTGGACCAGTACTTCTACTGAGGAAAACCAGAAAACTTGGACTAATCTAAAAAGTTGGCTGGGAGAAATTAGAGAGAGCTGACAAGATTGTGACATATTCAGGACTTAGAGGATTTGGGGTCTAATTTCATTTAATGACATCTTCCAAATGCTGGAAAAGGTAGGAAAAAAATACAAATTATGAGCAGGACTTTTGATAGCATTAGGACTATGGGGAAAAATGGATCCCAGGTCATATAAATAGTGGAGAGAGCTGACAAGCTATCCAAGATCTAATTTGTGATGCTTATGGAACACACTTCCAGGTAAAAGTGAATTAAAAAGAAAGAAAACAAAAGAAAAAAGAAAGAAAGAAAAAGAAATAATTAGGTTTAGCAATTACTTAGCCAATCTTTGAATCATTTCAAAGTCTCAGACCCTGAGACTAATTAAGGTGATGTCAGAATCAAGTGTGAATGCCTGCCAAAAACAAAATTAAATTACAAAAATTAAATACTCTCTGGAGGACAGAATCATTATGCTAGGCCTCAAGGGTATTTATACCATTTTGTATACAATGTCTATGCTCAATCAAAAATGACCAGATATAACTGGTCAAACAATGTGAATTAAAATGAAGAGAAAACCCAAATAAACAATATAAAACCCAAAAAAAAACAATGTAAAACACAAGAGAAAAGAACTAAAAAATATCAAATGAAAAAACAAAAGTTATAGATATAAAAATTAAAATGACTAAAGTTAAGAATTCATTAGATGGGTTATCAGCAGATTAGACACAGCTGAAGATGAACTGAAAGATGAGACAGAGTAAATTCAGAAAAAAGCACAGAATTTTTAAAAAGGAATTTAAAAACTAAAAGAGAGAGGGTAAGTAAAAATATCTAACATGTGTATAATTGACCCAGAGAGAAAGAAGAGTTAACATAAAGTAGAAATGATACTTGAGGAAAGAATGGACGAGAATTTTTAAAAATTAATGAAAGATGTGGCAACACAAACTCAAAATACCTCTGAATTCCCAAGCCAGACAAATAAAAAGCCAAAACTTTAAGACTAAAGTTGAAGAAAATCAAACACAGAAAGAAAATATTAAAATATGCCAACAGAAAGGTATTACTTTCAAAGAAGAAGCAATAAGACTTGGAACTCACTTCATAACAGGAACAAAGAAAACTAGAAGAAAATGCAACAGTATATTTATAATGTGGAAAGAATAATTCAACAACAAACTAAAAGTCTACGTCCAAAAAATAAATTCCATCCACTTTGAAGGATCATTTCAAAGTAGTTCAGACAACAACAATACCAAATTAAAAAAAAATTATTACTAACACACCTGCAAGGCAAGGAATATTTAAAAATGCCTTCAGGTAGAAGAAAAATGATTTCAGCTGAAAGCTGAAGACACAAATAAGAATAAAAATGAAATCAATAAGAAGGGTAAACATATGAATAAAACTGAAGACATGTTGAATAATAAAAAGTAACTAATTATTTTTAAAGTTTAAGTATGTGTAAAATTAAAAAACAAAAAGTAATGGAATTAAAGTTATAAGAGGGCGAAATAGAGATAAAGCAGTCTAAGGTCCTTGCATCATCGAGCAAGAGGTTGAGGCACCAAAGAATGTTGGATGTTCATGAGTCAAAGTTGTAGGTTGCAATCTCTGATGAAACAACTAAAAAAAAATACTAAAACAATATATCATTTCTAAGCTGTAGAGGGGCATATAAAGTCCCAGTATCACCCACTTAGTGGCAATAACGTGTCCCTGATAATCAGCTCTGTACAAAAATGCTATTCAGAAGTCTACTTCCATTTTTAATGGGAAATTATAATTCGTTACACCATAACGCAAACCTCTGATCAGTGCCCTGAAGTGGAGCTAAGACACAGTAAAACAGATGCACGTAAATTCCCTCTGGCATCACCACTGAACAATCGCTAGTACGACTGAACTTAGTAAGTAACATGCTCTCTCCCAAGGCCAGCTCCACGGCAGTACGTGGTGCCTTCCCTGACAAATGGTTTGCTTTTGAACAAAGTGTACACAAATGCTATTCTTTGTGTCCTACCAATTTTATACAACCACTTTATTGAGACATAATTTCTATTTTCTTTGGAGTCTCCAAGTTTTAGTTCTTACATTTAGGTCTATGACTCATTTCAAGTTAATATTTATATATGGCATGAACAGCTTCATTTTTTGCTTGTGTATATGCTGCTGTTCCAGCACCATCTGTGGAAAAGACTCTTCTTTACCCCACTGAATGGCTTTGACACGCTCAGGAAAGATCAATTGATCATAAATGCGAAGGTTGGTTTATGAACTCTCAACTCTATTCCATTGTTCTATGTCAATATGTCAATCTTATGCCAGTACCCACTCTGTCTTCAGTATCACTGAAAAACTTAGCTTTGCAGTAAGTTTTGAAATCAAGAAGTGTAAGTCTTCCAAATTGGTTCTTATTTTTCAAGATTGTCGAGGTGATTATGGCCCCTTGAGTTTTCATATGAATTTCAGGTCAGCCTTCCAGTTTTTGCAAAGAAGCAAGCTGGAATTCTGATAGGGATTGCAATGCGTCTTTAGGTTCCCTGCAGGGTACTGTCATCTTAACATTAAGCCTTCCAATCCATAAATGTGGCTGTCTTTTTATTTATACGACTTCTTAAATTCTTTCAACAATAACTTGTAGTTTTCAGACTATGATGAGCTTTGCACTTCCTTTGTTAAACTTATTCTTAAGCATTTCACTATTATTATTGATGCTATTGTAAATGTGATTACTTTCTTAATTTCATTTTTAAGTTGTTTGTTTGTTGCTAGTGTATAGAAATGCAGTTGACTTTTGCATATTTGTCTTGTACACTGCAACCTTGCAGGAATCATTCACTCACTCATTAGTCATAATAGTATTTTAGTAGATTCCTTAGGCTTTTCTCTATATAAGAGCATGTAATCTGTGAATAAAGATAATTTTCCTTCGTCCTTTACAGTCTGGATTTTTTTCCTGCCATCCATTCTGGCTTGAACCTCCACTACAACGTTAAATAGAAGTGATGAGTGCAGTCCTCCTGGCCTTGGTCTGATCATAACGGAAATCACTCAGCCTTCCACCATTAATCATGACGCTATCTGTGGGAGTTTTGTGCAATGAGGAATTTCTCTTTTATTCCTAGGTTCTTCAGTATTTTCATCATGGAGAAATGGGTTTTTAAAATGCTTTTTCTATGTCTATTGAGATAATCATGTGGAGTGTATTTTCAATTCTACTGATGTGATATATTCATTGACTTTCAGATGTTAATTCAACCTTGTATTCCTGAGATTGATATACCATTTGGTCTTCTGTGTGATTATTTTGATATGTTCCTGGATTCAGTTCCCTAGGATTTTTACATCTATATTCATAAGAGATATCAGTCTATAGTTTTCTTATGAAGTCAATGGCTGCTTTCAGTATCAAGGTAAAACTGGCCACATATAGAATGAGTTGGGAAGTGTTCTAGCCTCTTCTATCTGTTGGGAGGTTTTTGTGAATAATTGGTTTTAATTCTTCTTTATATCTTTGGTTGAAATCACCAGTAAAACCACTTTGTGGGAAGTTTTAAATCACCAATTTAATTTCTTTATCTGTTATAAGTCTATTCAGACTCTCTAATTCTTTCTCTATGCTATCAATAAGCAGAACTTAATGTCTTAAAATGTGTGGGTGGGTGGGTGTGTGCATGCACATGTGCCATTAACTATATTATGAAAATATCCAATCTAATGCCTAGGAATAAGTTTAACAAAATACATGAATTACTTCTTTGTGGAAAACATTATTTAAAGAAATTACAGAACATATAACTATGTGATAAAATATTCCATGTTTATCATATATAACATTAATTTTTTAAGTCAAATTTCTCCTCAATTGGTCTACAGAGTCAACGCAATCCCCTAACAAGTAACAATGGAGTTTTGTGTATAAACTGGAAAGCTGATTTAAAATTTTTATGGAAAAACATAGGACCAAACATATCAAAGACACTCTTAGAGACTTGAAGAAAAAAGAACAAAATGGGAGCACCTATTTTACTGGATAATTAAATAAAGCCATAATAAAAGAAAAATACAGTGTCGTATCAGTGTAAAAATTGGCAAATAGATACATGACAGAGAACAGAACCCAGAAACAGACCACGCATTTGTGGGCAATTGCTTTTTGACAAAGACACAAGCAATGCAGTAGAGAAGTAAGAGCCTTTTCAATAAATGGTGTGTGTGGTCATTTGGACAACCATCTGAAAATTAAATTTGACTCCTACCTCACACCAAATTTAAAAAAAATTCAATTTCAAATAGGTTATAGAACTAGACATGAACAAAAAACAAGTATGCACTTAGAAATTATTAGAGAAGACTATCTCCTTGACTTTAAAATAGGGAAATACTTTAAAACACAATACAAAATTCACTGACTACAAAGGTAAGGATGGATAATTTCAACTAAATTTAATAGTTTCTATTGATAAAAATCACACACTTTAGAAGGTGAAAAGACAATCCGAAGGGTGAGACAAGATATTTACAACATATATAATCAGAAAAGGTTCATATTTAGAATAAGGGATCATCTACAAATCAATTTGCAAAATGATAAATATACCAATAAAAAACAGGCAAGCGATTTGACCAGGCATTTTGCAACAGAGGAAATCCAATTTAAATGTTTAAAAATGTGCTTAAGCCAAACTGCAATCCAGGACATGCAAATTAAACCCACAATGAACTGACACTCTCTACCAGAAGACCTAAAATTCAGCACTCAGGCGTCAAGTCTTAGTGAGGGTTTAGAGTAACCGAGACTCTCAACAAGTGCTAGTAGTAGTTTAAATTCATGTTAGAACTCAGAGTTCTCTACTAAAGTTGAAAACATACATATTCTATAACCCAGCAATTCTATTCCTCAGAAATATAAGTTCGGGCTTCCAAGAGCCATGAACTAAGTGGTCATAGCAATGGCAGCACTTCGCCCCAAATTGTAATCAACCAAAATATCCTTCAAGGATCTATTGGCTAAAGTACATTATAATCTATGCTCACAATGATTCTAGAAACAAATACAAAAAATCTACAACAATGTAGATAAAATTCACAAATATAATGTTGAGCAAAATGGTCTAAACTTTATTTACCAGGACAAAATATTTCAGTATGTCATTTCAAAGGAGAAAAGGAAAGAGGTGGAAGAGGGCAAGGAGAAAGAAAGATTCCATCTGACGTGTCACTTTGGAATTGGGCATTGTGCTGTAGAACAGAATCCATTGTGTGAAAGGCCGGAAACAAAAAATGAATTCATTAAAGTCAGAAAAAAAATTCCCTACTTGCTATCATCGGGCAATGTTGGTTTAAATCAAGCATGATGTGGAATTCAGCAGCTCCATGCTCTTCCTCTGGCATTTTGATTTAAATAGTTGGAAGGAAATATGTATATTTCACACCTGCATGTCACATCTTCAGTTTCTCCCCAAATTTCTTATTGGCAGGGGTAGACTGAAACCTAAGCCTTCTGGACAAGTGGATGGCTTGGTTCCCTTCAAAGTAATATTCCTTAAAGACAACACACACACACAAATGTTGTGCCTGCTGGCTTGGGGCTGAGCACCGTGTGGAGAAAAAGGAAGACAACACCAGAGGCAGGGCTCAAGGTGCCTTTCGCTATCCCCTCATCGCTCATGCCGACCGGAAGGCCACACAGACACAGTGTGCCCCATGGTGATCAGCCCCACCCCCAGCAGCCTATTACAATATTTCTTTCATTCCCTTCCAATATTCTCTGAGAAGTATCTGAGAAGAGGCAAGTGTTTGTGCTGTTATAGTTGTATGATATTTCACCACCCTATTGGCAGTTCAGCTCCCTTATATGGGCCTGTGCCTTACCCTGCTACCTCAACCAACATATGAGCCTGTGTATATGTCATGCTCTGAGTCACCATCAGTCCTACAGGTAACTCTGACCCACACACTGCTCCTGACCACGTTTGATGTTCCACATGTGCTTTGATGATATCAAGTAATAAAGGATCCTATTAAAATTCATGTGTGTTATTTGGTATAAATCATACATGGAAAGATGACCAGTCATAAAGATGGCATCCCATTAATATTTGTATTGGTATCAACAAACATTTCAATGCCTGCCACCAACCCTAACAGAGCTGAACATAAGACAAATGTGTTTGGGAAGGGACCAAGGGGCTGGTGTGAGGGACACCTTATCACTGGATTCCGGGGAGCCAGGGAGCTAGTAGTCGTGACAGGAGGTCAGCAGGAAGCGCGGGAAACAAGAAAAAGGGCTAATTAAAAA
This sequence comes from Aselliscus stoliczkanus, assembly GCA_033961575.1. Classification (NCBI taxonomy): domain Eukaryota; kingdom Metazoa; phylum Chordata; class Mammalia; order Chiroptera; family Hipposideridae; genus Aselliscus; species Aselliscus stoliczkanus. The sequence continues at coordinate 109,183,946 of CM066728.1, forward strand.
CTGGATGAGTGCTGATGACAAATTCTGGAGGACTGAGTCCATGGGGGGGCTAAGCAGGATACATTTGTTATTAATACCTTTGTAGGTCCAAATTCGATAAAATTCTTATTCCTTCAGCACTTCTTCACCTTGCTACAATAAAATAACAGGTTTTTACATGAAAAACAATTAGTCTGATTTTAGTATCCATCCATGCATTTTAGGTAGGATTTATGAAGACACTGTGTAAATGCTTTACACAAGAGTTTGAGGAATATGAAAAATAATTCTAAGATGCAGTATTTCACAATTGGGTCACAGCCTCTATTTTTCAGGGGGAAAAAGTTCAACTCTCCACATGGGTACTTTTCCACTTGAACAGGGCCACTTTGTTGGTTCATATTTAAGAGAGCTAGCAGGATAGATTTTCTTTCTCCCACATCATCACACATTGGAAGACTGAAGTATAAACAGGATTTCTCACCTGTAATATTTTAAGACAACTGTACGTGCACTTTCCCATTTTCCATAAAGTTCTTCCCAGGAAAGGTGGATCTGAGGTGTCCTGTGGCAAATTAGGATTCACTGGGCCATGGATGTTTCAGGTAATTGGAGAAGGTAATTGTGTTTATCTGCCCCTTCCCACTGAGAGGTATTTATGTTTATCTTTTCTGTCTGTCCTTGACAAGGCCGCTGGGGAGGGAGGTGATTCCTAGCGCCTACCACCCACCAGGGCAACTTTCCTTATGGCTCCAGGGTTGTGTGAAGACCAGCCCTGCCAACCAGAAAACTTATCAGACACTCAGGAGTCTAATGGCTGGCCTCAGAGAGGCCTTGGCCTTCTGGTTATCTCACTTTCAAGACGCCCAGTGGCCCCGGGCAATAGGACGGTGCCGCCTACAGCTGGCAGCTCCCTGCAGGTGCAGGTCTCTTCCGGCCCTGACAAGAAGGAGCTGCTTTTTCTCCTAATTTCAGTGGCTGTGGGTGCTGCCTCTTTGAGCCTCAGTGGGGAGCAATGGATGGCAAACAGGCTGGCCCTTGTCTACTGATACTCATTCCTCTAAGATTCCTTGGGAAAAATAGCAAGTATCTCAAGATTGCAGACTGTTCATGATGAGCAAGCCACTGAGCTGTGCAGGCCTGATGGGAAGTTTCTCTTTTGTGGACGCGACTGTCCCCTCGGGCAGCTGCAGGCTACTCCCGGGCCCATCCCGAGGAGGCCAGGGTTTCCCTTTTCCCACTTTCCTCCACTAACCCTCACAGTCCAAACATGTTCCCATTCCCTTTATGTTCCCTTCTCTCAACAATAAGAAAAAGTGTTGTAAAAAGTAAGAGAGAAGGGCATGGAGTGGAACATCACCCAATCCGCTGCTGCTACCCCCACATTCTTTACCTAACTTGACGTGTGCACATGCACAGAGACACACATGCACACACACATCACGCACACACACATGCATACACACACACACTCACACACATGCGTGCGCACACACGCACACACACAAGCACACACACATTCACGCGCACATGCACACACATGCATGTGTACACGTGAACATAGGCACACATATGCACACACGTGTGCGTGCATACCTATGCACACATGAACACACGTACACATGAGCACATGCACACATGTGCATATGCATGTGCTCACATGCACACACAGGCCTTTTGTTTTCATCAGCAAAGGAAAACATACTAAACCAGAAAAAGGAGCCTTGGACATTTTTGGTTCTATTTATTTCTTCATGAAATCAGAAAAGGTAGAAAATAAATAAAATCTCCCTATACAGCTCTTTCCTCCAAAGACATGTTCTCAAAAAAATCACAACTCAGAGCTATAAATACAAGTACAGTATATCCTCCCTTCTGGAAAGTGCACGTATACCAGCTGATGTTTTAAATGACAGCACACAGCTCTTTGCTTCTTATCTTTATGTTTGGCAAGCCTTCATTTTATGTGATGGCTGTGTTGGTTGTGTCCACATCACTGTATAGCTAATCAATCATTAAATCACAGTTAAGAGATCATTATATTGGGTAATTATCCCAACTCACAAACATATCGTAGATGTACCAGGGTTTGACATGTTCACTTCCTGTGGGTTGACTCATTTGCTTCCCAGCCTTTTTTATCACATAATGCTCCATATAAAAGTGTTCATTGGAGTGTTTTCAAAACCTAAATTACACTATTCATATGGACCAAATTTATAATAGCATACGTTCTTCAATTCCACTCCTGATGAAAATCTGATTACTCAAAACCAGAGAACATAAAAAGCCATTAAAGGAAAAGCCTCTATGGAGATATCAAGTGCATACGTGCATCCATTTGCTTCTGGAAACCTAATATTTCTTAGTGGAAAGTCATTATATTTAAGTTTTGAATTATTTTTACATAAGTCATGTTGAATATATAGCCTACCCAAGATTATTTTCTCTAATCACATTGTCCAAAAGACATTATTCATAGTGAGAACATTTACAATAATAATGATAATAATAACAAAACTGAGAAACATGAAGGAAAATAATGGGTTCTTCATTATGAAACCATTATGCTTAGTACTTGATAGGATCGTATTATAAGCTAGAAGCCTTTGCTTGACCTATTAAGATTTTAAATATGTAATTATTTTCATAAACTATTATATCTCTCCCATTTTCCCTAACAATGAGGGAAATCATTTTCTGTGGAAATTGTTATTTTTACATGAAAAAAAGCATACATACCTGAAGACAGGAAGTGAAAAAAATAAAGGCTGATCAAAGTGACCTTTATTCTAACACTCTGATTAATACAGGAGATCTGAATCCATGAATCTCATTTTCCCATCCATAAAGTAAGGATACTAATACTTTCTTCATATACTTGTTGGATAGAATAAGATAGTGCAGGAAACGTATTCTATGTTCTTCACAGTTCATCGTACTCCAGGCACCTCTTAGCAGAAACAGACCCTAATGGCTGAATCTAGTGTGGGAGTTTAAGTTTTCTTCTGAACGAGATTTTTAAAGTTCATATGTATTACTTTGATAACCATAAAAAGTTGGCATACTTTCATTTTAAAATACACATTCACAAACAAAAATAATTATTATGATGATTAACATTAAAAATTCCAATTTAAAAACAGACATAGATCAATTGAACAGAATAGAGAGCCAAGAAATAGTCAACTAATCCTTGACAAGTGCACCAAGAATACAAAATGGGGAAAAGACAATTCCTTCAACAAATGGCGCTGGGAAAACTGGGTATAACATCCTAAAGAATGAAATCAGACCCTTCTTGTACACCATACACAAAAATCAACTAAAAATGGATTAAAGTTTTAAACTAAGACCTGAAACTGTAAAATTCCTAGAAGAAAAAATAGGGTAAAAACTTCAGGTGTTGCCAGTGAGTTTTTGGATATAACATAAAAAGCACCAGCAACAGAAGTAAAATTAGACAGGTGGGACTACATCACACTACAAAGTTCTGCACAACAAGAAAACAAGTAAAAGAGGCAACCTACAGAATGGGGGAAAATATTTGCAAACCATATATCTGATAAGAACTCAATCTCCAAAAGGTACTTCTCTAACTCAATAGCGAAAAATAAATAAATATATAACTTAATTTTTAAAAGGAAGCAAAGAACTTGTATAGATATTTCTCCAAAGAGGACCTACAAATGGCCAAGAGGCATATGAAAAGATGCTCACCATCACTAATCATCAGAGAAATGCAAAGTAAAACCACAATAAGATAACACCTCACACCTGTTAGGATGGCTAGTATCAAATAAGTGTTGGCGAGGATGTGGAGAAACAGGAATTCTTGTATACTGTTGGTGCGGATGTGAAATGGCGTAGCCACTATGAAAAATGACATGGAGGTTCCTCAAAGAGTTAAAATAAAATTACCATATTATCCAGGAATCTCATTTCTGAATATATATCCAAAAGAACCAAAGTCAGGATCTCAAAGAGCTGTATGACTCCCATGTTCATTGCAGCATTATTCACAATAACCAAGATGGGGAAACAACCTAAATGTGCAACAACATCTTAATGGACAAGTAGTATGAAATGTGACATTATTTCACATTGGAAAAGAAGGAAATTGTGCCAAATGGGACAATACTGATGAACTTGGCGCACATTATACTAAGTGAAATAATCCAGTGACAGAGGACAAATACTGCATGGTTCCACTTAGATGAGTCCCCTAAACTAGTCAAACTCATTGAAACAGAGTAGAATGGTGGTTACCAGGACTTGTGGAGGAGGGAGAAATGTGGAATTGCTGTTCCATTGATATAAACTTTGAATCACGCAAGATGAGTAAGCTCTACAGATCTGCTGTACAACTTGGGCCTGTAGCTAACATTACTACTGTACACTTAAACATTTGCTGAGAGGGTAGATCTCATGTTAAGTGTTCTTACAGTTAATTAACCAATCAACCCATCAATCAATCTACACATCCCTAGGGTTCTGATTTCTCTGTCCATGGTTCTGAACAAGAAAAATCCTTTGTTTATGAAAACTATGACCTACTCTCAGATGCATAGTTGTCAATCCAAACCAAATATTTTGATTATAAACTACCTAATCTGTACATAAGGTCCTTAGGTTCATGAATTTTATATTAAGAGGGCTCTTTTAGTCCTGTCTATATGCCAAAGGTTATCTCAACTGCTGTGATTTCGCTGCTGAGGATTTATGCCTCTCTGAGCCCAAGAAAGGGTGAGCACAGTGGTTAACAATGTAAATTCAGGAGACAAAAGGCCCCGGAAAGATCGCAAATAAGTTACTTAACACCCTCATATGTACAATTTACAAAATAATAGTGTTATAGCCTAAATACTCTGATCATTAAATAAAATCACCCATGATAAAATCAACATCAATGTGTTCTATGCCTTTTCTGACACATGGTAAGTTCTCAGTAAATATTGAGTTCCCAAGTGCCTCCTGGGAAAGAATTGTATTAAGCACACACCTGCCCTTCCCTGCACCTCTGAGTTGTATGCACCAAGGATGCAATGGAATAACAATGGTCCATATGAAAACCACAAAGGGGCTGGTGCTGTCAGGACAAGCCGTGGACAGCAAGTTGTCCTTGTGATATTCTCAGCCCCCCAAATTCCAGGGTAGTAATTTGTCATGGTGCCCTTTCTGCTCCAAACAGATACATTCCCCCCACCCCACCCCCACCCCCTACACACACACACACACACACACACACACACACACACAGATTATTGAATGAGCCTTAGATGAAAGGACACAAAGAAACCTGATTAATCAATTGTGCTTCTAATCCTGAGTTTGGAAGGATAAAATGGGAGTCCTTGAGAGTCACATGTGATTCAAACTAGCTTTCCAGTTGACAGCACAGCCTGAGCCTGTAATGCAGAGTGACTTTAGCTTGATGGCCCTCTGTGCCCTACATCTTGGAAATTCTAAGTGATGTGGCCATGGGAACCAACAGCTGGTGGAAGTCCAGAGGAATCCCACCATCTGTGACTCTGTGACCCACATCTATCCTTGCATTTTCCCAGGTTTGTCTCCCAGGTGGAGCCTCTCCCATGTCCTAGGAGCCTGAGCCTGATCGTGGCCGAGCCCTAGGGCTCAAGCTCTCCCTCACCTGGGCAGCCTGGCCTTCAGACCAAGGCTTACCTCTTGGGCTCTCTGTCTTTACATGGTGATAATTAGTATTGAACTGCACTTTATCTTTTCTCCACCTCAGTTAAGGCAAATTGGATTGTTCTTGTCACACTTCTGAAATCTGAAACACTCTCTGGGGTGACTTTAATAATCTTTTGCCACTTATTTGAAAGCAATAATTCTTAATTTTCAAAGGAGAGAGAAAATGAATGTAACAGTTCCATAAAATAGGCAAAAGTGAAATCCTGTTATAGCCTAATTACCGACAAACATTAATCAGGAAAATGGCCAAGGGTTTTTTCTGGTGACTTTTTAAGTGTTTAAGAAAAACTGACTCAGAAAGTTATGTTCAAGAATATAAATACAATGACAAAGGCCCATGGGAACTGATGACATTTTCAAAGTCATCAATAGGGGTCTAAGAAAAAAATCCAGGAACCAATTCTTTGCCACTCTGTAGGACCTAGGCCTCTGTCAGCCCTTCGGTCTCCACTTTCATGGTTTTCTCCATGGATGTCTATTATTCAAAGAAGCTCAGCCCTTTCCCATCTCAGAGGCTTTGCATGTGTGGTACCCCGTGCTTGGGATCCTTTGTTCCACACTCCTCACATCTCCTTAGCCTGCAGAGCTCAGGATCAATGTTTCGTCTCTCTTCTGCAGAGAGCTTGATGTCTGTTCTATTCAAGCAGCCCTCAGCCAGCTCCAGTTACTTTCTAGCACCTCCCCTTGCATGTTTTCCTCTCATCTTTAGCCACAAAAGGTGACAATATTACATATTTATTTTCAATTCTATAATTATGATCCTAAGGAACTTAACTTACCCCAATTTTTTCCAATCACGTGTTATAACAAATGTACAAAAATTCTATGCACTATCCACACTTACTCACTAACACAAACTCTAATTGCACAGCACAGAACCTCTGTGGTAGTCACATAACTGACCCCAAGTTCTGCTCATTGCCCTGAGCCCTGCACCCTACCACCCATGCCCTTTGCAATGTGACATTGCAGCTACAGGACTCCCATGAGAGGGACAGGTCTATTTCTCCGTCTCTTGAAGCCAGGCTGACCCTCGGGTGGTGTGGCTGACGGAGTGCAATTTTACACCAGTTACTTTTGCAACTTCGACTCTCACTCTGGACACTGCCAACTAGACAAGCCTGGATGGCATTTGAATTCAACAACTTGGAATTACCAATCTTCTATATTAAGGTCATGTTTAATGGCTGATGGAAATCCAAAGCTAAAACTACCGCCCATGAGGGACTTCCAGTCAATGGTGGAAGAAATAGTCATGAAAACTCTAGCCTTCCGGACAACCTTCCCTGATCCCTCACAAGTTTACTCTTGGGGCCTGTCCTGGACTAAATTTTGTCCCCTTGAAATTCATGTAAAAGTCCTCACCTCCAGGGCCTCAGAATGTGACTGTATTTTGAGTTAGAGTCTTTATGTGATAGTTAAGTTAAAATGAGGTCACTAGAGCGGGCCCTCATCCAATCTGACTGGTGTCCGTACAAGCAGAGGGCATTAGGGCACAGACAGGCACAGAGGAAAGATCATGGGAGCACAGAGAGAAGGCCGCCATCTACACGCCAAGGAGAGGGACCTCAGAAGAAACCAACCTGGCCAACACCCTGACCTCAGACTTCCAGCCTCCATCTGTCAGAGAATAAACGGCTGTTGTTCAAGCTGCGCAGTGTGTGGTGCCTTGTTTGGGCAGCTCTGGGGACTAGCGCCAGAGTCACACGTGTGCTTCTGGACCCGCCTTTTTCTTACTGTGCAGTAAGCATGTGTGGGCTCCCAAATCCCCCCTTTTCAGGAAGGCTTTCAGGGAGAGCCTTCATCCTGCCCGTTTTTCTCTCCGTGGGACCGAGCAGTCTCCGGCGTCTCCACTCGGACTTTGGCAGCACTGCCTTCAGGGCCGACATTCACACTCATTTTGCACAAAAATACTATGCTGTTCGTTATAGTTCTGGGTCCCAGCTGGGGTCTGTGTCTGTTATCTGGGCACCTACAGCTCTGCCCTGTGTGCCCCTCTCATGCCCGGTCATGGTGGAGGCATGGTGCCCCCCTCAGCAGTGACTGATCGCAGACTGGACAGCACACAACTCCACCACAGTTTTCAAAGCGAAAAGGCGCCTGAAGCAGGGTTCCTCCCTCAGAACTGGGCTAAGCAACAAGTTTTGTAATCAGAGATCTAGTTTAGTAACAGAAAGATCATCCAGCCCTAGGAAGTACCTGGTCTGGTTATGTAACGGCCTGGGATGACTGCAGTGAGGTAAAAACGAGAGCGAGCACAGAGCCTAAAGCTTCCCGACAGTCAGGTGACGCCCGCAAACCCGATAGTCACTCGTACCTCCTGGCGCTGCTGACCCTTCACATCGCTGGCCCATGTCTGTCTGCCCGTCAAGCACAGAAGGGGACAATGACAATATTCAATGCCACCATCATGCCTCAGCAACCTATTAGAGGAATGATCATTTGTTTGGAAGCAGCAGCAGGGAGAGAGCGCACCTGGCTGCATGAGAGGTATCAGGTAGTATGGCTTCTATTCTCTTAGCTCGTGACTGTGGTCTGAAAAGGGCAACAAAACATGTATTGGAAATAGGAAGCCACCCATGGTTCCATATCTGAGGAAAGTTCTCCGAGATTTGGTGAGGACAGCAAACACGTAAGACTGGGTGCATGTGTGGGTGTTTGGATCTGAGGTAGCCCTCAGAGAGAGAATTTTGAAGGCCATTTAACCAGCCAGCCTCAGGCCTCCCCAGATATTCTTTCTGAACTCATGCCTACTCTTACCCATGTCCACTTATTTAATCAGCCTGTGTTTCTTTAGTTTTGTTTTCAGCATTTCCTTCCCATGCTGACAATTGTTTTTCCTCTATTACTTGCGTAAGTTTACCCCAAGTTTTCATACATATTCATTCCACGCCCACTGGACCTGCCTTCCTCACGGAGTCACCTGTCATCCCTCATGTGCTGTTATTGTCGCTTCTTGTGTTTTATATGGCATGTGGTGCATTGTATTCTGCAGTGAGACATCAGGACAGATGGAAAGTAGGCTCTGCACACCTATTTCAGAACAGGAAAAGTTGACTATACCCTTGGAAACTAAGGATTATTGTTTACCACATTCTGCTGTTCATGGATGTACTGCAGGTCAGGGGATGAAGGCAAACATTAAGAAATTAACATAAACTGAGATTTCTTACATTGTCTATAGTTTGAAAGTATATTGTGGATGAAAAAGGAGCCAAATACTAAACCTGACACACTCAGGGGAGGCCCGCATTGTGGGTCTTACAAACTGAGACCAAAAATAACCACACAAGGTGGTCTGGACATAAAAATGCCTAAGTAAAAGCAGGTCATGGTGGGTAGTCCCATCGTAAGCCTGTAGCTTCCTCATAGAGGCCAAGCTTTACCCAAAGTGAGCCTGTCCATTGTCTCCGTGCATCTAAGATAACACACCGCTGTAATGTCAGAGTCACTTTCCTTTCCAGATACCTCCAGGGCACTCCCACAGGCCTCAGAGCACAAGACTCCTCACAGTAGAACTCCTCCCTGTTATCTCGTTGCCATGTGACATCTCTGTGCACTGAGATGCTAACTGCCCTGCACTCACCGGTGGGAAAACCATACGTGCCCTCCCTTTTAATTTTTATCCAGTCCCAGAGATTTCCCCAGTTTGCTTTCTCCCGCCCCCTTAACCTATCCATAATGCATTCCTCCTTAAGTCTCCTCCTTTGATTCTAATGTGTAAAATAAGTGGCAGAACTGCCAATCTCAATCTGTTGAGATTTTGCTTCCTGGAAAGTGTTATCAGTGTGGCTCAAATAAACTCTTATTAAGAGTTTTCTTAGCCTGGATGTTCTTTCATCTATAGTGTATATGCCATGTACATGTAGACCATACATATATACATAGTTCATTTACATATGCATAGACCATTTATCTACGCATAGACTGTGTATACATGTGCAGACCATGTATATATGCATACTTAATTTACATATGCATAGGCCTTGTATATATGCATAGGCCATGTATATATGTGTAGACCATGTATATATGCATAGTTTATTTACATATGCATAGACTGTGTATATACTCATAGACCATGAATATATACACCTAAGTCATATATATTAAAGGAGCAGCAGGACCTTTCACTCACAGAGATGAAGAGTTTAAGGAAGATCATCATTCCAGATGAGAACTACTGAAAGGCCTAAAATTAAGAGTACATTACATAAAAATGTTTTCCTTCCTTGGCATCTTAAAAGGAAGAACGATCTGCACAGGTTGATCAGCATCTGACAAAAAAGAACAAAAGAACAGCTGGAGACTGAACCGAGTGACTGCGTATGAGTCTACAGTCCACAGGCATCAGAGAGGCCACCTGGATTCAAGGGAGAAGCACAGCAGTGAGTCGGCTCCCCTGGGCTCCAGCCTGGCATTTATGCTCCTTGAATGTGAACTTTCCCCATAGTCTAAAATGGGGGAAAAAAATCTGCTGCTCTCTTACTTTCTAACACATCATTTACAGAAAGACATTTAACTGTTAAGAAAAGATAAACTCCTATAGGCTACAGGTCTAAGAAAATATCATTGTCATACAAAGTGCTAACTTGTAGGTTAGTCAAAGCATTTTCCCCAAAAAATTCAAAAGAAAGAACAAAAATTACCTACTGAAGAAGGACTTTACGAACCAAATACGTTTTCCAGGTTTATTCATGTTTGCATTGATACTGATGCAAAGAAACTTGGTGTATCTTGTAAGCAATTAATATAAGAATTATTTCCTTTCTTACTGCCCAATCCTGTCCACGGTGTTTTAAGCAGTAAAAACAACATCCAATTTATAGACTTCCAGTTGGACCATTTTATAAATAGCAAACTATAAGCTCAGAAAATTGCTGTCAAAAATATCAAGTGTAGGACAAAGAGGATGGCTGAGTACAGGGGAGGTCTTACTTTTCCATCTAAGGAAAAAAATTTCTACTTATAAATTGGTTTTTCACAAAGTACTTACATAAAAAAAATAAAATTGCACATTCCTTTCCTAAATAGATCTATGACTAAGCTAAATATAGAATCTTGTGACAAGAGAAAGATTTTACAAATGTTAAAATTAGCCTTTGTGTTTTAAGAGTACGTGGTTTGTTGTTTGACTGAAGTTAGCATGGCATTCATTCATTCTAGGTGCCCCAGGAAGAACATGAAATGCAGATTTATGGTGGAGCATTTTGTAGCCTGTGGTAAGGCTCACCTGCTCCCAGGTGCAGAACCTGTGGAGAAAGCCCTCCCTGGCTAACTCCGGGCAGTGGGAAAAGGCACTGATTTCTTTCTATTCTGCTCGGGCCGGTCTTTTCTCAGTTGTAGTGCATGCCCCTGAGTATTGAAAATCCCATTCCGCTAACTGATCCAATTGTTTCAAACAACCTGATGCCTATTTATCTACACTGGAAGCATCCAAATAAGATTTGACCCCTTTGAGCCATTAAAAAGAAAAGAAAACAAGATACAATCCTTAAATTTCCGGCTCTCCAACCTTTCGAGTAACATTTAATAAGGGCAGCAAATTCCAGAAAATAACCAAACTGCTTTATGTTAAACTGGTTCCAGCCACAGGATTGTATCTTCTCAACAGTGCTCAAGGCTTATCACCCCAAACACCGCAGGGCCACACCGCATTCTCTCGGCTCTTTCTCTTTAACCGCATTGAAAAATTCCCAGACCTTCATCAGGGTCTATTACTCACGACTCCTCCTTCCCAATCACCTCTCCATCTTTCTGACTCATTCCAATATTCCGTGAAGACTTTAATGTCTGGCTCATACTCATGTTTTTCTCCCCCAGTACAATCATTTTCCTGTCACTTCAATGCCACTTAGAAAGCCCCTCCAATATGCTTGCCTCTGAGTTTCCTTTTTTTTCACTTTTTTGGCTCCCATGGCCTTCTTCTCCATTTTATCACAGTGAATGGTTTGCATACTCACATCCTCAATCTTGTTATCACTTGGAAATTCTTCACATCTGAAAACAGGAACTTCAGGATATCACAAACCCAGCTTTCCTCTTGTCCTCTTTTCCTCCCATGGCATTTTTTTTTACTCTTAGACAGCTAATCATTTAACTCCTTTTGCTTTTACTTTCTTTCTTATCCCACCTATACCCCACAGTGTGGGTACCCTCAGCTGATTCTTTCATGCTCCTTTGCTGAATTTGCCTAGCAAATGCTGCAGTCGACCTCTTATAGCCTACTCATGGAGCTGACCCCTATGGCAAATGCACTCCACCTCCGATGCTGTGTGTCCGATCAGTTCTCCTACTTCCTGGAGATAACTCCCTCCCCCACTTCATTTGCGGACTCATAACCCTTATCTTCTTTTCCAAATTAATGAATTCATAAACATATTCATTCATCTAGTAGCCTATCTATTTTTTCATCTTGTCTCCCATTTACTCAGCCATTTATTCAAAAGTGTTTATTAAATGTCTACAATGTGTTAAATAGTATATTAGGCAATGGGGTAAAATGATATTATAAAATTTATTAATTGAATATGTATCACTCTTAAAATAAGCAAGGTAGGATGTATCAGTCAGAGTTCTCCAAAATAACCAAACTGAGAGGAGATATATGTATTTATTTTTGAGAATTGACTCATGTGATTGTAGAGGCTGGTGTGTCCAAAATTTGCAGGGCAGGCCAGCAGACTGGAAACCCAGGAGAGATTTCTATGTTACAGTCTTTAGGTAGAATTCCTTCTTCTTCAGGAAGCCTCAATTTCTGCTCTTAAGACCTTCAATTAATTGGATGAGACTCACCCACATTATCCAGAGTAATCTCCTTTACTTAAGGTCCACTGACTATAGATATTAATAACATCAACAAAATACCTTCACAGCAACATCTATGACAAGTGTTTGACCTAACCATTGGGTGTCAGAGCCTAATCAAATTGACACATACAATTTAACTATCACAGGGTGTTATCAACTGAACTGCATCTGTCCCACATTCATTTGTTGAAACTCTAATTCCCAGTGTGACTGCATTGAGAGACAGGGCCTATAGGGAGATAGTAGGTTCAATGAGGTCATGAGGATGAGGCCTCAATGGGATAGAACTGCTGTCCATGTAAGAGAAAGTTACACTAGAGATCTCTTTCCACACGCACACAGAGAAGAGACCATGTGAGGACACAGTGAGCAGTGACCATTCGCAAGCCAAGCAGTGAGCTTTCACCAGGACCCATTTCTGAGGCACCCTGAGCCTGGACTTCCAGCCTCCAGAATGTAAGAACAAAAATTTCTGTTGTTTAATCCACATAGCCTGTGGCATTTTGTTATATCAACTGTGCAGACTGATATGCAGGGTATTATTGAAAAAGAAAAAGAGAGAGAGGAGAGGCAACCTATTAAAGAAAATGATTGGTAAAATGTTAATTTTCAAACCTGGCTGTATATCAGGCCACCACCTTGGGAGCATTTACAGGTAGAGTCCCCAAGCCTGGAGACTCTCATTCAGCAGTCTGGGAATAAGGAACAGTTGCGGTTCCCAGAAAATGTATACCCACACCCCCACTGTTTAGAGCCGTGGTCTACAAAGCAGATACACAGCAGACAGGGTTGGTGAGTTGTGATAACCATGCCTTCTGTTGCCACAGGGAAAATATCCCTTAGAGTTCCTGTTCTTGCCCCAGGCCTCTGAGGTAGACAATAAGGCCTGACGAGTCTTCCAATGCAAACACAGTGTGTAGAACCCGTACTAGAAGCTACTGTTCCCCCTGAGCCCCACTACCGGAGGATAATGGGAGAAAAGGTCCACAAAACCACAAAGACGAAGCCAAGAGAAGGGGACACAACAGTGAATGAAAGATGGCAACACAACTGGGGAGATGGAGAGCAGATGGGTGAGTGGTACGGATTTAGCAGAATGGAGACTGTGTAAGTTAAGTGCCTGCAGCGGGGGAACCAAAGACGTTCGTTAGGTTGTGTCATAGAATGAGGAAGGCCCAGGAACATGGTGACCTTCCCATGGAGGAGTATCTGATATCGTCTGTGGGAGAAGCAGAGCCCCCTCTCCAGACAAACGCTGGCGTTTTCTTTCTGGAAAGGGTGAACCACAGATTGTAAACTCAGGGGCATCGGGCCCAGCCCGGGGCAGGTTGCCTTCCTGAAGACAGAGCGGAAGTCCCGAGCAGCAGGCTTCGATGGGACCTGCTGAGGAGGTGGGAATCTCCTATATCTGAGCCGCCCAGCCATTCGGGAACGAGTTCTGAACAGTGAGCCCTTGGGATGTGTCTAGGCAACTAAGGAAGTAACAATTTTTTTCATTGTAATTCATTGACAACAAGACACAGCACAGCACACAGGACAGAATGGTGAATTCCTCCTGGGAAAACTGACCAGCTCAGGAAGACAGGTCTAGAGACAAACATTTGTGGGTTCTCCAGTGAAACCATGAGACCTCTATCGGACAGCCCCACGGAGAAAGGCACTCATTCTGTCGCACAGTGTGTCTAATCAGGTTTTTGCTAACTCCCTTCCAAAATAAAAGTGGGCAACTAAGCACCATCATCCATCTGAGGACGGCCTCAACATGTAAGGGCAAGACCAAGATCAAGAACTTGTTTTGTTTTGTTTTTAAAGTTGGCGGGAAGCCAACAAAGGGTATTCACAAAAAACTAATGGAGTAGAGAGAGCATCAAACTTAAAATTTGCACACAGGGATAATCTCAGACAGAAAAGAAAAGAAAAGAAAAGGCAGTGCATCCATGAAAGGAGAAGATGCGTGATGGTTATCACAGCAGAGCCACCACAAAGGCAGGGGAAATTAAAAACCAAGCGAGAGAACATTCAGAGGAGTTAGAGGCGAGGCAGGCGGAGGAAATCTCCCCATGAAGGGCTCGACCAACGCCAAGCACAGACGCTGCGCAGGAAGAGGCCACCTCCAGGAAGCCAGGGGGCTCTCAACCTGGTATGTTCCCTTGAAATTCATGGAACTCCCCCGGGCACTGTGGCTTCCCACTGGCTGCACAATTGCTCAGGCGCAGTGCGGAAGCAGGAGAGGCTGAGAAAGTGTGCCTGGCATCTGGATTTTATGTAGAACATGGAGCCACTTAGCCTGGAGCCCCAGCACTGCAGGGCCCCTGGGAAAGGCTCCCACCTGCGTCCCTGTGGCCTGACAGCACCCCATCTCAGGACGGCCTAAGTGGCTGGGTTTCCACAAAGCGCCTCATGAGGTAGGCGTGTGACAATAAAAGCTTTCCAATTTAGAGCAGCTTCACACAAACATTTATTTAGAACAAGGAGATAATGAGTGATTATTTTCACTTCTAGAAGACCACAGCTGTTGTTCATTAGAGAACGTCAATCAGAAACAGCTCTTCCATGCATATGAGCTCGTTTTCAAGGATTCTCAGAGACTCGGTTAAGCAAAACTGAAGGACTTCTTCAGAACCCAATTCTGCAATCCCTTCTGCAGGAAGCCTTCGAAGGGGATGTGGAGGCTGGTATGAGCCCCACTGAGAGACTTCAGTTGAACCAAACGCTGGCTCAGTAAAAAGAACCTCTTCATTTAAGTACCTTGCAATCAATAGAATGTTTTTCTAATTGATTTTTGCCCCAGGTTTGCTTTTTGTAAAATGTGAATCAAGTCAAGTAAAAAACTTCCACATTTTAAAATCCAAATAAAACCACGACATAGATTACATTCCTGAATTAGGCTTGTAGCCAGTGTCTCCAACATCATCAACACAGGTTAATATTTAGAGAAGTGGCAGATCTGAGTTCCAATCCCAACTCTAATGCTTTCTAGCTCTATGGCCTTGAATGAACCACTTAACCTGTCTGAGCCTGGGTACCCTCCTTGATACCTGTGGTATTGTTCTGTAAACTGAAAAGCATCATTGACATGAAGATGTTAGTTATTGAATAGAAGCCAGAGTCCAAAAAAGTCTTGTGTGCACCCTAGCAGTGTGATCTATCAATATTAACCAAGATTTACAAACAAAATCTCATAGACAGACAACAGTTGAGTGGTAACCAGAGGCTAAGGGATGGGGGAGGGGGCTACAAGAAGGTAAAGGGGGTCAAATATATGGTGGTGGAAGGAGAACTGACTCTGGGTGCTGAACACACAATGCCATATACAGATGTTGTACACTTGAAACCTACATAATGTTACAAACCAGTGTTACTCCAATAAATTTAATAAAAATTATTTTTTAAAACACCTTAAAAAAAGATTTAGCGGTCCAAATAAAAGCTCATGAGTCACTCATTTAACTCAATACATTATATTCAACACAGCACAGTTACTACCCTCTCCAAAAGATAGTCATCAATATCTGTATTCCATTTCCCTGCTTATTGAAGCTTCACAGAAAATTGCTGTTGGTGTTTCACATAAAATGAACAAAAAAGCCTCTTTTCCCAGTTAGTTACATAAAGATCACACCCTTATCTCAATGCACACATGCACATCCAGTCACTCACATCCCTAGGACACTTCACCACGGAATGCTATGGATGTTATGGATTCTGCCTGCTGGTGACGAGTTCAAGGACTTGTTGAACTAAGGAAACTATTATTCATTTCCCCCATTGGTGTTCCTTGAAACCTACAATAATGCACTGACAAATTTTTGAGGTGATCCCTGTTGCAAAGTGAAATGCAAATTAAATGCATTTGTCATTTAACATCTTCTACAATATTCTTAACAAGTGTCACGAAAGGCCCCACAGAGTGTGGCACAAAGAGAGAAGTGGGGGCAGAGCTCTGAGAAGGGTGGGGCCTGAATTCACAGTTAGGGCCTTAATGACTCTTGAATTTAGATTCCTCAAGTCACTGTTCTTGGAGGCCACTTTCAGAAAGGAGGTCTAAGGAACTTCATGGTGAGCCTCCTGTGGACAGAGACAAATCCCTACCCCATTCTGGACATCAAAAACCTCCCACTTGATGCCCCAAAGTATGTCTCAGACTTTGATGACAAAGATCACCTAGGACAGTGCTTCTCAAACTCTGATCCCAAGCCGAAGAAGGTTTTACTAAAATGTGGGTTCTTATTTAGTAGGTCTGGGTTGGGGCTCATGAGTCTCCATTTCTAACAAGCTCCCAGGTGGCATCCATGCTTCTGATCCAGGGGCCATAATTAGTGTAGCCAAAGTTTGCAAATTGTAGATTCATCAACGTTTTGTTATTGGTATTTGTTATTATCAAGAAAATCAAGAAAGACTGGATACCTGCTTCACACATAATAATTGCTAAATAGGTGCTTATTGAAGGATGGATGGATGGATGATGAATAGATGAATGTTATAGGATGGATGGATGAATGGCTAGATGAATGGATGAATAAAGTGAGTGAATAAACTAATAAGTAAAATAATACAATAACCTTTCCAAATGTTAGCTCTCATTCTATAAGATGGAAGACACTTGTCAGCTAACCTTTTCTAATTTTTTTTAACTTCCAGAATATAGGTCATTGTACGAAATAAAATACAAGAAGATATAATAATCTGTTAACAAAATCCTTGGGTCTGAAATTACTGCAAAGGTTGAAACTGGAAGTTGTGGGAAAGTGCAGCACAGCATTGTATCTAGTCTGCCAAACCAAGACATCAGGACCTGGGTTCTCTCTCTCTAAGCAGCTCTAGCCTTGGGCAAGTCAACTCTCCACACAAGGACTCAGCCTCCTCATCATTAAATTGCAGATGAAAACATTTACCATTTACCCTGAAGGGCTGTGGTGAGTATGGGGGGAGGAGAAGGGCGAGATGGCAGGAGGTGAGAGAAGAGAGGGAGAGGACAAATAACACAGGTTTGAGCTTTGGAGTCAGACAGACCTACATTCAGATCCCAGCCCTGCCACGGACCTCCTCTGTAAACTTAATTAATTTCTGAGCCTAACCACGCTCCAGTTTCCTCCAATGTAAAATGATGACAGTGACAATTGTGGATGCATGGTGGGCTTGTTGACATACATGTCACATGTAAGAGTTTATCATACTCTTTAGGAATTGATCAGTATACGATCCACATCTCCCGCCTTTAGCCTCATTGGTTATTTCTATAATGTTTACATTCACAGTAAGCTAAATTTTTATGAATATATTAGACCTCAAAGCATATTTCAACAGCATCTACACTGCCAATTTTGAAAAACTCACACTCTGAGGGCATATTTACTATTTTTCCAAAGCTAATAATCAAGCAATTCTAATTATCCAATACAAATATTAAAATGCTGATATAAGAAGCTTTCTCACCTCAGGCTTTGACAAAAATTATTTGTTTGACATATGGGACTCAGTGTTTAAAACCATCTGGTTTTACAAAATCCTCTTTTTTCTATTTGATTATCAAGAGAGAACATCCAATGTTCAGCATAGCCAGAGAGGCTTTCTCAATTCTTCAAGAACAAACCTTTTCTCTGAACGGTGCTCATCCACCAAGCTGTAAAGTTGAGTGTGCTCGGCAGCACTCTGTCATCCAGTGGAATGGCATAAGAGATACGGCCGAGCAGGCCCTCAAGGGACAGGTAAGTGACCTGGAGAAGTGGCCCAGGTGCCCCCGTCCTGCTACCCTGCCTTCTAACCACCGGCTTCTCAGAGGCAAGGACGCAAGGGAAGTAGTTTGCCAGGGCCCCGTTCTCCGGCCGGGGTCTCCCAGGCTCCGGCCGAGGCCCCTCCATTGCGCCATTCCATCTGGAATCCAGGGAGCAAAATAATGTTTAACCAGCTGGCCCTGACCCCAGTGACATCCCTGGAAGCACTCACAGCACCCCGCTTTACTGCGATCCGTCTCAGCAGAATTCTGCGTTCTCTCGGATTTTATATTTTCAGGTGTGTCAATAGCCTGGTCTATGAGTGGCCTTGAAATAGTTGCAAATAATAAGTATTAAAACTAAATTGTTGCGTGTCACTCCTTGGGTTTTTGTAATAAGTATTGGTCCGTGACCTCATTCTACAGGTCAGGATGAGAGAAACTTACGGTTACTGCACCAGCACCACTGCTTGTCCCCAGATGGTGATGGCCAGATTGATGCCACGGAGGACAGCAGAGAAGCAAATGTAGTGAAACGCTGCTGTGCTGTGCCTCTCACGTGGTGGAAAGAGGCTGTCTCTTTTATCCAGGTGCTAATCCCGTTCATGAGGGCTCTGCCCTCAGGACCTAATCACCTTCCAAAGCCCCACCTTCTGATACCAGCGCTTTAGAGGTTAGGATTTCTATACATATGACGGGGGTGGGAGGTGGGGCATAAATATTCAGTCCATTGCAGATACTGGCTAAAAGCAAGTAAGCAAAGGACATTTAAAAGAAGCTAACCTCTTTTATACTAAGGCTAAATTCAGTCTTATTACAAACAGTATGACATATTGAGTCAATCAGCATGATGACATTGATTTTATTTTACTTTTAAAGCACTTTAGTGAGGTATGATTGACATAAAAGGCTGTACATATTTAATGCATACAACTTGGTGAGTTTGGAGATAAATATATACCCATGAAACCATCACCAGAAATAATGCCATAAACATATTCATCATCTCCAAAAGTTTCCTCTTCATTATCTATCTGTTTATGTATTTATTTAACAGTAAAAACACTTAAGTAAAACATGAAAAGGCACTCAGTATAACTAATCATCAAGGAAATGCAAATTAAAACCACAGTGAGATATCATCTCACACCTGTTAGGGTGCCTATTAAAAAGTGGGGGGGCAAGGATGTAGAGAAAAGGGAACACTTGTACACTGTGGGTGGGAGTGTAAACCGGTGCAGCCTTTATGGAAAACAGTATGGAGAGTCCTCAAAAAGTTAAAACTAGAGCTACCATATGACCCAGCAATTCCTCCTCTGAGTATATATCCAAAGGAACGGAAATCATAATCCCCGAGATGCCTGCTCTCCCATGTTCATTGCAGCATTACTCACAATGGCCAAGATACAGAAGCAACTTAATTGTCCATTGATGGATGAATGGATGAAGAAAATGTGGTGGAAATGCACAAACGGAATATCATTCGGCCTTACAATAAGGAGGAAACCCTGCCATTTGTGACAACTTGGATGAACCTGGAGGACATTAAGCTAAGTGAGATAAGCCAGACTCAGAATGACAAATACTGCCTGCTCTCGCTGACATCAGGAATCTAGAATAGTCAGACTAGTCAAAGCAGGGAAGGGAATGGTGGTTGCCGGGCTGGGAGAGGGGCAAATGGGGGAGGCCGAAGCGTACATGGCATCAGTTAGACAAGACAAATAAATAAGTCCTAGCTGCCTGACGCACAGCACATTGCCTGCAGTTAATAACACTGCATTGTACACTTGAAAACTTGCTAAGAGGGTAGATATTGATTTTAGATAAAGGTTAGAAGAATTAAACAAAGCCTATCTCAATCTTTCTGTTGTCTGTGGTTTGGATCCATACTCTTAAAGGAAACCTCCCTTCACAATTTCAGAGCTATTTTCTGATAAACTATTATGTTGTGACGATTAGTAAAGTAAAAACATTCCATGATGACAAAAACAACAAAATACCCACAGACTATCTTAACAAGATATATGCAGGACATTTTTGGAAGAAAACTAGAAACATGTTTCCTAAAGGAAAAGAAAGATGACTTGGAGATATGTTGATAAGAAGCCTAACTGCTGTGAAGTTACTAATACGGGTCTTTTGAGTTAAATTAAAATCCCAATAGTATATTTCCACAGCATCACAAAATAAACTCAAACTTATTTTTAAAAAATTAACAAAGGTAGATAATTTAGAAGATATTGTAAGGTTAATGAAGGAAACTTTCCCTGCAAAATATTAATAGTGAATATAAAACTGCAATAAACAAAGCAGAGTAGAACTGGTAAAATATTGAGAGAAGTAATTTAAGAATGGTTGATTTCTGGGTAACTTGGATTTACACTTTAATTTTTTTTGTGATTTCTTCTTTTCCCATGATTGCATTGACCATAACTTTTTAAACACAAAATTATGAGCCGTGGTCTGAGTGCTTTTATGAGGATAGTATTAAAAATAAGTACTTATCTAAATCATCAATTTATTTACAGACAATAGTAAAGGAACCTCAAGAATATCAAATTACTCAAGTATTTTTAGACAGGAAGTTAATTTCAGATTATCTGTATTCAGCGTATCCACACTATAAAATTCGTGCTCATCAGAAAGCTAGAAATAATCCTGGTGATAAAAGGGCAGAGGTAAGGGAATTCCAACTAAATGTTGTATTAAATTATCTTTCTCACATTGGGAAGATGAGGACATTTTTAAAGAAAATTACAACTAACAATGAGAGAAATGTTTTTGTTTACATTAGAAATCTGACTTCCAGGACTATATTTTCAATATGTGAAGAAAGTATGTGAAATCATAAACAAAATTGAAGCTGTTTTAAGTTAAAACATGCAGACCGACAGTCATTTCACCTTTTATGCTCATTTGAGCCTTGAAATAACACACACGCACACACACACTATTAGGATTTTGTCCACGTTTGTGAAGATAAATGGCAATTCATACCACAGATGTTTCTGACATATTGCAAAATATTTTTGACCACTATCTATGCTGGACCAACAAAACATGGGATGCAGCTTTGAATAATCTTCAGGAGTAATTGCTCTTGGAAAGGACAGAAACAAGCAGAAATGCCATTGTTGGCTCAGACAGACAGAAAATTTCGTTTTCTGAATTCTTATCAAATTACTGATGTTCTATTTTTCACTCATAAGTGCCCTGGGGGTTTCAAGTAGATGCAGCCTCACGGACACACAGAGAAATGATGGAAAACCTTTCTTAATTAGCAAACCCTTTTTCAGCCTAGAGACAGAGTTTTGCCACTCAAATGGGTGGGAATTCATTTTGCCAGTACCTCCCACAAATCTTCCTCATTAGAAAGAGGTAGAATGAAAATCATCCAAAACTGAAAGCTAAATTTTCATCTGTTAAGAGGAAATGAGACAGGACCCACGGAACAGCTGCCACGGATTTTCTTTCTTTCTTTCTTTCTTTCTTTCTTTCTTTCTTTCTTTCTTTCTTTCTTTCTTTCTTTCTTTCTTCCTTCCTTCCTTCCTTCCTTCCTTCCTTCCTTCCTCCCTTCCTTCCTTCCTTTCTTTTTTATTGTGGTAAGAACACTTAACAGGAGATCTACCCTCTTATCAAATGTTTGCATGTACAATACAATATTCTGAACTATAAGCATAATATTGTACCGCAGATCCCTTGAACTTACTCATCTTGTGCAACTAAAACTTGATACAAACTGAAACGGGAACATGAGCTGCATGCCCCCCACTGCCCCCTGCCCCAGCCCCTGGCGACCCCCATTCTATTCTCTGCCTCTATGACTTTCACTGTTTTAGATTCCTCAGGTAAGTGGAATCATGCATGTGCCCTTCTACGACTGGTTTATGTGACTTAGCATAGTGTCCTGCTCCCACCTCTGCTTCTCTACATCCTACAGGCAAAACCCACCCTCCACCCATCTGGCAAAGGGCCAGCATGGTCTCCAGGGGCTCAGCACAGGAGGGTGAGTTTGGAGCTGAGAGTCAATAACTGGCACAGGGTCCAACAACCCAGTGGGTCCTTCCTTACCAGAACAGAGATCAGTCTCCCCAGGAAGATAAATGACAACAGGAGGCCAAGGGAGGGGGTCGATCTTCACAAGAGTAACCTCATGCTTGAAATTTCAGGGAATGCCCAGAAGGACAATTTCAAAGGTAGAAGCTTCTAGCTTTAATACACCTTGAGAACAAGGTCCTTTGATATATCAGTTGAGTGATGGG
This sequence comes from Aselliscus stoliczkanus, assembly GCA_033961575.1. NCBI lineage: Eukaryota > Metazoa > Chordata > Mammalia > Chiroptera > Hipposideridae > Aselliscus > Aselliscus stoliczkanus. Next base: position 109,206,422 of record CM066728.1, read on the forward strand.
AGCCAAAAGCTTTCAAGCCCTCCACTAGCTAGGCCCTGACGGCCAGCTGAACATGTAGACTTCCACCTTTTACTGTAAACTAAGAGTGATTTGCCTCTGGGTTCATAAAGTTAAATAGGAAGTCACATCTTTTTAATTAACATATATATGATAAAGACATATTAAATCATGTATTAGTAATACATAATAGTAATTAAATAATACATATTAAGTTAATGTCTTTTAACCTACTGTTAAGCAGAACATGGGAAAACCTCAGATCTCTGAATGTGCTGTTTTTCCACTCAAGACAGGTTTCGAAGGGTGATTATATGTTAGCCTGCATGGAAAGTTGCTGGGGTTTGCTTTGTTTTGTTTTTACCTCAGTAGACCCACTTATGATTTTGCTGAATGGCACTTTGCATGTGGGTCTATGCTGTGTGGCCTGCTTCAGTAAGGGATGCTTCAAAAACGAGGGAAATATAGTCAACCCTGTAATGATAAGTCTGTGTGGTGACAAATGGATTCTAGAATTAGTGGGGTGAGCACAGTGCAAGGTATAAAAATGTCAGATCAGCAAAATGCACAACTTCAAACTAAAACAACTAACAGACTATTGTATACAACTCGACTTAAACAAAACCATAAGGACAAAACTCCAACCTAACTGAGAGATGGAATTCTTACTTCTCCCTGGTGGCTCTCCATGGCAAAGAACAGTGGGGTGGAACACTGAGAACACGTTTTCCCACACCCCGATTATTAGGCCACCAGCTGCCAGTCACGCTGACGGCCCAGGCACCGTGTGGGCACACACTGCCAATGACCACGTGCCTGGCCTGTTCTTGGAATGACTCCCGATCGAAGGAGCCGGATCAAGTCCTGTCTCCTGGGCCTCCGGATCTAGTAGGCCAGTGAAGGCGTCAATACCGTTGGGCTGCCTGAAACCGTAACTTCTCTCTGCAGTTTCTTATTCAAACGTCTCCGCGAGCCGATGAGCTCCAGCTCTAAGGAACCACCTCCCTGGCTAGCGACTGCAAGGGCCCGATTTGGCCTGAGGTTTCAGTGATGGAGGCCATGTTATTTGGAGCGTTTTGTACACTTGCATGTCAGCCATACTCAGTGTCAAAAAATGGTTTTCCACAGTGGTCAGTTATTTTTGTCTCTGAACACTATGATTTTGTTACCAAGCACTTACAGAAATATGAATTTTGCCCTAATCTGCGGCACACGAGAGCTGATAACACACTGCTCGTTTCCTGTAATGCTGCAACCACTTGTTCAACGCTATGGGGTTTTAAAGTATTCATCTCCCATTGTTTCAAAGTACTTGCAGTTTTCAGTCTGCGTTTTCTTAAGCTCAATTGCCTCTCCATTTTAAAATTATAAGATTTCGTAGGATTTCCTGGAGATTCAGTCATGTTGCATGTGTGTGTGTGTGTGTGTGTGTGTGTGTGTATTCTGGAGCAAAAAAATAACACCTTCAGATAGTTTTCCTAAACATCACTGCCACCCAGCATCATTAAGCACAGACTCCAAACTGGACATCGGTCAGGCTCCGGGGATCCTAGGCAAAGGGCTCAGTCGCCAGCACTGAAGATCCAACCACTGAGCTGATAACTTGAGAAAAAGTGGTATAATGTTAAAAAGAGAGAACCCTGGGTACAAGAGCTAATGCACTAGCAAAATGACTTCTCGGAAACACAGTTAATAATCGAATCTGCTCTCTGCCTTTGAGAAATGCAAAACAGCATCCAGGGAGTTTCTGGGGTGCAAAATTCTTAAGTTCCCACAAGATGCATTTTTTTTAAATATGTCACCTTGTTGCTGAAATAGCATTTGATTATAAACTCCTTGAGGATAGAAATACAATGAGGAGGGAAGAGAGAGAGAGAGAATGAGAGCTAGAGAGAGGGAGAGAGAGCGCACGCATGCACTGGTGAAGGGGGTTCCACACATGATGACAGCTCATCCCCCGATTCCCCTGCCCTTTGCCCCTGGAATTCTCCATCAGAAGACTCCTGTGTTGCTCCCACCTAGAGGGAATTCTTCACCTAGGTCTGAGGGTTCTGTGAATCTTTGTGTCTGTTCATGGTGGGCTTGTGGAGGGAAACAGCCCTCAAAGGACGAGTGAGGGAGAAGAAAGACAGGTAAATATATTGAGAGGAACCAAATCACTGTCTCACAATATTATCTGACTTTCTTCCTGTTGCCCTTCATGTGTCTTGTCTCTACGACATGTGAGCTTCCTGAAGACAAGGACATTTCAGAGTTTCTTGTGGTACCATCGAGGCATCCATGAATATGCTATGTACACATTGCACTGTGTACAATTAAAAGCAAGTTTTAATCTAAAAATTGGCCTTCTCCAAAGCTTCAGGTAGTACTGCTCTGAAAGCTCTTTCTTGTCTGAAATTTTCCATGAAATGAATTAACTTTGCTCACTCGAAACTTGCAGCCAAATCAGCTTCTTTATTCAAGGCAGTGACAGCCAGACACCCTGGAAGAGCAATTTTGTAAATGAATTGGCAATAGACTTCTATTTCCCCGTAACAGATCCATCATATAACTGGATGAACCAATTCGGGAATTCATAGCTCAGTCCAATAAGGCAAGTCTCCCACCTTCTGGGAGTGCAGCCTCCTTATTAATGTAGAGAGGAAGGACCTGCCCCCGAGGATGCCCAGGCAGCCAGGGCTGGGGCACAGCCCTCCCGGATCTGCCTGCACCAGGCGGGCAACATCCCGCAGTCAGGCTCTGTCCAGCAACTCATCTGCTGAAACCAGACGGAAGCAGCTTCCTCTCGACCCCCTCAGCAGGGTGGCTAAGCACAGTGTCAGATGGGTAACAGACTTCCTGGGGTTATCAACTTGTGAGGTGTGTAAATGTGTATTCACTATATTGTTTCGTACACTTAAAACTAATAAAGAACAAATAAAAATAAAAACCCTGCCATACAGGGCCGGCCGAGTGGCGTGGTGGTTGAGCGCTGGCTTGGGAAGCCAGCGGCCCCAGTTCGGGTCCCACGTATGAGGGTCCATGACACTGCCCTAAATAAATAAATAAATAAATAAATAAATAAATAAATAAATAAAGGCAAGCCCTCTATTTAAAAAAAAAAAAAAATCCTGCCATACAAATAGGTAACTGACCTCAAACATAAGAAAGGCACAAAAAAATATACTGCAACATACAAACAAAATGATCTCATACTTATGTATTATCAATAATAGCAAACTTATATAGCATTTACTATGCATTAGGAACTATTGGAAGTACTTTGCATGCATGGCTGTGTTCATTTTCCATAACAACCTTCCATGGTAAGAGCGATTGGTGTCTTCACGTCACAAAGGAGGAGGCTGAGGTACAGGAAGGGTCACAGAGGTAGTGGCACAGCTGGCAACCCATGCTCTCCACCACTCCATGCCTCTCGTGGGAGGCATGCCATCTCAGATCGCTGAAAATAACTATCTTATTCCTGCCACAATTCTAGGATAATATGTGTGTGAAGAATTGGGGAGAATCATTGTATAAGTTATATCAAGGTGTAACCACTATGCTGTACACCTGAAACTAATATAAAATAATACTGTCAACTGTAACTGAAAAATCAATCAATCAATCAATCAATCAATGTGCCACTGCCCACAGGAAAAACCTCTCTCTACTCCTGTCCCAAGAGCCAAATCAAGTAGCCATCGTCCCTGCTTCTGATGGGAACAGAAAGACAGTTTACAGGCCAGAGCTGTCTTCTCAGCCACCATGGGCAATAATGCCCTGAGAAACAGCCGTTAGGAGTAACATGGGAATTGAACTTGGGAAATTCAAATTTCTGGGCTTTTTGGTCCAGATTGTGTATCTAATGGCCATTCTCAGTCACTGTTAATGCAGATAATTGGGGAGTTTCCCTACTGATATAATATGAAATAATTTAAATTAAAATGTGCAGGCAATCACATTTTGCAAAATAGTTACCACATTCATCTTCCACATGCATTAATTTCCTTAGCTGCCAAGGTGACCCTATGCGTGCACCATCTCTCCTTTGGCAGAGAAGAATGCGAGCATCCAGACCTATCCAGTTAGTCTGTGACTGGAGGGGCGTAAGAAAACGCAGAGCTGATTGGGGAGGGCGCTTCCTGTGCACATGCTCTCTAGGATGAAAGCCCTGGGGCTTTGGAGCGTAGACCACAAAGCAGCATAGTGCAGATGGCACCCTTGCTCTGTTCTCTGAGTTTTCAGTTATTTGGGTTAAATTAGAGTAATGGCTCCCAGACAGCATGGCCTTAAAACAAAGAAGAGTGATCTTTGACACGGGTCATCTCTTTCTGTACTGCAGCAAGAGTCATGGAATTGATTGGTGGCCCTGAGGCAATGTGGGTCACCAAGATGACAAAACATCTAATGTTCAACGCTGAATATTGCTGGGACCTCCTACCAGAACCTGGCCTGGACTGAGGCCTGATACTTAAAAATAAGACAGAGGTTCAGCACGAGCCTCTGCAACCTGGCCTGACCACTCTACTGATGTAGAAAAGAACTAGTGGGGCTCATTCCGCTAGTGGTGGAATGTGGGGCCCCGGAGTAGGTGGGGCTGGGTGGGTGGGGTGGAGATGCTGAGGAGAGGTTCTATCCTGTCACATAAGCGCAATTCCCACTGTGAATGGCAGTGGCAGACCAGAGTCCAGGGAAGCTATCAGCAGAGAGGGTCCTTCTCATATGGAGAGTGGCCGACAAAACACAGTGCAGGAGATTCAATGGGAAACACACAGAGACCTGCAGACCATCAGCTCAGAGCTGCAGTAAGCGACTGGGAACAGGGGCATGACCATGGTCTCTGAAAGGGAGGCTGGCAATAGGATGGGCTCCGTCCAGGAAGGAAGCTGAGGGCTGGGGAAGCTACAGGAAACAGCATAGACTCAGGCTCGGCACCTGTGGCCAGAGTCAAACCATGAGGAGGAAGAAGGCTTAGCTCCTGGTCCTGAATTAGGTTACCAACCTAGACACAAAAGTCTTTCTGCAGAGACAGCTGACTGTCCTCAAAAATGTGTGATTCCCCCTCCCATAATAGACAGTTGTCACTGAGAAATAGCTTCCTGGCAAGGGACTATGTCTCCCAGTCCCTTCGGTTTCTAGAAGGAGCCACATGAGTAGCCTTCCTAATGAAAGTGAAGGAAGCTATGTGTGCCTCTTCCCACCCATGGTAAAAAGCAGCCATATCTCCTTCACTCTCCTTTCCCCATCCATCAGCTGGGAGAAGACAGCTACAGATGGACGGACCTGGGGACCCTGAACTATCACAGAGAGGGAAGCTACCCTCATTAGTGCATTGGGCCACTGGGGAGCAAGGAATAAATATTCTGTGTTAAGTGTTTAAACGTGAAGGTTTATTGTTATAGCAGCTGACTTTAATTAATACGGCCAGGACGAGACCAGAAATAGCTGTGACTTGGCTGAGACACAGTTGCCAACCCATCAGCTGCCTTCTCCAATCCACCGCAGTACAACTTGAGCCGTGAGGACTCCAGGTGTTTCCATCCTTCAGATGCACCATGACTGCCACCTCTTCAGTGGCAACACATGCGAGGCAGCCATTTCCCACCCAGGAAGGCTGCTGGAAGCCAGGGCTGAGGCTCATGGGGACGCTCCTATAAGAGCTGCCATTGGTTCTGCCCTCAGCACCCTCTCTGCTCCTGGCAACTCTATGCTCTGATTCCATATCTGAATCCCATTCTGCAAGACATCTTTAGGTCAAGTTTAAGCCCCACACACTCTGCCTGTGATCTCCTTCCATTCTGTATGGAATTATGCATGTCATTTGGCAGCCTGTCTCACCCAAACCCATCCTTCCCTTGTCGTGAGCCTGCAGCGCAGGAAGCTGTAGGTTTTAATCCTAGCCATTGTTTCAATCCTTAGCCAAGTTTCTAATGTAGTTAAGCCCAACCTCTTCATCTGAAAAACAGAAAGTTCTTATCCCTTGCAGGTGGACGGTGGAAGTCTTGTACGTGTGCAGTGCCAGCATAAAGAGGTTCTTAGCCAACGCAATGTCAGCAGGTACTTATGAGCAACACCTATATCCCAAGTTCTCTGCCAGATGTTTTCTGTTCACCATCTCACTCCTCCAAATGAGGCTCTAAGGAAGTTATCTTTATCCTGGTTTTGCTATTTAGAAATGAATAGCTAGCATGTGATTGATTCAAGGTCACACATTTGGCAAATGGAAGGTCCTGCACTTCAGCCCCATGGCCACCTCCTGGCCCCGTGTTCTTTCCTCTATGCTCTGGCTATCCTTGAACATGGACTTTCATTTAGATCGTGTTCCATGGTTTAATCTGACAACACATACTTTCCCTCTATTTTGAAGAAAGCTAAGCGCTTATAGAAAGATCTTTGAACTTGGTGTTGAAAAATCTGATTCTGCTACTTATCCTGGTGCATAAACTTGAACAAGACTTCTACTTCTGTGGCTTCAGTTTCTTCCCTCAAGAAATGAAGTGACTAGGCCAGATGGGCCATGAAGAAAATGGCCCCACAATTGGAAGTCTGGGCAGCTTGCCAGCTGCTCAGCTCAACAATCCTGCCTTGTCTCCTCTTCCAGCCTGACCTGACCCCAGACATTCATGGCTAAATCTGATATTATCCTAAGTTTGTCCCTAAACCCTGACCAAAATCACTGGTCACCAGGTCTGATACCAGCCCATGCTGATGGTGAAGAATTGGTTCAGATTCCTCTCTGTGTGACCCCTGTCCTAGGACATGTGTCGCACCTATTGCTGTATAACAAACCATGCCAAAACATCATAGTTTAAAGCAGCCATCATAGTTTTCCCACAGTTACATAAGTCAGGAATTCAGGAAGCGTTCAGCCAGATGACCCTCATTTGGAGTTTCCCAGGCAAGTACAATAAGATGGTGACTAGACGGCAGTGATTTCATGGTTCCACTGAGCTGGATGTTAAGATGCTTACTCAGGTGACCATCAACCAGGAACCCCATTTCCTCCCCTGATGAGCCTTTTGGGGCTTCCTCAAAGCATGGTGGCTACATACCAAGCAGGAGTGTCCTCAGAGTGAGCATTTCAGAGGAAAGGAGATGGAAGCCATGTGATCTCTGATGACCTAGCTTCAGAAGCCCCAATACATCACTTACTGCTTTCTGTTGCTCAATCAAGTCATAAGACCAGCTCAGGATCAAGAGGAGGGAACATTTATTCCACCTCTCAAGGAGAAGAATAACAAGGAATGTGTGGCCATCTCCACCTCCCTCACTATCTTTATTGAAGAACATCAGATCGGCTACCTGAAGCTACCTTAAGAATAACAATTTTGCATAAATGACAATAGATTCAGGATCCTTCTAAACTGGGAAGACACCAATTCTGTCCATGTAAATGAATTTCTGCCAAGCCCAGACAGTCCCTGCTGATGCAGAGGGAATGGAGAGAGGCCACTTGCTGGCAAGTTGATTTCTTGATTCCTTCTAAGATAATGCCCCTCTCCTCCACAAACCCCAATGGCTCCATAAATACTTGCCATTTCCAATACACAACAGCTTAATCAATTCATACACTAAGCCTACACAAACCTTCAAGGGTGGCTTCTAAGAGGAACTTCAAAAGGCGTTGTCCACCCTTCCGCTTCATCCTCCAGGATTCCCATGTATTTAGTGAAAGGAGTGTGAGAAATTGGGCACCTGAATAAAACACTAGAATTTATCTCAGAAACTTTTGATGCCTACGCTTTAAATATTCAACTTTAAGTGAACCCACACTTGGTCCAGATATGAGAAAGGGGCCATTGGAAAGACACCATCTATTGACCACGATGGAGGTATGAGTGTTCTCTCTTCCTTGTCCCATCTCCAAGTGACGGGTGCGCACAATCAGGTGTTGTTAAACATAGGAATGTTTTCACTGGATAGGCTGTTGAGATTTAGTTTCTTCTGCAGTGGGACTATAAATCTGGTCCCTGGAATTTGTTCAGTCCTGACTCCATTCCACATAACAAAATTGGGACAGGGTTGTTGCAAGAGTTAAGCGTTAACATGTTAAAGCACCAAGTGCCCAGCACGCATTGGAGGATGAATACAAACAAGACTTCCAGCCTGTCCTCTGGGCCCTCAGCCTGGCCCTGGCGCCGCTGCCCTGAGTCCCGCCGAGTCCTTCCTCTAGTCCTGCCATCCAGCCCCCAGTCCACTTGATCGTGGTCTCTCAGTCACTGCCCTGAATCATGTCTGTCCTCACAAGGTGGCCCCATCTCAGACGACCCTCATTCTGTAGGGTGACTACTGATCTGTGTCATGTCCACAGATGGTCACACCATCTGACACATGTGAGTCTGAGACTTATCACATATTAAATGAAGTCAGGGCTGGCCGAGTGGCGCGGTGGTTGAGCGCTGTCTTGGGAAGCCAGCGGCCCTGGTTCTGTCCCACATATGAGGGCCAGTGACACTGTCCTCAAAAAAATAATAATAATAATAATAAATGAAATCAGACAATGTTACTCACTACTGAATGCTTCTTTTGTGTGTATGCTGTGTTTCCCTTTCTAAATATTTGTATGATGTTTTAATATAATGAGACATTCCTGCTAAGTTCATGTTCAATATTGACATTATGCTTAGTCAGTGATATTGTTACAGTTATCTTAAAATCAATTCTATATTAATAGAAAGTATGGCCATCAGACATTTCTAGGGCTAGTCTGATTTACTATGGACTATTCTAGTTTTGCTGTTTATCAGCCTCTTATACACAATCATGTATGAATTTGCACTTTACAAGAAACATCGCTCTTTAAAAACATATTTATCATCTTCCTAAGCTCCCCCTGAATTTCTCTATATAATTATGGCCTATTTGAGGACAGACCAGGCATACATGTGGTCACCTGCCTGTCACAGTGCATCCCAACCTTTTAGACTTCTAGAAAGTTACATTTGTCCATCCCATTGGCATAAATATTGGGGCTGCTGAAACAGGAGCTGATGGGCCTGGGGCTCCAGTAGCTACAAGTGCCAAGGGCATGTGGGAATCATTCTCAACACAAAGGGTTTTGCAGATGATGGTGGGCCATCTATCAAATGGGAGAAATAAGTGTAGCCCTGTTCAGGTGCTGTGAAGGACACAGGTGCATCATGAAGATGAGGGTAATCCCTAAAGAGCTCACAGTGTCATGAAATAAATAAATGGATGAAATGGACTAACACCGTCAGAGCCAAACACAGCACGAATCACAGTAAGATCACGTGTTGAACTGCAGGTAAGTAGCCAGTAATGCTGTCCTGACTCAGGGGTCAGGAGGAGGACGGGGAGGGAAGGCTGTGGTGAAGGAGGAAGGACCCGCACAAGACCTGAGGATGGGCAGAATTTGATAAATGGTGAAGGAGGAAGGACCCGCACAAGACCTGAGGATGGGCAGAATTTGATAAATGGTGAAGGAGGAAGGACCCGCACAAGACCTGAGGATGGGCAGAATTTGATAAATGGTGAAGGAGGTAGGACCCGCACAAGACCTGAGGATGGGCAGAATTTGATAAATGGTGAAGGAGGAAGGACCCGCACAAGACCTGAGGATGGGCAGAATTTGATAAATGGTGAAGGAGGAAGGACCCGCACAAGACCTGAGGATGGGCAGAATTTGATAAATGGTGAAGGAGGAAGGACCCGCACAAGACCTGAGGATGGGCAGAATTTGATAAATGGTGAAGGAGGTAGGACCCGCACAAGACCTGAGGATGGGCAGAATTTGATAAATGGTGAAGGAGGAAGGACCCGCACAAGACCTGAGGATGGGCAGAATTTGATAAATGGTGAAGGAGGAAGGACCCGCACAAGACCTGAGGATGGGCAGAATTTGATAAATGGTGAAGGAGGTAGGACCCGCACAAGACCTGAGGATGGGCAGAATTTGATAAATGGTGAAGGAGGAAGGACCCGCACAAGACCTGAGGATGGGCAGAATTTGATAAATGGTGAAGGAGGTAGGACCCGCACAAGACCTGAGGATGGGCAGAATTTGATAAATGGTGAAGGAGGTAGGACTCGCACAAGACCTGAGGATGGGCAGAATTTGATAAATGGTGAAGGAGGTAGGACTCGCACAAGACCTGAGGATGGGCAGAATTTGATAAATGGTGAAGGAGGTAGGACCCGCACAAGACCTGAGGATGGGCAGAATTTGATAAATGGTGAAGGAGGAAGGACCCGCACAAGACCTGAGGATGGGCAGAATTTGATAAATGGTGAAGGAGGTAGGACCCGCACAAGACCTGAGGATGGGCAGAATTTGATAAATGGTGAAGGAGGTAGGACCCGCACAAGACCTGAGGATGGGCAGAATTTGATAAATGGTGAAGGAGGTAGGACCCGCACAAGACCTGAGGATGGGCAGAATTTGATAAATGGTGAAGGAGGTAGGACCCGCACAAGACCTGAGGATGGGCAGAATTTGATAAATGGTGAAGGAGGTAGGACCCGCACAAGACCTGAGGATGGGCAGAATTTGATAAATGGTGAAGGAGGAAGGACTCGCACAAGACCTGAGGATGGGCAGAATTTGATAAATAAAGGCAGAGAGAATTCTAGATGAAGATAACAGCGTTCGTGAAGATGTGGCAGAATGGCCATAAATCGAATAGAGAAAAAACATCTTGTTAGATATTCAGTGAGGCTGTAGCTGTGAAATTCCCTTAGAGACTACAAAGCACCTATTACTGTCAGATATTATCAGGAGCATTTTTATTATAGTGGATATTGTAGAAATTGGAGTGAAGCTGAGAAGAGTTCTCATTTCATTTTTTCCCCTATCCTTGGTGTATAATTATGTACAGGTTTAGACCAACACAGCCTCAGTCGCCTTGGGCGTATGAGGTTCCTGAGAGGATTGGGGATTCTACATGTAGTGCATTTTCGGTGGTGCCTGGAGATGCTCACTAATGACGCCCAGCGCTAGTGCCCTATCTGCAGCATGGTTATATATTTTGTCTTCTACCCTACCAGGCAGGTGTTCCAAGTTTTCAAGGCAGGGCTGGAAGGAAGGGGTCATTTGAAACCCCTGGATTCTGTTTGCTCTTGTGTGTCCTAGCTGACTTTATCATCCCTCTCTTTGGGTCAGCCCGAAGTTAGAGTGGCTCATCTACAGTCAGAACTAAGCCAGGTGGTGCATTTGCCATGCTATGGCTCGTTTGCAGGCTCTAGGCAGCATCTCCAAACCACATTTCCAAGCTTTTCAGGTGACCAGCATCACTGGGGTACTTGCCATATGCTCAGCTTCCCAGGTCCTCCCCCGGAGATTCTGAACCAGTGGGTCTGTGCCGAGTTCCTCCAGATCATCTTTATGACCAAGGAGGCCTGAGAAAACTAATGTGAGGCCAGCGATATCCTTGCTACACTGAGGAAATAAAAGGTCTGAATAAGCAGGAGCTGGCCTCATGCAGCAAACCTCTAATACGCTTCCACGGAGCATGGTGGGGAGTGGAGATGCTCTCTGCACAAATGTGCCAGTTTGGAAGGCAGAAGACCACCTTGACTTGGGGAAGATTTGTAGACTGCAAGGTGTACTTTTCATCACCAGATGCATCCCTTTCTTATGAAGTTTACTATAAGATGTGTAAAATTTTTTACTTGTTAGTTATACCTTAATAAAGTTGGGGAGAAATTTGAAACATCTCAAATTAGAACTAAAAAAAACAACAAAAAAACACCTTTTTAAATCAAAATATATTTTAAATATTTTAGGAGGAACCCCATTTAAAATCTTGAAAGCTGACTTTCAAATCTCATTTAATATTCTTTTACTTCATATATTGAGTTTCTTCAAGGCATGATTCATTTGAATATTTAAATAGTTTTTATGATTTTCAAGTAGTACAATGGAAATTCTCACATTTAGTGCCAAGGAAACTGCTGTGTCTTCTGAAGGATTGATGAAGCTTTCTTTTCTAGGATAATGAGAACCATTTGACACCTGAGTTTGAAGTACTCATAAAACAATTAACTCCTAAACATAATCAACTTCTAAACATATCCCTATGTTAGCAGCATTAATTGTAAACTCATCAAAACTGGATAACAGATAGTGTATATCATATTGAACCAATAGTTGAAATACCTATGAAAGAAAATTTATAAGCTCATTCAGACAAAAAATGACTAGTTACTCTTGGATCTTATCATATGCAGATTTTTGAAAAACTTTCAGTCTGCCTCGATGTGTTCTAAACAGTTGTTCAATAACTACATGCATGTGAAAATACCATAGGAAAGCTGAATTAAGAGATGGGAGGAAATTCTATCTATTTCATAAATAATCACACAAGATTTACAAACAAATGAAGAATCCTGGGATTTTATAGACAGTTCACCAAGACCTACCTTCTCATTTCATGGAGGGCAAAGCTGGAAGCCAGAAAGTTTATGGGGTATGTATATGGCGTACCAGGGATGGGAGCAGGGGGCCTGGGGCAGGAACCCCCGGACAGAGGCAGGGCCCTGGGCACCTGCTGCCTGAAGGAGTCCAGGCCACCACCGGACTGGACTTCATGCTCCATCCTCAGAGCCTGGTACCCATCAAGGCCCCACTGAGTATCTGTTAAATTAGATTGAATTCAATCACGTTTATCAAAACTATTATAAAGTTTGAGGAAAAGATACCACAAACCATGAAATTCACTCTCTAGAAAAAAAGTATTCCTATAGCTATTTCAAAAAGTAGAATCAACAGAGTGGCAGACGGGTTTTTGTTCTGGAAAAGACAAAGGAGGGGCAGGCAGCATCATGTCAGTTCAGCTCTGCAGATGCTGGATAATTTTAGACCTCAATTATTCACAGAGAAAACAAAATGTGGCCTCATTACAGTCAAGAAGGGGTTATGTGAGGCTAGCATCTGATGCAAACTTGGTAAACACATACGCATACAAGAACGTATACATAATTATGGCGATTTATGCCAAAAATAAAAGCTGAAAACGCTTCCCCTGTGTGTCCATGCCTCAGAGGACAAGTGGGTGCTCCCTGGGCCCCCCAGAGCTGCTGCCCAGCACAGCGAGCACAGACACACACAGGATGGTCCTTATGGAGAGGCAGGGCTATGGACAGTTTCGTACAATTGCTTTTAGCCCAGCCTCGTAACCAGAAGCGTGGCTGACTTTATAAAATGACTGCACAGCACACATCCCCACATGGAACATGGGGGGACCAGGGAGAAAGCCTGGCACCACTTGCAGTCAAGTCCCTCTGGGCGGGCCCCTCGGGGTCCTCACATCCAACGCAGCTACCTTGGCCATGTCACAGCATCCCTGAAGACCCCCGTCCCATGCCGCCGATGCACCAATGTCAGGACCCTCCGACACCCACATTCATGCAAATCGTCTTTGCGTGGAACACAGGCTGTGGGGACAAGCCCCAGATCCTCATTAGCTGCATGACCCAGGTTAGCTAATGTGTCAGTGTCCCTGTGGGATAATGACGTCGCCTGCCTTATGGGAGCATGAGGAAGAAAGCAGCAAATGCATGTACCGTGCTGGGCACACAACAGAGATGGTGGTCACTGCTATTGTTACACAAACTCATGTCCCTTGGGAAGTGAGCACAGGACCCTATTAAAGGTGACAGAGCACAGGAGTCCCGCAGCTGCCATGTCCCTCATGCCACTCCCCCATTAGCAACTCCCTGCTCACTTACTGTTTTCCTCATTCAGCCACCATCCTACCTCCCTGAAACCCATGTCTTCCCACCATTACGATCCCAACAGATAGTAGAAGCCAAAGTAAATACAGATTTAATCAATGATATTTCTCTGTCCTTGTCCTACTTTTCTTCACTGTTGTCCAACTTCTCAAGAAAAGTATTAAAAAGAGGAAAGAAAAAAAAAAGATCTGGGGCTGGCCGAGTGGCACATTGGTTAAGAGCTGGTTTGGGGATGCCAGCAGCCCCGGTTCAGATCCCACATATGAGGGCCAGTGACACTGCCCTCTACAGCTAACAACAGCTCCACCTGGAGCTGGGCTGTGTGAGCCCTGGCGACGGTGTAGGCTGCAGCCCCTGCTGCAGTGGGCTGCCATAGGCTACAGTGAGTGACCTGCAGCCAGTGTGAGTGGCTGGCAGCCAGTGTGAGCTGCCAGTAGCCGCGGTGAGCGACCATCCAGAGGCCGGTGACTGACCTGCCTCATTTGGGAAGAGCACAATGATGATACCAACATGGGCCAGTGAAGCAACGTCCTCCACAACTAGACTGAAGAACAAAAGGACAGCAACTTGTCTGTTCCCCTTCCCCGATTCCCCAATAAAATCTTTAAAAAAAAGATCTGTAAAAAGTCCATAGAAAAGCGCAAGCCTGGCTCACCGACTCGTAGAGATACAGCCTGTGCCACCTTATGTCTCCTAGGTCACATCAGTGAATGAGAGCCCAACAGTAAGCACGGGAGGAACTAAAACCAGTTGTTCCGAAAGAAATGGAAGCCCTTTGAGAGTGAGCTTCCCCATCCCGGTGGCCTGGGTGGAAAGCTGTCACTGTCGTGAAGCCATCCCACGTGGCTGAGCATCTCCTCTCCCTGCAGAGGGCTTTCACTCAGCTGGAAGCATATAATTTTCACCCAGTGCTCTGAGCTGGACAGCTCTGCCCACCGGACATGCAAAGAAACAGGCGTCCATCCGCTGACTTGCCCCACCAGGCATCTGGTAAGCAAAAGAGGCAAGGCTCAAATCTGGTTCTTCCAGATGCAAACCCAGGGCTTCTCCCTACCCCCCAACACCCCAGGCTGTTCCCACGGTGGCACTTACCCCCACCCCATAGCTCTTACTGCCTCCTTTCATCCACCCTGCTGTCCACCTACCTACTGGCTACCTGGCCCACAATTGAAGCTGGGAGTGGGAAGGGGGAGTTAATGGGCATTCTTTGAAGTCAAATGTCAGATCTCAAAGGACTGATTAAGGGAAGAATTTGAAAATTATGTGAGAATAGTAGCAGATATAACCTTTTGTCTCCTTTCCTTTCGCCTCTTCTTTTACTTCTTTCTCCTCTTATTTTGAGATCTAGTGGATTCCTTCTTCCCGGAGAGCATCTCAGCCAAATAACTCAGAGTGCAGCATGGGAAATGCTGAACTGTGGCTTGTTGCCTCCTTCGGGCACCTAAGACCTAGGGACCCAGCATTTAGATAGACAGCCCCTTTCTGAATTATTTTCTGACAGAAGGAGACATTAAGGTATACTGTGCTGGGCACACATTCTGAACGACAGAGATGGCGACCATGGGCAAAGAAACAGGCGCCAATCAGTTGACTTGTATAAGCGGGAGGGAGGGAGGAAGGAAGGAGACAGAGGAAGTGAGGAAGGAAGGGAGGCAGAGGAGGAGAGAAAATAGAAGAAGAGAGAGGAGGAGAGGGGAGGGAGGGAGAGGGAGGGAGGAGAGAGAGGGAGGAGGAGAGGGGAGAGGAGGGAGGGAGGAGGAGAGGAGGAGGAGGAGAGGAGAGGAGAGGGAGGGAGGGAGGAGGGAGGGGAGGGAGGAGGAGGGAGGGGAGGAGAGGGGAAGGAGGGAGGAGGGAGGGAGGGGAGGGGAGGGAGGGAAGGGAGGGGAGGGGAGGGGAGGGGAGGGGAGGGAGGGGAGGGGAGGAGGAAGGGGAGGGGAGGGAGGGAAGGGGAAGGAGGGGAGGGAGGGGAGGGGAGGGGAAGGGGAAGGGAGGGAGGGGAGGGGAAGGGAGGGGAGGGAAGGGGAGGGGAGGGGAGGGGCGGGGAGGGGAAGAGAAGAGAAATGGTAAAGTGAGGGAAAAAAGAAAAAAGACAGAAAGGCAAGAGTGGAGGGAGGAAGAAAAAAAAACCTTATTTGTGGCCCTATTTGTTCAGCTCTACAAAATTTGCAGTGCACATTTCAGAATTTGAGAACGAAGAGGCAGCCACGCAGCGTGACCAGGGCCCACGGGAGCGACCTGACGGGCCTGGCACACAAGGGCCATGCCCTTCCCACCTGCTTCCTGCCTGGTGTTCAGTGGGACCTGCTGCGTGACGGAGGCACATCATGCTTCCTGCCTGGTGTTCAGTGGGACCTGCTGCGTGACGGAGGCACATCATGTATGTCTGCGAAACGAATGCACACCCTACACCACTGTCGTCTTCCACAAATTCCTTTAAGAAGGAGGGGGAAAACCTTGAAGTGCTTTAAAAATTTCTTGTAGCTAGTTCATCTTCATCTACTTTATCTACAGAAGCCAACAAGCACAGTTGGAACAAATAGGTTAATAAAACGAAGCCAGATGGCCAGTCATTAATTTTATTGCTTCTCTGCAGCCGTTAGAGATTTATCTTTTACAGTCTTACACTAATCAGGGTGCAAACTCCCCTGAAGCCATTTGGTGTCTTGGCAAGTAAGCCAGGCCCATGAATTTCTAAGAACACCGCACCCACATTGTCCCTGTGAACACCGCACCCACATTGTCCCTGTAAGCTCCTCCCATCCTGATAATGCTCCTGAGAAAGCAGGGCTCCTGAAAACACCACTCTAAAACTGGGGAATTAGAAGCACGCTTTGATGCTGTATGCTTTTGTTAATTTTTATTTATCCCAACTGAAATGTGTGAACGTAAGCACTGTGCTTCAGGTAGATTTGGACACCTGTGAAGAGTAAAATGAGCTTCCAGCCCAGAGGGTATGGGACACCGGTCTTCCCTCCCTCCCCCACCCCCAACACACGGAAGTGACAGAGAACAGGTGACAGGGAAGGTTAGGACGACATAACTGAGCACAGAAGCAGGACATACATTTTTGTCAACATAAAAGGAAAAGAAGCACAAAGGGGAAACTGAGGCTGACGTGCACCAGCTGCTCGCCAGCTCTGAGGGCAGACAGGAGCGTCTGGAGGGGTGACTCTGTTAGGTACTTGGGGATCAAAGCCAAGCCCCCATCCGAATGGGCTTGGATCAGGCCCCCGTCCGGCACAGGAAGGGCGAGGCTAGGAAGCAACACGCCAGGGCTCCTGGGGGCTGCCCGTCCAGGAGGCGAGAGGGAGCTGGTCCCGTCTTACAAGCAGAACCCGAGTCTGGGCGACACAAGGCTGTTTGGTGACAACTCAGGGCCCAAAGCGTCAGGACCACACTTGATTCTGGACTGTGGGCTCTGGAGAAATGAGGCTGGGGGCTCCACAAATGACTAGACAGCCAGGCCAACAGAGAAGGGAGGGAGATGAGGGAGGGGAAAATGGAAAAGGGAAGAGGGACCTATCAGGGCAAGCCCGCGAACCAGGAGTCAGAGACGCAAACGCTAGGAACGACACACAGCCAAACCAGCCACCAGGAAACGAAACAATTCCAGATGAAATAAAAATAATTTAAAAATGTGCAAAGGGGGTTTAAGAGGAGAATATTTTGGTACTCGGCAATTACAGTAAGAAATACAATCCATGAATAAAATTAGACGTTGTGAAACAAAAACAGAGGGTAATAGCCATGAAAAATAGTCAGTCAAAAATCCTGGAAATTAAAAAAGTTGTTTGTGAGTTACAAACACACACAAAAAAGAATAAACACATAGACAACAAATTTTTAAAAATGAAAGACTTAGAGAGGTGTTAGCTATAGCAACTGCGGTAGTAACCTTTTATAATATAAGCTGTACACTTTCAGTTTACACAAGGTTATATGTCAATTGTCACTCAATAAGCTGGAGGGGGATTAAGGAATTAGAAAATATTTCTGAAATGTATTAATAACATACAACACAGAAATAAAAAGTTTAAAATATGGAGAAGACATAGAGAATCTACACACACCACTGTGTTAATGTAAAACATAACTGAGATTTAAAGAAATCTTGAAACCTACTAGATTGAAAATACTGATTACCTGCAAAGAAACCAGCAATTAGTTTGAAAGCTAACATTTCATCAATGACAAAGGATGACAAAAATGTCAGAAGACAATAACATCTTCCAAGCACTCAGGGGAAACATCAGATAAGAAGCTATCATTCTAAAAGAAAAGGAAAGGAAAGATTTTTAGAATGTAAAAACAGGAGCATTTACTATCACCCTTGACCATTTCTATATAATGTTCTAGAACTAATACAGTGTGCATTCAAGAGCAGGGGTCTCCCTCCGTGAATGAATGCTCCATCTGCGGCAGAGCATGACTGCAGTACCTGAGAAGGCCCTCAGGCATAGAGGAGGGTGACACCGACTCTTGGGGTGAGGATATCAGCCTGCAGGGACACATCTGAGCTCAGAACTAGGAGGGCGGAAGGCTTGTGGAGGGTGACAGCAATAGCATCTGCTACATGTTGACAGAATTGAAATTGCCCACTGGAAGAAAGGTTATCAGATTGGCTTCAAAAACTCGTCACATGTCACTTAAAAGACACCCCCAACAAATGAAGCAGAAAGTTTCAAAATATGTGGCATGAAAAAAATATATACTGAACAGAAGTCCTTACACTTGTGATAAGAGTATGCACAGAGGAGCTTGCTAGAGCTATGGCTGTAATGACAACAAACCAAATACCATTGTTTTCATCAAAAGAAGAGCTAAATAAACTGCAGTATAGTCACATAAAGAATACTGCACTGCATCTAGACCACAAGTATGAAAATCAGGGGCCAGCCAAGTGGCGCATTGGTTAGGAGCTGGCTTGGGATGCCAGTTCTGAGCAGCAGGGCCCCGGTTCGGATCCCACATATAAGGGCCAGTGACACAACAGCTCCACCTGGTTCCCTCTATAGCTAAGATGGCCGGCGATGGTGTGGGCTGCAGCCCCTGCTGCAGTGGGCTGCCATAGGCTACAGTGAGTGGCCGGCAGTCAGCGTGAGCTGCCAATAGCCGCGGTGAGCGACCATCCAGAGGCCAGCGACCCATCTGCCTCACCCAGGAAGAGCGCAATGACGATACCAACATGGGCCAATGAAGCAATGTCCTCCACAACTAGACAGAAGAACAAAAGGACAGTAACTTGTCTGTTCACCTTCCCCAGTTCCCTAATAAAATCTTAAAAAAAAAAGAAAAGAAAGAAAGAAAATCAAAGGGGAAAATCTAGTGGTAACATTTTGCCTCCCTAATCTAGTCAACAGGACAGAAGTAGTATTGCTCTGTAAGTATACAAATAATTTATATTTCAGTATACTTCACTAATTTCAATTTGTCTTCTAAATAATGCAACATTTTTGAACTCATAATATTGCTATATATTTATGACTGGCCATATTCATGATGAAGTTTTCCTTGAATTGATTTGCCATGAGAAGTTTTCCAATAAGGAATAGAGAATTTTAAACATATTTTAAACAATAGAAAAATTTAACAATAGAATTTTAAACGATAGAATTAAATTAAACAATAGAATTTTAAACACTAGAGACATTTATAAAAAATCATATGCACAAAGATGTTCACTGGTTTTACTAGTAATTAGAAGTTAAATATTCTGCTTAAGTAAATGGTTGCATGTTTTCAAAGGACGCAGGCATTAAAAATGAAGGATATGCAGAGAAAGTTTCTGAACTAGTATACATAAAATGATTCTAATTAAATTCAGAGAGAGAGAGAAGTAAACAGAAAAATAAAGCAGAAAAATCAACATAGGGTGAAAGAAAAGAATTCAGGAAACGGTGATAATAGAAACTGATGAAATAAGCTGATTAACTGAAAAGCCTACCACTCACCACAGCAGCCAAAAAAAAGAAAGAAAAAGAAAAAGAAATATTTAGACTTAAATAAAACAGACAATGTACAAGATTTCTATGTGGAAAACCACAAAACACTGAGGGGGAAAAAATCAAGGAAAACCTCAATAAATAGAGAAATACACCATTTCATGACGGTGTTTGTAAAAGCTGATGGGGGCCGGCCGAGTGGCGCGGAGTTAAGCGCTGGCCTGGGAAGCCAGCGGCCCCAGTTCGGGTCCCACATATGAGGGCCAGTGACACTGCCCTCAAAAAACAAACAAATAAACAAACAAACAAACAAAAAGCGGATGGAACTGTACCATGAAGAGGGTGGGTTTCACTCCATGTAAGTTATGTCTCAATAAATGACTTAATATTTAAAAGAAGCTGAGATCTTTCTCTTAATTCCTATGTCCACAAGAGTAAGAGTCTGGCATCTGGGTGTCGTTGAGCAAAGAAACCCCTTGAAAAGTGCAGCTAATTCATCCTGCTAGGGACGGTTTGGGGGTAGGAAATTGCAAGAGAAATGGCTCATTTCCTGGGAAAGGAGAGACGCAGACCCTAAGACACAGGCAGGGAAGCGGGGACAGAGGGCCCTGTGCGGTACAGTGAAGGCAACGTAATAAAGATCACTGTCTCCCTGGGGTACCCTGCATTCTGAAACCCGGGTGGAGAACTTGGAGCGCTACGTGGGAACAAAGGTTGCTCAGAGCATTGAGGAAAGAAAGTGAATTAACAGATTCCAAAGCACATGTGCTGGCTCCCTCTAATAAGAAGCTTAAACCAATTCAGTTGAACCCATACTGTCAGACTCTGGGCTGCCCTGGGGCCAGATCAATGGAGACGCCTCGCAGGGCAGGTGCCCCCAGGAAGGCTCCCAGTTAAACAAAGGCACTCAACAGACTGACACCCTTAGAGCTGCCCCATTGGCTGCGGCTCCCAGGACGCCCAGGGAAACCACAACCCTTAGAGGGTGACCACGCTGAGAGCCCCCAGGCACCTGGGTAACTGCGTCTTGTGCTTACGAGCTGGGGCCAGGCTCTTCCCATGAATGTATTTTTTCAACTGGCTGAACTACTTGCTTTCCTTAGCAGCTGCAAGAGCTCATGTGGGGAATATAAGCAGCGAGGGAAACTCAAGGATGCCTCAAAATGAGGTTGGATGCTGGAGCATCTCTGCAAACAAGGATGCTTGGGAAAGGCTGGTATTTGAACAGGCAGAGGCCCGCCATGGCCATCCTGTCCGGTCTATCAGTCTCATTCCCTTGGGCATCGGCCCACAAGCTCGTTCAGACACTGAATGCCCAGGCATTGGGGCACGGAATGGAATGAGCTGCAGGGTCCAGTACGATGACCAGGGACAAAAAGGAAGGGAAAAGACCTAACGTGTTCTCTTGAACTTTTTAATAAGACTCAAATCTCTAAGCCTGTGCACAGAAACTGGCAATTCTATCCACAATAGATGGCTTTTTGTCACCAAAAGCCTACTAATGTTAATGAAAAAGCTAAAGCATTTCTTTGCAAAGTAAGTTTGAAAAGGAGCCTCTTACTAAAATATTCGAAAAACAATATGGTTATATAAAACTAGAGAATATTAAAGAATTTTAAAATCTGCATTAAAATGAAAATGAGAAAGTCACTTTATAACCCCCACAGGTACTGAATTTTATAGGAAACCGAGATAATGACGCAGAACAGAAATCTTCACAGTCAATATTCATTATTAACTGGAAACCTGTGAAACTTTAATGATATGGTCTAACTCACTCCTTTCCTTTTTGTCCTTATTTCCACTTAGATGAACGTGAGGAAACTATAGAAGACAAAGTGGATCACTACTAAAATTACTTAGAAAGTATCAAATTTTGGATAACGAGAATGCAGTGTGGGTGTCAGAGCAGAGCTGAAGGTCACGGAGGGTCAACCAGGATGGAAAATGCAGACCAAGGGAATATTTACATTAAGGTCAAGTTCAATAGCACACGATTTTTTCATAGAGAAATCAACAGACATTCTTGGTTAATCATTGTATGAACCCTGAAATAAATGACTTGATTCATAGTTTCCAAAAATGAAAGCAAATCGAATACCTTGCAAGTGGTGAATGGATAAACCAATTGTGGTCCATCCCTACAACGGAATGCTACTCAGCAATGAAAATGAGCAAACTTATTCATGCATCACGTGACAATTTCATTAACCCTTCATTGTTCTCCTCCCATCCCTGCCAAAACATGGAATAATATCTCTCGGTGAATAACAATAAAAACAATCAAAAAAGGATCACGGCCTATAGCAATCCCATGTTTACTCTATGCTGAGCATTGTTCCAAATGTGTTACATATACTCTCTCATTTAATCCTCACAATGTCTCTATGAAGGAGGTCCAGCAACTATCATTTTTAAATGAGAAAATCCAAGAACAGGAAAGTCACTGACTTGCTCAAGGTCACACAGCCAATAATTGGCACAGTCAGGACTCAAGCCCCACCTGTATTAGCATCATCTGAACGCTCCAGCATTTGAAACTACCTGCTTCTTCTGAGAGCCTGGCTTTTCCTGAACTTCCCCAAAAGTTCTCCTTGGCTCAGGATTTCTTCTGCAGAAACCCTGCTCTGAAATGCTAAATCATGCCTTAGAAGATGGACAATTCCTCCAGATTGGACAGGAAAATGTATGCCGACCTGGCATAAGTTGCTTCTAGATTTGCATAAATTAAAGTTATTTATGACATACTGTCATCATTTTTAAGTTGTTCATTTTAGACACGCTAGCTTCCTTTGAAAGCATGCCTCATATGTTTCCATATGAATATTCCATTGTGTTGACAATCACCTAATAAATACACATTTTAACTGGGGCGGAGGTGGGGACTGGTCTCTACATTTGTTTTCTTGGCATTTTCAAGCAGAATCATCAGTAAAACTGAGAAAAAGAAATGCCACATGTCCCAGACCAACACGTGCTGGACACTGTCCATAGCAGTGAGCCCAGGAGTGGGGGCAAACGCCTTCCAGCCCCTTGAGGCCAAGAGTGGGAAAGGAGGGCCACCTGCAGACAAGCTCCTCGGAGGAGCCTTCCTGCCATTTATGTAGCTGTGTGTATCTGTCCCCTGGTGCAGAAGGCAGGTGCAAGAGAAATTGTTTAAGAGCTTGCAATACAAGTTGAAGACTGTTTTCAAGGTATTGGGTCTTCTGTTCCTACTGAACCATGCTGTTTTTACATTACATGACAACAGTACAGAAGCAATGGATGACCAAAGAGCTCTGAAACCTTTGCAGGCTAGGAAATCAAGAAAGGGGCTGGTTTTAGTGCATCTTTAGGATTGCATTCCTATGTTCATAGAACAGAAGCACTAGAAGAGGCATGTGCACAGAGTAAACCCAGTCTTACAGATGAAAAAGCTGAGACTGGAGGCTCACTTACTTGCATAAAGTCCCAGAGGAAGTTATTTCCTGAGCCATTCCCGTTTGAACACAGAATATTATCCACAGGTAAATGTGCACATAAACACATCATAGGTGAACGAGGAGAAATGTAACACATGAACGAGAGCTAGGACAACTACACGAAGAACTGAAGTCTGGGATCTTGGACAAGTTCAAAGACTGTATTCTACTACAATAGTTGCGCCACCCTGCGAGGATGCAGGGAGGCGGCTTGGGGGAAGAAAAGGGGATGGGGCGTGCGGTCAGCTGTGAGGATAAATGTCCCTGAGAATCAGCGCCTCTTTCCACTGAGCCTAAGGGTAAGCCTGGCCTACCCGGCTGCCAAGTTACTGCAAAGATCAAATGGCACAGTCTAGGGGACTTTTTAAAGAGAGAAGCACTGTTCAAATGTTAGCTCTTAGCATCGGGACTTTAGCCATTAATTTGCAGGCTGGGAGAATCCGAGAGATGGCATTCCTCCTTGTTATGTTGTTAGGGTTAAAGCTAAGTGTGGCAATAAAGTAGAACAACGGTTATTATTGGGGGGAAGAAGTTTTTTCCTTCTTCTTCTTTTTCTTTTTTTTTTAAATGGCCCTGAGTAGCCATTGGAGTTGATCACATGCTGTGATCATTGACATCAACTGGGAGAACCCCAGCTTACTTTTATTAATAGTATAATGATTCCCCTTTTCAACTCAATCCCCCAGCCCATCTTCTGACTTCCCCACCATGGGGACCACTGTTACTTGATAAATATCCTTCCAACCCACCCTCCACAACAATATCTCCTTGTGTTCATCCACGTATAGTACTGCTGTTGGTTGTGTGTGTTTTAATTTATTTCCAAGATTATCATGGATTAAATTTCATCTCTGCATTGCTCTTTTCACAGCAACATTTGTTACTACCATCACGCAAGGATACGCTTCCTCCTGTGTCTCTGCATGGCACTCCGCCCTGTACACGCACCACACCCCATTTATCCATCCCCTCCTACTGAGCACCTAGCCTGCCTCTGATTCTTTGCTGCCAGGCCCACATCTCCTTAGACGTTTAGGCAGAGTTCTTGGAGAATATAAAATAAGCAGTGAAATTGCTGAGGTGTGTGATATCTATATGCTCAGCCTCACTAAGCACTACAGATTGCTTTTTACTGTGGCTGTCAGTGTTGGCTTCCGGCAGAGGAGCAGGAGGGCTCCATTTCTGCCACAGCCCCCAAGTACAGCAGTGGGAATTATTCCCGCTTCCTCATTCATTACCACACTTTTTATTTGTACATTTTTTTGTTCCTTGATCAATTTTGCCAGATCCTTTCAAAGAACCAGCTTTTGATTATGTTGTTCAACTCAACTGTTTTTTGTCTTGTTTTGTTTTGTTTTATGTTGTTTGTTGGGGTTTGTTTTCTAATTTACTTAGTGATGAGGGATTCCTGGCATAGCTTACTTTATCACAACTTACTTTGATCTATCAAATTAAAGTCAAAGTTATTAACTAACTACAAGTGTATAGTTATCTATTCTTCCCAGTTCTTCTATATTCTGAAGCCATGTTATTAGGTTTCAATAGGTTCATGATTTTTATCTTCTTGATTCTTTATCTTCTTGATCTTATCTGCTTGATTCTTGATCAAGCACAAACAAATATCAGTTTTGAGTAGTTCCTCAGCTTTATGTGTAAAATCCCTATTTTTCCTTCAAGATATATTTCACTTTAAAAGTTATCATTATCTGAAATTGCAATTACTGTACTGGCTTTCTTTTTACTTTAAATGTAGATATTTGTATTGTTTATTTATTTATTTTTTAGTTGAGCCATTCTGCCACCTGTTGGCAGCTCAGTGGCTGCTCAGCTCGGGCCAGGAATCCAACTGGCAATCCTGTTGCTCAGGACTTGCACTCTTGAGCAAGCTCTTAACCAACTGAGTCACTCGGCCGGCCCTTGCATTGTTTATTTTTAACCTTTCTATATTCTTTGGTTGAGTCTCTCATGTCTCTATGTAAAAATAAATAGATTGCTTATAAATACAAACTGAAATCTTTTTTAAATAAACGTAAGTGGGTTAAATACTGTACTCCAAATATGTGCAGATTGAACCACAGATTTAAGCTGTGTAACTGCTGAACTGATTTGTTTGAGCATAAATACACCCACCTCCTAAAATGCAACAACCTGTGTTTGAGCACAAATTGCAGTGGGCACTGAGATGGTATCGCTGTGGATAGCTGCCTATGTTTGCTCCCAGGGCTTCTGCATGGGTGGGGTTTTGTCAAGCAGAGTGAGAGCAGAAGCACTACAGTCTGCTAGATTTGAGAAAATGGGCTTCATCCTATTGTTAGAAAACAAATTTCAACTGAGTAAATTTTAAAGATCTTATTGGCTTTGTTCAATGATTCATGAACCCAGCAGCATCCAATCTAGCAGATAAAATAGCTCTGAGGAGCTTCACAAAAATAATGGAAGACTTTTAGAGGCAGAAAGAAGCAGAAACAAGGACGTTATTGTAGACAGCAAAGTTATTACTAGGTCACTTTCCTTTAGAAGATGGCAGGAGCATATCGGTCAGATTACCAAACTAGTGCTGATTAGCAGATTCCCAGCTAACTATTGTAGTTAAAGATTTCATTTCTGGGGGAGCCAAAACTATAATTAACTCTCAATTTGGAGATGTTAGGCTTAGGATAAGTGACTCCATTTTGAGCCAATTGCCTTGTTTTTTTTAACAGTACTAAGTTTCTAAATATATAATTGTCATATTTGTGTTATCAACAGTTTTATTTCTCTCTTCAAACCTTTAAAACTGAGAGGAAAAAATAGAAGGGATCAAAGTACTGGAACATCAAACTGATAGGAGATGTGGCATGCTGGGTGGTGGGTTGAGGGTGGAGGAGTGTCTGCCCTGCAGGCTCCCTGGGATTCCTGTCTGATTCCCAGGTGGGTTCTTGGGCTTCCCTTAATCTTGGGCATGCATTAGTTACTCCTTACTCCACTGTTGTTATAATTATTTGGCACATACTCATTATAGTAGTGATATTAATGAAGTAACTGCTTTATAATTTTCCATAGCTATGAATATAGCTAAGGTAAAAATCTGCATCTTTTTTCCACTTATTATTATATCACAAAATAAAATGTTTTCCCATGTAGTGCTACTTTGACTTCATTACCTGTTTCATATTTGTTTAATATTCTATCCAATTTATGTACTATATTTCAATTTCCACTCCCCCATTTTTGTTTGTATTTTGTTTCTACAATTTTAATAGCATTTCGCAAATTACTTTCTACTACTATTTTTCTCTCTTGTCCTGGATAAATCCCTAAGGACCTGCAGGCAGGTTTTGATTAAACCACCTGGTTTTCTCCCGTAGAGACTTCATCAATTTACTGACAATGGCAATATATGGGGAATGGATTCACTAGCATTTCATCAGAATTAGTTATTACTCATGTATAATCTTTGACAAATTAATGGGGCAAAATGGCCTGGTAACCACTTCTTGGATCTGGAAATAATGACTCCAGCCTGACTCAGCAACACAATGTTTTCCACCTGATTTTCTGTAAAAGTTGACCCAAAAAGTTGACATCACTTCACCTTGTTCCAAAAATATGGATTTGGATCAGACAGCTGGTTGTCTTTTTGATCTAAGTTAGAATTTGAAGCAGAGACTTTTTTTTTTTTAATTCTCTACAACCTAGCCTCCCTAAATGCCAGCACTGAATGGCTACCCAGTGTCTTTCACCTCCAAGGAGCTCATTTCTCTTGTGTTAAAATCAAACTCTTTTTGGGTTAAAAAAAATAACTATAGGGCCGGCTGACTGGCGCAGTGGTTTAGCGCTGGCTTGGGAAACCAGCGGCCCTGGTTCGGGTCCCACATATGAGGGCCAGTGACACTGCCCTCAAAAATAAAATAAATAAATAACTATTGCATTGTTTTGTACATCTGTAACATAATAATAATTTTTTTTTAAAAAAGTTAAAAAAAAAAGCTCAAAGAAGAGAAAGCAATATTTAACTTTAAATACTAAAAGGCATTCCTGAGAGTGGGAATTTGATATGATGAGTAATAGTATAGTCCCTGATATCAAACTGCCTAAGGTCAGATCCTCTCTCTGCCACTAACAAATTGATCGCTTCACTCTATAACATGAGATTTTTGTCACAATTATGTGTCATGTATTAAAACCCCTTAACATAACACCTAGTACCTAGGTTAATATCTTTTTGAAGTTAGCTGTAAATATATTATTCATATAAGAAATAAATATTGAATACCTAAAAAAAAAAAATCAAACTCCTTTTAAGAATCTGTGTGAACGCTCTGAGTGCTGTGCCCTGTACAATTCCAGAAGACAGGATGATTTACAAAGAAAATGCATTTCATTGGGAGATGATCATGCAGCTGCCATATAGAAAGAGAAAGTGACCTGCCTGACCCCAGACACACACGCCACAACCTCGAAGCAAATGAGCCGCTGAGAGGGGATGGTGTTCATTGCAAAGGCGGTGATGACTACGGTCATCTTAATACGGCATGCCTTATACATAGAAAACGCAATAGCAGATGGGAATTTTGCCGAAACTCAACTTATCTCAAAATTTTAAGAATACATGAATATAGAAGGTAGCACTGTTAGGTTTTGCTTTATTGTATTTTTTAAAATCATTGAAATATCAACATGAGAACACCTGGTTTTCCTGCCTAGTGAGATCTTAATAACTGTCATCCTCCCAATCATCAATTTATACAGGTTAAAACCCTACCACTGAATTGAATTCCACCTCATCAATGTTGGCCAGCTTTGGAAAGTGGGTTGAGTGGGACAGGCATCTCCAACCACCCTCCCTTGCCCTTTTTTGACCCCTTCCCTCTCCCTTCTCAGACCTGTCACCTTTTACTCTTTGCTTTGTATATGAATATTCAGTGCAACTTTGTGTTTTTATCAGCATTATTGAGGTATTATTTATATACCAAAAAGTTAACACATTTAATGTATATATTTTGGAGAGTTTGGAGATATGCATCCACCCATGGCAACATCAACACACCAAGGTACCGCACATATAATTTCCCACCTCCCAAATTTCCTTGTGCTCTTTTGTGTTTCGTATTTTAATTTTTATGTTTCATTCAGAACACTTAACATGAGATCTATCCTCGTAACATATTTTAAATTGCACAAGGCTGTTAACTACAGATGCTCCATGTACAGTAGATAGCTATGTACTCAGTGTACATAACAGAAGCTTGTTACCCGTTGCAAACACCTTCCACTTTTGACCCTGTCCCACAGCAGCCTGTGGTCATTGTTCCTGTAAGTAGCCATTAAGCATAGTCATTCAATGAGCGCAAAGACTGAGGAAGGACTCTGTGTGAAAAGAACAGAAATGTGAAATCGGATGATTTGAACTTGGCACCCAGTTCAACAGCTGCTTGGCTGTTTGAACCTGTGGAAGGCATTTATGTCCTGTGGGTTTCTGTGGGGAAAGTATTGTCCATCTACAGTACAAGGTTCCTGGGTGAGCAAGTAAGAAAAAATGTATAAATACTTTGTGAATTGAATAGCTCCATCAATATCATAAGAGTCACAGTTAACGTACCCTAAGAGATTCCCAGAGTTCGAGTTGTCTTGTGCTAACAGCATGACTCTCAGGGTAAGACTGCCTGGGCTCAATCCTGTCTCCATTGCTCACTAGCTACACCACTTTGGAAAATGGCTTAACCCCTCTCAGCCTAGGTTTCCCCATCTTTAAGACGGAGATAATAACAATCCCTGCTTCTTGGGCTGTTACCCAAGGTTAACTAATTTAAGTAAACTGGTTAAACAGTATAGCGCCTAGTATAAATCTAATTATCTGTACAAGTTGGCTTTCATTATTATTATTACTATTACTAAATTTCAGGCTTAGCTGCCAGAAAGATTTTTTGATCTTGGGCCATCTTTAGAAATTTCAATCATATCACCTAAGATCTCCTATTCTGCCCCATCAATGTGAAATGGCAAGAAAAATACATGTCACAGTTATCAGGAACTATTTTGAAAATAGTTCTTAGGATAGAAGGAAATTGCCATCTTAATAACAGTTGTCAGAAATGCTAGCCCACCCCTGAAATTCCTTGTCTCTCTGCCCAGGGTATTTCTGGGAGAAGGGAAGCATTAGTAATGATGATTAATAAATGTACTGAGATAACAGGTGTAAATGGTACTGTCCTGGGCAAAGCAGACATACGATCCCCCACGCTGTCGGCCTGTCCTCACAGGCTGTGTCCCAGGGTCTCCCAGGACAGGTGCTCAGCTGAAATGAAGCCAGGCCATTTACCATCTCCTGAAAGTTTCCCCACTGCCTTTACTCAGAGGCCTTAGAACTTTCTCTCTGGCCGCAACGTCTCTCAGCAAAACGTGTCTCTCAAAACTCTACCCGGTGCCCACTGTCCATCTCTGAATGTCCCTTTCTGAAGACACTGCCTCATATTTTCACTCAGAATGAGCTCCCGTTGCAAATGTCCTCAGGACTCCTTGCCTCTCTCGAGGCATTTCCATGTTGGTCCTCAGATTATGATTGTCTGACCCTGTCAACACCTTCAGATGTGTGTAAGTTTTTCAACAGCGTGGCCTGTCTGATTTAACTCTAGAACTTAGCATCACATGTGGCAGGTAACAGGTGTGTGATGAATGTTTGACAGATGCATGAAACCAACTGCCTCTTGCTGGAAACAAGAGCAAACATGGCCTTGGCTTTTTCCTGATGCTTTACACCCAAACTTTAGAATTCCATCTCAGGCACACCACAAAATTGACCATATATTTCATCACACTGATGTTCTTCACTTTCCAACACGGAATGTCAAAAAACCAACAACCTCTCTGGAAAGTGTTTCTTGTTCTGGGAGAGGCAGGTATTTGGAGAAAGGTGTTTTCTGGAAGAGAAATGACCCAGCATGACGCACTCCATTTGTATCAGGGATTTTACACAATTTACAAGCTGTTCAATTTCAATATGGTTCCAAAAAGAATCCGGGTGCTGAAGAGACCACAGCAAAGGTGTTTACCACTGAGAGGGAAAGGAACAATATGACCACGGGAACTTCGCAGGCAAAACCCGAGTATGTGAGACGTTGCCCATGCGATTGCTTCGTGATTGACAGCAGTGTCTACAATGAGCGAATGTGGGCAATTTACTCTGGGTTTTATGCAGTTGATCCCCCGAGAGCACATCTCATGTCACGTGCCACATGGTCCCCAACATCCGTCAAGCTAACAATCTAGTTCTCCCGAGAGAAGATGATTCTGAGCTTACACATCACCTTATATTTAAAGATTCTGGAAGTTCAGTGAGATACTTTCTAATCTGAGTCACAAAGTCCTGAGTCAAAGCAGCTGCAGGAATCAAACATGGCATCATGGCTGCATCCAAACAACTCATCACAAAGGTCCCATGTGGGCCCAAAGAGGCAGAGCCTCCTCCAAGATCATGCCCATCCTTCTTGTACCGTAAACCAGACGGCACACGAATGCAGTCCTGAGTGGACGTGACGTGTGACCCAGCATGACGAAGTCTTACCAGAGTCCACTATCACAATGCACAGAGAAAGTGAGCTGCAGCGTTTTACTAATTTTCAGGCAAGCCCATCAAGCCCTACAGGAGTGACCTGACAACACAAATGCCCACCCATCACTTCTGAGAAGCAAGGACATTTTTATTACTATTAAAGAGAACTAGATTCTTGTCATGTGGCCTCTTATCGGTCTTCAAGTAGCCTTAGTTATATGACTATCTGGTGAGGAAGAATTCATCCTACTAGGGGAAGGTTATGGATGGATTGACCCAACTCTTATTATTAGTGATTTAGCATAAATTACCTAACTTCATGATAGGCAGAGCTACTCCTCAGGAATTGGGAGTTATACCGCATAAACACCTCTAGGGCTTGCTGGCAAGGAGGGGGCTGACCCCTCAGTTCCACGCCCCTAAATTTGACACTCACAAACAGAATTAACCAGACAGCGGGAAAGCTTTTCAGGAGAGGTAAGTATTGTTGCCTGTTCATTTCTGTCCCATCTTCTTCCTTTAAGGTTTTGGGGAGGAGTTAGCTCACTAATTCTACTCCAAAATATAAGTGTTCAGGGTGTGTGAATCATGTACTGTCAATTATTAACTCTCCTAGTACACGCTCACCGCCCCCCTAAACTATTCACACACATCCCCATGCACTCTGAGCCCTACACGAAAGCATGCTCAAAGGTTCCAAGTCACCCAGCCAACTTGCTGCAACTTGACTTCAGTAGTGAAATATGTTTGTTCTCCTGGAGCCACTGAAAGAGGGGTTTTCACCAATTCTGAGTCTTTGTTAATGAAGACATTGTGTTAGGATTGCCTGGCTAAAACTTTCATTTCGGGTACAATGTGTGCCATAGCTAAGAGAATCCGAGAACTCTGATGGGATCCATAAAGACACTGAGAGTTTCTTATTTTGGTGTTCTGAAAGATTCAGTGCATATCTATTGAATAACTTCACACGAAACACACGCACACACACAATATTGTAACACGTGATGAGATCCAAGGGCCTCGGCCTTGAGAAACACTTTTGTACACTCTACTGAGGTGCCCAGGTGGTGCCAGCTGAAATTTGGTCAAGGCACAATGGAGACAGTCTCGGCATGACCCACCCCCATCAGTGGAGCTTGGAATTCAGACTCCCCTGCATGCGCTGTCCTCTAGGGAAAGCTGGAAGCTCCTTGTCTCGCTTGGACAGCCCTTGCAGTCCTGCTAATACTGCACAGCACCCTCCCCACCCCCCCTCCGCACCTCCAGCTGCCAGTGTTGGCAAAAGGCTGCTTACGAAGGCCCCAGGGAATGGCGTTCACCCAGACCCCACACCCTCAGCCATCTCCCCTACACTGGGCCCTGAGGCTGTGCTTGTTTGCACACCATCAGTGTGTGTCTAGTGACAGAATGGAAGCCCCTCCACCAGGCCAGTGGACCCCCAGGATGCCATCCACGATGTGATTGATGTGACACAGTGGTGCTGTCAACATCCCCCGTCACCACGGAAGACAGGCAGGCGAAGAGGGCCTCAGGGCCAGCTGACTGGCCGCGTGGGCAGATGGAGCCCTGTAACGCTGCGCCCAAACCCTGCACCTTACAGAGCGTGACCGTCAGCCTGGCACAGGTCGTTCCTTCTGGTGCCATATTACAGCCCACAGAACCCAAAGCACTGATGCCATGAGGGTGAGCATCACTGGTTTTCTGTAGCTCACGGCTTCGTATTCTTTTTACTTGGACATGTGGTGATAAAAATAATATTAGACCACGAGCTAAAGAAAACCAACACTGACTGATTCCTTCTGTGATAAAAATCTAATTTTCTTTGTTTTTTAATTCCGAGTATTGTATTCTTTGCTGAGAATGTCTGTCTCGGGTTTTGGTGTCTCTGCTCTCCTGCTCTAGGCACATGTTCACATTTGTCCTTCCCTGTTCCTCATCACCTGAGCCCAGCGACAAACAGGACAGCTCGGGGCCAAGGCTCAGTCAGAGAAGGCTCCAGAAGAGCCCAACATGGTGGCCCTTGTTCACAAGAAGTGGTGTGGTTGTGTCTGGGGATTATTACAAGGACTGCACCACCCAGGGACCATCCACGGATGGCGGCTCCACCCGTGTCCCAACTCTCTCCTTCCGCATCGCAGGTCGGTCACGTCCCTGTCACTTGTCCCTGTTTGCTTCTCTTCTTTCTCATAATGTTGTCAGTATCTTCTCTAGCTCCCTGGGCTCAAAATACACTTCTCCACACCCCCATCTACCTCAGCCCACCCTAGTGATGCAGGAGAGAAGACACAAAATAACAACGGCAACCACACCAAGAAAGCCTAATCATTTCACATGTATCTTCTCTGTAGAGTTTATAAATCTAAAGTTTATCTGGTTTCACAGGTTATTTCAAATTTAGAACCCAGCAACAATAGCACAGAATGTGCCCTCTGCAGACTCGCGTATGTGGTTGGTAAGTTTCTTCCTGAGTTGGGCAAATGTCCCTCCACATCGATGTACAAAGCCCAGAAACTCAGTTCTCTGAGAGCAAGTGTCTCTCTTCGTCTTCCTTTTTTAAAACATTTATTTTACTAGGATTCCCAAGATTGGGTTAAACAAGTAGCACTAAATAAATATTAATGAAAGTTCTAAATGGTAGGTGATTTCTAGGAAGAAAAGACCCCCAGTGAGAGATAACATAGGCTCTATTTTTATTAGCATCAAATGAACTTATCGAAGTTGAACATAAATTATGCCTAATAGTCATGAAGCCTTGTTTTTAATTTTGAATGGATTTAAATAGGCCAAATGAGGTTAAATTATTTCAAAAATAATTTTGATTTTGCCATATTCAGTGTTCATTTCTAATTCTACAGGCCTGAGGGGAGAAATGCACTTTTAATAGGTTTGTTTACTGATGAAACAGAGGCAGATGGCCTCCTACAATTTCTGTTAGAAACTTTGCAGCGTTCCGGGAGGAAGGGGTAGGTTATCATTTAACCACGTTTGGGTGAAAAGCAAACAATCGGCCTTAAAGAGCAAGGCCTCTTCTTTTAGCCTCTCTCTGTCACCGTGAAACCCACATGCAGCTCAGACAGGAATTTCCTCTGTGATCCACGAGCGGCATGAGCAGCTTTTAAGGACACAACTGGAGAGGAAGTTCACAGAGCTACTCAAACCAACAAGCAAAAGCATTGGTGGGGACCAGAGGGTACGTGAGATGGAAGAAAAGGTTATCGTAGTTTAGAGAGCTGACTTGATTTTCTGAAAAATTAAGAGAGGGAAACCATCATTTCCCACAAGGGCCTTGCACTGCAGATAAGTGAGTATGTCCGTGGTGACCAGAGCCCCGCTCAGAGGCTGAGAGGACCCCCCGCCCCTGGCCCTGTCACCAGCCCCGCTCTGTCGCCATCCTGCTGTGTCAGGATGACAAGGACCTCCTCTGCTGTTTCTTGGGTGGTGACTCTCCTCCGGAAATGCTCAGGGGAGGCCCATTGTGGGGAATTCCTCCTAGCACAAAGCAGGCCCCAGGGGAGTGATGAAAAGTTCCAGAAATAGTGATGGTTATGCAACATCGTGGATTGAATTTATGCCACGGACCTGTATACTTGGAAATGGTTACAGTTGCAAGTCATCTATGTATAAAACCACAATGACAGTAGCGCCCCTTGGCCCCGGGGAAACATTCCAAGACCCCCAATGGATGCCTTAGCCCGCGGATGGTACCACACCTGTTTTTCCTATCCCTACAGCACTATGATAAAGTTTAATTTATAAGTGAGCCATAGCAAGATATTAACAATAACTAATAATAAACTAGAACAATTATAACAATATAATAAAAGGTATGTGAATGTGGTCTCTCTCTCTCTCTCTCTCTCTCATCTTATTGTCCCATACTGATGTCAGATGACACAATGACTACGTGACAGGATGTGTTTGCAGCTTGAGATGCGACAGCAAAACTAGCACAAATTTCTTTTTCCTTCTTCAACGACTTCACTGATAGAAGATTCGTTCTTACCGTAGGCCTTGGCCACCTCAGCATAGGATTTTTTTTCCTTATTAAGTTGAGAACTTCCACATTTTCACTTAAAGGAAGCATTTTAGGGATTCTCAGTGGCTTATTCAAATTGTCGGCACCACTGCTCCTGCATGTTGGAGCCATGATAAAGTAAAATAAGAGAGACTTGAACACCAGCACTGGGACACTGAGACAGTCGATCTGGTCACCAAGATGGGTACAAGTAACTAATGTCGGGGAGCATATACAGCATGGAGATGCGAGGCAGCAGAATGATTCACGTCCCTGGAGGGACAGAGCAAAGCAACACAAGATTTCACCACACTGCTCAGAACGGCGTGCGATTTAAAACTTATGAATTGTGTATTTCTGGAAATTTCCATCTAATATTTTCAGACTACAGTTTGCCCCCGGGTAACTGAAACCATGAAAAGCAAGATCATGGATAAGGGGGAGCTACTGTATATATAAATAATATATATTGTATATATGTATAATATATATTACATACAATATATAAATAACCTATACATATATACAATTATATATAATATATTATATATAATATATAAATTATATATACATATATAGTATAAATTGTAATATATTATATAGCACATATAATTATTATATATAATTACAATTATTATATATAAATAAAACCACAACCTAGGTAAATATAATCACAAAAGAAAAGTCTTCAAAAAATAAGCCACGGCCATAGGATGGTCTATTGAGCAAATCAAGAATTAAAAGGTAAAACTCTTAGAAATGAGTTGCTCCCTTCTAAAAAGGGTGTGCACTCTTTTCAAGAATAAACAAATATCCTACTTCTGCATCAAAAGCAGAATAAATTCAACATTAAATAAACAACCATAAAAAATGATAGTTTTCTTACAAGGTTTTTCTTCCTCTGAGAATCATAAAAGCCATCAGCATTCTTTAAGATGACAAATCTTTTTTCCCCTTAATTAGCATCTCTGCTGACACACTGCCCCAAACAGATGGCAGTAAAGCCAGCTGCATATAGGTTGGTTTTTCTCTTTTTGGAAAACAAATAAAAGGAAGAAAATCAATAGCAGCGAGACTTGGGCCTATTAAATGCATTGAATTTTCTCTTCAGTTCAATTGATAATTTCTCCTCTAACTTCAAAATAGTCACATAACCCCAGTGTCAGAAAGAAACGTCAACTGTAAATGCATTTGCTTGAAACTCTGGCTTACTGATGCAATGCTGAGTGTTTGATTCCAAAAGCAGTCAGGTCAATACTCAGCATTTGGTTTCCTGACATTACTTTTATCTGATTCTACTAAAATGGACCCAGGATATGTCTTCCTACATATATATGTAAAATAATTCTCCACAATTCATTATCCAGTAGCATACCCAGTTCAGTTACAAGGCCTCAGACAATGCCTTTTGCAAAGTATATCTCAAAATCCAAATGTGATCATATATTTTCAACCAGGTGATAAAGCAGAGACGCACTCTAAATAAGTAGCTTCTGTGGACAGCCTTGTCTCTAAGCGTGTAGGCAGGTGACCAGAGCTGGTTTCAATATGGCTTCAGCGGCTAACGCTCAGGAGAGCTGACTGTGCACCAGGCACGGGTCCACGGCCCCTTGGAAAACTCACTGGGTCTCCATGCTGGTTCTGTGGTGACATTACAATCCCCGCTGCACCCATGACAATAAGGGGCACAGTTGCATCATTTACTCAAGGTCACCAGGCTAGTAAGCAGGGGACATGGGACAGGGAGGAAGGCTGAGCTTGGCGCGCTGATCACCTCTGCTCTGTGGTACCTGGCTGGACTGCTGGTGCCTCCATCAACCCTGCCTGCCTGCGGGTTCTCGAACCTTCTATGATTTACTTTGGGTCCTTCAAATTCACTAGCGGGTTACCTTATAAAGATATAGATAGATAGATGATAGATAGATGATAGATAGATAGATAGATAGATAGATAGATAGATAGATAGATATTACATTATCTATTATAATATATTACATATTATATATTGCTATTTGTTATATTATATATACATATATTACATTTATTTTCAGGTGTTTCAACACAAAGAAAGTTCCCATATGCTCACTACCTCAAAACTGTCTACTGAGATTTCTCATTAGTTCATTCTGTATTGTTTCTGTCATAAACGATTGCGTTACTAGCGTCTTACCTCTCTCAAAGTGCGAACGTATGACTTTGCTTACTTCATTCTAGGTCATTCTCTGTATTTGAGGGGAAAGCACTTAACTGTGCCGGGTGCACACATGAAAGTGGTCTCATCTTCATCCTTTGGGTGCCTTACCTGGAGATGCCACCTTGGTAGGTGGGCCCCCCGGAAGCTGCTCCCCGCTTCCCCATGTTAGCTGCTTCTAGTGGGTTGATCCTCCATGGGGTGCGGGCTGGGGGTGTCCATTTAATTTACATAATAATAAAAGGAGTTACTTTCACTTCTGAAATCTAAGCCCTTGGATACCCTTCAGTTAACAGCTGAAAACTGAGCCACCTCCTTAGCCAGTGCGCAGCCCCTGACCAAGTCCCTCTGTCTGTCAGCGCTGATGGGACAGACGCAGGGGGCACCCTGGGCCTTGCTCCCCTTTCTGCCATGAGGCTTTCAAAGGTCTGGCTTTGCCCTGAGCCAGGAGGTCAGGAAACAACTCAGCCAGACAACATTAGCTCATCTCCCCAGAGATGGTGCAGTCATACACGCTCAGCTTTGATTGATTGAAAAGCAAACAGCACCTCCCCTGCACCAGGCTTTCTCTTCTCTCCCTGCCCCCGCCCATGTCTGCTTTCTGACACCTGTGAGACGAGGCTGGCCACTGTGAGCTCCGGGGGCGTCGGTGGGAAAAGCCCCCATGGGTGATGAGACCTGCCCAGCTCAAGGGCTCAGGCACGCCCTCCCCTGCTCTGACTGGCCCCAGGCTGGCCAGGAGCCTCAGGTTCTGGCGTGGGCTCATGGCCAGCAGGAGCTGTCAGAGGTCTTCCTCCCTGCACGCTGCCGGCCAGGCACCCACCTGGCCTCGGTGGAGGGTGCGACCCTCTGTGCCAGGCCTGCTCTCAGGAATTCCCATTAGCAGTCGGGCGGACGCCTCGAGGAGGAAAAGGGTCCCTTAGCAAGCCCCGCGCTGGGTGCTCACGCTTCCCTTAGGATCCGTGCAGAGGCTGGATTGTTCTAGACAAGATGTGGGACCCTGCGTCCATCCACGGCACCTCCATGGGGTCTTGTCTCTGCATCAACTTGATAGCTATCTGGCGACTGGAAATCTTTGCTTTCGCTACCAAGAAATTCTGAGTCAAAATCTAATGTTCCAGGTAGAAACTATGCAATGTTGTATTTGTAATATACTCACTTGTCCCCTCCTACTATATGGTCTTGAACTTTGGTGCGTATCTGAATGATTGAGCTTCATTTATCTTTTCTTATAATCAGCCTCAAATCATTTGGAAAAGAAGATGAAGGAAAAATAATTTTAAGTTAACATTAAGTCACTGACTTTTTCCAGGTTTAGAAGCAAATTATACTTTCTGCACCGTGTGTGCTCAGATCTTTCTTGTTGAGGGACAGGGCAGGACTGAGTTACGGAATTAAATGCCAACAGCACATCGGAACTGCAAGGCTTCCTGCAACATAAGAGGAAATAAATCCTTTGATTCTAGAAAAGGTCTGCAGTCCTGTGTGGGTGTACTACAGGGAGGCTTTCCTGTTTATTGTACTAGATTTGACTCTTCAAAGCTCATTATTCATTTATTTGTTCACTCACTCATTGAACCACCTTATGCAAGGTATAGTTTAAACAGGAAAAGATAAGTGCTCCACTAGAAAATGCAACTGAGTCCTGGGGAAGCCTAAAGAATTGGCTTAGAAATAGATTTTTGTTCTAGAACAGAAGCTGTCAAAGAACAACGCAGGAGGTGAGAGGGGGGTGTATGCAGAAGGGAGAGGGGACGAGAAAGCATGAGATGTTCGTGGGCTGGGAGCAGAGTGCCAGGAACATGGGGTGGGAACAGGGCTGGCTTCCTGTGCCGTCAGCCAGGGGCTGGTGTTTGGAAGGACCTCGTGCTTGGTTCAGTGCTCTGCTGTCATCATCTTGACATTCTTCAGTTTTGGACAGCCCTGCTCTTAGTTTTGCACTGAGCCCCACAGATTGTGTAGCTGGTCCTGAAGAGGGACCGGTCAGCGAGATGGGGAGAGACGGTGTGAGATGGGCATGGATGGTCTCCCATCCTGGGCGTTTTGGTAACAGTCAGCGTGGGTTTCTAGAGGTCTGCCTTCCACAGCCCAGCCCACAGCCTCCTGTTTACTGGGAGGAATCGCATCCAGGCTCAGCTCCTCCCCGGCCACCTGGACCAGAGGCTTAATTGCCAGGCTTGCTCTATCCCAACACGATAACCCTCCGCCCATGGACCCTGCTGGGCTCCCAGCCATCCTCTCAGCTGCTTCCCCAGAGCAGGTCACACTGATGGGAAAATGCACAGACATGGAGATTGGGGTCACAGCAAACCATGCTTTGCACCTCAGCAGCTCCTTTCCTTTTGCCAGCCCTAACGAGCTCCTCCCTCTCCACTGCCTGCTGCGACCCATGGATCCTTCACTCTTTAAGTTCCCCATGCAGCTGCCACGGCCACGCCTGGACAATTTCCTTTCCTGCATCATTCAGAAAAGTCCCTCCATTTCTTTCATCCCTTCCACCCACCAACACCTTCATCCCCAGTTATCCCCCTCTGAACCAAGGGTGGCATCTTGGCTGCGACCTCAGACCTGTTTGTGAGCCTCCCTCTCTTTTGGAATATTTGCATGAACCCATAAACAAGTTCAGTTTCTCTAATCTGAATAAATGCAAGCACACAGACCTCTTCTCTGCCAGTGTCTTCCTTGAGCTATTAGACCTTCACTGTCCCAGTCACACTGCTGTGGCCGGCCCCTGCTGCTCCCCTGTGGTGGCACTCTCTTGCCCTGTGACTTTATTTGGCTTTCCTCAGTCACAGCTGAAGCAACACCTTATTCAGCTCACGGGATGTGAACACAGTTCTATCTGGTTCCAGTGCAAGAGAGGAGACACTGAAACAAACTTGGTCACTGAATGTGGGCCTTGCCCGCCCCTTCTCCTGCCTGCGGGAGCCTTCGTTTTGTTCTGACCGATTGTATTATTGTTCAGAAACCTTTGTTCTCCCAAACCCCCACCACATCTTTGGGCCTGGACGCACGAGTTGCTTTGGTTGATGGAGCAGAATGATACAAGGGGAAGAAGCTTAGATGCCACTGCCTGGCTTTTCTCAGCTCTGGAAACCGTCTTCCACCTTGAGAAAAGCATGTCCCAGGTGGCCGCTGGTCCAGAATGAGAAACCCATGCAGGAGACCTGAATACAGTCGAGCTGTGAGAGCTCTAGCCAACCCACAGATCCTTAAGCAAGAAACATGCTCTAGGAAGCCACTGATATTTGGGTTTGTTTGATGCACAACACTATCACAGCAAAACCTGACCAATACACTCTGCCCCGTGTCACTGCCCCCGGTAAGGACTGGAATAGATCCACAGGACCTACAGAAGAAGAGAAAGAGAAAAACACTAAGACATTAGAAGACCCATGTACTGATCTAGCTCAGCTTTGAGTGACAGCTGCATTTGTAGACAAAACTTTCCAAATCTGCTTGCTGAAAAAACACGCCAGTAACAGGCGGCTCCATCCATCTCCTCCAGAGGAATGTCAGCAAGACCCTTTTCCTGGATCTTGTGTTTACCTATTGCGGGAGCTCTATGACCCCACCTCCATCCTTTAGTGATCCCCTCCAGGGACAATGCAGTGGCTGCTCTTATTGGTGACTTTGAGAGAAGCAACTGGGCAAGCCTCACAGGTCCTCTGCTCTCCTTTCTTGACACAGGGCAGGCAACCTGGTCTGTTATCTGTCATGCTCCAGGGCTTTCCCCTGGGAGGCGGACTTAGTGCCTTAGTGCCTGGGAGAGCAGGGAAGCAGAATTCTGCTTGATCACAGACCTAGTGACCTTCAGAGGAGAAAACGGTTGTTGGTAGTGAAGCTCAGTTCCCGGTGGCTTCACACCTATTTTATTTGTCAGCTGGTTCCTAATTCAGGCAGGAAAGAAAGGGACACTAATGATGGATCCCCCACGACTTCAGCCTAAATTTACTGCGGCATAACAGAGCCGGGTAGAAAGCACATACGGCAGGGAGGAAATCGCTGGGTTTGAATTCGAGGTCGTGAAGGGGTCAGCAAGAGGCGTCCTGTGTTCCTGCTGAGCTTGTCTTGGCTGGCGGGGAGCACCCGTCTCAGTGACCCTTTGGTAAGTGCAGCTTCCCTGCCAGCATGTGAAACAGGCCGAAAACCACCTTCAATCTATTACATTTGGGCCGATTTTGTCCTTTTATGTCAGAACACTGAGCAATGTTAGCATAACTACTAGTTTGGACCTTGAAGAGACCTGTCAACGAGTCTCAAACGTTAATGAGACCAGATATACTTGGCCAATTCAAACCATTGCCTCTTGCAGAGAGGACGAGTAACAGTAAAGAGCCATGCAAGCTTCTGAAAAAGGCACGTGGAAACAGTTGATAACTGAAGTGGGGAGGACCTTAATGAATGAATTGCTAATTGTTACCACCAGTTTTCTAGGCTTTCGCCAGTGCCTCCATCTCTAGCTGTCCATCACAGCTTCAACATAATCAAGTCTTTGGAAGGATGGCGAGTCCATAAGGTGAAGATGTTTTCTAAGATTTTCCTGGACTATCTCAGGCAGGCTCTGTGCAGAGGAGACTGTCCACATCATGGTCTCAACCCTCTCACCATCTAGCGAACCACATATCCTCCAATTTATAAAAAGACTTTTAACACAACTTTATTAAGTGATGAAAAACTGTTGTCTCATTTGCATTTTTTATAGATAAATATTAAGTCCCCAATCTACTTAGAAAACCCCATCTTGATGGGTTTAAGCCCATCAAGTTGCATTAGTTCTGGTCAACAATGAAACATCACATTTTAGCGATCTCCTCACTCTTATCAAAGCAAGTATGTTTTAGTCATTGGAAATATCTGGTCACTATTCAGAGACCCCTTTACTACCTTCACTGACACTAGGACTGTGGATTAATTAGGACACACTGCTTTAAAGGACCTGCCTACCAAAATCCTGTCTACAGTAGAGCTGAAATGACAAACATTAAAATCTTTCATGTGGAGTAAACCTCTGCCACGACTCCTACATTAAATGCTGCCAGAATGGGGAAAAAAACTTCTGATGCACTCATCTGTTTGGATAAGTGTTTCTTAATTCATCCAATGGCCACCTTGGGAAATTACGTGCTAACTGGTGAGCAAACGGCTGACAGAGGGATAGTGGATAATGAAAACCAAGTGAGGACTCCGCTCTTGGAGCTGACTTGTACGAGACTCCACAGTGAATCTTCCTGGATGTGCAGGGGCGGGCAGAGAGACCCTGGGGACCAGAGGA
This sequence comes from Aselliscus stoliczkanus, assembly GCA_033961575.1. Lineage (NCBI taxonomy): Eukaryota > Metazoa > Chordata > Mammalia > Chiroptera > Hipposideridae > Aselliscus > Aselliscus stoliczkanus. The sequence goes on from CM066728.1 coordinate 109,248,508, forward strand.
AAGGATGCTAAGGAAAAGCAGTGCCCCAATCCTTTTTTGGACTGCCAGTGGGACTTTCAGAAATCCAGTCATTTAAGGGCTCCATGTCTGATAATTCCAGCTGATGAGAAATTATCAAAAGGTTTCCAGTGGATTTCATAACCACATGGCTTTGTGTTTATGAAGAAGATGATGAAGAATGAGTTTTTATTTACTCACAGGAAAAAGAAATGAGCAGGATGGGATATTGTCTCCTATTTTCATATTATACTGTTGAAAATGTAAATACTGAGATGTGGAGAGAGGCAGAAAGAATGGAAAACAAAAAGAAGGAAAGGGGAAGAAAGAAATGAGATTCCACTGCTAAGAGGATAAATCAGAGATTTAAAATGTTTGTAGCTTCTGACCCAGTAATCTTGTTCTAGGAACCTCTCCCAAGGAAATAATCATACATATTAACAAAGTCTTGAAATCACCTAAATATCCAACATTAAGTGAATAGTTAGTAAATGTTTACTATATGGTTGCTGATAGTTATTAATGTAAATAATTTAAAATGGCATGGAAAATTTTTATGAAATTTTAGAGGATACACAACTGTGGGCATATTAGATTTTTAGTTGTGAATGTGGACAATAAAAAAACTCAAATAAAATATACTAATAGTAATAAAATTATGGGTGACTTTTTTTTTCCTGTGTAACTTTAGTTTTCCAAATTTTCTTCAATGAGCAAATACTACTTTCATAATTTATATATATTGGAGAATTCTATGGTGCCCCCCAGGATTTCCCACTCTAATCCCCAGGGTTGTGAATTCTATAAGATTTCCCATCCATGATTATGACACGTCACATGACAAAAAGGATTGGCAGGTGTAATTAAGATTTTTATATTAATAGTGGAGTTAATCAGAAGGGAAGTTATTCCGGCAAATCTAATCTAATATTTGAGCCCTGAACAGTAGTTTTCTCTGTCAGAAAGCTAGAATCAACGCATGAGAAGGATCCCATACACGGCTGCTGGCTTTGAACATGGAGACGGCTGTATTAACTGTCTTTTTTTCTCTGTGTGGTAATTTGTTGAGGGCCGTGTAGCCCAATATTGAGGGGCATGCAGGTTGACTTTAGTGGGCTTGGTGAATCTGAAAGTACTGTTGATTAGACATGTGTTCCTCAAATTTGTATTCCCTTGAAGCCTGTGTTTTTATTACAAAATGTATGTTTTGTTAAGGTTTGTGATAAGTCTTGAGAGAACTTTAGGTACAGTTAAGCCAAAATTAAATATCAAAAGTGAGATTCTCTTTAGTATTCACACCCAGGATTACAGATTATGTAGAAACTGAGTCTGGGTCATAAAGAGATTATCATAGATGGGATTATCCTTAAACATAGAAAAGGTCCCAGTGTGCCCTAAGGAGAACAATTATAAGGACTAAAGGTCTTAAGAGAAAAATACATCAAGACCATGTGGAACTTAAACTTGTAATTGGATAATGGTCAAAAATCCCTATAAAAAGGACATGTTATTGTAATAAAGGGTGACACCTTTTCTCTTTAACTCCCCCGGTGTCTCCACTGTCTCCCTTCTTTATTTTCCTCCCTCATTTTTCTGTCTTTTACTGCAACAAACAGTTTCTGTCTTTCATTAACCGCCGACGCCGTGTCCACCTTCTTGAACCCTGGTCAGCGGAGGCTGGTCTCCCGCAGTAATTCTTTGACACCTGGAGTCTTGCTGGCCCTGGACGGACTGCCCCACCCAGAGTTAGATAATTCCTAAACAGAGTGAACAACTCACCTGAAGAAGGCCTTTTAAATGCAAACCATCCAATGCCGAGCCCACACCCCAACCACCTCTTCCCTTAGGCTCTCACCACCTAACCACCCCAGAGCCAGGTACCAACCCCCTGGCAGCCCCTGGGCCCCATAGGAACCACAATAAAGGCCCCACCCACAGTCCCCCTCACTCCCTCTGCCTCTTGGCCTACCCTGGCGCTTCCCCATTTGACCTGAGTGGAGTGGCAGGCCCCCTCCTCCAGGGAACTGTGAATCACAAAGTACCTTTTCAATGGCAATTATCTCCCTATCTGCTGGTCTTACTGAACCTCAGATTTTCTATTAAAACACTCTATTTTAAAACAGGGGTCAGGTGTAAGGGCCAGAGAGCATCTGAGGGGGACCCCAGGAAGGCACAGCAACCCCTGGCTGACGTCCAACAAGGACAAGGAGACTTTAATCCCACAACAGCAAGAGGAACTGCACTCGGCCAACAAGGGGCCTGGAAAGCCCTTCTTCACCCAAACCCCAGAGAAAAGTCTGATGGGACCAGCTTCTGAGCAAGAGGATCGTGAGGCAATGAGGAATAAAGTGGTATTGTTTTACACCTCGAAGTTTGTGATAATTTATTACACAGCATTAAAAAAATGCAATATAACGGGGTGCCAAAAAAGGTATACAAGTGGAACTTTGGTCAACATTGCTCAAGCAGTAGTTCATGGTAATCAGAAGTGTCTGGACGCTGATGGGAACCACTTTGAGCACCTCTTGTAATTGCAGAAGTCAAATGTGACTTGTATTCATCTTTTGTCATTGGTAGATATTGAGTATTACGATTTTAATAGCTTTTTCCTTTCATAAATTGTGTATGCATTTTTTGGCTCCCTCTGTATATAAACCTTCTGTAGATATCCATTCATATATTATATGTAGGCTGCCTTGAATTGTATATATAATTTTAATTGGGTTTATTTCCTCAAATCCAGATAAATCATATCGCCTTGTTTACATTTTTAGGGCATTTTCATTCTGGTTTTTAACAGAATTCAAAACTATGAAAAATAATCATCAAAGGCCTGAGCTGAGGTCAGAGAGATTATGGTTTGTGCATCTCCACGTATCTCATTAAAGCTGCAGGATCCACAGCCCAGGATGCGTTTGTCCAAGTACTAAAATTCCTGCACCAGGGCCGGCCGAGGGGCGCGGTGGTTGAGCGCTGGCTTGCGAAGCCAGCGGCCCCGGTTCGGTCCCACATGTGAGGGCCAGTGACACGGCCCTCAAAAAATAAATAAAATAAAATTCCTGCGCCCGCCGGAAATGTGCCCGCAGTGCGCTTCTCCCCTCTAGCCCTGGGTGAACAGGTCTAACGGTGGAGGCTCAAACGGGGGACCGCATCCGTCCCCGCCATCATCCTCCTTAGCACCCATCAAGGGAGACATTTTTGGGATCCTCCCTAAGTTACAGATTCCTCAGTGTAACAATCTCGCCTTTGATTGCACCGAGAATAGCGCCTTCCTGAAAATATAGTCCATTTTGACCAGGAGTTTTTTCCAATCCTAGTCAGAACCTTAATGATATGGATATCAACTTTTACAAGCAAATTCTAAAATTTAATGTGTTTAATGAGCCAGGGGCTGGGATGGGGTGGAGCTAAATAAGATGGATGCAACCCCAGGGTCACCTTGCCAACCAGCGATGTCCTCAGACCCTTTCCTTCTCTACAGATGTTCTCTTCAGAAAGGTCTGAGGGTCCAAACCCCTCCATCGGGCCCGAGCGTGGGCAGCGGGTCTGCATCACCGCAGCAGCGGACCGCCAGGCCGCAGCCTTGCTGCCCACTCCACCTGGCCCCCAGCATTTGCCAATGAAGTCTCACTCTCCCTGCCACTGGGAGGACGGATAATTAAAGGGTGGAATTCTTTGATACACTCAGAAAACGCTTCCCGTTTGAGCTTTTTCATTTGCTTCATAATCAACGCCTTAGCTGTTGTTCTAATTTGCTTCCCCACTAAGTGCCATTACCCTACCTTCATGGATCCAAGAACCACACACATGGAGCAACAGCTAAATGACTCTCTGTGTGACTCATCTGCTGCCAGCCACCAGAGTCCTGCTTCTCGTGTGCAAACTTGGCCACCCTCCCTGCAGGGGCCACTGCCATGGCCCAGGTGGGCCTGGCAGCCAGGTCTCAGGTATTTCGTGGAACCATCAGGCCATCCAGAAGGATTAAAACCCTACAACGGCCACCCTTCAATTATAGGCCTGCCCACACAAGAGCCTGGAAAGGGTGGCTGCGTTCGGAAACTGTGCTGACTGGTCTCAGATCCGCCGGAGCACAGCCAGATGGGATTGGATCATCTTGGGGAGAAACACAATCTTATAGTCTCTACTCCACACTATTAGTCTCACTTCCTTCTCAATCTTTATTTTTGGGGGGAGCTGGGGTGATCTGAATGGAGGAGAAGCCCCAAAAGCAAAGAACAGAGACTAGGAAAGCATGACGCCAGACTGTGTTCATGGACCTCGGAACATCACCGCGGCCAGTCTCCGCAGCCTGTGTGTGAACACGAGGTGGCCTGCAGTCCCTCCCCGAGGCTTGTCACGTGGGACCAGCCGTCCAGGGAACATGTGTGATGAGCATAATCTCAGACTCTCAAAGTCTGAGCAAAGAAAAAGGAAATAGTTTTACAAAAAAAACCCCAACCTATTCCATTCTGGAATAATCAAGTCAATTCTTCATCAGTAATGGAGAAAATGCAAATCAATCTCACAATTTCATTAGGGACTTAACAACTACTTCCATCTGGCAGGAACTCTGCTAAACGAAGACCCGAGAGATCCAGTCAGATCCTCTCTCTCTCTCTCTCTCTCTCTGTCTCTCTCTCTCTCTCTCTCTCCCCCTCTCTCCCTCTCTCCCTCTCTCTCTCTCTCCATCTCTCTCTCTCTCTCTCTCTCTCTCTCTCTCTCTCTCTCTCTCTCTCTCTCTCTCACACACACACACACACACACACACACACACCATAGAATCCTATTTCGCTTGAAGTCCTTTTGCCAGCTCCAAGGCCTATGTGATCTGACCCCATCACCTTCAGACTTCATCTCCTGCCACCCACTCAGGGAATGCTCTGTTCCCCCCGCGCCGGTCTCCTTCCTGTTTCCTGGATATGCCAGGCCCGCGCCCGCTTCAGGGCCCTCGCAGGGCTGCTCGCTTCCCAGCCACCCAGCTTCAGGGCCCTCGCAGGGCTGCTCGCTTCCCAGCCACCCAGCTTCAGGGCCCTCGCAGGGCTGCTCGCTTCCCAGCCACCCCGCTTCAGGGCCCTCGCAGGGCTGCGCGCTTCCCAGCCACCCACAGGCCCCCCTGCTCCTCTTCCTTCCGGCCCACTTTCTCCATAGGCTCTCCATGGACCGTTATCTAAACTGCACACCCAATCCATTGGCTTTCCTTCTTATTTTGTTTAGCACGAACAGGGAAAGATGGGGGGAGGGGGTTCAGAGGGCCAGCGGAGCCTGGATATGATACATCGCAACTCAGTACAATCACAAGGCCGGCCTGTCCTTTCTCAGGGTCCATCCCCACCCTGCAGGCGCTTGGCGACTCCATCACTTTCCCTCCAGATCCCTCCTCCCGGCACATGAAACAGCCGTTTCTTCGTGTGTTTCAGAGGAGACAGGCCACAGGAACAAGGACCTTGCTTTCCTCACGCTGTGTCCTCACTGCTCAGACAGTGACTGCCCCATGGGAGCTTCATCTGCCCAGCGAACAGATGGACAGTATGGCCGGAGGACTCGAGGGGCCCTGGACATGAGTGGGAAGTACGGGGATGAAGAAGCATGGGGGATTTGCTCGCTGCAGGTGGCAGGTGTCCCAGTCCTGAGGCAAGAAAGCCAGCCTGGCAGGAGCAGCCAGACCCAAGGCCGGCAACACAGGATGGTGACAAACCACACAGTGCCATGAAGAGATGGTGATGAGCTGGGGACATTTCATCCACAGGAGCAGGTAGAAGCCACAGACAGTTTTAATCAAAAGAAGCTATTTGACCAGAAAGAAACAGAAGCACTCTGGGGGGAGGTGATGTCTCCTTCACCCTTGTCACCTGGTGAGAGACTCCTGACAGTATTTGGGGGCAGCAGTGTGGCCAGGCAAGATCACATTTCCCATCTGCCCTTACAACAAGGCGTAGCCATGTTACTAAGTTACAGTCATTAATGTATAAGTGAAACTGTGTGAAATATTTCTGGGGAGCCGTCTTAAAAAGAGTTGAGAAAAATAGGATGAGCACTCTTTTCTCCCTTGTTCCTATTCCTATGTCTGTCGCATAGCATGCAGACACGATGGCTGGGGCTCTGCAGCCTCTTGGACTCCACGAGTTACACGTGGTGATAGAAGCCACATGCTGAGAGTGGGGCCAAGCAGGAGGATATTGGTCCCTGATGACGTGCAGACTGTCACAGAAGCCTGAACTGCCCCCGCCCAACTTCTCCTGGGAAAATAGGCCCTTACGGTTTAAGTCCCTATTGTTTGGAGTTTTCTGTTAAGTGCTGTCAGTGTCCTCCAGCCAACGGCCACCAGGGACAAACATGTAGCTGACCAGTTTGCCTTTATTACTCACTGCAGTGAGGCAGAGCTCACAGAATGAAGAAGCATGGGGCATCTCAATTGAGAGCACGTGAGACCAGACTGTCATAGGATTCTGTCTCTGCTATGAAAAGGCGTGTCAAGTGAATAAAATATAAGATGTAAAAACCTGGAATGTGGTGGAGTTCTTTTATATTTGGCAAGCACAAATTTAAAATTTTAATGAATTAATAAACTGCTAATGTTGCTCAGATTTCTGGTCAAATTCAAAGTGCATAGATTTATTCTAACATACTTTTTTTTAAATTTTTACATTCTGAAAGTCCTTCATTTGAACACAAATTTCAGAGTTTGAGAGATTGAAGTTTACGTTACTCAGCACTAGCTGGGATTAGATTAAGGAACAGTTTGCTTTATTTTTCAGAATAATAAAATTATCCACATACAGGTTCTGAAGCACATAAAGTCAAATCTGGGTGATATTTAAAGTAATTTTGGGGTTGCAATCAAGAATCTGTTTTGAGCCCATTGTCTACAGCTGAAATACAGTTGCTCTGAGCCTGAGGTAAAATTGAAGAAAAGCCAGGCTTCTGTGTATAGATGTTGTTAAAAGAAAATATGTCAAACTGATCCAAAACATGAGGGGCAAAAACAATGGTAAACTCTAAACCAACTTAGCTATTAAAGGAAACAAGATGGTCACAAAGGGTGGCTAGAAAAAAGTCATCATCCTGTAAATGTGTTTGAATGTGTGTGTGATTTTTTAAATCTGTTTTTAAATATGATTATACAATGTTCTAGGATTCCATAACATGAACCAGGTAATGAGATGATGCTCAGAAGCAGCCATCCATACACACATCCCATACACACATCCATTTATTTATTCAACAGATATTTATTGAGCATATAGAATGAACTTGTTTCTATTCAAGAAGCCGAGAATAAACACCCTGCATTCAAGGAGCTTACAAACTGCTGGAAGAGACAAAAGAAGAAGAAAGTATTGCCCAAAATGTGCACAGAGGGTGGTGAAACTGGTGTGACGGAAACACGGGTTATGAGTACCTAATGTGCCTGGAAAGTAGGGATGCCCTTGGAGGCAGAGAAGTCATGCTGGATCTAGAGAGCCAGGTGGAACTCCTCAGGCGGCTTTGGGGGGGGGGGTCCTTCCAGGCAGAGGAAAGGCATGTGCAAAGCGCAGAGGAAGAGAGCTGATGACCTAAACAGGATGCGGGTGGCGATTTGACGAAATGGGGTATAGCATGAAGGAAGAGCCCTGAGACTAAAGAAAGATGGTTCCGGATGGGGAGGCAGAGGGGAGCCAGACGTCTCCCATGCCACACGTGCTGCCGTTGTCTACCACTCTTCGTGTCCTCTCTGTACCTGAGTCCTACATCCCTGCCCATTCTCCTCCCACCAGCATGGGCAGGGCTTATGCTCCTGCCACGTCGATCCTGGACTTCACAGTGTGACCTTCTTTAGCCAATAGAAGGTGAACAAAAGTTGCAGCGTGCCAGTTCCTGACCCAACCTCCAGAGACGTCTCCTGACTCCACGCCTCCGCACATTCTAGGCATTTTCCTTATGAAGGACGTTGGCCAAATGGTCATTCGCCTTCAATCCATGTGTGGTAGACCTGAGCCCAGCGCCAGCCCAGAGCTAAGCCCAGCTGACCTGCAGCCTGAAGCAGGGGTGCCCAGTCACGCCCAGATCGCATCCGCTGAACCACAGTCCATCTGCAGACATGTGAACTTGAAGCAAATGGTTGTCTTTGCAAGTCACTGTTTTGCAACATTTTGCCATAAAGCATTATTGTGGCAAAAACTAATTAATACACACCATGCTAAGAAACTTGGATTTCGCCATAAAAAAGAAAGAGAGCCCCACTGAAAGATTTCAGTCAGAAGGGGGACCCAAGAGGCTTCACATCTCCCCTCACATTTGCAGAATGGTTGGGCTAGAAGAGAATAAAGAAGTGGAGTGGGTAGGCCAGTTGGGAGGCCGCAGAGGTGAGAATGTGAACTAAGGCGATGGGGCCAGAGGTGGAGAGGAGAGGCCCAACACAGGAGCCTCTGGGAGGTGATATCCCCTCTTTCGTTGGAGATGAGTGAGGGGAGGAGTCTGGGATAACTCCTGTTTTCTGACTCCATTGCTTTCCCTGACTGAGGACATCTGGAGGGAGAGAGTTTTACAGGGAAACAAAATGAATCCCATTCGGACATCTTGAGCCTGCGGTGCTTGTGATCCATCCGATGAGAGACCCCACTCTGGCCTGGAACGCAGCAGACAGGTTGGCACTAGAGCTAAAGTTTGGGGAGCTCTACTGTCTTTGAAGTACTGACACCGGACAAAAGAGCCAGGATGACGTGCAGCATAAGAGGTGGGACCCAGGGAGAAAATCAGGGGGATCCCACAAGAAAAATGGAAACAAAATTCAAGGAAGGAAAGGGTTACAAAGAAGATAGAAAGAGCCAGATGCCACACAAAAAAAAAAATTCTGGAAAACATGAGAACTTCAGAGCTCTTCTTAATCACTGGACCTGTGGTAGCAAGGTCTCTAGAAACCAGCGGTGCTGCCTTGTGCTCAAGCTGCTCCGGCAGGAGGGACAGGAAGAAAGAACAGGACAGCGGACCAGGGGATGAGTCTGCTTCCGGGGTACATGGTTTGGGGGCTGAGAACTGGGGTCCCAGGACTAGAAATACAGGTTCTGTGTCCTTTGCAATGGTTAAAGTCACAAAAAGTAATGAGGGGGCTCAGGGGGAGAGGGAGGGAAAAGAGGGACACGGACAGCATTTAAATGGGAGGCGTGGAGTGCGGGCTTCCAGTGGATGGAGCTCACCAACAGTGAGAGCTGAGAAACGGCCTGAACCCGGGCCACCACGGGGCCAGGAGGACCGAGCCGCAGGAAGAAATATCTGGCGAGCGTGACGGATGCCACCAGCGGCCCAGGCAAAATTTAAAATGTTATTCCATGCAGCAGTCAACTGGGTTGAAGAGTTCGGGGGCACGGAGGGAACAAAGTCAGGTTTTAATATAAGGAATGAAGAGAATGGGACCTGGAGGCAAAGCATGATTTCCTTCTTTGAGAACTTCGGTGAGAAGGGAGGTGGGGTTGGCAGGCTAGAGACTGTCTTTGGAGGACAGTGTGCATCTTTGTTGTTGAAATTCTGCAAGAAAGAGCAGAAAAAGGACAAGGGACAGAGTGAGAGTGATCACCGACGCAGGGAGGGCCCCAGAGAAAGGTAGCAGAGGCGGGCAGAGAGGCATGGAGCACCTGGGTAGAGCTGAGCGCCTCGGAGCAAAGAATGGGCCTTCCATTCAAGACAACAAGGAGGAGGAAAAATGTGCAGGGCCCGGGTGAGTTGTGAGCAGAAGAGGAAGGACTCTGAAGGCGCTGTTGGTCCTTTTGATGGGATGTGTAGCAAAGAGATCCGTTGTTCAGAATGGAAAGCTACCCAAAACCGGGTAAAGGAAAGCCTGATGGTATTGCATCCCATCTGAAGTGAGTTTCTGTCTGATTTCAGTGGGACCAATTAGCAAGAATAGTATGAACAGTGAGTAACAGGATGGCTGAATTCACCCAGGGAAAACGAGGATGGCAGGAAAGAGGTCAAATCTTTGCCAATGACAGTGACTGATGGATGATGAGGGATGAGCTGAAAAGGAGACTAGCAAAGCCAGGAGAAGCTGCCTCGCTTCGAGGGGTCACCTGCTAGGCTCTGTGCCATGCACCTCCTTCATCACCTCAACATCTTCCAAACAACCTTAGGAGGGGAGGCACGAGAAGAACATGGAAACCATGAGCCCAGAGGTCAGAATGAGGGAGGAAGTACCAGGTTTAGGCTGAGAGAAAACACAGGAGCATCAGAGTAAGAGGTTTCATTAGGGAAGAGTGACTCCTGGGGCTAAGGCCTCAGACGCGATGTCCTGGGTGGCAAAAAGGGCCAGGCATCTAGGTCAACGACATGCACTGGAGGAAGGGTCACCTGAGACTGAAGATTATGGACTGTTAGTCCCTACTATGGGCAACGGTGGGAGAGAATCCAAAGGAGTATGGAACCTGTGACAGGTGATGACAAAGGCTAAGTAAACATATGAATATTCACAACATCTCAGATCAAAAGACGGGTACAGTATGATTCTTCAAAAATCCATAATCTCAATCTCATCACCAGAAAATATCAGACAACGCCAAACTGAAGGAACAATTCATTGTAGAAACCAGATACCTCACCAGTATTTTTCAAGCATGTCCCAAACATAAAGACAAGGAGAGCTGAGCTCTGTCAGACTGAACAGACTAAAGAGATATGACGACTATATGCAACGTGGACCTGAAGTTCAATCCCGGGACAGCATAGGAGAGTAGTAGAAAAACGGGTGAAATCCAGCTAGACCCTGTAATCCAGCTCATAGGAATGTACCAGTGTTAGCTCCTTGGTTTTGATAATTGAGCTACAGTTATGCAAGAGAAGAGGCTGCTGAAAGTACAGGAACTCTGTACCATCTTTGCCTCTTTTCTCTAAGCTTAAAATGATTTTAAAATTAAAAATTAAAAGCAAAGATGGGTTTGAAGTGAGCTGCCTGCCTGTCCTAGAGCAGTGCAGACTCTTCCGGCCTTTCCACACCTCAACCATCTCATCTGCGTCCGTGATGACACTTCCTGCACAAACTCCACCCTCAAGCAGACAGCACTGCAGCTAGGAGCGTGTGGCTGCTTTGAGCACTGCCACTGCTAGCGCCCTAGAGTACCACCGAATTGTTCCACCTCAAAATCAAACTGGGAAGTTCTGCCTTCATACGGTAACATGTCTGCGAGAACTGAGGCAGCTCCTCCCAGCCTCAGCAGGCTGCCCTGCTTCACAGCTGCGCAGAGCTCTGCACATGTGGTAGGGAGAAGAGCGGCTCTCCAAACATGTCCACATCCTAACCCCCAGAAGCTCTGAATCTATTACGTCACATGGCAAAGGGGAATCTAGGCTGCAGGTGGAGTTCCGTGTGCGTGTCAGTTGACTTTGAGATGGAGAGATTGTCCTGGGTTCTCCAGGCAGGCCCAACGTCATCACAAGGATCAAACGTGGAAGAGGAAATTAGAAGAGAGAACCAGAGAGACAGTAAGGAGAGAAGGACTCACTCCAAAGTTGCTTGGAAGGTGGAGGGAGGTGCCATGACCCTGGAAATGCAGGCAGCTTCTTGAGGCTGAAAAGGGAAAGGAGTTTTCAGAAGGGAAGGCAGCCCTGCCAACGCCTGGATTTTAGCCCAGTGAAATCTCCCTCAGACTGCTGTCCTACAGAACTATAAGAGTTTTTTTTTAATGTGTATTTTTTTAAGACACTGCATTTGCGGTCATTGGTTAGAGTAGCCACAAGAAACTAATGCAAAGTATGATGGTGCCCCTGAAACTATGCAGATCTGAGAAAAACAGAGACCCAAACTGGCAATAGCACAATTAACCTTATGTTGATGTCTGGGAAAATTTTCTCGACTTACAGCAAACACGGAAATAGATTTTCAAGCAGCTTCTCCAAGAACACACCACGTGTCCCCCCTCTTTCCAAAACAAGACAAGATCGTTTCAAAGAAAGACCGTCCTCTTCCGGAATGTAGACATTTGCACTAACCGGAAAGGGGCGGCCACCTTCCTGCTCTAACACGTGTGAGTGACTGTCCCCAGGAAGATGTTCACACATCAATCTCGACACTTTGGAGGCAGACCGTCACCCTTCGTTCCCCAGGCAGCACCATAGCTTCATTGAAGTCTGCAGGCATTACATGAAACACAGGCTGGTGCAACCCAATGTGAACGCTATATTTGGCACGGAAGTGTGTTGTTGGCTTTATGTATTCTATTTTGAAGGGACGAGCGGATGGCCAGTGGACAGCCTCTCTACTCAGCCTCACGAGAGGGTCATGGATAAAGCCAGGTAACCCAGGAGGAAAGGCACCGGGGTTCCACCTCCAGGGTGTGCAAAGCAGAGGCACTCGCACCCTCACACTTGTCGCATGCTGGGACAGGTGTACCTGCCGAGATTCCCAGCACTGGGAGCCACTTCCTCCTGCCTTGTGGACATGCCTGTGTTACAAGCGTTAGGAGCTGTAACTCTGCTCCTGCTATCAGCCAGGTTCTTAACTGTAAGACGCTCACCATTAGGCAGTTTAAGTCGGAAGGAATTTGTTAAATAAGTCTCAGGGGTTCAGGCATGGGCTTGGCAGCCAGGAGCAACCCTGCGGTGGCTCTGAGGGTCAGCCCTGTGAAGGCCTGAGTGCCCCCCATTGGTGTGGCCCCCTATGGCGGTGAGCCCAGGCCTCAGACCCACCCCTTCTGCCATGGGCACGTCTGATCGGCCGAGCCAGGACACGTGTGGCGTCCTGGCCAGAGGGAGACTGACAACACGATTGTTTTGGCTTCTGAGGGAAGCCAAATGGAACTGAATATATGGTAAATATCTATCACATTTCTTTTGGGGGTTTATGTCTTCTTTCAAAAAAGAAAACAGAAGGAGGAGAAGGGGAAGTAGGTTAAAGACAACTTAAACATATTCTTAGCAATCATATATTTAATCAGACCAACCCCCCGACCTAATAAAGGGCAAAAACTCTAAAATTGGATTAATAAACAATATCAATATATATGCTGCTTACAAAAGACAGTCAAAACTAAAATCAAACAATACAGACAAGTTAAAAATAAAAAGATGAATGAAGCTTAGTCAGGAAAATACACATAAAAAAGAAATCTGAGCACAGTTAGCACCAGACCAGAATTCAAATGTGATGTGATGCTGAGACGATCATGTCCATTTAAGGACTAATCCATAATAAAAGAAAAAAAGTTATGAAATTTTCAAGAGACAAATTAGTGTGTCTTCACAGTCTGCAGGCAAGGAGGTTGAAATAGAAAACACACTTGATTAAAAAAGAAAAGGGAGTGAGATACGCGACTCTTAGTATAAAACGGCAAGCACACAAAACCAAGGGGGCAGGCGATGTAAGTAATGTGACTGTGAATTCACTGAGACACTATTCTGTGGACTCTACAAAGAGAAGAAAAATTACTTACATGCACCCACAACATTACTACCCAAAAATGACTTTATCTTAAGATAGGAGAAAAAGTTAGACATTCATAACAGCTTAAATTAAAGACTTCCTTCTAGAAATTTTAAAACATCCTCAAAAATAACTCTTGGTTAAAGAGTAAACAAAAGTAAAGTTTCTAAAAAATTTGTCATTGTAGTTAAGGGCTGTAGCACATCAAACTTCAGTGTATGTAGTCAAAGCTGTTTATAAAAGCAAGTTTTATTTCTTTAAATAAAAGTTTCAATACTAAAAGAGGAAGAATAAAATTTATATGAACTAGGGCCAGCAGAGTGGCACGTTGGTTAAGAGCTGGCTTTGGAAGCCAGTGGCCCCAGTTCGGGTCCCACATGTGAGGGCCAGTGACACTGCCCTCAAAACAAAAAGGGAAAAAAAAATCTATATGAACTAAGCGTTTACTCAAAAAAAAAAAAAAATGTACACTTAACAAACTGGAAAAACAGCCCCAAGGAAGTAGGAGCGAGGAAATAGTAAAGATCACATCAAAAGTTAATGAATTGAAAAGAGGAAATCAATAAAATTGTTAAACTAATCCACAAATTTATTTTTAAAACAGCTAGAAAAAATATATAGAAATAACAATTTATAAATAATTTAAACACTTTACACAAGCACATGCTGGGGCCAGCCGAGTGGCGCGGTGGTTAAGCACTGGCTTGGGAAGCCAGCGGCCCCGGTTCAGGTCCCACATGGAGGGCCAGTGACACTGCCCTCAAAAAAAAATAAAAAAATTGAAATATACAAGCACATGCTGTTTAATGTAAAATATCAGAAAACTGATGGTTTTTTACAAAATTTAAATGATCAAAATGAACTTGAGAAAAGATGAAAAATATTTGTCATCAAAAATTACATCCAAAAAAGGCCACAAACTGCCAAAACACATATCTTGGTTCCTAATATCATTCTCCAATAAAAAGAATCAGGGATCCTTAGAGAAATGGCTATTTCTAGGACAAGATGAGTCTGTAGCATCTTAAAATGCCAGAAAGTAAAGAAATGCTCAGGGAAAAAAACACAAAAAAGACAACCCACAATGTCAAGGAACACAGGACCCAACTGAAATCACTCTCAATAACCCAAAACTGGATCAATGTGAGCAAGAGAATAAATAAAGTAGTATTGGATCATAACCCAAAATTTAAGATCAGTATCCATGAGTCCATACTGATATAAATAAGTAACTAGATAAATAAATGGGAGAGAAGAGACAAAGAATTCCAAATAAATGAAGCAGCTTCTCTGCCCTCAAGGAGATGAACTAGAACTCCCCAAGTGGGGGCTTTAGGGCAGCTGCCTTCAAAGATTGAAGAATGCAAGAAGGAGGTGGGGCACCTTTCCCGTGAAGAAACCTGAGGAATCCACCAGCCCGTGATCAAGGGCAACACCAACCCGAGAAGTCCCGCTGACAGCACATGCCCTTGATGTGATGTGATGAGAAGGCACTTTGCCTTTGTGCTCCTCCTCCCCAAAACCTGTTACCCTTGTCTCACCATGACAAAATCTCCAGGCAAATCTCAGTAGAGGGACAGTCAGGAAAATGTGTGACCAGGACTCCCCAAAACTGTCAAGGTCATCTAAAACAAGGGAAGTCTGAGGAGATGAGACACAATGACAGACTGTAACATGGTGTCTGGGATGGGATCCTGGGACACAGAAAAAGACACTAGGTAAACACTGAGAAAATCAGGATCAAAAAGGGAGTTCAGTTAATAGTAATGTATCAGTATTGGTTTGTTCATTGCAACAAAGTTACCTTGCAAGGTAAGATGTTAACAAAAGAGGAAGCAGGGTATGGGGTCTAGGGGAACTCTGTTATCTTTGACATTTTTCTGTAAATCGAAAACTGTTCCAAAATTAAAAGTCGTGTTTTTTTTTTAAAGGGTACAAATACATGTTAATAAATCGTCAGGTAGTTTTGTTGTTGTTGTTGTTGTTTTAAACATTATATTGGGGAATTGGGGGAGGGGAGCAGCATTGGGGAACCGGGGAAGGGGAATAGACAAGTTGCTGTCCTTTTGTTCTTCAGTCTAGTTGTGGAGGACGTTGCTTCACTGGCCCATGTTGGTATCATCATTGCGCTCTTCCCGGATGAGGCAGATCGGTCACCTGCCTCTGGATGGTCGCTCACCGGGGCTATTGAGAGCTCACGCTGGCTGCTGGCCACTCACTGCAGCCTATGGCAGCCCACTGCAGCAGGGGCTGCAGCCCACACCATCACCAGGGCTCGCACAGCCCAGCTCCAGGTGGAGCTATTGTTAGCTGTAGAGGGCAGTGTTGATATTGCAAACTGGCCCTCATGTGAGATCCGAACCGGGTTCTCTGGCATCCCAAAACCAGCTCTTAACCAATGCACCACTCGGCCGGCCCGGGTAGTTTTTTTTTATAGTTTCAAGGAAATGATCATTGACGACAATGCTATAGAACACAGAAAAATATAAAAAGTTTTTATTCACTTTAAGTAGCTAAAATAATGTTACCAAATTTGACAGAGGTCGCATACATATGGATAGATATCAAATCCTAAAATATTGGCAAATTGAATTAAATAGTGTATCAAAACAACATTAATAGAAATTTTTAAAATAATAGTTGGTTAACCTGATGAATAACAGCTACCTTAGCATGGAGAACAGAGTAAATGAAATTGTAACAGCTATATACGATGTCAGAGGGGTAGTGGATTGGGGGAGGGGCGTAAATGTCTAACTAATACATTGTTTTGTACACCTGAAACTAATTAAAAATAAATGAATACATTTTTTAAAATTTTTAAAAGAACAGCTACCTTAAATCAAGAGGCAAAATCATATCAAAAACTCAAGCAGCATTCCCACTGAAATCAGAAATGAAATCATTCTGCCTGATAAGTTCACTACTGTTTATCATGTTTCAAGAAGTTGAACCTAAGATTACAAGGCAAGAATTAGAAAGAAGAGGAAAACCCATTAGAAAAGAGAAAAAAGTATCATATTTTTAAAAGACATCATTGTACATGTAGGAAAAATTCAAGAGCCTTTTTTTAAAACACAGACATCATAATTAGGGAGTGCAGAAATGTTCAGGTTCAGTATAAAAATAAAATGCTATAACTTTACTCTATATTACCAATAACCTGTTAGAAAGTATACTAGAAAAATATCAACAGAAAATACAAAATATCTGTGTAAGAAGAAATGAGCGAGATGACACCATGAAGATGGCTGAGGGACAGAGACGGAGGAATGCAGTCGATAGATGGAGTTAGAAATGGAACAGGGAGAGTCTTAGGGGACAAGCCACACTAAGAAGATGTGATGACATGCCATGTACTGCAGAAGGGTCATAAAGGCTCATGAGCAAGGAGCCTACTGGATTTGGTGTTAACCTTCTACCAGTTAACCTTCACTGAAACCTCTGTTTCCCATGTGTGCATATGGAGTCATGGAAGGGAGGGAGGGAGAGAGGGAGGGAGGGAGGGAGGGAGGGAGGGAGGGAGGGAGGGAGGGAGACAGACAGACAACACTTTTAAAGGTTTCTTCCCCAGAAAGCTAGGTTTAAACCTCAGACATACCAACAGTTTTGACCACTTTGACAGGACCATTCAATTCTTCCAAAAACTGTAAGTCAGTAGCCCAGGAAAGCACAGCTTATATGTCTGATGGGTCACAAGATCAGAAAACAGTAGGCAGTCCAGAAAGGTTGCTTCAAGAAAACAACCTTTTCACCCTTTTTTTGATGTGCTCAATATTACATTAGCAGCTGCTCCCCTGATGGCATACACCTCGGTGAAAGATTTTAAGAAATCAATTTATTTTTCCAAAATTCAACTTGTACCAAAACCAGTCAACACTTTACCAAAAGGTGATGTGCTTCAGTATAAGTAGTACGTGTTTAACTCCAACTTCAAAGATTTGAGAACTAGTTCCTGAGCTATTAACACACTTATAAAAAGAAAAAGGCATCTTGATTTCAGGTCTAAGGATAGCCTTTGCCGTCACTAACTTTGGGGATTATTTCTTATATTTTTACAGCTTTGAGGTATAATTGATACATAAAGAATTGCACCTATTGGATGTGTACAAATTGATGAGTTTGCACCTAGGCACAACCCCAGGATACCATCACCACAGTGACGGGAATGCGTGTGCCAGTTCCCCCCGGAATTTCCTGTGTCCCTTTGTTTTTCTTGTTGTCTGTTGCAATCACTAACTTGGAACTACTTTTATAAAATGCAGCAGAAACTAACACTCATACTACACAAACACAAACATACACATAAAATCTACTGCCAAGAAGCACTTGGAGTTGGGTCTGCAGGGCCACTAATTACCTCTTCATGTTTCAGGTTGCAGTCATTTACACAGTAAATTATAGCTAATTTAAAAATATAATAAAAATCATAATGTATAGAACATGAAACTTGACTCAAACCTAAGACACTTGGATTCAAATTCCTTGAGTGAATCACTTGACTATCTGGTCCCTCTTTTTCTCACATGATCCACATGAGAATGTATGTGAAAATACATTCATAATGGTAAATTACTACATGATTAGGAAACATAATTATTGCCAACGTACCTACCCATTTCACAGCAAAATACTAACGGTATGAACCTCTAGAAGAAAATCAGTTTCAACTATTTTTTAAAGCAAAGGAAAGGCATCCCCATAAAAGAGTTTGACTATGTAGTATCTAAATACCCAAACCTAGGAAGCCAAATTTTCTGTGAAGAAATTGATTTTTTTTTTCTGACTCACATCTGTAGTATTTTATGATGCAACTATTTTATCAAACTTTGACTTTATTGTAAAACAGGCCAACTTCTTCCAAACGTTTCAGATGCACTCATTTTTTTTCCCCAAAGATGGAACCAAGACATAATTAGGACACTAAAGCAGACGAAAGTTGCACCATGTGCTTCGCACATACAAGGCACTGAAACTGCATCCAAGGAGCAGGGAGGTCATTGAGGCCTAGGGGACAGTGGGACACAGCCCTGGCCTGTGGGGTGCTGGCAGCACATCCAGCTGTGCCCCTTCCATCAGCTGACCTCAGCTCCTCCAGCACCTGCAATAAAAATACCTGCCCAGGAGACACGGGGGCTCTGAGGAGTAAGGAAAGATGATGTGGAAAGTTCTAGCGTCACACTGAGAACTTAATAGGTTTTAACAGAAGTGAAGCAGCCGTTTGACAGAAAAGTCGCAGGTGACAGGAAAACGTAACCGAACCGAAGTAACTGAGCCTTTGGAGAAGTCTCTGGGGCTGGAGTACTTAGCAGTACTTAGCGGCCGGCGGAGAGCCGAGTGCAGCCCGGCCAGCTGCACGTGGCCCTGGACCTCGCTGGGCAGAGGTCACGACGTGGGGCGCTGGGAACTGGGCTCCAAGAGAACAAACACCCCCCACCCCACCCCCCACACAACCATTTAGGGAAACAGGAACACAGCGAAGCTCGGTCGTACTTTTGTGAGCATTTTATCTCCCCGTGTTCTGGAAACATTGGTGCAATTTATATATTTTAGAAAGAAATTTCTTTTCTGCCTTGTTAGTGAGCATCCCATAATAACTTCTATCTCTCCAAAGCTCTGAGGGTTTCCATATCAACAGAAAGTCTGACCGCCTAACAGCTGTCCTCAGTGATGGAGGCAAGCAGGCTGGAGACAGGATGGCACCAGCAGGCACCTCTGGGAGGGAACACCACAAGCTCTGTGAGGCGCCCTGCAGGGCCGCGGCTGTCACTAAACCAGTGGACCTGTGTGGTCAAGCCCATGTGAGCTGAAAGCACAAGTATCAGAGGCTCCCTGACAGCGACCTTTTAGCCCTCCGAGAGCACAAGAGCCAGAATCATCCTTTTTAAGTTATTTTATCTTTATTTGAACAACTGAACTATATTCCAGGGAAATAAAACAGCCGCTGAGTCAACAGAGGCAGGGAGCTCCCCAAGAGATTGTGGGCATGTCACCGATTGGCTAAGTGTCTCACCCAGCCCTGGAGAAAATGAATGACTCTCCATCTGGATCTGTTCCATCAGCCGAGGGGACGCTGATGGCCTTCTGCAAAGCCCCTGACGCCCCCATGCCCAACTCTCACCACAGCCCAGGGTACCAGGTCCCTCCCCTAGCAGCCTCCCCTGGAACACAAGAGGGCGTTGGCCATGGTGGTCAGTTCCTGGGGCCACTGCTCCGCCAGCCCAAAGGCAGAGTCCCTCCCTACTGCCTGAGAGGCTGTGGTGCCACCCCCAGCACTGGGGGCAGATGGTCATGACCCTGTGGAAGGAGTGACAGCCACCCTCCTCCCTGCCCCCACGGGACACATGTGGGTGACTGCGAAGTCTTCAAAATTAAAACAATAATCAGCAATGGTGTGCACACACACTCACACGCCCCTGTGTTAGGTTGTCCCTGAGTTAGGATAGCCTTGCTTTGACCTTAGGAATCAAAACCTTACCATGCCCGTGGTAGCCGCCCTTATGTTGCCAGACATGAAGAGGCCAGCAAGCTGCCCAGCAGAACCAGGAAGGAAGTAAACAGCCCAGGCCTGCCTGGTGATCTGTCATCAGAAGTGGGTCAGCTCAGCTCAAGCGAAAGCACCGTGCCAGCTTCGCAGGTGGCCAGAAACCAGGGCCTGCAGGTGGGGCAGGCCCCAGGAGACTGCCTACCTCCACCAGGCAACCAAGGTCGGCGGGGCTGGAGAGGGCAGCAGGCCAGAGAGATGCACGGCGGCCCAGGCCCAGGGGGCAGACAGAGACATTTCAGAACGCAGCCCCCAGAGCCAGTGTGCTCTGTCCACACCTCCAACGCTGGCAGCGCGTCTGCAGTTTATTCTCATTTTTCCTTTGTCTGCACAACAAATAAAACTTTAAGAAAGCAAGTCCCCCATGTAGATCCTGTGTAAGCCACTTGAGCGTTGAAAGGATGATTCAAACAGAGCCAGAGAACAGGCACACACACTCACACATACGGTCATGCATGTGCTCATACACTCACTCACACACACACACACACACACACACTCACTCACGTACTCACATATATGCCCAGACATGTGCATACACACATACATACATGCTCACACACCTACTTACATACTCACTCATACTTACACACTCACACGTGCACACAAATTCACACACCACTCATAGAAGCACCCACATGCACACATACCTATGCTTACACATTCACACACACATGCTTACATGTGCACACACTCACGCACACACACTCATATACTCACACACCATACACACACATGCACACACTCACGCACACACACTCTTACCCTCACATTCACACACACACACACACAAGAGGAGACTGAAGCCAGGCGGTCTCGGCCACTGGCAGTGGAGTCAGGATGGGAGTCCACATTCCCAGACTTCCCGTCAGACCACAGAGGCCGAGTGAAGAAGAACTCTGTCCGCCTTTCGTGCCCATTTCGTGCCGCACTGAGTGCCTCCTGGGAGGCAGTCCCTGCTGTAGGCACTGAACACAGAGTGACAACGCCAGCATGGCCCCTGCCCTCACACCGTTGACTCCAGTGGAAGAGACAGACATGACTGAACAATCACTGTAAAGATATGATATCCAGGAAACCAATGCCTTTAGTCTTTCAATCTCCCCCTTCGTCCTGCCTGGAACACAGCTGTAAAATCACCTGAGAACAGAAAGAAAGCCACGTACTAAGGGTGGAAGAGCCAAAAGACCAAAGGCACTGGGGACACTGATATCCTGACACCTGGCACCTCCCACCAGGCTTTTTGTTGCATGAAGAAAAATAAGCCCCTAGTTGGCGAAGAGGTTGTACTCAGCTGGCTGCCTCATTGCAGCCAAAGCAACCTCTGACATGATTACACAGAAGGCAGACATGTGTCCCACCAGCGGTCATGTAAACGGGGCCAGACTGAACAGAGAACAGTATTCCACACACAAAATAAGTGTCCATTCAGTTAGGAGAGAGAACTGGCCCCATCGAGATGGAAAAGCTCCAGTGGAATCCACCTGCCACCAAATAAAGAATGGCCTCCTAGAGCTACGGTACCAGTGCAGGGGCTGGACAACGTAGAGAAGTTAACCAGATCAAAGAAAGTTCTAGAGAAGCAGACAAGCCCCAGGGGGGTTGAGAAGCACCCCAGTAGCAGGAACCATTTTGCAGGCTAATCACGCGAAGGGCTTGGTCCCACTCCAGCATTGCTGTGCTCGAGAGCGCAGTGAACGCAAAGCTCAGACCCTTTGTGGGCTGCACTTGCCCATCACAGATGTCCTCAGGATATCCTCATACCCGATCCCCAAGAAGTCGCTTTGTGTGGCGGGACGTATCAGAGTCGCTGTAGAGTGCAGCCAGAAGAGGGGGGCATGCCTGTGCCAACATCACAACTGGGCTCAGCTCCAGGGCCCCAATTACCTGAGCTTTGTTAACCTAAAAATAAAGGCTTTCAAAGGGAAAAGCAGCAAGCATTTACTTGAGATCAGTAAGAATGGCTATTTGGGGGCCGGCTGAGTGGCTCAGTTGGTTAAGAGCTCGCTCAAGAGTGCGAGCTGAGCTCTGAGCAACAGCAGATGCCCAGTCTGAGCTGAGCTGCCGCTGAGCTGCCAACAGGTGGCAAGATGGCTCAGCTAAAAAAAAAATAAAAATAAAAAGAATGGCTATTTGGGACACACAGATTCAGGCAGAAGCCCCAACGCTGTTCTGATTAGGAGACAAAGGCCAGGGGTATTTATGAGAAGGGGAAGGGGACGTTTCCATTGGTGCAGATCAGCTAACATAGTATCACTAAGTCTAAACAATGCTTTTAATTTTCAACCTGGTAGCCATCTGTCCAGTAGTCAGAACGGCTTTCTTGTTATCTTTGCAAACAGTTCCTTTGCCAGGCACAAGGTTGGGTAGGCCCAGTCCAGAGGCTATTTTGCCCTGTTTTTGACATTCCAAGGTTTAGGACAGAGGCGTGTAAGGCAGCTAGCTCCTCTGGCCTGGCTCCGTTTACATTATTGTTTGCAGCTTCTACATCTAAAATTGCAAATCTCCTCTTGAGGGACTCTCCTTAGCACTGTAGTCTGGCTGTAATAAATCAGCCGTGGCTGTGGGCCAGGACCGTGTGTCACAGGCAGAGGCTGGACGCTGTGGCTGGGGCGGGTGTGGGAGGGGCGGACGCAGAGCCCGCCAGCACTGTTGGCAGTGTGGCCAACGGGCACCACCCTCCGAGACTTCCTCACACCCATCCACGGGTGTCTCTGCACGGTCTGCCCCATGACCCCCCTACGGCCCTTCAATCAGTCTTAATGACTTCCAGGTTCTCATGGTTCCTAAAAACCCAAAGAAGCTTCTGGGCGGTCCCAGCACCTGACTCCAGTTAATCCAGCTCTTCAAGGCTTCCCAGCCAAGATCCCAAACACCAAGGAACAAGAAGAGAGTCCCCACGCCCCCATCTGAACTCCTGACCCGCAGAATCCCGGGAAAGTGACGGCCGCTTTACATCCCGCGGTTTGGGGTGACTGTCCGGCAACTGGCGAGAGGACAAGCGCCAAGCAGCTGCCGTCTTCCCTAACATCTTCCCTGGATGCACCTGGCTCTCTCCCTCACCCCCATCAGGTCAACTACTTGGGGGGCTGTCCCTCACCCCCATTAAAACTACAAGCCTCCACCCTGCACTCCTCAGCTCCCTTCCCTGCTTTCTTTGCCTTCATAGAACTTACCACCGTCTTTGAGGCTTATATTTTACTTTTTTCCTTTTCCTTTGCCTGTCTCCTCCGACTAAAATGTCCACTCCATGAGAATAGGAGATTTAGGTTTCACTCTGTCCAGTGCTGTATCACTAGCCGCCGGAATGGTGCCCGCACATAGTAGGTGCTACGCTAATATTAGCAGAATGGATAAACAAATGAACGAATAAACCTTACCCAAAGAGAGCTGCAAATTACAAACTTACTGACATACAAGTCTTTTTCCATCAGACTAATAAAAATCTAACTACTTGGAAACACCCTGTACTGGTGAGAACACGGGAATACAGGCACTGTCATGCTTTGCTGGCGAGTGTTTAAGCTGATGTAAATTCTTTGCAGAATGATTTGACAATATGGTTCAAAACCTGAGGTGCATATCAACTTTGAGCCCACAAACCCGTCTCTCAGAATGAAGTCTGCAAGAAAGGCTCATGCGTGTGTGAGACTGTGTATACAAAGATACCCATGGCAGTCCTTGTTTGTATGAACAAAAGACTCAAAACCCAAGCGTTGGTCAGTATGTAACTGGTAAGTGAAAGTTGGTATATTCCGGCTAAGAGATGAGGCGGATGTGAAAGAGGGTGTGGCAGTCTTATACTTAAGTACAATAGAACTTAGAATAACCTCCAAGATACATTGTTAGAGAATAAAGCAAAGTTCAGAAGAGTGTGTTGTTGTGTCACCAGTGTAGCTGTGAGAGGTCGAACATCCCCAGAAAGATAAAATACAGCAGAGTATGATGTACTATGTGCATTTAGTAACTATTGGAAGTAAATATGCACCTATTTTTTAAAAAAGATAATAAGGTTGAAGCATTTTCTCTTCAATTTCTTCTACAAACAGCAATCTCGGTACCCTTCTGCTGGTCTCAGGAGCAGACACGTGTCATGTACTGAGCACAGCACCTTCTTCTGGACAAATGGGAGGAAGGGAGACCTCTTTCTCCAGAGAGAAGCAAGCTCACGGCCACTCTAAACAACGCCAAGGACCTAGCAATCCATGAAATAAGCAGTAGGCTCTTGGGTCAAATTTATAGCAACAAGTACAGCTTACAAGAGTGCGGGAAACTTTCCCGTAGAAGAAATTATGGGCCGGACTGCGGCTCATGTTTGCACATCATGATAACATGGGGGTCATTACACCTACAGATGGTTTCTTCAGTAAATAGAAGCGGGCAGGGAGAAGCGTGAGCCAGGGTATATTTTCATTTGGAGTCCCTTTGGGGGGTTTCTTCATCAACAGTCTAAAGCTGAATAGAAAAGAAAGATTTAAAATGCATTACACTCAAGACTTTTTCAAATGAGGAAGTTGAATGATTGTATTTAAGAACAGAGATATATTAGCTTTAAAAAGGAAACATGACACGTTACTTAGTAACAAACTATTGTATGTCTTCGCCTTTCTCAGAAACCTTGAGGGTTAAGAAAGTTAACATCATTCATGCAACTGTTTTTAACCAAACTCTATGTTTCATTTGTAGACCGTGTGTGTGTGTGTGTGTGTGTGTGTGTGTGTGTGTGTGTGTGTGTGTATGGCCTAAAAGAACTCCAAAAAAAGTCATCTTCAAACGTAGAGTCCCTGCTCCATTCCACATTTACTAAGGACACACTGCCTAAGAGACGCTGTGCCACAGACACCCCTTGTCTCCCAGCAGATCACAGTAGTGAAGCCCCAGACAGGTGACCCTGCTGCACTCTCAGTGAACCATGAAGGAGGAGATGACGCAGGATGAAAGCTTCATGGAGGTGGCAGTGTTTGCATGGTGCCTGGAAGGGTGGGTGAGGAGAGAGGGAAACATTCTCCCAGCGGGGACCAGGTATGATGAGGGCAGCACAGCTTACACTGCTGGCTTCTAAGCCCCAGCAACCTGCCTGAGAATAGAAGTAATACTCTGCCCATAGAGGGTTGAAGAGTGTCCCCCAAACCAGATATGACCAAGTCCCAAACCCTGGTACCTGTGAATGTCACCTGATTTCGACATAGGATTTTTGCAAATGTAATGAAGTTCAGGATAATCTCAGGATGAGGGTATCCTGGATTCAGGTGGGTCCTAAATCCAATTACTGGTATCCTTATGGGGGGGGGTCTCCCCAAAGCAGGCCCTGTGGCGATGGAGACAGGGATTGGAAGGACGCAGTCACCAGCTCGGGGACACAAAGGATCGCTGGCAGCCATCAGAGTGGGGTGGGGACAGGGGAAAAGGCCTCCGAAAGGAACCCACCCCACCACACCTGGATTTTGGACTTGTGGCCTCCAGAACTATGAGACAACAAAGTTGTGCTGTTTTGAGTCACCAAGTTTATGGTGGTGTGTTATCGCAGCTGCAGGAGCCTGATACGTTGCCTTTTTGGCTGACCTTGGTACCCTCAGTAGGGGCCGGCCCAGCGATTGGCCCAGGAAACACTGGCTGAATAACTGACTGAGATTTGATTATGTCACCATGGACCAACTCTGAAGAGGTGGTCAGGGCAGGCTGGGAGGGATCTTAGTGACATGCTTTGGGTTTGTTCTGCCAGGCTGAAAGAGGAATAAAGGGACTTTGGAGGAACAGTAGGATGACATCAGACAGGTAGAAGCTATCACAGCAACAGCAGGCAGGGGAGGGGGTCGGAGGAAGTGCCTGGGATGGGGGCAAACTCAGGCGACAGAATTCACTGGTGTCATGGCCACGGCCACCCCAAAGCAACTTGGACTTGGCCATTCCAGGATTTCTATCTTGATGGCCAGTCTGAGTTTGAGGACAGGCAGAAGAGAGAGCCAGGTGGGCACTTTCCCCACTCGTCCCCTTGAGCCCCGGCATCTCTGTCCAGGAGGCGGCTAAAGCCCCTGTCGCTCCCTAGGGATCTCCGGGTCCCAGGAGAGTGATCTTCATCTCTCCTCAGTATTCTCTCTTCACAGGTGACTACACCTCCTCAGGCCCTGGGGGCCTGGATCAGGTGTGTGTGTGGGGGGGGCGGTCTTCTCCGTTTCTTGATGCAAAAAGAACACAAACCCACAAAGATAAGCACTGGCACCTGGCACCTGGCAACCTCTCGCCAGAGCTGCTCACGGCTGCCTCACCTGGGAGTGTTTCACGCTGTCATCAGCAGTTATTTCTACCAGATGGCACACTGACAACTAACAAAACAGATCACACAGTGGAAAGAGCTAGCACCCCTCTCAATGGATCTAGGCCGGCGACCTATGATCAGGCTGTGCACAGCCTCTGCTCAGAAAGGGAAACCACACAAACCTAGTGCCTACTGTCGAAGAGGGAATTCATAAGAAAAGAGGAAGCGCTTAATGGCCTGTACTCTCCCGTGGTTTACGCAAAACAGCACAGCTTTTAAGACATCTGAAGACCTTCTGGAAGTTTCTTTTTTTCAAACATTACCAAACCGAGGGGTATCCATTTTCTGGCTGTAAAGACACTTTGGGCAAAACCCTCGGGACCATGGTCAGAGGAACGAGGAGGGGGTCTGAGAGGGTCTCCCAAGGCTGGAACAAGGGTCTGGGGTAGAGCGGGGAGCACGGGGGTCTGACCCTTTTGAAATCCTGCAGAACAATAATGCACATGAGGTGGGAAAAGGGCTAGTTTTTAAAAGTTGCCTGAATCTTTGCATATCACTTTAAGGAAGTAAAGTAACGAATTGATTTTTAGAAGAAATACTGGGCTGTGTGTTTGGGGGCGGGGGGTGAGGGGAGTTGCCATTTGTTTTGCTTACATCTGGGGAACTCCAGTGGCTCCTTCTGCTTGTGTAGCTGCTATGGACGAGATGTTTGTGTGCACCCAAAATTCACGCGTCCAAACCTAAGGCGGTGGGGCCTGTAGGAGGAGATCAGGCCGTGAGGGCTGAGCCCCATGATGGGATTGGCTCCCGGGAAGTTGCTTTCCCTGCCAGGTGGGGACACCATGGGAGACAGGCATCTGCACCCCTGGAGGTGAGCCCTCACCCGCCCCTGGCTCTGCAGGCACCTTGGGCATGGACTTCAGGCTGCCGGACGGTGAGAAACAAGCACTTGTTGTTCTAGCTGCCCTGTGGCATTCTGTTGTCGCAGCCCAGGCAGACTGCCAATGGTCGGTTTCAGGTCTTGTTCTGGAAGGGACAGTCAGAGGCACCACGTCACGATGCATAAAAATGGACAAGGGACTTCTGTGAGGACACTGACGTCAAAGGCTCTACTGCTAGCTGCCTGCTCTGGAAAAGCTGTGCACAGCCACTGCCCTGTGGTGGGCGGTTCCCGCAATCCACCAACAGCTTAGGTGGATGAACAGACGGATCATTAGTGGGTGACCCTGTGATGGGGTTTGACCAATGGGCCCCGGAACTGTGGAACTGGACAGCCAGGTCTCCTTAGATGGGATCGCACTCCGCAGCCCGCCTGGCTCATGGGGGAGGTTATGCTGAGGATCCCGTTGAGAGAGCAGATGGCAAAGCGACCCTGCAGTGAGGGGTGGTGCTTCAGCCCCAGCCCCACTCTCTTCCGGCTGTGGCCTGGGAGACCTGGGCATCTCCCTGAGCCTCAGTTCCCTGGTCTGTAATGCACCCCTGCTCCTGCCTTGGGTGGTGATGCGTGTGAAACTCTTAGAGCAGAGCTCGGCGCGCAGCAAGCTGGTCTTGTCTCCTAAATGTGCCATGTGCGCTTTCATGTGCATCACCTCCGGCAGCCTGACCCGTCCTCTCAGAGGCGACTCCTCAGAGAGAGTTCCTGGGCGACCCAGGCGCCTACCCCATCCCACCACACCGCTCTGTTTCCTTTCTTAGCATCTGAAAGCTTATTACTTATTTATTCTGTGTATGTTTGTGGCGTGTCTCCCCCAGGAAAACTCCAGGCTTCGTGAGACGTGACCCTTTTTGGTGTTCCCATTGCTGTGTACGCGGCACCAGCAGTTTATCATCTCCTCGTTCGTGGTTGAAAAATGAGTGAATGAACCCAGGAACAAACTTGCTCCGAGACCCTCTGAACCCCTGGCGCTTCCATTCCCCGGGCCTGATGTGATGCCAGGTCCACTTCTCCCTCCTTCCTCCAAAGCTCTGACATTTAGCCTAACGCTGTGCTGTGCTTCCCTTTCCACCGAGGCTGCAAGAGTGTGAGCCTGAGCTTTATGTTTCTGTCTATGTTAATAACAGGGGCTTGTACCATTGTTGTCACACTGCTTGTCCACCCCAGGGTCCCATAACTCTAGAGATGACACCAGTGTAGGTGTTCTTGGAATTCCACACCTGCCATAGGGCAGCGCTGATCTAGAAAGCACAGCCCAGAAGCTGCTGTGGGGATCCCCAGCCCCCAGCAAGGTCACTCTGCGGTGCAGAGAGAGACCCTGACCCTGCCCTCTGGCCGTCCCAGCTCTGCCTGCCACCCCAGTGCCACTGCTGCCCTACGACACACTCTCGCCTCCAGCGCTGTTCACGCCATCATCCACCCTTTGCTTCTTCCTCCAGTCTTCTCCCATCCTGCCAACCACCTCTTCCCTGGCTGGCTGAAGGCCCACCTTCTAGAAGAATCTCACAGCCGGCCTTTTCTCCCTCAGGCAGCACCTTGGCTCCCTCCAGCAGGCCATCAGCCACAGCTTGCTTGCCGCTTACTGACATGTCTGCGAGCCTGCTCTCCCAGCAGGAGTGCAAACCCTAGAGATCCATGCCCTCCTCACTGGGCCATGCAAGGCACGCCAAGGGCTCCCCAACACGCAGCCAAGCAGGCTTCATGCTGCATGCAGGGGCCCCCTGATAACCGGCCCGCCTGCCTGAGAGCTACAGATCACTCACTTCCTCCCCGCGTTCCTGTCTCCTGAATAAGTCCCACCAGCAGGGAGTCAGTCCCTTCTCATGGAGGCCTCAGCCTGCTCCTGCTACAGCCTCGGGCCTAACGAGCAGTGAGAGAAGCTTCATCCTGCACATTCGAGACATAAATCGCCACTTAAAGGCATATTAATCTCGCCCTTCGCTAATGTCTTCCACGTTCCTTTTGTGACCCCACCATTACGTCAGGGGATCGGTGATTTACATTCTGCAGCAGTTGCAAACCTTCTCCTGACCTCAGTGTAAATCAGGGGACGATGAAACTCCCTTTGGAGATAAAGGGAAATGCAGCCGAAATGCTCTCGCAAGAAAGACCGAATCATGGAAAGCTCCTGAATTAAACATAACGGAGGAATGATTCTGGCCCCGTTCATTTAGGAGCCAAGTCTTTCCGAAGAAGAAACGAAGGTGCTGCTGTGATTTAAAGAAAATCGCTTCCTAATTGGCTGTTACTGAGAATAGAAAGGGTCAGGCAAACACACTGATGCCTATTTTACTTCAAGACAATGCTGGCGGCCACCCACAGGGATCTAAGATTTACCTGCCTCCAGCCCATTTTTTTTACTGTATCTTGAAAAACACATAACAGGAAGTCTTCATTTTTTCTTTATGACTCACACAGTCAAGTTCCCACTCTCCGTCTCTCCTCCTCGCTCCCCGTTTCTCTCCCTCAGCCAGGTTACCTTCCATTTTTCATCTCCACTGCCGTCCGCCTCTGCCTCCCCTTTTTCCTCCCTCTTTCCTTTTTCTGTAGTGAGGACCTGCCACAAAATGTTTGGGTCCCACTGCAAAATGACAGCGTGGAGCTCCTTTTTCGAAAACGTCAAGAATTTCAAGACAGCCCAGCAGAGAATTCCCCGCGCGTGGGACCCTCTGTGCACCGAGCCCTGGGTGGCTGCCCAGGGCCCACCCCCACCTGCGGCTTCTCCTCCCAACACCCGAGGTCTCCAACCACTGCGTCCTGTGTCACAGGCTGCCTTCAGCCCCGTCACTCACACAACCTGCTGCTCACCAAGTCCTGGCGCGATAAGAAGGCTCTCAGCGGGCTCGACTCCCCGCACGCCCCAGCAGGCTCC
This sequence comes from Aselliscus stoliczkanus, assembly GCA_033961575.1. NCBI lineage: Eukaryota > Metazoa > Chordata > Mammalia > Chiroptera > Hipposideridae > Aselliscus > Aselliscus stoliczkanus. The sequence continues at coordinate 109,278,495 of CM066728.1, forward strand.
ACAAGGGCAGACCCAGCCGAACTGCTCCTCAGAGGCGAACACGTCTTTCCCTACCACTCACTCTTAAGGATGAAAAAAAGTGCTCATGTCCATGCAACTGTGTCTACGGTTCTTCACGCTTTTAAATATACTCTAGCTTTGCAATATCCAATCCTATTACATCTCAATAACATGAAACCATTTGCTGAATGGAGACTGAGAAGTAGGCCTACAGCGATTCTTCTATGATTCTGGATATTTGACCAAAACTTTCACCTGGAGTTGTGCCCACCCCTCTCTGTTTTTCACCCCCAGTCTGAGAACAAGCTGAATCTCGGTCCCTGCCTGACTCCCTTCCCAGCCCACCCAGAGATCCAAAGGCCATGTTTTATGGAGGCTGTTCTCTGCGCAGGGCCTTTTCAGTGTCAAAGCTGCCTTGAAGACAAATGTCTTCAGACTCTGTTCCTAGGAAACTGAACTTTAAAATTCCAGAGACTGGTATTTCCCCTAAAGTAGATTTGTGCCACCACCACCAGAGATAGAAAGAACCCAAACCCCCAGGTAAGGCCGCCAGGACCAGTTCCCAGCCCCCTCCCTGCCCTCGGCATGGTGGCCTCTGGCATCTCCCCATCAGTCAGTCAGGCTCGTAGGGGGCAGAAGATGGCAAAGGATCAGGAAGGGAGGACAGCACAGGGAAGGGGTGGCGCCGGCACCCTCCCAGCGGTCTCCCTCTTGAATAAGCAGGCAGGGCTGACTCAGGACCAGGAGACACGTGGGCTCTGAGCCTGAAAGCCCCTCCAGCGGAGGCTGGGCACCCTCTGACGATGGCCGCACAGGGGCTCGGGCGGCACGGCCGATCTCCAAGGCGGCCAGCTGCTTACCACCACCTAAATGGCATCTCCGGCCCCTCCTTTGTATCAAGCTCCCCAGCCCATGTGCCACCTCCCTGGCGAGCCCAGGTTTGTTGCCTCTGATAAAACCCAGTGACGTGTATGCCCTGCCCTCCCTCTCCCCTCACGACCCATCCTCCTGTAACAAAACGGCCCCGCAAACCCCAAGAACAGGCAGGTGAATTGCCACCAGGGGCCCACATTATCTATTTGTGGGGGAATGACAAATATGTGCTATACTCCTTGAAGGAGCAGTGACTTAGCAAATGTCTTTCTCCATCACAAACATTTGCTGACAACAGCCGCTGGCTGGCTGCACGAAGGATCTGGAACCGCCATCTTTAACTAACGAACGACAACAGCAGCCTGCTCAGTCTCCATGCGGGAAGCTCGCGGTGACTGGGCGGAAAATGGGAAGGAGATTTCATCCCAGCCCAGGCCACCAGCGGCTGTGACACATACTCAGAGACAGACAGGTCTGAGGCACCGGCCATGGTCACTTGTCCCCTTATTCCATTAGGTCACCAGTCGATGCGGTGCTGGCACTAAAGAATACCCCTGCCCACCTGTCCCAGGTGATCAGGAAACAGGTACGTTGGAGGGACACAGTGGGCAGACACCCAGAGCATCAACAGAAGGGAACTGCAGGGGGAGGAAGGCACGGGCTGGGCAACCACGCTCCCTGGAAGAAGCTTGGCCACGAGCTAAATGTAATGAGAAACTGGCCCTTTAAAATGCTTTGAAAGAATGATCTGATGTTAACATAAAAATATAAGCAGATGTATCACTAGTGACAAAAAGAATGAAAACTGTTATACCCAGAGGCAACCCCCCACAGTAGCAGCTGTCCAAAAAGGACCATTAATATGCATGTGGCAGCACCAGGGAAACGCCTGGCTTCCTTCTTCCGTGGGGAGGAAGCTGCCAGTCCTGGCCAGTTAGCATCTTCACTGTAGCAAGAAGGGTGAGAGCAAGAAACCCAAGGGACTGAGGCCTGCGGGGAGGACACACTCCCAGCCTGAGCCTCTTGCTAAGTCTCTCTCTTACAGGATTTTTAGACCGCTGCAGTGTCCTATGCTGTGTGATCTGCTAACAGATCTGTAAACAAAACGGAGCAATGTTTTCTGCGCAATGGACTCCTGCAACGTGGCAGGGCCTCTGGCATTTCTGCAAGGGCCAACAGCCTTCTCCTGGGCTGTCTGTTCCAGGTGAGTGACAGCCTTGGCCGAGGGAGGCGGGCTTCCTCCAGAGCTAAGTGCAGGTGTGCTCACTCCCCATTGTCAAAAGATTCGGGTCCCTCAAGCTCAGGGCTGCTCCCCTGGAACACAGCCCACTGCTTGCGGGTGTCACCTGGCCCCCTTTACATTGCCTTGTGGGAACTGGGGTTTGGACGGTGCCAAAGTGCTGATATCCACCCTTGCTACTGCCGTGAAAAATAAGCCATCTGTTTACTTTGTTTGTTTGGTTTGGTTTTGATCCAGGAGTTTCCAGTCGTCCAGCAGCGTCCATGGTGTTGTGACAAGCTGTTTGGCGTGTAAAGTAGGACAAAAGCTTGGACCACACATCATTCTTGCCACTGGGTTTCGCTAACTGTGGCTGGCAGCTTTGCAGAATACGCTCTCGGGTGTGTAAATGATATACTGTGAGGTAAGTGATACTTCAGGCAGAGGCCCGCCTTGAAATCTGTTTTCTCCTCTTTTCTATAAAATCAGAACCAGGCATGTGTCATCCAGAATGAACATGACATTTTGCAGCTCCCCCTGTGGACAGGTGTGCTCATGTGGCCATGCCCCGGCCGATGGGGTGTAAGAGCCGCCCGGAGAGAGCTCGGTAAGGCCCTTGGGAGAGCAGGCATGCACGCCAGCCGTTCCTTCACCTCCTCCTCCACCCTCGTGCTTGGAACACAGATGCGGGAGCTAACGCTGCCTCGCAGCCCACGAGGATGAGGGCCGAGCTCGGCGGCACGAAGGCAGAAGGCGTCCAGGTCCTGATGCGGCGAAGTCACGCCTGCCTGGACTCACTCAGAAACAGAGATAAATCTTGTTCAAGCCGCTGTCATTGTACATTCTCTGTTATTAGCAGCTCGATCATCCCTGCCCAGCACAGCGCTTGGTGCCAAAGTGGGGTCCACAAGGAAAAGACCCAAAACACGGGCAATTCGCAGGCCACCAAGGCTGGCCCTGGCCACAATAAGGGAATCCGTGTCTCAGGAAGGACCGTCCTGCCTCACCGGCCGCTCTCAGCCCGCACAGGGCCCACCGCAGCCCCACCGCGCGGCTTCTGCTCTCGCTCCCACAGTCACAGCCACATCCCCGCAGGATCTATTTCACTATCAGCTTTCAGGAGAGCAGCCCCCGGTCTCCTAGTGCTCCTTTAAAAGCACCTGGAAATAAGCCCGTCTCAAAACACACTGCCATAAGTGTTGGCTTATGCCATGACCCACATGGTGGGACGGCGGCATCCATCACACTTGGATGGGGGAGAGTTAGGGGAGAAGCATCCCCAGTGCCTCTCAGAATAACCCCAGGGACAACTGAATAAGTGGCCTGTGTCCAAGCCCAGCCACGCACAGAGAAACATGATTGGCCACCCCTGCCCAGCACAGCAGTCCTCCCCACAGGGAGTGAAGCACTGAATTCATCACCCAAAGGGAAACCCTGGAATCTAAGAACAAGTGTTAGTCAGGTGACGTCACAGCAGTGACATCATAGCGGAGCCCATTTTCTCATCCACCCCCCATCCACATCATATGCCAAACGCAATAAAATCCAGTCGTTTATTCACTTGTTCACGTAATTTACTTTTATTGAGCAGCTACTATGTGCCAGACCCTGCTGCTCACAGGGAATGGAAAGCCAAGTGTGACAAGACCCACGCCACGCATGGCTGCAGTGTCTGGCCAGTGTCAGGTTCCCCAAGGGCAGAAAGTCATGCGTGGGCATCCGGAGATGACGGCTCACATTGAACAAAAGGAGACGCAGGTGGGGCTGAACCCTGATGTGTTCACGGGAGGGACTTTGGAAAGTCCAGAAAAGTCCAGTGCTGTGACAACCATCCTATAACAACACACAGAACAAGCCCGTTCCTGTGCTCTGCGGGTCAGACAGGAGGTCCTACGAAATAGTTTAAAAAGTAAACATGACCGGGGCCGGCCGAGTGGCGCAGTGGTTAAGCGCTGGCTTGGGAAGCCAGCGGCCCCGGTTCGGTCCCACATGTGAGGGCCAGTGATGCTGCCCTCAAAAAAACAGGAAACATGGCCAAGTGTGTCCACTGGCAGCCCACTCAGAAAATCAAAAATGGCGAGTCTCTGTGTTTATATATTCAGTTTCATGACATTTCCTCTATGAATGGTTTAGGCTGCAAGTAAGAGACTCATACACTCAACCATGCTGTTTAAAAGCAGAGGTTTATGGTGGCGTCTGGGTTAGGTCGCAGTCAGCTGACAGCACTGTGCCAACAGGCACTTCCTGGTGTTGACAGTGTCGTGTGGTTATGCAAAATCATACAGATGATGCACAGGAACTTCCCGTACCGTTTTTTGCAATTTCTCGTGAGTCTTAAACTTTTTTCAAAATTAAAAGTATTAACAAGGGCCGGCCGAGGGGCGCGGTGGTTAAGCGCTGGCTTGGGACACCAGCGGCCCTGGTTCGGTCCCACATATGAGGACCCGTGACACTGCCCTCAAAAAAACAAACAAACAAATAAACAAAGTATTAACAAAAGAAAAGCCAGAGATTTATTTGTGTTCACCGTCAGAAACCCAGAGGCTGCCAGTGCCGATGTGGGGATAAATGCTGTTGCTGGCCCGACCCGGCCCTTTCTGTCTTTTTAGTTCTCTGCCCTTTGCCCTGCTCCCTGTGGCCTTATGGGTGCTGCCCAGCGACCGCAGCTCCATGTCTTAGACACGGAAGCGAGGCCCGGACGGGGAGGGACTGAAGCCGCCAGCCAACAGGCAGCACCTGCCACCACCGTGACAACCAGCCGCCTTGGAAATGGGTCCTCCAGCCCTAGTCAGTGTGCAGGTGACCCTAATAGTCCTGGCCGATATCGTGACGGAAACGCCGTAAGAGACCCCAAGCCGGAATGACCCACTAAGCCACTCTCAAGTTCCTTGCCCACAGAAAGTGAGGATAATATTCAACATTTAAGCCACCACGGATAACTAATAGAAGCCACACAGGCCAGAACCAGGTTTTATGCTCACAGCCACTGGCAGAGAGGAACGGGGTCGCACGGCAGGCTTGGTCCAGTCGTGATCCCTCTCATGAACCAGCCTTCCCTGCACTCAAGGAACTTCGCACGTTACAGATTGGGGCTTTGCTATCAGAGAAGAAGTTGGGGAGGAGAGACAGCATGCTCCTGATAGGCAGAAACTTTACCTCTGACACTTATGAATGCTTACTTCAGGGTTAATGATACAGCTTTAGCTACAAGTTCTTACCCAATAAACAAAAGTAATAGAAAGGGAAGTACATCACAAAGTCAGGAGAAAGGTGACCTTAGATGATGAAACCTGGGGCTTTTACATTACAATTATAAGTACAGCCGTACTCTCTTCCTGGGCTTTTACTCTATCCATGTACCACAGAAATACATTCCCTTAAATAAAGTTAATGGCATAATATTGGAGTTTCATCCAGCTGACTGAAACTTGGTCCCATCACAACAACATGTCTTGGTGGTGACAGATGAACCTGCGTTTTACTATGACTGATTTGGGAACCCAAAAACACTAGTTAAAGGAAAGTCAGTATCTGCAGAGGCACACCAGGCACCCGGGATGACGGGTCTCACTCCACTCAAGGCATTTGGTGACGTGCATAAAATGAAATGTAAGAACCATTTACCAGGGCCGGCCGAGTGGAGCATTGGTTAAGCGCTGGCTTGGGACGCCAGCGGCCCTGGTTCAGGTCCCACATATGAGGGCCAGTGACACTGCCCCCCCCCCAAAAAAAAAATCATGTACCAGGATTCCATGAGAATGGAATAACATGTGGATTTCAATGAAAAAAATCCTGGCCTGGCAAATAGGCTTTCATTGGACAATCTAGATGACCAAGGCTATATACAATATGGCAGGAGAATGGGACAGAATTTACCATCCGCAGCCCTGGACTGAGGATTGCAGTGGGAAGGGGCAGGGCTGAGAGACCCAAAATCTTAGTCCAGTCACATTGGAAGGTGCAGCCTTGGGAACGCTTCAGAAAAGAAGTGTCACCGCATCAGCAATCAAGAGCCCAAAGTCACAGCCAATGTTAATGAAGAACATACTTCCAGGCACATTTATTGAAATGCATCGCCCCCTGCCTTCACCGAAGTCTCCATCACACAGAGATGCTCTGAATTCCTCTGCCAGCCACTGGCTCCTTTTTTGTCCTGGCTTTAAAAATACACACTATCCAGAAACAGCTCAATGGGCCGGCCGAGTGGTGTGGTGGTTAAGCGCTGGTTTGAGACGCCAGCGGTCCTGGTTCAGGTCCCATATATGAGGGCCAGTGACACTGCCCTCAAAAAAAAAAAAATATAGAAGTACAGAAACAGCTCAAATCTCTGAATTTGTTTAAATCATAGCAATAATGTAAGATAGAATGAGTGAAAGATTAAAAAAAAATTACACACCAAATGCAGGCCATAGAAATGCACATTTGAGGGCAGAAAATGTAGGTTTAGCTACAAATTCACCCAATAAATACAGCCTGGATTCATGAACATGTTTTTCAAAAACTCTTTATGAAAAACAAATCTGACTTAAAAAATCAGGCAAATTATTTGATTATGAAAATTATTTTTCAAAAGCTGATAGATACCATGGCATAATATAAAAAGGCAATTATTTGAAAGGGAAGAAAATAAAAATCAACCCAGAGAGAACAGATTGAATGGTGAAAGAATCTAAGAATTGTGGTCTGTGTTCACTGCTAATTCTGACCCTTACTCCTCAGAAAAATGAACACTTGGGGGCAAGTTTTCAGAAAAGTCTTTCTGAACTGATTTTGCAGGCCTGTTTGTGTTCATTGCAAGCCAGCCAAAAGCAGCCAGGGAGACAGTCACAGAACGACACCCGAGAAGATTTTTCAGGTGGAATGATGGCTCACCGGGGCGGCAAGCAGTATGTTTAATAATTACCAATTGCACCCCTGCTGAGCCTATCACAGCTACTAGTTTCAGTGAACATCTCCAGCTCCCAGAACAAGAGCTTTAACTATGTCTGTAATGCTTTTATCAGCACTAATTAATAGCAGTTCTTGGCTTCAATGATTTAGTCTTAACACGTGAGGACCCTTCACAAGGCAGGAGAGTCACGGCGCCCTCTGGCAAACCACCCCCAAAGCCGGCCTGACGCCACGCTGAACTCAGCTGAAACCGGCGGGACACTGACCACACTTACGAGAGGCCCCGCAATGCAGGACGGTTCACCCTCTGGGCACCGGCTGGGTGACGGCCAGGCCGCCTGGGACCAAGCCAATGCCAACAGTCATTCAAAGGTGCCCCAGAGGAAAACAAGGGAAACCTCTCCTTATCCCAGAGGAGACGAGTCCGGTCTGCCACTGGGTGTTCTGGGGCCAGAGGTGGCAGGTATTTTGAGACCCTACATCTGGAGGAAAGAGCTTGGAGGACCCCTCTGGGCAGGACTAAAGGGTTCTCTAGTGGTCTTAAGACACTCACCAGCTTTCTGAGCCATTTTTAAAACCATGAACTTAAGTGCTGCCAGTTTTCATTGACCTCTGCTAATGCCGGTGAAGAGAGGCACAGATCCTTCAAAACCAGAGACGCTGGGAGTGTTTGTATCTAGCTGGAAAGACAATTCGCATTTACATTTGAATGAGAGCCAATCCCGAGTTCTGATCAACGGTGGCGCAGGCCTGATGAGCGGAGGACCCACCTTTCACACGTGGTACTGGCCAGGAGCTGCGTCCCCTCTGAAGTTGGACAGTCCCTGCCAGCCTGCCCTGGGGTGCCCTACGGTCCTGAACACCGTGGGCTGAGTCGGGGGAAGAGACACACCAGGGGACCACGGAGGCTTGTTTACACAAACAGAGAGGACGTGGCTAACAACATGCTTTTGAGTGGCCCCCGCAACCGCCCAACCCCCCAGCCCCAGGAAATGTTCTCATTTCACTCTTTCATGTTTTCCAAAAAGTCCTCCGAGTCTTTGTGTTCGTCAAAATGCACCTTGTGGAGCTGCTGCCCTGGTGCGTGAACCCCTAGCAGGGGCTCATATCTGAGCAGTAAAGACACGCCTCTCTCCGATGAACTACGGGAGTCAGCAAGCGGGTAAACGCCTGTAGACATCACGCCTTCGGCCTTCAGCACGTCCCTGGTAGGCTTGGTGGAAAGGCAAGAGCTATTTTCCTAGAGTACAGAGACCCTTGGTTTGCCTGAGTGTATTCTTCAAGTTCATAGCCAGAGAGCTCGCTTGTCTGGGGAGCAGCTCAGCCCACCAGTGAGGGTCTTTGCTTTCAGAGGTGGGCACCCAAATCGAATGGCAATGTCCAGTGGGAGCCCTGCAAGTTCCGTACCAGGTTTAAAGTGAGCCGCTAGGGTGAGCGAATGTCCCCAGGGAGCCCTCCTCACTCACGGGGCAGCTCCAAGCGGATAGCTGAGGAGCTGTGTGATGCCACAGTGACTCACTGCCTGTCATCTCACTTACCCGGCAGTAGGCCCTATTTCCTGCCCCTGTAGAGAATATTCACATCAAACAGTCCCCCATTAGACACTCAGACCCATCCTCACCCCCATTCTTATCTTCATCACATCCCGGCGGCTCCACCATGAGTGTCACCCAGCATCTGCCCTGCCCCCTCCCTGCTCCATGTCACCCTGAGCACACTGAGTGCCCCAGGGTGATTTCCTAATGAGTTTCTTCAGCATCTTGCTTGCTGTGACACCCCAGAAAACATTTCCCCATCAGCGGGCCATAGCCACACACCTCCAAGAAGACCAGAATCTTGGGGAGAGCAACCCTCTTCCAGATGTGTCCCTTCTTTGGGGGCGCTGCCTCAGCATGGGAGGCGTTGGACGCCCTGTGTCTGCTGCGCTTTGACTTCTCGTCACCTCTTAGTAGTCAGTCTCCTGTTGCTCATTAACACGTTTTGTGCTAAACTTTCCCAGTTCGAATTATTGTGTGGCTTTTGTCCCCAGACTACACCCTGCTTGATGCACTAGGTTCAGCACACAGTACTTCTCACCAAGTATTGGCTTGAAAGAACGGCTTCACCACATTTGTCCATTGCAACCATCATCACGACAGGTTTGTCAAGACCAGACATGTGCTGTCCTCTGTGTATCAAGTATGAAAGGCGACAGCAGTTTCTAGAATTCCCCCATTGGAAGTGCCCCTCGGTGGTCTCACCTGATCCCCTTTGGGCCTGCTATTTGTTTGTAATTATGGTAAACTATACACAACATACAATTTACCATTACCACCATTTTTAAGTGTACTACAGTGGTGTTAAATATGTTCACATTGTGCAACCCTTCTCCAAAACTTTTTCATCTTTCTCACCTAAAACTCTGTCCCCCCGAAACATAACGCCCCATCACCCTCCCTACACCCCCACTTCCTCAGCCCCTGGCACCAGCCATTCCACGTTCTGTCTCTGGGGACCTCAGGTAAATGGACTGGCTTATTTCACTTACCACAGAGCTTCACTAGTGCCGTAGGATACGTCATAGTTTCCTTTCTTTTTAAAGTGGAACAACTTTAAAAAGACCACATTTTGTTTGACCACATTTGTAGACCACATTTTGTTTATCCATTCATCTGTCAATGGACACTTGGGTTGCTTCTACCTTTGGGCTAGTGTGAATAATGCTGCTATGAATATAGGTGTGCAGATATGGGGCTGGTGTTTCTGTTTCCATTTTATATGGAGGAAATCAGGGCTCAGGAAGGTCAAATGAGTTCTCCAAGGTCACACATCTCTAGGTGCCTGAGCTGATCTCTAACTCGTTTCAGTGTCCCACACCATTTTCACACTTTGTTACTCTGCCGTGGGACACTGACTAAGGCAAATCAAACAAAGCCACCAGGGCACTGTTCCCAAGCCTGCAGAATGGAACACACACCTACTACCTACACCAGGGCGAAAGGTCACCTCAAAGAGAATACCTGTTTTGCATGGGTAGAACCATTAATATTGGTTAATACTGGGGAATGGAACTGGTGAGGAGAAGACATCTTTATTTTTATTGGAATACATCTGTATTTCTTTAATGATTTAGCATGGGCAGCCACAGTCTCTGCACACAGCCATGAAATTGGACATTTTTATTTTACTTTGGGTCGCAGCTCTTGGTTTTGCACCACCCCACCCCCACAAGCAGCTGAGAGCTCAGGTAGGTGGGGGTACACGAGCATGGCTGCTTTGGGGTCCAAGGCCCCTCGGACCTCCATAAGCAACGGCCAGCCCATCCTGACTTCACCCAGCTCACTGTTTACGCCACAGGACACACTGACAATGGGGAGGACACGCACTCTGTCGCCTCACGGTGCCACCGAGCCGAGCCCCAGCACAGACGGAGACACGCTGGGCCGCGCTGCCCCCGACTCACTGAGCCCCCGTGCCCACACCTGCCCTCTTCACCCCAGTCATTTCTCTTTTGCTTGGTACCCTCTGCCCCGGGAAACACTGAGACCTTCCACACGTGGCTTCCCTTCTCGGGTGTCCAATTTGTCATCTGTGAATAAGGACGCAGCTCTGAAAGTATTCCCCAAGGCCCTTCTCAGCGCTACGAATGCTACGATCCCATGTAGAGCTAGGAGGTAAGGTTTCACGTGTCTAGAGCTCCCCTTGGAAGGCAGTTGGGGCACAGACCCCAGTGAGCAGAGTGAAACATGTCAGTGATGGAGGAAGGCTTGCAGGGATTTAAAGTCAAGACATGGGGCCTGGTCAAGACAGACGGTCATGGCCATGTCAAGTGGTCATGGTCAATTCTCTTCAAATTACAAAAAAGAAGAAAAAAAGTAACCATACAAAACATTTAGAAAGCTAAGGAACAGCTAACTGTGCTGTTTTAAAATTCCTCAATAAAAGTGCATTCAACAGTATCACTTTGTAGGAGGGACAACTCAGTGGCACCGTGGACTTCAGTTTGCTCCGTATGACATCTCGTTCAGGCTGTCCTTTGCAACCCACCATGCAAAGACCTGCTCGTGGCCAGAGGTGTCTCACCTACGTACCTGCGTCATCACGCACTTATGTCTGAGGACCAGGAAACTGTACTCTCACAGTAAAACGTCAGCTACTGATGAGACCGCTCGGGGAAGCAGTGCCTCTGGAGCTTTGGCAATTTGTAAACAAGATTTCGCAAAATCCCTTTAAAGAAAACTGTCCAGCACTGGAACAGCCCGGGGACCCGTTACTGGGAAAGCGCCAGGTGAGCAGTTCAGCGAGTTCCAGGAGCTCACAGGACACGCACGAGGCCACATCCGGCAGCTGCCTCCTCAGGCGACAAGGCAGGAGCAGCTCCATCCACGGTGAGGGGTCTGGAAAGGTTCAGGCGGACGAGAGACAGCCTCACAAAGCTACGTTTGGTACAAATTTTGGAAATCAGATCCAAAAAGAAATAAGACGTTCTAAGTTACTTACGGCAGGTTTTTGCTTATGAAGGCTCAAAGGCAGCAGATACGCCCACCCCCAGTACCTGATAGGTACAGAGTGGGGAAGCCAAGGTCTGCGGATTAAACATCTCCCCAATATTATAAAAAAAAAAAAAAAAGGATTAAGTGACAAAAATGATCCATTTTTCTCTTCTCAGTGTTTGAAGCTACTTTTGTCTAGAACCAGTTGCATTTTTTCCTGATTCTTGGCACCGCACCCTGACAGCGGCCAATGGCAGGAAGAGCTATGTGCCGATGTCACTGGAATGCTGCCACAAGGACCAGGAATCCTGGCAAGTGACAGAAATGTCCTCAGTGGGAAATCTAGGCTGAATTTCCAGGGAGGCTTATTCGGAGGATGAAAGGATATTGTCAGGACACCCTCTCTCTCCTTCCTCCCTCACACTCAAGTCTGCTCCGCCCCATGGGTTGGTCTCAGTGGCTCTCACTACAATGAAACAGCATCCACGTGGCTGGGAACAGTGCTTCCGACAGCGCAGCCTACACGCTTGTAGGTCACATGAGCAGAGCAGGCACCAGCCCTTCCCACCCAGCTCTGAGAAGTCCAGAGCCATGCGCCCATCAGCCTGCCCTCAGTAAAACATCCACTCAGAGGGAACTCTGTGGACACTCTCAGTGTGCGAGTATTTTCCCAGCCTATCAGGGACTCCACATAAGCCTTGGGGGAAAGGGGGCTGACGGCCTGTCCCACAGGACACATGCATTAGGATGACACTTCTCCAAAGAAGGGATTCCAGGCAGGCTAAAGCCAGAGTGAGGTTCGCAGCTGGTGTGACTGACCTCCAGAGAGCAGAGTAAGAGGACTTCGGGCGTCCTCCGAGAGACCCAGGATTCAACAGGGTAACAACAGGTTCAGCTCGAAAAAATACAAACCCCAAGAGAAGGATTCTAGAAACCCACCAGACTCATCTAGCAAGATACGGCAAATGGCTTTTTCCCCAGCATAAAATCATTTTCTGAGAGGGTGCTGGCTGAGCGCCAGCACACGGGTCTTCAGGTTGATTTACACACTTACACACACTTACACACTTACACACACACTTACACACACATATACACACACATACACACACACGCACGCCTTGGAAAGTCTCCAGGTCAGACTAGGACAGGCTGTGCCCTGAAACCCCTGCAGCTTAATGTGAACAACTTATTTCTCACTCATATATGAGTAGGCAGAAGACTCCAGGAGTTCCAGTCTTGTAGCTCTGTTAACTCAACACATAACTTCCCGATCTCCAAGGCAAGGAAACAATAAACTGACGAAGAGTCCTGACGCTGAAATGCTTCACACAGAAAACAAGCTTCCTGACCTGCAAGGCGACTGGGAAAGGTCGGGGAGCAGGGTCCCTGCCACAGTGTCCGTGGATTCATTCTGGGCTTCCAAGTAAGGATGATGTAACAATTAATACTAAGTGACAACTTGTCTGGGCCAAGGAGTCCAGATATTTGGTCCAACATCATTCTGTGTGTTTCTGTGAAGGTGTCCTTTGGATGAGATTAACATCTAAATCAGTGGACTTTGAGTGAAGCAGCTTACCCTCATGAAGTGGGTGGGCCTTGCCCAGTCAGTCGAATTCCCGAATAGCACAAAGGCTGACGTCCATCCAGAAAAGGAAATCCTGCAGCAGACAGCCAGTGGACTTCAGCTGCTAAGCTGCAACCAACCCTTCCCTGAGTCTTCAGCCTACTGGCCTCCCCCATCAGACTGTGGACCTCCCAGCCTCTACAATCACGTGAGCCAATTAGCCAATTCCTTAAAAATCTCTCTCTCTCTCTCTCTCTCTCTCCACACACACACACACACACACACACACACACACACACCCTTGGCCCTGTTTCTCTGGAGCACCCTGACTGATACAAAGGTGAGTTTGTTCCAGCACATTTGCTAGAAGCCTTTTTCATAAGCAGAGGAAGCGAGAGTGTGCTTGGCTGGGACTAGCGTCCAGCTAGTATTCCAGACCCTGATAATGAATAGCCTTTCTTTCCCTCTCTTGGAGCCACCTCGGCTTCACAGCTGAGGGAGCCCGTGGACCACCTGAGTGAACCCAGCATGTCACCCCAGTCTACAGTTCGGCTCCATGTTCATCTTGGGTCATTTTCTTTTTTGTCACTCCACACTAAACAACATTGACCACTGTCTTATCCTGTGCTTTGCCAGAAAAAGAACAAAAAGCCTCTCCTTTTAGCCCTCTCCCCATACCCTATTTCTTTATTTGCATTGTGTGAAAACACTTGTTAACCACAGGTGAGTTCCCTAAAGTGGGGACATTTGTTTACTTACTATATATGCCAACACAACTCTAAGAAAGAAAAGGAGAGGTTCCTACTCTGCTCCACTGGCAGGGTTCACCACCAAAAACCAAACCCAAATTGACCCTGGTCTTCCCTGGTCGAGGAATTAGCCAAGAAGCCTCTAAAATCCGGGAGACTCTCAACTACGAGAGCAGAACTAAATGCTGCCGAATCCCAGCATTTCTCATCTCGGTCCGATATTAATGACCCTGGAGAGTCCCATGGTAGATGGATATTGACACCAACTCTCACCACAGCTTTGATTCCTATCCTGGCCTGCCGTGACTCAGTTTCCCCATCTAGGAAATAAAGATAAGGAGTTTTTGTGAGAAGTAGTGCAAGCAGTGACAAAACACTCAATATACAGAAAGTGTCTTAACTCACATAATATAAAATCAATGAATAAAAGTAGTCTTCGAGAGAATTAGCAGCGTAACTAAAATTAGCCTTCTTTCTACGCGGCTGTTCTCTTCAAAGTAAGGAACGTGGTGCTTTGCGAAAGCTTCCTGTTGCTCTCTTCTGTTATTACAGCTGAAATGACTCTGCACCACTAAAACTAAAGCCCCCATAGGACCTGGACAGGCCACCGCCAAATCATTGGGCCAAATCCAGGTTGTTTATTAAAGAGCATCTATAAAACCATCTATAAATAAGAAGGCTTTTCCATTATATTTAATCACTGAATTTTAATGAAAACACACTTCCCCAGGTAAGGACTGGGAGACTGCCCACAGTGTTTGCAGCCAAACGGGACAGGGCTACCCACCGGAGGAAAGGCTGGCTCCAGCCCCAGGAATCCGGGTGGGGATGTCACTGTGCCTTAAGTGTCTGTGGGTTCTCATTCCAGGCCAGTGAGTGAGTCCAAAGCTGCCTTCAGAGACGTCCCTGGGTGTTTCAAATCCTTCAGAGCATGTGTGTATTTCTAGAAATTTAGTGACCTGCATGATCACACAGCACTTCTCCGTGAGCTGAAGGGAGCATTCCTGAGGGCCGCTGGGCGGTGCCGCAGCTCCAGAGCCTGTTGGGAGACGGGCGGCTGAGAGGAGCTGAGCTGGGGAGGGGCCGTGCTCTGTGCGCCATCTCCCAAGAAGAGGGCTCCCTCCTCCCTCGGGCTGGCCTGGGAGGGCAGTGCCTCCACCTCTGAGAGCGTCCAGGTGGGAGCTGAGGTCTGAGCTAGGCCTGCGCGGTGGCCCCAGTCAGCCTACGTGATCACATGTGCCCAGGGAATAAGCACCACATCAAACAAGAAATCCATTTTACTTCTTGTTAGGAAAGCTTATCCTCCATGTCCCTGGCTCCAAATGGCTCCGTCTCCTGAGCTGTAAATGGATTAAAGGCTCCTATCAAAAACCATAGTGTAGCTTAATGGATAAGACCCATGCATGTGCTGTCTACAAGAGACCCTCCTCAGATCAAGACACACAGAGGGAAAGTAAAGGGATGGAAAAAGATATTTCATGCACATGGAAACAAGAAAAAAGCTGGGGTAGCAATACTTATATCAGACAACATAGACTTTAAAACAAAGACTATATGACTATATACTAAGAGACAAAGAAGCGCATTACATAATAATAAAGGCATCAGTCTAATAAGAGAATGTCAGGGCCAGCCAAGTGGTGCGTTGGTTAAGAGCTGGCTTGGGACGCCAGCGGCCCCGGCTCAGATCCCACATATGAGGGCCAGTGACACTGCCCTCTACAGCTAACAACAGCTCCACCTGGAGCTGGGCTGCGAGCCCCGGAGACGGTGTGGGCTGCAGCCCCTGCTGCAGTGGGCTGCCACAGGCTACAGTGAGTGGCCGGCAGCCAGCATGAGTGGCTGGCAGCCGGTGTGAGCTGCCAAGAGCCGCCGTGAGCGGCCGTCCAGAGACTGGCGACCAATCTGCCTCATCCGGGAAGAGCGCAATGATGATACGAACATGGGCCAGTGAAGCAACGTCCTCCGCAACTAGACTGAAGAACAAAAAGACAGCAACTTGTCTGTTCCCCTTTCCCAATTCCCCAACGCTGCTCCCCTCCCCCAATTCCCCAACAAAATCTTAAAAAAAAAAAAAAAAAAAAGAGAATATCACCCTGGTAAACATCTATGCACCCAACATAGGAGCTCCTAAATATATAAAATATTGACAGGCATAAGGCAGAGATCAACAGTAACACAATCACAGTAGGAGATTTTAACACCCCACTAACATCAATGAATAGATCCTCCAATTGGAAAACCAACACAGAAACAGTGGCTTTAAATGACACTTTAGACCAGCTGGATTTAATTGATATTTTTAGAGCATTTCACCCCAAAGTACAGAATATACATTCTTCTCAAGTGCACATGGAACATTTTCCAAGATAGACCACATGTTAGGCCACAAAACAAGTCTCAAGTCTTAAGAAGATTGAAATCATATCAAGCATCTTCTCTGACCACAATGCCATGAAACTAGAAATCAATTATAAGAAGAAATCTGGAGGCTGAATAACATGCTACTAAATAGCAAGTGGGTCAAAAATGAGCTCAAGGAGGAAATCAAAAGATACCTCGAGACAAACGAAAATGAAAACACCGCGACCTAAAATCTCTGGGATGCAGCAAAAGCAGTCCTAAGAGGGAAGTTCATAGCAGTGCAGACCTTCCTAAAGAAGGAAGAAAAATCTCAAATCAACAGACTATCTTTACACCTAAGGGAACTCGAAAAGGAACAGCAAAATAAGCCCAAAGGGGTTATTATGGAAACAATCAAGATCAGAGTGGAAATAAAATAGAGACTATAAAAGATCAATGAAATCAAGAGTTGGGCTTTTGAAAAGATAAACAAAATTGACAAACCTTAAACAAGGCTCATCAAGAAAAAAGAGCGAGGACCCAAATAAATAGAATCAGAAATGAAAGAGAAGAGACAACAGACACCACAGAAATACAAAATTTTAAGAAAATACAATGAGCAACTATATACCAACACATTGGACAATCTGGAAGAAATGGATAAATTCCTAGAAACATACAACCTTTCAAGACTGAATAAAGGAGAAACAGGAAATCTGAATGGACTGATTACTACTAATGAAATTGAATCATTAATCAACAAGATCCCAAAAACAAAAGTCCTGGACCAGATGGCTTCACAGGTGAATTTTACAAAACATTCAAAAAAGAATTAACACCTACTCTCCTCAAACTACTCCAAAAAGTCCAACAAGAGGGAAGGTTCCTGAGCTCATTTTATGAGGCCACCATTATTCTGATTCCAAAACCAAACAAAGACACTACAAAAAAAGAAAACTGTTGGCCAATATCCCTAATGAACACAGATGCAAAAATCCTCAACAAAATATTCGCAAACCAAATTCAGCAATACATTAAAAAGATCACATACCGCGATCAAGTAGGATTCATTCCTGGTATGCAAGGTTGGTTCTACATCCTCAAATCAATTAACATGATTCACCACATACACAAAATGAAAAATAAAAATCATATGGTCACATCAATAGATGCAGAGAAAGCATTTGACAAAATCCAGCAGCCATTTATGATAAAAACTCTCAGCAAAGTGGAAATAGAGGGAACATATCTCAACATAATAAAGGCCATATATGACAAACCCACCATGGTGTCTAGTGATTTCAGAGCCTTCCACTGAAGCCCTCACAAGGCTGTCACTGGAAGAAGTAACCTCCAGTTATAGGCAAAATTCAACCAAGTGACTCCTCTCACTGCATAAAGAAGGCCTCACTGTGGGCCTAGAGTTAACCAGCACCAATCTGAGACTCTGGGTCATTCATAGCAGAAAATGGATTTGAGCTGAAGCGTTCATGGCAAGGAATGACTGCCTGTTTCCCTTCTCTGGGAACACTGTCTTTTACCAAGAGGTCAGCAGCCTGGACAATTATCACTCCAGAGGCTTCAAAGGGAAAGTTTCAAGGTCGCCGGAGGAGTGAACTGAAGGAGGGACAGCAGGAGCAGCGGTGAGCCCAGGGAGCAGCCAGCCGTCTGCAGAGACGCTTCCCTGTGAGAGAGAGACAGCCAGAGCCAGCTGTTCTCAGACAGCCACACGGCAGGTGGGTCTCCGCGGGACAGGATGTGAGCAGCAAGGCAGGGCGGGGACCCAAAGTGTGGGCTAGGGCGCAGGGAGAGGCCACAGGGCACCGATCCGGGGCTGACAGGTGCCCTGGTCAGGGAGGCAGGCCATGGCCAAGCCCCCAGTGGGAGAGGCTGGCAAAGGCTAAGCGGGCTGGGGTCAGCCTCGGCTCTTCTCACACCTCAGAACTGGACTGGGAAGCAAAGATGGTAAGAACAGTCTGGTTCACCCGTTGGAGCAAGGCTGCTTGGGAGAAAGACGAAGAGAAGAGAAAACTCAGAGCGCCCGTCTCCCGGGCTTCCCCTTCAAGCCGGGACGCCAGCAGCCAAGGGCCGGGCATCCAGCGGTGATGGCAGGCCCCCAGCGGCACGCAAGGGTGGAGCTGCCGACACGCCTCCTGCCTGAGAAGCCATGTTCCAGGCCTCCAAGGCCGCCGGGGCCAGCACGCCCGCCCTTCTGGTCCTGTCTCTCTGCATGCGATGAAATCCAGCAGGAAAGTCCCGGATCGTGGTGGCAGGCAGAACAACACGTGACTCTGTCCCCGTGCCCTTGCTCCGAATTCTTAGGAATGACAAAGGAAAAGCACATCCAAACCCAGAACAAATCCGTTAGGCCTATGACATGAGAAAGCAGCACAGCTCTAATGACGAGGCCACTGAGATTTTTAGGTTGTCACATCAGCTCTCTTTAAGACAAAACTTAGTAACCTGAAAGAGTAGTCATTAAAAACAAGTCATTAAAACCTAAACTATACGGCCTTATTTTAGCATTTGGATGGCAAGAAAATTGATGTTTAAGATGGGTAAAAGGATCAATGTTACCTTGTGGCAAGATAGTTGGTATAATACCACTCTTGCCTACTATTTCTCAGCAGCCAGGCCACATGCGACTAAGTCTTGTACTTCTATGGAAGAAGAGAACAGGGAATGTTAGTGGAGAGTACCGGCAGTTGATCCTCTTGGAAAGCAATTACAAAACAGAGATGAGTTCAGCAAAGGGCGGGGTGGGGGGGCACTGGTGTGCAAGCATTTATTATAGGGAACAGAGTCCAGAAATTCTCAGCCTTGCATGCTTGCAGTGGAAAGAGCTTGGCTCATATATCAGTGCCCGGATGAAGGGGACATCAGCTGCTCATCAACAAGAAATGAAACTCCCTGGTGGTAAAGCATTAAAACGTTGGGGCTGTTGGCTACAGCAGCTAGCACGAATTCCCCTAAGGTAATTTTCGAGCTACAGGCAATTAGAAAGCATAATATAGGGAAAAGGAGGTCCCAGTCACAATAACAGGGGGAAAACACTTAGGTATGCGTCTAATAAGAAATGTGCAAGAAGTGTATGACTACCTGCAAATATTACGGAATGTCTAAAGCAAATACATAATAGCCAGTCGGCCCTCATCACCTGTCACCAGCTCAGTAACCAAGCCGTAGTGGAATGGTGGCAACCCCTTGAGGCTAACGGAGGGACCTGTCTAATTTAAACTCCCTCCAGCCTCCCCAGGACCTTAGAAGAATCAGGAACAGTGGTTAGAATCAGAGACTCTCCTTTCTTTCCGGCACTGCTCAAGCACAAGGCATTTCCGCCTAAGGCAATCATTTTCTTACACGTTAGTGGAAAGTGCCTCCTTTCTCATATTTTAGCATTCTTGTCTAAGGAGAACAGCTTTTCCCCTTCATTTCTACTTACGAGTGAAAATATAAAAATTACTCCATTTTGGAACCTGTATCAAAAATGGAGACTTATGACATGAAATTGAACATCATCATTCACTGATTCTCCCTAAAGGGCCCCTTCCCAGAAACGTCACAAGTCCCCCTTTCTGAGCACCAGGATTCCAGCTTTCTAAAAAGTTCGGACATTGCTGGTTTCCTCTCCCGTTGATGCATTAGCCCCTTTTAGTTGTTACAGACACACATTGCCTAGCACTGGGATGCTTTGCGTGTGTGTCAGAACAGGGTAGTGAATGGTTCAGTGACAAACTCATCTGGAAACCTCCTGGTTTTGTACGTAAGGGTTCATTTGTCTCCCTCGCAAAATCTTCTGTGCTTTCATCCACTTTGTAGGGACTCTTACTTCCGAACAGAGGTTTGGAGGTCCAGACGAATTGCTTGTTACAGCTACGCTGCCTGGGCCCCATGGTTTCCAGCTCGCTGCCTCCGTGGGAGAGCGCAGTATAGGGTCATGCACCCGCTTTCAGTGCTTTCAAAGCCCAGACGTGAGGCTTCTGATCTCGTTTATGATCACTGTCCACAGCTTGTCACACAGCCCTACCTAACTCCAAGGGCTGGGAAATGTAGGTGTCACAGGAATATTCACTGAGCACTGAATGTCCCACCACACAGTATATTTCAAAAGAATTTTAAGTTTGAGGATATTGAGGAGCAGTGGGGTAACCAGAAGTTCCACCCCATGTGTACCACTATCCATGGGAAAATACAATCTTAATCAGTTGTCAACTCCTGTATTAGTCTAATAAATACCAACAAAATAGAGAAGGAAAAAGCAGTTTCCTTCCAAATAAACTCCTGGAGGAATACTGTTAGTGAGGTCCCACCGCTGACATAGAGATGGGCTCAGACATCGAGGGCAGGTGTGACGATGAAGAAAAGGAAAGTAACAGACAGTGAGAAGGCACCAGGCAAGCGCTGCCACGATTCTTCATGGACTGGAAACAGTGGGACGCATTTATGAACAGAGAGGAGGAGAATTAAACAGAGCCCGGAGGCTGGCGGCCGAGCCGCTTCGGTGGAGGAACAGCACCCCCCAGTGGCGCTCCCACCGTCTTCTGATCTTGGCCTTATTGCCTTAGCTGAACTCGCATGCTTTGCTGGGCACTTTAAATTGCTTCCAGAAGAACTGGTGAAGCACAATCTTATATAACTGTCTATCGCAGATGATTTTTCAAGTCGCTTTCAGAACTCATCAGTGCCACTAAAAAAGATGCAGTGAAGCCGCACAACAGTCCTTACTGTTGAGATATTCCAGAAGGCAGGCAGCAAAATGGGGCAGAAGAGAGAAGGTAGATGATGAGTGAACACAGAAAACATGATTGGGAAGATGGATCAAAAGAAAACTGCCTGTGTCCAGAGCTGAAGGCATAAAGCAGTGATCAAATGTATGTGGAATGGGGTGAGATGAGAAGTTTTATCTTCTGGTAGTTTATGAGACATGACACAAGTCCTACTGTGCGTCCTTGCAGCCCCTGTAGATACACGTGCACACGCATGCACACACATGGAGTCAGGACAAACATCTGATATGACTAACCACTGGGCTCACTGAGGAGGAAGCCAGGTGAGAAAAGAAAACCCAGCAACGTCCCCTGACACCCAGAAGTGGCCTGGCCCTCACCGCCAGGCTTGCTGTTCTCCTGCTGCGTGTGATCTCACAGAACACCAACCTCAGGCAAAGTTGCTCTGAGACCACAATGAAGTGAGGCCCTTCATAACAGTCTAAACACAGACAAAAACGAGGTCACTGTGCCACCCCCAGAATCATAATATACACCCCCCGCTGCCAAAATGAGTGATAGTTTAGCAATTACAACGTCATCTTCTCTCTAGTCGACACTCCCATAGATAAGATGTGTGGGGACTCAACCGTAGGCTTGCCCCCTCTTTCTGGGGGCATCCAATCTGGAGTTTACCTGTTTCCTTACATCCTCGTCCAAATCACCCGCCCAAAGCCCAAATCCTGAACCTAGCTCTTTCTAGCACCCACTCTGCCCATGGTTCCTTGTGGACTCCGTTCTCCCTCACCGTCCTGGGTAACAAATCCAGCTGGTGAACCTTCAGTTACACTCCTGGTGGCCTTAGGCTGGAGAGCATGACACAGGAACGAAACCGTCCCAGCTGCCGAGGACGCGACACTCCTATATGCCCACTGGAATTGCTGGAATGGAAAAGACTAAACTACCAGTGCAGGCAAGAACGTGGAGACTTGGAACGCCCGCCCCTTGCCAAGGGGAACGGAAGACAGCACACCACTTTGGGAGGCAGTTTGATAGTTCCTTTAATAGTGACACTTATCACACCACCCAGCCATCCCACTCCTAGGTACCTACCCAAGAAGAATGAAATCACATGCCCACACAGACCTCTGCCCAAATGTTCACAGCAGCAGCACCCTGACAATAGCCCCAAACTGGAAGCCATCTAAATGCCCATCAATAAGCAATGCAGCAAAATGTGGTATATCAGTGCAATGCAATTGTACTGGGCAGCTGAAAGAAACAGGCCACTGACACATGGAGGAATCTCAGACCATTATCTAAGTGGAAGAAGCCAGGTGCACAAGAGTACTTCGTATATGATTCCACTGATGTGAACTTTTCTAGAAAAGCAAAAAACATAGAAACCAGAGGAGGAGCAGGAGTTGGCCTGTGGCTGGGAGCGGACGCAGGGTTCACTGCCCACGGCCAGTGGGGAGCCTCTGGGGTGATGAAAATGCCCTAAATCTGGAGTGTGGGATGGCTGCACAGTGTATGTTACTGAAAAATTACTGAATGCACACCCTTACATTCTTAGCAGTAGATTGATTGCATGTTATGCAAACTATAATTCAATAAAGCTGTAAAACACAGAACCAAACAAAACCCCTGCAAAAATGGTTAGGTAATCAAGAATGCATTATAAAAAGTTTTTAGGACTTGCTAGAGGGCTCCACCTTAAACAAATGAGCTCTCGTTTGTATTACTAAATTCAGATGTCACAGGAAAGTGGAGGTATCTATCAGCAAGTCCAATCCTAAGGTGGCCCTGCACCCCAGAAGTGAGCCTCTAGCGGCGGCGTCTACTCCATTTCACTTATCGGACAGCTTGTGCCTGCGCCAGCAGCTCGGCACAGAGTTACGTGGCCCCTGTGATGGCCAAAGGGGCGTGAAGTGTCGTCAGTGAGGCTTATTTGCAAAACTATGTTTTCATCTGGTACTGAACATGTTTGCTCTGACATTGTCATTCGGGTTCCGACAATGAGCTGGAAAACAGTGTTTATGTGTTCCAAATGTCCCCAGGATTGGAGTGGCACTGCTGGGCCTGCGGACAAAGGAGAGCCTGTGACAACAGCCTCCTGTGGCGCTCAGACAAGACGCCCCTCGCGTTAGAAAGGCACCTCCGGCTGGACGTGCTCCCGACAACACTTGATGTCATCACCCCTCCATACATCCCAGCCTCCACACTGAAACCGGGCGCCTCCAAACCCTGAGAGTTAGAAGCGGTGGCGTCTAACAACGGGCTCTCCTGGGGACAAAAGGGACCTGGTGTGTGCCATTTGTAATGTCTGCTGACTCCCACTCGTCCTGGGGGCCCCATTTAGAAACCTTGGGACTGTGCACATGAGTGGTGGTAGGTCCGGGCCGCAGAGGCCTGCATCGCCGATGCACTGTCCTTTCGGTTTGGGGGTTGGTGACAGAAATGAGAGAGACCATCTTTGCAGAAGTGACAGACAGACAAAAGCTTCAAAGCTGGCAGAGAATGTGGACACTTGATAGCTTTGTAGTTCTGGCTTCCATGTGGTGCGAGCAAAACAGCTCGTCATATTACTCTTGAGAGATGCTTTTCAAACACGAAAGACATTTGAGGCTCGATTTTGAGCTTTCCCTAAACCATCTGAAGAAAACCCCCATCTTAAAATTCCCATTCCAATGGGGGAGTGAACAGTGAGTGCTAATTATGCATCGACTATTCCAGACACAGACCAGAGCCATCACCAGCCAACGAGCACCCCAGGCTTCTGCACCTCTGTCCATCTGAGACTAACCAGGAGGCGGGGAGTCTCATCTCTGCCTATTCTGAGCCCTGCCCGTGACATGGTGCACGGACACAGACGCCAAACCAGGCCCGCCCGCCGGGGGTGGAGGGAGGGGCGTCAGGCCTGTGACATGCAGCATGTTCGCGCAACAAAAGAACATGCCTTCGTCTGATGGATCCGGAAAAGCCTCCTGAGGAAGTGACCCTGAGCTGACATCTCAAGAGTGAGCAGGGTTAACAGGAGCAAAGGGAGGCAGGCCCAGCGTGTTCCAAGGCCCTGAGGTGGAGGTTGTGTGATTCACTGGGGGCACTCAAAGGTCAGGTGCACAGAGAGTGAAGGTCAGAGACGGGGTGAGAAAACGCCACCCCAGGGACAGGCAGGCCTGGGAGCCCATGGCGCTCACAGAGGCCACGACTTAGCAGCATGGGCTCTACAGCTAAGCACGATTGACACTTTGGAGCAGCCACTGTTGACACGTCCCTAAGACATGTGGATGGACACACATCCACCCACAAGTGGACAGATCCCTAGTTTTTTGCCTCCTGTCCTTCCACTGTTCTGTCTGTCCCAGCGGTGCTGAAGAATCATCACCAAGTGCATGATCACGGCTACTTTCGTAAGTTTCTGTGTCTTCTTAAAAAAAAACACCTCATTAAATACAGGAAAGTACAAAACAATATAAAAACGATATGAAGGAAAGGTACCCAAGTGTTAACGTCTGCTAAACCATGGATGTCTGTGCCTCCATGCTTTGCTTTTAAATCCTTCAAAATGTAAAAATTATGATCCAGTTACTAGTAAATTTCTTCAATGAGCTCACAGAATTGTCTCAAGTCGTCTTGTACATGCTCTTCATCATCCCTTTGAGTTACCTGTCTCCAGTCTTAAATTTAGAAATACAAACATGACCTTGCTTCTTGCCCTGCAAAGTTCATGTTTGGGTAATTATGTCATAGGTACAGGAGTTATTTGCTTGAGACCAAAATTAGGCTCTAACTAAAGGCAACGAGGAATTTAACCGGCCAAGCGATCTAACTGCATTTCAAAGTCACGTCCATACTCAACAGTCAGAGTCCTGGGGGGGTACATTTTCCCACTAACTTTATCTGAAGGCAGACCTAGTTCACGCTCTTTCGTATAAATCACCTTGAGAATGACCACGGCCAATATGCCATTTTGTTTTTATTAAAAATAAACATTTGAAGATATACTACATGTAAAATATCTCAGATGCTGTCCACATTGTTACGAATGTTGACTTAGGCCTGAGTCGGGGTTGGTGCCAGCTGTTTATCTGCCTAGGAACAAAGTCTTTGTAGCACTGAAGTATATAAAAACAAGTGAGGCTCTAATTAAAGGAATTTTTAAACCTTTCCTTTGCATAGAAGGGTTCTGGTTCCTACCAAATGCTGAGCTCACATGACTCGGGGCTCCCTTGGCCAAGATGACGGTGGAGAACTCTGGAGATAAAACACCAAGAAACAGAGGTGAGGTCAGAGCTGTGTGAGCTCAGGAGGTGGCAGACGGGTTGGGCTGGAGCAGGGGCCCCGGGCGCCCTGTGGGAGGATAAAGCAGAAGAGGAACTGTGGGGGTTCGGCTGGTGTCTATCTCCCAGCCTTTGTGTTGAGATAGTGTCAGCCCCCAGAACTGCAGCAACTCAGATCTCCGGTCCAGACGCCACAGGAGAAACTTCTGGGGGCTCCAAGCCCTCTGTGCTTGGGAGGGGCTGAGAAGGGTAAGGAGACTGACAAGCTTCAGGCCGTAGCTTGCCCATGTCCCTGGGGCTGGCGGGGTCCAGTCTCGGAGTGTCTCCCCAGTGCTGCTTCTCCCAGCAGGTTGGTGGGTGAAGCCCCAGCTGAGGCAGAGTTGAGGGGTGGGGCAGGGGCTGTATTTCCTGGGGCTGAGTCCTTGTGCACCAGGCCTCCATCCCCAGGCCTTCCTCCACAGCTGGGCTGACAGAGCAGCCAATACCCCAGAGGGAAAAAACTTGAGGCCAAAGTGTTAGAGGTTCTGACCGCACTCCATAACATGACTTCTCGGTATATTCTCTCAACCAGCTGGGAAGAGCGCCGAGGGAAGGAGACGCGGACACCCTCATGACTTGGGGGACGGGCCGTGAGCCCCACCCAGGGTCCTGCTCCCCATTTCTTCAGCTGTCCCTTGTGCACAGTGGCCTGCAGTCACCGTTCTCCTGGGCTTCTCCACGCTGTCCCGCCCCTGTGCCAACGTCTCTGACCACGTCCATGGTGCAGAATCTGCACTCATTCCCCAGAACATGGGACGGGGGAAATAAACACCACTCTTTAAATGCTCTACAAACCGGTATTTTTACTCATTCACTAGTACAAGTCCGAATTACTGAAAAATCAAAAACCAAGTGATTTTATCTTAGCCAGAAATGGTCCCACTTTTTTGTTTCTTTGTCTGTTAAGTTGGATAAGTTCACCCTTGCAAATGTGGGAAAAAAATATGTTGGCAAAAGATTAAAAGTGCAAATAGCATTAAGTCTCCCCCACGACCAAACATATATATATATATATATATATATATATATATATATATATATATATATATATATATATATATATATGTAAGTCACAATAACTCAAGTCTTGGCTTTCTTGTGTTTTTTTCACCCTCTGGAACACTTTCATTGATTCCAAAAATAGCTTCCCTGGAATAAGAAATCAGTTACTAAATTCCAAAATCAGTTACTAAATAAGAAATCAGTTACTAAACCCTCAAAACCTCCAAGTTCTTACCAAGATCTGGCCCGTGCTCCACATGGGAAAGCTCGCTCGCCCTAGACACTGTGTGAGAGTGGACGCAGGGATTCTCACAACCACCAGAACAGGCTGCTTTCCAGAAGCTGCCCCACCCAGTCGAGAGAGAAGACTGTCATCCACGAGCACAGCAGCAGCTGGTGGGACACCTGCATTACCGCCACGAGCTTTGGGAGTGAAAAAGTGGGCTGGAAC
Source organism: Aselliscus stoliczkanus (assembly GCA_033961575.1). Classification (NCBI taxonomy): domain Eukaryota; kingdom Metazoa; phylum Chordata; class Mammalia; order Chiroptera; family Hipposideridae; genus Aselliscus; species Aselliscus stoliczkanus. The sequence continues at coordinate 109,305,089 of CM066728.1, forward strand.
ACTTCCGACTGAAATAGTAGGGAGATTTTAAGACGCAGTGTCCGTTGTACTAAGCCAAATGTGAGAGACAGACGGAGAGGACTCATTTTCCTCCAATTGGGTGGCAGGTGCAAAGGGACGGAGCCCGCATCTCGGCCGCTGGGAGGCCCACCGCACCCCACGCCCGCCCGCCTCCCGGTGCCTCCCGCATGGCACTCCGCCAGCACGTCCCTGCCTCTTCCCTTCTCTCAGAGGAGTGAGTGCACCCAGTGTGTGTACTAGAGGCCGTGAGAAGCTGGGGGAGAACAGTAAAATTCGGCTCCTTTCTCGCATCTAAGGAGATTTCCACCCATTTCCTGCCTTAAGTAAGTGACTGAGGATTATAAGGTCAAGGCCACTCCATTTTCCCCAATGTAGTCATAAACCCAGGGGAACAGTACAAAATGTAGTCACAAGCCTTAACTATGGTTTTCAAAAACACTCACGTTATTTTTTTCAAAAGGCAAGATTAAGCTTGAGCAGGAAATGCGACCCCGAGTTTGTGGGGCGGCCCTTGTGTACCGTGGGGGGCACACCCATAAACACTGTGAGTCCCAACAGTGTAACTCATCTGCTGCTGGCACCCCGTCCCGCTCACCGCTCAGGGCAGGAAGACTGTGAATGAGCCCCGGCAAACCCCATACCGACTCCACCTGTCCATCTCTCAGGTAACACACCTGTGGCCACGTGTGTACTTAAAACCAAACAGCTCAATTAAATCTCAATGCCATGATCATGATTCATTCCTCACACGGTGTCAAAGCCAGATTGCTTGTGGGCCCATTTCCTGTCTTCCTCCTGAAAGTGCAGATCACTATTTCAAAGGTCTGGTGAAACAAATTCAAATTCATACCATTTCCTAAAAATTAGAGAAAAATGCAAGGATCTTCCGAGCAGCTTTAAAAGAGCCCCAAACTAGAAACAACCCAAAGGTACATCAAGATGAAAGGATAATTCTATTCTGGTTTATTCAGACAATGGAATCTGAGCGTGTCTTAGGGGCCGCTACGATGGAGTACCACAGACCCGGTGGCTCAAACATTTATTTCTCACGGTTCCTGAGGCTGGAAGTCCCAGATCGAGGCGTCAGCAGGTCCAGTGTCTGGAGAGGACCCACTTTCTGGTTCGCGGATGGCCTCCTTCCCATTGTGTCCTCACGTGGCGGAGAGCAGAGAAAGCAGCTCTGGTCTCCTCACCACCTAATCAAGGCCCTAATCTCATTCGTGGGGATCCGCCCTCATAACCAAATCACCTCCCAAAGGCTCCTCCTCCTGCCACCACAATGGGAATGTAGGATTCAACATACGAATATCGAATATCGGGGGACACGAGCATTCCATGTACAGCACACGGTGATGAAAAAGATGGCTGTAACAACATGGGTGAATCTCAAAGACCTGGTTAAGTGAAAGAAGCCGTATATATACACACCCACGGGGTGTGGAGCACAGCATAGGGAACAGAGGCAATGGTATTGTAACAGCCATATGCCATGCGTAGGGGTAGCAGATTGGGGGAGGGGAGTTATCACTCTTGAGGGGTGTAAATGTCTAACTATTAGATTGTACACCTGGAAATAAAAATTTAAAACAAGCAAAGCAAGTTTTCGAATAACATTGTTTTGTTCAACATCATTTTGTCCTAACATTGGTGAGATGCCCTAGGAACTTAACTCTGGTTGACATCAGTCAGCCTAGGGTGACACTGGTTTCACCAGCCATCATGTGCCGCAGTTTTGAGAACCAGCCATGACGGGAAGTGAGGACGTAACCATCTGAGGAGGAATCCCGGGGAGCTGGCAATCTCCGCGTCTTGCTCTGGCTAGTGGTAAGTTACAGTACGTGGAATTTGATGGGGCTGCACCCTTGGCGACCAGGGAAATAGGAAACAATAAATAAATGTGCCCAGCAGGAATTCAGAGATCTCCCTTAGGCGTCTTGCTGGATGCAGGTATACCACAGCCAAAATTATAAAGCCACTGGGGGCAGATGTTGTGGTCTCGAGCACTGTTAGGAATCCCACAGCATTTGAACCCCAGGATCATAAGACACTGGGACGAGGAGGTGAGGGAGATCATTTAAGCCAGGCTCCTCAGTTTACAAACTCAGAAGTGAGGGCTCCGAGGCCTCTGGATGGATACATGTTACCTGGGGAAGTGACGCCTTCAGTCAGCAGAGCTCAGCCCTGGCTGCACATCAGAGATGCTCAGAGAGCTTTCAGACATTGGCACCCAGGCTGCACCCCACCCCAACTAACTCCTCATCTCTGGAACCAGGCCCAGCAGCAAAAGTGTGCGAGCTAGCTGCCCAGGTCAGTGTGATGTGCGACCAGGGTGGAACAAGGACCGCTTGGCTTTCTCACAGCACTGATATCTTAACTGAAATTCCTTTATGATCAGTCTGCCCAGCAACTCACAGAGCCCTGAAGCACCGGGGCTGAGAGGTAAGTTTTGTTGAGGACCGGGGCATGTGGGGAGAGGAGGCGCCCCATGTGCAGGCCCTGCCCCCAGTGCCACCCCACTTTGCCTGCAGCTGTGGACACCAGCTTTCCTAGAGCAGGAAGAAAGCGCCTCTGTTCCGCGTACACAATTTTCTGTGGCTTCCTCCAGCTCACACCCAGTGTGGTGCAGTTACATAACCCAGCGAGCTGTGTTCTTAAAGTTCAAAGTCAAGATGGATCTGGCACAGCAGGAAACTGAGGATAAATTTAGCCAAGCTCATAGCTCTCCCAGCAGAGGCAGGCTCCGACTGGCTCATGCTGTGCTTCCCAGCACATGTATTCCCCGGCTGGAGATTCACACCCAAATATCTGACTTCAGCCAAAAAGAAGTTAGTCAGTGTCTGGGCCATTTCCTCCACTCCCGGGAAGGAAAGAGTGGGAGTTGTCACTACGCACCGTCTTTGGGTTTCTCTACCCCTCGTGATTCCCCGGGGCTGGGGATCCTGGGAGGGACCAGTGGGCTGGACCTTGGCAGGATCCTCACCCCGGATGGTACTGGGCACTCTGCCATGACATCCTTTGGAGTCTGGTCCCTGGGCTGGGCTGGAGACCCCTTGGGGACCCCACTCCTGCACAGCCTCCCTGCACTTGGGGTCCTGCAAGCACCCCTACTGCTCCAGGGACCCCACAGCCGCGGGTGGCCTGAAGGGCTCCCAAGGCCCTCCTGTGGCGCCGGGGGGAGCAGCGCCTGGAGGAGCTGCCCGGCGCCCTCGGGCTCACCCTCGCTCCCGGGCCAGGCCACCTGGATAAACTGGTTCCAGCGGCTTAAGCAGGCGCAGTTAGCAGCCCAACGATGCTGACGCTGAGAGCAACTGCAGAAGGAAGACGCACGAACTCAATAACAGAGACACGGCTGCTTTCCACCTGGAGCCCGTGAAGCAGCAGGAGCCTCAAGAAGGCAGGCCGCTGGCTGGCTCACAGGCGCGCTCCGGCGGGGCAGCCAGCTGCCGGACGGGATCCCGGTCCCTGCTGCCCCCTCCATGTCCCTTACCTTGCACGGCGTAGGTCATTAGAATTAACGAACACGTGCAGCCCTGCCTCACCTTACGCTGAAATTTGTTTCAAGTCTTTATTCAGAGAGACTAATTTCAGCTTCATCTCCGGTCTCCTTGTCCGGCTGCCTCATGAATAAAAACCTGTGGCCTCAGCGTCTGGATTCTCTGTATGCAATGGACAAAGGACCTGCCCACACCGGTCAGCAGTGCGGCCATTTCTCTGCAGTCCTGTCCCCTGAAGGCATCAGGGGAGGAAGGCTGGGCGGCTTTCCTGCTCTTGCCCCAGCAAAGCCAGCCCGTGGGGGCGGGGGCAGTTAGAAAAACTGAGGCCTGCTGAGTGCCAGACGAACAGAAAGACGAGCTCTCTCATCCTCAGGGATCTTCCAAACCTCCCCCATTTCTCATCCCCACCATGCCTCCGTCTCCCACTCCCGCACAAAGCTCACTCCCCAAGGAGAGACATATGATCCCTCGTACATGCCCCTCCCGTCTCAGAGCCCCCTGAAACCCGCCTACGGGGCCAGGTGGGTTGGGAGTGATGAATAAAAGCTACCCTTCCAGGAGAGGCCCAAGATGACGGGGCAGATAAACACGGTGCCTGCCTCCTTCCATGAACACACTGAAATTACAACTAAATTACAGAACAATCCACCTGGAGAACCAACTGATGTCTAGCCAAACAGAAGTCCTCCAACTAAACATTCAATGAACAAGCCACGTTGAAACAGGTAGGAGGTGCAGAGACATGGAACAGGCCCACACCTGCGTGTGGTGGAGGGAAGCCAGGAAGGGTGTCTCGGCCGCATTGATTTCCCGGGAGGAGCGAGGCTCCCGGCCCAGAGCACGGGCTGTGAAAACCAGCGGGCGTCCCGACCAGGCCGGTGGGACCGAAGGCAACCCAGACATCGTCTTCAACAGCCTGCACACAGGCTCACTGGCCTGAAGCACTCACCTTGGCTCCAGCGGAGACCAGGGACTCACATGAGCTGTGTGACTGCGGGGGGGAGCTCTGGAGAAGGGAGGACAGCGGGCGTTTCCCCTGTGAGGGGTCCTGCTCCCCGGCGGCCGGCAGGCGGGCGCCACCTTTCCTGTGTGGAGCCCGCCCCTACGCTTATTACCTGAATCTGAATCTCATGGGCCTGGGAACTCAGCTGGTAGCATGCGCACCGCTGGAGGCACTTTCTCCGCTATCAGCCGGCCCCATCCACATCGCGCTCTTTCTCGGAAAACTATCCGAGTCAGGCAGGCCCCAGGCCTGCCTCCACACTGCCAAGGCCCTTCATCCCAGAGCAGCCCTCTTACCTCCCCCGGGGATACCCCTCGGCTCGCTCCGGCTCTTACCTCACACTTAGCATGGCCAAAGTAAGCTCATTATGTCCCCAGAAATTCTGAAACTGCTTCCTCTTAGAGTCCCCTTGCTAAGACCCACTGAATCTATCAACTCAATGGGTCTGACACATGTGCATGCACACACACACACGACAAAGGCTGCCCAAAGCAGGGGGTGCCATACAGTTGTTATTGGGTTGTCGGAAAAGTCATGACGTATTTTTTCTATGCGTCATGACTTTTCCGACAACCTAATATATAAAGGGCCAAATCGTAAATATCCGAAGGTTTGCAGGCCATTCCGTACCTGTCACAACTATCAACTCCACCACTATAGCTGGCAAATGGCCCTAGAAAACATGTAAACAAATGAATTGGCTGCATTCTAATAAAACTTTATAGAACTTATAAAAACAGGTACAAGAATAAAGTAATAAAAATAGGCACAAGAATAAACTGGACCAGCGGGCCAGTTTACTGAGTCATGCCCAAAAATAAACCAGTGGTTCTCAGCAGTTATCTAGGCATGTTGGAATTCTAGGTGGTTTTAATACTCCTTATATTGCTCTGTATTCTCCAAGTGTGCGATTATGAACATGCATATCATATTTATAATCAGAGAAAGGGTTTAAGTTCATGCCAGTCATGAGAGGGTGATGCCTTGATCAGCTCTATTGATGGAGGTTTGCTCCCCAGTGGGGAGAAAGGTCCTTGGGAACCCCTATTTACAAGGAGCCTGGAATTAAACAGTTCTTACTGGGCTTGCTTGAGGCTCCAACAGAAAGATTGGTATTTATTTTACTTCTTGCCCTTAATGTGTGCAGGCACTTGGGTGCATGTACACACGCACACACAGTGATTTTCTTGGAGAACTAGATGAAACTCACTTCTAGCACACTGTCCTCAGATGACTTCCTCATCTCACTGGCAGTGTATAAGTCAAAGAAAACAGTTTTATTGTTTCATTCCATACTCAATAAGAATGGGAAAACGAGATGAGCTGCAGTGTGTTTTCTCGTTTCCGTGGTCTGTTCTGCCCACAGCACTGACTAAAGCATTGCTTTATTCAGTTCACTGGGACCCTGGGAGGCGGGGCCTGAGATTACCAGCAGGTGTGTGAGGCGAGGCCGAGCAGGTGCCTGCAGGCACAGGGTGGGTCCCTGCTCAGCGGCCAGGCTCTGCTCCCCGCCGCTCCCCAGGACACCTGAATGCCCTCTTCCCTCAGCCCCGCAGCACCACCGGTGGGCAGGGGAGGGGTGCGGGCCGCCCAGGCTTGCCGAGTGAACAGCCCATGAACGAGGCTATTGGCGGCGTCACTGTGTAGAGGCTGTAAGCATGTCCCAGGGGCCCCTTCACAAATCACTGCAAAGGTGGTAAGTGCTCAGGGTGGTGCCTGCGCATAAAGGTTTGCCTGGTCCCAGCCGGCTGCATGGTCCAGCTCGCGTGGGGCGTCGCCGTGCCCTCTATGGCGCCAAGGACAGGCTGTGCTGTGGGGCCGAAAGCCTCTGCTCGGAGGCCTGAGCCCCCAGGTACGGAGCATCTTTTCCCAGCTGCCGAGGGGCGCTAACCTCTCCTCCCTTCTCCCAGTCGGAGCCTCTGTAACCTCCTCGAATCAGTAACCATCAGGCGCCCTCAGTTCTTCATTTACGTCAAGAAGAGAAAGGTTAAGTCAGGATGAAAAGGTTAAACTGGAAGGATTAAAAGCGTCCCTGCCATTTTCTAGGTCAGATGGCTTTGGTACCTTGTCAAACAGAAATATAACTGAGAATTGTTTCAGGGAAAGTGGAATTATAAGAAGCTAGAATCAACAGGCCCCATCACAAGCCCCTGGGCGATTGCTTGATACATATGCTCACCATTAAGTCCAACTTCGAACTTTCCAGTGTGTGTGCACGTGACTAGAGCCACGCGTGCACAGAGGCAGGTGTGCACACAAACACACATACACACACACACACACACACTCTCTCACACACACACACACCCCCAGAGACCGCCACCCACCGCTCGCGTCAGATCGCACCACCCAAGCCTTTCCCAGCTTGAGTCACATCAGCAAGATGCTGTCCCAGGAAGGTGCGTAAGTGCATTTCTTCCAAGGTCACTGGTTCTGCCTGCGAGTCAGGCGGGGGCTGGTTTCACAGAGGAGGTGACTCCGGGTGGGCGGGACTTGGGAGATTCGGTAGAACAGCCCCGAGGGCAGGAGGGGAGCCCCACCATGGGCCTCAGGGCGAGGCTGGCGTGAGGCGTCCCCCACCCCTGCCCACACCAGCCTGTGCCCAGGCCGCTCACATCACCAGCTCTCATCGCCACAGGTGGAACGTGACCCGTCCTCTCTGTGGGTCCCTGGGCAATGCCGGGAACTGAGCACGCCTGCCCCAGGTGGGCAAGTGCTGGGCAGCCCCCAGGGCCCGCCCCGTGCCGTCCGTGCCTCAAGGGGATGCACACGGGCCTGGCACCCCTGAACCGCTGGTCAGGCCCAGACAGGTGAAATGCCACCTTGGGGATGTGACAGGGGGCCAGCGATTTCTGTGACATAGAAAGACATGCCCACTATGTCCTCAGGACACGGTGACATTCTCACCTAATTTAAGTCCATTCTTGCACTTTCTTGACTGTCATAGTCTCTCAGCCAGCTGCACAGAAAGGCCAATTTAAAGGAGGACCCATGCGACTCCAGGGCGCTCCCTTGTGCCTCTGGAAGGAAACGTGGTACCGTAACAAGGGGCTCAAAACGACACGCTTTATTCTGTCAGGGTGCTCGAGGCCAGAAGTCCAGCCGCTATTTGCCAGGGCGTGGGTGCTGCACCAGCTTTCTCCTGAGCTGGGGCCATGGGGGGGGGGACCCCACCCTGATCTGTGACATCGCGAACATCACCAAGAGCAAGAAGCTAAACATTTATGAAGTAAAACTGTTTCGGGTAGTTTGGTTCAAACTGTCAGATACACAAAAGCACCGGATCCTGAGACAATCTGGGTTTCTGAGAAAAAAGCACTTTACAAAATGCCTCGGACCAGGGGGGCTGCGCCCCTGCAGAGGGGAGGTGGCTGAGGCAGGGGGATGTCCCGACGGGTGGAGGTGGCGGCCGGGCCTGTGGGGACAGCACCGGCCTTGACCAGGTGACATTGCCGGAGGGGAAGGCAGAGAGAGAGCAGCAGGTTTGGGGTTTCTCCTGATAATATAAGAAATATTTATTCACCATGAACTCAGGTTCCGAGTGTCTATTTGTAGAGTTTTGCCAAGATTGCTGTTCTCATAACATGCCCTAAGCCCGGCAGCCTGCTTACCCGCCCCCGGATCCAGGGCTGGAAGGCCACGAGCCCTGCCCACGGGGCTGGGTCCCTCCCTGTCACCCGCATGGCGTCGGCGCCCCGGAGGCCCCGGCCTCCCAGCCGTGTGCACCGGCCCTGCCACCCCAGCCCCACCCCAGGATTCCAGCAGCCTCCCCCGTGTGGACAGTCTGTTCTCCCTCGGGAGGGGTGCGGCAGCCCCTGCTCCCGGGGACCGAGGTGCGCCTTCTCTCCCTGACCCGACCCTGAGGCCCCTCACCCACCCAGAAGCAGAGGCCCGTCCAGCACCTGGCGCCAGGGCGGCTGGACAGAGGCCCGGGAGGGGACGGGGCCCCGAGGTCGCGGGTCAGACGGGAGCAGCGGGCAGTTTGCCGAGCGGCACAGGGGCCCGCGTGTGCTCCCCTCCCCACGGTGCCAGGGCTGGGTTTCCACATCCCATCCCCAGGTGGACGGGCCGACAGGTTCTGCAGGACCGTGGAAATCTGGTGTCAGCAATTCTGGGTGGCCCCCGTGGGACCTGACATACACCCCCTCGGGGGCAGGTGCCCCCTCCCCAGCCCCAAGCACCTGGTCCCCTATACTAGTTTTAAACTGTGAGCACATGCTTTCTTTTTAGATGTTAATTCTTGGCCTACTTCTAGGGGCCACCACCCCGCCATGAGGCCATGAGGCAGGGCCTTGCCCCGCAGTGACGTGCAGGCCTGTGAGCCCTGCGGAGGCGCTCAGGCCTGAGAAAACCCACTTGTGAGGCGAGTGCCCCCCTGCTCTGGGTGAGATGCTAGAGCAGCTGGCACCTCCTGCAGGGCCCCAGAAAGGAGGGAGCCCTCAGCCCGACCCACTGGGCCAGGTGGCGAGAAGGCGGGAGGCCCACCGCAGACCCGGGTTCAGGCAGAGATCCGGCCCTGGGCAGGCAGCCGCAGGGACAGACAGACGGAGGCCTGGCCGACACACCCAGCCAGGAACTCAGATGAGATGGGAAAGGATAAAACGCATGAAACAAAGCAAATCAAACGGTTGGAATCATCTGACTTGGTTGTGGCTGCAACTTGCCTCCCTCCTGTGCTGCTGGGCGCCCTGCAACCAACAAACCTCCAGACGGGCAACACGTAACGGGCCGTTTTGGCTAAGAGGACGGAACGCTTTTGAGAATTCTAGTCCATACCCAGGTTCCAATTTCCCTACGAAACGAAACCTGGACAAGAAACTCTGTTTCCTCTGCTTTTCTCCACCTACTTTTTCACGCACTGGCTTTGCTGCTTATTTGCTGCAGACTTCCTCTGGCACGTGATCATCAGGCCAAGGAATCAAGACGCCTCCCAGGAACCCTGTATCCAGCCACTTGCAGCATCCAGCATGGAGCTGAGCCTGGGAGGGACCCGCACGCGAGCACGCACGTGCCTCGGAAAGCTCGCCGCCTATTAAAGACATACTTGAAAAAGGAACAGAAGAAATGCTCCTTTCTTAACGTTGACAGGGACTGCCAAAAAGAATAGGTGATTAGTTTGACCCCTGGCGATTCTGGGCCCAGACAAGAGAGAGCAGCCCTCTGGGGGAGGGAGGACCCCATGGACGTGGAAGGAGGAGCCAGACCCAGAAAGGCTGGGCAGGAAAAAGAAGGGTCACCCCCAACACCAGCCACACTCACGCTGTGCCCCAACGGGTACCAGGGTGTCAGGGCCCCCACACTCAGGCAGGAGCCCCTCCCGGCACCAGACCCACCCCGATCTTCTCAGACTTCGCAAAGAGCGGGTGAGGGATTTGACCACGAGGCACGTGGCGAAGCAGGCTGCGCGGCGGGAGGCGCAGGCAGCAGGGGACAGCAGATCGGAGGCCCGCCGTGCTACAGCGGGGGCAAGCGAGGAACGAGCTAAAATGACCAAAAAGTCACTTAAAAAATTTTTTTGAAAATGCCCTGAGGAGGGCTTAGTGCGAGTTTCAGACAATCACAGCACCCCTTTCCAGGACTCATCTTTATGAGGGCCAGTATCTTCCCACCTCTAAACTGACCATGAAACCCAGGCCAACGGGAAATCGCCCCACACGTCCTGAGCTGGGCGGTGTTATCACCGGCTCACACACCAGCCCAGGCCACGCTTGGGGACGGGGTGCCGTGAGAACGCTCCTGCCCAGAGCACCCCAGGAACCTACTGTGCAACGACAGTGCGTGCGCGATGCACCCACGCCACCCGCCTTCACCATCGTTCTAGAACACACTCCCTACGGGCCGTGCAGCCTGAGATTAAGGAGTTCCGTCACTCGCCGGTTTGTAAGGATTTTTATAAATTTCCTTATAAATTCTAAACTTGAGTTACATTTCAAGCTACATTATGATTGTTTGACAGTTTAAAATGTGTTCTCTGTAAGTGGTATACATGTTGATTTAAGAGTGGCGGAGAAGAAACAAATGTTTCATTGGGAAATCTAAGTACACAGTATCACAGGATCAGCTTGTCAGAAATCGCACATAAACACAGGATCATTTAAACCAGGGTACCATGGGGGTTTTCCTCAATCCCCATGAGCACAGAATGTTTCCATTCTGATTTTCTCTCAGCCTGGGGCCTCAACGAGGTTCTGGATTTATTGAACCAACGGATGAAATAATTTTTTACCTCCTTACTTAGAAAATTCGAGAAGGCACCCTTCCCCTTGAGAGGAAAGCACTCAAACACAAACCATCTCTTTCCAAAGTTTATTAAAAATCAAAGAATAGAAAAACGTTACATAAAAATATGTCAATTTGAGCTTCCACAATGTTGTCCACACACACACAAATTGGAACACGGTGTCGTTTTGTTGAACCTGTTGCGCATATGCCCACAGTGGCAGCCAGGCCAATTCATCGGTTCACCAGACGGGGGTGGGGCACGGCGCCTGTCGGGACTCGAGCTGTAAAACGGGCGCCCACGGGGCCGGGGCCGGTCCCCGCAGTGACGCCCTTATGGTAGTATACAGTCAATATTGCTAATGCGCTGAGATTAGTACAGGCCTACCTATCAGTTTTTATAAATATTTATCAATAGGTTCACAATTTAAATATCTTTAAATATTTTTGATAACTTTCGGTCATTAAGAACTGCAGACAAAATGTGCTACTCTGTTCCGGAATGCCTCCTAGAGCGCCTGCTGCCGCAGCCGGCAGCTCTCAACGATACCGTGGGCCAGTCCTGCTTGAGACAAAACAGACGGAGGGCATTTTAAAGCTTGTCCTGCGTGTGCGTCACATTCAGAGGCCGCCCTAGAACTCCCCAGTCTGCACATCAATCGCGTGTCATGGTAATAAGCTTCTCCTCTCAACATTCTCCACGAGTGGACTGCAAAGACCAACTACCTGGAGTGGTCAGCAGGGCCTGAACCCCATTTTAAAGATGGGGCCTCAAGGGACCTATGGATGCAGCCAACTCCCAGGAAAACTGTGATGCTCCAAAAACTCAGAGTCAGGCAGGACAGATATATTCTTGTTCAAAAAGGGGAACAGAGACAGTGGTTGGCGTGGCAGAAGACACTTGCATAGTGTACCGGTATGCTCGTCAGCGCGGGTCCCAGCCACTCCCGGGCCGCCCTGCCCGGGCTGTGCTCCCCCCAACGCTCTGAGCAGCTGGGGGGCTTCCAAGTATGTGCTCTTAACAGAACGGATACACACTGCTACAGATTCCTCCACGGAATCACCCTAATTCCTTTCTCCACATCCCTAAAACTGGGCACCATTGTCCGCAACCATCTCCTCCAGACCCATCGTTACAGGCTGTGTTACTAAAACTGACTGATGTACTTAGAAGTTCACATTTTTTTAAAGATTTTATAATGTGACAATCTCTTATCCCTTAGAAAGTTATACTTCTGGCACTTTAAATGCTGGATTTGTTGTCTAGTTTAAAAGAACGGAAAACCAAAACATTAAAACTCTGTGGTCAGAGAGAGACAACAGACAGGCTGGAGGGCAGAGCTGACGGGCAGCTGGTCAGAGGGCTCGGAAGCTGTACCCCTTCGGAAAACCTGGGGGCCACGGGGCTCCTTCACCCCGACTGAGAGGCCTCCTGTCTGACCAAAAGGATAAACCCAAGCCCTCATTCGGTGTTGGCGACAGTGCTCATGAGACAACCAGCCGACACGATGAACCCAACTTAGAAAATGCAACTCGGGAAAGGACCTAAGCTTGTTTAAAAAAATTCCCTCTTCCCTTAAATATAACTTATGTGAAAATATGAAATTAAATAAAAAATATCTGAGTTATTGCACAAATCATAAGTTTTCAATATTTACATAGAAAAACAGTTCTGAAATCCAAAACAAAACGTGAGGGCAGTAAACCCACGCCAGCCTCCCGCCCTGCCCGCTGCGGGAGAACCACGGACGGGCTCGATCTCGGTGGCTGCCGAACGGAAAATGACAACACCCCACCGCAAAGGGACAGGCTCGGCCACGGAGAGCCGCGCGCCTGGCCGACGCCACTCCCTGGAGCTCCAGGTCCAGACCGCTTCTGGAAAGATCCAGGGAAGGCGGAAAACAGCGTCCACGTTGACTAAGGCTTCACAGACGAGCACAAGGAGCTGTTCTTTACGAGGGACGTGACCACCACACAGGGACATGCAGAGTGATCGGCGGCGGGCGCCGGAGGGCCTGCTCATGTGCTGGACGCTGGTCTCGGCTCCGGCCGGGCGCCGGCCTCAGTCTGTGCGAGGGTGAGGCCGGGAGGCGCCGCCAGGAGCTATTATCTGCTGAGACTGACAGGCAGGCTGTCCCTCGTGTGTGCATGCTTTTTCCTCCTCCAGCCGGTGCGGTTGTACTGGTGGTGGCCCCGGTTACCCACGGGGGGCCGCACACCTCCACTGCTCGCGGAGCCGTAGCCGCCGCCTTGGCTGTGGCTGTGAGAGCCCTTCATGGACAGCTTCATGCCGCTGTGCTGCTGGAGAGACAGAGAGGGACAGTGACGCTGGGGGAGGCCTGGAGAGACCGGGACCCCGCCCGTCCCAGCTCCTGCGAGCTCGGTCTCGGGCAGTGAGCCTCGGTGAGCACGAGCTCAGCCTCTGAGAAAAGGCAGACGCTCGGACAGTGAGGACGTGCAATCCACATGCACCACTGAGACGCAGTCCTGTCACCACCGCACTGCGAAGCGTCCACATGGCATTAAAGGGAAAGGCTCGATCTGAGAGATTTGACAGAGAAAAACCCACTATTCCCATTCAGTGATTCGCTCAAGGTAAGACCCGTGGAGCCTTGTCACACTGCACATTCATTCCAAACACACCCAGGACCTCACTTCTAACCGGCTCCATTTGCCTGTAGAAACGAGAGGGTCCCCTCATCTTCTTTCGGGGAACACACGAGTCCCACAGGTTGGCGCGGTGTCACAGGTGACACACAGTGGCACCTGGTCAGGCCGCCCCTACACTGCAGAGCCCCACGCAAAGCAGACGGGGAGAAAGCAAGGCCACTGTCAGGGAGGTTTCAAAGCAAACCAAGCAGTAGGGGCTTGAGAAGGAAAGCCAGGCCGCAGCTCAAGGCGGCTGCGCTGCGCTTTGCAAAGCTAGCCTTTCGTCCTGAACGTCTGTAACGGGCCAGCATGATACACCGGTGAAACAGTGAAAACTCCACCGTGACAGGACGGACACATCCGAACAGGGATATTCTATTCCTTACTTCTTAATAAAAAAAGAATCAGAACTTAATGACACAGGTCCAAAGAGCCCAGACTCAAGGATCAAAACTGTGCTGATAAAATGTGGTTCCCGAAGCAAGAGGAGCACACTGAGCGCTGCAAACACCCTCCGCCAGGCCCCGGGGACCCTCGGCACCAGCCCGAGACTGCAGCTGCACCCCACGGCCACAGCGCTTTCCTACAGCCAGGCACGTCGTGAGCACAGGAACTTAATGGCTGCTCTCCTACCCAACAGTCTCTAACATGTGGGATGTAGACTTAGCTTAGCCACAGGGAAATGGAGAAACACATCCGCAGGGACCCTGGGACCCAGAAAACAAGTCACCTGTGGGCCCAGCCCGGCAGCCCACCTGGCCTCTGGCCTCTGCCCGGCAAAGACCAGGGGAGGCAGTGACACTGTGGGAATGACAACACGACAACACTGCATAGGGTCATGTCAACATCTGTTCTTGATCTTACTGTTTGCTTCTTGAAAAACAAAATATTTAGCACATAAATTAATTTAACAGATAAATGGGAACACAAAATATTCTTCACTTTGAACCTAATTTCAAACTTCAGTTTTATGCTAACAAGTTCCATAGAAGAATTAAGAGAAATGTTTGTGAAGAGGAATTAAACTAGGGAAAGTTTTAAAATAATTTCTTAACACTTTTCAAGTTTTGTTTGTTACCAGGGAAAGCGAATGTGTAGCTGAATGCTCAGAAAACAAATTCCCTTTGAAAAAAATCTCTGGAATTCTCCCTGACGGAGGAAGCACTAGGCATCGCCGGTCAGGAACCTGCTTTGGAGGCACGGGGGCCGGGGCGCGCACGTACCTTATGATACAGGTGAGGGCTGGGGAGCGGGTGGGGCGAGGCGGCCGGGATGGCTGGGGGCGACAGGGGGTGCACGGCCTTCAGTGCTGGGGCTCCTTCCACACCAGCTTGTCTGCAAGGGCCGGGGGCCACCCCCAGGGCCGGCGGAGGTATGGTGAGCCTGGTCTAGGGGCACAAGCAGAGACGTCAGAAGGCAGCGGTCCAGCAGAGCCCCTCCCAGCCCAGGCCGCGAGCTGAGCCCGAGAAGGCTGCCATTTGCCAACAGGCTCCTCGATGCCATCTGGGTCAGACTATAACCCAACAAGACTGTTCCGAATTGGAAGTGTTTTATACTCGGAAACAGCAATCAAAATATGAAGTATGCCCAGTAACCCAGGTCATCGAGTTTCAGTATTCATTAAGACTAAACAACAATTTAAAAAATTACACTCATCAGAGTAACAGCTGCCCCCAGATCTCTGGAAAGCACCCCCGTGCAGCCCTCACCCCACACAGGTCAGCATCCCAAGGCTGCCTGGGGAGGTGATGGACTGCGATGGACAGACAGGTTGTCGGGGGAGGCGGCCGCTGCCCGCGCCTCCGCAGTCCGGGGCTGCTTCCATTTCGCATGGCATCCTGCCACAGCACAGGGCGGGGTGCGAATGCCTCCCTCTGACCTTCGGGAACGCACCGCTCACGTCTGACACGCGATGCCCCCCTCCACCCCCCCGCAGGTATCTACGTCACTTTATGCTTCAATTATAGCCACACTGCAGAGACTAGCTTAGTTTGAAAGTAAATTCATGTGATGAGTTTTAATATATATACATAATTCAATTGATGTATAAATACAAAATTTAGTATTTGTGATAGTCTTTTAGTTTTCTAATTCTGTCTAAATTAAAAAACAAAAATGGAGGACATATTCCAACAGAAAAAGCCCTCTAAATATTGCCTAATGAATAATGTGGAAAACTCAGCATTTACACGGAAAAGTTTTAAGAGTATAAACACTAAGAGTCTGAGAGGAATCAGGGACAAGTGGCCGTTGTGCCGAGGGACAGCATCAGAGCCCCTCTCTCCACATGACCCCGGAACAGCGGTCCCCAGCGGGTGTCAACATACTTTGCAGACAGGCGTCCGTTCGGCCCTCATCAAAGCCGTGTCCGTGCAGAGACCGAGTCCCCTCACGGCGGACACTATACCTGGCAGGCCTCAATGACAGTCTTTTGTAGGGCTACAGGAATTACATTCCATCTGATCCCCAAAAGATGAGAATTTCCTACCATAAGTGCACCTTCGGCAGATTTTTAAACTTCTTTTCCTAAATTACAAGTGTCAGCCACTCCTACAGCGAGCGTAGTCACAGCTCAGACCCAGTTCCTGGGCTGTCCCAGGAAGGGCCCCGCGGCCACGCACCTGAGTGTTAGTTGTCACGACCAATGTCCTGGTGGTGGACGGAGGCTTGCCACTCGGCATGGGCAAGGCGGCGGGCAGGCTGGCCAGCAGGGGCGTGGGCGCCTGCAGGCTGAACTGGTAAAGGCCGGGCGCCGTGCAGGGCGGTGTGTCGGAGTCCTGTGAGCAGAAAGAGCAGGGCGGCTGCACCCACGGCACCAGGGCGACGCTAGCGGCACGCTCGCTCTCCCAGGCCGCGCCAATGCATCTCTCACCGTGGCTCCAAACAGGCTGCCCAAACCTGCCCACACTGCCCAACTGAAGAAGAACCCAAAGGCAATGCAGGAGGGACACCTCGACCTCCATGTTTTATCTCCAAGTATGTGTTCACAAAACAAGTCAACGGGCCGGCCGAGTGGCGCGGCGGTTGAGCGCTGGCTTGGGAAGCCCGCGGCCCCGGGTCAGTCCCACATGTGAGGGCCAGTGGCACTGCCCTCAAAAACAAACAAAGAGTCAAGGAGGCCGCTGTGACGCTCCTGTCAGCGGCACTGCTGCCCAGGGGGGCCACTGGGGCCCCGAGACTGGGGCTCCCCAACTGTCTCCATAGGCTCACCACTGAGTGGGGGCCACTTGGTGTGGACTTGGGGTGGCCTCGCACACACACAAAGTGAGACAAAGGGGGAAGTGGGGTCTCGACTCCCTGCTACGCACGTTCGCCGCACACACAGACCGCCCAGCGGACACACTCACGATGTCACTCCCAGACAGCGAAGACACGGAAGACGCGGACGAGCCCGAGGAGAGGAGCTGGGGGCCGGGCAGGGACAGGGTCAGGCGCGGGCTGCAGGGCAGCTCTGGGTCTCGGAGCGGGGGCTGCTCCCCGTCGCACGTGCGGACTCGCTCTTTCATCTTGATTCTATTGTCTGTGGAGAGAGCAAGACAGCCTGGGTTAGTCACTTCCTAGGGGGGCATATGTGTGGGGTCTCAGGGGACAGCCACTGGCCACAGGTGTCACTGGGCCTTAAAAATGTCGCTAATGAGACTGACAAACTGAATTTCTAATTTAATTTTTTAAATTGTATTTGTTATAGTTATTGGAAAACATTGAAATATATTTGGAACAAGTTGCGTAAGTAAATAGTTTGCAACATTTGATGACATTTATGAAAGGCAGCGCAAGTTCTTTCTGGTGGAAGTTAGCGTCCTGACTGTGAGCTGCTTTGAGTACAAACATACACGAGATTTCACAGACACTGCACAAAAGGAGGCTGCAAAATGCCGGGAAGATTTTCTTCTTCATCGATTATATCCTGAAATGTTAATATTTTGAACACTGAGCTGAATAAATCATATTATTAAAATTAATCTCACCTGTTGCTCTTCACATTTTTAATGTAGTTATTAGAAACCTTGAAATTCTATGTGTGGCATGCATTGCATTTCTACGGGACAGCAATGGCCTAAATCTTATAGTTTTAAATTAAACTGTTATTTAAAAAACAAGCCATTTTTCTTAGTTTGGACATGGAGGGACAGAGATTCTCCCGCACGCGCGGTCAGGAGGTTCCTCTCTCACCGAGGTCCGGTGCCACGTGTCCCCTGCTGCCCCATTTCTCCTTGATCCACCTCCGGTAGTCAATCACTTCCTGAGTTACTTTGACGATTCTTCCTAAAGTACTACAGAAGGACAAAGTGGAAAATCAACAGAGCAAGACACAATGGTGATGCCCATGAACGCTTCCCAGTAGCTGCATCATACATACAATGTATCGCTTTGCTAAGTGAAATACAGGGAAAAGCTAAACAGCTTTACAAAATATGTATGACTTCTGATGTCTGAGCTCAAATGCATTTGAAATCACAACACAGAAAAAGCGGGTGCACTTAGCAGAAGCCCTCTAACCTACACCGATCTACAAAAGACCCTGTAAATCTGGTACCTGACTAGGGAAGCCCACCCTCCCACCCACAGAGATCGCGAAGGTTGACAGCCCCGCTTCCCAGGGCGCGGTGAGGAGTCAACGGGGCTCCCACCCGGGGCCCAAAGCGCTGCCGGAAAACACTGTGTGGACAGAGGCCACAAAACCCATGGCCAGCTCTGTCACCACCAGGGCCAGGCCTCAGAACCCACTTATTTCATAAGTTGCCTAAGAAAACGAGCCAAATAGCACTTGTGACAATGACACTCTCCTCCCTTCTGCCCCCAGACCCCCCACCTCCACTGCAGCGGCATGCTCTGGGGCCAGAAGTGAGCATTTCTCACTAGCAGTGCAGTGTGTCCTGCAGAAGCGTCCAGAATGGAGACGGGGCGACTGAGAGCCGCGAGGCCGGCAGACTCAGACACGCCCACGCCGAGCCGGCGCGCCGCGTTCTGAAGAAAATCATCACGTCTGAAGGGCCAGAAATCACCTCCCCAAAACAAAACACTGGAAAAAAATGCGAGCTCCTCAAATATGAAATTTTCAACTCTTGCCTCTGGATGAATCAGAACGGCCATCCTGAATTCCTGAAAGCTGCTTCTCAAGTTTCACTAAAATCTCATGGTACCTCCATTAATAAACTTCATGGAAGCAAATGACGGAGGCAAGGGGTGCCGGCTCTGCAGAAGCTAACGAGGATGCAGCTGCCAAGGCCTCGGGGCTGGGGGCCCAGCAGGGGCGACGCGCGGCTCTTACCTTTCAGAATCTCTGTTGGGGTAGGACCTCGCAAGTGGCGACACGGCATGGCTCAGGACAATGTAGGCATAGTCGAAGACCTGCTTCACCTGCATGGCCCCATAGGAGCTCCGGCCAACGTCATTTCCTGCAACAGAAAGGCAGCTGGGAGCCTCTGCCGAGCACGCGGGCCGCGGCCCGGGCATGTCTGACCTTCTCATGGCCGTGATTGTGCAACAGGCGCTCATCACCCAAACACTTCCAGGGCCCGTCAGCAAAGCCGATCAGGCACCTGCAAACACACCTTACTAAACGCTGGGGGTATCTCACGGCATTCCTGGGCTGAGAGGCCCGGTCCGCATCAGATCACGGCCTTGACCTCCATGAACGGACGTGTCATCAGGGAGACGCACTGAGTTCATGACAGTCACAAAGGGCGAAAGCAGCCCCCTGCGTCAGACTGCTGTCTCGCTGACCGAGCGCCCCTGCAGTGGGCAGGAAGTCTGAGCCCGTCACAGGTGGGCCAGCAGCAGCAATGGGGCCTGCACAGAGCAAACCCTCTAGGAGAGACCGTTTCAGGGCTGCACCGGGGGGTGGGGGGCGGATGGAGAGGGAAACGGGGGGGTGGGGACAGGACGGGGAGCAAATCACACGAAGCCACCACTGAGGTCACCAAGTGAGCCACAGCCAAGGAGCCTAACTTCACAAGAAGAGCAGTTTGGGATTTTAGTTTACACGAAACTACTTCACCATTCAGGTAATGAGTATTTTTGAGGAGACGTACTCTAAATATTGGAATTTTATCTTTCCTAGGTTTAATAATACAACCCAGTGATAATGCGGGTTTTTGTCAAGAACATTTCAGCAAACCCTGAAAACAATGGAAACGTCTCCAATTTCACTGAGCAGCACAGGCCAACAGCTGGTGATAACCTGTCACGCCTGTTGCTGGGAACCCCACTACTGAACAGGCATGACCCAAATCATGCCATTTACGAATAACTACACAAAAGTCAGCATGTTTTCTCTCAGAGGATTTTTAAGAAGTATATTTCATACCCCGGAAGCCATAAAACAAAACAAAAATCATTAAACTTGAGGATATTATAGAATGTAAATTGGAGCTGAACAATAAAAACTAACAAGCCCAGATGCAAATGACAGGCTGGGGGCGAGAAAGTACAGTGTGTACAAGGCAGGAAGGTTCCCTAACATACAAAATCAGTAAGGGAGCCGTCCAGCAGACAAACGGACAAAGCACACGGACTCACATGGAAGAAATACGAAGGGCTGTGTACCTGGAGCTGACATCTCCACCACCTTTTCTGTCACCTGTCCGTCACTGACTTTATTACCAACAGTAAGAACAGTGTCTCACCTAATAGATGCTCAATAAACATGTGTGGAATTGATAAATAACAATGTGTTTAACCTCACTATCGTTAAAGAAATGTAAATTAAGTGAAAATTTACACTGCATGGCTTTTATCAGATTGGCAATGACTTAAAAACAGTCACCAAAGGTTGGGGACATGAGCACCCTTAAATATGCCAGAAGGAATAAAACCGGAAAACTGGAGACCCGCCTGGGGTGGCAATCCTTATAATGGAACACCCTTAGGAAAGGGGTCTCGGATAGATTGTTAAGTAAAAAAACAGATTGCAGATCTGTTTGTATTACCTGATGCCATTTAATTAATAAAACTGCAATAAGAAACGTTAATAACCATACAGGGGAAAAATGAGGACAAACGCAACCAAAATGGGAGTGGGTTATGGCATACCTCATTTTTCTATGTTACATACTTATGGGAATTAAATGGTTTATGATGAATATGTAATACTTTTATAATCAGAAAAAAAAAAAATAATCATTTTTTTCTTAATTCTCACCTTCCAGTTTTCTGATTACAGAATTTAATGAAATTGTGACTTTACAACAAGTAATTAGAAGCATAAACAAGGAATGCTAAAACGTCACTATGAACGGTCAGGACAATAGGAATCTGCCCAGATCCAATGCCCTGCCCGCCACCGCCCACCACCCGCCCACGGGTGGGCCAGAAACACCAGGCACAGGCCGGCCCCTTACCAGGCAGCAGGGGGTCCTCAATGCACAGCATTGACGGTCTGTACCCGCTGGTCATGGCTTTCATGATCTCTTCTTTGGCAATATAGGCACCTCCTTCTTTTATTCTAATACCAGTTTTCAAGTAATTAAAATTTCTTCCGTAGAGTTCAAAAAATTCTACCAGAAGCATTCCAAGGTTTTCATCAGCTCTCCGGGCATCAATTCTTGGATGCAACTGTGAAAGCAAAACACCAACAGTTTGCACGGATTCACTGCTAAGGCTGCAGGCAGTGAAGACCGCTGTCCGGGGCCTCCTCAAGGGGCCGCCCTGAGTGACACTGGCTCTGAGCAGCCCGAGGAGGGACTGACATGGCCTGGACAGCCTTTTTCCATAAAGAGCGTTGCCAAGAAATGAAACCTTCTAATCTGAACTTGGCTCTTGTAGCTTAATTCCTTAAATTGGTCCCATGCAGCAGCTTGCTCCAAGCACAGACATCTGATTCACCACAAGTTCCCAAGCACCGATAACAAGCGGGCGTGCCCTGTGCAGTGTGGAGTCATCTAGAAGGTGGATGCATTTTACAGATTCTAATCTTACCTCCATTATTCCAAAATACGGCCGACAGAGGGCAGCATGAGACTAAAGAGTGTCACAGAAAATAAGATGTGACAGGATTCATTCTAACTGTGAGGGGTAATGAGCATGGTACCCTACCATTTGGAGCAAACTTATACCCTGCATGTCATGCAGATTAGTGAGAGCCTCAGTCCAGCACCACAATCTCTTGAGGCAGTGATGGGGCTTCCTGTGAACCGACGCCACTGCCGCCCGACACTCCCCTGAGTCACTGAACTAAGACTCACAGACATTGCCCGTTAGGAAGGCCACGAGCCACATGCGGCTCTTTGTACTTAATAGATTCAGACAAAGTAATTACAAGTTCTGTTTGTCACTCTTGTTAGCTGCACTGCAAGTGCCCACTACACACCTGTGGCCCATGGTTATCTTGCTGGACCGTACAGGCAGAGCACTGCCAGACGCACAGTCGCATTGGACAGCACCAAGCTAGAAAGTGACAGTCAAGTCCACAAAGGTCCCGACAGACGTGCAACTTACAAGTGCTTTCAGGGTTCAGAGCCTTGGCTCCCAAGGGCACAGGCGTAGCAGCACTCTTCCTTTTGCCTTCGCTTACTCCCTGCCTTAGTCCTTGCCTGCTAGTCAAAGTTAAACACCTGAGAGCTACCCAGGACCGGGCCTGGCCTTCTTACCTCCACGAGCCATGAGATGCACTCCCATGCTACCCCAGTCACAGCTCAGGCGAGGCAAGGCACTCAGGGACGTGGAGATGACAAAGGCGACCCCCCTGCACTACCAACGTCTTAGGTGGGGTCACAGGAACCTGCAAGGGTCCCCTGGGGCAATTCAACAGGAGGCACGTAGCCCAGAGCAATACAAGTAAGTCCAGTCGTTATTACAAGGCTACCAAAATAGTTCAAATCAGGAATACATGAGCAAGTAAACTAAGATGAGAAGTTTGTGTTTAGTTGAAAATCATGTCCGGAAACTAGGGGAGAAGGGCTGTCAGGGCAGCATCACGGAGAAACGAGTAAAAGACAAGGTAATGAGATGAAACCGGAAGAAAACACAGGGCATTCCGTTTCCGCGATGCTTCCAGCATCTCCTGGCAGACAAGCGGAGGCAGTCAAAATCAGTATGCATAGCTATGCTATCAGCAGCGCTCAGGAGAACGAGAGAGCGACCACATCTGGACACTAAGCCTCACCAGGCACAGTCACAAACACAGAGGTGGCAACACAGGCGGAGGCAGCAGGCGCCGCTGCACACACAGGCCAGGCTTTGGACAGGGCAGGACCCTTCGCTCCAGCGAATACAAATGAGATGTTCCAACTAACTTAGAGGCTATTTTACATGTGTAAAACGTATGAATACAGTTTCTCAGTACATCACAGCATTTAACACTTAGGTAGGTTTTCAACTGACAGATTTTTCTCTCAACAAAACAAAGGAAATATATAATTCAAGATAAAGTTTTGTCAATCTGAAAAGAAAGGCTCTTTTCAATATTTTTTACCATGTATGGCACCAAACTTTTTTCTGAAACAGATTTTTCAACGTAAATCACAGTCAAGCACCAAGAAAAACAGCTTTTCATTGTCTATCAAAGTACGACACTTTGTAAACATAAAGACATTGCTTGAGTTGAGATCAACAGACTGTCAGGAGAGCCTACGGCCTCCCTCCCTCCAACAGTTCAGCTGCAAAATAAACTCTCAAGGAACAACAGGAAAGAAGCATTAATCAGAATAGGATTTTATTATGAAAATGACAAGTCCATTTCCATAAGCCAAAACAGAGCAGTGGGGGAGGGCGAGGCGAGCTGGACAGAGCAGGGAGGTCTCCTGGTCTGGGAACAGCGCACTCACCTGCAGAAAGCTAATGGCCATTAAAATGAGGCTGTACGAGCTAATTCCGCCGGTAAAAACTTCATTCAGGTCCCTCTGCAGGAGGAACTGTTTCAATACTAAAATCAAGTAAGGCAGCAATGAATATTTCTGTAAATTCCAAAAGAGAAACGTTTACTGGTTAGTTCATACGCCTTTGAAGACTGCTCACACAGCAAATTTCCACTGTAAGAGGAAGCTTCCTCCATCCTCCTGACACTCAAAAGTTCAAGACCGCCCTCAAAGCGGAGGGCTCCTGAAGACCCCCCTGGGAGCCCCTCCCCAGGTTAAGACTGCGTCCAGGGCAGAGGACCTGGGGGTGAAGGAGTATGTTCCTTCAAACACTCCCTACGGCTTGCTGTGTGCCGGGCGCAGGGGGAGCGTGAGTGAGTGACGGAAGGTCCTGGAACCAATGCGTGAACCTCCGACATCGGAGGCAGCAAGTGGTGGCGGAAAAGCTCATGGGGCGGGGGACAACAGCAGGAGGAGTGGCCATTCCTCCAGGGGAGAGCAGGGTGAAGGCACACGCAAATGCAGAGGCCAGAGAAAGGGTGTGAGCAGCAGACACCCGTTTTTGTGGCTGCCGGGGTGGCAATGAGCTTTCAGACAAGAGGTGATGCACAAAGGGCTGGGTCCCGCAACTGTGGGAAGGGGCGGCACCCAGACCACGGGCGCTGGCGGTCCCTAGCAAGGGTCCCACCACCTCCACTGGGACAGGTGGAGAAGGCCATCTGGTTCACTGGTCAGAGACCAAAATCGGTCCCCTCAGTGGACCAGTCTGCTCTGCCAGGCTGAGGCGGGAGGCCACGTGAGCAAACGTGACGCGCATCACGGCGGGTTCGCCTCCAGGGGCCCTGGGCTAGCTTTCAGGCACACGGAGCTGCAGGGATGGTCCCTTTGTGATGACTAGAAAGATCGCTTGACAAAGCTCTCTAAAATAACACTCGAATTCACGAGCATTCACGAAATGCTCAGCCAAGGAAAGTAAACCCAAAAAGAGCTATGTCATCTCAAAGCGTCTCTACAACTAATGCTGTAGGACAGTGTCTACTCTTAAAGACACCCCTCAGTCTCAAGGCGTAGCGCCCATCGGAGAAACAACCCCCCACAGAGCGCCGTGGGCCCCATCTCGCGTGCCAACTCCCAGGAGGCAGCACCTTCATATAATTCTTGATGAACTCCGCTGCTCGGACTCCAGTCTCCATGTTGAAGCTGATGTCAACTTTAACCTCCGTCTCCTGGTCTGTGAGTTTTATTATTGGTACCTGCAAAGATTTAATTTGAAAAACTGTGCTTCAATATGGTCAGGCATCGAAATGTTTCCAAAGTTGTACACAGGGGCATTTTAAAAAGTACTCACAAAGGGCTTAGAGATCTTGAACCCAAGATTTGACAGATGAGGAGAAAAGGGGCGTTGCCAGCGTTCACCTCCTTAGGCCCTGGGAGCCACGATAGCACCCCCAGTGCCACTAACGCCTCTGTGCAGCCCCCCTGGCCTGGCTCAGCACATTCCCAGTGACAGAGCCTCAATGACAGCCACCAGCTGCTGCTGCCAAGGTGCCTGAGGGGAGGGGAGAGCCGTGCAGGCGCAGACTCCCCAGAGCTGGCTATGTCCCAGCTCCACCGGGGCCTGCACGTGGGGAGCAACTCCTGGTCCCCAAATGGTGCTTGCTGGGCTTTCTGAACCCACGCGCGGTAACTTCAAAGCCGTTTCGCTAAACAATTCTACTTTGGGTTTTATTCTTTAAGGCAAGCCAAAAAAAAAAAAAAAATTCCGTAAAAATCAGAGCAAAAGGCTATTTTGGAAATGCTCTCATCAACAGAAATTACCACCAAATCACTGAAAACTGGCCCCAGAAAAGCCTCCCAAGCAACCATTCAGGTCAGCATCCCCTAAACCGTATTTTTCTAGGAGGCAACGTTTTGTTCCCAAGCAACCATTCAGGTCAGCATCCCCTGGACCGTATTTTTCTAGGAGGCAATGTTTTGTTGACTTCAGTCTCTAAGGAACAAAAAGGACGCTCCCTTCACCAAAACACGAGGATCCAGCGCAAGGTGTAAACATCTAGGAGTCAGTCCAGGAGCGCGCTTCACAGCACACAGCCTGGTCGGAACCGCTCGCCTGGGACCAGCTGCCAAGGGCCCTTGTGAGTGGGCCTCTGGCTGCTCCGGCGAGCCAGGAAGCATCGCACCGCAGGCCAGTGACTTCCACTCCTGTGCCGTTTCTAACCCTGACGAGAATGCTTCAGAAGCAGTCTCGCTTCCCAACCTCTCCCCAAGACAAGAGGTTTGTCCATAAATGTATCGTTTGCACAATGAAAGGGACAGGCAGGCTTTTCCTTCTGAAGCATTGCTTAGTGAATGGTCACCTTTTCCCGTGTGATAAAAGCCGTGTTTAATCACTCAGCTACATTCCGCAGCAAGGGCTGCGCCTGCCCGCGCCTCGGTTCCCACCCCAGCGCCCTTTCCTTGCACACCCAACACACGGAGGCACGCCCAGGGACCCCAGGGCTGAGCGCCGCTGGAGGCCCTCACAACCTGCGGCCCCTTCCGACTGTCACTGACGGCGTCCGCAGCTGTCACCCTGGCTAGAAAACCACAGCGGGGCACGGAAGCGCGCTGGGGCCGAGCAGACAGGCCTTCACACGCCTCCCAGGCCTGCGGAAGGCCCTCACGTACCGTGGCTTTGTCCAGGACCTTGATGGAGCCCGGCTCAGCCACGCTGTGCTTCCGCAGGGCCTGCTCCAGCAGCTGGAGAGGAGGACGCTCCCATTTTCCAAAGACCACTAAGTCGATGTCACTGGACAAAAGAGAAGGGACCGTGAACCCGAACCGCTGCCCGCCTGGCTGTGTACGCAGTAACCCCGGGGTCTGGGCGGCCCTGGCCCCTTCCAGGCCGGGCCCGAGCCCAGTAAGCAGGTCGCACTCAGGGACAGCGGACGCAGCTCGCCACGGATGTGTGACAAACACGGGAAGTGAAAAGGCTGCCGGCGCCTCCGGCATCACTAGCCATTACGCTGAAGGGACTGAACAGTGTTTTCAATCTCCAAATGCTAACAGTGGGTTAACAGAACATAAACTTTTAACAAAACGATTCACATAAAATTGATTTGGATACTGAAATAGTCCTTGATGAGTAAACACTGGAGAACTTTAAAATATAAACTTGTTTGGCATTTTTCTATCAAATAAAAATCCTAACAAGACAGTGTTTAATCAGAATTTTGCTTGAATCTTCATTAAAACATAAGATCACTTTTTCAAAAACATATCCAAAAGTAGCAGCAGAACGTTTTCCACTGTATTTCCCCCTGGCCCTCTCATTCCTCTTCTTTATGTTTACAGTACCCAGCATTTCTGCACTCCATCAACTCAAGTGCAAGAGCAAAAATACAAAGCAATCAATTATCATAATAGTAAATTAAATTTGATTTCCTGCAGTTTCCCCTCAGAGCTCCAGTCTTTCCCTTTAGCTCATACTTCTCGCCTTTGATTTGAATGCAAGGAACCCACTTTTAGCCCTTAACAGAGAGCGACACTGCCCACTCACCCCTGCTACAGGACCGTAACCACTAACCCCGGCACTCACCTAGTTGGAAGATAGAGACCAGTACTAAAGCTGCCAAATATCTGGACCTGAAAGAAAGGAATGATTGTTTTAGAATAGGTGACAAGTCACGTGGTCATCATGCCATCACTTCTCCCTGAAAGAAAGGCCTACTTTCTTTCACTCCCACTCCTAGGCAAAATTAAAACTGCCCTGCAATTGGGGGGATACCAAAAACAATCCAACGAAATCTTTAAGACCTGCCCCACGATGAAGTAGAGATCGCTAGTTATACAACAGTCACGGGGAGGTCAAGTCCAGCATAGGGAATACAGTCAGTAATACGGTAATAACTACATATGGTGCCAGGTGAGGACTAGACTTATTGGGAGGTCACTCTGTAAGTGATATAAATGCCTTACCACTAAGCTGAAACTAACGTAATATTGTATGTCAACTACAGTGTAAAAAACTTCTTAAATTTATATGTATATAAAAAGATGTACCTCGAGAAGGAATTTTTTAAAACTCAGTATTAAGAGATGGAAGAATTATTAGCTTCGCCCACACCTGCTCAAAACCAAAGACCTTTTGGTGCCCAGTTCAACGCCCCCCCCCCCGCAACTTTCAAACCCGTAGCTGTGGCCCAGAACTGGGGAGTCCCCAAGACGAAGGTGCAGAACCAAGGATCTGCAGGTCACCTCTCGGGAGGAGGGGAGCCGGCCCGCTGCCTGGCCCACGGGGAGCACTCCTGCCCTTCGGCGGCCCACCTCGCCTTCACCCCGGAGGGTCAGCAGTCACGGCCCGGTCACGGGCAGGGGAGGCTGACCAGTCAGGACAGGAGCCTGCAGGTGAGCTGTCCTAAGCTGGTTGGAGGATACAGTCATGCTGCCCGTGCCAAGCACTGGGAATGTCCTTGACCCTCTCCTCAAAGGGGACACTAGTTCAATCACTGAAAACGTGGTATGTGAGGAAATACTTCCAGGTTTCACAGAAAATGAACTCATGCTATGATGAGTGGTGGGGGAAAGGTCAAGTTTCTAAGCTTAGGGTGAATTTAAAATAAGAAAAATAATCACAGCATTCCCCAAAACCTTCCCTCAGACCAGTGGTCCTCACACCCGAGTGCCTCAGTACCACCTGGAGGGCGCCGTGTCAAACACGCATCCCAGCCCCTTTTCCAGGGAGCGTCTGATTCAGCAGGTGCACTGCTAACCAGCTCCAGAGCCGGGGCTACACCCGGAAAGCCCCGCCGTGGGCCAGTGAGGGGACACCGGTGTGCACGGACCCGACGGACACTGAGTCTCGAGGGCTCACATTTTCTTGCACGTGACACAGAAGAACAAAGATTATACCCACATCAGCTGCTGGCCAGAGGTCTTTGACCACAGTCTCGATCCGTTTCACCACCTCTCTTCTCATGGCTGCTTCTTCAGGACAAGGGGACATGAAGTTATAAAAATCAATTATTTCCTCATGAAGTCTAGGGGACAAAAGAGAAAACATACTAGAGTTACAATTTAACTTAACCACACTTGGCGCTGTTATTGGATCGCATGACATGACCGTATATTTCTGACCACTGACAGTCCTCTCTCTTCCTCTGATGACAGCACGCAACGAAATGGAAACTCCAGTGGGCCAATGACACAGGGGTGTTTAACACCACAGATAACACGGGTGAATTCTGTCAATACCACATACCACAACTTTCAACTGGCATTTTAAGGCTTATCCAAAAGAATCATTTTTGTAACTTCACATTCAGACACAGAGTTCCATCCGTGGAAGACCGAAAGCAGCTCCACCTGGTGCGGCACAGCGACAGTCCTCCAGGCATGCCACCGCAGCTTCAGTGGGCTTCACGCACACTAAGGAGCATGCACAGGTCTGGGACAGGCCACGGAAGCGACAGGGCCCCGTGAGACAAGGAAGACAGCTGTCCTCAGAAGCCTGGCTGCCCACCCGTCTGCTGACATGGGCTGTGCAGGACTCCCAACCTCGTTTCACACAAATATTGGCCCTGGAGGCAGAAAAGCTCCATTCAGTGCACAACTCAAGCGTTCTAGCCTTAAGGAGACAAGGTGGGCACCAAGCAATCGCATGAGGGCAGAGCTCAGCAGGGCCTGTCCTCCTTTCTAAAAGAGGTCTTCAGGGGAGGACTGAGCTCTGAAAGCTGCCTCACACCTCTGCCTCAAACGTCACTGCGGGCGAAAAAGCCAGGCCCGAGAGGATGGCAACAGCTTGTG
This sequence comes from Aselliscus stoliczkanus, assembly GCA_033961575.1. Taxonomy (NCBI): domain Eukaryota; kingdom Metazoa; phylum Chordata; class Mammalia; order Chiroptera; family Hipposideridae; genus Aselliscus; species Aselliscus stoliczkanus. The sequence continues at coordinate 109,334,056 of CM066728.1, forward strand.
GAGTTACGGTGCAGGACCAAGGACCCGTTCCGCAGGCGCCTAAGGAAGGAAGGATGTCATCCCTGGTTCCTAGGGAATTACAGGGAGGGGTACAGGGGGAGCGCCAAATAATCCAATCCTAGGAATCATACCAATTTGCCTGCTTCCATTCCACGTTTGTTTAGAAAGGCAAAGAAAGACAAAATAAAATCAGCTCAATAAAAGTACAATAATAACATTAGCTCAATAGCCAGCAAAACAGCCCACATAACAGCAGGACCTGTTACTGTCCAGTTAAAGGAAAGGGGCTTCACAGTGTCTCAGTGTTATCTCACAGGGGCTCACTGAAGGCCCGTTTCCGCTCTCTCACCTGAAGCTCCGTCTCCCCCAGGTTCAGCGGCAGTGCCCATTCCTAACAGTCCCAGCGGGCTTGGTGGCTCCTGGAGCCCACTGGGAGCACACAGCAGGGCGCAGCAGGAAAAACACCCTCACCACCCTCGGTCACAGTCTCTCTGCAGTATGAGTCACTGGAATCTAATGTTTGTCTACCACGTTTAATCTCTTTAAAAAAAAAAATCAAAAAAAGAAAACTTTACCCCAAGCATGCTGCCAATTCAGCCAGCCAAGGATCCAGTTTTCAGTAAATCCAAAAAGGTAGTGAGTCATGCGACACTAAAATCAGCAAGTTTTCCAAACTGTCTATCAAATGCCAAGACTTAAGGGTAAAGCTTCTATTGTATTATTTCAACAGTTCCTGAGCATTTAACCACATGCCTTCGGGCAGCTCAGCAGGCATGTTAACCCCTGAGGTGTTACCTAAAATCTCCTACCACCTGGCAATGTTGTTCCAGGACTAGGTATGTCTGGACAGCCGCTTAAGGCCCCAGAGAGGAGCCGCAGGTGACCCCCGTCAGCAGGACGCCTCCCTGGAGAGCTTTCTGGGAGGAGCTGCTGGGAGCAGGCGTCCCCTTGGGGAGACATTCCTGCACCCCGTAAGGACACAGGACCTCCTGCCTCTTAGTTCTGTGCTGGTAACACAGGAGTATAGAAATTCAGAGACAAAAATAAAGATGTAGGCCTGGAATGATTAAACCACTGGCCCAAAGTCACAGAAGAAGACCAAAGCCTAGGCGCTGAAATGCTGCCACATCGCAGATGGGACACGTGGAGTCACCGTGTCAGCAGGGCATTCCAATCTGCCAACATGTCACGCAGGGCTGCGCTTGCGGAGTGGAACGTACTCAGCGCTCTCCTAGTAAGTTGTGTGCCTCTGAGATCAGGATGACAGAAAACTGTCCTCCTAGCTTCCCAGGACCCTGCCCTCCTCACCCTGGACACACCAGGAAAGGGACGAGCGTGAAGGGGACTGCGGACCAGTCTGCACAGACGCACCCGATCCTGGGACACTGGCCGTTTCCTCCTGTCTCCTGACTGGCTCATGACGCCGAGGAGCCGCCCAGCATTCCCCTGCCGGGTATTTCGGGAGGGGTTAATGACAGGCCGCAGCATGCCCACGCTCCCAGAGCAGGCAGCGGTGCCCCGGGGAACACACGGGCCCCCTGACGTCAGTGTCGCTGTCCACCAGGAGGACGGCTGATAATCCACCTACGGGAAATGGGTTCACCTTGGACCTCACAGGCAGCAGCCGCTCTAACAAACATCACATGGATCGGAGTCTGGCTGCTCTGCCCTCGAGGAAGAGAAGGGCCCCTGCTGGAGAAGGGCCGTGCCCACTGGCTTCCCTGAGGCACAGCGTGACTCCGGGAGCCACCCTAGGACCGGGTCGCTCTGCACTGTGAGGGCACCTTCGGCACAGAAGACACAGCAAGGTCTCAAAGAGCCACCACGGCTGCTTCCTCCTGCTGGGGCTCGCCATGGAACCCTTGAAGCAGAGAGGGGGCAGAGGTCTGGGTGAGGGCTGGGGGGTCAGGCGGGGGGGGCACTGTCCTGCCCGAGGAGTGGCGCCATCAGCACTCCCTGCCCCCCACCCATGGCCACGTGGTGGCGGGCGCGAGTGGGGCTCTGCCCAGGGAAGGGCCCACTGACCGCCGGGGGAAAGGGGTGCCTCTGCTCACTGCCTGACCTCCAGTCAGTGCTCACGGCGGGACCCACCCGCATGTGTGAACGAATCAAATCCAGTTCTGATACATATTTGGCTTATGACCTTGTCATTTGAAATCTACATTCCCGACAAAAGGACATCAAAAATTAACATTCCAAGAAATAGTATTTTACCCCTGTAGTGGCTAACTACATTAGTTAGCTGAACCCACTTAAATGGCCAGCTACCCTTTTAGAAATGTAAACGGTGCTAAATAAAATACTTCGGATTACTTCCTCAATACTAACATTACAAGTAGTTTTAAGAAGCTGTATATTCTGGTTACAACAATATCCTTTCACCAGTAGATGCTATTGGCCACATGTCCAGCCACCAGCATCAGATACAACACAGGTCGTTTTATGAGTCTATGGCTTCTGATACTGACTATACCCACACACTCAACTCTCCGAAGAGTCTCACAGTAGGTCTTCATGAAAAGTTTTGATCATTTCTCCTCAAAAACGAAAATGAGGAAGTTTACTTTTCTCACATATCAAAACTTCAAATGAATTCCACAGCTGGCAAGATGTCTACCCAAAACCCACCCTAAGTCTCCTTACCCACAGACAACATCACCGTTGTCATCAGCCAGAGCTCAGAGTCAGCCATTAGCGCCCAGTCTCCAAATCCTCCAAGGAGATTTCCAGGCTGTGATCATCCTAGGAAATCTCCAAACAAGTCACAGAGGTGGCATCTCAAAACCCGCAGGAAACAATGGCCGCCTAAGAGGGGCCCTGGGACGCTGTTTCAGCCCAGGCAGAAGCTACCGGGAGGCTTTCTGGGGAGGCTTCTTAGGGGGGCATTCCCACAGCCCCCGCCTTCCCCTGCCTCAGTCCTTGAGCTCTGCCCCATGGCTGCGGCTCTGAGAAGGGCGCCCAGGCCCTGAAGGGGTTGGATCACCATTACCCATTACTTACGTTCTTGGTAGCCAAACCCAGCCCTGACGGAGGAACCTAAAAACAACTACGTCAGGTCCCACCTTGTTCTACACTTGAAAATGTTACAGATTCAGAGTTAAAATTGGAAGGGGCTGGCCAAGTGGCGGCATTGGTTAAGAGCTGGTTTTGGGACGCCAGTGGCCCCGGTTCGGATCCCACATATGAAGGCCAGTGACACTGCCCTCTACAGCTAAGATGGTGAACAACAGCTCCAGCTAGAGCTGGGCTGCGAGCCGTGGCGACAGTGTAGGCTGCAGCCCCTGCTGCAGTGGGCTGCCATAGGCTACAGTGAGTGGCCGGCAGCCAGCGTGAGCTGCCAATAGCCACGGTGAGCGACCATCCAGAGGCCAGTGACCGATCTGCCTCATCCAAGAAGAGCGCAATGATGATACCAACATGGGCCAGTGAAGCAACGTCCTCCACTACTAGACTGAAGAACAAAAGGACAGCAACTTGTCTGTTCCCCTTTCCCGATTCCCCAACGCTGTTCCCCTCCCCGGCTTCCCCAATAAAATCTTAAAAAAAAAAAAAATCAAATGGAAGAAAAAAACACAGGGAAACCATCAGCTCTCCCAAACCTGCGGGGCTTCCAGACTCCTGTCCCAAAACAGCAATCACAACACCAAGAATAACAGATCCAAATAATTACAAAGAAAGTCTATCAAAAAACATGTTGAGCGCAAATTGCGAAACAAATGACAACTGCGCCTGGCGGAAATAAATATGAAGATGGACTGCAGAGAGCAGGCCTCTCACCGGGCACTTGGGGACCACGCTGCACACGCGGGAGAAGCCGGCAGCCCGTCTGGAGGCTGACACTGGCATGCCTCTCGGAGCCCCATGTGCCACTGCTGGGACCTGTGCTAGGGACACTGAAACGCCCGGGAATCAGGGGCGAGCTCGCTGCGGGCCTCCTGGTCACATGGCCCCACAAGATGACAGGCTGTCCCCGTATTGAGGAGGAGAAAGACGTGAATGCTGTGCAGGGAAGATTGCGTGACAGGCTGCTGGTGCAGACACTGCCACCCTTAGGCAGGAAGGCACCTGAGTACTTGAAAGGTGGAAAAGGCCACAAGGAGGCGAGACCTCCAAACCAGCAGGAGGCCACAATCACCACAGGCTTCCCAGCCGGGCGGGCTGAGCTGGGCGAGGGAGCAGCCGCTCCACAAACCTCGGGACTGCTTGAGGTTTTTTTACAAGAATGTACTCACCATATATGTAAGTTTTCAAATGAAAAGGGAAAAAGATAATGATACTTTCTGGATGAAAAACAAGGCTGTCCACAGAAGTCCGCCCTTGAGAATGCTCATTACACCATTGCTTACATGAACCATTTGGTACCAGCAAAATGCTAAATACAACAAACGACAGTCAACTGTAGTTCCAGATGATGAGATTACTTGTGATTCTTATGTTGTTTTTGCTTGTGTGCATTTTCTAATCTTGACAAGGCATATAGATGCCTGAATTAAAGAAAAAAGAATGCCCAGTCAGTGGGGCTTCTAGCCTGATGCCCTGTGCCATTCTAGCTCAAAAAAGGCAGCGAGCTCACAGCGCCATCAGGGTATGGGTGCAGGCTGACCAGGCCAGGCCCTAACGCCACCATCAGGCGGACGCACAGGCCAGCCGAGCTGCCACAGGGAAAGGACAGGCGTGGCGCCACGGAGAGGACCTCCTGCGATGAGTGCTGCCACAAAGAACCTGAAATGTGGCTGGGCAACTGAGGACCTCGGTGTTTCATGTCCTGAACTTAAATCTGAACAGTCGCAGTGGCTAGCGGCTGCCCTCTGTGACACTGCTCTGGCTGCTGCTTCTTTAACTCAACCCAAGGCGGCTGAGCAACACTGAACTCAGCAGAAGGTTGACACACGCATGCGTCACATTTCCAAAACTGGACGAATGGGCTCCATCTCCTCCCAGGTCCTCCTCACTCCTTCCTGTCATCCGTGGAGGCAAAGAAGCCCAGGAAATAAGCAGAGGCCGCCCCAGGGCTCCAGGTCCGACTTGAGCCCCCGACGTGTACACCGTCCAGGGGAGACTAAGTCAAGAGATGGATGAAACACGCTTTCTAGTAAGTGCACAGACTCTCTGTCCAAACTTTCTCCAAAATAAACATTTTTAAATCTTAGGACTGAACATGGACAAATAAGACCAATGTCTGTCAAAACTTATTACAGTTCTTGGTAAAATTTAAACACATACTCACTGCTACAATTACGGAACTGTGGTTTAATAGCTTAACAAGGTGTTTTAACAATGGTGCTTGATTAGTAGCTGATGTAATTGTAAAATTCAGCAAAGCAGATTCCTCCTCCATCATCACTAAAATGCACTTTTTCCTTAACATTTTAACATGTCTGAAATCGGAATGCATCTTGCAATGGGCTGAGCATCGGATCAGTTTAAACTTAAACGTCTTTCTTTCTTCATGGTGCATCTTTCTAAGGTCAGCTGATCTATAGGAAGTTGTCTGTATGGGTTTATATTTTTGACCCTCAAAAACAGCTAATTGAAATTGGTCAACTTTTTGCAGGCAATGGCACCTCAGACCCAACAACGTATAGCATCTTGAGGAGGCAGCAAGAGTGACAGTGAGGTCCCACTGGGACACGAGAGGAGGCCTGCCCTGCCACGCTGCAGCTACGGGGAGGGGTGAACTCCACACACCTCGTCCTAAGCCGAGGGCCAGTGTACAGCCGCCGCGGGGTGACAGGTATTGGCAGGGGAGCGAGCTGCTGCTGCTCTGTGGTGGCGGCTTTAGCTTCATCCTGGTTGTGTCATTAATGTGGGCGGGCGCACACGAAGGGGGGGCTGTCATGAGCACAGACGGAGCTCTGCAAGCATCAGGATGCAGGGATGCACCTGGCCTCTGCGGGCCCTTCCAGAGCAGGCCAGCTGCACCTCAGTCTCCTAGGCAGAGCCTCAGATGGACGCGTCGCAAAGGAGAAAGGCTTGACTGACTCATTTTCTGGTTAGTTTGAGAAAGACAGAAATGCAGAAACCAGAGTTTTCAGAGAATTTTAGTTTTTATCATGAAACTACTAGAGAACAGACTTCTGAAGCATTATTTTCTGATGTACTTTTAAAGTAAATATTAGAAAATGAAGTTCTTTAAAAACCGAGTCAGCATTTCTAGTCTACAATTGTTCTAAGATCCAGGCCTATTCAAAAGGTAATGACTGACATCTCAATTTTTAGTACGTTTCCCAATTGCTGTCTTAGTACCAAATATTACGGTAAGCAGTGTTTCAGTATCTGTCTTAGTATTTGACATACGGGTGCTGTAAATGTTTATAAAACCCTCCTCAATGAGCTATTTTAAAAAGTGAAAGACGGGTTATTTGCTTAGAGAACCAAACTATCTAATTTCACAGCTAATGAAACTACTGATGAGAACAGATGACCATTTCAGGGGATTCTTTTGCATTTTAGAAGCTGAGCTGGTGGGTTATAGGGTTCCCAACTGTATCTAAATTGGAATCAAAGCCAGGGAGGCCTGGCCGGCTCTGCCCTCCCTGAGTCAGTGCCGCTCCCCGCCGAGCTGGCTCCTTCCCCTGCTCTCAGCCCCAGCACAATCTGGACGTTGTGCACAGGTGGCCTCTTTGCACTTGACCAAGGACAGGCAGATGTGCTGCAGCAGGTGAAAGACACAAAGAAACAAGGGGCCCAAAGTGAGGACCAGGACAGGGGTTTAAAAAATGAAACTGGAAAGAGAAGGGGCAAAGGACACATACCAGTCGGCTCTGGGTGCTGGTCTGCTCCGGGGGGTGGGGATGGGGGGCACAGGCAGGCCTGCCTGCTCCCCTGGATTGTAAGTCTTGTGGGTGCTTCTGAGCAGAGGTGGCCCGAGTTGACTGCATTTATCGTTTTCTTCAGGGTAAAGACAAGCCCAGGGAGTGAACGCAGCCTCCTCTGATGTGCTTACAGGCGTCTCAGCACCGGATCCCAGGAAACACGCTGTTCTGGTAGTGTTAACATGGACCAACCTCCCTCCTCTCCAGACTCCCAGAAGCCCCACGCTGGCCCCAGGCCTGTCCCCACAAATAAGCAGCTGAGGCGGTTTACCTTTCATCCCCCAAAGATGCAGTCAATTCCAAATGCTTGGGGAACACCAAGTTTTCCCATTAGGATGTAAAATGAAACCGAAAGCACCAGAAACTGTCTTCAACTGTTAAGTTATTCTCCCCCTCTCCTCCTCTCTCCAATTCTTCTTAAAACCATCAAAAAGCCAGTCATTTCTCAGAAATTAGGGCTCCCTCCCCTCGGCTCCACAAAGTTCACCGTCTACTTTTTTGCCAGAAACGACGCCTTGGTGAAAATATTTGGAGTTCCCGCCTGGACTCTGGACTTTACGTAAGGACACTGAATCAGAGCGCTGGCGGGCCCAGACACAGGGCAGGGCCTGAGCTGGCATCCCTCCTCACTACCAGACAGGACGGCTGCTAATTAATGAGCGAGTGACAAAGTGCAGACACCGGCAGGGAATGACGGAATTATTTCTCCTGTCAGGGGAGGGCCACCTCTTTAAACTGGTTATTTACTGATACATTTACTGAGCTAATTATAATTCATTCTTATTTATTTTTAATTACAGTACAATTGATATCTGCTCCAATTATTCAGAAAACCCTGCATCAGGCCTTCAAAGGTTTGTTAGATTTTTCATCCAAGCTGAAAGTAGAAGGAAACTCACTGAAACTGCAAACTAGAGACCCCATGTTTCCAGAGTGCTCCTTTCTGTGGGGACCGTGGGGCTGCCTCACCAGAGCTCCCACCAGCCTGCTCTCCTCAGCTTCTCACCACGCCTTGCAGACACTTACCTGTGCACCCGTCTTTCTTCAGAGGAGCTTTGAACAAAGCTACAGCTCGCAGGATTCCACACATGTTAATGAAGAGGGAGGCCCTTGAAAGCAGCTGCTGCAAGGTGGGGGCCCTGAGAGCTAAGCAACTGACAGGCAGAGGGTGCACCTCCCTGAAGGGGGGCAGCAGGGGGGCAGGCCAAGGCAAACTCAGGGTCAAAAAGACTAAGACCAGCTCACAGGACAGAAGGCGCCGCCGCTTTGGAGCCCATCAAGGCGGGAACGAAGGTCCGTGCAAACTGAGCCGCCAGCAAAAATGAGCTTCCCCCTCCTTCAAGACGCCTCCTGGGGCGGGTCAAGTGGGATCCTGGTGCAGGTAGATGCCCGAGGGCCTTTCAGAACCTAAGCTGAGATGAGCAGAGTAAATGGCACTCGGCCACAGAGCCAACCCAGGCTCCCTGCAAACGCCACGCCAAGGCCCTGGGGCCACCGGAGACAGAGAACCGCAACATCTTCTCTCCCCTCAGCACAGAACAAGAGCTCAGACACCAGAAGCTTATGATTACGCCACGGCAAAGGTATTTAACTGAATGCATTTCTTCTGAGCCCACTGGGAGCTGATATGGTTTCCACAGAGGGGACCCTGGTGAGGAACCTGGGCGCTTCCCACAGGGCAGCATTTCACAGACTGAGTGGTGGCGGGTGTCCCAGAATCATTACCACGCCACTCTGCATCCTAACCCCAAGAACCAGCCCACGCCACCAGCACCTGCCGGAGCAAACCCAGCAGCAGAAGCACCCCACTTGCTGAGACATCCTCAACCCATCATGGGGCAAAAACAAGCCATGGGCCCCCGTCTCCTGACAGTGGGGTCCTAAGGAACCCACAATGCAATGGAGATCTCAGCCGGGCGAGCTGCCAGGGCACAAGGAGCGGCCAACAAGGCCCTGTGCTGAGCCTTGGGCGCTGGCTCAAGCCACCTGCCACCCAGCTCTGCCTGGCAGCCACAGCACAATTACAGACACTGCAGGCCGCCTCTGGGGTGCTCAGCGGGAAGCCCAGGGCTGCATCTGAAAGCGGGTCCTGGCCTTACTTACTACCCCAAGTAGCTAGATCATTTTTGAAATGGAAAGAGCTATCTTTTCTGTCATCTTTCCAGAGACCCTTACCCTCCATGGGAAGATGGACTGGGACAATCTTCTGAGGAAGCAATATGTAGTATGAGTCTGCTAACATTAATATTCCGAGATGCTACACGATACCAGCACATCGCCGCCGGCATTTTCATTAGAGCCGCCCAAACCGTCTTTGAAGCAAATACTACTGTCTCCAATTTGCAGCTGAGAAACTAAGTATTCACTAGACGTATGGTAACTGGCCAGGAGCACGTGTCCAGAACTCCAACCCAGAGCTGTGTGCTCTCCAATTCGGTGTTCAGCCCCAGTGCTGGGAAGCTACACCCGACACACAGAAACAAGTGCGGAGGAGCTCACTGTGGTCCAGTTACACGAGTGAAGAGTTGTAAATACAGCTCTGGTTATGAGGAAACCACGTACATCCACAAAACATTAAAACACTGTTTATAAGAGCTTTATCTAGATAGAATTAGATTTAAACAAAAGCAAAATGATCCCTTTGCAACATACTTAAAGCAGCATTAAAAATCACAGAACGAAATATGCTCAAGTGTTAGCAGGAAAATTATGTGTAGTTTCTTTTCTGTATTTTCCAGATTTCTTTCCTAAGTACATTACAGCCTTTATAATCACAACGAAAAAACAAACTTATTTCAGCTTTACTGACCACTGCTTTTACCTTGGAAGGGCCCAGGGCAGATTTCAAGGGGCTTGTCTGGCATCTCCTTCTAGAGGCTGACCTCCTGCAGCCTTTACAGGGGGCCGTACCGGGGGGCTTGCCCTGCTGGCTCTGCCTGTCGCGGCCCCCAGTGCGCTGGCCTCCCGGCATCCTGGAGGCCCTGTGACTGCTCAGCCCCGAGGTTCCACCAGGCTGCACGGCCCCTCCCGCACTGAAGCTCTGGGTCTAGTGCCACCCCAAGTCACTGGTTTAGGAAGCCACCCCACACTGCGGCGTAAGGCACTGCCCCCCACCAAAAAAAAAAAAAAAAAAAAAAAAAAGACAGGGCTCCTGCAGAAGCCCCTCCGCAGATGTGGGAGACTGAACCCAGAGGGGACGTGTGTGAGGAGGGGGCGTTCTCCCAAGGGCCCCGCCACACCAAGCCCGGCTAACAGGCTTCCTCCTGGGCCAGCTCTCCTCCCAGGCGCTGCGGAGAGGAATTCCGAAGTTGCATTCAGACTCAGAGAGACTTCACTCATTAGGGATACTATCCTATCAACGCCCTCAGGGTTCGCTGACAGGTACCACCTGCTTGCTGCCGGGGCCGGTGTGTGAGCTGATACGCGGTTACACCTGCCGGGGCGGGCAGCAGGTCTCTCGGCCCCCCGCAGCCCTGGAGAACCTGCCGGGGCGGGCAGCAGGTCTCTCGGCCCCCCGCAGCCCTGGAGAACCTGCCGGGGCGGGCAGCAGGTCTCTCGGCCCCCCGCAGCCCTGGAGAACCTGCCGGGGCGGGCAGCAGGTCTCTCGGCCCCCCGCAGCCCTGGAGAACCTGCCGGGGCGGGCAGCAGGTCTCTCGGCCCCCTGCAGCCCTGGAGAACCTGCCGGGGCGGGCAGCAGGTCTCTCGGCCCCCCGCAGCCCTGGAGACTGGCTGTGCTGCCGCCCCCACAGGCCTCTGGCCCCACACCCGCCTCCAGCACCTCCTTCCGCTCCTGGCCGGACCACTGAGCAGCACCGTCAGGCTGCCCAGCCTCTCCGCAGTGCTGGTGCGCTGGTGGGGCAGGTCGTCCCAAAGCCCCTCACGCAGGAAAGCCTGGGCATGAAGACACCTGATGCGGGGAGGACTTGCTGATCACGGCCCCCGTCACTCAAGTGGAAAAGCACTTGGAAGAGCTCCAGTGTGTCCAGTTCCGAGCAGCCTGTGGACCTGCGCGGAGGGGATTCCTGAAGGCGGACTCGGACGTGCCTCCGATTCCTCTATTCACAGCCAGACGTCCCAGGGACGTGGAGAGGCTCCAAGGCAGAGAAACCTGTCACTCAGACACACAGCAGGCTCCAGGGAGTATGGCACCAAGTAACTCTTTAGAAACGTGGCCACCACACACACAACAAAGAGACACTGATGAGCGAAAGGCTGAAGCCGGATGGCTGCCTGGGCCCCAGGCAGCGCTGAGGGTCCCGTGTGAGGACCACGGGCACCGGGCCGAGGTGCAGCACGGTCTGCTGAGCACAAGCGTAGAAGGCAACAGAGGGGGCCGTGCCTGTGAGCCCTGCCGGGCAAGACACCCCTGGCCAAGGCCCACAGAGCCTGGGGATCCGGAGGGCTCCCTGGCAGAGTCTGGGTGAGGAGCAGGAAGGCGACGTCAACACAAGGCCAGACGGACCCATCGCAAACTGTGGTTTCCTGTGGGGTCCGAGCGGCCCACTGCTTTCCAGCTGTGAGAACCTGCATGACCTCAGCTGCTCTGAGCCTTCATTTCCTCACATAAAACATGAGGATGACGATGGTCCTTCCCCTACATGGCACTGTCATGAGGACTTAAGAGTCCAGAGTACTCAGAATAGGTCTGGCACTGAATCAGAGCTCAATAAATGGTGGTGATTATAATTACACAACAAAACAGAAATGCTTAACTCATGCTGACAGACGGCATAACACAGATCAGGAGGGGACAGATATATAGAGGGCTGTGTTAGTCTGCTCGGGCTGCCGTAACAGGGCGCACAGACAGTGCGGCTTAAGGAGCAGCAGACCCGTATTTCTCACAGTTCGGGGGTGCTGAAGTCCAAGCCCAGGGCCCCAGTATGCCAGGTGGAGGTGAGGGCTCTTCCCGGTTTGCAGACAGCCACCTTCTCATCACCTTCTCCCCTTGTCCTCATGTGGTGCAAAGCGCGCTCGGAAGATCTCTGGCCTCTCCTCATACGGCCCTAATAACCCTACTCTCCTCCCAACGGCCCAGCCCCAAATACCATCACTTTGAGGGTTGGGACTTCAACAGATGAATTCGGGGGGACACAATTCAGTCCATAGCAAGGACTAACATCTCTACCTGACAAAGCAGCAGGCAAATCACTATGGTTTCATTAACACTTTTACTGATTTTTTTTTTTTTGCACTTAGCCACTTAAGATTTTTATCATCTTTTTTATGTTCTTAGTCTCAGCAATGTTTCTTAGAAAGTAGTATTTTTACCTGAAGTTGAACATTACTTTCACTTTCAGGAAAAATTAATAATTTAGTAAACTGTATTTAAAGAGGACATGCGTTGTCATGGAAGTATTTCTGTTGATCAATCCGTGTGTCCATCACACATGGGCCTAGAGAACTGGACCTCAACGTAATTGCTCTCTTCCTATTGTCACACCTGTTTGGACTACGCCCTCTTTGCTCTACAGGCCCAGTGGTTAAAAGGACGGGCTGTGGACCACAGCACCTGGGGTCCAGCGCAGGCTCTGCACCTGCTGGCCACGTCACCCAGCCTCACCGCCCCTTCTACACCGTGCTGGGAGCGCAGGAGATGCTGCATCAAGGGGCAAGGGCTCAGCCGGCCGGTAACGATCGAGCGTCACTACGACAGGAGCTGAGGACCACTCGTTTGACAGGAGCCAAGGCAACACTGGCGCGCCTGCCCGCTCAGGAGAGCCTCTTGGAACCGCGGCCCTCTCGCTTCCCCTGCTCTTCCTCTCCACACCCATCCTCCAAGGCCTTTCTCAATGGACCGTTTTCAAGCTTCGGTTAATTCCAAGTGTTTCCCTGTGACAATTTTCACAGGTTCCCGTTCTTTGGAATTTGGTCTCGGTTCTATCTTCTTATTTCTACCCATCATGTCTGTACTTAGGTTTGCACATCAGTCTCTTGTGAGTCAGTCTTTGCCAGAGCCAACTCTTTCAACAGACTCATTCATCTGCTTTTTTCCACAACTTACACTACTACTTTAGTATTTCTTTGCGTGTCACAGGCCATGCCAGGTTTCCTCTTTTGTATCCCTGGCCATCATTTCAGAGTTGTTCTTCAATTCTCATAAACCGGTTTGCTTAAATTTAGAGAAATGCTGATAACCAAAATGCTCTCTCCTGTGCCAGTTCTCCATGTCCCTGCTTCCCACTCCGGACCAGGAGCCCGGGGGGCTCTGGGAGCTGCATGGGCTTTCCCTGGCCCACGTCCTATATTTACTGGTTGCACCTCAGGCAAGATGTTACATCTACTCAGGTTTAATTCACGTCTCTTTAACGTGAGTTACTGTCAAGAAGAACTGGGGGATGCAGGCCCAAAGTGGCGCCTGACACCAAGGAGGCCGTTGGGGGACACTCACTGGTCCTACGCTGGGTCTTTCTACTGTCGTCAGATAAAACAGCAACTCAGCAAATGCTGCTGTTTTGGTAGGCGACACTTTCTAAGAACAATTCCGATGGCGGCGGTCCTGCTCCGTCGACCACCATGACCCTCCAGACCAGCGCTGGAAGGCCTTGGAAAGCAGGGGGTGGGGGGTCACTGAACTACAATAGCAGGCCTCCCGCACCGCCACCTGGAATCTGGTCTCCACAGACACACTGAAACCAGGTTTTCAGGGCGACTTAGCCATCCTGGGGATGGCTCCTTCACTGAACACTGTTCGGAGCTCCCCGACATCAGTGCTGGACTGACATTTCCAAGTGCAGCATCTTTTGCCAAATCACATTAGCCTGTCCAGGCCTCGGTTTTCCGTCTACAAGACAGGAGTAATATTACCCATGCCGTGAGCCCGCTCTGTGAACCCACTGAGGGCCTCAGGCAAAGCCCCGCATTCTGAGCGGCTGCGGAGTGGCTGACGAGCCTGCGATTACGGACTACGGCGTCCAGCAGGCGCGCCAAAGCGCTCAGACCCACACCCGCATCCGCCAGCCAGGCGCTCCGAGCCGGGAACAGGCCAGGCTGCGCTGTGCTGTGCACCTAGTTTATGCTTCATGTGTTACTGAAACAGCAGCCCTTTGAAAAGCATTTATACTAGAAACTCAGAAACACTATTTCTAGAGCTTTCCAGTGGTGACTTGCTGGGTAGCACAGCTTTTGCTATTGTTTTGAGTTTGATTTATTCAGGCAACAGTTAATCAAACATTGTGTTTTGAATAAAGAGTCTAAAGTTATTCCAGTTCAGTGCTGCCCAAACACAATGCTATTTAAATTTTCATCTAAATTCAATACAACTAAAATTCAGTTCCTCAGTTGCATCAGTCACATTTCAGTGCCCACATGTGGCCAGTGGCCACCATGCTGGGCCACCGGATTCAGAACTCCTCCACCTTCACAGAACACGCGCTGGACAGCGCTGCTCCAGCTCAGCCTGATGGTCCTGGGCCCCCACCTCTCTTTTCTCCACCACACACAGAATATGCTAGAAGCTGCAAAGAGTCCAGAGAAATAACACAACATACACGTCTACTACATGCACAGAACGACAGAAAAATCCTAAACAACTTTAAACAAGTTACAGAGCAGCAGAGGCACAGCTGATAAAATACACCAGGGGTACCTTCAAGTTCTGGGGAGGTAAGGCTCTTATTTACAAACTGGAGAACACATTATTTGGGCATTGTTTAAGTTTATAAAAATAGAAAAGAATGTCCTGATTCAAAGGGAGAAAGTATTTCCGCAGCACCAGGCGGTCCATCTCCAGCTGTGTCCACAGCCTTGCCCGAAGACAGCAGTTTCTCTACAAGAAAAGCTTTGGCCTGAGAGGGAAAGTGGTCTGTTTTCAAAAACTAGGCAAAAGGCGTTTGCTGTCTAGTTGGCAACAAGAACCACCTAATTTTTGGTTTCAATTCCCTCAAAGAGAGGAGAAAAGGAAAGCAAGGGCCTTTCTAATACGTGACAGTTCACACATGGTTCCACGTCTCCGTTATGGAATATGTCCCCGTGAGGGGACATCACAGACTCTGCTTCACATGTGGGGAAACTGAGGCTCAGAAATCAGAACCCACGATGAAACCAGCCCACACCAGACCTGTGAACGAGGCTGCATGAGTGCACAATGCAGGCTAACCGAGCAAGCTCAAGGCCCGGTGCGTGCCTCCAAAGGCCGGGAAACAGATGCCAGCAGCCAAAGGCTCAAAGCAGAAACCAGGTATAAACTGATTTTTCGTTGCCTTAAAGCCCTGCATCCTAGCCACTCCTTCAGACCCCAGGATTCCAGAAACATGACGACCGTCTGAAATCTCTTTCAAACATGGAAAGATATAAACCACCTAGATCCACATGTTATCACTTAGGAAATTAACTCCGATCAAAACCCACAGAAGAGCCTAAAGGGTTGTGCAGAACGGCTTATTTGGGAATTAGAAAGAGCAGAAGCCCACAATAAAAAGGCATGCTGCTGATAATCAAAGACATCCCCTGCCAAGGGGAGCATCAGAGCTGATCCCATCTAGTCCACCTGTCAGTGTGGAGACGATAACTCTCTGCACAGAGACCACCCGTCCAGGGCAGGTTCAGCAGCTGCTGCCTCCTCCTGGATGCCAGCGCCTGCCTCCGGAGCCCAGGACATAAATGAGCTGGTCACAGGACACACCAGGTGGCCAAGCTTTCTAACTTTTCAGATTAGGTATTACTTTTTACTATAAAAGTAAGAGGCCAGTTAAAACTAAGTGGGAATGCCTTTCAAATACAGGATAGAATTTTCTGAATGTTTTGTTTTTGTCTTCGATATTGCAAGGCACAAAACTGCCTTGATCACACTCTTCAGGAAAACAGGCAGATAAATTGCAAAAGATTGAACTTTTCTGCATTTAAATAACTTCAGAGATGGCAATCAAATCTTTAGAACTTCTAGGGCCAACGAGTTATCTTTAGCATTTGATTTAAAGTATTTACACTTGCCACCCCTAGCTTGCTCATCTAAGCTGGCAGATCCCCTTCCTTCCTTTCCTTCCTTCTTTCCATCCCACCATCCATCTCTCCCTCCTTCCTTCCTCTCTCCCTCCCTCCATCCCTGCCATCCATCCATCCATCCATCCATCCATCCATCCATCCATCCATCCACCCACCCACCCACCCACCCATCTATCCATCCATTTGTCCAGAGCATACTCAGAGTAGCAGCTAGCATGTGCTTGGCTCTGAAAATGCAGGCTGAAACACAGCTGCTCCTCCCCGAGCAGGGGAGCAGTGGTCGATTCTGTAAGAGCAGCAGTATCCACAGAAAGGGGGGCCGTTTGGGGTCTCCTTGCTCTTCCTCCTGAAGGGAGCCGAGCGCGCTCTGAAGAGGAGGTCCAGGCAACCCCCACTCCCATTACCCTGGGCTGCAGGACAACTGGTGTGGAGTCTTCTGCAAAGCAAATATGGACTGCTATGTATTTAGAACTGGACTCCAGAAGGTTCTTGGGTGAGTCACCAGCCACCCTTTCCCCAGCATAAGAATGACACTTCAGCTGGCCAACGTAAGCTAGCTCATGAACAGGACTTTCCAATCACCGTAATTTTCATGCATTCATTCACATGGCTTTCCAGAAAACTTTTCTTAGATGATATATTTTAAGAACAGTCCACATGAGACAGCACAGAAAGGCAGTCATAGCTATGGTCACTTTGGTTGTCCAGGCGGTGACAGGAGGTGGGAAGGAACGCCACGACGTCCTCGTCACCCATCTGCCCGTGGCAGCGGAAGCCTGCCTACAGGAGGGCATCTACACCGCACCCCCGGAACCGGGGGCTCTGAGACCATCGCCACCCGTGATCGTGCTGTCTTATTCCAAGCGTTTACGGTGGAGGGTACCTGGGTGGGCCTGGCCCAATTCCATGAGCCCTGAAAGCAGAGGGCTTCTTCCAGCTAGCGGAGACACGGTCAGAAGGATTCAGGCAGCCACTGCTGCTTTGACAATGGAGGGGCCACGAGCTAAGGAACGCAGGTGGCCTCAAGTAGCTGAGAGGGGCCCCCAGCTGCCAGCCAGCAAAGAATGAGGGATTGCAGTCCTTTAATGAACTGCAAGGAACTGAATTCTGCCAACAACAGGAACGAGATTGCAAGAGGACCCTAAGCTCCAGCCCAGAACACAGCAGCCAGTGCCTCGGCTTCACAGGCCGCCCCGGACCTCTGACCCACAAAAACTGGGAGACAAGATGCTGTTTTAAGGTGCTGCCTTTGCTGCCATTTGTTACACAGACGTAGAAAACCAGTGCAGCACGGACTTCTTAGAATAAGACGTCCAACTTGTAGCGCAAATCCCAAACTGTCAGAGGAGATGCACCCAACCTCACCTGGGAGGCACATCTGCACTGGGGGGGTGTCTCGGGCATCTATCTGTCTCCATCACCGTGACCCCCGGAAGTCTGAGCAGCTTCTCATCAACAAGGCACTTTTCCACCAGCCAGACCACCAGCCTTACCTCAGTTGTTTTCCTTTCTAAGCCCCAAGTGCAAGCATTGTCAGTGGACTTCCTCCATCACTCTGGATGAGCTGGCAGCCAGGGGCAGGTTCCAAAGAGCTATTTTTTTTATCCCAAAAGGTTAGTTCCCATAAGCCCAGAGGGACCCATGTTAACGATCATCAGGGCCACCTCCCGCCTCTAACCAGAGGCACAGCTCAAACACTCTGCTTTACTCTGTCTCCCCGCTGTGCCTTGGCAAGGGCAGGCGGCTGGAAGCACTGGGAGCAGCAAACCAAGCAGAGGCACCCGCCCTTCCAGGCACATGGCGCGGGGCAACCCTAGCAGGCTCCTCCTCTAGGCAGAGAAGACAGGAAGTGACACACTGAGAGCAGTCCTGGGGGCGTGGCACCCCCCCACAGAAGCAGGCAAGGGAGGGAGGCCAGCTGGAGGAAAGAAGGCGTTGCTGCAGAGGCCCTCCCTAGTAGCTGCGGTAAGCTGCAGACCCTGGCTGCCGTGCCCTCCCGGCCCCACACCGCATGGCCTCTGAGCTGAGTTCCTACAAGCAGGCAGGGCGGCTGCATGGGACCCTGGCAGAGAGGGGGAGCCGGCCCCCAAGCAGGGCCCAGACAGGAGTGCCCTGGAGGCCTGCTCAGAGTTTCAAGCTTCAGTCCTTCACCTAAGGCGGGCTGGGGGGTGCTATCACAGGGTTCCAGTGGGGTGGGACCTGATCAAACCTGCTGGTGGATCACCCCAGTGGCAGTGCTGGCAAAGGCCCCACGGGAGAAAGAGTGCGTGAAAGATGACCACCAGGAGCGACTGAGCAGCCTCACTAGAGGTGACCGGTCTACAGGAGGGTGAGGGGGATGAAGTACAGAGAGACACACAGGATGGTGATGAAAGCCTGGACACGAGAGAGAGAGATGGGATGCGACCTGCACACCTGGACAGACAGTGCTCACGTGACTCTCCCAGGAGACCCAGGTCTGGGGGTCGGGATCCTGAGGCTGTGTCTCCCACGCCAACCCCTGCCCAGGTACGAGCAAAACAGCAGCATTTATTTATTAAGGAAAGCAACAGCAAGGGACATACTGAGGCTTACTGTAAAGCCTGCAGGTGAGGAGACAGCAGCACCCAGAGCCTGAGTGATGTGCACAAGGGCGAGACTGCCACTGCCAGAGGCTCATGAAGGGATAAAGCCGGACTCCAGGCCATCTGGGCCCAAAACGCTCTGTAAGTGAAGACCACATGCCTTCCTCTTTTCCCAGTGCTAAGAGGCAGTGCCACTTCCAGTTACACGGCTGGCTGGAAACCTGGAGGTCCCCCCGAAAGAACTCTCGGGTATAATGTCACACATTATGAAGGTGCTCCCATCGCTCCTTCTCAGCAAGTTCTACAAGTAAGAACTGGAAGGAGACAGGGATGAGGATACTGGGCTCCTAATTGGTCCAGCTGCTCAGGCTGCAGGGAATCTAGGAAAGTAATCCTTCCAACCCAAGCCAGGTGAAACACGTTGCAGGCCACGCAGCTATTACTGTGCATGACACACGCTTTAAAGTGGTATCAACTTGTTTTCCAACATAATTCAAATGAGAACAAGCAGACTGATGAGAAAGAAGCTCCTTTAAGAAGTCATACCAGTCTCTAGCCATTAGGAAACTAGAACTTTAATGTGTGTGACAACCTAATACCCTGAGAAATCCTTAGCATGTAACTGCAAAGAAAGCTTACGAGATACTGAAATGAAACCTGTGTACAAACACTTCATTCCTGGAAGCTCAGAAAAGCATAGAAAAGCAAAGCGACTGGGTGACAGTCGCCCCTGAGCCAGTTCCCCAGGGACAGCTCCACTCCCCGCCCCACCAAATACACACTTTTTCAAAACCAGTCCTGGCCATCTGTCATTGCACTAACCTTGAATAAAACTTCCAATATCCTCTAGGCTGGTGTGGAAATATTTACAATAATCATGGCATCTTCCAAAACACAATAAGTAGGCGCTCCATTTTTTTTTTTCTTTGAATGCTATTGGTTGTTTTAAAACACTGCAGTTGATGCTTTTCATGTACATTTCCATATCAAGTTCACGGCAAGCTCCAAACCCTCTCCCAAAAAAGTCACTTCTAAGTTAACTGTTGCTTACACTGTATCACTCCGAAAAGAACTCATCATCGTTTACAAGGGCTCCCCCACAAAGGAAGTTACAATGTGAACATTCACCCGCAATTGGATTCACATTCCCGGCGGCACTAAATCGTCTGCCACTGAATTAACCCACAGCGCGGGCCCCGCCTCCCGGCTCCGCACCCGGACGCGGCGCCCCTAACGCGCCTCGGGGAGGACAGGGACCTCCCCCGGCTGCGCCGCTGTGCCCCTCCCGGGCCGGCCCCTCGCTCATTAGAGGAGCTTAAATAATACAGGTCTTCCGGCGACCTCCGGGCTTGAGCGCAAAGGGGGGCCCGGCGGGGCCGTGTGGGCGCGCGCGGCGGGGCCGGGGTCCCCCCGGGGCGCAGGGCCCGCCGCCCCGTTTCCTCCCCGCGCCCCCGCCCCGCACTCACCCGCGGCTCTCCCAGGGCCCCCCGCCGCCTCCCCGCCCCGCACTCACCCGCGGACGCCCGGGCTGGACGCGCGGCTCTCCCAGGGACCCCCGCCCCGCACTCACCCGCGGCTCTCCCAGGGCCCCCCGCCGCCTCCCCGCCCCGCACTCACCCGCGGACGCCCGGGCTGTACGCGCGGCTCTTCCAGGGCGTGCCGGGCCGCGCCTGGGCCCCCGGGGCGCCCCCGCCGCTGAGCGCGGCCGCGCGGCTGCCCGACAGCAGGTAGTTGAGGCCGTAGGTGCTGGCCTTGTTCTCGCGCCGGCGGCGCCCCGGGGGCAGGCGGCGCTGCGGCGGGGAGGCGGCGGGCGCGCTGGGCGGGCCGTCGGCGAAGTGGAAGCAGGCGCCGCCGGAGGACGAGGACGAGCCGCCGGGGCTCTCGGTGCCCGACTCGGCGTTGGACGAGGACGACGACGACGACGACAGCGACGGCGACTTGTGCAGGCGCCGGGCGCCGTCGGCCGCGGGGGGCAGCGCGGGGGCCGCGCGGCGGGCGGCGGGGGCGAGGCGGCGGGCGGCGCGGGCGGCGGCGCGGGTCCCCCCGGGCCCCCGGGCCCCGGGGCCGCGCCCGCCGCGTCCAGCGCCGGCGAGTTGAGGCAGAAGTAGGAGGCGAAGCCCGCGCCGCCGCGGCCCACGCCCTGCGCCGTCTCCCAGATCTGCATCCACAGCGCGTTGGCCGGGCCCTTCTGCTCCGGCTGGATCCAGGCCACGCGCGGGTCCATCCACGCGCCGCCCGCGGGCCCGCGCCCGCCCCGCCCCCGCCGCGCCCCGCGCCCCGCGCCGCGCACGGACCGACGGGCGGGAGGCCGGGCCTGCGCTGCGCTGCGGGCGGCCCGGGCCTGCGGGGTGCTTCAGGCGGCGCGCGGCGGGCGCGGGGGCCGCGGCGGCGTGCCGCACGGGCCGCGCCGGGAGGCCATGGGCGGGGCGGGCCGGGCCCCGGGTCACGCTGGCGCCGCGGGCTCCGGGCTCCTGCGGAGGCGGTGGCGGCGGCGGCGGCGGCGGAGAGACGGTGTCAGCGGCGGCCGGGGTGGGGGCGGGGCCGGGGGCGGGGCCGGGGCGGGGGGCGGGGCCTCCCCGGCGAACGGACGCCGTGCGCACGCGCAGCCGATTTCAAATCCTCGGCAGCCAGCGGCGCCCCGGGGACGGCGCCTGCGCCCTGGGCCCGGCGCGGGGCGGGGCGGGGCCTGCCCGACGGGACCGAGCGGGGAGCGGGCCGCTGGCGGGGCCGCCTCCCGTGGCCTGGCGCCGGCCGAGGGCGCGGAGCGGCGCCGGGGGTCCCCGCAGCCCCGGGCGTGGCGGCGCGTGGGCGGGGCACGTCTCCGCGCCGTGGGCGGGGCCTCCGCCTCCCGCCGCCTGACGTCACGGCCGCGCCGCCGACAGCGCCCCGCCCGCTGCGCTGGGAAAGACACGGGCACGCCCCGGGGCCCCCGCCGCCCACGCGCAGCGCCCACGTGCCGCCGCGTGTGCCGGGCGCAGGGCGGCTCTCCCGCGGGTCCCCGGGGCCCGGCTCACGCGCGGCCGCCTTCCCGCGGGGCGAGCCTGGCGGCGCGGCGCCGTGCGCGGGGCCCGCTCCTTCCCGGCCGCGCCTGCTCCGCACACACGGACGCACGCCGCCGCGCGCTTGGCCCTTGAAACCTGAGTGACATACCAAGGGTTTTGGGGGAATGGTGTTACTTAATAAAAAGGACGATTTCGGTTCAGACTTCTTGGGCGCGTGTACCTGCAGAAAGGACGACAAGGATTAGAATACGTGCATTCAATACACTACGGAAGACCATCATTAAGTCCAACAGTCGACATTCTGGAATTTTTCGCTTCCAGTGACTTGGACCAAAATCTGCAATCATCCCAGTCTCCCTTCTCTTCACAACCAACCCGGTGCTCTTGGCCCCACCCGCAAGAAACAGTCATAACCTAACAGTTTTCCTTCCCTCCATCCCCGTCCACCCACCACTATTGATATTCTATTTAAAACAGTGTCTCCTAGCTTATTTCCCACGTTTCCCATTCTTGCCACCTCTGGCATTTTCTCAACACAGCAGCTAGAGTGATCCTTTAAAACAAACAAACAAACAAAGCAACAACAGAAAAGCAGTACTCATTAAAACTTAAGATCCTGTCACTCAAAACCCTCCAGTGGCGTTTCTTCTCACTCAGCCCAGATATCTGGGACCTGCAAATGCCCACACTGTCTGCTCCTTGGGCCTCTTCCTCCCACCTCTGTCCCAGCACTTGTCTCCCTAACCCAGCCTGCTCCAACCACAGCACAGCATGCAAGCTGCTTCCTGGGGCCTCTGTAGGTAGCCTTCCATCACCTGCATGGCTCTCCCCCAGGAATCCACACGGCTCCCCCTCCACACTCCCAGGTCTCAGTGAGGGCTTCTAGGGGCCTCTATCCAAACTATAAACCCAACGCTCAGCACGCCCTACTTTCCCTCCCTGCTTTATTTTTCTCTTAGTGTTTATCTTCATTTGTTTCCTAGAGCCACATAACAAAATAGCACAAACTTGGTGGCTTAAAACAAGTTATTCTCTCCAGTTCTAGAGGCTAAAAGTCCAAAATCCAGCTGTTGGCGTGGCCACACTGTCTCTAGAGGAGAATCTGCTCCTTCCTCTGGGCGATTCTTGGTACTTTTGACTTCAACTTCTGCCTCCATCATTGCATGGAGTTCTCCCATATCTGCGTCTCTTCTCTCATTATAAGGACACCAGTCACATTTCATTAGGGCCCCCCCTCATGACCTCATCTTAACTTGATTACATCTGCAAACGACCCTATTTCTAAAAGGTTACATTCTACTGGTACCCCGCATTAGAACTTAATCATAGGGCCGGCCGAGTGGCGCGGTGGTTAAGCGCTGGCCTCGGAAGCCAGCGGCCCTGGTTCGGTCCCACATGTGAGGGCCAGTGACACTGCCCTCAAAAAAAAAAAAAAAAAAAACAGAACTTAATCGTATCTTTCAGAGGACACAATTCAACCCCTCTCTACCATGTAATATAAATTGTATTTGTCTTGTGCATTATCTGTGTGTCCTCATCGCAATAGAGTGTAAGCTCCACAAAGAGAATCTTTATCTGTTCTTTTTCCATGCAGTGGGCCAGCCCAAGAACTGTGTCTGCCACATGGTAAGTCCCCAGTGAACACTGCTGGGATGACCAAGGGTTGCTGACTCATCGATGACCCAAGTGGCCTTGCCAGCTTCTGGGACCTAGTACACAGGTTGTCATTGTTTACTTCTTTTCAACATTTTAAGATTCCCCCCCCCCCCCCCGTGGCTTCATGCTCCATCTTTGCTGTTAGCCTCTCGTTAATCCACTTAGTTGGATTCATCAGCCACCAGCCAACTTCTTATAATTAGATCTGGGATTTTGTTATTTATGTATTTGGTCGTGAATTTTTTATGTAAATTAGAAGCAATATATTTCTTCACATAATTCAAGAAGCAATACTGAGAGTAAACTGCAGTCCCTGAGACTGGGCAGGGAGATCTTTCTCATTGCTAATCTATTTTCACGGATGAGCCCAGCATTGTCCCTTCTGGGCCAAAACCTACCTCTCCCCCTCTCTTCCTCTCTCTCTATTTCTCTCCAGACAGTAGAGGAGCGTAATATTAGAGATCACATTGTGGTTTCAGTGGCTGGTTCTCATGAACAAATGGTTTCCAGAGTGTGGTCTACCGTGACCTGTCTGCACCACAGTCAGATATGCTGGTTAGTTAAAATATCTGGGGCTTACCCGATCTAGAGAAACTTTCTAGGCATGAGGCCCAGGAATCAGTATTTTAAGTAAATTCCCTGAACAATTCTTAAACACAGTAAAG
Source organism: Aselliscus stoliczkanus (assembly GCA_033961575.1). Lineage (NCBI taxonomy): Eukaryota > Metazoa > Chordata > Mammalia > Chiroptera > Hipposideridae > Aselliscus > Aselliscus stoliczkanus. The sequence goes on from CM066728.1 coordinate 109,357,701, forward strand.
TTTGAACACCTCTGCCTAATCCAGGGTTCCCAAAGTCAACTGCTCAGAGGAGCTGAATAGGTAATGTAAGTAACTGAAAAATCAAGGACTATGTGTATTAGTCAGCTTCTACTGGGTAAGAAACCACCCACAAAATGAGTGGCGTCACGTGTTTACTGTTGTTCCAAAGTCTACAAATCAACTGCGTGGTTTTGCTGATCTGGGTCAGACACAGCCAATCTTGGCTCACAGGTTACTTGTATGCAGCAGTCAGCGGGCAGGTGAACTGAAGGTAGAAGGTCTAGAATGGCCACACTCACATGGCTGACAGTTGGCTAGCTGGCACATAACTCTCAGTATCAAGAAGGCAAGCAGACATGCATGAGGTCAGAATTGGCATGCCTTCACTTCTCACCATCCTGTGAGCCAAAGCAAGTGACGAGGCCTTGACAAGATTCAAGGGGCGGGGAAACCGCCTTCACCTCCTGATGGAAGGAGCTTCAGTCCTATTGCAAGGGGAACAGGGTGCTGGGAGGCCATCCGTGCTGTGCCCTAGTGGCTCTGTGTTCAGGAAGAGGGGCTTCCTGCAAAGGTGGATGCTAAACTTCCTAGAAGGTTCAAGCACTGGTACGACTCATTAAAGGAAGTCTTGGCAGTGAGTTATTCTGTAAAATATTGGGTTGTGGGAAAAGTCATGATGCATTTTTGCAACGAAAAACATAGAAAAAATATGTCATGGCTTTTCCGACAACCCAGTAAATGCTCTTCTGTCTTTAATGATGGAAAGTTTCAAATTTAAACAATAGAGAAAATGTATATAATGAGCCCCTGTGTACCCATTACCCACCTCCCATAATTCTCTCAACTCATGCCCACACTCATTCACCAATACCCTCACCCACTTCTTCTGTCTCCAGTGATTTTGAAGCTAATTCCAGATAATATATTGTTCATCCGTAAATATTTCAGTATGGATTTCTAAGTGACAAGCACTATTGTTCTAAAACATAGCTATGATATTATCACATCAAAGTATTTATAATAATGTCAATATAATCAAATACCTGATCCATTTGAATATCTCATTTTTTATTTGTTGTTTTTTCAAAAAAAAGTCTGTATTGCTATTGATTGATTTGTATCTTCTAAGGCTTTTAACCTATGGCTTCTCCCTAAATTTTTTTTCAATCTGTTGTTGAAGAACACAGTTCATGGGTCCCACAGTCTGGACTTTGCAATTCTATCTCCATGTGGTATCATTCAACATGTTCCCTGCCATCTCTGTCCTGTGAACTGGCCATTGGACCTAGAGTCTTGATGGAATACAGGTTTGGTCTTCTTTAGGTAAGATGGCTACAGAGATGGTAACGTGTCCCACCTGGAGACTCCTGGCACCTGGTATTCTCTTGTGGTGACATTAGCACCTTGGATGAGTGTTATGGGAAACCCTAGGGCTGAGTCATCACCTCCAAACAGCACAGGATCCCAAGGGTCCTCCTTCTCATCTCATCTGAGAAGAAGAAGGCTCCCTGCACATCGTCAGGTCTGACCCCTGACTTGCCCGATGAGGGTTCTGAGGCTTGCCCGAAACCACAGCCCTGTCAGGAGGACTAGATTGGGGACTCAGCAAAGCACGTCCTGGGAGTTAGATCCCATATACTATTAACTCCATTATGTCACACGGAACATGGAAGGAATATTTCTGTGGGAGGAATATGTAACAGAACTGGGGAGACAGTCTGCAGGGAATCTGTAAACAGGGAGTCTCCAAATGACGCTTTGACTCTCTTTGTCCAAGGATGCCCACCGTGCCCTGGTGGCCACACACGGGCCTTCACCAGAAGGTGAGCTCTGTGGGAGGGGGAGGTTTTCAAAGGCTCCACCTTAAAAAAATAACTATGCGAGGGGATGGATACTGTACTAGTCATTTCACTCGGTATAGGTATGACAAATTACCGCATTGTACACCTTAAATATATCCCATTTTTATTTTAAGAAAATAATCAAAATTGAAGTTTAAAAAAATTCATACATGTTAAAAAAAATCTTGGTTTTTGAGAAAGCAGAAAATATATATTTCAAAATGCTTCAAAATGAATATTCAGTAAATATAGATTAGAGAATATTAGAAGTTTGTGAACATAAAAAATGGCAAGCTTCAGCTTCCTGTAATACGAATGCATGTGAAAAGTCTTATTTCCTCACAGTGTAAGACAAACCAAGTGTCATGTATGCGTGTTCTCCATTTTAAATGTCTCGGTGATGCATAATAAAAAATAAAGTAGTGGTAAATGTTTGGAAACATATTTTTTAAAAAGGGCTCCACCTAGACTTAAAAGAAACGAGCTCATTTCCCCCCAGGGCACCCTTCCAACTGGCTCCTCACCATTCCTCATCCTCAAAGGAGGGCTCCTGGACATAAAATCCTGTGGGTTCTAAGGGCCCTCAATTTATGTATCAATTAGTAGTTGGATCAAGAGTAACAACAGAAAACTTCACTAACAGTGGCTTTGTGTGTTTCCTATGGCTGCCTGTAACCAGTTACTGCAAACTGAGTGGCTTTAACCAACAGAAACCCATTCTCTCATAGTTGAGGAAGCCAGGGGTCCAAGATCAATGTGTCACCAGGGCCACTGTCCCTCTGCAGGCTCTAGGGGAGCGTCCTTCTTGTCCTCCGGCTCCGGGGACCTCCTGGAGTCCCTTGGCTTGTGGCCGCATCACCCCAGTCTCTACCTCTGTGTCCACATGGTCCTGTCTCCATGAGTCTCCTTGTGGCCTCTCCTCTTATAAGGACACCAGTCGTTAGATTTAGGGACCACCCTAAATCTAGGATGATTTCTTCTCAAAATCCTTAACCAATTACATCTGCAAAGACCCTATTTCACAATAAGGTCATATTCTGAGGTTCTGGGTGGACGTGGATTTGGGTGGGGGGACACTATTCAACCTACTGCAATGGGTTTTTACAAAGCAAAGAGTTACTTTTCTCCCCAAATAAGAACTCAGGAGGTAGAGCACCCTTGCCATGGTGCCAGAGCACCCCAGGATGTCTGAGCTGACCGACCCATTGTGACTCCCCTGGCCTTTGCACTATGGCTGCCCCAGCCCTGGCCTTACGTCCACAGTCAAGGGCAGAAGGATGTGGGTGGAGGGGTGTCTACTGCTTGTGATCCTTTTCCTCAGGAAAGCAAGAATTTCCAAGAGACCGTCACACCAGATTTCCCCTTCTATCACACTGACTAGAGCTGGTTATAGGACCACGCCCTAACTGCAGGGGAGGCTGGGATACTGAGACACAGAACGATCAAGAATGGCTGGACCAATCACGAGCCGTGCTTGTGCTGGGCTTAGGGCCATGTTGAATAAACGGGTTTGTCAACCAAAGGCAGGTGATGGGTATCATGTAGGCCCAGTGTCTACCACCTCCAACCACTTCTGAATTTGGTCCTACAAGTCATTTTCTGAGAGCTGTTTTTGACAAAATCTAGTTTCAGGTCAACATTGACTCAGGTGAACGTGTCCTGTGCTTCCTGGGCAAGGTGAGCTGCTGGTCCCTTCTCCCACGTGACTCCAGAGCCGCGCTTCCCCAGGGCACAGGAGGCAATGTCTGAAGACATGTCTGACCCTCACCTCTGGGGGTAGATTTTGAGGCCCTGCTGTGGTCAGGCACACAGACGCCCAATATGGTCTCTGTCCCCAAATGCTCTCCGTAAAGGAAACAGTGAGTGACGGGTGCGGTGTGTGGTTTATTGAGGGGATCCAGTGGAAGGGAGCCCGAAGGAGGTGGTGCCCAGGGAAGTGAAGCCAACAGAGGGCGTAGAGAGCGGGCAGAGGAAGGATGTTCTAGGAAGAGGCCTAGGGAGAGAACAGCCCTGTGGACAGAAACCTCCGGTGCCCCCTGTGGCCAGGCCCCGTGGGTGCAACAGGAATCTAACCAGAGGCCAGCACTGCAGACCACAGCCCGGTGTGGAAAGACCATCAGCCGCATGACAGCACTTGGAGGCTGTATTGGGAGGCACCATAAAAAGATTTACACCGAGGAGTGCTATGGTCTGACTTGTGTTATGAGAGCCTTTCTCTCCCTTAGCCGATGGAATTGTAATGGACACGGTTGAAGGTAGGGATAGAGGTTGGGAGGACATGGCCTGTTGAGAGAAATTGAAAGTCAGTCTTGGGCAGAGGATGAGGTTTGGAAAGGGTTGTTTAGGAAGGGGTTCAGTTAGTGAGGGTAAGTAGCTGTAGTTGCTGTGAGAAACAGCCTCAAATCTCAGTGGCAAGGCATCATCACGAGAATAAAAAAAGAGTTCCTTTCTTATTCACATCCCAGCCCAGGGTGGGTCTGCAATGGGCCTGGGTGTGGGAAAGCAGGGCTCTGGTCCACTCAGTCATGCACAGATGCAGGCTCTTTCGTTCAGAAGCTCTGCCCTTCCCTAGGGCCCTGCAGTCCTCTGTGGGATCTCTGCATGGGGTCAGCAGGAGAGGGAACAGTAGGACAGAGGGTCATGCAGGAGGCTCAGGGCTCACAGCCCAGTGGTCAGAACTCAGGCTCACGGCTCCACACAATCTGAGGGCGTCTAGAATGTGTGGTTGAGCCGAGAGCCCAGAACAGGAAGGAAATGGGTCTGGTTAGCACAGTGTTGACTCCGCCACAAAATGCTTTGGAGGTAAAAATCCCAGGAGCCCCGTAATTGATTCTGTGTGGAGGAAGGGGAGAGGGAGGATCGTCCAAGGATCTTGGGCAGGACGCGGAGCAGCCGCCTCAGCAAGGAAGACCTTAGCAAGGAAGCACCACGGAGCACTTAGCATGGGCTGCCTGTTTTACTGTGTGACCTGCGTTCCATTTATAGGAGAAATACATATATTTCAGAGGCTTACTCTGCCTTAGCAGATGGAATTGTGATGGATATGGTTGAGATAGGGATGTTATATAAAGGTTTATAATGGGATATTACATAAACGGATATAAATCTACGATGTAAAAAGACAACTTGAACATGAAACAGGAAAATCCTCATTTTTCAGTATTTCATGCTTTTCTAGTAAAGGCCCTTTCACTTCGTTATTTCTCCTTGCTCCCTGGCATTCACCTTTACAACAAGAAGCACTTACTGGGTGTTTACTTCACACACCAGAGCCTCTGCTGCCACTGCCATCCCAGACACCTCCTGCAGCTGGGGTCCCAGGCCGCTGCGCCCGTCTCCGCCTGAGGCCATTAGCAGCCCAGTCCAAACCCACTGCCATCATCGGAGGTGTCAGTAAACAAGGGCTCTGCACAGGGAAGCAGTTCTAGGCAAATCAACCCAGACTGTCTGTCTCAGTGAGTTTGCTAAAACGCCCGTTTTAGGACTTGAATCAGGGCACCCAGCCCATTCTCCAACTCAGGTCTGTTTCTCTGGTTAAGAACAGGGACTGTGGAGCCGGTTTACTTTGCAATCGTTCTGCCATTCCAGATTGTGAGGCCTGGGACAAGCTGATTAACCTTGATGGCCTCAGTTTCTTTATCTGCAGAATGAGGACAATAGTTGTAATGTGAAGATTAAAAGACCCAATACACATAAGTGCTTACCACAGTGACCAGCATAGCACCTATCCTACCTGTGTGCCCATGATATTGTCTCTCTGAGATCCATAAAGGAACTGGAATTCTCCTTGCCTCTTCACCCTCCTGCTCGCTCCTCCACTAATTAAGGGGAAGAGGTAATTGAGGGCACCGCTTCCTCCTTTTTACTCTTGGTCAGGCTCCAACGCCTGCCTTGACGGAACTGACTATCTTACTTCCCCCCAGGTCTCATGAACTGATTCATTTTCCCATTTCTCTAACTACTCTCTCCTCCCAGCCGAATCCTCTGGGTGTCTGTTTGGTACTGTTGTGCAAACTGGGACAGGGAGAGGAGGCTGGAGGCATCTCTTTTTCCAATCGCCGCTAAACTGTCCCCCGAGACATGGGCTTTTGTTACCTGACATTTAATAGCCAGAGGCGAGAGCAGACTCAAGACCCACAGATGCGTGTGTCTCTCATCACAGGCCAGGGCAAGAGGTGAAGAACTGGGGGCTTCTCACCCGATCGCTCAGGATGGAACTTACATCCTCACGCAGATCGCCCTGCGGCCGTGTGACCAGGGAACTCACTGGGTTGGGGGAGGAATGGAGCCAGTCGGGAGTTCTGGCAATTCCACAGGAAGAGATGTGGGTGCAGGTTCCGGGGTGCTGGGCGGTGAGGGGGACCAGCAGGCAGAGCCAGCCTAGACCTACAAGGTGGAGTCATCAGGGTGGAGTGGGGGGCGAGGCCAACGGAAAGCAAAGGGTCTGTCTGGGCTGGTGGCCTGAGCGACTGACGGAAGTCTTCTTTCCCCAGATGGAGCACACTGAGCGGGGCAGGAAGCATTCCCTTTTGGAACCGTTAGGCTTGAGATGTCCATGGGCACCCTGGAGAGATATCCAGGAGGCAGAGGGATGCACAAGTCCTGCTTTCAGAAGAGAAGTTGGTCTGGAAAGACACGTCTGCAAGTGTACACTTCCCTGGGGCACGGGTGAGCCCACCCAGGGGTGGGGGGTGACAAGAGCCGAGGAGCAGGGGTGGGACCGGGATGAGGTCGGTGCTCATTTGTCTTTGTGAATTAGCTGCGTGGCAGTTTAAACCTGTTTAAATTCCGGAGTAGATTTCAGACATGTGTTGTCATTTTTCAAGGCCCTATTCAATAAAATATTTGGGTAATTGCTGCACTCGGGAAACTGGCTCAAGTCCATGGAGGCCTAAAAATAGTGAGTTTACAGACCTGTGGATTCTTTTCTCATGATGGAGAGGCTTCGAAGCCCAGCCAGGCCGCCGGGGGGGGCACAGGCCCCCCCCAGAGGCTCCGACGGAGGCTGGACACAGACTCACCAGCAGAGACTTTTCCAGTGGATTCTGTGTGGCCAGAAAAACAGATGTAGGTGGTGACTGCGCTCTCACTCGTCCACCAATCAACTGTTTGAGAAAAAGTGCTCCTTGTAATGTCACCTTCCTTCTGAATTCGAGCCATACGAAAGGACAGCCACAGCCGAAATGAGATGGTACAGCAGGTGGGAGAAGCACAGAACGGCACCCCTGATGACCATGCGTGTGTGACCGAGAGGCCCTTTCCAAGTGCTGAGTCAGTAAATGATGTCCCAGTGCATCCTTCACAGGCCATCAGTGTGGAAACGGTGTGAATCTCACTACCAAAGAAGACGTGATGACCAGCACCAATGTTTAAGGAAACACACAGAGGAGAGGGTGTTTTTTACCGCAGTTGTCCATTCACGTATTCCCTCGAAGGGGAGGAGTGGTTCATTTCAGCCACCGAGTAACTTAGCGCAGCTCAGAAAACGTGGTCATGCCACGGTAGTTTGAGGGCCTCGACTCCTGACCTCCGGAGGTGGAGTCTGGGTTATAATTGCATGTCAAGAGTTTGGCCTTGGGGGGGGGGGGCTGGGTGCACCAAGAGGCTGGGGGAGGTCTGCTCCTGCCTGCAGGCTCTCCAGGCTGCATTCACCTGTCCCCTCAAGGTGCTGATGGAAGGGGACTCGGGGTTCCATGACAGGAGTTGGCCACCTACCGGGGTCCCTGGGGAAGGCCCTCACCCCACCAGCAGAAGGCACATCCTTTGGAGCAGGTGCTGAATGCTCTGGGTAAAAAAATCTCAGCGTGACCCACAGTGTGACGGAACGTGGGCCGTCTCGCGGGTCAGAGATTGCTGTTCTCTGCCGACCGCTGTGAGGCCAGTTTCTAAGGGATAGAAACTGCAGGAGAGATGCACATGGGAACACACTGTCATTGTCATCATGCCAATACGCTGGTGTTCATTTTGAGTGTCAGGTCATTGCAAGTTTACACACTTAGGTTCCATTCCCTTTTGCTGGGGATGGGGCCAGTGCCACTGGCTGGGGAGGGGGCTCGGCAAAGGCCTGGTTCACAGTTGTGTCCCATACCCAGTGTCAGCTGAATAAAAGCTCTGACTTGCATTCAAAATCCTCCCAGCTGGATCTGAACCCCAGACCGGCCCCACTTCCAACCACTCACCACCTTGCTGAAGCCCGAGGCCTCAGAACTTCTGCTCACGGCCCCTGAGCGAGCCGCAGCCTTTCCTGTCTCTGACCTGTGGCTCAGGGTGTACCAATTTTCTGGAAGCTTTTCTCAATATCATTTTTGTCTCTCCCAGTGCTACCCAAACCTTCCAGACCCAGGTCCAACGAAAACCTTCATTAAGCTTTCCTGGCCACATCAGCCTAGCGTGATACAATTAGGAGGCAGTGTTCGTACACCCAGAGACTGCAAACCTGCCTCCGTGCATGGAGAGCAGGGACAGACAGAAGGAAGAAGCCGGCCACTCCAGTCTGGTAAGTAATGGAGTTTACTAAGGGAATCTTAGACACGAGGCGTGTCTGGGGGTGCTGCAAGGTGAGGGAGATCCCCACACTGCTTGGCAGTTGCCAGGGAATGCTATAGGGCAAAGGAGAAGGCAGTCACGGGTACCAGTCTTGGATGCTGCAGGGATGGGAAAGTACATGCCTGACCAGCTCAGCACAGCAACCTGTTCAGGACCCAGCACACAGCAGGGAGGGGTGCTGATTTAGGTCTGAATGAACACCACTTACAGTCCATCTCTAAGCGGGGGTTCTCACCCTGGTCTAGCACGAGGGACAGACAGCAGTCATGTCATGGAACAGTCTTCACAGGCAGAGATTTACAGTCGTAGTGAAAATTACCACAGTGGTTTTGAAAACGAATGATGGGCTTCTCTCGTAGCCTGGAATTAGGTATTTCTTGCTCTACTTAAATTTTCACTCATTTACTCAGCGTCCCCACTGGACTGCCGTTTATGTCACAGCAGGAGTCTGAGCCTTGAGCCCTTGGGTGGCCCCAGCCCTGGGCCTGCAGGTAGGAGGCGCTCAGTACACGTGGGTGCGGCTTGTATCTGCCTGCTGGCTTCCTGCTTCTTTGTTACTAGGCAACCCCAGAAAGGAGGGATGGGGATTGTGCCTAATAGCATTGGATATAGATCTTTTAAAAAATGACAGAAGTCCCAACATAACACAATACAGACACAATTCACCTCCAAATGCTCTGGACAGCGAAAGGAGGAGTCTGAGGGCAGACACGCGTTCAGACCTGTAAATATTTAAGGAGTAAACGCTCCCTGCCAAGGGTGCCAGGCTCTGAGCCAGCCACCTTCCAGATGAAGTGAAAATTTAAGTAGAGCAAGAAGTGCCTAATTCCAGGCAACGAGAGAAGCCCATCATTCATGTGTGTGTGAGTGTGTGTGAGTGTGTGTGTGTGTGTGTGTGTGTGTGTGTGAGAGAGAGAGAGAGAGAGAGAGACAGAGAGAGAGACAGAGAGAGAGAGAGAGAGAGAGAGAGAGGTTGTGTTCACACTGGTCTGAAAATGTAAGCACTTACTGACTAATAATTAAAAGATTTAAATGGGTCACTTTATTAGATAGTTTTCATGAATTCAGCAGAGTTGCTGACACGTTAGATTCTCTGGGCACTAAAACTTTCAAAGAAAATGTCACTTAGAGTGAAAGAAGATATTCAATTTATTTTGTCTTCATCTTTGGCTCAATCAAATAATATTTCTAGAATTTATTTCCATTCCTTTTGAAATGGAATATGTGCCTTTTAATTGGAACACTATATTTTATTATAAAGTTGGAGAGAGTGGTCTTGGCTAAGTTTTTTTTTTTTCCTTCTCTCTGTCTTCCCCAAAGATGCTGGCTTTTTCCAGGTTGCCGCACTGAGTATATTTTAGAAATACAGGTACAGTACATGTTTTGCACAAGACACACAGCTATTGGGAGGAGGTGGGAGAAACTCACTGTGTTCTTTTCCCACAACTTTCTAAGAACGAGCTTGCAAAATTTGAAGTGTCTTAGGAAATACATGCATAAATGGTGTAATCGTGTTATCAGCTAGGAAAGGCCCGATTAGCGACAAATATAAATCATGTCATGTCTAAACAATGAAATGACAAAGACAAACCATGGGGGCATTTCTCACAGTATTTCCGGGGGAGACAGAAAACTGTGTTCCAAAAGCATCTTATTTGCAAAATGCCTAATGTGAACAAAACATGCTGCGGAGGCAAAGGCATTTCCAGAATTCAAAATATTAAAATCGCTGTGAACAATCATTGCCAACACTGGTACGTTATTTATAATCTGCTTGTTAAAGCTTTTAAAAGCTAGACAAGCTTAAATTGAAATTGTTTCTGCTTAGGGCCCAGTCTCCTCATGTCTAAAATGTGACGTAGAATTTCATGGGGAAAAAAATATTTATGGTAAATATAGGATCAACACTAGAAAAATATCTTCTACATTTATGATATTTTCACGAGAGAATAACTTGAGGGAAAAACATATATACTGTTTTCATGAACCATAAAACAATAGTTCGATGGGTTAGTGCAATGTTTTAAAAATAATGAACCAAAGTGAACTAACAATTCATAGAATACTTTTTCTGACTTTGAGGCATGCTTAGAAAGTTCTCACCCAATCAAATGTGTATATTTATTTCCACCATCTGTGTTTATATTTTGCATTTAAAATTGTAATGCACTTTGAATTGATTTTTGTGTAAAAGGTGAGATAAGAAATCTAATTTAATTTTTCCAAATAATTAGTCATTCAGTCCAATAGATTATTTCTCTGATTATCGAGATTATGACATACTAAATTCTTACAAAGGTTTGAGTGTATTTCTAAAGTTTCTGTTCTGATGATTCCTGATAAATTTCTGTTCTGATAAAACCACGGGCATGTCCATTCCACTATCACAATACTCTTAATTATTAGATTGTAAATTGGTGTGTTTCTTGTCTGTATTAAATCTATGGAAGAATTAATGTGAGTCTTCCTACCCAGAGGAATGTTATCTCTTCACTTATTCAAGAATTTTATGTCTTAAGGTACAATGTTATTACTGGCTTCGCAGTGACTCCACACATTCTTTTGAAGTTTATTGCTAGTATCTTTGTGGTTTACTGAAAATATTTAGATGATTTTTTTTTAACTTTACTGGTTCTTGCTGCTATGTCAGAAACATTGATTTCTGCATACTGGATTGCTAACCAACCACTCAATTTGATTAAAGTGGTTTTAATAAGTCAACTCCCTTCAGTTTTCAAGTAGACAATCAAATTGCTGTAAGACAGATAATATTGTCTCCTACTTTGCAGTATGCAGCTTCATGGTTTGCTCATCTTATTTCAATCTAAAATGTTCATATCAATGATAAACTGCATCAGTCACTGTATGCGTTTTCTTGTTCTTGATTTTAATGAGAGCACCCATATTTTTCAATGCTAAATATACTCTAATGTTGGTTTCCAATAGGTTATTAGATTATTAAGAAAGTGACATTCTATTCCTAGTTCTAGAAGTCTTTTTTAATTCAAAAATGAATTTTATAAAACAACTTTTTATATAGCCTTTCTCTCTTGACCCATTTGTTCATTCAAAAACTATAGAACAGCTTCATTTATGTTAAATCAACCTTACATTCCAGTAGTAAAATATACTTAGACATGGTGGGTTATCACTGGAATAGACTACTAGACAATAAACTTTAATATTTTATTAAAGTGTTTCCAGCTGTGAGACTCTTATGTAGTTTAAATAGTGGCATTTGTTCCTTAAAGATTTCATGGTAATGATTTATAAAATCACCTCGCTACAGCAACATTATTGAAGACAGAATTTTGAAAACTTTCAAAATTTCAATAGCTGTTTCCTGGCTTGTTATTTCTAATCAAATCCATTTCAGTTATGTGCATCTTTCTAGTAAAACATCCAAGTTTCCAGTGTATCCGTATAGCCGAAAGTTGTATTTCTATCAATTTCTTTTTTTGGATTTCTACAAGCAACATTTAAGCACTGTTGTTTGGTAACTGAAGACTCATTAAAGCTATATATTCATTCTGAACTGTACACCCTAACGATATAAAATGACCTCCTGTGTTCCATTCGGTCCTCTTTGTCTGGGATGTGACTCAGCATTCTTTCAGCAAAACAGAGGCACTCTTAGTACTGTGAGAATAAGGGACTTCTCCTGGAAATGAAGGTTTACAGGTGTGAGGGGAGCCGAGGGCATGAAGGTGGGTAAAGGCAGATGGGGCTCCAGAGAAACAGCCATTCACCAGCTCACGGAAGCATCAGAGCTCGTAGGCAAGTGGGAGCTTGCAGGTCTGGGCTCTGAGGTGGGACCACCAGGACAAAGCCATGGTGAGTCTAGGTAAGCTTGTGCCAAGGGAGAGGCTGTCCCTGAGTAACTGCCACCTTGCGTGACCATAGGCACGTGCCTGGTGCATAACCCACTTAGCGTGGTGTTTTGTTACAGCAGCCCGAGCCTGCTAAGACAGCATCTAAGGTACTTGTTACTTCCTAACTATCAGATGCCATCTGAATAGTTCCAGGAATATAAGGGGTCAGTGTGATGTTTTGTAAGGTAGATGTTTTGTAGAGAAGGAAAGTGAACGTAATTCTGAGGCAAGATTGTGAAGACATACCATGCCAGGTGAGAGCAAACTTCTTCAAGTACTAGCAAATTAGAGGGGGAAAAATATATTTTTTATGCATGCATTGGTCAAATCAATAGCTACACACCAAATGCCAGGAGTGTGTGGGTACTTTCCCATAAAGGTACCACATCTGTAAGAGCAGCTGCTTTGGGGGGTCACCATGTAATTAAGTTTATGGTGTCCACAGTCCTGTTACCTTCCAAGAAGCCCCAGAAGTGAAGTAGGAATGTGATACTCTTTCAATTTACTCAAAAAGAGGGACTGGCCAAAGCTTACTGCAGAAATACTAGACGATCACTACCTCCTTTAGCTCTCAAATCTTTGATGATCGCGCTAATGTCTGAGATCCACCCAGAGACATGGCGTTTTGTTGTCGTTGTTGTTTATTGTCCTAGGAAAAGTTTCAGGAACTTCCACTTCTCACTACCTTTCACACAAACATGGGGGACCCAATATGCAGATCTTCCAGCTGTTGATTGTATGTTCCAATTACTATTGTCAGGCCCCAGGAAAATATCAGCGAAGCCTCCTGGACCCACTGTGGGACTTGGACTGAACCCCACGTATTACGTGACCAGCATAAGTCTTCAGTTTGGTGAAACACAGTGGTATTATTTCCACAAGCTGCATCAGTTCAGAGCCAGTGTCTAGTGATCCCCAAAGTCTAAGAATTCCCTTTCTCCACTGCGCTTCCATCCTACTAAATGGGTCCTGGTCCTTTGGGGGAAGGCTGGGCAGGAGAGTTCCAGAATATGCTGTAGCAGTCACAGAGTCCTCAGTTGTGCAATTATTTGTTGAATAGCTGTCCTCCCTTGGACTCTAGCTCCATAAACACTAGGGCATGTCTGCTTGGCTCCCTCCCATATGAGCATGCCCAGAGCCAAGCACAGTGCTGACATGGAGTTGGCACGTGAGTGCTTTCTGAAGGGGTGAACCAGGCTGTGGGAAAGGAGCCTGCACAGCGCTGAGCCCAGCTCACACTCAGGTTTGGCACCCAAGACCAGCAGACTGGTCATAGAGTGCCCAGCATCCAAAGGTGCCTCTGTCTTCTGAGACTGAGCATCATCACGCTTGACAGTCATCTGACCCTGGACTCATCCGCCTGCCACATGCCTGGGTGTCTGATGCCCTATAGTCAAGCTTTGACTTAACCTGTGTGGTAGCTTGCTGACTGACATCCCACTTGCCCCCTTCATCTGCCCCACTTGTCCTACCAGCCCCTCCCCACCTCTTGCCAGAAGCCCTGATACTGTGCTTTGTAACATATTTTTTAGTTCTTTTACTTTTATTTTGTAAAAGGTTTAGATGATCACAGAGAAGTTACAAAATAGTAGAGAGTTCCCATATACCCTTCGTGCAATTATCAAACTAGGAAACCAACGCAGGTAGAGCACTCATCACTAAACGCGAGGCCTTATTGAAATGTCCCCATTTTCCCCATGAAGGTCCTTTACTGTCCCGGGAGCCCATATCCCATGTAGTGGACTTGTCTCCTCAGTCTCTCCTTTAGTCTATGACGGGGCCTCAGTCTTTCATTGTCTTTCTTGACCTTGATACATTGGAAGAATTCTAGTTGGGTATTTTAGAAAGTCTCTCAATTGTGAAGTATTTTAAACAGTAATATTACATCATCTTATTTCTGGCTTAAAAGTCCTGTTTCCATATCACTCAAAGAAAAATATCTTAAATTTTCTATCTGGACATACGGACTCTGGATCATTTGATCTTGCTGTCATATCATTCCCTTTATGTCTGTTAACATCACCCAGTTCTGCAGCCATCCTGAACCCCCTCTAATAAATACGTTCCGGCGTCTTTGTCCTCACTGCATCTAAAACCCCTTTTTCCTTTCCCCTTATCTACCATGTGAACTCCTAATCATTATTCAAGACAGTATTATTCAGGCAAGTAATGCTAGAAGCTACAACCTCCCTCAGGTTTAACAGCTGAACTGAATTACAGTTCATTTCTTATTTATTCAAGGTCCCATACAGTTGTCCCCAGTTGGGTGGCTCTCCTAGGAAACTCTCCTCCAAAGGTGGAAACATCTTGGGGTATTGCCATCCTCAACAAATGGCCCCTGAGGTCACCATGGAAGGGAAGAAGAAGGAGGAGTGCACGTGGAAGTGTGTTTGTTTGTTTGTTTGTTATAATATAGTACAAGCCAACCCAGCATCACATCATTTCCGCCCATATTACATGGTCAAAACAAATCATGTAGTCACAGCCATATGCGAGAGATAGGGAAATGTACAATAGTTTCCTCGATGCCAGGAGGAAAATAAAGCAGGTTAGTAAAGTTATGGCATTTCTCTCCGCCGGCCACCCTTCTGGCCACCATATTGCTTTATTTTTCTCCCCACATAATACAAATTTTGCTTATCCTCTTCCCAAGAGAGGGAACTCGGACGCTCATCCGGTTACAGCATCCAGCTCAGAGCCCAGGGTCTCTGAGTGGTGCAGGCCTCTCCCCGAAGAGTCCCCTTTGGTCTGGTCTTCTGTGGTCGCAGGTAAGTTATCCGTCACCCCCCTTTCCTCGCTTCCAATATAAAGGGTGGATCAGGCCAGGAGACCTGCGGGAACTCCTCCCATTTGGAGACAGCGAGCGTGGAAGAAGTCTTCTCCCATCACTGGTCAGCAGGTGTGCTTTATTCCTGCAGGACAGGCCTGGCGAGGCTGGCCTGCCCTGGACGGTGGGCATGGCTGATTAGACTCTGCACTTATTCTCTAGGACCCTGTGCTCGTGGCTTCAGACTTCACACTTGGGGAGGCTCCTTCTTTATTCATGATTATGCACAGCCATATAGCGATGGAATTGGTGGCGCATGATCTCCTTATAACGGTGCAGCTTTGGAAGCCCACTTCCTGTTTTGGAAAGGCTGTTTTTTAAGTCGCAAACGATCAAAGGATATTTTGATCCAGACTCGGGGTATTCTCGGCAGTGCAATCATCTCAAAAATCAGTGGTTCTGAGGGCCGGCCGAGGGGCGCGGTGGTTAAGCGCTGGCCTGGGAAGCCAGTGGCCCCGGTTCGGTCCCACATATGAGAGCCAGTGACACTGCGCTAAAAAAAAAAAAAAAGAAAAGAAAAGAAAAGAAAAGAAAAGAAAAAAAGAAAAATCAGTGGCTTCTGATCTATTTGCCTCCGGTCAATTCCGTGTACCGATAACCATACCCCAAGATGTTTCCTGGACATCATTCTAGAATCTCCTGTGTTTCTCTGCCTCCTCTCTCCTGGGACTCTCTCTCCACAGAACTGCAGCCTCTTTGAGGCTGTTGGACTTGAGTGGGATATCTTAACATGCTTAGTCATACCTGTAGCCTGAGTCATTTTATTTTGCTCAGAAAGTTCACCAGAACTTTGTTAGCTCAAATGACTTTTTATTCCCATATTTTACTGTTTAGGGACTAGAAGCCGTTACCTTCTATAGCCATACAAGAGCCTGGATTTCTGGACTCTCTATTCCCTTTTATTTCCTGCTTACAAAATGGCCAGTGATTTCCTGAGCTCATCTCTTCTTGTATTGCCTTTCCAAACAGAGCCATCTCCAACAACAACACATTTCTAGCATTCCATTCTGCAATGACTTCCTTTATGAGCACATAGTCATGGGGTCTGCCTTCCAAGTCTCCACAGATGACCACTTGGCCAAATGTTCTGTCACAACATAACACAGATGTCCAGCCACCCAGCATGCTTTGTTTCTTCCCAGCCTCTCACCCAGCTGCTAAGAAAATGGCCACATGTTTTTATTACAGCAGCAACCCATTGCAAGGTACCAATTCCCATGGTATTAAATGAATCATGCTAACTGTTGCAAACAACTGCCAAAGTTTCAGTAGCTCAACAAAATAAAAGTTTATTATTTCTCACCCACCCAATGGCCAGTGAGGGTTTTCCAGCTAGCGCACTCGCCGTCAGGCAGTGAGTCAGAGGTCTGGGCTGTGACTCCTTCCGTCCTGGGATGCTGCTATCTCCAACATGCGGCTCCAAAGTGTCACGGGAGAGAAGCCAGAGGACCAGGTGTGCATGATATTTTATGGGCTAGCCTGGAAGTGCCATACATCACACCTGCCCACATTTCATTGGTCAGAATTAGTTTCATGGTTCCATTCGGGTACCAGAGGGCTGCTAAGTGTCATCACCCTGGCTGCCTAGAAAGGTAAGTAAATGGTTGACAATAAGTAGAGTTGCCTCTGTCTCAAAGACCAAGCTGACATTTCACCTGATGTCTTTGAATCAGGCACTTACATGTGTCTTGTACATGTAAGTTTTTTAAGTCTCAAACGATCAAAGTACATAGTATCATATGATACAAAGTACATTGTATCATAGTACACACCACGTTGTATTAAAAATTACTTTATTGACTGGTCAGGTAATGAGTGTCTTAAGATTAAAACTTGTTCTGTATTCATCTCTTCAGCACCTAAGCCTGGCACTCTGCCTGGCACAGGGCAGGGGCTCAATGAGTGTTTCTCGGGAGAATGTCAAGATGGGAGAGAGGCCCAGCTCACAACAGACACTGAGGTCTGTCCCTTCTGCAGAGTAGGATGGGGCTTCCCTGTAGGAAGGGAAAATTTGGGATTTTGGTATGCCCTTGGTCATTGTGCCTTTCTGAATGGATTATTCTCAACACAAAAGAGGTCTCAGTAAATGCTATTATTTATATTTCTTTGACTAGTATCTCTTGTCCTGACGTAAATTGTTACATATAATAGAAGAAAAAAGCTGGTAAAATATGGGCATCAGACTTTCTCAGGACTCACGTGGCCCTTCAGTGCTGGAGGGTGATGTGCCCGGAGGTGGTCCCCTGACAATTTAGTGCTGTGCTCCAAGGCGTCTCTATGCGAGGAGCCCGAGATAGAAACCCTTCCTACTCTGGCAGAACCATGTCCGATTAACTGATGACAATACATAGACATGTGCGACAATAGCCCATTTGTTTGCTGTCAATCTAAGGAACAAAGGACTCTTGATGAGGTTGCAAGATGGGATTCCGAACAGCACTGAGATGTCCCTTGGCCCCTGAGGATGGCATGTAAGTGTGGAGAAAGGAGCTCCTCAGTGTCCTGGCCTGCCCTAGAGGACCGAGGAAGCCAGTCTGGCCACCAGGAAGGCTGTGCCAGGAGCTGGTGGTGGTGGTGGTGACAATTTTCTGACAAGTAGAGACGAAGTGTCTTGAAAAAGACCTTCTTATAACTTGCCCCAGAGTGGCACCTGAGCTAGCTGCAGCCCTGTCCCACCAGCCCTTCACTCTCCCTCCCCGGGGCCCAGTTTGCAGAGGAGGTCTAGCTGTTCAATGGGTGGCACGAATGTCCTAGAATGTGACTCCAGGGAAGGTGAGCTGCCTTTGAGAAATCCATCCAGCAGCTCACGGTGCTTGATGTCTGCTTTCCTGGCCACCTTTAACCGGAGGGCAGGGGCTCACAGCCTAGGAAATCAGAGCTTCAGGACCTGGAGGCTTAAAATGCTCAGGGGGTGAGGGCAGGGCCTCGCTCACCTTCCCCAGGTTACATCCCCAGGCTGACCCAATCTCGCGGATGAACAGCCGTCAGACGGGTAAAATGCCCTCTCTTTTCACTCCTGTTGTCTTTTCTTTAATTAACAGGCCACTCTTTAGAGTAGCTTCAGGTTTGAGGAGCCAGTGAGTGGGCAGCACAGAGTTCCCGCCTCCGTCCCTCTCGGCACAAGCTTCTCTGGTAACTGCATCTCCTGTTGGTGTGGGGCGCTTGCTACAGATACCGTCAGTAATAGGACAAATACAATTAAAGTACAATGTAAATGGCCTCTACATTTAATAATTAAGCTAACATTTAAATAATAAATTAAAATAATTATAGCAAAATAACTAATAATACTATATCAACTTATTAATTTATTAATATACTGGAATAAATTATTATTAGCTAAGGTTCACAGTTCACATTAGGGGTCACTCTCGGCGTTGCACATTCCGTGGATTTGGACAAGTGTGTGATGCCATGTACTCACCATGGTAGTGTCATGCAGAGTGGTCTCACTGTCCTAAAAATCCTCTGTGCTCTCCTGGTCATCTCTCCCCCCGACCCCAACCCCTGACAACGGCTGATCTTTTACTGTCTCCACAGTTTAACCATTTCCAGAAAATCATAGAAATGGAATCATACAGTTAACAGCCTTTTCAGATTAGCTTCTTTCACTTCACAACATGCATTTAAGATTCCTCCTTGTCTTTTCTTGGCTTGATCGCACACTATTTTAAATCTCTGAATAATATTCCATTGTATGAATATACTACACTTTCTGTATCCATTCAGCTACCAGAAGACCTCTTGGTTGCCTCCAAGTTTTAGCAATTATAAGTAAAGCTGCTATACACATTCCTGTGCAAGGTTTTGTGTGGACATAAATTTTCACCTCATTTCAGCTAGGTAAATAAACGCCTAGGTGCACAATGCTGGCTTGAATGGGAAGAGCATGTTTAGTTTGGAAGACCCTGCCAGACTGCCTTCCCGGATGGCCATGCCATTTTGCCTGACAATGGATGAGAGTGCCTGCGGCTCCACACACTCACCAGCGTTTAAGACTATCAGTGTTTTGGAATTTGGCCATTCTAATAGGTGTGTCATGGTATCTCGTTGTTGTTTTAATTTGCAATTCCATGCTGACACAGATATTGAGCATTTTTTCATGTACAAGTCATTCAGTTGTTTTACTTTCCCATATGGGCCTAATGGAGGTATTTCCTAGTCAAAGCAGAAAGAATTGGCTTATCATTATGGGTCAAACATTCCCTTAACACACCTTTCAAAAGTGATAGGGAACCATACCAATGCCAACTAACATTTTCTTTATTGATTTGATAAAAAAAAATTTTTTTTTTAAACTTTATTGGGAAACAGTTTGTTTTTCCAGGACCCATCAGCTCCAAGTCAAGTTGTTGTTTTCAATCTAGTTGTGGAGGGCCATGTGGAAATCAAACCGGCAACCTTGGTGTTATGAGTCTGTGCTCTAACCACCTGAGCTAACCAGCCACCTCAGAACATTTCCTTTTTTAGATGCTTTCAAATTAGCACAATGGGAGCTAAAAACAGCAGGGGATAATTAATGCCAGCACCCCCATCCCCACCCCCCCACACCCCACCCCATCCTAGTTGGGAATGGAGTTTTCTCAGCCCCTTGGAGCCTTTGAGACCAGATGTTGCTGCTTTGCAAGGCGGGGAAGCCACCCATCCAGACTGTTGAATTCTTTGCAAAGAGTTAAGCACTAATTAATGTGCGATATTTCTACAGTCCTGCCTCCCACCTGCATACTATTTAGATCAGACCAGCTAGGTTTTGAGAGAGAATGGAAATCATTATCTCATTGAGAAAACCAGCTTGTTTTTAATTCACTGCAACTGAAGAAGTGAAATTCAGTGTCTGTGCCGGCTCCAGCCAATTCTCCATAAGCCAATATTTATAAAGACATTAACATGTATCTAATAAGGACCACCACGTGAGATACAAAGAGGCTCTCTCTTACCATGGGGGGAAGACAGGATTAATACGCAGACAACAGTGGGGAGAGCAAACGTCTGCAGATAAGAATGCAACAGCCAGGAGTTTCAATGTCCAGCTTGCCCAGGACACCGGAGCTGCTGCCATCTCTAGTGTGACATTGACGAGTGACACTGTCTGCTCTGAGGTGCACGTCTCTGAAGAAGGAACTGATCCTAGTGGGCCTGTGTGACAGTCCAGTGGCTGTCAGTCCGAGATCCCCAGTGGGAGGCTGCCCTGGTCAGGCCCCCCAACTCACCGCTTCAATTACTTCTCTTCATAAGCATTAGGAAACCGTGAACCTTCAGCTCTCTGAAACGGCGCTTTCAGTCGGTATTTCCAGAAGCCCAGGCCGGATGCCTCCTAAATGCACCCAGACATGTAGCGCTCAGTCAGGAGCTTTGCTGGCCTTCAGCCTCACCCTGGCCAAGTTCTGAAGAGCGTGACTCCACCGAGCGGAGCGACATGGAAGGGGACATGCTTTTGACATTATCTGGGGTTTATTTCTGGCCCGAGGGCCCTCCGTTTACTATGGTTTTCACTCAGCTCTGAGAATGACATAAAGGTTCTCCAAACCATGAGTTTCAACCATCACAGTCATTCTCCCTTAACCAGCTAATCTGTAGACATTAAAGAACCCACTCTTCAAGTGTAATCCATGCAGCAACCAGGTGTCCAGATTTTTTTTTTTAAATTGGGGAATTCGGGGAGGGGAACGGTGTTGGGGAATAAGGGAAGGGGAACAGACAAGCTGTTGTTCTTCGATCTTAGCTGTGGAGGGTGCCAGTTGCCATCTGGATGCCGGTTGGCAGCTCATGGTCTCTAAGCTCAAGGTGCTGTGTTACAATCTTAATTGTGGGTGGGTGTAGCCACCATCCCATGCAGGAGTCGAACCAGTGGCCTTGTTGTTAAGAGCACACTCTATCCACTGAGCCATCCAGGCAGCAGCTCAGCTCAATGTGCTGAGTTCAGTCTTAGTTGTGGGTGGGCGTAGTCCACCATGGAACAGGCAGTCTTGTTGTTAGGAGCACGTGCTCTCACCAGCTGAGCCATCCTGCCACCTGTTGGCAGCTCAGCTCAGGCACAGCGTCACTGGCCCATATAGGAATCAAACCAGTGGCCCTGTTGCACAGAGCTCACCCTCTTAAGCTAACTCTTAACCAACTGAGCCACTTGGCAGGCCCCTCCAGTATCTTCCTAGAGGAATATAGGTTGGGAGGTCCTCTGGCTAAGGGGTGCCTGTGGGCAGATGTCTTCTTCTCTCAGGTGGGCTGCATGTCCAGTCTTCAAGCATGTCCACCTCCCCTTTTCACTTGGGGCAGAAATGCCTCATCATGCGCGAATGACGCTAACACCCAGTTCTCAGCCTGATGCTGAGACTTCCCTTCAACGCTCCACGCTCCGGTCCAGTAGGAGGACCTGTCTTGACTCCTTAACATGTTGAGATGCCCTTCCCTTTCATTTCCTGCGGGGCTAGAGAGGCCGACCATCCTTCTGGAATTCATGGGACAGACACCTGTCTGCTTGCCAACAGATGTCGAGAAAGACCACTACATGCTGGGGAATTTTTATATTGCTCCCTTAGATATACACTCATTTTAAGTAAAAACAGACTGCTTTAGGAGAACCAGAGATTGAAGAAGTAACAATGTAATATCTGTATTGTATTTGACAGAGATGGGGTTTTTATAAATGAAAGGTGAACATTCTGAAATATTACCTTTGAATTCCATTAGCCCGTGGTGATATAAATATGAATTTTCAGTCCTATTTTCTTCAGGGAAAAGTAGAGAATGTCGTTAAAGAAATAAAACCTGGGAAAGTGGTCTACTTCCAACAGTTTCTGAACTGGTTCACAGTTGATTGGATTTCATCCCTCTGTGGAAAAGGTCCTAGCAGGTCAGGAACACTTCTGCTGACTCAGCAGTTCCATTTACTCTCTTCTGACAAGTCAGCTTTTGAAATGAACTCAAGCAGCTAGGACAATGCGACCAGAGCATTCCACTGCCCCTGAGGTTAGGACAAACAGACTAAAGGCGGTCTTCTAATGAACGTGGTCTGGTTCGTTGTGAGGTAAAGACGGTGTCCTGACACTTGGGTATTTGACCTGGCTGCTATGAAGAGTTCCCTGTGCCTGGTCCATTGTGGCTTTTAAGAAAAGCAAATCAACATACTCTTTATAATTGTGTTAGTTATCTCGTGCTGCATAACAACAGAGCCACAAGCTTAGATTTGCAAAACAACACATACATGTGACCTCAGAGTTTCTGAGGGTGGGGAGTCTGGTCACGGCTTAAGGGGGTCCTCTGTGCAGGGTGTCACCAGGCTGCAATCCAAGTGGGCTGGGGTCTCATCAGAGGCTGTGCTGGCAAAGGACCTGCTTCCAAGCACATGCTGGCCACGTTCTGCCAGTTGTAAGGCTGAGGGTTTCAGCATCTTGCTTGGTATCTGCAGGCAGCCTTTCAACTCTTTGCCTCCATAGGGCAGCTCCGTACATGGCAGCTGGCTTCTTCCAGGCCAGCTAGGGGACAAATCCTCACAAGAGTGGTCATACTATCAATGCATCATATTTACATATCTCCTGGCTCCTTTGCCATAAAGAGATTCAATGAGTAGCCTTATGTGTTAGCTTGACTGGGACACGGCGTGCCCAGGTAATTTGGTTAAACATTACTCTGGGTGTGTCTGTGAGCATGGTTCTGGAGGAAACGGTATTTGAATTGGTGGCCTGAACAAAGCAGATGGGCCTCCCGCCTCATCACGGGCCTCCCCCAACTCGTTGGAGGCCTACACGAGACACAAGCTGGGTGAGAATCCTGGCGCTGCCTGCCTGTTTTCTAGCTGGGAGATTGGTCTCCTGCCATCAGACTGGAATGTATGCTTTTAGCTGTCCTGGTTCTCTGGCCCCTGGACTCAGGCTGGGACTACGCCACCAATTTCCCTGAGTCTCAGCTTGCCAATGGCAGAGTGTGGGACTTCTCAGCCTCCATGATCGTGGAAGCCAATTCCGTGTGTGTGCGCGCGCGTGTGTGTGTATCCTAATACCATAGATTGGATAATATCCAATCCCAATGTCCTATGGATATATGTATCCTACTGCATCGGTTCTGTTTCTCTGGAGAACCCTGACTGCTCTGGAAGGGATCACACAAGATTGTGAACACCAATAGTGGGGGATCACAGGGCCACTGTAAATTCAGTCTGCCACAGTAACCCATCTTACAAACTTAGTAAATGTTATATTTACATATAGAAAAATGGCACTTTAAGAGCACAAGATAAGAAAGTGAAGGTGCTCATGGACTTAAAAAGGAGCCAGTGAAGTAAGACCCTGAGACAGCAGACTACCTTTCTCATAACTGGGTGATTTCCATAGTATTTGGGTGCAGAGTGGAAGGCACAGTACTGATACCTCCCAATCATGCAAATATTATCCTCTACCATTTGTGAAGCACGTTCATGTACCAGCGGTGTCCCGGAACTCCCCAAATGTTATTTTGCTTAATGCTCATGCCTGTGCTGGGGGGCAGTGTTATTACAGCCATGCACCACGTAACAATGGGGGTGTGCCCTGAGAAGTGCGCCAGCCCATTTCATCCTCGGGCGAAAATCAGCATGCACGTACACGCACCTGGATGGTCCAGCCTAGTCTCCTGGGCTATAGGTACTGGACAAAGCAGCACGAGATGAAATCAAACACAAGTGAACCCCATGCAATTAAGAGACTCAGTAAACACAAGATGCGTGAGGCTACGTGCAGTGTTACAGCAAACTTTTATAAGTATACAGCAAACTTTTATATGTAACACACTGTGTTACAGCAAACTTTTATAAATATTATAAAAAAAGCACTCTAAAATAATGATGAAAAAGATAGAGTAGTAAACACATAAACAAGTAACACAGTCGTTTATTATTGTTATAAGGTGTCACGTCCTGTACATGGCTGTATGCGCTAGACTTTCATACGATTTGCTCTGTTTACACCAGCGTCACCACAGACATGTAACACGTTGTGTTACACAATCTTAGAATGGCTATGACGTCACGAGGCCATCGGAATCTTCAGCTCCATTATAATCTCATGGAGCCACATCGTACACGAGGATCCTTCCTTGATGGAAACGTCGCTGTGCGGTGCATGATGATGTCACCCTTGTTTTGCAAATGAGGAAACTGAGGCACAGATTTTAGGTGGCTTGTTCAAGGTTGTGTGAGTAGGAAATGGTGGAGCCAGTGCTTTTAACTGCTCTGCATGTCCTATCACTCTACACTTAGTTGGGATTGGAGCCATGAGAGAGAGTCTAGAGGTGACCTCTAATGAATGTTAAATCATGCCCCTGAAATGCAGAATCTATGGGCACGTTGGCACATGATGGACAATCAAGACAGGGATCTGGTGGAAGGAACGGGGTGACATCAGGGCTGGGAGAGAGACAGGTGGGCCCCAGCAAGGAACAGAGTAAAGCCGTGCAACCAGCATTAGAAGTGGGGATGGCAGCACACCAGGTGCCCTAGGACGCCTGGCGATGAAGCGTCTCAGTTAGAACGAGAGGTCAGTGCTGTCCATGTGACAAGAGAGATAGTCATCAGAGTGCCTTGCCATGGCGGAGGCCCCACACACTTGCAGAATGAAAGCTCCAGCCGATGGCCAAGGCAGGATGGCACGGCACCTTTCCTTGTGATGAATTTGGCTAAAGCCACTGACAGGTGTGGCCTCCAAAGACCAGCATACCTGGGTCCTCAAAAAAAGAATGTGAGTTCATCTGTTATAAATTCCCCTTTTTTTTCTTTTTTTTTTTTTTTTAAGGGCAGTGTCACTGGCCCTCATAAGTGGGACCGAACCGGGGCCACTGGCTTCCCAACCCAGCGCTTACCCACCGCGCCACTCGGCCGGCCTCCCCTTTTTATTTACATCAGGTTCATTATCTTCTGTTTTCCCCCAATTGTTTTAAAATACAATTGAATTTCTATACTATGGATTTAAGTTTTTTAATTTTGTAAAGACTTGATTCAAATGAGTTTTTTAGAGCTGAAAGTCCTTTGTCTGACTCCCATCAGTGACTGCAAATCTAGGAGCATGGGTTGCAAGCATGCATCGGAGGTGCGCTTGCTCCCCCAGCCTGGCCAGGGGAGCTGCCGCCGAAGGTGGCTTCCCCACAAGGGCTGGTCCTGCGGGGGTCCAGCCTCTGGCAGTTTTGCTCTGTGAACTGTAATGCCAAGACGGCCTACCAACAGGTCAGGGAGTTCGAGGGGTGGAATCCAGAGGTGGGGCCCACACTGCAGTGCTTGGAACCCAGAGCA
Source organism: Aselliscus stoliczkanus (assembly GCA_033961575.1). Taxonomy (NCBI): domain Eukaryota; kingdom Metazoa; phylum Chordata; class Mammalia; order Chiroptera; family Hipposideridae; genus Aselliscus; species Aselliscus stoliczkanus. The sequence goes on from CM066728.1 coordinate 109,383,042, forward strand.
GAAATCCCCCCAGATGCAGCGGAGATGGAAGTTGCTGGAGGAGCCTGAGAAGGGACGCACGGTGATGAAACCTGTGCAAGCTGAAGGGGACAGGGCAGTGGCGGCCACCCCTTCGTCCCCCAGAGGCTGATGGTCGGGGAGGGCCTGGAGCACTCTGGGTAGCGTCTGGACAAAGGTGAGCAGAGCTTGGCCACCACAATGGCCTGGGTGAGGTTCAGGTGCCACCGAGGGTCATAAGCCCCTCGCTCTGCCTTGGGCTTATCCTTGCCCCACTTTCCTATCAGCCACGACTTTAGCTACTTATCTGATTCCTGCCTGTCACTGTACCTGGGCAGCAGTATCTCATGTGCCCTTTGCCCCAGCACCTCTGACTGTGCTTGGCACACACTCAGTGCTCAGAAAATAGTTTGAGTGCCTCCCAGCCTAGATAAGCATCCACTGAGGGGACAAAAGTACAGCACATTCTCTTCCTGCTGGATTTCGGCGTTGGCCAAGATGGTGGTGGGTGTGGTCTTCCCACAGATAGCAGCAAACTGAGCAGAGAGCAGACAGCGGGCGACTGAGGCTGTGCCCAGTGGGTCTCTGGAGGAAGCGCCTGGCACTCAGGTGGTTTGGATGAGCAAGAAGTCCCAGCGAGAGACGGGTTCAAATACTACCAGGTAAAGTGGGGAGAGGCCTGAGGGTTCTAAGTAATGATGGAAAGGGACTCTCCGGGCCGATGGAAAATCACTTGGGTTCAAACAAATAAGGCAGCTGGCAACTGTGAGAACATGACAACTTGTGGAACACGGCCTGACTTCAACCCCTTCATGCTAAGCCAGTCCTTCCCTCCGTCCTGCGCCTCGTGTAATATTAAGATATAACTAACCACAAGGCTGAAGTCAGGAAAAGGTCCAGCAGGCAGCAGACAAGCACTAGGAGCCTGCCCCTTTGAGGGGAGAAAGGAGATGTTCGCTGGACCCTGGCAAAGGCAGGGGTGGGGAGAGGTCCGGTAAACCAGGAGAGCACAGCGCAAAAGGGCTTTTGGCGACAGCAGAGTAACTCTGGCAGAGGAGGTTGGGTGCGGGGAAACAGAAGGCTCACTGGACCCTGTAGACGCCGAGGGGCAGCGCAGAAGGAAGCAGGGGTGTGGGCAGGTCGCCAGGGGCTCACTTTGCTGGGTGGTGTCTGTGGGCTGGTTTCCCGAGGACCCCACACCATGAGGGTGGGCTGTGACAGGCAGAGCATGCCAGGGGCCATTGGTCTCGACCAGATGGAGAGGCTGGACCTGGGGTTCCCCAGGAGAGGCTGCTGGCCCCAGGAGCCTCAGGGCCTTTCCTTGTGGAGCAGCCCCAACGTCCCACGCTGAATCCTCGCTGAGAGCTGGTGACAGTGCTGGTGGGCCACGCATGTTCAGAAGGGAAACACAGTGGGCCCTCCCCAGGGATGTAGAAGAAGGCTACAGGGACCAGGATCAGCTTACACTCACTACTGGTACTAAAGTCGTGATTTCTCTGGCACAGCCCAAGGACGCACCCAGGTCTCATCCCTGATGAAGCTTTTCTGGGCTGGTCAACACTTTGAGAATGAGGTCAAATAACAAAGCAGAGAGGCAGACATGGGTGGGTGGGGAGGGCCGCAGACTGACCCGGGCAGGGGCTCTAGCTTCTGGCAGCTGTTTCCGCCCAAGAGGGCCCATGAGAGGGTACCCCCACAGGCCATTGTGCGCACCCACTCATTTGCTTCCAAGGAGACAGGGTTCCAAGACTCTTAGGGATCTGAAAACACAGGCCACTGGTGTTTGGCCACATACGAGACTTTAGCCAGACGCAGCAACAGGCACAACACTTGTCCATCCTGACTGTCCTCCCGAAAGCCCCCAATTTCGGGATCCAACCCTTGGGCCATGTTGCCCCGCCCGGGCTGACACTACAGCCTGGAGCTGTTCTGCGGTGGTTTTGTCATTTGAGTGAGCAACAAGGCAGGAGCCATTTCTTTTTTTTTCCGTTTAACAAGTGTGTTGTGAGCCCTGACCAGGTTTCCCACTAGGCCTCCAGGTGGACCTCAGTGGACAGCCCAGGTGTGGCTCCTGCTCTCAGGCAGCCCAGGGCCCCGGGTGAGGCTGTCTAGTGGGGGGTAATGTGAGCCACGAAGGCCATGCCGTCCTCATAGGTGATCCTTGGAACCCAGCCTCCTGGGCCCTGGTCAGCCTGGTGAAGGGAGCACTCAGAGGGTGCAGTCTGCTGCTCAGGACGGTGCTAGCGTGCTGTTCCAGCAACAGCTTGGGGAACCGTAAGAGTTCAACGGCCATGAGGTTTCTGTCTGGAGGAGGACATGCCCACAGAACGTGGGAGGAGAAGTTGACCTTCTGAACATTGAATGAGCTAGTCTCCCGGCTAATCTTATTTTTTCTGTTCATGAATCAATGTTCTATGTAAATAATTAGGGTGTAACCATTTACTATGTGAACATATTAACAACCAGCCTTCTGCTATTCCTGAATTCGTGCCTGATGTTCTGCAAATGCTCTTCTGGGGTCAGAGTGATTTTGTGAGGAATTCTAACGCATGTGGTAGAAAATAAAATAGAAAGGTCTCAGGTCTTTCCCACTGCGATTTGCAAAAGACACATCTTTACAGGATAAGGGCACTTTTGACTAGCTTTTTTTTTTTTAATGAAAAAAAAATAGAGTTAGCATTTTGTTAGTAAAGATTGTATTATTAGTTAATAATGTTTGCTTTTTCTGGTCAAACCAGTTTTCACCATGTCTGGAGAGCCTCCTCTGGGAGCAAACCTATCATTTTTAAAGTGTTTGAAGTAAATGTAGCAATATTTGATTACGGAAAGTAAATAAATAAGTTATGACTTATGAGAGTTAGTGGGAAAAATGTTCATATTTCGGGGACTGCCAAATTGAGAATGGGTTTTATAAATTTCAACATTTAACAGCAGAGAGCCCTGAGAAAAGTTGACTGATGCAGGAACCTGGGATCTCTTGGGTTACAAATCATTAAATGTCTGAATTGTTACTTGCCCATCTGCAGGTCTCTAGAAAGAACAAAGAAGGACAACGGTGCAGTAATAATTCTTGTGTGTGTACTCCATTCTTTGTAGTGCCAAGCGTTGAAAGCGAAACTATTTTTATTTACCCAAATTGGAAATTCATTTCCTTTTTCAATGTAGGACTTTAAGCCTAAGTTATGTTTCGCCTGCCAACTTGAACTGGGATCTCTCATGGCTTTATGGTCGATGTTCGGGGCTGTGATAAACTGTTTTCAAGTCCTGTAATATCGCGTTTTTGTAACTCAGGATGCCATGGGATAAATACTCCTGAGCTTTGACAGTGAAGGAAGGCTTTCAGTAAATGTAAGTCCAGGGAACATGGATGTTAAGGGTTACTTAATAAAATTTGCAGTGGTGTACTTATTAAATTCACACTGAATGACCTTCAAAGAACAAGCCAAAGAATTAAGATATTCAGTTTTTGTAGTTAAGATTTCCTAAGTTTTAACAGAAATTCAGCTAAACTCAAACTCAGAGTGAAGAGGTTAGAAAAATGTTACGATGTTCCTGTGTAGAGCAACTGTGTTTGCTGTTCCTGATCAAATGGCGGTAAAAATGGAAGACCATGAATCATTGGCCTTAAATTAGCATTAAATATTTGATAATTAAAAAAAAAAGGAAGAAAGAGAAAATGAAAGAATAAAAGAAGGAAAGGAAGGAAGGTGGGAAGGAAGAGAGAGAAAGCGAGAGACAGATATATATATGGAGAGAGAGAGAGAGAGAGAGAGAGAGAGAGAGAGAGAGGAAATTGCGAGTTTTCCAAAGTGTTTTGCGTTGTCTGTCCCCTCTGTGATGTGCGTGTGAACGTCCCAGTTGCTTCCCATCCTCACCGGCACTTAGTATGGCCAGGCTTTTAAACTGGAGCCACTCCATGCTCATGTAGTGATATGTTTATGGTTTTAATTTGCATTTTCCTATTTGGCACAGGTACATCTACTTCAGGGATGTGTCTGTTCAAATCTTTTGCTCATTTAAAAATATAGCCTTCAACTTCCACTCCTAAATATTTACCATATCTGTCCCCACAACACTTTTCTAGTTCAGATCCTCGTTTTCCCTGGACTCCCTGCCCCTTATCCGGCCTGCTCCCCTGCACCTTCCGCAGTGCCACCGGAGGCATAACTCAGTGTCTCCGTCAGGTGGTCACTCCCCTGCCAGCTTCTCCAGGGAGCCTTCCATCCTCCTTCGGCTGCCACATGGTGCCTTCTCCGTGTGCTTCTCTGCTGTATTCATCCTAGTCCCTTCCATGCCCTCTTCCTTCCCTCCCCCCTCCCTCCCTCTCTCCCTCCCTCCCTCCCCCCTCCCTCCCTCCCTACCTACCTCCTTCCCTCTCTCCTCCCTCCCTCCCTCCCTCCCTCCCTCCCTCCCCCCTCCCTCCCTCCCTACCTCCTTCCCTCTCTCCTCCCTCCCGCCCCCCCTCCCACCCGCCCTCCCTCCCCCCTCCCTCCGTCCCTCCCTCCTTCTCCAACCCGGGACTCCATGCACCCCCAGGCAGCCTCCTCGCCCTTTCACGGCTCTGGCCTCTGCAGGTGTGCGTGGCCTCGAACCCCAGCGCCTCTCTGAGCAGGCTGGAGGGTCCCCTGCTCGTCTCACCCCCCATAACACAGACGTCCTACTGTATTTTGCTCGCACATCTGTGTCCACAGCAGGCCACAGCGCTGCTGAGGACAAGCCCGTATTTGGCCCTTGCCCCCCACCCGCCCCGTGCGTCTCAGCGCCTGGCCGCGCGTGGACACTCCCCAGGTGTGCTGGCCCAGGAGCCTAACCCTGCTTCGCCCCCGGGAGAAGGTGAGGCAGGCGGGACAGTGTCTAGTCTCTGTGGAAGGTCCCCTTCCGTTGGAGGAGCGGCCTGGAGCCTCAGCAGGGTCCCTGGACTCCTCGCGCTGCCTCTGATCGCCCGCAACACAGCTGACAGGAGGGCCTCTGCCTGAGACCCGGCGCCCAGGGGCCCGCCCGGAGCTCTCCAAGGTGCTGGCGCAGCTCACACCCTGCGCTCCCGCCCCGTTCACAGGCTCACAGGCCGGACTCCGTGGCCCATCTCAGGATCCTTTTTAAAACTTTTCTTTTGAGGGCAGGGTCACTGGCCCTCATCTGTGGGACTCGAACCGGGGCCGCTGGCTTCCCAAGCCAGCGCTCAACCACCGTGCCACTTGGCCGGCCCTCAGGATCGTTTTTTTAACATTAAAATTTTAAAAGGACATAAACTAGAAAGTATAACATAGCCACCCAGCATAAATATTAATATTTGGAAAAAAACAGCTTGATTTGCTTCAGATCTTTAAAACAAACAAGAGAAAAAAGATACCTATCCCAGAATGCCGAGGTCATCTAGAACCCCTTCCCCCTTCCAGCCTCCTCTTCGTCTTCAAAGACAAGCACGCTCATGGACGTATGTGTATCCTGACCGAACTTTTATTCGTTGACAACACGTCTCCATAGATGGTATTGTTCTGTGTCTCCCTCTCCAATCACAAACATTGTAATTTTATCCTTCAGTGAACTGTTCTGCTGTTTACCTCCTTCCTTCCCCAGAAAGACAACCGGGTCTTCCTGGTCTAGTCTGAGCCTCATTTCCAGGGTCACTTTGAAGTGAACCTCTGATCAGCTTTTGTGGACAGAACTGCCTGAAATCATCCAGGTGACAAAAGGATTGGAGAGTTTTTCGGTAACTCCCGTGAGTAAAATGTTGGACTTCTAGGTGACTCTGTGTTTCTTGGTTCTGGTCTTTTGTTATTTTTTCTAGGATAGCCTTGATTTTACCTTCTACCAAATTCTTGTTTTCTAATTTCCTAGATTCATTGTTCTTAGATAATTTTGTATTGAGAGTATCCCATGGTTTTATGGGTATAGTAACATGTTTTAAAACTTAGCTTTATTGAGGTATAATGGACAATGAACTGCATGTATTTAAAGTATATAATTTGATGCATAAGCCATGAAAACATCACACAACCAAGATAATGAACATCAACCCCCAATTTTTCCTCTTGCCTTTCTGTAAACACCCCTAGACCTGGGTAAACTTACCTTTACACAATATTTAATGCACTTTTGTATCTAGCTTCTTGCAGTCAGCATACTATTGAGATACAGTCATGTTGTTACTGGTATTTGTAGTTTATTCCTCTTTGAGTGGAGAGTAGTATTCTATTGTGTGGCTATAACATACTATGTTCAGTCATTTGCCTGTTGATGGACAGTTGGATTGTTTGCAGTTTTTGGCCACTACAAATAAATCTGCTATAAACATTCACGTAAAAGTCTTTGTGTAGGCATATGCTCTCACATCTATGAGCAAAGTGTTTGGGTCATATAGTAAGTGTATGTTTAGCTTTTAAAGAACATGTCAAAGTGATTCCCAAAGTGGTGGGTCATCTCACATTCCCACCAACAGTGTGAGAGGCCCACGCCCTTGTCACACCTTGGTCACTCTTTTTTTTTTTTTAATTTTTATTGAGAAGCAACTAAATTTCTTTTGTGGAAGTCTTTTTTCTCCCCCCCAGAGCATTCAGTTTTTCCAGAAAAGATTCTGCTAATTTCCTGTCCGTGCGCGCACGTGCGTGTGTGTTATCCTGGCTGCTGGCATTTGGGGCAGTGGAGTGGGTGAAGGAGGCCACAATCCACCATTCAGTGTGCAGATTGTCACGTGACCGCCCTGCTTTAGGTCCAAGGCTCTCCTCTAGGTCAGGGTCACGTGAGCCCTTTGTCAGCCTGCCAGGCTCCCAGGTCCCCGTGCCTACGTGACTGCAGTGTGTTCTGAGGGGAGAGTGACTCCCTGACTTCTGCCCTTCTGCAAACTAAGGTTATAGCTCTTTCAGCTTCGTCTCCGATCCGCCACGCACTTCCCATTGAAATGCCATGTTTCAGGGGGAGCCCTGGATAAGGAATGAATCATGAATGCCAAACGCAATCCAAAGGGTTGGTCGTTCTTTTCAATTTTGTCATTCTGATGGGTGTGATCGGCAGTTCCCTAATGACTGAAGATGGCGTCTATGCAGTTGCTACTTGCCCTTTGTACATATTCTTTGGTGATGTGTCTGTTCAAATCTTTTGCCCATGAAAAATTGTTTGAAAAGATTTGATTATTGAAATTCGGGAGTTCTTTACATATTTAGATACAAACCCTTTAGGTGCGATTTGTAAACCTAGGTCAGTAGCCCAACCCTCACTGCTGACTCCTGTGCCCGATGACCCAAGTGGTCCATCCCCTGCTGATGCTGATGCTCCCTGACATTAGTTTTTAAAAAGCATTTCCCCTTTTGCTCCTGGAATGGTGTTTCCTACACAGGCACTCATTTCTGTTTCAACAGGTAGACTTTCCTAAGTATCCAGTGATTCTTGGTCACCGTTCCACATTTTGGAAAAAAGTACCAGGAAAGCTTGAGTAGGAGCCTGAACTGAGGGGGTCCATGCCTCGTGGGCTCCCAGGGCTGACCATTGGGCAGAGGGCGGACCTCGTGGGCAGAGGGCTGACAGTTGTGGTGGAGGATCCTTAAAGATGGAAATGTGGAGAAATGCTTTTTTTTTTCCTTTCTGGAATGCCAACATCTAGTTACTCTGGTTCTCCCCAGATTCCTCACTGTTATTTATGAGAGCCCCTCTCACCCCTTCTCCCCCACCCCCACCTGCCTTTCCCTGGAAATGGGTATATAGCTAATTTCTGAGCTTTATGTGCTGTTTGCAGGAGCAGAAACGGAGGTTAACCTGGTAACTGCTCTGTGCAGACTTCCAGTGGGCCGTCACTTTGAGGTGCACATTTCACTTCACCTTCTGTCAGCCCTGGCATTTAGGACCGACCATCTCAGCAGGGCGCAGCACAGGCTCTCCCCATCATCGCAGCTCTTGTCCCCACTCCTATACAAGCTGTGGTTTGCACCAGCAGTGACTCGCTCTCGTTCTCTGTGTAGGCCATCCCCTCCCCTGCCTCCGAATTCCTTTACTGTGACTGTAGCAGGGCTTGGGATAGGAAGAGGAGCCAAGGCATAAGCAGGGCATCCCACTGAACTGGGAACTTGCCAGTGCACTCCTAAAAAGCATGAAAACTATTCTTAACACTGCTTTAAAAAAATAAAAAGGAAATCTCCTTTCCAAACCACTACAGGATGTAAACAAAGAAGCTGCAAATGAACAAATAATAACAGAAAACATGAGACAGGACAGTTCAGTATAGCAATTAGTTGATGATTTGAGCTAACTTATTAAATGGCAAAGTCTATTTATTATGTTGTTAAAGACAAAACAAATGACATTTTAAAATGTGGAATGAAAGGACAGGCAAAGAAATGATGAATTTATCATCAACAAAAAACGCAGTATGGCAATATTCTTTTCAAAGTAGAATTCAACGAAAGAAAGACTGGCTTCGGCAGGAAGACTGTCTTAAATTGGTAACAGGGACAGACTATATGGTGGAAAGTTCTGCTAAACAACAGAAAACACAAAGCAAAAACTATTAGAAACACAAGGAAAAATTGACAGAAGAAAAATAAGCTTGTAGAGAATTCTAACAATGTAATTAGTGTTTGAATTAACGAACTATTGAACAAACAGCATAAATTTTTTTTAAAAAATGGTCTTTCTATTGTTGTTAAAGGCTTGAAGCTACAAAAGAAAACTATCCAAGGAGAAATTTCACATCAGTGATCTCTATCCACACATGTGAAAAAGAACAAAAACCCTTTCAGTAAAATCCCCAAGTGGTTGAAAAGTTAAAAGCATCACTCCAAACAGAAATTCATTTTCTAAAAATATTTAGATCAAAGCAAACCTGAGAGACATTTTAGGATCATAATGATAGGAACATTATTAGGCGGAGGAAACGTAGTCAGTTTTATTTAGCAGAAACACACAGCCTTAAAGGCTAAAAGTATGTTGCTAATAAGTGCATCAAGCACCCCTTTTAAGCACAGTATCTCCCCCAAATTAGAACAGCGAAAATGAGATAAAAGCAGATATTAATAAACTAGGACGTACAGAGGAAATCACCATAATAAAAGTTATTTTACAGTAAAACAAAAGAAATAAACTTTGAAAATACCTAATGAAGAAAATAACCCACAAGATTAGCAAGGTTAGAATGTCAGCATGGACATATTCTTACATTTTGCCATCTCCTGCACACCTGTAGGCAAACTCTCTTTCTCATTTCTCATCTGTGTGGAGTATATTTGAAAACCTCAAAAGAAGTAGAGGATGTATTTTAAAAAAGAAATAATCCCAATGGCTAAAATAGAAAACAGACCAATAACCATGTAAGAAAATAAAAGAATGCTCAAAATAGTAAACTCAAAAAAGGTTTTCCTGTTAAAAATCACACAAGAGGGGCTCACCAAGTGGCGCGGTGGTTAAGCGCTGGCCTGGGAAGCCAGCAGCACCGGTTCGGGTCCCACATATGAGGGCCAGTGACACTGCCCTCAAAAAAAAAAAAAAAAAGGAATAGATAAAATCACACAAGAATCCTGATGATCACTTCTATTATCCAATATTGTTCTCAAATTTCTTGCTAATATAAAGAGAAAACAACCACAAAAGCCACAGCTTCAAACGTTGTTAAACAAAGAACTCAAGATATTTGCAAATGATATGACTGCAAAGCTAGAGAACCTATGAATAACGAAAGAAAAAAGTCGTTATTTATAAGTTCATGAGCATGGCTGGATACAACAAATATAGAAACCTGGGTAGCTTCGACTTATCCCAGCTAAGAATATATTTGGGGACACAGTCTCACTCACAATAAACAAAATATCAAATATCTAAAAAGAACCTTAACAGAAATGCACAAGATTTATATGAAGAATATTACATGGCTCCACCGCGATAGGAATATTTGATGTTATGAAATGTTAATGTAGGTGGGAGGCAGATTTCAGGGCTGACAATGTTACTGTCTGAACTTCCAGAATAAACAAGTGTCGACAGAGTACCAATGAAGAGTAACAAAAGCAATTGGACTTTGAATGGTAAATTTATCAATCTCCTTTATTAGTGTAATTAGTACAATGGCTAATCGTACAATGACAGTTTACTATGTTATAAGCAAACAGAGGGCACAGTGACTGGGCCAAACAGGGCTTCTTCCCGTGTCAATCATCCACCACCCAGAGCACGCTGGGGAAGCAGGAGTCCAGCTTGGCTTTTGGACACAGCTCCACCCCAGCCACGAAGCGCCCCTGACGGGAGTCACAGCCCAGGGCGCCTCTCGCTGGCTCCATCCCTCCGCCTGGCGAGCCTTCTGAATGCGGGGCCATCCGGCAAGGCTGGCCCAGGCTTCTGAGATTCCCCGAGGAGATCCCAAATGTTTATTGCTTTATGGCTTCAAGTGATCATTGGGTCAGAAAAAGGGCCAAAGTTCATTTACTAACAAAAGTTCCCTGCAAAAACATTTTTAGTGAAAATGACACTCAGCCGCATCAGGACGCTTTCTGTGATTCTAACCCCTAGTAGACTCGAACTGCACTGAGGATACAATGTCTGCATGAAAACTCCGAGGGAGGAGCCCCGCCTCGGAGGGGCCTGGCGGAGGGGCCGAGGGGTGCAGGCCCGGGGAGTGGGGGTGAACCCACAGGGCACAGCTTGAGCGAGCCCTGGAGGGCTCCTGCCATGGAGCACCGTCAGTGGATCGGAAGCAAACCGCCTCGCGTTTCCACTTCTCACCTGGTTTCCGCCTCGGCACAAGTGGCAGTGGCTGAGGCCAGGAGAGCATCAGATCCTCACAAACGGCCTTGGCATCCACAGCTCTCTACCTGGTTTGCTTTGAAATACCTGGCAGTGAGCGGTGGGTTTTATCACTGCCGGTTATCTCAGCGGACCCTCCCAGTGCATGTAAAGGAAGAAATTCTGCTTCAAGATATCCTTTTGCAGTAGTGAGAGGTACTTAAAAATTACGCCTTAAGAAATTCTAGTTCTACTTAGAAGGAAAATAAAGAGGAAGAAAAAGCATCTCAGACCAGGGAATACTGGTGACTGATAGCAAGTGACCTGAGACAGGGGGTGGGGGTGGGGCTGCCTGCTGTACCTGGGGCCTCCATGAAGTCCCTCTGTGGGGGACACAGCAGCCTGCCCTTGTGAACGCCCGGCCAATGAATGAGCCAGGCTGTGGCAGCTGCCAGGTGCCTGTCCTCCAGGCCTCACCTGGGCCGCCCAAGTCTCCTTTCTCCACCTGTGTTCTCTACCTACACAGGACCCGACAGGGAGAGCTCAGGACTTTCCCTGAGTCTGTGACTACACGGTGGGCACCCCAGGCAGGGTGAGAGGGACGTGGAAGCTAGACCACATCTCCATGGGGGGAGGGGGCATCGCCCTTGACCTTGAACCAATTGTTGTAGGGGGTTGTACAAGGAGTGGTGGGGGGTTTTGGTGCAAAGAGGCCATTGAAGACAGCCGGTAGATTCTGCCCTTGTGCATACTTCGCTGTGTAGAACCCAAAGAGGTAAGTCCGAAATCAGAGATATGGAGTGTGGTAATTACCAGAGTTCTACAGTCCTGCCCTGCTACGCAGTGTGACACTTTAACCTACATTTCAGTTTGATTAGCTTGTTATTAGGTAGCTTGCGAATGTACTAGGAAACAATTCCTAGAGAAAATCTTGAAAAAGATAAATACTACTGAGAAATAATGCATTTATATAATCCCTAGAGAAACATCATCTAAAAACTTCAAGTTGAAGATAATTCCATTGACTTAAAACAAAAATAATTTAATTGACTTAAAACAAAAACGGAATTATAGTTTTTCTGGACTTCGGATAATCTTCAAACTTCTCAAGGTACCACCTAAAATAAGCAAGAAAGGACATTAAAAAAGGAAATAATCTTGTCACTTAAACATTTAACAGATGCTAACAAAGTGGACAATATTTTTTCATTACAAAGACATACAGAGTTTTTTTATGGGCCGGTCGAGTGGCGCATTGGTTAAGAGCTGGCTTGGGACGCCAGCAGCCCCGGTTTGGATCCCACCTATGAGGGCCAGTGACACTGCCCTCTACAGCTAAGATGGTGAACAACAGCTCCACCTGGAGCTGGGCTGCTGTGAGTCCCCAGGGAATGGCATAGCTGCAGCCCCTGCTGCAGTGGGCTGCCATAGGCTACAGTGAGTGGCCGGCAGCCGGTGTGAGCTGCCAAGAGCCTCTGTGAGCAGCCATCCAGAGGCCGGCGACGAATTTGCCTCATCCGAGAAGAGTGCAATGATGATACCAACATGGGCCAGTGAACCAACGTCTTCCACAACTAGACTGAAGAACAGAAGGACAGCAACTTGTCTGTTCCCCTTTCCCGGTTCCCCAGCGCTGTTCCCCTCCCCCAATTCCCCAATAAAATCTTTAAAAAAAAAAAGACATACAGAGTTTTTAAAAGTAGTAATAAAAACTTTGGCATTTCAGATACACAGTTTGATTTTGGCCATATGATGAATAATTAGATTATGTCTGATGATAAAGCATGATTCACCAGAAGTGACCCATATAATTCACCTTTATATTGGCAAGGACAATCACTGCCATGTGATAGAAATGTGACCAGCATGGGAGGAGTACCTGCCAAGCCCCCAGAGGCCTGCAGGCGCGGGGGGTGGGGGGGGCTTTCGGTGGCTCTGACAGCCCTCTGCAGTCCCCAGGAGAGAATTACTGCCCGAGACCCAGGGTCCTCGGAAAGGGCACCCAACCTGGTGACTCTCCCACAGACCTGGGAAAATGCAACATGGGGTCGATCATAATCTGGCCCTGCTCTTGGGATAAACAGGTATTTTCTGTTTTGATATAAATTATAGCAATGAAGGCATACTCGTTTTGGGAAAATGGGTAGTTGGGAAGGGTAGAAACTAAGTGGATTGGGTAAAAAATTTTAAAAATTTGACGATGAAACAGGCAGAAAAAAAGGAGTTCCCATAAGTACAAAAGAATGCTAAACCAATTAAAAATCCAGACTAGCTATTTGTTAATATGGCGGCAATACATGACAACAGCACGCTGAGTCAGCCAGGCCCTGTGGATTTTAGACGTTGGAGGAGTTTAGCGCTGTAACCCACAAACACAGAATCCTAACAGACTGCCCGTCTACTTTCAGATGCTGTTGTGTATTCCCCAAAGCAGATAAGGAGAAACGCACAGGGAAGCTGGGCAGCGGGCCTGTGCGTCCAGCTTAGCAACGGCAGCCTTTCCAGCGCAGCGACGCACTGCAGACAGGAGCGCCCGTGGCAGGCCGTGGCTCGGAGGACAGCAGTGCAAAGTGTGCTGAAGGCTGAATGCGTGTCTCCCAAGCTCAGGTTAAAAACCTGATGCCCAAGGGGATAGTGGGAGTAGGCGGGGCCTTGGGCAGTGAGGGGATCCTGAGGGCGATCCACAGGAGGAGGCCGGCCCCAGCCAGCTCCTTGTTCCTTCTGGCCTGTGGGGACACGGCCCAGCAGGTACTGACTGCGGCCCAGAGGAGCCTTCACCTGAACTGGGGTCCATTTATGAGAGGCAGCCTGGTCTGGGACTTCCAGCCCCACAACGGTCAGAGATAGATGCCTGCTGATCCTAAGGAACCAGTTCCTGGCGTTTTTGTCCTGGCAGCCTGAGCTGACCAAGACAGCCCACTGCGGACGCGAGCTCGGCCCACCAGCAAGCTTCTGAGAGCTTCCCCTAGAAACTGCCCGCTCGAGGGGATGCGCTGGCCTTGCATGCCCACGCACGCCGGCGGGCCCTAGAAACTGCCCGCTCGAGGGGATGCGCTGGCCTTGCATGCCCACGCACGCCGGCGGGCCCTAGAAACTGCCCGCTCGAGGGGATGCGCTGGCCTTGCATGGTGCCCACGCACGCCGGCGGGTTGTCAGAGGTCCCGGATTGCCGAGCAGAGCTGGGCAGCAGGGGTCATCCTCATCTCTTACAGAGCCTTCACTAGGGCGAATAAAGCTGTGTTCATCAAATATGTTACATGTATTCACCCAAACCATTCTGTAGGAATAAACTACACTTTCTGTTAAATGATTAAGGAAAGTGACATTACCCCAATCATTTAATCCGAGATCACAACTCCTCCTTAAGAAACTATATTTAAGGATTTATAAATACTCTGTAAATGCTCAATATTTTTCAAAGGGTGACATGCAGCATGGTGTCTATTCTCCTCACGCAGATTTGCATTTCTAGAATCAAAAAGCTGTCACGGGCTGGATGCCGACTTTTTGTCCTGATTTTCTTTCTTTTTATTTTATTTTATTTTTTTTAGCTGAGCCATCCTGCCACCTGTTGGCAGCTCAGTGGCAGCTCAGCTTGGGCTGGGCATTGAACTGCTGTTGCTCAGAGCTCAGCACGCACTCTTGAGCGAGCTCTTAACCAACTGAGCCACTCGGCCGGCCCTGGTCCTGATTTTCTTACAGTTGGGCCTGAACTAATGTCCCGCTGCCTTCTGATTGAAAGAGAAATGACCCCTAGCTGAGGGCTGCCCACTTCTCACATTCAGGTTAAATCATGATACCATCACTCACGGCATCTTGAAGACACACCAAATTCATTTTTTTTAAGTGACATTAAACTTAATAGATATGCATACAGTCATTTTTTAATTTTGACAGAGTCTCTCTTCAAAGGCTGCCCTCACTGGCTGGCCTCTGAGCTGCAGCATGTAGCCATGACAAGTACACATCTGTCCTCAGCCTGTCACTTCAGGGCTGTGGCAGAAGCCAGTATGGTCTGCATACGGCCCCACGACAGAACCTTGGCTGCCAGGGGCTTGTGGGAAGGAGACGATGTGAAAATGCCTCCTTACAATTCCTTGAAGTTTTGCCTCAAACCAGAATACCTGTTGTCAACTTGGCACAGTTGACCCAGTGTGTCTGCCCTAGAGCTTAATGATCACTTTCATCATTTAGGAATTAAACAATTCAGCTCTAGTTGATACAGACTAGACACTAAAAAAGTCCTGCTTTGGTGTACTAACAGCTCCGTGGACTTTTCTTTTGCAGTCAGTTTATCTGATGGTTTAAATAGTTGGGCTCACCGGATAATCAGAAAAAGAACAGTGGTACAGTGTTTATTTTGACCTTATCTTGTAAAGCCAACGTTTCCAAACACAATCCTATTAAACTGAATTGCCTGATTGTTTAGCAATTAAAATTGGTTTCACACAGACATCAATGTAGACATTGAATGAGTGACAAAGAGCCCTTTCAACTCATGACTATTTTTGCAAATACCTTGGGTTTTCATTAACAGAGATCTTCATTTGGAAATTGGCATTCTGTATTTTCTATTTCTGAGTGTTTTATATTCAGATGCTGAGAGGGATTTTCCTGTTCCCTGTTTTCATTTGAGGAAACATCTTTACAACTGACCTGGCATCCTTTTGGTAAATCTCCCTCTGATCCAATTTCTTATTATCTCATTTATTTGTATTACTAGAAAGCAGCCAACATTTGCTTCTTAGTATCTAATATCACAAATGTCCAGGAGGAGGTGGGGGAGGGGAGGGGAGGGTAAGGGAGAGGATGGATTCCCAGGACGCAGGGCGTCAGGCTGGGCCCAGGTGAGCTGCTGCTGTCCTCATTGCCGATGCATGGAATCTGGCTTGTTTTATTCATTTTCTGGGACTTTGTAACGTACATTTAAAGTGGGAACGTATTATTTCAGCCAAGCCTGTTCAGAGTCTGAATCCTTCTGGTTCTGAGAAAAGCATTTGGTTGTGATCTGGGGGTGCGTGAGCCCAGCGGGGACCCGAGGTCTGCAGAGTGCAGGGCCTGTGAGAAGGGGACCTATGAGCACCTGCGCTGGGCCCCCCTCCACCTGGGATCTCTTCTCCCTGTGGCGCTCTGTGCTCCGGTAGCTGCGAGGTCCCTATTCCCCGCCTCCCCCCTTAACTGTGTCCGCTGTCAGATCCCAGATCTGCTGACATTCAGCTTGACCATCGCTCCAGAGTCCAGCAGCGCCAATTCAGAGGCTCAGAGCAGGGTGGGGAACGTGATGGTGCCGCCATGTCCCCGGGGACTCCTGACCGCCGGGCTGCCTGACCAGTGCTTGTTCGGACAATGCATGTGCCAACTGGGATTCAGCCATTCAAATTAACGTTCACATTTCAAAAATCTAACCTAAAAATTGGTATAACAGGTCAGAGCACAAACTGAAAGCGCTAAACAAGTTTGAAAACTTACTGGTGATGCTGCAGCGCCCTGGAGAGCAAGACACAAAAGGTGAAGAGGGCGAAGGCCCCCCCTTGGACAGACCAGCTGGCCAGGCCGTAGCCGCACCACTCCACGACTTCTCCAAAGTAGTTGGCTGCACTCACGTATTCAAACAAGCCCCCTGGAAGAAAGCACAGAGTGGAGGTGTGCTGAGGGACGACAAAGGGACAAGCTGCTGCCCCAGAAGCCAGGACCTCCCTGGAGCACTTGCCTTCAGCTGCAGGAAAATCCCACCCCTACGGAACTGTCATCAATGAAACACATGCAACATTACTCGTTTTACTATTTCAGATCACAATTCCTGGTACTAACTCTGTACCTGTATCAATTCCTATCCATTTATCTACATATAAAATGCTACAGGTTTCATCCACTTTAATATAGTGCTTCACTAGTTAATGGACCAAGCTGAGAACACCTGAGCAAGGACAGAGAACAGAAGAACAAATACTGAACTAGCTTAATAAAAAGGACTTGCACAGAACTCTAGACCAAAAACAGAAGAAAATATCCACTTTCAAGGACAGATTAATTCACACATTCATTCATCCTTTCACTCATCAAACCTTCACAGATTCATCATGTCTATATAATGGACCTGGATAATGGGTCTAGACACTTGGGATGCACCATGGACAAGACCCCCTGCCCCCTGCCCCCCCCACCCCATATCTGGAACAGGAAACCTGAGAGTAATAAATACCCCAGCAAAGCCCAGGGTAGGACAGAGGGTGTGGGGTGCTGTGAGGAACGGAGCAGGGCGACAGGCCCAAAGGCCAGCTGGGGGAGAGAGGCCCTGCTCTCAGACAGCGGCTGGGGACAGGCCTCTGGGTGGGTGAGACGTGGCCCAGGCGTATGGGAGCCTCCAGGCAGCAGAAGCAAAGGCCCTGAGGCCTGGGAGCAGAGCAGCTCACCCTGTGGACCAGCCTCAGGGCCCCGGGTGAGCAGTTTTTGAGATTCAGAGGAATTTTCCGGTCCTTTGTTCATTATGTTGCTGTTTGCCTGGTATGGTTTCCCGGGAGCTACAGAGAAGGGTTCAGGCTGATCACAGCTGCGAGCTTTCCAGCTCCAGTGAAAGTTTCGTTTCATGTCCTGAATGTATCTTAGAAGCTCTATCAGTTTCTACCTCATATCCGCTTAGTCCTTCGTATGGTCTATCAATCTTTGACTCATAACTTCAATCCCATTTTATTTTTTAACATGTAAGTTGCACTTTACAATCTGTTCCTATTAACTCTAGGACTGCAGGTCCGTCTCGTTCAGTTGGGCTGTTCCTCTGGAGCCGGGTTTCCTCACCGGCTCCACAGCTTTCGAGTGTGGCTCGTATCCCTGGCACATGGCCCGCTGGCCTGGGGCCTGGGCTGAAGGCAGGACCCTTTGAGGACCTGGACGTGCAATGGCCGATGTGTGTGGGCACCACTCCTAGGACCAATGGTCCTAATTCACGGCTTGAGGTTCATCAGACCATCTAAGTGACACGAATTTGGGCTACAAAACAGCGGGAGGGCAGCTAGTGGCTACGGAGTCTTAGGCGTGTGCCCTGTGCTGCCGCTCACTCAGGCTTTGCCCTCTGATCGACCACTTCCTCTCCTGACATCACACTGACACACTTGAAAAGATTTAAAAATAATTTCATACAACAGTATTCACTGTTTTGAGAGGGAGTGAGGGTCAAGGTATCTAACACTGCTGGCAATGAAGTGCCGGGCACCCTGCAAACCATGCATTCTTCCTCACATTCTCTTTCGGAACAGAGTTAACTAGCGTTTCCTTTTTGCTCAATAACCATTCAGTTGGCCAGAACTGGGTCTTCTATTATTCTAATAAAAAAGTAATCACAGTGACAGCTTTTCATACCAGCGACTCACACTGCGAACTACAGCTAATCCACTACATGTTAGCTATGAGATCTGGCAAAGCTGAAACAAGGTATCAGCAATGCAATCCTAGAAACGATTCTCCATCTCAGTACGTACCCCTCGGTATCTTGTAGCCAGTCTCCCCTGGCTTCCTGAGATTCCTTAGGATGTAATCCGAGTGGATGTTTATCAGCATGCCTACCAACCACAAGACAAAACCTGAAGGAGAAAATACACACGGGTATTATGGTTAATAACCCACAACATTCACGAGCCTGTGCCTGAATGAGCTCCGCCATCATGATCCTTCATAGTATCAGTGTTAGTGCAACATATTAGCCATAATTGATAGTAAAAATCATTGTAATATAATAAATACTGTCCTTTATTAGAAAGGTAATTCATAAGCACTGTTCTCAGGTGTGCTCAATAGGGCTTGCTTTTTCTTATTAATAAATGAACTGATCCATTCAAAATACTTTGACCTGACGGCCACAGTCTACGTTGTTAGCATGACTGGTATGATTAGATATGTGACTTTGGCACAAGGCTCCTTGGCCCACAAGGTTTACTTATCGCCACAACTGTGTGAAGCATGACACCCCCCATCCGGGAGGAGGAGGGGTGACATCTCGGGGTGTGTTCCTCAGGACCAGCTGCACACAGGCCCCCGCAGGGGTGCTGGTCCTCGGGGGCTAACCGGGCCCTCCTGTCTTCTTTGTAACCTCAGTTGAACATTTCACGGACACCCGTGGCTTCCCCACCACGGATTCTGGGCTCGCTCATCAGCCCGCATTCCGAGGTCTGGGCGTGCGCCTCAGCTCCCACAAAGCCTCCCACCGCCACTGCCCGGCTCTCCCGAGACACCCCCTAGCTTCCCGAATGTTCTCCCTCCCATTTGTAAAAGTCTTCAGAGGGTTTTCACCACTTATAGGAGATTTATTAGAATCAAATCAATCAATCCCAACAAGAAAAGCCAAAGTGCCAAAATAATGTTTTATGAAAGAAATAACTTGATTTGATAAAAGGAGTTAACTGAGATACTTAACAAACGTGCAAAGCAGACAGTGTTTCATGGCAGCATTCCATTCAACGCTAAAGAAATGTACACCTGGAACAACATTATTATGAAATGCCACCGTCATCCCGGTGGCATTACATAGCTTCCCAGTTAGAGCCGGGACACGTAAAGCTGGTGTCTGGGTGGGATCCCCAGGTCTCTTCCTCCTGATTTTACTCCTGGAGGCATCTTTCTTTTCAAACAG
Organism: Aselliscus stoliczkanus; assembly: GCA_033961575.1. Taxonomy (NCBI): domain Eukaryota; kingdom Metazoa; phylum Chordata; class Mammalia; order Chiroptera; family Hipposideridae; genus Aselliscus; species Aselliscus stoliczkanus. Next base: position 109,402,363 of record CM066728.1, read on the forward strand.
TTTGTACCAAATTTTGTAATATGTTTTATAAGCCATTTATTGGACGCCTAACTTTATAGCTGACTTGCTACCTTTTTTGCATTTTAGTATGTACTCTCTAGGTGATCTGGCCCCAATTTGAGATTTCCGAAAGAACCTTGTTTACAAAATTCCACGCTTACTTTATGTATCTTCTAACAGACAAGCTCCCTTCACTGCCTAGGTTGGCAGGAAAAGGAATTTTGCTTATCTGAGCTAAACATTTAATTCCATTTTGGGGATCTTAAAATCTTTGTATAAAATCTTTCAGATGAATAACTTTTACTTCTCTGGAAAACTTGTCAGGATATTATCATTATTATTTGTTTAGGTCTTCATGGTAACTATCATAAATATAATTAATTATTCATGTAATTTCATGTTTATCTTCTTACAAAAACTATAAACTCTGCGAAACAAAGACAACACAAAGAAAGTAACCTAGTTTGTTTCCTAATTGGCCTGTGTTTTCACTTTTGATTCCTTCTGTTCAATTGCAGAGAAGCCAAGAGGCTTGTATGCAATTTATTGGCATCTTAAATTTTACACCAGCTTCCAAGGCAGGTGACAAAGGTATCCCAACAATTCATCATAGAAACACCTCCTATGAGAACTACAAACAAAAATAAAACCTTTCCTTATCTTTTGGATTAAAAACTCCGCTTCCTCTTATCCTTCCTTGCCCACTTGGGACCAGTGCAGCCAGCCAGCTTAACCCCCGCTCTGCCAGCTGTTTAACCCTCTGCCGTCCCCTTTCTCCTGTCCTTGTCAGGACCATGGGGATGCATAGGGCTTGTAAGCAGCTCCTGCCTGGCAGCCAAGCGTGTTCTCTCTCCTTCTAATGGTTGGGGCAGAAGAAAATCGGGTGGCCAAGAAGCAGGTAAGTCAAGGAGATATTTGGGGGCAGTGTGAAATCTAAATAATTTAGTCTAGTGTTTCAGGGAGGCGTGGATTTGTGGAGCCAGGAAATAATCCTGAAAAGCCTTCTCACCCATCCCTCTTTGGTAGATGAGGAAGCGGATCCCATGTAACGATTCTCAGGTGTGATCGGGGCGCTGTCCTGGGAATAAAATTTTAATTCACAGAAAAAAATATGACTGAGAAATGAAAAAGGGCTTTGTTGACAACTCAGTATTAGGCAAATGTTAGTTTTCTCTATTATTACAAATTGATTCAGAGAAAAACCCAAGTGAAATAAGGTCACCTTAGGGCACAAAGGGAGAAGGGCTGAGGGACAGCTGGAGGCTGTCCTGGACAATGCCAAGCCCCGTTGTACATGACCACAGGGCAAGTTACAGAGGAACGCGCTACAATTTCTAAAGTAAATATACAGAAGAACTTTCCTTATAAAAAAGAGGCAACATCATGTATTTTTAATGTTCTTGCAAGTATTTTTGATTGCTGATGTTTTGTTTTCATTTTTGTTCAGAACTTGGTTTAATCAGAACTTGAAAATATAATTTTACAATTCATAAAAATCTCAAAAACTTCACAAATGTATATGTTTACTCAATGTAGTACGATCACAGCATCTAATGGTCTTGTGGGAAGATGGACCAATCTGACTTTTTCTCACCTCCCAGAAGAAAGGTAGGGCTCTCTTAGTCTACAGGGCCAGTCTGTGCCCAAGTTGCCTGAATCGTAAGTGGCTGCTCACTCCGTGGGAACCTGTGGGATTCTGGGGACTCGCCCTAAGAACAGGTGTTTGTACTTTCAGTGTCTGGGTGGGTGAAGGTGCTGGGCTGCCCTGGTCAGCCTGACTCCCTCCAGTCCCCCCGCAGCTTGGGCACGGATGTCACAAACTCTGTGTTCTCTCGGGAAGCGTGGGATCTCTAACTGAAGGGACTGGAACACGAACACTGAAGCTATGGCCAGAAGGGTGGAGTGCGTCACTAGGGACCTCACCTGTTAGGAATCGGGGGTCAGTGACCCAGTCGTCAGCATACACCGCATATTGGCTTAAGTACCTGCTTTGCAAGTAGCCGTTATAGGTGCAGAACGCGAATGCCAGCACACACGCGTACAATGGGGTCGGCTTTCCTCCTCGGATCAGAAATGGGAAAATCAAGGACCTTAGGAAGCAAGAAGCAGAAACAAATTAGAAACAAACAATGAAGAATAACATTCCTGCAATTCTATTTTAAGTGCCCTGGGGTTTTAATCTTGCTTCCATGTACACAAGTTATTCTCAGTAACACACTAGTTTACCATATCTGTTAAAAGCAGAATTTCTAGATCAAGAATTAACCATGTTTCGGTTCCCGGCCCGGTGTCCCGGCGGGCGGCAGTGGCGGCCACCATGCTGCTACGGTGTGCTGGGTCCTGCCCACCAAGCTGGGCACAGCGAAAAGACCAAAGAATAAAAAACAATGAAACAGTTTAAGAGCCCCATGGGACAAGGTGAAACGCAACAATCCTAAAATCATAGGAATACCAGAAGGAGAAGAGAAGAAGCAAGGGGTTGAAAAGGTATTTGAAAAAATGATGACTGAAAACTTCCCTACCCTGGTGAAGGAAATCAACATACATGCCCAGGAAGTGCAGAGGGTTCCAAACAAGCTGAACCCAAACAGGTCCACACCAAGACACATGATAGTGAAAATGGCACAGGTTAAAGACAGAGACAGAATCCTAGAGGCTGCAAGAGAAAGACAGCAGGTTACATACAAAGGAACTCCTATAAGACTAACAGCTGACTTGTCTACAGAAACTCTGCAGGCCAGAAGGGAGTGGCAGGAGATACTCAAAGTGACACAAAATAAAGGCCTACAACCAAGATTGCTCTACCCAGCACGGCTATCACTTAAAATTGAAGGAGAAATAAAGAGCTTCTCAGAAAAGAATAAGCTTAAGGAATTCATTACCACCAAGCCAGCATTGCAAGAAATGTTAAAAGGGCTTTTCTTTTTTTAACAAAAGAAAGGGGTAAACAAGCTAACCCAGGGAGACCAGGAATACAAATAACAAAATGGCAATACATATGCACCTATCAATAATCATTTTAAATGTGAATGGGCTAAATGCTCCAATCAAAAGACAGAGAGTGGCTGAGTGGATAAGAAATAGGACACATGTATATGCTGTTTACAGATGGAATAAGATATTTCATGCAAATAGAAATGAGAAAAAAAAAGCTGGAGTACCAATACTTACTTTGGACAAAATGGACTTTAAAATGACTACAATAAAAGACAAAGAAGAGTACTATAACCCTAATAAACATCTATGCACCCAACATAGGAATCCCTGATTACATATAACAGATTTTGACAGACATAAAGACAGAGATCAACAGTAACACTATCATAGTAGGGGACTTCAACACCATTGTCACCAATGGACAGACCCTTTAGACAGAAAATCAACACAGAAAGAGAGGCCTTAAATGATACTTTAGACCAGCTGGACTTCTTTGATATTTTTAGAGCATCTCACCCTGAAACAACAGAATATACATTCTTCTCAAGTACACATGGGACATTTTCCAAGACAGACCATGTTACGCCACAAAACAAGTCTCAGTAAATGTAAGAAGATTGAAGTCATATCAAGCAGATATAAAGGAAAAACTGATGGTTGCTGGCTGGGAGGGAGTTGGGATGAGGGAGAGGGGGAAGGTTTTGGACATCGTAGGTGGGACTACAATGTTGCCGCAGGGATATGGGGGCAGTTCTGGGAATGTAATTGACAATGTTGTGAAGAGACTATTATGTTGCGAGAAATAAGTCAGTCGGAGAAGGACAGGTACCATGTGATCTCACTTGTGTGTGGAGTCTGAAGAGCTGAGTAAAAGATCAAAGTAAACAGTCCAAGTAAACAGACTCGTAGATGTAGAGGAAAAACTGAGGGTTGTTAGTTGGGAAGTGGGTGGGGATGGGGGGGAAGTGGAAGGGATTAGACAGCATAAATAGACAACTACAATATTGCCACAGGGATATGAAACACAGTGCGGGGAATATAATAATGTAAAATTTTTGTGGCGTGTCAGATAGTCACATGTCTTGTTAGGGAGACCACTTCATGGATGGAGTAGAGGCTTGATCACTGCACTGTACACCTGAAGCTGATGTTGTATAGTATTGGATGCCAACTGCAACTGAATATGTGGATGGTCACGGGATGTGGAGTATACTGTGGAGGGGAGTCAGGGGAGTTGTGATAGATATGTGATAGATAGAACTGGGGGAGGAGGGTTGTCACTTTGGGGGGTAAAGAGTATAACTATTGCATTGTGTTGTACACCTGAAACTAATAAAAAAAAAAGGAAAAAAAAAGAATTAACCATGTTTCAACGCACAGACTCAGGCTTCTCATTACACAGAATGTGACACCGACACCCTGAGTGAGAGAAAACTGAAGGCTTCAGGAGGCTCGCAGAATCTCCACCATCCTACCACTCATAACTCGTTCCAGTCTGAGCAGTGCAGTTTGGGGAATGCCATGTTATCACGATGGCTCTCAGTCACTGTGCACCAGCACCTACCAGGTCCCCTGCTACCTGCACAGCAGACGCTTTGCACACACTCCACAGAGGACGAGATTAAGATTCAGAGCAATTAGGTGACCTGTTCGGGGTCGGAGGGCTAGTGAGTGGCTGAGTGTCAGTGTCAATCGGGGTAATTCGAAGCCTATGTTCTTCTGTTGTATCACTGGCTGAGGTCCACACTACTGAAAGTTTACAGAAAGAACATATAAGAAGGAGGAATTAGAAACTTAGAAGATGCAAAATTGTATTTCATGTTGGAGTTTTCTCTTTAAAGCTAATGCATACATAGTACATTTAAAGTAGTGGCATCACTATCTAGCCTACAGACTTTAAGGAGATAATAAGAAACTATTATCGCAACTTTATGCCAATAAATATAACAAGCTGGATGAAGAAATAGACAAAATCTTTCAAAGACACAGGTGACCAAAACCGACCCAAGGACAAATCAACAGCTTGAACAGCTACCAATGAAAGAAATTATGAAAATTCTAGAAAAAGCAAAGCTAGAGTCGGGGGAGAGGATTAACTGCAAACAGACACAGGGATATTTACGGGGATACGACTGTCCTGTATCTTGATTGTGGTGCCTACCTGTATGCAATCATCAAAATTGATCAAATCACAGACTTAAAGTGAGTGAATTTTATTTTATGTAAATTATACCTTAAGACAAGGGAGAAACGTAAAAGGTTATTATTTGTTTCCATTCTGCCCATCCACTCCAGGGCGAAAGCACAGAGAATCATTAGCAGGAACGGTAACAGCATGACAGCGTCACGTCGTGTTGGCTGTGCAGCCTCACGCAGCTCCTGGGGGAACATTCACATGGGTCGGCAGTAGCCTTCAGGGTTCTCATCCTGTTCAGGCCAGTTCCCCCAGAGAAGGCCTCACACAGGTCTCGGGAGAAGCACTGGTGGGACAATAGGCATCCAAGTAACCACGACGCATGCCATTGGTGAGGCGCTGAGCCGCCTGGGTGCTGTAGTGTTGGCAAGCAGCTGAGAAAACACAGGGACTGTCAGACAGACGCTCCTCTCTGCGTCTCACGAACACGGTGCACAGCTGGGCAGGGGGTTGGTGCAACGCGCTGGCATCTGGGATGCAGGCTCACTGCAAAGCTTGCCCCGAACGGCAGGATTTGTCTGTCAGGGGAAGCATGCGTGGCCTAGACCAATGTGGCCTGCCTTAAACATAGCCAGAGATTGTGACCTGTGATCAGGCGCTGTGATCAAGGTGCTTCTCAGTCAAGGCAGAGGGCTTGAGTAGACCCAGTGGACACATTCAATGGCAGAGACAACGGGCTGTCACTCCATTCCTGAGGGTACAGACCCGAGACGCACCAAGAGTAGGCAGCCAAATTTCTGAAGTCAGCCTGGGGGTTCTCCAGCCACGGGCAAGGAGGGAAGGCACTGCAGGATGAGGACGCTGAGAGGAAATTCCTTGGCAGTGAGGGTCTCAAGAAATTTTCCAGGAGGCAAATTGCGGGAGAGAGCTAAGAAAGTGTTAGAATTCCGAGTTTGAAGAAATACAGAAGAAGAAAAAAAGAACAGGAAGAGTTGTGGGAGAGGTAAGAGCTGGACTTGGTTTAGAAAGATGCCTCATAAACTGTAGAGTACTCAGTTCATAAGATACTCGGACTGCTGACCTGGACAAAAATCCATGCCAAATTCAACAAAGGATAACAAAATGCAGGGTCAAAAGGGGAGGGTTAAAAACGAGGAAGCCTGAAATACACAGAGCAGATGCTAAAAGACAACGGCTTCAGGAAGTGCACCGTTTCTCAATCACAGATGAGTGAAGTGTTAAAAGTAGCAACTCCAAGGGAACATTCTGCGAACGTGGCAGGTACTGCCCTGCAGGAGATGAGAATCACGCACCACGGACAATATTCAACAGACGTCTCCCGATTCAGTCTCAAGTTCAGGGCTGAATTCTGAAGGACTGGCAGACATTGGCTGACGCCTGGTAAAGCTGAAACCAAACCTCTTGTTTTTCCCTCACACCCTCTTCCTCCTCTGTCACCAATGTCCTGTGCCTGTGCTAGCAACAGGAGTCTAGATCAGGTGTCAGCAAACCCAGTCCACCGCCTGTTTTTGTAGACCCTGGGAGCTAACAGTGGTTTTTACATTTCTTAAATGGTGGGTTGGAGACGGAGAAACACCTAGCCTAAGGAAAAGCTTATCAGAGTTTAATTGAGCCAACCTGACGACAATTGCTGGGAAGCAAAATCTCAACGGATTACGAAAATGCTCTGCAAAATGGAGGTTTGCAGTTTATTTCACACATACAATCAGAGGAGGAAGATTACATGAAACCACTGGTGGTAGATGAAGGGGGTGGGAGAAAGCAAAGCGGGGAACTCTCCAGATTGGATGAAAGTAAACTGGAGAGGCAGAGCTTCCGTTACACAGGTGGGTGCAGGATGGCTAACAGCAAGCTTTTTACAGCACATGAAGAAGGTAATCAGGAGACAAGAATCGCAAAGTGAGATTCTGTAGTTTCCTGCTCGGGTGGTGGCGGGGGAGGGATAACTCTGACATCGCAAGGATTTTATCTTAAGTGGAAAAAGACAATAGACCGGCTCACTTAAGGTCAATGTTGACCTTACCAAGGAAGCTTCAGGCTAAGGATGTGACTTCCCGCCATGGCTCACTTGGTTATGAAATTTTTTTATGTTCACACCATCTTATGTGGTTATTTTCATTCTTCTGAGCTTGTCACTTTAATATGTGGCCCGTTTTCTGTCAACACTTCCCCCTTGTGGTCATAAATCAATCCAAAGGATGCATTGATGACCAGCCTTTTGGTTGGATAGTGTGGTCCCATGGTGCTAGGAAGGGCCATCTCTAGAAGTCTTAGTGTCAGCGTTTATCTCACTGACTTGGACGACTGGGGATGGGGCAAGACCACAACCTTAGATGGCATGGCAGTCAAGGCCGAATTATTTATTTATATTTAAAAGAAAATGTGAGCAAATGGGAGGCAGTCAGATCCTTATGTCTTTATTAAATATATTCTGGATCATTTCTAATCTTTGAGTTATCAGGATCTAAGTGTTTTTTCTCCGTCAGCCTTATGTTTTGTTTTGTTGTACCTAGTGTAACACTGACAAACTAGGGCCAAGAGCAATAGTATTAAACCAGTAGCACCGATTAGGAGCAGAAAATGTCTATTAGCCAAGCATGAGCCTGAGGGAAGCAAACATCCTAGCCAAAGAACGCTTTACATGTATTATCGTAATTTTTTATTAAGCTAATAATCTGTTTTCTTCCCTTGCCTACTGCTGTTTGTACCTTATGATAAGTTTGGCCAGATAAATGAAGATTCTCTATTATTTCATGATCTAGAAGTTCTAATTTTTCTCCTGGCCAATTAGTTTCCATAAAAATAACTTCATGGGGGGGATTAAGCTCAACTTCCCAATACGTTGGATTTTCAGTATCAATATATCACAGGATTTTAATCTCAGGCAAAGTTAATTTGCATATGATTTTAGTATTACACCACATTCCCAAAGCATTTACTGTAAAACCGGTGTCATTACAATAGAAATCACTTAGTATCATAGAAGAATTTTCTAACCCTTCCCAACAAAAATGTCCCCTTCCCATATACCATATATTGTTGTTTGTTGGGGTGAACACAATAGGCCAGGATGGGGTGAATTCAGAATTCCATATAGACTGGGGACAGAACCATTCACCTTTCCAATTTTCATAATCAGATAATGAATGGGTTCCCATTTATTACTATTATTATTTAATATGGCCCATCTACTTCCCATCAGAAGTACCCTGGTATTATTAAGGATGGTCCCTACACCAGCCAGTTGAAGTACTAGTGAAAATCTTAGTGTAATTTAACCGAGGTGCTTGGGTTATTAAGATGCAATGTTGTAGGTCACACCTTCCATCTAAAATTTTCCAGAGTCCAGGGGGACCGTAAGTGTCCCATTAAGTGTCGGGCCTGGGCTTCTGCACCCGTTATATTCGGCCATCGTTTCATCGCCACCTCCGATCCCACTGTGTTAGCACATGGCTGGGCCCTGCTGAGCCCGGGTGCAGGCTCCCACGGCTGGTTTGTGCGTGAGATCTGACATTCTGTCGAGCCCTGCCCGCTGAGCGAGGGCCTCACTGTCTTTGCATGCTGCTTCTCATCCTTTTCCCTCCTCTTGAAACAGCATTCCCTCTTTGGCCTAATTTAGATAAAGAGCCTTTTTCTAATGAATGACATTCTTCATTAGCTACCAATTCAGCTTGTCCCAGAATGCCAAGGCCAGCTCCCAACATTCCAAGTGGTTCCCTTATTTCTTAGAGAAGCCCAACGTCGTTGGAGCCACCAGGAATGTTGCTGCCATTGGGTGCTTATGGCCTGGGAGCAATTGGAGTACACGGAATGGACCCAAAAATGTTGAGTCTCCCAAGCCATAGTTAATGAGTCGTGGTAAACCCACAATGAGCTCAAGTTTGAGTCTTCCACAGGGCTGCCCAGAAGCGTCCAGGTGGGGTACTTACAGGCATATCTACCCACCACATAATCCCAATAATTTCTGAAATGGGGACCCATCTAGTTTTTTCCCGTTTTATGGGCATCCTGTGGCTGGTGGTTTCGAGGACAAGCTATTCTGTGACAGATAGGGTAGGCTGCTGCAAACCTTTTCCTATCATACCTGGGTATTTTTTCTTAATTTCTTATCAACCATTCCTATAGCTATACAATATGTATCTAAATGAGACCCATATACGATTCTGCCAGTGGAATTATCAGGGATGCGTTCTTGAAAGTACTTGCTCACAATGGGTCCTTTATAATAGATATACCCAGAAAAAAAATGTACCAATGGCCGTATTAATAGCAGGAGAGGACCAATGCGTGGCTAATAAGCAGTTAGCTTCATTGTCATAACTGGTAATGAGAATGACATTGTACAGATGGGAAAGGTTAGCAGGTACCCAAGCTAAATTTTTCATATCCAGGAAGGGAGGGGTCTGGAGAGACAGATATTGTTTCCATTAGGAAGCCATATGGATAATAACAATATAAGAACTATTTGATATATCTAACGATTAGGTGATATAAGAGTAAGGTTTGAGAGAAATTCAAAGAACAAGTTGATCTATTATTATTAGCAGTCAAGAAAAGAAAAAAATGATGAATTAAGTGTCCCTGAGTCCAACATCAATTTGTGGGCATACAGGCCTTATCGATGTCTTCGGACAGCTGTTTGCCTTTGGTATCAGTGGCTCCTTGTCCTTGAAGAGTTTTTGGTGTCTGCTGTAGACAAAGGCGAGTATCGAGAGACGGGAATAGGTATCTATTCATTGTTAGGTGCCTTTTTTAAATGAGAAATGTGAATCCATGAGTTAACTCCTTTAAGTTTGGCAGTATGTGGATTAATTAGTAACACCTGATACTTTCCCTTCTAATGAGGCGGGAGAGAATCTTTATTTGATGTCTTTTCCAGTAGACAGAAGCTCCTGGTTGTAAGCCGTGGCCTTTGACGTCTTCATCTCCAGGGAGCACACTGTGAAATGAACCAATTACTAATTCATCGATCTCTTTAAGCTGGTTAAGAAGCCCTGGACAATAATCCAGATGTCCCTCTAGTAAGGCTGACTCATATGCCCCTTCATCAAGGGGCACAGGGCGCCCAGCGGCTATTTCATAAGGAGAATGGCTGTGTTTGCCAAAAGGAATGGATCTCAGGTTGAGGAGCATGACAGGGAGAGGCTGAGGCCAGGGGAGATTAAGTTTCTGGAATTTTGGCTAGTGGAATTTTTATTGTACCATTGGTATGCTCCACCCCTCCAGAGGACTACGGGTGACAAGCACAATGAAAATGCTGCAGAATAGGCCAAATGTTACAGATGGATCGCATTATTTCCCCAGTGAAACGAGTCCCTCGGTCACGGTGTCACTCAGCGGGCATTCCCCAATTGGGGACTATTTTTCCCAATAACACTTTACCTACTGTTAAGGCTGTTGCTCTCCTGCAAGGGAATGCCTCAACCCAGTGAGAAAAGATACAAATCATAGCTAATATATAATGGTATCTCTGAGATGGTGGCATTTGGATAAAATCCAATTACCATATCTCAAAGGGCCTAAAGGAAGTGGGAAATGTCCTTGGGATGCATGGAATGATTTTCCTGGGTTAAGATTGTTACATCACGTTAAAGTAATATTAGGCACAGAAAGCAAGAGTATTTCATAAGAAGCCAGTTGACGGACAGAAGTGTTGAGTGTGATGAGAGTTCAGTAAGGATACAACAGAAAGAGGAGCATATAGTTAAAGGATGGGGCTAGCGGAGTGGAGCGATGGTTAGGAGTTGGCTTGGGAGCACCAGCTCTGAGCAGCAGGGCCGCCGGTTCGGTTCCCACATGGGCCAGTGATACTGAGCTCTCTACAGCTAAGATGATGAACAACAGCTCTACCTGGAGCTGGGTTGCCGTGAGGTGGTGGCATAGGCTGCAGTGGGGCTGCCGTGAGCTACTGTGAGTGGCCAGCAGCCTGCATGAGCAGCCGGCAGCCGGCGAGAGCTTTTGTGAGCTGCCATAAGCGGCAGTCCAATGGCTGGCGACTGACGGCCTCATCCGGGAAGAGCGCAATGACGATACCAACATGGGCCAGTGAAGCGACATCCTCCGCAACTAGACTGAAGAACAAAAGGACAGCAACTTGTCTGTTCCCCTCCCCCAATTCCCCAATAAAATTTTAAAAAAATAGTTAAAGGAGAGCTCATAATTATCTCTTCTGTTTGTTTGCATATTCTGGCCGTAGCAGAAATTGCCCTCATGCAAGGAGGGAGCCCTTTGCTACTGAGTCTAATTGCTGACTACATATAGGTCTCTGATGGGCTCCACGTTTCGGAATTAAGAATTCCAAAACATTTCCTTTGTTTCCATGTATGAAGAGGAAGAAAGGAAGTCTCTAATTAGGGTGCCCCACGGGAGCTGTAGATAATTTTTCCTTTAGAGCTTCCTCAGCTTGTCTCCCTTCTGGGTTCAACTGAATCGGATCAGGTTGATCTGGTTTAGATAAGGCTTATAGAGGATGAGCCATGAATGAAAACTTGGGGATCCAAATGCGACAGTACCCAGTTAGACCCAGGAATCTGCTAAGCTGCTTTTTTGTTTTTGAAAGGGGAAAAGATAGGATTCCTTTGGGGTTAATCAGTAGCCCCTCTTTAGATATGAAATGGCCAAGGTATTTTACTTGGAGCAAACAAAATTGAAGTTTTTCCTTTGAGACCTATGTCCCTTTAGAGCTAGCTGTTGTAATAGGTAAATTGTGTCCTTTTGGGAGTCTAGTAATGTCCTAGAGCATAAAAGTAAGTCATCCACATATTGGATTAGAGTGGACTCTCTGGGAAAATCAACACCAGGGGCATCACAATCCAGGTAAACTGGCGACCTTCACAGGCGAGGGCAAAGAGATATTGAGTGTCCTTTTCTACAGGAATGCTGAAAAAGGCACTACATAAATCTGTTACTGAAAAATATTGGCAGTCCACAGGAATGGCTGATAATAGGGTGTGTGGATTTGGAACCACAGGATGTCTGGGAATGACTACTTGACTATTTTATTTATTGCTCTGAGATCTTGCACGAAACTCCATCCTTTTCCATTTGACGACTTTACTGGAAGGATGGGAGAATCACAGAGGCTGTACAAGGAATTATAAGCCCCCTGTTTGAATAATCTCATATTATGGGTTTAATTCCAGCTAGTGCATCAGGTCTCAAAGGATATTGGAGAATATTAAATAGATGCAGAGTATTGTCTATAGTTATTTTATTTTATTTTTATTTATTTTTGAAGAATTTATTGGGGAATTTGGGGAGGGGAATAGTGTAGGGGAATCGGGGAAGGGGAACAGACAAGTTGCTGTCCTTCTGTTCTTCAGTCTAGTTGTGGAGGATGTCATTTCACTGGCCCATGTTGGTATCGTCATTGCGCTCTTCCCGGGTGAGGCAGTCACTTGCTGGCCCTTGGATGGCTGCTCACGCTGGCTGCCACTCACGGTAGCTTACAGCTGCCCACTGCAGCCTCACTGCATCCTAGGCTGTGGCCGGCGACTCACAGCAGCCTAGCTCCAGGTGGAGCTGTTGTTCACCATCTTAGCTGTGGAGGGCGCAGTGCCACTGGCCCTCATGTGGGATCCGAACCAGGGCCCTGCTGCTCAGAGCTGGTGTCCCAAGCCAACTCTTAACCAACACGCCACTCGGCAGGCCCTTGCCTATAGGTATTTTAATAGAAATGGCTGCCTTAATCTTACCGATATCTGTACTGGAAAGGGCCCAACGTTGCATTGGGACATCCTGCAATAATTATACAGTCTCAAGGTTAGTTATCTCCTGTGGAGTTTCCTTTAAAATCGTTACTTTCCCAATTGGTTCAGTATCTGAATCATTTAGTTCTAAATACATTTCACCTTCTTGGAAAGGGATATATGGGTGTCATGGGTTTTACGAAAATCTCTATCAGGTGAACTGGGGGAGATCTAACCAATAAAAATGTATGTTGCCCTGTAACATTTCCTAGTTGGAAGGGAACATGTTCTGGTTTAAAAACAGACATTGGCTGATTAGATGTTCTTACCATCTGTACAGAAGCTTTACTCCAAGGGCGAGGACAGCTTAGCTGGGTGGTGTTACCAGATAAAGTAGCCCCAGTAGGTACAAGGACCTTAGCAGCTTCCCCTTCTACAGAAATGTCAGTGTCTCCTAAAGTATTGTGAAGGGGCAGCCCTGTGCTTGCTCCTGTCTCTTTTTTCTAAATTCCATTTCAGTTTTCTATAATTCTTCTTAAGGTGACCTGGCTTTTTACAGTAAAAAGACTCCTTTCTCCTCTTGTCTAAGAGACCTTGGGAGAGGGAGCCTGACCTGATTGCTTAATTGCTGGAGCTGTAATCCATGATTTTGGCAGCTTTCTCTCTTTCTCTCTTTTGAGAGATAGTTGTAGATCAGTACATGTGGTTGGCCAGTTTAGTTTATGCTGTTTAATCAGTTACGAGAGCTTCATCTCGTCCTTCCCAAACGGCCGAATTTAGTAAAGGATCATTCTGATGATCCTTAATATTCTTTGGAGACACACCTGAGCATTGTTTGAAAAAAAAAAATTTTTTTTTTTTTCAGAACATTCAAAGAAATCAAGCATTGGTCCAGTCCATTTTCTAGGAAAAGATCTCAGGTGTGGCTTGGTAAAGCTGGTGGCTAAGTCCCTGCATTTTTCCTGAACTGTGTTTGTTTCAAAAACTCCTCACGGGAGCTTCAATGTGAACCTTATTCAGCCATTCTGTTTGCTTTGCTCTCAGAAACCAGTAGGTGCATCCATTGGAATAGGTCAGAATAGCCAGGATCATATTTCTAACAGCTAAATAAAATTCCTTTGTGAATCCATCAGGGTCCTGGCGAGGTCGGGGAATTCTTGAGCTAGGTCCCTTAATTCTGTTTTAGTCCAAGGAACATAGTCAATTGCTGGTTCCTCTGCCTGAGAGCAGCGTCTTCCGGTAGGGAGCTGCCAGATTTTCTGGCTTTTCTGGTCTATCTCGGTCTGGGTTTCTATTTTCTTTTTCCCCTGGGTCAGTAGAGAGTGGTGGTGGAGGAGGGAGAGAGATTGAAGGAGGAGGAGGAGGACAGGCGTAGGGTATGTCCCGACACGGGAGCTCAGAAAGCAAAGGGTATCCTGGAACAGCTGGACGAGGGGGGATGGGGTGTTGGCATTTATCAGCATCAGAAGCCTTCTTTAGTTCCGAGAGAGTTTCTAAAATTTTCTTATTAACTTCCTGTAGAGAAAGTTTATCTGTTCTACTTAGAAGCTTCTAATTTCCAATCAAAATAAGCTTCCCCTTTATTTAATTTTAGAGTTTTTTCCAATTGAGCATGCAAAAAAGTCTCAATTTGGGAGTGTCAAAACTTCCCCCACTTTGGCCATTTCAAGCTGATGCCATTTTTTAGTTAAATTTCCCCATTTCTGGAGGTCCTTGCAAGTTGGGGTTCCACAGCATTTACACGTAGCCTGCAGAAGTATTAACAGGAGGCTGGGGTTCTTGGGGCCTTAGAGACATGATTTCCCATGTTAGTTTTAGTTTTCTTTAGCTGTCTGCCGAGTCTGAAGAAATTTCTAGGGGTACTGTGTGGTGGGTTGAAGTGTGCTGCTTATGGGTTGAGTTCCAAAGGGCTGTCACCTCCTGAGTTGCTTCAACCCTTTTACATGCCTCGGTTTCTCTCCCCGGCTGTCTGGTACAACCATGAGGACTCAGAGAACTAGGTAACCAGCCTTTATATGCACATCCCTGGATGAGCCAATTATTTAATTAGAGTTGTGTTGGAATTCCCTATGGGGCCACTGCACATTTTGAGGAGTCCCCTCAAACATCTCTACATAGATTCTTAGTCATTTAAAAATACCTGAAATTTGTGCTGAAGGGAGTAAATGCCCCTTATCTTCAGAGCTGAACAAGTTCAGATTCGCATTTATCCAGCAAACATTTGTTCAGACTCACAGTAAGCAATTCCAATTGAGAAACCGAAATGAAAATCAGCCACCCATTTCAACTCCTATCCTTTACTACCACCTCAAGGATTTTCTAAGAGCAGCTCAAATAAAGTCAGACCCTTTCCACAAGTGAGGGCAAGTCCTGGATTTCCAACAGATCACTCACCCAAGTTCACCTGACATGAAGCGGGGAGCCGGTGGGGCTCAAAGGGCCTCTGCTGGTACCTAGCACCAAATCTGGGTCCGCAGGGTGGTTGTGGGTGAGCTGTTCTTTGGGATCCTGCCGACTACGCCAAGTAATGTTGACAAAAAACATCCAGGCTAAGAAAAAGCTTATAAGAGTTTATTTGAACCAAACTGTCAATTGCTGGGAGGCAAATCTCAACAGATTGAGAAAAGACTCAGCAAAATGAAGGTTTGCAGCTTATTTTATATGTAGAATCAAGGAGGAGGGTTAATGAAACCATTGGTGGCAGATGAAGGGGGTGGGAGAAAGCATAGTGGGGAAATCTCTGGGATTGTATAAAAGTAAACTGGACAGACAGGTACTTGTTTTACACAGGTTAATTTAACAGTTCACTTTTTACAGCACACAGAGATGGTAATCAGGGGAGAAGAATAACAATAAGGGATTTTGTGGTTTCCTGCTCTGGTCTGAAAAAGGGATTACTGACATCCCAAGGATGTTATCTTAGATGCAAAAAGACGATAGACAGGCTCACTTAAGGTAAAAACTGGCCTTTGTCATGGAAGCTACAGGCTAAGGATGAGACTTCCGGCCATGGTCCACCTTAGGCATTTTTATGGTCACGCCATTCTCTGTGGTTATTTTCGGTCTCCTGAACTTATCAGGTTTAACATGTGGCCCCTTTTCTGTCCACAAGGTAAAAAAATCAAAAGAATACTTCATGACACATGGAAATCTATGAAATTGGAGTTTCAGTGTTCACACACAGAGTCGTATTGGCACATGGCCTGGTCACCCATTTACATACTGTCGGTGGGGCACTGCAGCTACACCTGCAGACTTAGGTGGCTGTGACAGAGCGTGTACGTGGCCATGGCTCCCGCCGCACCGGCTGCCCCGTGCGCTAAAATCACCGTGCGTGGGGCCGGCCGAGGGGCGCGGTGGTTAAGCACTGGCTTGGGAAGCCAGCGGCCCCGGTTCCGATCCCACACGAGGGCCACTGACACAGCCCTCAAAAAAAAAAAAAAATCACCGTGTGTGGTGTTCTGAGGTCCATGCATATCCTTGCGTAACACATTGTAAATTATTTTAGTATCAGTGATACTGGTCATGTCAAGACAAGAACCCTGAACTTGTCATGCTCTGAAGACACAGTGCAGTTTGGAGAACTCTGTTAGTGTATTATCAAGGTCAGCACTGCCACACTAGACGCCCATCACAATACTCCCAACTCACAGGAAAGCAAAGGTCAGAAAAACTAAGAGAATTCAAAACAGAATCCTCTCAGGGAATTGCTGTCCAAAAGAAATGAAAATGAGGCCACAACCACAGGAAGTTACCAAGCGGCTCATGTGTTAGGCAAGCAAGGAAGGCCACACACCACCGGGGGGTTCCGCAGCAGCCGCCGCCAGGGGAACACGTCCAGGCAACAGGAACTTGGGGAACACCCTGTGCCTTTCCTGTGACAGCAGCTCCTTGAAGGAGCTGAGACCCGAGGAGCAAAGCCCAGAGTCAATTCACGAGGCAGAAGATGGAGCCAGCAGTCTTCCCTGGCTCTTGTTGGGCCCCCGGATGTCACCGACACTGCTTAGATGTCTATTTGAAAAGTCAGTGCCAAGGTTGGTGTGACTCTGAATGGTCTTCATGGAACTAGAAGTGAGAGGATTTCCAAAGAAGTTGCAGAAACGCGAATTCAGTACAACCCCAAAGTAGAATCTGCTAAGATGTTATAACGGGGGTGATAAAATCTGTGGGACAGAAAAAAATGGACCCATTACAAACTGAAAAAACTTGTGAAAATGTAAGGTGCTTGAAGCTACTCCCCGCACCATCAGGCACTTTGCAAAACAATTTACTGCACGTGCCTGTTGCCCTCCTGTCAACAACAGTGAACTTGACAGTCCCTCTACAGACTCAATCCTATTTTGAGCTTCGAGCTGAGACTAAAGTTTTTCTTAATGAGAAAAATTGCCCTCAGCCACCACTATTGAGCTTTGTAGGGCTTTGGGAATTAGCTTTTGCTGCAGACTTGATATTTCCTAGTGAATTCAACCCAAAACTATAAGGGAAAACACCGCTTAATGTGTAAAACTCATACTGTGTCAAAGTCATTTCAACAGCTGACATTGTTTGAATCACAAGGCCCGTGAAACCGCTTTCTGAGCTGCTGAAGTTAAAAGAAGGGGCGAGGGGGTCCATCTTCTCAGGAATTTGCAGTGGAGATCATTTCTAAGCTCAACCTTAGAAATTTGGTGTTTTGAACCTTGATTTCCACATTTCAAAAACTAGAATTGTGGAGTTGCCACCTAGTCTTCAATTGGAAGATAGTAATTTACAAAGTAAGGCCAGTCTAACAGGCAAATATCAAGGAGAATCTAATGGAATTCCACAGATGCCTTTCAAGCAATGGAGATGGTAAACTCAAATCATAAACTGGGGACTGGTAGCAGTATCTGGCAGTGCCTAGCCATGCGAAGACATCCTCTGAGATAGAATCTCACTGCAGGGCAGCACTAAGAGGTGAACACTTACATAGATTTTGGTCAAGGGAATACGAACTGTGAAGCCCAGGTAGGTGAAATGCTACCTCCACCAAAAGGAGAAGTTGACCCTTCCCACGGCACCTGTGCTACAAAAACTGCACTAAGGTATTACATTTTCAATTTTTTTCTTTTTTTTTTTTAGAGGGCAGTGTCACTGGCCCTCATATATGGGATCCGAACCAGGGCCGCTGGCGTCCCAAGCCAGCTCGTAACCAATGCAGCACTCGGCAGGCCCGACATTTTCAATTTTGTCAATAAAAATTTTGTGCAAATTTGTTTTCTCTTTTGTTGTAAATAGCTCCACAGTGTCCCCTATTTTGTCTGTTGGCCCACACAGCTTACAATGGAGCTATCTGGACCTTTCCAAATGGGTTTGCCAACACCTGGCCTAGATTAACACAGTACTACTCTGGAAACATCACCTTAGAAAGTGTCCCTGCTCAAGCCCCCACTCATGGGTTGCAGGCAGCCGCTGCGCTCTGGGGACTTTGAGCCCGTGGTGCGGGCGGACTGTGCACGTGTGTCCTCAGCTATGGAATGGAAGGAGTGAGCCGCTTGTGCTCCAGCGCATGCCCAGGAGGAACCTGGAAAAGACACTCACAGAGGACCCTGGGAGAAGACTGGCCTCCTGGGGTCTCGGGGCAATGTCAGGAACGTGGCCGTGACCCACCACGGCCTTGCAAAGCATGACGCAGACCTCTTCGGTTACTCTGACCTCTGCCCTTGCAGTGGACAGCAGTGACCCTGAGGCCCACAGGCCTGGCCAGAGACCCAGCGTGGTCAGGAGAACAGGCTGGCTTGGCCAATGATGAGCTCCGGGGGCGGTCTCCTCCGCACCCTGTGCTGCCCGGGGGCTGGACCCAGCACCTGGCTCTGAGGCACAGGCGCCCAGAGGCAGCACGCCTTCCGGAGGTGGCGTGCTCTCCCGCTGGGCATCTCTGGGTGCTCCTTCTCCTTTCGGGTTATTCCCTGTAGCTTTACCTCTTTTCCTTGGACACCCACGCAACTGTTGTGAGAAAGGTTTCTTTCCCTTGGTCTTGGGCCAATCAGGAACCAGAACAGGGGTGGAGAGGGTGGCTTCTGGGCATGGCCCCTACCTGCACTTTCATTTAGGCGGGAGGAACATCAGGACTGCAGTGGATGCCGGGTCGTACCCCCGGTAGTGAGTACAGCGCAGGTACATGAATCAATCCTCAGGAAACGTTTACGGGATGAATACACACAAATGCCCAGGTTTCCCCTCTCCTACAAGCAAATACCCCTTCCCACTGACCCTGGGAAGCCCCTCTATCTGGCTTCAGTCCTCACCTGTCCCTCAAGAGGCTACAACTCCCTCTTCAGAGCTCAGCACAGGGCCTGCAGACACCTGCTAGGCTCTGTGAGCTGCCACCCATTCGGCCCAGTCAGGATCTCCGGAGCACGTCCCCTGCTGCATGCTTCTCCTGACACCAGCCCCGTTGGGCTCCTGTGTCACCTGCAGTGCCCTGGACACATGAGCACGTCCCCTGCCACATGCATCTCCTGCCACCAGCCCCGTTTGGGCTCCTGTGTCACCTGCAGTGCCCTGGACACATGAGCACGTCCCCTGCCACATGCTTCTCCTGCCACCAGCCCCGTTTGGGCTCCTGTGTCACCTGCAGTGCCCTGGACACATGAGCACATCCCCTGCCACATGCATCTCCTGCCACCAGCCCCATTTGGGCTCCTGGGTCACCTGCAGTGTCCAGGGCACATGAGGGACTCTAGAAATGCCTCCCAGCTCACTGCATGGCTTCTAACAGGTGCTAATGCTACTGGCATTTCTGTTCTCTCCCAAGTGCTCCCTCACTAAGGTCAGATGACCGTTTAATAAATTAGTTGCTTGGGCAGAGTGGAAAATGTTTACCTTTTCTACTTGGAAAACTTCAACGTTCAAAACCACACAGGCTATGTATCCGGTACGATGTGTGACTTAAAAACAAACAAACAAAAAGCCCAGGGTTTGAAAAACTATACCCAACCCAGCAAGGCCTCTGGAATAGCCTTTCTACAGCCACTGGTCTAGGCGCCAAGCGCTGGCATCCCAGCAGCCCCTTGTCCAAGGGCCTCGCGAAAAACCCCCGAATGCTGTGTCTGCTGGCCCTGTCTGCATATGACGGTCTGTTCAGGCTCTACCATTCTAGCGGCGACTTAGGCCCTTTGGGAGGCTGCATTCACTCTGATTCTTCCACTACAGTGACCTAAAAACAAACATGATGCCTTCAGTTCAGAAGACTCTGCTCCAGGCTTTCAAACAAACCCCTATAAAGTTCTCCCTTCATCTCCAATGCTACACCTTTAAAATGGTTTATCGCCACTGAAGCCTGTGGCAGCATGCATGAATGACGTACAGAGCATATATGCGGACATACAAAATGGTATTATTTATTGTGTATTGAGCACGCAGATTTGCCAATACCATGCAAGCAATGCACAGAGTTGCCTTTGTTTACTGCCAATCCCACAGGCTGGCGCCATCACATCATAGATGTGCCTGCAGAGCAGCTTGGTAATTTATCTCAGGTGCCCAGTGTTGGGGCTGAGATAACACCTGGCAATCCGACTCCAGAGCTTGCTGTTAGCCACTAGAGAAAGAGACAAATACAGGTTCTGTATATGTATGGAGAAGCGTATACAGACAGGAGGGTTCTCCTGACATTCAAGTTGCAGTCACGCTTAATCACATTTAAGAAGAAAATCTAGTAGTCTGCCGTCAACTTTGCTTACTGGAACGCTCCCCGAGTGTCAGGAGCACAGGGCTCAGGACCTTTGTTGACCACTGACTCAGCCTGTTTAAAGTACTTGCACAGAAGCAGTTGAGGACACACTGCACCGGGGACTCCCACATCCTGATAACGGCCCTGAGGAGAGGCTGCGAGGCAGACAGGCAGACAGACACACACAGACGCACTCACACTTCCTTCTTCCTACCTCTCTATGCAGTGGGTGATGTTGCGGGGGACTCAGAATCCGGGCGGTCCAGCAACCTGCCCACATTCCCAGAATAAGGGAACCCAGCTCTCCAGGTTACAGAGACCATCCTTTTGAACTGTGCAGCCTTGTAAAATTTTGATTTCCAGCTTTTGTTCAGCCATTTGGGTTATCTGTACAGAAGCCAAAGCCTTACGTGCTAGAGAGAGCACCCACTTATCAGAAGAACCTGAAGATATCAGACGGAGCCATTTAAAATTCTTCACAACAAAACAAAACATTTGGAAGTCATCTTTAAGACTTTTGATGTGTTCCAAGTCATTGCTTGGAAAGCCACACTCACCATCCTAGGTTCCCTGCAGAATGTGGAGGTGAAGGCCCCAGAAGAGACCAATTCCTGCCCAGGAGTATTTTAAAGGAGGAATCACGAATTTCTTTTAGGAAGGCAGCCGTCCAGGTGATCACCTGGCCGGGAGAAGGCAGCCCCGCCCACAGTAAAGATACCCAAGTGGAAACCGGAGAAGCCAGATACCATCGCTTAGACTGCTTACCTTTAGCCAGGGACACTCTGATCTTGAATAAAGCCCAGGATTATTGTATGGCTAACACTTCCTAGGTCCAAGTTTTACAAACAAAACAAAACAAAACCGCAAACCTCTTCTATCACCCCCTTTTACATCCTCTAAAGTCTCCCTCACTTTTCCAGGCTAATTTTTATTTATAAGCTAACTTCCTGCGCCAGGGGACAGAGGGAAGTGCCCAGAGCATAGTGAGAAGACGCCAGGGACTGGGAGAGGGGGTCCCGCGGGGAGGGGTGCGCAGGGAGAGGGCGCCGGGGAGGGTCCCGCGGGGAGAGGGCGCGGGGAGGGGTGCGCAGGGAGACACGGGGAGGGGTGCGCAGGGAGACACGGGGAGGGGTGCGCAGGGAGAGGGCGCGGGGAGGGGTGCGCAGGGAGAGGGCGCGGGGAGGGGTGCGCCGGGAGACCCGGGGAGGGGTGCGCAGAGAGAGGGCGCGGGGAGGGGTGCGCGGGGAGAGGGCGCGGGGAGGGGTGCGCGGGGAGAGGGCGCCGGGGAGGGGTGCGCGGGGAGAGGGTGCGGGGAGGGGTGCGCAGGGAGAGGGCGCGGGGGAGGGGTGCGCAGGGAGAGGGCGCGGGGAGGGTCCCGCGGGGAGAGGGCGCCGGGATGGGTGCGCGGGGCGAGGAGGCGGGGCGGGTCCCGCGGGGAGAGGGCGCCGGGCGGGTCCCGCGGGGAGAGGGCGCCGGGGAGGGTCCCGCGGGGAGAGGGCGCGGGGAGGGTCCCGCGGGGAGGGTCCCGCGGGGAGAGGGCGCGGGGAGGGGTGCGCGGCGAGACACGGGGAGGCCCGGGGCGGGCGGGGGCCTCACCGCTGCACGTAGTGCGCCACGAACATGCCGAGCAGGATGCGGTTGGGCCAGCGGCGCAGGCGCTCGGCGGCCGTGGCGGCGCACAGGGCGAGCGGCACGGCCAGCGAGGGCAGCTCCTGCACGGCCCAGGCGGCGGGCGCCGGCAGCCGCCAGGCGCAGGGCCGCGCCGCGTAGCGCCCGTAGGGCGAGCCCAGCCGCGTGAGCAGCGCGAAGCACACGCAGCCCAGCGCGCCCTGCAGGTAGGCGAGCGCGTCCAGCAGGCGCCGCTCCGCCAGCTCCATCGCGCGGCTCGGCGGCGGCGCTCCATGGCGCGGCGGCCGCCGCGGGCACATATAGGCGGGCGGCCAGGGGGCGGGAGGCGCGGCGGCCTGAGGCCGGCGCCGGCCGCCGACGCCCGCGCCGCGATCCGCACGCTCCCGGGGGCTCGGCGGCGGCGGCGGCGCCTCCTCCGCGGGCTCAGCCAGTCAGCGGCGCGCCCGCGGCACGCTGGGCGGAGCCGGAGGCGGGCCTGCGCCCGGAGCCCCGCCCCGGAGCCCCGCCCCCACGCGCCGCGCCCCCCGAGCCCGGAGCCCCGCCCCTGCGCGCCGCGTCCGCCCCTTGTGTGCTGCCCCCCTGGGCCCGAAGCCCCGCCCCCTGCGCCCGGAGCCCCGCCCCTGCGCCACGAGCCCCGCCCCCGGGCCCGCCGCGTCCGCGGCGCCGGGCGCACGCGCGGCTCCGGGCTGTCCGCGCTGCTGCCTGAGGTCGCGTGGGAGGGCCGGAGGCTAGGCGCCGACACGCTTTGGGGGCTGCTGTCCGGAGCCACTTCCCCACTCAGGCTGTCCGCGGGCCCCCTCGCTCGTTGTGTTCGGGGAGGACGCGTCGCGGTGCCTTCAGCTTCCTTTTTGAAGGTCCCTGCGGGCCCGGGAGAGGCGCAGGCGCAGACCCGCCGGGGCCTCGAGCTGCAGCCCGGAAGTGGCGGGCTGGGGCGTGCGGGCGGCGTGCGCGGGTTTGTGCGTGCGGGCGGCGTGCGTGCCCGGAAGCGGCGGCTGGGGCGTGCGGGCGGCGTGCGCGGCCGCGTGGGCCATGGGGCGGCGGGCGCGGGGCCGGCGGCTCCGGCAGCAGCAGCAGCAGCAGCCGCAGCCCGAGGGAGCGGAGGACGGCGCGGGAGGCGGCGGGAAGCGCAGCGACGCGGTAAGAGCGGGGACGCGGTTGGGCGGCGGCCCGCGTGGCCTCTCCCGCCCCGAGGCCCTCGGACCCCGGGTAGATGCGCCTTCCCGCCCCGCAGGGCTGGGAAGGCGGGTACCCCGAGATCGTGAAGGAGAACCAGCTCTTCGAGCATTTCTACCAGGAGCTCCGCATCGTGCCCGACGGCGAGTGGGAGCCGTTCATGGCCGCGCTGCGGGAGCCGCTGCCGGCCACGCTCAGGATCACCGGTTACAAGAGGTGCGCAGGGGCCGCGCCTGTGCTTCCCGGGGCGCCCACGGCCAAGTGTGCAGAACGCGGGGGCCCCGCGTGGGGGCTCGGCCAGGACCGGGGACGCGCACGTGGGGAGGCGCGACACAGCAGCGTCTAGGCTGTTCCCTCTTTTTAAATGTTTGTAGTTCTGTCCTTCCAAGGTGAATTGCAGGTAACAGTGGAACTGGGGGAGTATGGAGGGGGGAAGCAATGCAGGGGCATTGCAATTAGCTTATTGTCCTTTAGCGATGGTTTACATTTGGAAGGAGTAGAAAGGCAGCAATTAAAGAATGCGTTCTCTCCCTGCGAAGATGGTTTGAAACTTGCTTGTTTGTTCATAGCCACGCCAAAGAGATTCTCCACTGCTTGAAGAACAAGTATTTCAAGGAATTGGAGGACCTGGAGGTGGACGGTCAGAAAGTTGAAGTCCCACAGCCCCTGAGTTGGTAGGTGCAACGAGGCTCCATGCTGTCGGATGTGTCTTTGGGACTTTAGTCTTTGTCGCTTGATTATAATTCTCGGTAACCTGTCTGCTATTAGCATGAAAGAACCTGAATATACTTCCCGACTTTTGATTGATATCACTTTACACGTTTTCATGTATGATTTGCGGCTCTCTAATATTTGAGTCATTGAGTTTTTCCCAGTCGGTCCATCCTCTGTCTTTTTTTTTTTAAAGATTTTATTGGGGAATTGGGGGAGGGGAACAGCGTTGGGGAATCCGGGAAGGTGAACAGACAAGTTGCTGTCCTTTTGTTCTTCACTCTAATTGTGGAGAACGTTGCTTCACTGGCCCATGTTGGTATCGTCATTGCGCTCTTCCCGGGTGAGGCAGATCGGTCGCCGGCCTCTGGATGGTCGCTCACCGCGGCTATTGGCAGCTCACGCTGGCTGCCGGCCACTCACTGTCTTTCTTTGTTTCTGGTCAGGTATCCTGAAGAACTTGCTTGGCACACAAATTTAAGTCGAAAAATCTTGCGAAAGTCTCCGCAGTTGGAAAAGTTTCACCAGTTTCTGGTTAGCGAAACCGAGTCTGTAAGTAGAGTTCTTTAGATTTGTTGGTTTGCTTAAAGCTTTGAGTGCACATTAGTATCATAGTTGTATTTTAACCATGCTTGTCACTGGGAGCGATCTAGAAAAGGCTCCTCATTGTGTGTGCCACATTTAATCTGTGATTATTTACATAGCTGCTGCTTGTTGGGCTGGACTAATGAATTTAGTGGAAGGTATCATCACAGTTGTCAGCCCGTGTTTCTGGCTCCTTGTGGGTTTAAACGGCTACAGAGCTGGGCGCGCACAGCACCTGCCCCATGCGGCATCACTCAGGAGGTGGTCACCCAGGTCGCTCCCACTAACTGCACCGTGCGTCTGCCCACCCGACCGAGGAAGGAAATGCTTTTGTGGCTGTGTTACTGACTTTCCCAACAGTGAGACTTCTCAACTCTTTATCACGTTTGCTTGTTTTTTTGAGGGCAGTGTCACTGGCCCTCATATGTGGAACCGAACCGGCTTCCCAAGCCTGCGCTTAACCACTGCGCCACTCGGCCAGCCCAAAGCATTCATTCTTAATTAAGGCTGTTCAGATAGAGTTGTGATTGAGGCAAGTGCTGGACGCCATCAAGGACGTTTTGTCTACATCTCAACAGTTTAGCAGGTGCCCTGGTCTGCGAGTGAAGATCATGAGAACAGATGAGATAGTGAGGAGGTGGAGACGATTTATCTTTGAGAAGGAAAGGGGAGCGAGCATTCATTGATGTCCCCCCATCTTCCTGAGGGGCAGTTCCGAGGACTAGAAAGCAGGCGGGAGCTCTCCCTGAAAACGGGACCAAGTAATAGGAGTTCCAACCTCAGCTGAGGGGAAGCTTGCCAGCCGTGACTTGGTCCTGTGCCCCCTTCGATTGCTTCCACGGCCAGGGGTGTTTCAGTGGCAGCGTGTCTTGGGGACTCGTTCACCCGGCTTCCGTACATCCTGAAGGTGGGGAGTTGGGACCATGTAAGCTGAATCCTTTCTTCTATAAAGCAATAAGACTTAGTGTTATACCTGCATTTCTAACGTCCTGGTGGTAAGTTTGGTATTCGTGGTCATTTTTAGTTGGCCTTGGGGCAGCAACCATTTACCCACTAGTATAAAAACCTGTCCTCATGTCTGTGTGGTCGTGCTAACTTGTTCTGCGGATGATTCTGTGGCCTTTTGATTCTGTGGCCTTTTGCTGTAGCACCTGAAATTTTCAGTTTCCAGTATTGAAATTTCCTGCCTTTTTGAACGTCATTGCTGATTTTGAACCATTTTGTTTTCAAAGGGAAATATCAGTCGTCAAGAAGCCGTGAGTATGGTCCCACCGCTGTTACTCAATGCCCAGCCTCACCACAAGGTACCGTGTGCGCTCAGCCGCCCTGCTTCTGTTAGACCTTTGTTTCTTAATAAAATGAATCCTTTGTTTTTTTGTTTTTTTCTTTTCAACTTTGGATAAACTAGAAAGGGATAGACATTTCCTTTTGGGTTCTTTTTTACATTTTTGTCCTATTTTGATAAATCACTCAACTATTTTCCCTTTTAAAGTTTGTTTCATAATTTGTTTGTTTACTACACAGATTATCTTCAAGGGTCCGAATTGACTAAATCTGATTGAAAATCACAGTGAACACTTGTTAGATGCCAAGCTCTGTTCTGTGCTGTTGTCATAAATTGTTTTTTTATCCACACATCCCTGTGAGGGTGGATGCTGCCACTGTCCCCATGTTTCCAAATGAGGAAATGGAGGCAAAGAAAAGTCGAACTAACTGGCCCAAGGTGGCAGGGCTAGGCAGTGGCTGAGCTGAGATTTTTAGCCCAGGTAGCTCTGTCCTTGGCAGTATGTTACAGTGTTGCTCGCATTTAGTATCTTTTCATTCATCCCTAAATGTGTTGCCTTCACTGGTTTCTAGTGCCACCTGTTCCCGTCCTCTGTGGAGAGAGTGCTTTTCTCACTGTGGTTTGGGGCCTCCTACGTGATGAGACCCCTGTTAGTTAAATGCATCACGTTGTCGATTCATTCTATAAAGAGATATATGTAGGGCTCGGAATAGAAATCAAATACCATTGTAGAATAACATAAACTGTTTTAAATTAAATGTAAAATGTTGGCGTTCTTAAAATAAAAACAAGCGTTTATTGCTGTGTACCAGATCTTAGACATGTGTGCAGCACCTGGATCAAAGACTGCACAGCTGATTGAAATGCTGCATGCCGACATGAGCGTCCCTTTTCCAGGTAGGTAGGCACTGGACTGGCCCTTGGGAAGGGAGGGACGCTGCTTTGGTGGGCTGTAGATGGGCGAGCCATTAGAAGGCTACCTGAGCCTCTGAAAGGAGAGCGGGGCAGCCTGCACGCTGCTGTCACTGGGCCCCTGACCAGCACACACAGGGCAGCACGGGGCCTTTAGTTAGTGGCGATTGTGTGGGTTTTCTCTAATAACAAATGGCCTTTACGAAGCCGTAGTAGATTCGGTTTCTGTGTGAATCTCCAGTGGTCATAGTCCACATTGTGGGGTTTTGAGGCAGTGGAGTGGAGTGGTTACGAGCTGAGGTTTGGACTCCTCAAGTTCACATCCCACCACCATGTACGAGGCGAGTTGGCAATGTTACTACACGTCACGTATAAAATGAGACCTCAGTCCTGAACTGGGGGATGTTATACAAGATTGCATAGTGCTCAGAGATTGGCGGTATCACTGATGCTTCTCTCTGGGGGTTATTTTAAAGAAGTAAAAAATACTGTTCATAGTGTTTATTAGCCTTTTAATAATGTCATCACCTTTAGCTCCTCTGGCTTCCTTCCGTGTAAGCCAGCTGCTCTAGTTCAGTTTTCATTGGCATGCTTGTTAGCCATGCTTATATACAGAAAAGTCCCCTTTTCTGTCATAAGTGTCTTTGCTAAAAAGGATTCTTATTTTCTCCAAATTGGTAGTAATGAGCTTCTTTTTATTAGCAATGTTTTGCGTTTCATATTGTTTTAAAAGAGAGCTACTGATCATAAGATGTTACTAGACATGTTTACCTTTTTGCTGGAGGTGAGAGAGGAACCAGGAGAAGAGGGTGGTACCCAGGGGCCGTTCCGGCAGCGCTCCTTAGGGGAGCAGGCGGCACCCAGGGGACGTTCCTCAGCTAGAGATGCAGCTCAGACCCTCCCAGCGACTCCTTGTTTTCTGTCACGCACGTCGTCCTGCCAAACCTTGCCCTCCAGATTCAGGTTGGGTGGACATCGCTCTCACCTGACAGCCTAGCGGTTATGTGTGTCAGGGAATTACCACACGTGCCGCATGTCCCCTGACACTACAACTTGATGTTCCCAGAGGGATTCGTCATCGCAAATGATGTGGACAACAAGCGCTGCTATCTGCTCGTGCATCAGGCCAAAAGGCTGAGCAGCCCCTGCATCATGGTGGTCAACCACGACGCGTCTAGCATCCCGAGGCTCAGGATGGACGTGAACGGGAAGAAGGAGGTCCTGTTCTACGATCGCATCCTGTGTGACGTCCCTTGCAGGTACCTGTATTCTCAAGTGGCCAGAAAACCCAAATTCCACCAAGGAAATAAGTCACCTACAGACCAATGAGCTGCACGCAAGCACGGTTACGTGTATGCGTCTCCCAGCCACTGGCATGAAGAGAGACATCAGGCCATGGTCCGAGGAGATACTCAGGGTTTCAGTGCCACATGGCACAGCAGAATGAGGGTGCAGAACAGACGCAGAGAGGTGCACCTGGGCAAATAGCCCGAAAGGAAGGTAAAAGGAATCGCCGGCGAGGAAAGAGCACCCTGAACTCCCCCTGGTGCAGCCAGGGTGCCGCTGCCTGGAGGGGTTTCCTCACCCAAGTGTGTGTTTGCACTCAGCGAGGGTGTCAAACACCCATCATAGTATAAGCCATAGTCATATTGGGTTTTTATGGCTAGTCGTATGTCATTAGCCAATGAAAATAGGACTGCCAACCTTGGAGAAATGCATTTTACCTGTATTTGATCACGTGACTGTTTTCAAACTTTACATGTACATTTTAGGTTTCTAAAGTTTACCTTTAAAAGAATTTCATGGCATAATCGAATAACGGAGTTTTTCCAAAAAGCAACCCATCAGATGAAAGACGGCTGTTAAGTTGCAACAGGCAGTGTCGTGGGCGATTTTCACAGGGCTGTAATGCCTTCTGACCTTGGGAGTTTGTGGAGGCTAGAGTGCAAAAACTGTCATGAAACTTCCTTAGCAGTAAATACAGTGTTTAATATACATCACTATTTGATTCATCTTGTTTAAACAAGTGGCGGGTTTCCTGCTGGTGGCGGAACTCAGTCTGAAAATTAGCTGGGAGCGCTGAATGTGGCCGAATCTTTAAGTACCTGGAAGAATTCCCCTTTAAAGTGAAATTTCAGATCGGTCCTGAATTACGTGTCTGTTCTGGTTTGCAGTTTTCTAGTTTTCCTTTGGATCGGCTGTTTCCTACCCCGTCTTCTTTTGATCAGCAGCGTAACACGCCTTGAACTGGGAAATGAGGGGACTTTAGGAGCAAGCACTAAGTGTGAGCTGAGGAAATACCTGGAATTAGGGTAGGGTTTCAAGCCGCCGTCATACAAGTGAGCAGCGACATCATTTGAAAATTATTATATCAGGACATTTCCATCCTGCACTTGTCACCTCAAGAACATGTATCTAGACCAGCAAGGAAAATTGAACTTGATAGAGAAAGCCAACAGACGCAGGAATTACCCAGAAAAACTGGGAGCTAAAATTAGACGTGGACACAAAGATGAGTGGAGCAAGTCTGTTCTAAAATTTACATGGAAAAAACATCCATTAAATAAAAGCAGAAAATAAGAATATTTAATACATGGGAAAATGTTGGTGAAGAAATTAAATTGGCTTAATTAAATTTGCTGTGGAAAGTCCTTTATAAGTTTGTCATTATTCACGTACGTGTAATTCTGATTAAAATGCCATTGTTGAATTAACCAGGTTTCTAAGTAGTGAGATGAAAACATTTTATACATGTTCGTTGTTGTGTTTCTGCTGGGTCTAAAATTTAGTTTTGCTGGTACTTGCCTCCAGTGGAAGCAAATTGCCGTCTCTAAGTGTTGAGTGAGGTTCCCTTTTCAAGTTGGCCTTTTCCTTACTGAATTGAAAATTGAAGTTTCATTCAAAAGTTGAATGTGTCCCCAGAACAGAAGTAGAAAGTTGATTGCAGTTAATGAGAATTTAGGTTGTTTTCTAATTGGTATTTATAATGATACCACCTGTTTTGTAACTTAGCTTTAATATGACATGTTTTTCAACAAACTGTCTACCTGTAGAGAGTTTTAAGTTTTTAAGTGTCTCCCTTGCAGTGGAGATGGCACCATGAGGAAGAACATTGATGTCTGGAGGAAGTGGAGCCCCTTACACGGCTTGCAGCTGCATGGGTGAGTGAGGTGCGGGGGGCCGTGCAGGCTGGGGCCCCTTACACGGCTCGCTGCTGCATGGGACGGGGATGGTGGGCAGGCTGGGGCCCAGAGGTTGGGGAAGCTTCCTGGGGCTGCCAGCCTCAGCTTCCCGGATGGACAGATGGACTCAGCGCCGGTGCTGAGGGCTGCCTTCACCGTCCGTGGGAGTTTGCATACATATCACAGGGAGTTCGTTTCAGAATCTTTAAGAGTAGCAAACTGAAGATTGTAATATTTCACGTATACATTTATCAAAAGTGCCTTTTATAAAAATTTCCTGTGACACTTCAAACATGTATTTTTCATGAAATGGTCATTTACCTTACTCCTTTACCAGTCTTTCCCCTGTTTTCTGTTGAATTATTTTGTTTTAACGTTTTGATCTCAAATATTTTTTGTCTTTGAAAGAAAATTTGGAAAATTCTTAAAAGGAAAAAAAACTCATAACTCAAAGGTAGCTTCTGTAATGTCTAGTGTATTGTGCTTATCGGTGCTTGAGGATCTTTAAATTACATGTTTTGAATAGTTTTGATTGTACAGCCTACAGAACTCCATATTGTTTTTCATTTAACGTTAAAATTATACATTTGTAAGCATAGAGCTATTGATCTAAGTGTATGAATGAATATTAACCACTGGTGACTCGAGCAAAAGCTTTGTGTTTCTTAAATACTTAACACTTTTGTGAAACAGGCATTAGGATTAGAATGTACTGAAGGATACAGATTGTTCAGAGAAAGAAATGTCAAATATTTGGCCAAGTATGGAGGCTTTTTAATAGTGAAATTTGCCAAATATGTTTATTGACATGGTGGGAAAGGTACACAGAACAGTCCAAGTAAATGCTTTTTTTTTTTCCCCATGAAACACCTTATATAAGTTTATTTTAACTTCACTTAAAAAATTAGGTTTTTGTTTTTTTATGGGAATGGTTCACGTTATCTGGAGTATTTTGTATCTTATTGTTAGTCCATCATAAAAACTTGTAACCAGTGTGATGTGATAGGTGCTGATAACAGAGGTGCTGTGTGTCTGTGACCCTTAGCTTACAGCTGCGGATTGCAACGCGGGGTGCAGAGCAGCTTGTGGAAGGCGGGCGGATGGTGTATTCTACGTGTTCCCTGAACCCCGTTGAAGATGAAGCGGTCATAGCCTCTTTACTGGAAAAGAGCGAGGGTAAGGCTGCTTCATGAGTCTCTTAGTAAAAGTACGCATTTGTCACAAGTGTTTTTTATCGCTATAATGTAGATTCCTGTGACCTTCTGGGCATTTGTTCATGTGATGAGCCTGTAAACCCTAAAATGAGCTATCCCTAATGAAAACACACCTGTATTATAGATTTGTTATATTGCATGAATTCTAAGGCTGCCCATTTTGTTTATCTAAGTGTGAAAGATTACGTCCAATCCTTATTACACTTGTAAAAAAAAAGTAATTGTGGTAAAACACATAACATGTACCATCTTAATTGTATTTAAATGTACACGTCAGTAGGGTTAAGTACATTCACATTGTTGTGTCGCCAATCTCCAGCGCTCTTCATCTTGCAGAACTGAAATCCTGAACCCGCTCAATTACTCCCAGTATCCCCTCCCCAGGGTTGTGTGACCCCTCTGGGTGTCTCATGTGAGTGCGTCTCAGTGTGTGTCGTTTTGTGCCTGGCTTCTTTCTCTGGGCTGATGTTCTCAGGGTTTATGCATGCTTAGCATGCGTCACTCTCCTTCCTTTTCAGGCTGAATAATATTCCATTGTGTGTGCGTCCCCTGTAGCCTGTATCCGGCTGTCGGCCATGGACACTTGCCTTGCTTCCTCCTTAGCTCCCGTGAGCAGCGCTGCCATGACCATGGCTGTACACGTGGCCCTTTGAGCCCGCGCTCAGTTCTTCTGGATGTGTGCCCAGAAGTGGGGTTGCTGGCCGACAGGACAGTCCTGTGCTCCGGGCCCCTGCACAGCTTCCCGCGTGGCTGCCCCAGGCGCCCAGCGGTCCACATCCTCGCCTGCACCTGTCCTTTTCCGTGTTTTTGATAGTGGCCCTCCTAGGGGCATGAGGTCATAGGGTGCTGCTTCGTACTGAGGGATGGCACTCGGAAGTGTCTGAAACAGCAACTTCCGTGATGTTTTGATATAAAATAGTCTCATGTTTTCACCAAAGTGATAACCGTTCCCATCATCTTCTCCTTAAAGTAAACAATGAGCAATTTCAAACTTCCAGAGGAGAGTGCTACCAAATTTACTACCCGTGTGTGCATGACATTAGTGGCAACATCAAGACTGACACGAGAGTGCATTTCCCGGGGCGGTGTCCACAGTCGGTTCCCAGTGGCTGCTCGGCCGGTGCTGGGCGCCAGGCCGCCCTGCCCCCCGACAGACCGGAAGAGAGGGTGTTGTGTTTATTTTGTTTTTGCGGCTTTTGTTTTTGTTGGTCTACGGGAAGATGTGGTTTCTGAGTGCTGTTCTTTGTGTGGTCCTAAGCTCCACCTTCTTGGTTCTTCATTTCAAAAAGCAGGTGAAGAAGACTGTGGGTGGTGAGACTTAATCATCAGTTAACCCGGGGTGTCCTGCCGGAACCTGCCTTCTTCCCGGGCAGGTGGACTGCGTGTAGGTTTTGCTCTGTCACCGCTGGCACGCCGCTGTTTCAGACCACTTTGTAGACGTGGCTCCATCGGGCAGTAGACCTTCCCAGGCTCTGTACCTGACAGCTGCTGGCAATTGTGGTCCCCACCCGACAGTGCCCGACACTGAGCCGGAGGACCGGCGGCTGATAAACACTCAGCCTCCACCTGCCGGGGCCGCCCTGGCAGCTGCTGGCAATTGTGGTCCCCACCCGACAGTGCCCGACACTGAGCCGGAGGACCGGCGGCTGATAAACACTCAGCCTCCACCTGCCGGGGCCGCCCTGGCTGCGTCTGACCCACGTGCTGGCGGGAAGGCGCTGTTGAGCGCTGGATGGTGTCTGAGAAGACCAGTTTCCATAAAGCTGCACTATTGTTGAGTCTCACTTCAAAAAGGAAGAATTTCAGTACACTAGACGAAGTCACAGGTGTCGCACCGCTTGATGCCCCTGGGGGGTTCTCTGGCCTAGCTTTTGTAATTGTCCGAGTTTTCCTGGCTTCCGAGGCTTTGCTGGCGGGTCCTTCTCTGAGGCTGTCAAATTTGTATCATGGTTCGTTCATGTGGAGGTTTCCCAGCCCCATCTCACTGCTTGGTTTTCAAACTGGACTGCTGCCCTGATGGGCAGTTTTAGAAAACTAACTTGGGCCTAAAACTGAATGTTTAAAATCGGCCACAGTTCACTTTAGATGTTGCTTTTCGGCTCTGGAATGTTTGTTAGACACGAAGTCATGATGACCCCGGTCATCTGACAGGTGTGTGTCTGGGAAACCAGGAGTGGACCACAGGCTGGGAGCCTCCAGAATGGCCTTGGCCGTGGAGTCAGTCTTGGGTGCATCTTGGGACTCGGCAGCTTCTTCCTATTTGAACAGCTTTAAGGAGCTCTTCTGATTTGCATACCGTAACATGCACTCATTCTAAGTGTACAATTCAATGATCGTCACTAAATTTACTGAATTGCTGCATAGCCCTCAGCTCCGCCCAATTTTGGACCATTCCCATCACCCCTGGCAGAGGCCTCCTGCCCGTGTGCAGTCACTGCCTGTTAGCACCCCACGCAGAAGTCATTAATGTGCTTTTTGTCTGTGGTTTTGCCCTCGCTGGACATTTCCTGTACCTAGAATCATGCAGTCGCTAATATGTGATCTTTTGCATCTGGATTCTTCAGCTGGGCATAATGTGAAAACAGTTTTTGTTGTTCATACATAGGTGCTTTGGAGCTGGCTGACGTGTCGTCTGAATTGCCAGGACTGAAATGGATGCCTGGACTCACACACTGGAAGGTAACCTTTGTGTGACGGTCTGGCTCCAAAGGGCAGGTCCCACGTAGGCAGCTTGTCATAGTCATGCAAGTTTTCAAACAGCCATGTTTGGGTAACTCGAATAATACTGTGTTTGGTTCTGCAGTTTGGAATCAGTTTCAAAATTATACCCCATAAATGTGTGATTATCTAAGTGTTTTTCTGGCACTGGGAACGTTTTCCTGCCTTGCGTCTCCAATTAGAAATTACTTTGTTTACTCTCATCCCCATAAGTACTTTTTTTAAAATTTTTTTTATTGTTATTGACTGGGACTCAAGTTTCATTTCCAGCATGAAACAATTCACTTTTCAGTTTTAAACCAGAAACAATCCAAGGCTCGTTTTTTATTTTTTATCCCACATGGAAAATGCTTTTTTGTAAAATGAATGCCCTGTTTTATGTAATAAAAGATCAGCTCATTTTTACCTGTGCAAATAGTCTTCCTAGCTTTGGAGGGAAATGGGAGTGGCCATATGTCAAGTTTGAGACTGTTGCCCATTGGCACCCTGCGGCTTTCTCATGAGTAGATAGAGTGGTGATTTGGGACGCCATCCTCGTTTTGCAGGTAATGACAAAAGACGGACATTGGTTTGCAGCGTGGGATGAGGTTCCCCACAGCAGACATACTCAGATTCGGCCGACCATGTTCCCACCCCAGGACCCGGAAAAGCTACAGGCCATGCACCTGGAGCGGTGGTGAGTTCGTGGGGCTCTCCGTCTTGGGGGGTGGGAGGCTGGGCGCGCCCGGGCCAAACTCAGGTATGGGAACTTGCCAACGCGTAGCAACGTCTCTGTACCTGTTAGTTGCTGGCTTCGAGCCTTTGTGAATAATGAACATGGTCAGAACCTGAATGGCAGTAATACACTGGGTACCGAATTAACTGTTTACACATTACACGTTGGCCATGTGAGTGAGGCTGTGGATATTTCCAACCAGACATGCATTTTCTGTCACGGGTCATCTTTATAGTATTTGTCGTAATATTTAATACTAAAAGAATGTATTTTGGATCAGTTAAAAAGTGAGAATTATGTTTTTTTTTAGTCTTAGAATATTACCACATCATCAAAATACCGGAGGGTTCTTTGTGGCAGTATTAGTGAAAAAGTCTTCAATGCCGTGGAATAAACGTCCCCCAAAGGTAAACGTCTTCCAGAATAACAGCGCATACCATATGTGATCTCTGTGCATTTAAGGCGGGCGCTGACGGAGGTCAGTGGAATGCTTTTGGGGGGCGGCGGGGGTGGAGGGTGGCCGAGCCTGAAGCTGAGGGGAGGGAGAGCCATTCAGGATTTGAATTTGCCAAACCGAAAGCAGTTTCTTACAAGGGGTAGATAGGTGGAGAAGGCAGACTTTGGGGAGTGCGTTTCCTCTGCGTCTCGAATCTGATCCGTTAATCAGCATAGAGGAGACTTCCAGAGCGTGCCGCCCCGTCCCTCAGCTGGCTCGAGCTCTCGCTCCCTGTGGCTGGGTTCCGTTCCGCCTCTTTCAGGTGGGACAGAACCTTGGCCGGGAGCAGTAATGGCAGACCTGGTCCAGGCCTGGCTGGGGGAACGCATAGGGCCCGAGCCGCTGGAAGCAGGGAGGCTGCCTCCTGGGTCCTTGGGTGAGAAAGGGCTGCCTTGGGAGCCCTGACCCGAGACCGCAGTTTAAGGTGCTGGTCTCTGCCTCAGCCTTCCGGAATCACAGTCCGTGGTCTGGACCTCAGTCTGAAGGTATTTCTTTCAGATCCAAGCTTAAAAGTGAGCACAAATGGGGCTTGGACTTGGAGAAGCTGCAGGAAGGAAACAGTTTTCTGGGATCTGGCCAGTCCAGACGGACGTGGAGTGAGCCTCAGCTGTACACGCTGGGCAGGCACCACGGCAGGGGTGAGGCTGGGTGAGGCGCCAGGGCGTTTCCCTGGCGGGGCCCGTCCCTGGGTTTCTGGGCGCTGCCCGGTCCCCAAGTCCCTGGCAGGAGCAGGAGTGCCAGAGTCACCACCTGTGACCAGTTTCCTTGAGCCGTGTTTAAAAAGTGAACGTGAAAAAAGGGAAATGAATTTTAATAATGTTTCATTTATCCCAGTATATGTAAGATGTCATTTCCATATAATGAAAATAAGAGGTTATTAATAAGGCATTTTATATGTTGTCATAGCAAGTGTTGTGAAATAGTGTGCTCTTTACACTCTAAGACGCACCTCATGTGTAAGTGACACCGGCCACGTTTGCAGTGGTCGTAAAGCACATGTGGCCGGTGGCCCCTGTGCCATGCACACAGGTCTAGAGCCTGTTACACACACCTGCAGGGTAGATTTACTTGCATCGGGCTACGTGGACATTTCATCAGGTAGCTGGTTACATAGGTGCTTAACCTACGTCCGTGGGTTTTGCACTTTTCCTTCAGCCTGTCTCCTCTGACGTGGTGTCATCTCAGTATTATTACTTCTTCCCTTTTCTTACTCTATCGGTTCCCATTCATTTCGTTAAGGACGCATGTCTCGGTCGCCTGTGCAGTGCCCAGCTTGGCTCCACCGGGGCCACGCCGATAACTCGGGTCCTTCATCTTGGGGACCCCGGCACACAGTTGAAATGAAGGCGTTCGACGCTGATCTCGAGTTGGGGTTAGCGAGAGCCCCTGCCACGGGGCTGCTGGTGTTTGGAGGGAGGCCCCAGTAGGTCACTGAGATGGAACCGAAAGGCTTCGCGGAGAAGGGGGCATTGGAGATGGACTCTGAAAAGAAGCAGCGTTTCCAGAAGCGCAGGAGGCTGGGCGCAGGCCCCAGGCTCGCCAGGAGGCTGCTTTCGTGTCTGCTTTTTTCTTACCTTGAAACAAACTGTTCTCTGGGAGGCGGTGTTGCGTAGCGTTGGCAGCCCCAGTCTCGCACCTTACGGCTTTGTGAACTCGGGGTTCACTTGCTGCGCTCGCGTGTCCCCCCGGGGACAGGCAGTTAGCACTTTGACCAAGCTTGTGACTTGTTAGGACACGTGCTTTTAAATAACTTGTATAAAACACACATCATCATTTTAATATATAAGTAAAACATTTTACTCATTCTCAAGACCAAGTTTATGCCACCACTGCAGTTCCGAAGCTTGGGACGCAGCAGGCATTTCCTTGGTCCCTGGAGGTGGACTCCTCCTCTTTCCACAGCAGTTTCACCAGATGCCCTGGTTCCACTGCCCATTCTTATGTTGCAGTTAGTCGTTGGCTTGTCTTAATAGTTTAGGGATGGCGTTGACTCAGTTGTGTGCCTCACGCAGAGCAGGTGCGAGCTGTGTTTTAAATGAAGATGAGCTGGCGTTGTCAGCTCTAGGGAACAGCTGCCTGTGCTCTCTATGGGGTTAACGTGGAGTTGATTTTCACCTCCAAGAAGTCGGGTTTGTGAATTGTTTATGATAGCAACTAGATTTAAAGTATTTGATTTAAAAAATCCTGCTTTTTATCCAGAAAGCGCTGGAGAACAGCTCAGATTGGTCTTGTGAGCTCAGCGTTTAGTTATTGGTAGCAGTGCAGAGCAGGCTGGGCTTTGACTTGTCTCCTGTGACAGCTGCAGGGGGACACTGCGGAGCCCAGGGAGCCTGTGCGTCCCAGCCCTGATGGTCCCTCCGAGCTGGACAGGAAGCCAGGCACTGGAATGGACAACGCAGAAATAGCTGAAAGAACCGAGGATGTAGAGAAGAATGGAAATAAGAAAGATGGCGTGTGCGGGTAAGAAACCGGGTTCTGCCTTGAGCCCCACATGCTAGTTTTCCCAGCGCACAGGCTGCCTGGGTCCCGGAGCCTTCCTCCCACGGAGCTGCGGCTCGTGCCGCTGAGCTGGCTGCGCGGATGGCCGCCTGCAGCGCTGCCCGTGCGAAAGCCGGCGCTGCACACCGGGGGCGGGGCGGCGTGTGCTGTTGGTAGGCAGCACTGTTACCCGGTTCCACACCGACTGACCACAGCCCATCCCCTTCTTAGTCCTCCTCCATCGAAGAAGATGAAGTTATTCGGATTTAAAGAAGACCCATTTGTGTTTATTCCCGAAGATGACCCATTATTTCCACCTATCCAGTAAGGATTAAATCATTCTTTTAATTCTTCATTTAAGACACTTACTGGGGTTATAGATGCGTAACCAGTCACACTGAACCGTAGTTTTTATTTAGCTATGTATAGCATTATTTGCCCGTTTTAATTGCATGTTAGAGCTGGGTGAAACTTTAGAGGCTGTTTACTGAGTGCTTCAAAGCGAGCCGTTGTCAGAGAAGGTGCGCTGCCCACAGGTAAAGACGATGGAGAGGTGGAACTTTGGACAGTGATCCCGAAAGTAAATTAGTCAGTGAGTTACGACCTCAGTGGGCAAGGCGGCCTCGCTGTGTGCCGAGGCAGGAAATGAGGCGTAGCCGGTCTGGGTGGGAGGCGGGGGCCCAGTTGGGCATTTCCAGGCTGAACAGAGAGGAAGGGTGCTGAGGATCACATGTCGGTCCCTCCTGAGTCAGAACGTTTATGGATATATTTACCAACATGGTCACTCGCTCACGTGGTTTGGGGGCAGCTGGTCCTTCGCACGCATTAGTGAGACGTCTCCAAGGCCGTGTGGTAACTGGGTCCTCGTCAGTGGAGTTCAGTTCAGGGAGCACAGCTGTCCGTGTCCACGTGGGGCCGTGGGAGGCGCCAGCTGCGGCGGGTCACGGTCAGAAGCGAGTCCACGCGGGGCTCGCCGGTCCTCGCGCCACCAGCTCTGCGGGGGCGGAGGACGTTTAGGACCGACAGTCTGAAATTCGGGACTCTGCTCTCGTAACCATCCCTGCCTTGCTTACAGGAAGTTCTATGCTTTGGACCCTGCGTTCCCGAGGATGAACTTGCTGACGCGAACCACGGAAGGGAAGAAAAGGCAGCTGTACATGGTCTCCAAGGAGCTGAGGAACGTGCTGCTGAACAACAGCGAGAGGATGAAGGTGCGGCGCCTTCGGGAGGGCTGCCCCGGCCGCCGGCTCCGCCGTCCGTGAGGGGCCGAGGGGCCGAGCTGGCGTGTGCTGTCACGGCCTGCGTCCCTTCTGTTCCGCACCGTGTGTCCCGGGAGGAAGGGTCTGACTGGCTCCTGTGCCTTTGGTGTTACTTGTTTCCATGCGCCATAGCGTTCGCCTGCGTGAGGCCCGTTTTCACTTGCTTGACTGCCTTCCCAGCTCAGGTTGCCCTTTGCCTGTGCATTGCATCCCCAAGTGTGGGCTGCAGGTCCCAGGGTCAGCGTGTCCTCAGAAGAGGCTCAGGACATTTGCTGCCTTTCTTCACTCTCCAGCCCTACATGTCCCCTGGGCTGTCCATGGTGACAGCATCCTTGCTCTGATTTCCCACGAATGTGTCACATCTTGTGTTTTCAGGGTGTCTTGATTGCAGTGTCTCTTGTGGGTGTTGGTCAGGATAAGCCACATAACCCAGAGCCATTGGAGAGGGTCAGTTGGGCCATGAGAACGCCTGTGAAACCCGTTGTGGTCAGATGGCTTCAGAGCTTTCCCATTGCTCTTCCTCCTCTGCAGCAGCTACCAGAAGCTCTGCCTCCTTTGGGGGAGGGGTTATTGCAATCGATTACCCTGACGTTACTGTGTGTGTTTCATCCTGATTTTCCTTTCCAGGTTATTAACACCGGGATAAAAGTCTGGTGCCGGAATAACAGCGGGGAAGAGTTTGATTGTGCTTTCCGGTTAGCACAGGAGGTGACTTGGGGAGTAGACATGGGTGGCACAGGCCACGAGCAAGTGGGTCGCAGTGGAGTGCAAGTGGGTATTTCTGAGCCAGCCCGATGGGTCGGGGTGACTCAGCTGTGCTGGCGCTTAATACCCTTGGACTAGCTGAGCTCCTGGAGGGCGGGTTTCCTGCCCTGGGGGCCTGTTTGCTTACGTATTCCACATTTGTACAGATTTGGCGGGGAGGGTTTGCACTGCGCCTGCCCGGGGGCTGTGGTGAGGGGAGGGCCGCTCGCTTTACACTGGAAAGGGGTTGGTCATTTCCAT
Organism: Aselliscus stoliczkanus; assembly: GCA_033961575.1. NCBI lineage: Eukaryota > Metazoa > Chordata > Mammalia > Chiroptera > Hipposideridae > Aselliscus > Aselliscus stoliczkanus. The sequence goes on from CM066728.1 coordinate 109,442,198, forward strand.
TCATAATGGTGACCTCTTTGTTCCCACAGGGAATATATACGTTGTATCCATTCATCAATTCAAGAATTATTACTGTACCATTGGAAGACGTTAAAATTCTATTAACCCAGGAAAATCCATTTTTTAGGAAACTTAGCAGTGAGACGTACAGCCAAGCCAAGGACATGGGTGAGCAGTTTGACTCGCTGAGAGCTTAGCTGTCCTTGGAAAGACGGTACAGAGGCTGCCTTCTGTCGGGTCTCTCTCTATCTCATGCTCGGTACCCGTGGCTTTCTGTTACTGTCAGTTTCCAGAGGGCTTTGTGGAAACATTGACGTCTTAGTGTACTGAGGGTCAGGGGCACCCCTGGGGCTGCCCGGCTTCCCCAGGCCCTGCTGGGGGTCCCATGCTGCCCAGCCACCCGCGTGGTCTGCAGGGATTAGGGCCTGGCCAGCTCACCAGCCAGAGCCCCAAACTCAGGCAGCGAGGGAAGGGCCCCACGTGGCAGCAGAAGAGAGCGTGGGGCTCGGGTTTGCCCTCACGAGGCTGAGGACCCCAGCCCACCTGCAGAGGTGATCGGGCTGGTCTGGTGTACTCAGCCCCGTTCAAGCAGACGGTGCGGTCTTGGCAGCAGCGGCCGCGCTCTAGGCAGCCCAGCTGGGCCCTTGGGCACATCGGCGCTCTTCTGTGTCAGAAACCACTTCACATCGCTCAGTGCTCTTCCACCCAAGAGCGCAAGAGGCCACTGAGGACTCTGATTTTGTTTTTCTCTTCACTCTTGTTTATTTTTTTGTTGTTCAATATTTCTGGCTCATTTTGATGGAAACTGAACAAATCAGTTATTGCGGTTTTATAATCGTGTCTTATGCAGAAACCTAGGGGCCTCAGGAACCTAAAACATGCTGTGTTGAGTCCGTCTCCTCTTGTCTCTTTAGGTGTAACCGCAATGTAAAGTAGATTATTTTAAAGGATAAAGGAACTGTTTGTACTCGTTTTTTTTTTCTTACAATCCTACATTTAGATGATTGCAGTGTAAATTTTGACATTTGTAATGTGTTGTTTCATGTGGTTTCTGGGAGTTGGAGCAGTTATTTACCCTTGACTTTTGAGAATTAACCAGTAGTTTGTCCCCACCTCCCTGCGTCTAAGAGACTTGCCGAGTAGCTTCTCCTCAGTCCCTGGCGGTCCAACTGGTCCTCTTCCACGTTGTCCCCAACCAACTGTCCTGACCGCCACTTGGGCCTTATGTTTAGAAAGCCCTTTCTCCATGAGATTCTGCAGATCCAAAGTGTAGATTGTTTGTTGTCCTCTCCCCACGATTCTGGGCACATTGACTAGCCATCAGAGGTGCCCGCTGCCCGGAGAGCCTGGCCAATGCTTGTCTGTTTCTGTTCCAGCCAAGGGGAGCATCGTCCTGAAGTACGAGCCGGACCCCACGTAAGTGCCGAGAGCAGCGTGTGCTCGCGCGCGTGGCGGGAGGCGGGCGGGGCGGGGTGGGGCAGCGCCGCGTGCTGTGTAGGGGAGTAGACGGGCCGTGGGCCGTAAGGGCCGGGAGCGCTCAGTGATGGCTCTGGGTGTCCGCATCGAGCACTCGTCCCCTGAAACACGAGGGAAGAGCAGATGAGTGTGAGATGCTGGAATAGTCATCAGCTCGTTCTGGGGAGGCGGCTGGGTAGAAAGGAGTTTGGGGCCTGAGGGGAAGGAAGTTCAGGTACAGGCGTTGGGATTCCCGAGCGGAGCGCCTGTGTAAACCCACGGGGCTGATGTGATAGCTGAGAAAGGCGATGTAGGTGGGAAAGAGAAAGGTCCGCGGGGTCTTGCCCTTCCGAGAAGTCAGTAAAAATGGGAGCAGCAGGGGAGACGGGAGATCAGGCAGGAGAGAAGACTGCAGAGCCGAGGGGAAAAGGGCTCCGGAGCCCCGCTGGGAGATGTGCCCCGGGGAGGAGCCGAGGCAGGCAGCGGCATTGGCCGGGTGCTGGGGCGCAGTGCGGCCCTGGTCAGACGACACTTCCGAGACGTTGGCGGTGACACAGTGTGTGGGGCTTTCTAGGGTGAGCGGTGGGCAGCAGAGGGGCTGAGGTGGGTGGCGCCGCTGTGCTGCCGGGAAACCAGGGCCTCGAGGAAGGCCGCGGGGTCCCGCAGGCAGTGGGACGCACCCGGAGTGGGTTTTTAGATAACAGTACTGTGTGATTTCCGTGGGAAACGCGAGTATATTGTAAAACGTGGATTTGCTTTTCCCCATACAGAGTTTCTAGTAGTAAAAGCACACTGGTGAAAAGACAACCTCAGGAATTATTACATTGCAAAAAAAGGAAGAGGGAGAGTTTGGGGATTTCTTGTGTTTTTCCCTCGGTTTTTTTTTTTTTTTTTAATTAAATTATTGTCCATGTTTTATACTAGGGAAAATGGAAAGATATTGCCGTGTTTCCCTCCTTATTTGGTGGTGTATTTCCCTTGATTCAGTCCCTTCTCTTTTCCTGTTCGTTTCTTAAAAACAGAATTAAACCCTCTGTGTGCATTCCTTCCGTAGCCTCTGTCCCTGAGGCCTCGCATCGTGTAGATTTGGGACATATGTTTAGTTAAGCAGGGCCTGCAGGAGCCTCAAAACTAGACCAGTCACATCTGAAAGAAATTAAACAGCGCTCCGCATAGTACTTGACAAGGGGCACCGAGTAATGCAGACAGTAACTACCGTCGTCACTGAGGAAGGGGAGTTGAGGCCACCTGCTCGCAGGTGGGCACCTCTGTAAGGTGGGGCCGAGCAGACGCGGGAGGCCGGGAGGCCTTGATCCAGGGGAGAGTGTCCTGGAAACGGGGGCTCGCATGGTACGTGGGTGGGAACCAAGAAGAGTTAGGGCCACCGAGTCAGCAGGATGGACAGCCCGGGTCCCAGTCCTGGCATCCCGGCCTGCCGAGACGGTCGCTGGCCTCCAGGGGCCTCAGTCTGTTCATCTGCAAAAGCCTGCAGCGGGCTGGGAGGGGGCGTTGAGGCCACGGGGCGGCGCTGTCTGGGTCACTGGGAGGAGGCGCCAGAGACAGGCCTTCACGGTGAGAGGAGGAAGTGCAGACGCTCCACCGCGGAGAGGGTTGTGAAGTCGAGGGGCGTCCCACCGAGAGCTCTTAGAAGGACAAACAGCCAGGGCGTTGACAGTGTTCTGGACTTGAAGAAGGAAGCTGGCCGGCCTTGGAGAACCCCCAGGACCACAGACTAGCGTGCCTTCCGGTGGTTTCGTGGCAGACCTTTCAGAGACTGCATAGCGTTCTCTCCTTAGATGCAGTTGTGAGGACTTGGGGTACTTACGCAACGCCGTTTTATTGCAGGAAACCAGATAGCCTGCAGTGTCCCATCGTGTTATGTGGATGGCGGGGAAAGGCCTCAATTCGAACTTTTGTGCCCAAGAATGAACGGTTTCATTATCTCAGGATGATGGGGCTGGAGGTGTTGGCAGAGAAGAAGAAAGAAGGGACTGTTTTGACCAATGAGAGTGCAGCCAGCTCTGAGCCCCCGGAGGACGAGGGGGTTGCCGAGCAGGCTGCCAGCCCAGACGCCAGTGCGGGCAGCGACCTCGGCAACCCACTGGGACCACGCCACCCCGGTGAGGACACCCAGGGCGGTGGCACCCCGGAGGCTCCCTGTGGTGTCTGCACCCACGGCCAGAATGCCTGACCTGTGAGCACGGACTTTTAAAGACGGGAGACTGACAGAATGGGGAAGCATCTGGCATGAGCTTGGGACTGCTTTCATGTGGAGCTTCAGAAAAGTATTTTTCTAGCTTGCTAGAGGTTGCTCATTTTACTTCGTTCTTTGGCAAAGCCGGGTCCGGTGTGCCTGGTACAGGCAGTGGACTTTCCCAGTTAGTCTTCCATCAAGCAATACAGCTGCCCTTGGAGAAAGTTTCAGGTCCCTTTCGTTATGCCTCTGTCTGTCTTAAAGCCCAGTTTTTCTTTATTATTTATAGAAAGACTCTGCATCTCCTTATGAGTCGTTGGGAAACTCTACTGTCAGCTTAATAATCTTATAATGTTAAGTTGCACGCTAGCAGTGCAACATTAATATGCAGTGGGGTTAACATCTGAGGTCTCAGATGGCTTCGTGCCTTTGTAATAAAGGGTAAAAGAAACTTTGTCAGAGTAAGACAAAACTGCATTGTGAATCATGGACTCATGCGGGTTTCATGTGCTTTTATTGAATGGAGTGCTTTGCATTTTTAATTTTTAAAATAGGGTTTGGGATCCTTGGAACGCTTAAGTAAAGAGTTATTAATGGTATGTCTGTGTGTATGACTTGTTTTATTCTTCGTGAGGCAGCAGGAACAGACTTATTTTTGAGTGAACGAAACTGTTAGAAGGGAAGCATTCATAGCTAGTGCAAGGAATATCCATGTGGAGCCTGCCCATGAGTAAAGGGAGTAGTTTGCTGTGAAAGCACCTAAGGCCTTCCCTGTGGGCTCACCTGTTATCCTCCGGAGGGCGGTGTTGGGCTGCAGCTGCAGAGACGGGGGCCGGTACAGTGAGCAGTGTGGGCAGGTTTCCTGTACGAACGGGCGCCCTCGGGCGCTGGTGATAGAGAGCCCGTGGGTGATACTGACCTAGCAGGAGCTCTGTGACCATTTCAGCTCATCGCCTGCTAAGCTCTGCCTGTGCCAGGCAGGGTCTGAGGCGGGGGGCACAGCTCGACAAGAAGACGATTTCAGACTTCCCAAAAAAAAAAAAAAAAAAGTATGGTGGGCCCTCTAGTCCCTGTCACCTAGCTTTCAGTTACTGACACACTCTTATTAATACCTCTCCTTATTTCCGCACCCCACCTGTTTGTACTATTTTGAAATAAATGACATCTGATAACATTTCAAAAAATGAGGACCCTTTAAAAAAATAGCATCAATAACTTCACACCAAAAACTAACAGTTCCTAAATCGCTTACATGAAATGTGTAGACACTGGCAGCTGTAAGACATGGATACAATATATTGAAGACACGTAAATGGAAAGGTGTTCCATGCTCGTAGGTTGGAAGAATTAATATTGTGAAACTGTCCATGCTACCCAATGTGATCTACAGATTCAGTCCCTATCAAAATTCCAATGACATTTTTCACAGAAAAAGAAGAAACAATCCTAAAATTGGTATGAAACCACAAAGACCCCCATAGCCAAAGTAATCTTGAAAACATGAGTAACGCTGGAGGCATCGTATGTCCTGATTTCAAACTGTATTTTCTTAGAAAGCTGTAGTAATCAAAACAGTATGCTGCTGGCATAAAAAGACACCTAGATCAATAGTACAGAACGGAGAGCCCAGGAATAAAGCCAGGCCGTATGGTCAGTTTTCGACAAAGGAGCCAAGAATCCACAGTGGGGACAGCACCGCCTCCTGGGCGGTGCTGGGCAGGCTGCAGCCACAGCCGTGCAGAAGGGGCCACGGCACCTGCCGTCCACCACACACAGCCGCTCGGAGCGGATAAGGGCTGCACTGTAAGACCGATGGCAAAGCTACGAGCAACGGCGGGTGAGCTTGACGTGGGTCTTGGCAATAATTTTTTTTGGATTTGACACCAAACGAGCAAAAAGAAGCAAGTAGGACTACATCGGACTCAAAAGTTACTTAACAAAGGAAACCAACAAAATGAAAAGGCAGCCCATGGGGTGGAAGTGTGTGCGAACCACGTGTCTGATAGGGATTAATAGCAAAAATACCCAGGGGACTCACAACTGAATAGCAGAAAAATTAAAACATGGACAAGGGACCCGAATAGACATTTTCCCAAAGAGGACATAGAGATGGCCAGACATGCAGACGGCCAACAGACATGAAAAGGTGTCCAAGTCCACTAATCTCGGGAATGGACGCCAACCGCAGTGAGATGGCCTCACACCTGTCAGAATAGCTGTTCAAAGAAATGCTATCCAGGCTGTGGAGAGGAGTCCCGGGCGCTGCTGGTGGGAACGTAAATTGGCGCAGCCACTGGAAAACTATGGAGGTTCCTCAAAAGTTTAGAAACGGCAATATTCCACTTGTGGATAGCCAAAGGGAACGAAACAGCATCTTGACTAGGTGTCTTCACCCCCATGTTCATAGCAGCAGCATTGACCGTAGCCAAGGCGTGGTAACCTAGGTGCCTGTCTGTGGCTGGGTGGGTAGAGAAGGGGTGTACACACAATGGGATATGACTTGGCTGTGGAAAAGGCGGCCGTCTTGCCCTGTGTGACGACGTGGATGGACCTTGAGGGTGTCGTGCTCAGTGAGGGGGGTCAGCGAGACAAGCACTGCCGGGGGTCACTTACATGGGGCATCAACAAAGGGCAGACGCACAAGTCCTTGGTTCTCGCTTCCTTCCAGGGTGCCTTTAAGTGGGGTCTCGGGCCCACGTGGAGATTCTGTTTCGGATAGACGGTGGTTCTGATGTGTTGTGGGTCCAGCTGGGAGACCGGTTTAAACAACGTTAGCTCTTCTATAGCGACGTTCTAACCCTGGGTGTTCTCTCTGCAGTAGGCCGGCTGATGTTTCTCCAGTTGAGGTGCTTCACAAGCATTATTGGGGTAGTTGCAGTAACCTGGAGGCAGGGGTAGATTGTCAAGACCAGACACTGCGTGGCGGAGCCAAGGTTGAAATCCAGGTCCCTCCACACTGCATCCTAACTACCATCGGCTCAGATGGACAACGAGACACCCTGTTTTGCACAGATCTCTTCCCAATCTGACGTGTAAGCAAGGCCTAGGTGCCTAGGTAATGACAGACACCTAACAGGACTGCCTGACCAGGGAAATTTAATAGAAGTACAACCCAGAGGGTTGGGTAGTAAGGGATTAGCTAGTAAAAAGTAGAGAATGCTGCAGAATTTAGGAGTGATGGCAAAACAGCTGTGGCCCAGGGCTGAGACAGCACCTCATGAGGGGCTCCCCACCCCCCGATTTGCTGGGAAGGGTGTGATCACAGCTCACTGCACGGCAGAGGACTGGCTGCGGGGGCTGACTTGCTGGGCATCCACCTCTGGGGCGCCGGCCACTCTGCAGCGAGAGCATCCAGGGGACACCAAGGAGACGGTGGCTGCCGTGCGCCATAGGCCACCGTGCCCTGCAGGGGCTTGGCACCGGGACCACGGCAGTGGAGCGGCCTGGGCACCCGGGGCAACAGAACCAACTGTAAAACCCTGTCTTCCTGCAACGCCTCTCTGGTGCCCCTACTGATAACGTAGCATGGTCCCCACTGGCAAAGCTGTTTCAGGGCCCAGATCTAGTTGGGCAGAGTGGGTAACGGTGGACGAATGTGGACCATGGGACACTAAGTTGGTAACTGGCATGGGACTCGTTTCATCCCACAACCTATGGAGTGGGGTCGGGGTTACCCCTGCTTACGAGAGACGTGAAGCAAACGAAGCAGACATCACAGAATAAGGGACAAAGCCAGGATTCCAACTTAACAATGTCCTGACCAACGGGAGCCGAGCCTGGACTTCAGTGGTAAGTGGGGGTCTCTGTCCCTCGACACCTCCCAGCGGACAGTTGTATCGCAACAGCCACTTTTTAGTCATTCCATTTTATGACTTGAGCAGCTTTTCAAAATTGCCGGAAATGAGCAACCTCCCGAGGGGCAAATGTGATATTTGAGTGTGTGTTTTCTTTTCAAATTGAGGCTATTGAAAGCCTCTGCGCTTTTTTTGTCAAATGTAAATGTAGGAACTTTTCTCAGAGTAGAGGATAATTAGGAGGGTCTGTCTGGGCTGAGATGGATTGAATCCATGCATCTCATTTCACTGCCTCCTCCCACGCCCCAGTAAAACAAATAGAAATGACATTTTAACAAATGAAACACAGGGGAGGGGAGTACAGAAGCAACATGATTTTGGAAGCTGGAAGGCCAATGGACAGGTGGTAATAATAGAACCAAGAGAGGGAAACCCTAGACCAGTGTCAAACAGCCGAGAAGCCGTCCACCGGGCTCCACAGAATTCCTGACAGGCTCCGGCCTGGCTGACCAGGGTTGGCTGCGGTGGTTTCAGAAGCTGCTGAGCCCAGCTCTGCCTCATCGGTGCCGCCGGGCGGGCTCGGCACGGAGGGCCTGGATGCCACACGGGGCTTGACTCCAACGGGTAGGACTGCACACGCGTGGCCCTGCCCTCGGCCCCCAGAATGGGGCAGCCAGACCTCAGTCTCCATAGGAGCTTATTTTGGAAGACACTCCTGGGGAGCCCGTCCAGCTCCAGAGCAAAGATCTAAAGATAGTGGGTGGCCTCGGGCTCCCAAGAAATTACCGACTCACGTGCCCCTCAGAGATGACGAGTCACCCTGGCAGGGCTGCCAACACTCCTTGTAGCCCCTCCTCGCTTCATCAGAGTAGAAAGGCCAGGCCTGCCAGACATCTGAAAGCAGCCTTGTCATTGAATACAGGGATCAAAGCGAACAGGAGAAAGCAGCTAGAAAGCACAGACTACACAGGGAGAAGGAAACTTCTTAAAAGTCCCTTTTATTACACATAAGCTAGACAATGACGGTACAGAGCTAAGCCTGATGAGGCAGTTTAAAAAAAAATCAAAAAGATGTTCTGAATATGAACAGTTACACTCAGTTTTTTCCTCCAATTTTAACATTTTGGCAAGGAGCTTGTCTCCAAAATGTGGGCATCCCGGAAGAAAAGACAGCTTTGGCCGAAGAAGGGCTTCTCGCTCCTAATGGCGTCTCTGAAGGAGACCCACCCATCGGGAAATGAGGGTTGCCTCATTACAGGTGGGCGATAAGGGAGACAAATTTGTCACGAACCCACTGTTCCCTATGAACTTGGCGATACCTATTGAGAAGACAAATAAAATAGCTGAAAAAAGCATGGCAAACATCCATCACTTTGATGCAGCAAGCCCACTTCCCAGACTTGGCAGGTGTGCAAATGCAACAGTTTATTACAGCAGAAAACTGGGAAGATCCTCAATGCCCAGGCTTGGGGCACTGGGGAAATAAATGAGGCACAGCCACATGGTGGACAGTGCCACCCTCAGAAGGCCTGGAGCTCTCCGTAGGCTAGAATCCAGTGATGGCCAAGAATGGAGTAAGAAAGGCAAGATGCAGACAAGTGTGTTTACTCCACTATTTGTGTAAACAGGAAGAAACAGAGAGACATACACGTGTGCTTTTGAATTTGCACACGATAACTGGAAGGATGCAGATGAAGTCACCAGTGTTGGTTGCCTTGGGGGAGAGGATCTAGGTGGGCAGAGACCCAGGTCATGATAGAGTTTGGATATTACCATGGCTGCGCTGGACCCAATAAATGAATAAATGACGAGGAAAGGTTTCGTGCATATGTGAGTCCACAGGGCGGAACTTTTAATGGGTGCCCGTGACCTATGGATCAGGCCTGCCTCACGTGAGCGAGCACAGACCCAGCCTCGGAGCGCTTCTCAGGGAATGGCTGTCTGGGCTGCCCTCTGCCCCTGCTCACGGACAGCTTGGTGTGGAGCGTGGGTGTCTGGCCTCTGGGGGCAACTTCCCATTGAATCCTGGATCTGCGCCCTCCAAAATGACCCCCAGTGACCCCCTGCACTGGTATCCAGGCCCCTGGGTAGTGTGTGTGTGTGTGAACTGGACCTAGTGACTCGCTTCCAACGCACAGAAGGCACATGTTCTAGAAGGTTCTAGTAGGTTAAGGTTACAGAAGACGGCGACTTCTGCCTTGCTGGTGCTCTGCCTGGACCAGGCGGCCCCGACCATCCCTAGGTTTGATGGTTCGCTAGCGGGACTCAGATTATAATTGGACTCTCACAGTCTGAGTCGTTACAGTGAAAGGCTCACAGGCTCACAGGGAAAGGTGCCTGGGTGACACCCAGAGGAAACAGACCCGACCTTCCAAGAGTCCTCTCCCAGGGGCTCTCATGGCATTCACTTGATTCATCCAGCGAGTTGTGACACCTGTGAAACGTCCACCAGGGAAGTTCCTTAGACTTGGCGCCCAGGGCATTTCTGGGGGGCTGGCCACATAGGCACCCTCTGTAATTCCAGAGTTCCATGAGGAAAGCGGGTTCCCAGTATGTTTGCCTAAACAGTTTAGCACAAGGAACCTTCCTTATCGGTTAAGGTCGGAAGAACATTCTCGAAAACCCAGTTCACAGATGCCAGCCACCGGCCAACCTTGCACTCAGGCCTGCTACGCTAACTCTTTCCTGCACCCCTGTGTGCCCTGCAGAGTGACTGATGCAGTGAGAGCCATGCTAGAGAAGCCAGGGGCTGTGCCCCTCTGTGATTCAGGCAGTGCTCCTGAAGTGTGCGTCTACCTGGCCAGTGATCCCCTATGGGTCCCCATCGTCTCCTTACCACCGTCTGCTGAGCGCCTGCTGACACAGGCTGCACGGGGGGCGTCATTCCACCCAGCTCACCCCCACCTTAGAGGAGGAGGGTCGCCCAGGGATTTGCCCCCGGGCAGCGCTGGGCGTTTCCCCTCCTCCAGGGACAGCACTAGAGAGGGGACAGCCGCTCCCCATGCATTCCTGGGGGGATGTTCTTGAAGCATGCTTACTTATCCAGCACGATGAATACGGATCTTATATTTGGAAGGTGGCACTAAAATGGTAAAGAAAACATTAACTGCAGAAAATGATGGTCAGCATCTTCCTGGCAGGTGGAGTTACGTAGAAGGCGCCCTCCCTGGCCTGGGGCACCCCACTCCCACCCAGGCGGGGAGTGTACCAACACCTCTAGGAGGGTGAGTGTCAGGGAGACAGGCTAGGAATCACGGAAAAGGTTTTGGAACAGCTGGAGCTGTGGGCCGAGAAAGCCGGCTGGGGGTTTGCGAGCACAGGGAGGTCTCAGGCCTCCTCTCTTGCTTTGTCACCTGGAAGGGGCCGAGTGGGACGCGAGTGCCCAGGACAAACGCCCCCAAGTGTCTGCGAAATGGGGCTCTGGGCATGCGGCTGGGGGTTACCACCCATAACTGGCCTCCAAAGCCGCTGCCCAGCCTCTGCAGTCGGCACGCATGTGCAGTTGTAACCGTGCAGCTTTGAAACGGGTCTCTGGGGACAAACCCCGGGAGCCCCGGAAAGGGGGTAACCGCGCAGGTGAAGGTGCGGGCGGACCCCTGCCTCCCGCCGCGGCCCCACGTTCGGGAGCCCGCACTGTCCCCCCGGGGCCCGCCACTGCGCATCTGGCCTCCCCGGGCTGGTGGCCCTCAGGCACTCAGCGGATGGGACAGCAGGGGGCAGCTCCGAGCTGCGGCCGAGCGGGCTGGGGAGGGAGGGAGGCCCAGGGGAGCCGGGGCGGGCTCCCTAAGCAGGGGAGCGGGGAGGGTGCGCCCCGGCGCCTGGGAAGGTGGGGTCCGCAGGGGTGGTGGGGACCACAAACCCCGTCGTGTAGGAGACCACACAGGTAAGTGGACTTCCCACGTTCCCCCACGGAGCTAACTCCTGCAGGGTAGGGCCCTGTCGCAGGCCACCGGGCGCCCCTGGTGCACCTGGAATAGCAGAAAGCAAACAGAGCCACAGGGTGGTGTTGATCGCTCTGAATCCTCCCCTTCCCACTGCCTGCCTGGCTTCCCTGTTCCATCTCTGCCTGGGGGGACCAGAGCCAGGGGAATCAGCTCCCCAGGTGCGTGGTGGCTTTGCCATCCCTTACCTGGACTTGGGGTGCTCTCTGAGTCGGGCCCCCAGGACTAACAGTGTGGAGCAGGTCACGTGGATCTATTTGAGATCACCGACCAGATACAGAACATGGCTCTTTGATTTCCGGGTATTAGAAAATGAATTGTCCCCACAGGATAGGTCATGAATAGCTCTATTTTATAAAGGAGGAAAGAAAAGCATGCCAGCAAAGCTGCCACCTACTAACCCCAGTCTCTAGACCAAAGGTAGGTGACAGGTGGACTGGGTTCCACTGAGCTGCCAATGAGCAGTACCTAACCCTCAGGACCCAGAAAGGGCTTCCAGGGTCACTGTCCCTCCACTCAACCCCCTGCCCCCACACCCACCACGCGTAGCTCGTGCCCAGGCATCTCCCGCTGGGTTCTCCCCAGGGGCTGTGTGTGGGTGGCACGGTGTGGCCCCTCCTGTTTGAGCTCTTAATCCTGTATTGTTAAGTGTCACTCTCCCAGGGAAACCCACAGCCAGGACGAGCTTTCTCAAGAACTCCGGTTTTGTTTGTGTTTGTTTGTTTGTTTGTTTGTTTGTTTGTTTGTTTGTTTTTATTCCCCCAAAAAAGAATTGGCAGGGAAAGCATTTCTCTTTGCTCCCTGGAATTGAATCTGTATCTCATAATTCCTGCCAAGGCCCACAGCTTAAGGCATTGCATTGTTTTTAAATCAATTGAAAAGCTGTACGTGAAGATTATAAAGCGGAAGCCACAGTTCAGCTCTTCTCCTGGGTTCCCCAGAGACACCAGAAGTGGGTGACGGGGGCACTGGGAAGAATTTGGACAGAGGGTGGCTTCCCTGTGGCCTGAGCTCACATAGACACATGGCCAGCTGGCCACGCGACATCAAGTGGTAGCAGTCACCCACGGGGATGCTGTCTCTCTCAGCTAAAACAAGGGGGCTGTACATATTGACTTGATCTCCCTTCCAGCTCAAAAGATAGGTAATTCTATGGGTGGATATTAAACAATCTAACTGCATTAGAGTTACATTTAGTACTTTGTGTGTGTGTGTGTGTGTGTGTGTGTGTGTGTGTGTGTGTGTGTAGGGCGGATTTAAAGTCTGCTGCTTTTTATAATCTTGGAGTGGGCAAGGCTTTTAAAAATATAACCCCAAACCCAGAAACATGAAAGAAAAGATTCATAAATGCAGCTACATAAAGAATCTTCTGTATGGGAAAAAAAACAACAACTATAAAATAGTCAAGATAAAAGACAAATTGAAAGGCTTACCAAATCAAAGGGCTAAGTTCTCTGATAAATACAGTGCCTTCAAATCAAAAAGAAAAAGATCAGGGCCGGTGGAGTGGCGTGGTGGTTAAGAGCTGGCGTGGGAAGCCAGCGGCCCCAGTTTGGTCCCACATATGAGGGCCAGTGACACTGCCCTCAAAAAAAAAAAAAGAAAAGAAAAAGATCAACAAACAGAGAAATAGTGAAAATATGCAAATACGAATAGCCAATAAATGGGGGACGTACGCTTACTCTGAAGAGCATGCACGTGTAAACAGTGAGATATGACGTGTGGTCCCCATTGCACTGCATTGGCAAGGCTCCCTCACACATTGCTGACGGGGCCACATGGATTACACTCTGGATGGCAGTTTCCCAATCCCTGTCAAATTTAAAGTGCCCATATCCTTTCACTTGGGAATTACACTTCCAGGAACTTAGCCAACAAATATTTTGGTGAGTGTGAAAGGATGTGCATGGAAGGTTAGTCACCTCAGCATATAGTTAAGAGCAAAGGATTGCACACCGCTGGCTAATAGAGAATCAATGAACTAGACTAGCATGTGTCCATAATGGAATAGTACTATGCCGTTGCTAAAAGAATAAAGTAGCTTTGTATTTACTGAGGTGATTCTCCAACATGTGTTGGTAAGAGTGGCCCAGATAGCCTGCCGGCTTTAGACATTTGCACTTTAGACATGGATGTCTCTGGAAGGCTAGATACCCATGGAACTTGTCACAGTGCTTGTCTCCAGGGAGAAGACTGGGTGTCTCGGGGGCAGGAATGCATTGTATACTTTTATGTTTTGTTCTGTGTACATGTATTGCTTGTTAAAAATCAATAGAATACTTAAAACTAATAATGTTGTTATGGACTGAATGTTTATGTCCTCCCACAATTAATATGTTGAAACTTTAATCCCCAACATGATGGCCTTTGGGGTTGGGCCTTTGGGAGGTGATGCGGTCAGGAGAGCAGAGCCCCATGATGGGATTAATGACGTTATAGAAGAGATTGGAGAGGCTTGCTATCTCTCTCTCATGTGAAAACACAGCAGGAAGGCGGCTGTCTTCAAGTCAGGAAGCGAGCCCTCACCAGAACCAACCATGCTGACCCCTGATCTTGAACTGCGAGAAATAAATGTCTGTTGTTCCGCTGCCCTGTCGTTGATCTTCTGTAGAGCAACCCAAGCTGACTAAGACAGGCGTTAACTCATGTGGCAAACAAACCGTATCATGTGATATGTAAGGGAAGGCGCCATGTGGGAGGTGGACATAGCTTTTGCCCCCACTTTGGAAGAGATCCTTTCTTCAGCTGAGCCTCCAATGAAGGAGTTGGCTTGGGGTTAAGGAAACACATCTTCACACTCTAGAACAACCTCTCAGGCAGTTGGATGTTCATGTGGGAAACGAGACTCATTCTAGTTTCTTATGCAATGTTCAGCCAAGTGCCTGCTGGAGTCCATCGGTGGGCAGAATTGTTGTGTGTACCGTTCCACTGGTTCCTTGCCTCTTGGAGGGATGTTGAATGCATGTGGCAAATTCCTGTAGTGTGTGTGCTTGTGGTGCTGTCTTGTGGTTCATCAGCCTCCTGGCCACCTGAGCCTGGCCTGAGATGGGCTGCTTGGACAACCACAGGCATCAAGGTCATCTATGGCCCCTGCCCACTGAGACCACAGCCTGGGAACAGGCAGACGGAAGTGACACAAAATAAAGTAGGATGGAAGCCACTGAAGAAGATCCATTAGAACCACAGAACCTGGAGCCACAGTCCTGCCCGCACTGGCTGACCTGATGCCCCACTTCTGTTGGCCCAGATCCATGATGCCCATTACCCTCACTGTGTTGATGGACATTGGCTGTTGTGCCAGGCCCCTCCTTGTGTCAGGACTGGCATGAGATATGGACGAGGGAGATTTTCCTGTTTTGTGGAAGAAAACTTGGTTCTTGCTGGATCGTGCCTTTCTTCCGAGGGTGAGCTCATGCTGACATTCCAGTAGCGTCCCAGATAATCCCACGGAGATGAATCCCTTTGGAAGTAAGAGTGATGTTTTGAGAAGTTCTTTCAGACATTTGGAATGCTTTGAACGAAGAGTCCACTCAGTGCCCCATCTTCTCGTGGCAGCATCCTAGTTACAGGAGGCACCTTGGAGGGCTCTGTAACCTCAGCCTTTTCCCCCTGACCCCTCCATTGCCGTGTGCCTTTGGGATCATTGCCTTGGGGCGTCACCCACCCACAGCAGCACCATCAGACTGACCTTGACAGTAGCGGAAACTGTCACCCAGGTGACTGGGAGACACAGGCACACACACCACAGGTGTTTTGCTGTAGTGCACTCCGAGATCAGCTGTGGAAGGCAGGCAGCATTTTCCCAAAGGAACCATAGGAATAACAATAGATGGTACGAAATGATTCGAAGTTGCCTTTCGTAGCAAAGCATCAAATAAATCATAGCTAAAGCCAAACAGATGTCATGAAAACAGAAATATGACAACTATAAACTTCTTTAACCACGGGAGAGACTCATTATCTGCCAAACCAGAACTCACTTCTGCCTCCCTCCTCATTTGTAGGTGAGGAAGTGGCGTTCCGGATAGAGGGCTCTCGTGCAGTCACAGAGATGGGACGGGGCAGGAGCTCGAGTCCTTCTCCAGACACAGAGCTGTTTCCATGCGGTACCTGGCTTCCAGGTGAAAGTGTGCTGAGCTCAAATTCAGGGGGCCCGTCCGCCACCAACCAATCTTCCTCCCTCCCTCCATCCGTCCCTCCTTCCATCCACAACTGACATGCCCAGCATGGGGAGACGTGCTCAGGATGGCTGGCAAGAAGGCAGGATGGGCTCTGCCCCGAGGAGCTTACTACTCAGCAGAGACCTTGCCTCTCACGTGGCTCACCCAATTCCCGAGCTAGAAACGTGTGTGTCTTCTGTTGGGTGCTATGTGGAGAAACGGGCCGTCGCCATCCTCGCCTAGACCTTCGCAGCCTTGGGAACTTTTGCTGTTGGTCTTTGCTCCCACGGCTAAGGTCTTTCTTTCTTAACACCCTGACCCTCCCCTGTATGTTTATGTCCTCCAGAAGTGGGGAGCCCCCACACTGGAAGTGTTTTCCACAAAGACCTGACCAGACCTGGTACGAAAGGAAGAAACTGAGTGCTCATGGTGGTTCATTGCAGGGCTATCCATACACATTGGTTTTCAGGCATTCCTCAGTGCCAGGCAACAGGCCAGCTGCCGGGGTGCCAAGACGCACAGCCCTAACCCTGTTCCCCAGGAGCACTGTGCCGAGGCGCCCACAGCAGGACTGGCTGACCTCTGTCAGGGGGGCAGCACCCAGGGCGGGCAGAGCTCCCAGCCCAACGTGGGTCTCGGGTCTGTGTCAGGTGGCGGCTCACATGGTTTAGAAACTCAGCGCTTGCCGCGGAGGGCATTCTGCACAGCAGTCTCCCACCCGCTTTGAACTCAGCGTTTGCTTTTCAGTTTTGGATATGTTATTATCAAAATAGCAATTTTGATATGTTACTCTTTTGCCTCTTGACTCATCAATTTAACTTTTCACTTTTTATTATAAAAAATTACAAACATACAACAGTGCAAGGAATCCTTGTATAACCATCACCCAACTCCAACAGGTAACATTGGGCTGATCTCGTAATGTCTACACAGGACTTTCCCCTAACACACATACATACAGACGCACACACAGACACACTCACATACACATATACACTCTCACACACACATACTCACACTCACACATACACACACACAGACACACACATAGACACACTCACATACACACAGACACACACACACATGCACACACACAGACACACGCACACTCACACACACATACACACATATGCACACACACACACTCACATACACATACACTCACATACACACACAGACACATACACATACACATGCACACAGACACACTCACACACATATACACTCACACACGTACACATGCACGTACACACACACACACATACACGTACACACGCACATACACACACACACACAGACACACACTCTCACACACCCGCTCCAGATCATTTTAAAGCAAACCCAAGACATTCTATCATTTCATTCATAAATTTCTAGGGAAAAAAATGATGCATGTTCTCGTAACACCCCATGATGTGATTTTGTCACCTAAAAGTGTAAGACACAGAGCTGAAGCTTGTTGTGCTCCAGTTAAAAAAAAAAAAGGCCAGGATCTTAGCAACTTAAAGGACACGTCGTGTTGCTACTGTATGTTCCCAGGAGACCATCAGCTCGTGAGGGCCTGTCAGTCTTGGGCACAACTGGCTGTCCCCACAGCCTGCACCGGGAGGCCCTGCACATCCTCCCGGACAACTGGGGGTGCCTGGGGATGTCCTGAAATAAGCCATTTCTCCCCATTTGCAAGAAGCCCGTCTTTCCAGGTTGCATGCCCACCCACTGAAGGCCCCACATGCTGCTCTAATAAGCTGAATATCGCTTCAAGGCAGCAGCACAAATCCTAATTTTTATCTTATTAGGATTATTCCCCAAATGATTATCCAGGTGAGTGACTTTCCCTTTGGCCCCCCATTTGAGAACACCAGGGGCCCCAGGCTGCAGTCATATGAGCCGTCTGGGCCCCGCGGAAAGTAAAGACTCATTTCCATTCCTGCCGTGTCCCACAGTAAAACCTCTCCTTTCCCGGAAGGCTGTCTAAGCCACGCAGATAACTCAGGGGCCACGCGTGGTCCCCTGGTTATTGTAGGTTGGACTAGATTTAGTGGGACTTCCAACAGACACAGAAAGGTTGGTAGGCGGGATTCCAAGATGACCCCCAGATTCCCATCCCCTGGTGGACATGCCCTTTCAATCCCCCCGCATGGCAGGCCGAGCCTGTGACTCTGATGGGATGTCATGCCCCTGAGTAGGCTCCACCCATCCTTGTCATGAGCCCAGCCCCTGTCTCCTCAGGCCACGCTGGCCGGACAGTGAAATCCAGGCTTCTGGTGCCAGCCCAGTGACGGCCAAGGCGGGGGGCGGCCCTGCCCTTCCCGGCTTCATGCTCCCGAAGGGCTCTGGGTCCCGGCCCTTCCACACCCAGCTCCTCCTCCTGAGTTCCGGCTGCCACCTGGTCACCATCCTGCAGCCTCCCTCCCCACTGCTCTCCTGGACGGCCACGGTCGGCCCCAACTCCCGTGTCCTCCCCGGATGTCCTCATTCCCTTCTTCCACTCGGAAACACTGGGGGTGAACTGCACATCTCCGACAGCTAGTAACACTTACTGTTCTAGAGTGAGTGCTGAATGGTTTTGATGCACCCAGTACTTGGCTAGAAGTTTCCTTCTCAAATATTTGACGTCTTTCTTTTATGTTCCTGTTTCTAAATGACAAACTAAGGGTCGGGGAGCTTTGGCAACTGGCCTAAAGGGACCCCACTGGATTCACAAGTTCACGTGGCCATGACTAATGTCTGAGGTTCTTCCCCACGGCAGACCCCAGACCTGGGCAGAGTGGGCTTCCGGGGAGACTGAGGCAGGAGCCTGGAGGGGGTGCTGCGTCTGAACTTCAGCCCCACCGCCGTGCCCGCCTAACGTCCTCCAGTTCTTGTCTGTGGAAGTCCCATACAAAAGGCCTCTGCTCCCTCACACTGGAGCTAAAACGAGCGACCTTTTTGGTAGCACAAGTGCCTTAAATACAGTAAACTATGTAACTGTCTTGTACTGTAATTTGCATTTATTAAAATTATGTTTTTGCATAAGAAATTCCTATGCATTTCCAACAGGCTGTGGGCGGGGGGAACCATAAAAACAAACTAAGACAATCCCTACTGTCCACACGAAGCAATTACCGTGGTCTTTGCTGTTGCTTACCCGTGCAACGTTTCTCTCTATCTGAGTATTTCATGAACTGTTGTGGTCAGCACCTACCGTTTTGTAATCTGCCTGAGTGCCAGCTCACTAACATCTTTGTGGAGCTTTCTTCTGGCGGCTGCATAGACTTCCTTGGGTAAGTGAACCCTAGCTTATTCAGCCTCCTGCTGTTCACTGCCAGTGTTGCTTAAGCTGCGATCAGCCCTATTGTCACTGTGTAGAAGTAAGTCAGCAGTTGGGGAATACTCCCTGGTTGATGGATTGTCGGATTGGTCCATGAATAAGATGAAGATCTGCGAGACTGTTTCACAGAAAGGCAAGTTCAGGCTCCTCTGTGCCAGCCTTGTTAGTCCTGGCTGACTCACCCAGGGGTCTTTTCTTTGGTACAAAGGCTGGGCCCGGCCTGGAGATTCTGATTTAATTGGCCTGGGTGTGCCTCTCCTAGGCATTAAGGGGAAAAAACCTCAAACTTTCCAGGTGACTCTACTTTTCAGCCAGGGTTGAAAAAACACTGAAATAGGCAGCCTATAAAACGGGTACTTGTTTAAATCTTAATAACTTGTAAAATTCCCCTCTGGCTTCTTTTGGAACCCCTTCCCCTCTTGCCTTCTGAGATGGCCAGATTAATTTGAGTGAGTCGATCAACGGAGTCAGAAAAGTAATTTATTTGAGAGATGCCTGTCCTTTGCCCATGTTATGGGCCAGGAATGACTTTGAAACCCAAATTAAACCAGGATAGTACCAGAAAACCAAACTATAGGCTCATCTTACTTATGAAGACAAAACACTAGCAAACTGAAAGCCTGCGTGTATCAAAATGACAATAACCAACACCTAGGAACTGCCTATGAATGTAAGGAAGATTTACTACTAGAAAATCTGCAAATTATCATTGTTTTGAAAGAGAAAACCAGTAGATGTAGAAAAGGCATCTGCTAAAATTAACCGTTCATGATGAAAAATAAACACTTTCTTATTAAACTGTGACTAGCAATAAATGTTCTTAACCTGGTAAAGGGTACCTGACAATAATAAAACAAATCACTCTAATGATGATACATTGAAAGTGTCACTTTAAAATCAGCAACAATACAGGGATGCCCCATATCGTTATGCCTCTTTTGACATTACATACATAAAAAGATACAATCGAAGTGAGGGAAATTTGTCTTAATTGCAGATGACATGATTATCTACAATGATAACACAAGAATCTATAAATTATTAGAAAAATAGGTGTTTAGCAAGGTGGCTGGATATAAAAGTAGTATACAGAAGTTAATATCCAAAAATGTATAATAGACAAAAATCTGTAAGTTACTTTGGAGCAAATCTAAGAAATCATTTGTAAAACGCATACACAGAAAACCAGTACGCACACAGAGACTTTAAAGAGGGACCCAATACATGGATGGATACCCTCTGTTTATGAATAGGGAAACTTAATGGCATAAAAATATAAGTCTTCTCCAAATAGATCTCTAGATTTAATGCAACTTCCATGAGAATTACAACAGGATTTTCATGAAAATGACTCCTGAATTCTAACACGTGTCGTGTAGGGGAAATCAAAAGACTGAGAATATCCCTGAAAATACTATAGAAGAACAAGGGGGAGCAGGATTTGTCTGCAGACATCGTCTTACCATGAAGCTGTAGTAATTAGGACCATGTGATGTTGAGCTAAGGATAGGAAATCAACCAATGGGCGGCACAGAAAACCCAGAAACCGAACCACAGATGCATGGCCTGTTGATAAATGACAGGTGAGATGACAGGTTGATAAATGACATCACTGGCTGAAGGGGAGACTGTTCAGTAAATGGAATTGGAAAAACTGGGATTCCCTCTCTTATAGAGAAGAAAGGAAATGGGGTCCCTATCTCACACTATCCATAGAAGTCAATCCATGTTGATCAAAAATAGAAACAAATTTTTGACATTTTTAGGAGAAAATACAGATAATTTTTTTTCTGACCTTGACATAAGAAAAGCTTTCTTAAACAATACACAGAAAGCCTGCACTATAAAACACTGATGAATTTGGCAAGCTTGGAAAAAGAAGGTATTCGCAGCACATGTAACAAACACAGACTGTGTAAAACAAACTTGAACAAAGTAATAAGAAAAAGAAAACTGAATTTCAAAAGCATGGATAAAAGACATGAACAGGTATTTTGAAGAAGAGAAAATACATGGGGCCAATAAACTATGAGTAGATGATAATGAGTAGATTGTTAGCAATCAGGAAAAATCCAGTCACACTGTGTGATATTCTGTTGGTTGGCAAAATTATGAAGTCTGAAGGAGAGCCAAGTATTGGAGACAGAAGTGAATCAAGAGTATATTTTATACATTGCTGGTAGGAATGTAAAGTGTTGTACCCACTTTGGAAGTCAGTCTTGTGAATCTGAACATGGGCAATTCCCTTCCCTACAACCTGACAATTCCCTTCCTAGGTACACAGCTAAGAGAAACACTTGCAAATGCATATAAGAAAATTTGAACAAGCGTGCTTATAGCAGTGCTGTTTCTGATAGCAAAAACTGGAAACACCCCAAATACCCATATAGATTGGAGTCTTTTCACACAATAGGCTCCTCGACAGGGGTGAAAAGGCATGAACTACAGAAAACACGGATGCCTTGTAGTGACTGAGTGTGGTGTGAAAGCAAGCCCCAAAAGACTTCATATACAATAGCATGAGACCCTTTTTACATAGTTTTAAAAACGCACAGCTAAACAAAATATGTTCAGGCCTACATATGTATGCCACAATATATTTTTTTTAGAACAGCAAAGAAATGATGAACTCCAAATTCAAGGTAGTGGTTGCTTCTGGGGAAAGAAGCAAAGCGATCATGGGAAGTGTAAGTTATCTGCAGCGTTCTCATCCTTGCTTGGCTGGTGAGTTCAAGGTCATTCATTATATAACACAGATAGATAGGTATACTAACAAAGAGGGCCCTGCATAGACCAGTGATGGTACCCTCACCTGAATCTAGGATTATGCACAGACCCCAACGCTGTGCATCTGAGGTCCAATTTTTTTTTTTTAAGAGAGAAAAAGTAAAAAGCAAAACCTAGTTTAGTTGAACTACCACATGCCAAGAAGCCCAGGAAGAAATGAACCATTCATGCATGTTGTGCTTTGGCCTCAATTTCCAAATCTATCTTCCAAGATAGACAGACACTCTTGATTCAAGGGGTGCATTGGGAAAGATCGAAAGATCTTGAAATATGATTCTGTGAATTCTTTCAGACAATCTTGATTCCCCAACCCAAGCAAATACACCATTTTATTTTATTTTAATTTTTTTATTTACTTTTTTTCTTCTGTGCTGCTCTAGAATATAGAGCCTGCACGGAGCCACCATGCAGCTGTCAACAACTTCCTTGAAACTGTTTGGGTTTTGTCTTTCTGGCAACAGGGAGTAGTAGCCTTGTGTTCCCAAAAGCTTGTCATAGAGGAGGCTCAAAGTCCCTGCTCTCTAAAGAACTTCCTTCCCAGGCATGAAACTGTGCCTTGCCTGTTCCTGCCTTTGGCTGACATGCTATGACCCTCTGTTTGAGGTAACTAGCTTTTCTTGTCAAGTAAACACCAACCTGCTCAGCATTAGGAGGTCATTTCCACAGGGATGCTATTGACCCAGTTCATTTTCCTGTGTGCATTTATCTCGTGTTTCACTCTAACTTGTATTCTATATTGAAGTTATTTAATTATCAATTATTAAAGCAACCTGTTCATGCTCAAATACTGAGCAAACAGTTTTACGTTGGGCAAAGAGAGAAGCTGGCAGAAAATAAATACTGTAGCAATGAACCAACTGAACAGACCACTGAGGTATTTTTATGAGTGAGTAGCCTTCAGCGCATGTGTTGCAAACAGTTTCAAATTTACAGATCCCTTCAATGATCTGTCTTCTCTCGGCTCTGGCATACCATATTCATGGTGCTGAGTAGCATCTCTCAAACAAGATTCAAAGTGATTAAAAAAAAGGAGTGTCACAGTTTTGCGAAGACAAGGCACACCTCACTAGTATTAATAAGAGCTGAGCAAGCTTGTTCTAACATGGACAGGTGGAGAGCTATGATTGCAGTTTCAACAACCCTTCTTAGTCATTTGTGCCAGTTATTATTGCTGAACATCTGATCATCCTAAAACTTAGTGGCTTAAAGCAAAAATAACGACTTTATGATTGTTTTTATTCATATTCGTGGCCCTCGTCCTCCTCCCCTAGGGGTTGACTGGGCTCAGCTGGGCGGTTCTTGGGGTCCCTTGCAAGATTGTCTCAGGTGGCGATTGGAAAGGGCATCATCTCAGAGCTGTCCCCACTCACACACCGGGTGGTCGATGCTGCTTTTTAGCTCAGACTTCAGCTGGGCTGTCAGCCAGAACATTCCATGAGTCCTCTCCGAGTGGCCCGGGCTTCCTCCAAGCATGGCTGCTGGTAAGGCCAAGCCCCAGGGTACAGGAAGGAGGAACTGCCTCTTTCTCAAGGCCCGGGCTTGAACTATGGCCCTCGGGTCATGCCGTGCCTCCGTTGATGGGAACACAGAAGGGGGGGACACAGGACCCCCAGTGAAGGAGGCATTTCCACAGGAGCTTGCGATGCAGAGGGCTTTGAGGTCGGCAGTGAGGGGCCCTGCCTCCGTCGGCTGAGTAACGAATGCTGCACGGTGTTTGGGGGCGGGGAGCATGAGTGAGGCAGCCAAAGGCCCTGGCTTGATTTTTTCAGGGAGTTGAGGGCTTCATTCACTCACTCGCTCAGTGAAGATCTGGTGAAAATGCTGGGATCTGTGCCAGGGGCTGAAAACACAGCAGCGAGGGAACACAGGGCTGGTCCAGGTGGCCCTCAGCTGCTTAAAGTCTAGTGAAAGACGGTCATTCTTATGCCCAGCAAGTGAGTTCAGTTGTGCCTGTGAGGGTGCCCAGCACGAGGCCTCCAGAGCTGGCCACAGGGGCGACCTTCCGGGAGGGGGGTGGCCTGGGAGCCTTGACAGTGGCTCAGCCTGGAGGGCCGTCGGCTGTGGGCCTGAAGCTCCCTCCTGCAGCGGATCCCAGTCAACTAGGCAGCTTCTCCCCGGCGTCATCGCCCCCTGTTCAAAGGATTGACACGAAAAACCGGGAGACTATTGAGCACTGAAGCACTGAGGTGATCAGTGAGCCAAACAGAAGGCAACAGCCAAGGCCTGATCACTCACGTGACATGGGAGAGGCAGGAGGGGCCGCCCCCTCCCCGGGTTCCGCTTGCTCCCCGTGGCAGCAGGTGGGGCAGGTGCACCATCACAGACCTGGAGGATCCTCTCAGTGCTGAGAAGCCCCAAACCCATGGCTCCTGGGGGCCGGGGGCGGGAGAAGGAGGGCTAGGAGGGGGAAAGCGCTGCAGCCCGACCCCAGTGAGGAGGTGAATGGAGGCGCCTGGGCCAAGGATGCAGGGAGGTGCGTGAGCCTGTGGCTTCAGAGCTTCGGGCCTGACTGCAGTCGCCTCCAGAAAACCACAGGCCAGCTGCTATCCACTAAGCCAGGTGTGGGGGCAGCTTTCCACGGCCCACCAGGCAAAGCCTTGCGGCCTCCTGTGGTCCGGCCTGGAGATCACACCTAGAACTGCGGCCCAGAGCGGACTCCTCAGCCGCCAGGGCGAGCTTGTCGGTGGCTTGGGCGGGAAGGAGCCCGGCTGCAGGCCCCCCGTCCTCAGGCAGGCAAGACCCGGGCTCCCCCCAGCACCCCTGCCCCCACCCGAGTCCTGCCTCCCCCCTCCTCCGGGGTGGGCTGCAGAGCCATCTTTCTTGGGATGTTATTCATCAATTTACCACCTGCCTGCCCCCCCAATCTCCCCCAGATCTTTCCACCCCCGGTGTGACTGCACCCTACTGCCCTAAAAAGGCAAACTCAAAACCTCCTTGCTCTCCGTCCACCTGAGGACATTGCCTGTACCCGCTGCCCACCCTTCCCGGCCCTGGTCACTGCTCAGCGCAGGAGCCTGGCGTCCCTTCTCCATGTTTGGGGCAGACGATGGTGCTTCCTGTCCAGGGTTCCTCCCCACTTCCTTACCAATGCACACCAAATTTTATCTGAGGCGACACTACGTCCCTCGAAAAAATGAATGCTCCCAGTGGGAGGGACGCTGACCA
The DNA here is from genome assembly GCA_033961575.1 of Aselliscus stoliczkanus. Classification (NCBI taxonomy): domain Eukaryota; kingdom Metazoa; phylum Chordata; class Mammalia; order Chiroptera; family Hipposideridae; genus Aselliscus; species Aselliscus stoliczkanus. The sequence continues at coordinate 109,467,004 of CM066728.1, forward strand.
GCCCCTGGAGAAGTAACAAGGTCCGCTGGGTTCCTCCCCAAAGGCTGCTGGAATTTTGGGGGAGGGGAGCTGAGCTCTCAGCTGTAAGGGTCTCTAGCTCAAGGGTCTCCTTGTGACCATCCCTGTCCATCCATCACAGGAGGCACCAGTCACGGAGGGAGGGCGACGGGGTCCCTGCAGGGGTTTGGTGACCAGTCAGGTTTCACCTCTTCAATTGGTTGCTGTCTTGGGGGGTCTGAGCCACAGCAGGACTCCCAGGCCCACCAGGCTTCCGAAGGTTTTCCTGGGGAACCCCTGCAAGTGAGTTTCAGCATCACTGCTCCTCAGAGCCTTATGGGATGGCCCTGCTGCAGGAAGGCCATTCTCTGTCCTCGCTGCCAGGAATGCCACAAGCCCTTTTAGAAAAACAGCTCGTCTTGGCCAGAGCCCTGGCGTCTAGACAGCAGGCTTGCCAAGACCCAGGGCCTGCATCAACGAAATGCGGAAGGTGGCAGACGGGTTTGGATCATGGACCAGTCCTCGGTGCTGACTCACCCCGGACCCTGCAGGCCAGGATGGGTGCCCTGGAGGGCGGCCCTCTTTCCCAGGGAGTGGCACCCTCCACCCATGTCTGCGACACACCTGTCCACACTGCACAGAGCTCAGACTCCCCACCTTATCAGGAAGCCTCTGGACGCCACGGCTCATTTAGGGTTCAGCCAGAATGGGCATCTCCAAGAACCCCCCGGCCTGAAGGCTGGCTCCCCAAGGAAGGGACACACGTGGGAAATAGTCATTCTGTGGCTTCAGGAGACTCGGACAGCAGAGGAGGCAGGAGTGGGCGCTGGGGCTGGGGTCTTGTCTGCTCCCCAGTTCCCCCACTGCTCTGTGCTGCGCTGTGACACCCGCCCCTCCCCCCCAGGACAGGCCTTCTCCCTCTCAGAGGGCCCCAGTGGGACATTGCAGGTGCTTCCTTATGGTCCAAAGGGATGTGGGGGAGGGAACCCCATCTCCCTCCCTGGGCTGACCTGTCCCGAAGGGCGCCCACAATGCCCCAGCAAGCCAAGGCACAGCCCCACCTGGATGAGACGGGCTGCAGGTTGGGGATGTGAGGGCTGTGCTTTGGGAGAGATCCGTGCCATAGCTGAGTCACAGCTGGGAAAGGATGGGCCTCAGCCACAGGGGTTTCTCCCCGCTGTGGGGACTGCCTGCAGCGCTGGGTGCCAGGAACTCAGGGCAGGCACACATGGTCCAGGTTAGTGTTTCTGTTTCCTTGGATAAACACCCAGTGGGATTGCTGGATCTTGTGGCAGCCCTATTTTTAATTTGTGAGGACCCACCATACTGTTTTCCAGGGCGTCTACACGAATTATCTTCCCACCAGCAGTGCGCAAAGGGCCCCAGTTCTCCACATCCCCGCTCTCGCCCTTTCTTGCATCTGGCTTTCCTCTCTGTTGAAATAGGGGGGTGGCTGGTCTGCCAGCAGGCCTCGCGTGGACACCGTGTGCTGGCCCCTCCTCCTAGACTCGTGGGAGTAAAACAAGCGCCATGGACGAGGGCATCGCTGGTGTTTCCTGCCGTGTCCCGGTCCGCCCCCGTGAAGATATCCATCCCTGCCAGGCCCCCTGCATTCCGCCACCATCCAAGAGGGATGGTGCAGCAACAGTGAGAGAATATCTAAGAAAGCTGTTTCCTCAGGGAGAAAACGTCTTCCCTTAACTCACTAAGCTTTGTTCACAGCTGCAATAGGAAAGGAAGATTTACAAGGTGGAAAATGTTGGGGAAAATTCCATGCCTGCTCCAAATGTCCAGTTTCCTCTACTTTCCTGTGCTGCCGTTTTGTAAACTGTCTTCAGGGAGGGCCTGCCGTGACCTTGGCATAACCATTTTACTAGCACTCAGCGTGTTTCAAAGACTTGACAGACAGAAATGCTTTAGGGTAAATATATTTTGTTTTTATTGCATTCTTAGCAGAAGCAAGTGTCTAAAGACCTGTGTCCGTGACCTTCAGCGCATAGTCGAGAAGCATGGGTGGAAGCTGAGATGGCTTGTTCCACGTTGGAAGCAAACAGTGACACGGCTGAACTCGGGCTCCATCCCTCTCGGGCTCATAAATCGATCTGCCACTTCCCAAGTGCTCTCCTGCCCAAATCTGGAAAACATCTCAGACTAATGGAGAGGCCTGGAGATGCGTGCTTCGCTCGTAGGTGAGGACGAATTCCTTTCACTCCAACTTTCAAAATGCTCTCGCAGTTACCATCCGGCAGGCTCCCTGCTGAGTGCCTTTAGGCTGTGCAGTGACTAACTGGGCTCCAGCTCCAGCGTGTCCCCCTCCCCTGAGCACTGTTATGGACTCTGGGGCCCCGGAGGCGACAAGGCCCAATGGGAAGGGCGAAGGGCTGACACAAGCACAGGGCAGACTCCTATGCCTGAGACGGCACCCCCCCACCCCCGTGGGATGCCTCATCCTCTCCGTCCTAACCCATATCCAGTCTGCCACAAGATTCTGCCAGTGCTTCCACTGACCTGACTTTTTTTTTTTTTTTTTTTTTTTTGAGGGCAGTGTCACTGGCCCTCACATGTGGGACCGAACCGGGGCTGCTGGCTTCCCAAGCCAGCGCTTAACCGCTACGCCACTCGGCCGGCCCTCTGACATGACTTTTTAAAACAGCTTTATTGCGAGTGTTCTGCAAGACAAGCAAACATTTCTAATACATTTTAACGTGGTAAATGAGCCATGTCTTACAATATGAGGAGTTTGTTTCCAGAACAAATTATCTTGCAAACCAAGGTATTACTGTATATGCAACCACAATCAACTTTAGCAAGTGTCATTGCCTCAAAAACGAAGCCCATATCCTTTGGCTATCACCTTCCTGGCCCCCCAGCCCCCCTGCCCTGAACACTACTAATCTATTTTTGTCTCTACAGATTTCTCTATTCTGGACATTTCATATAAATGGAATCATACAATATCTGTCCTTTTGTGTTATAACTGCTTCTGTCACTCCACATGTTTTCAAGGTTCACCCGAGGTGTAGCGTGTATCCGAACTCCATTTCTTTGTATGACCAGGTACCACCGTGTATGGACGCACCATATTCTGTTCATCCACTCATCGCTTGACTGGCACGGAGCTGTTTCCGCCTTTTGGCTGTTGTGAATAGTGCTGCCGTGACCTCGCATGCGCACGTTTTGGCGTGGACATATGTTTTCATTTCTCTTGGGCAGGTGCGTAAGAGTGAACTGCTGTGCCACTGGGTAATTCCAGCATTTCAGGAACCACCAGATAGTTTCCTGAAGTGGTCTCACCCTCTGCCTTTTTAAAAATTGAAGCCCTCAGGGCCGGCCGAGTGGCCCAGTTAGTTAAGAGCTTGCTCAAGGGTGCGAGCTGAGCTCTGAGCAACGGCGGTTCAATGCCAGCTCAAGCTGAGTTGCCATCGAGCCGCCAACAGGTGGCAGGATGGCTCAGCTAAAAAAAAAAAAATTGAGGCCCTCAGAGGGTTGGATCTTGCCCATTCGCAATGGGAAAGCAATATACTTCACCACAAATTCTGCTGAGTGCTGATCTCTTCTGGAAACAGTCACAGACACACCCAGAAATAGTGCTTAACCAGATAGCTGGGTGTTCTGTAATGCAGTTGACACATGAAATCCATGATCACACCATCCATCCAAGGCATGCCTGAGCCGTTGGTCAGGGACTTTCGGGAGCCCTCCCCAGGTGAACCCCACACCCCTGTAAAGTGCACGTGGGGCTGCTCCACCCCAGCAGAGGCTGCTGGGAGCTCAGAGGAATGATCCTGTTGGAACCTTCTGGAACCTCCCTTTATTCCCATGTCCCCTCCTGCCCCTGTATACCAGCCTCAAGGTAAATCGGGCATCTCCTATTCCCCGCTTTATTGGCCTGACGTAGCAATAGCACCTTAAGGATTTTAATTCCCCCCACCCACCCCCACTCACACTCTCTTGGAGGCTCCGGACCACGTATTTTCCTTTTCTTTCTGTTTTCTGTCTCTCACCATTTGGTTTAAGTAAAAATTACTGAAAATATATATCTATTTCCCCCTACTGAAATGATAAAAAATAAAAATAAAAGAAGAGGACCCATACAAATAGAAGGTTAGGAAGGTCAGGTAGGTAATTTGGGCCCGTTCTGTGCGAATTCTGTGATTCCCAGGCCACGCAGCCTCACTCCTGCCAGGACTCTTTGTTCTGATGGCCTCGCTGGGCCCCGGTGACATGCAGGTCATAGCCAGGAGCCGCCGAGCGAGCAGGACAGGAATCTTTTATTGAAGCATCTCCTACTTCCGCCCAGCATTCAGAATTATGGGGAAGCAAAGAAAGCTTTCGAAAGAAAAAAATATATAGTTCTCCATATGAGAGAGAAAGTAAATTACAGGGTGAGCTCTAGATGGATATTTTTGCACAGGTCCTGCTGGTGTGGCTGCCTGGTGTTCTATTAGTGGTGCAGACGTGCCGTCTTCTGTTTTAGGCTGGGGATCGGAAGGCAGTGTCCTCCTGGGGGCAGGTCCCTTTGTGGCAAATACAGCTCACCCCAGGGCTCTGGGCCCCGTGCTTTCCGGGACCATCCTGCCTGTGAGACCACCAGAACCAGGTCCATCTGGGGAGGCGCGCCCGCCCCTGCTCATCCTGGGGACAGAGCCCGACCCTGCTGCAGTTTGGCTGTTTCACATACCGTGCAGTGGCCGTGTAGCCCAGGCCTGGATCAGTGTTGGGAAGAATGGTAATTAACCTCTCCCAGAACCACCCACGCGTTGGCACACGCCACTCAAAGCTGCCAGCCTCGGCAAAGGGGATGACGCCAAGCATCTCTCCTTTCTCGTTCCTGGTCCCCATGTCTCGCCCTAATTAAAACACTGTCTTTCTAGTTAACCCTCACCAGACGTCGGGCAGAGCAGAGCGGTGCATGGGGCTGCATTGTGGCCGGCAGGTGAGGACAGACTCGCCACGAGAATGACGAATGCCATGCACAGGTCCCAGGAGTTAGGAACTGGGCATGTATTTTTGGGCTGTACTATTCAACCCACTAGTATGTATATGTTTGTTTTTTTTTCTCTTCATGTTCCAAAATGGTGCCTAGTTCTTCGATGCTGCACAGGCCTGTTTGCATGTGGATGTATTTTATACTCTAAGGCAACATGGCTAGGGGGTAACACGGCCCCGGGGCTGGTCCCAGCTTTATAATCGATTACACGAGGACCTGATCTCGGAATTTAACTCCGTACGCCTTGAAACACCCTTCTGAAAAATGGGGTCTCTAGGTTGTACTTTCCTTGTCATGAAGAATCCCTTCACTGCCAGAACCCACTGGGATTCTTCATGACAGGAAGGAAAAGTATGTGGACAGGCTCTGAGCCGAGGACTCAGCCTGGGCAGACTGAACCAAATGAAACGACAGGGTCATTTCCAGTGGTCTCTGAGGCCCGTTCCAGTTCATTTGTTAAATAAATAATTGGCGTGGAGATTAGAAGTCAGAGCTCCTGTTTCCAACACTAACTAACTTTCTACAGTAAATCTTAGCAAGCTCCAAGCTACCGTTTATCCAAAGCAGCGTCCACTGCCATGTGGTGGGAAGGTCAGCCTGGAGGCTTCAGGTCACGGAAGATGGAGTTGTTTCAGAAATTACTTGTGTTGTATGAAAAAGCAGCGCCATAAAATGTAGAAACCAGAGTAAAGAGAGAAGGAAATCCTGAAACAATGAGAATAAAATTATAGGAATCAGGTGTGCGTGCGTGTGGTGCGTGCGTGTGTGTGGACACAGAGAATGTGGTACAAGACGTACTGTCACAAGCACATGATCTGTATCATTTAAAAGGAGTAAACTCTGAAAAGTTGTAGCTGCAAATATTCTTTGCAGTCAGAGGTTTAAAAGTTGTTTTAGGATTCGCTTCATGCAATGTTTTTGTGACACAGGGAAACTAATTGACCCTGGTGAAGTAAAATCAGATTAGAAAAATCAATTATGCTTTAAATGCTCATTTCCTCCCTACAAACTTGGCATAATACTGCCCGCTAACTCCACCGCGCAGCATTCCCTGTGGAGATAGTAGGAGCAGGCAGTTCTCAAAAGTCATTGAAATCAAAAGCCTTGCAGATGCAGGCAAACAAAAAGCAGTTCCCTATGAAAAAGTTTATTCATGTTCAGAATTATTTTATTGGATTTAACCTTCAAATTATTTATCAGAAAAAATTTCATGACTCAAAAAAAAAATCTTTTAACAAATGCTCTGGGATAAGTTTAAACCAACAAGTCATCATTTCAAGACTCACCAAATTCTGACCCTCCTGGCCAGTCCCTTGCACAGTTATGCATGATCCCTTTGGAAGGCTGAAGGTGACTTGAACTCCATTTTTGCAAACAGACTATCCATTTACCTCGATATTGCTACCATTTCCCTGTGTTTAAGTAAAAATAACTTGTTTCCATTAATATGTAGCATTTATTCTGGCACAGAAATAAAACTCTTTAAGACAAACACTTAAGTGACAGGCAAAGCAAGCTCACAAGCATGCATTTTGCGTAGTTCTGACCAGCCTCTATCCTGCGGACACAGAGACCACCTCTTGAATTCCTAGTGTTAGGGTCCGGGCACAATCCGGTTGGCACTTTTACTTTTGCCTTAAGGGAACTCCGTCCCTGGATACAGACTGCCCAAGCCACCGCGCAGCCAACAGTCCCCCTAGTGGGGCTGGGTACCTCTGGGGAGACTGTGATGGGGCACTCTCCATCTCCATCGCCCAAGAGAGATTGACAGCCAGCGCCCTGTTGATGGTGGATCTTCCATGCCTTCCACCAAAGGAAAGCCTGCATTCAGCTGCGATGAAATAAACAACCTGAAGGAGACCCTAACAGCCAACCAAGTGGTCATGTGGACGGTGCCAGATCACTCTCCTTGTTATTTCCAAAATCATGTGCTGAGTATAAGCTATGTGCCAGACTCAGGGCTTCACGAGTCCCACCTATTGTCTGTCTCGTCACAGCGCCCCTCAACAGTAGGTGTGAACGTCATAGGTTTGCTGTGGAAAGTGAAAACTGAGGGTCTTGGAGGCTACCTTCCGGATCCACATGGGGTAAGAGGCAGAGAGAGTTCAAGGCTGTTTGATTTCAAAGTCTATGTCTATTCAATACAAAAATCAGCACAGTCTCAGGTTTTAAATGAAAACGGTGCTCTTGATTGGGGAACAGTCTCCAATAGTAACACAAAGGTGGAGAAATTCCTCTGACAGACACTTTAAACATGGAAAGCCAACTTATACGCTGTGAAAAGTTAGTGTGAAAAGTTAGTTGAAGTGCCTCTTAAATGGATTGCACTTAGGGATGTGAAAATTGTCGCTGTGCAGAATTACTACTCTCTAACAGTTTTCCAGAGCCCTAGCTCTGTGAATCGGCATCAATTTGGGCTACCTTGGTAGCTAAACGCGCAATTTCAATTATGTTGAGAAACTTCAATGGGACTTTTTGGCAAACACATTTACAAATCTTTCTAATGCAAATGGAAGCTCAAGAAGAAATCTAAATGTCATCGACGCTTAATTAGATTTGGTTCAGTTACATTTGCATTGACTTTTACAGAGAACACCCGACATGCACTAAGCCACAAATAAATCAAAGCACCAAAGATCAGAGGGCACCATGTGACACAAAGCCACACAATGACCACAGAGGGTGATGCCTATGGAAAACCAAGAGAAATGCCGCCAAACACTGAACATACCATGCAAGGATGCAACAAACATCCCATGGAAAGACATCTATTCGTTTTGAAGTCTTGCTTTTCAGGATCATCGTTTTTCCCATTAGGACAGTGCCTCTAGATCAGGGGTTGGCAAACTGTGGCTCGCGAGCCACATGCGGCTCTTTGGGTATGTTCTGTCTCAAAAGTTTGCTGAGGAGAGCCAATCCTGTCCCTCACAACAATTGAAAAATTATTCAAGAGCCATACATATATTTTTACATAACCACCATTATGTGAATAATATCCTTTTAAAAATTTATAAATGAAACCATGATAGTTTTATTTTCATTTTCAATTTTACTTCAGAGCCACATGTACATACCCAAAGAGCTGCATGTGGCTCCGGAGTCGCAGTTTGCTGACTCCTGGCGGCTCTTCCGTCTCAAAAGTTTGCCGACCCCTGCTCTAGATTATTTGACTGATGCATTCACTCTCTTCCAGTAGTCAACATTTCTTTCCCATGTATTTTATGGCGCATGCAATTTTCACCCTCTCCTTTTGAGGACCATTGACGAGTACACTTTGGAGAATGTACCCCAAAGCCTCAGTGTGAATTGTGGTGAGTCTGAAAGGCTACAGACGCCCACAGTATGTAGATCAGCAGCCTACCATGGTCACGATGGTGACAACATTCATGAAGTGAAATCACATCAGTCGAGGAGGCAGGCAGGAATGAAGCCAAGCACATCAGGTTATAGCAGTTCTATTTTAGCTCAATTAATGTCATCACCAGTGGTGGCCCGAGATCTACAAAGACATTGCGTGTTTACAAAGGACAGCCTCTTACTTTGCCTCCAGTAGAGAAATGGGGAAGCCCCAGAGTGAATCCACAGTGGGAAACAGTGCAGGTATTATAGTTACCCCCTCACCACACACTGCCTCACTGACCCAAGAGGTTGACCCTGGGAGCCGAGTGCCCCCGTTCACTCTGCCGTTTGTCTAGCCCTGTTGTGACCTTGAAATAAAGTTTCCTTTGGATCTACACTCTGTGCAAATACTTGGCCTTGATTATGTCTCTTTGGCCAACACAGTGGGCCCCTGGGCTTCCTCCAGAACAAAGCAGACATTGTGTATGGCCTTCCCGGATGCCAGCCGTGTTTGCTTGGCCTTTCTAGTTCGCTGGCCGCATCTTCCCGTTCAGGTGGGCCCTGGGATGAGTGATATTCAGGACTATGTAAATTGGAGGCTGCTAAAATCAGAAAGATAAGGTAGAACGGAGCATAAGGCAAGGAACAGTGCTGTGTGTTAGTTAAATGTCTTAGGAAGGAAAACAAACACTGATTGTGGTCCAGTGGCTGAGGTCTAGGTCACTTGCCTCAGCTTCCCAGAGCCCCCGGGAGTGAAAATGGTGCCCTTTGCAACAGCTTGCTTTTGACACATAGCAGATCAGTTTGGATGTTTCCCAGCCAGCTTGGAAGATCTGTGGCCCCACTAACTCAGCAGTGGGCTAAACAGCGTGTGCTTGGGTGAGGGCCGTGGGAACTGCCGAATGGTCCATGGCAGCACCATGACCAGAGCGTCGGAAAGCGCCAGCAAGACGCAGCTTGGACTTGGTTCCTCCAGCCAACTCTGAAAAGGCCACTCATCCTCTCTGGGCTTGTTTCCTGACTCGTACAATGTATGACGTTAGACTAAGTGGCCTCCCAGGGTCAGTGAGTCTACCCTCTTGCGAGTTAGCAAGCTAATTCTGCCCCTCCAGACAGCAAATTCCATTAACATGTTGCACGTTGCGTGCTGTTAGGAGGGCTCAGATAAGACACTGGAATATAATTCTTAGGTTAGGCGCCAGCCCCATGCGCCGTATTAGGCCGTGAGGTTGACTGTATCCTGTTCCTGAAATCAGATCTATAGACAGGCTCCCTGCAGGTGAGAAGTGGCGAGGACCTGCCCGGGCCTCCCTCCAGGGCCAGTGGAGCACAGAGTGAGCCCTCTGCCAGAGCCCCCTCAGCCCTCCCCGTTCCTACACCGGCCCTTCTTTCCTCTTCCCAGCCGCGGCTCTAGCCTGACTTACTCCGAGAAGCCTTCCCTGGCTCGTCCGGTGTTCTCTGTTTGCGTCACTCCACACCATCTGCCCTGCTGTTCAGCGGGTAGGGGTCTTTGGTCTCAACTCACTTGTTGCTCGTTGCTGTGTGCTCTTCTTGTCTTATGAGTTCCTTCAGGGACGGAGACGTGTCTTACACTCTGTGTTCCCTAGATCTGAGTGAGTGGAGGGATGGTCAGTGCATTTGGTTGATTGACAGAAAGTAGGGGATTGGAGACAGCAAGCCAGCATGTGATTAAAAGAGAATTGTACTTGAACCATTGAAATCGTTCAGTCTGAGCCTTCATCCAAGTGTGTTCTGATCAAAGCCTGTTGTAATATAAATTTCTCGATTAAAAATGACACGTAAAGACCATACAACAAATTTTGGTTTCCCAAGCATTTTTCCTCACGTGTAGGTCAATTCTCACCCCCACCCAGGAAGACTTTTACAGCCAAGGGAACCGAGGCTCAGGCAGGTGAGGCAGGCATGTGGTTTTCTAGTCTGGCTCTGGGCCTTTTTCACTAGTCTACCGATGCTTCTTTCAAAAAATAAGGCCAAGGGCCGGCCGAGTGGCTCAGTTGGATAAGAGCTCGCTCAAGAGTGCTAGCTGAGCTCTGAGCAACAGCAGTTCGATGCCCAGCCAGAGCTGAGCTGTTGCTCAGCTAAAAAAAGAAAAAAAAAAAGTCATATTTTGATACATGGAGTGAACTTGGAAGCTGAAAAATTTAGGCCTAAATGCTATTATTTCTGAGATATGGATTTTATCTTTTTTTTTTTTTTTGAGGGCAGTGTCACTGGCCCTCATATGTGGGACCGAACCAGGGCCGCTGGCTTCCCAAGCCAGCGCTTAACCACTGCGCCACTCGGCCGGCCCCTGAGACATGGATTTTAGAGCCTGTGAGCCTTCTAGGGAATATGTATGTGTATACGTGTGTGCATGTATGTGCATGTGCACACGTGTGCATGTGGGTACGTGTATGTGCATGTGTGTGGACATGTGTGTGGAACTGGGCAGTAACCCTGCGGCTCACATAGACCTCCCTGAGGCACAAGCAACAACCTTGATCTTCCAGGAAGCTAGTAAAGCACACACAGGTCCCATCCATGGTGGCCTGCAGCGGGCAGGGTCTCCCAGGGACAAAGCAATCAGTCCAGGAAAAGCGGTGGATGGGAAGGAGTTTGGGGCAGGTGGGAAGTGCGCACACACCTGTATTTTCTCCCCGCTTTGGCTCTGGCCTCTGGGTGGGTCGGAGTTCCTGCTGGTAAGCTGCGCTGTGGAGCTGGCGGCATGTGGACATCTGAGCCCATGCAGTTACTCCCCTGCTGCCTGTCTGCAGAGGGGTGGGAAGTGTTGCTCTGGGTCTAGTCCCTCCCACGCTGGGCCCCGCAGGCAGGTGGCACTTCGGAAGGCTGGGGCGAGCCTGGGGGCCGGCCTGACCCACGGCAGGGTCATCAGAAGGGAGGGCTGTTGGACTAGCACTGCCATGTTCACCTACAAGCTTCCAACCACCAGGAAGGGGCGAGTTCTGGCTTCCACCTAAGCGTCCAAGCAAGAGCCAAATTTTCAATTATTTCCCACTGTTTTTAAAATGAGAGTCTTACCAACTTCAGTATTTCCTTCACGAAAGAGTATTTCTTCTATAACTTCCAGTTTCTAACGAGCCTAATGGCAATGCCACACAAAAGAGATCAAAGTCCTGGTGGAGGGAGAGGTAGAAATTGAGCCAGTGTCCCCTGCTGCTGTGGGCAGCAGCTCAGCCCACCTCAGGTTGCAATGACCCTCCTAGCTGCACCTCGAGGGTGGCATCCCCTGAAACAACTACTAACAGACAGCATGGACGTGACACAGCTCCGCATACATGGAGAGTGGTCCAAATACAAACTAGGGGTCCTTCAAGGAAGGTACTGTTGATTTTCTTTTGGAAGAGGAAAAGCTATCTGGGAAGAAACTCAGGTGCCTTCCCTAGCAAGCTGCTTCTCTCCTAGAGCTTTACTATCCACAGTGAATAGCCCAGGGTCCAGCGACCGCCCACTAAACGTCAGCTTTCCAGGACGGACAACTCGTCTGCAGAGGATCAGATGAATGGACGCTGTAAGTTCATTGTCATCGAATTTCATGACTATTGTTACTCAGAGGGAACTTGAACAGGAGGTCACACATTCTCAAGCACTGCCGCTTTGGCCGGACAGAGCTGCAGGTGTATTTGGGGGACATAAGGAAGGGGTAAGATGGCAAAGCCAGGATTAAGGACAGATTTGGTGAATGGCCAGTCGTGCTGGGACGGGGGTGCTGACCCCTGTCCTCTGAGGTGAGGTCACAGCTCTAACAACCTTGACAGTGAACTAGTCCCTGAGTAGCCAAGACTGCCTGGAGGATTTTATGTAATCAGCAAAGGATATTTCTCTTCCTTCATCCTGGTAAAATACAATCAGCAATATTTCAGTCTGGCCAAATCATCCCGTCATGCTCTGCTTTGTATTTATCTCTCTGGTTGCTTCTGGGGACCAGTTTAATCCACTGGATTTTCGCATAGACTATGTATGGGTCCTTAGGACTCACTTCCTGAACCTTGGTACAGAGTGCTGTCATGCTTTTTGAAGTCCCCGAAATATTAAAACTTAAAAATAGACTCAATATTGTCAATGGAAGCATAGCCCACAATGACTGGATTCTTGACTCAGTGTGTCAGGTATGCATGATTTTATTTAAAATGTGTCCAGTAAGACTTTCCACTTGGATGAACATTTTTCCTCTTCCCGCGGATTATTATAAACAGTATGTCCTCATTTCATGGAGTTTCTTAGAAAGTTCTAAGTAACTTAACAGAAGAGAGAAATGAAACTGTGGGGAGATTAAATAACAGGGACTTGAGATCACAGCGAGGGAGCCCACACATCCCGGCCTCGGGGGACACACAAGTGACTACGGGGTGAAGAATTAAACCCGGTCATGCAAATCATCGTACGATCACTTGGCATCCTTTGGAAGTTCTGGCCTTCCCTGTCACTAGCACACATGAGAAAATGAGTCAGGTGACTTCAGTGAATGGGAAATCGTCCCTTGCATTTGGTGGTGGGCTGACCAGCCGGGAGAAGGCAGGAACAGAAACGCGCTGTCCGAGGAGCCTCTGAGGATGTGGGAAGAGACTCTCCGCATCTGACCCCGTTGCTCTGAGCCCCAGGGAGCACCCCGCCTCTCCTGCCTCTGTGCACAGATGCACACCAACCACCCCGCCGGCATCCAGAGCACATTGGAACCAAGAGGGCAGTTGTTTGAAATCACTAGAACCTGGCAATATTAGATTTTTGTTTTCGTGAGCCAAAGGTCACCTAGCACAAATGAGGTCTACATGTTGTCACATGGGGCCACAGAAAGACACGTCTTCGAGTGACGCTGCCCTGCCAGGGAGAGAAACAGAGATACAGAGCACAGCACACATCTAGCGGCGACAGGGCTCCTGTGGAACATGAACGGCGCTGCCGGCACGGAAACGGGGCCAGCGGGCCGCGGGCCTCGGGTTTCCTGCCTGTTCTTGGAGCTGCCGTCATGGAAAGAAGCTAAGGGCGACGTGACGGGGCGGAGGGGCAGGTGGGCTGGGAAGTGTCACCATCTCAACATCTGTCCTAAAGTGACTGAGAGACGGTCATTCATCCATGATCGAAACTTAATCCCGAACAGTCTGCTCCCCTCTCTCTCTCTCTCTGTAAACACATCTGTTCATAAATAACTTAAACGTCTCGGTGGCGTTCAGGATTCAGTCCCGGCTGCAGTAAAAAAGGATGGAGGATGCTCAGCGTCGAGGAGGACATGGCGGGTGTCTGTGTGTGTGGGGAGGCGGCTGACGCGTCTGGGGCGGCGGTGCAAACATCAGCCGTCAGAGACGGGCGGGGTGACCCAGCCGTACTTTTCATGCGTCTTCACCAAGCTCTTAAAAGTGGCTTCTGCTTCTTTGCGACTGAAGGACTTTTTGGATTTTCCAGCTTTTCTGCAGATCCGCCCCTGCGTGAGAGGAACAGAGAAAGCAGGTTAGAGCCCCAGGAGGAATCATGTTTCCCACCGTCTTTGTTCAAAAACACGCAGAGTCGCAGGCATTTCTGATGCGTGGATCCGTGTGACGCACTGAGAGACACAGGACATCGCAGCTTTGCTACAAAACAGATGGGGGGCGGTGCAGGGCTGGGGAGGGGAGGGCAGGGGAGGCCGCAGGCCGCTGTCTTCGCAAACCCACGATTCCTCTGAATGTGATGCTGAAAAGCAGCCTCTGCTGGGTCCCCAAAGGGCCAGCTTCACGGAAAGCGCATCCCAGCTGTCCCCGAGGCAAATACTGTTCTAACTTCCTTCCCTCCCACCAAAGAATGCCTTTAATTATAAGTTTCAGTTCCTCGTCGATAGCAGTAGACATATATGTTTATATATAGATGAGTATATTTATAGTCACACACATTTTAAAAATCTGATTTTTAAAATTCAAGTTCAGGAGCAATTAGTGAATGTCTTGTAAGTCGTGTCACTGGGGTGATCAGAAAGTGGAGCCACTGTCATGGAGGGGGAAGGCTGTCCTCGGTCCTGAGTGAGGGGTAAAGGGGAGAGGCCAGCGATTCCCCCACCATCCCAGCAGATGTGGGGGCCCCCCCGGGGAGAGGTCCACACCCCCTGACGCCCCCACCGCAGTGACCGGCTGTGTTCTGGTCTGAGGACAGAGCATTGGGTCTGCAGTGGACGAGAGGGTCTGAGTCATGTTAGGATGAGCACAGAAAGTTCTAGGCCACGAGAGAGGGAACCAGAAGACACTGCTAATACGACCGTGTCTCAGGCCTTGACCGCCCTCCCAGAGAGCCCTGGGAAACGAGGTTTATTAGACCGCAGAGGGAATGAGCAGGCTGAAGGCAGCGCTGGGTCCTCAATCACACAGAGCTGCTGTCACTCCCAGGATTCCAGCCTCCTTCTTCAAGACACCTCTCCACAGCACATCCACAGAGACTCGCCCTTAGCTCCTGGGGCACGTTTCCTTGCACTTGACTTCCCGTAGTCTCCTGGAAGATCTGCTAGTCTTCCTGAGTGTCTCACGCATGCATTTTGCTGCGGGGGCGGAAACACCCCGGAAAGACTTGGCTGCATTTCCTCCCCTAACGAGCGCATGCGTACTATTCCCAGCGCTCTCCTGCTGAACTTTCACTACCCATTGTCTCTGAACGTGCCCTCTGCATTCCTGATACGTACTATTTTTGTTACAGCACACCTATGGCCGTGTGTTGTCTGTGTCATAAGGTGACTTGAATCAAAGCCAGGCCTCCCTGGGTTACGTCACATACCTGTTCCCTTGGACAGGCTTGAGGGTAGCAGCCACCCAGGTATGCGGGGCCACTGGTGGGCAAGGTCCACCCAATTTTAACTTTCTCTGATAACTGGCTGGCAAGTCTGGTGGGAAGAGCTGGATTGGCCTCAGATTCCATAGGGAAAATGGTTCCCAATCACTAGAAACTGGGAATGGAAGAGTGTCTGATATTCACACTCAGAGCTTATGGCTCCTTTCACCAGTGGCTACTAGCCCAACACCCAGGGAGGAGTCAGAACCCCAGAGGTACAGTTGTGTTCTGCCCTCTGGACACCCCTGGGTGAACCTGTCCATCTGCCGGTCAAGGGCAGTACCACTTGCTCTGATTTGCTGTTGGTTCATAGCAAACAAGCTGGTAAAAGGGTGAAGACTGGAAGCGATGACCCGAAACCGCCATCCACTGACTTCTAGAAACTTCCCCATAGATCAGCAGGATATGACTCCTAGTTTTAACTTTATAACTTCCTATGTTGCTTATGTGGTGTAGTTACACACTTGATAAAAGGGCGCCACCAAGAGCTAATCCATTTATAATCATCATCACCATGGGCTGAGATCCGAGTCCAAAGTCACTTCATTAAACATCTGCAAATGCATCCGTGTAAGAACATCGGCTTCAAGATGTTCTTCACTTAAGAACAAATATCAAGGTGTATATATATATATTTGCATTGTTATATATATATATATTTGCATAAAATGCAAATTCTAAATACCTCTATCATTCTTTTCTGTAACACTGAAAATTTATTATGGTGCTTTGAGAATTCTGAACTAAAAGCTGCCAGACGAATACAGGCTCATGATAATCTTGGCGTATTCTGCCACTTTGGACACAAATACATACATTGCCTATTCTTTGTGAAAGTCCCAATTGTTAGAAAAAACAACAGACAAAACCCCAAATGAACAGACCACTCTTTGTTGTCTTTTCTTCCCGGGAAGAATTATGAACATTAAGCCCCAGCGCTGAGTCTGTTCAGCAACTGGGAGACAGAGCCCGTGGCCCGCCAGCCGGGCTCTCACTGCCTTCAGTGTGCGCGGCCGCGCTCTCCTGGCCCTGCACCCAGCTTACACTTCACAAAGGCCCGCCCTCCATGGACTGGCTGTTTAAGCATCACCCAGTGAAACACTGAGCTTGAAAATGATCCCTTACGTTTCCCGGCTCTGCCAGAGCGGCTGCGCCTTTTTTGATGAGACTGCCATGAGGTGCATCCGCCCAGCCCTTGGCGGCCCACGGCCACGCGGGTGTGGAACCCACTCCCGTTCTTTCCAAGATGCAGTCTCCTGGATTCTCGACTTTAAGGAACTTTCAGCCTAAATCCTCTGACCCTCTGTACTTTCCTCTCAAGTGGGGATAATACCCGCTTCACAGTATCACCAGGAATGTCAGATAAGATACTGAATTTGCTTATTTTACAGACGAGGAAATTGAGATTCAGAGAGGTTTTAAGTAAGTCGCCCAAGGTCACACAGCCAGGAAGTGCTGGAGCACCGAAGTCAGGTCTGCTGAATTCTGCACCCCACACACCAGTACACATACACGCACAGACACACGCACGCACACACACATGCACACACATGTGTGCGCGCACACGCACACGCGCATGCACGCACATGTGCACACAAACACAAACGCTGCACCCCACACACCAGTACACATACACGCACAGACACACGCACGCGCACACACATGCACACACATGTGCGCACAAACACAAATGCACTCAGAGACACAGACACACACACGTGCACACTCTGAAAAATGTCTTCATGCAAATCCAATATTTCACATTTATGTGGCTAATTTCTCAGTAATGTCTATTTTAACAAGTTGGCACAAATACATTCATTCTATAGTTCTCCCTTGATTAGACTTTTCTCCTTACTTTTTTCTTTGGATACATACTATTGTGGCATTCTGTGTTTCACTTGCCTATAATTCTAGTTCTGCTCCTGTAGAAATAGTTAGAATTTCCTGAGACTCCTGTAAAGTTTTGAGCCCCTCGCTCATTTCCTGGGCTGAACCACAGAGCACTGCTTGGGAAGTGTAATTGGCAGTTGAGAAGCACTCAGAAAGCCCAACCCCTGCAATGCGGGTTTCAAATGCACCCTGGGCTCCTGTCAGGCAGGGGAGGCTACCTGGGGGAGGTGTTCAGGAGCTGGACTCGAAGGACAAGTGGCATAATCCAGCCAGAAGGCAGGCAGGGAGGCCAGGAGGAGCTTAGGGAGGTACTTCTGGGAGGAGAGGGAAGAGGCGGGGATGGGAGGTATTCTAGTTCCTGGGGCTGTCGGAACAGAGTGGGTGGCTTAAAACAACAGGAATTTATTTTCTCATGGCTCGGGGCCAGGAGTCCAAAACCAGGGTGTGGGCAGGGCAGCTGCAGGAGGACATAGGGGGGAATCTGCTTCATGCCACCCCCTGGCTTCTGGTGGTTTGTTGGCAATTGTCAGAGCCCTCGGCTTGTAGACAAGTCACCTTCATCTCGGCCTTCACGTGGCCTTCTCCCTGAGTGTCGCTCTGTGTCTGTGTCAAAGGTCCCCTTGCTTACCAGGACACCAGTCATCGCATTAGAGCCTAACCCAGGATGACCTCATCTGAACTTGACATCTGCAAAGACCCCAGATAAAGGCACATTCACAGGCTGGGGAGGGCAGGTTACGGTTTCAATATATCTTTTGGGGGACACAATTCTCCCCACTACATGAGGTAAGGCTGACAGGGAGGTCTTCAACCCCCTCTCCTGGGGGCAGCAGAGCATCGGGTCAGGTTGGCTTTTGGGATGGGTCACTTGGGAGGCAGGTGGCTGTCAGGTTGGGGTGCTGGCCAGTTACATTGTCATGGTCCACAGAAGACGGGTGAAAGCCTGGCCTGGGGCAGAGGCAATGGAGGCTAAGAGAAAGAGGCTGTGCCAGTGGAGGCAGTGCCATCAGGGATGTCTGTCATTAAGGGGGAGGTGACCAGGGCATCCATTTCTGACAGGGGAGGACGCAGCTTCCCTGGATAAGATACTGAGTCTCTTTGGGTGGGCTGGGCTCAGGGGGCATCAGAAATCTGGCACACAATGGGGCCAGCAGCCACCGGATGTAGTGCTTGGAGTTCTCACATCAGGGGGTCCAAGCAACAGCCATGGCTGAGGGCCGGCAAGGAGACATGTCCGGTAGTGGTGCTGGGCCTCCACTCTGCCCACCAGCCATGGGCTCTTGAGCAAGTGGCCCTCCCTGCGTCTCTGCCTCCACGTCTGAGTCACACACCCACTCACACCTGCAGCGTGGGGTGAGCCTTTGGGGATGGATAAATCACTGGCCCGCTGTGCAAGGTGGCAAGACGCCCAATAGCAAGTGGGCAGGGGAGAGCCTGTGGGGTTGGGCAGGAGGAGATGCAGAATGCGCAGGCACAGGGGCTGGACCAGGCAAGGGGGTGTGGGTGGGGGCCACCAGGGAGGGCGCGGCTGGGATTCCCACTGCGGGGTGACCAGTGAATACCTGAAAAGCATCGGCCTTAAGAGGGGACGCTCTTCTCAGAAGTGTCAGGCTTGCTTGATTTGTATAAAGTCAGAACTTTAAAAACTCTTCTTGACTTTTTTTGCAGCCATCTCTGTACATTAAAGAAAAATCTGCCTCTTTAAGGGAAGTGCAGCTTAATAATGATGCCCCTGTATTTCCCACAGGTTTATTAAGAGCCTGCCACCCTACAGACGTTGTTGCTGGAGACACCGGGTGACATGAGGTGAAGAAGATGCACAGGGCTTTGCCCGAGGCCCGGTGGGTGGGGGCTGTGGTGAATGAATGAATGAGTGAATGAACGAGTGTGAATGGCCACTGTCCAGCCTCCTCCCCTGACAGGGCCACAGACTAGCTCTCCTGTGGCAATAACTCGCATCAGGGCAAAGTATGACAGCAGTGCCCAGGATGTAAAGCCATTTCACCCAAAAAGGAATGTTTCCTTACTGGAACATTCTAGAATTTCCCATTGAGAAATATTATGTAACCACACACTCTCTATTACAGCCTCTAAAATATTTTATCAAGTATTAGGTAATAAACATCCTCTGACATTTGCTCTTAAACTCATGAAACCTCTCAGGATGATAAAGCCACCGTCGGTTGTGTATCAACATGGATAAGATTCAGTATTCTCATAAAAACTTCCTCAAGCCATTGGCAGCACCAAAGGCACAGTTCATGGATATTTTTGATGCTTGCAAAACATAAGCATCTCTTCCCTCTACATTTTAAAGAAAGTTCTAGCAATTATTGACTCTGTTTTGAGACAGATTGCATTTTCTTGGAAGAAGCAAGCAGAAAAAAAAGGAACTTATGGCTAAAATTTGAATTATATCAGATAATCATTTCAAAAACATTTTTTGGGAGATACCACTAATACTTATACTTCTGCTTAAGCAGCGGGCCCCAGTGGGTTTCATTAGCTGCACTGGAGCACAGTAAGTGACAGTTAGACATACTTATTCAAGCGTGCTGGTGGCTCTGACGAGTGCTTGCTGTGTGTGAGGATGGGGCCTGAACACGCTCATTAAAAGCTTCTGCTCAGCAAAAGAAACCGTCCAAGCAAAGAGACAACCAACAGAATGGGAACAGATATTTGCAAATAATATCTCCGGTAAGGGGTTAATATCCAAAATATATAAAGAACTCATATAACTCAACAACAAATAAACAAACTACCCTATTAAAAACTGGGCAGAAGGCCTGAACAGACATTTCTCCCAAGGAGAAGACAAACGGCCAACAGATGTATGAAAAGACGCTGAACTCCACGAGCTATGAGGAAAATGCAAATCAAAACCACAGTGAGATACCACCTCACAATGGTTAGAATGACATCATCAACAAGACAGATAATAACAAGTGTCGGAGAGGCTGTGGAGAAAAAGGAACCCTCATACACTGTGGGTGGGAATGGAAATCAGTGCAGTCACTATGGAAAACAGTACGGAGGTTCTTCAAAAACTTAAGAATAGAATTGCCATATGACCCAGCAATCCCTCTCCTGGGTATCTACCCCCAAAATCTGACAACATTTATTTGTAAAGATATATGTATCTCTAGGTTCACTGCAGCATTATGCCTGGTGGCCAAGACACGGAAACAACCCCAGTGTCCTTTGATAGATGACTGGATAAAGAAGATGTGGTTCATATACACAATGGCATATTACTCTGCCATTAAGAAAAGATGAAATACTGTCATTGGCGACAACATGGACGGTCTTGAGAACATCAGGCTAAGTGAAATAAGTCAGATGGAAAAATGTCAAAAACCATATGATTCCACTCATATGTGGAGTATACAACTGAAAGCAACAAATGAGCAAACAAGATGAACAAACAAAAACCTCACGGACACAGACAACAGTGTGGTGGTTACCAGGGGGCCGGGTGGAGGGGGAGGTAGAAGAGGGTAAAGGGGGTGAAATATATGGTGACGGAAGGAGAACTGACTCTGGGTGGTGAACACATAGTAATGTATTATAAAATTGTATACTTGAAACCTATATAATTGTATCAATCAATGCTACCCCAATGAATGTAATAAAATTTTTAAAAAAGCAAACCCTAAAAGCCGTCCCTGAAACCCTACCAGGTGGGCTCTGCTATCATCAACCCTGACTTATGGATGAAGAAACAGACACAGAGAGGCCAATTAATGTGTTCAAAGTCACACAGGATTCCAGTGCAGGACTGAAGGCCACACTCTGAACCCCAAGGCCAGGCTGCCTCTCAGAAACATAGAGAAGGATCATGGGAATAAGAGAAAGAAAACATTCACTCCATGAATGCTGCCCACCCTGGCTTTCCTCCACTGGCTACGAGACGCACCGCGGTCACTGAAGCCCCTCCATCCGTCTGGTCCCCCTGTCAACGTGGGGCTCCTGGCCTCCATCCCACACGCATAACCCCTGAGCCGCCTTCACTGCCGGGCCGGGCTTCCGCCTGTCGTGTCGCGTGGACCCTCCCTGACTCTGGTTCCCGAGTGACGGAGCAGGTGAGCCTCCCTCCGAGATCTGAGACGCTCTTTTACTTGCAGCCCCGATTCCCGCAGACGTCTGGCAGTCTGTGCTTCCATTTTTGCTGACACAGAATGCACAGGGAGCAGCTTTCGAGAGGCCAAACCAAGGACACCATGTTCCATTTCCACGGCTGAAACGCTTCTTTTGTACAAAACTGCCACCCTTCCATGCTTTCTACTGAGAGCTAATTCCAGCTGCCTCGCTGCTGGGTTCTGGAAAAGCCTCGCGGGCACACCGTCTGCCCCTGGTCCCGTGGGCAGGCTCAGCGGACGCCCGTACAGTGAGGGACCCGTCTTCATTTCCATAGACGCTTCTCCCTGGACCGGGCTCCGTGGCACAGACGTGTTCACCTCAGCGGCTCAGCCGCCCGGCCTCCTTACTGAGCACAGCTGTGCCTCTGCTCTGGGCTCAGAGGCTGACAGGAGACGGTGGCGTCCCCCCCCGACCTGACCTGGTCAGCAGCCAGCCAGCCCTCTTCCCGTCACACTTGCCTTTCCTTAAGGCACCCCATTATCCCTTCCTCTTGGAGCACAATTTGGAAAGAAAGGATCAGGGTTTGCCCCACAACGCCCCACTGGTTTTTCAGTCCACCCATTACTCCCCCTGCCACCCTCCTGTTCTGGGCTGCGACCCTGCTGCCACCCATGAGGCCTGCGGCTGCCTCTATCCTGCCCCGTGGCCTTGATTAAGGAAGGACGGTGCCCCGGGGACACAGCCTTCCTGCTGCTGGGAGTCCGAGCGAAAGCAGGGGTGCTGAGGAGGGGGCTTGGTGGGAAAGGCCAGGTCTTCCTCTCCCCCAGGGAGAGCAGCGCCCCTGGGCCGTCAGCAGAGCCAGCACTGACAGCCACCAGGGACCCGCTGTCCACACCTCCTGCCTGTCCACTTCCCGACAGAAAGCAGCTATGCCGAATGGGTCGCTCGCTCCTGAAAGCTTCACCGCACGTGCCTGGGAAATAATCTGCCTCCAGCCAGGTGCCCTTCTCCCAGGGCTGCTGTGGATTTCCTGACCCTCCATAACCGGGTGACCCCGACACTCTTCACAGACAGCAGTATGGTGGTGACCAGCGGGTAAGGGGGAGAGGGGGTGGGAGAAGAGGGTAAAGGGGGTCAAATGTAAGGAGACAGAAGGAGCACTGACTCTGGGTGGTGAGCACACAGTAATGTATTCTAAAATTGTGTACCTGAAACCTATATAATTGCATTAACCAATGTTAAACCTATATAATTGCATTAACCAATGCGACCTCAATAAATTTAATGAAATTAAATGAACAAAAAACAACAGCAAACACCAGAAACCCTACCAGATGAGCTCTGCTGCCATCACCCCTGATTTATGGATGAAGAAAGAGACCCAGAGAGGCCACCGATGTCCACTTGAAACCTGTATAATTTTACTAGCCAAATGCCACCACAATAAACTTAATAAAATGAAAAAAACAAAACAAAAACTAAGTGTATTTCCTAACACGCACTTTCTGGAGGATGTTGTAGTGAAATGCAGCCCCCACACTCCGCGCTGCCCTTGAAGGCTGGCTCACTGCACCTCAGCATTTCGCTTCCATGGCTGGGGTTCCTGCTCCCTGCGTCACAGCCCCGGCTTTCTCCGGCCCCTACTGGCTCCCACCCCTCCGTCACCCTCTACTCCCACCTTCCTACCCGCAGCCCCCAGCCCCACACTTACACTGGTTTCTTGTTAAACCAAAGCTCTGAGCATGTGTCCACCTGGCTGTGTGCTATGGGAAACTGGACAGAAGGAACACACCATCTGAGGGGTACACACTGTCATCCCACCTCCCCCATGTATATCATGGAGGTGATGGTGCCAGTGTAGATGAAACCCAACACCTGCTTTTTCTGTTTGCAAGAAAACTAAGGGCAAAGATATGGCATTACAAAGAAGGCTTACACGGTATTAAGCAACGGGGTGGGACGTTTCTGGAAAATGTGGTGTTGTTACCATAAAATTGTCTTACGATGTAATCAAGAAAGGAAGTTGGTTCTAAATTCAAATTTCTAGTCTCTGACTGAAAAGCTTAGACAACTGAGGGACTGATTTCAGCTGACCTAATAAAAATTAAAAAGTGATTTCTATAAGCAACTGGGATGGCTATTATTACTTTTAGGTCATTACATAGGGGATGCTCTGATTTCAACTCTTATTTGTATAAGGCTGTGGCTGTGGAGTCTTTCCCTTTTGATTAAGAATTATAATAAGCAGAGAAAAGAATTCAGTGATTTTTATAAACATCACTGGGACTCTTCAAACAATACAGACTTTATAACACAACACAGGTAAAGCGAGTGCCAGTCACTGTTCCAAAGGCTTTCCCTATATGAATGTGCTAGAAATGCTAGATTCCTAAACATTCCTTCCATCCCATCCAAGACCCTACACAGTAGCTTCCTAGATTCTACCAAACCCCACTGGTACTGGGAATTTAAGAGTGGGACCAAAATGAACTTCTAATTTATACATTGTTAGCTACATAATCTCAATATCAAGACTGCTGCATGGTAAGTCCAATACCTTGGTTTTCTTTATTAAGACCAGGTTGTATAACAAATAATTGTACACAATAATAATACAGCAAAGAAAGCTGATTTAGCCACAGAGTGCCAGTGTGTCCTCTATAAAGACACAGTCTTGAAGGAAAAACAAATTCTGGAGATATGTTTGGATACACAATGCCACTAAACTCCATGTTTTGCTGATACATGACTTATTTAAATGATGCACTCGATATTAAGCCTGACAAAAACTATTTAAAGTTGAACACAAATATATTCTCAGGATATCTAAAATGTAATAAAAATTAAATGAAGCAATTTATATAAAGATTTCTGATTAAATAATATCATATATCAAATATTTCTAAGAATTCTTGGTTTCAAGTTTTCTGGGAAAATGAGAATGCTAGTTGGCTGTCAGTTGCTAGGCTACTATAAACAAAGGAAATTACATTTCAATTTTGGATACTTAATTTTAACCTCAGATATAATGGCTGGATCTACTCTATAAGACAAGTTTCAGCTATGATGATTCAATTCCCACAGTCAAACTATGTCATGTCTGTAAACTTAGGGCACAACACGAAATGAACCAAAACACTTCTTATTATCTGTCATGATAAAAACTCAAGGCCACTGCATCTTCACTCATTATCCTGGGTACTCAAGTCCTCAGCTCAAGCACCACACAACCGCATACCCAGTGGGTGCTCAAGTCTCCTGAGGAACAAATGACACATCTTATAGAATTATCGACACTGATCTGAAGCATCCTTCATGTTCCAGATGGCACTCCAGAGAAAAGGCAGTACACGTGTGTCACCATTTCCCAAAATGTATCTATCCCTCATAGTATTTTACACGTCAGCTCATTTAACCCTTACTCTGGAGGTGGACACATACTTGTTGCAATTTTGTAAACGATCACGTAAAGAATGAAGGGGAGGTAGTGAATGACACTGTCCCTCAACAATGCAAGTCTATTGGTGGAATTGGAGTGGAAACCCTGTGATGCAGAATTTTGGGAAATGGAGAATCGTGGAGCCTGTGATTAGCCATTCACAAGAAGTACCAGCATATTGTTGGCTCTAAGGATTTGTAATGACTTTGCTTAGGCCAGATAGCCCACCCTTGTTTGTCCACAGAATACCGGGTCTCCCTCCCCGACCCCCAGCTTGCAGCAGTCATTAGGAACAGCCTAAGAGTGAGTGTCCCCTGCTGGGGACATAATCTCCAGGCAGTCACAGCATGGCAATGAACAGCATCCCTTAGGTCCCATGCGCTTGGGCCAACATCCTTTTAGCCCTGCAGGCTGAAAACTTCAAGGAGGCCTCAAGATCTGATCATAGCTTTCTAAAAAGTATCTTTTAATAAAGTAAACATGTTCAAAAAACTGGAATGTCAAAGTAGGATCTTTCATTTTTACTGAAAACACCTCATGCAATGTGTTATTATGTCTGCAGTCAATAATTTCGTGCAGGGCCTATTGTGATGGGCAGTAATTGGATGGCAAGGGAGCTAGGCAGTAAATCATGAAACCGCCTGTCCCTGGGAACGGGGCATTAGTCCACATATACTTTGCAGTGATAGTTTAAATGCTATAAGAACAATTGTACACATTAATTTTCTTGGCTTGGTAGTTTATATTTATGTTGGCTTGCATTAAAATTCAAATATACAAGCGTCAAGTTTACTCAATCTTCCTTTTGGAAGTAGCAAAAATAATAGTTTTGCTCTAGCTTCATGTCCCTGCGTCTCACGGTATTCCCAGTTTTTCTGTGCCACTGGGATGCAGTATCCTGTTCATTATTTGTAGATGATAGAATTTCCTACCCAGAAAATCCTAACGGTTCACATAAATTTTTAAAAACCACTTTACTGAGGCTGGATTGACGTGTATCAAGCAGAACGTGCTTCAAGTGTGCAACCGGCTGACTTAAGACGAAGTGGTTTTTGAGGGACTGGATGTGTTCCCCAAAGGGCCACGTGCCCCTTATGCCTCCCGCCTCCCTTCCAACCAGGTTGTAGCTCTGTGGCTAGGGCTG
This sequence comes from Aselliscus stoliczkanus, assembly GCA_033961575.1. NCBI lineage: Eukaryota > Metazoa > Chordata > Mammalia > Chiroptera > Hipposideridae > Aselliscus > Aselliscus stoliczkanus. Next base: position 109,492,690 of record CM066728.1, read on the forward strand.
TGAGCAGAAGTGATGCCTGTTTGTTCTGGGCGGGGGCATTTAGAAGCTGAGGTGCCCACTGATCTTATCCCATTATTGTGAACTTGGGGGCCACATGCTCCAGACGGAAAAGCTACAAGATGGAGGAGGCATCAAACTTCACCAGACCGTGTGTGGGCAAAGCCCGTTTATTGTTATACTGAGATTTCGGGGTATGTCTGTTGTGGCCACCAGAGCTCACTACTATGAGTAAAATTCTTAGCAAATAACTGCAAAATTGAAATGGAACATTAATGATCCGCAAAAAGTTAAGACGATTTTACAAAGGACGAGCAAAGCGGGGACCTTGCCCTGTCTGCTGTCCGACAGACTAGGAGGCCGTATTCCTAAAGGCAGTATAATATTTGTATAGGAGCAGGCAGATCAGTGAGAAAAACTGAAGAGCACTGTATTTATATGGGACTTGTACAGGATAAAAATGGCAAAAAAAATTAAAGGCAGCAGAAAAGGGCCAGGTAGTTCAGTAGATGGAGCTGAAGAAACACACATACTACATGGGGACAAATGAAATTGGGCTTCTATCTGACAGCATACACAAAGGAAACATGTTAAAGTTAGAAAGCAAAAAGTAATGGGAGAGAATTCAGAGGCCTGTCTGGGGATATAATGGGGAGGCATGGTATTCACATACAGTCTTCCCATGAAAAGATGGAAGAATGGAAGTGCTTCAAAATTAGAGACTTACTTTTTTCAACAAAACACACACACACACACACACACAGAATGAATGAGGGAATGAATATACTGGGAGAAAATATTTGCAATGTCTAAAACATACACAAGGAATATCTGGAAAACAAAAAGAACTCCTGAAAGTTGACAAGAAAAGCCAGATGATCAGAAAATGCAGAAAAGTGGGGAAGGGCTACAGGTAGGCCATTCAAAGAAGAGAAAATCCGAATGGCTGACAAGTATATGGGTCGATGTCCAAATGTATCAGTAATCAGAGAACTACACATTAAAACACCATCAAGACACCACTTAATACCTGCCGGGGGGCAGGGGATAGAGGGCAAAACTTAGGATGGAGGATGAATGCCGAGGGGTGGGAGCGGTGTGTAGACTGGCCAGGGAAGCCATCCTGGGAAAGTCTGGCAAAACCTGAAGAAAGTCGGTATGCAGAGGCTCGCTGTGCCCACCAGCTCATGCCTGGGCACAGATCCCAGAGAAAATGGCCGAGTGTTCCTGGGAAGGCCAGCTGGAGGAGGTAGATGCAGTGTTCGTGTGACACCATGAGGCAGGGGAATGCTGGAGTCCTTCCCAGGAAATGGGTGAGTAAATGTGGTCACACTGAGAAACAAGTGAGAGTCACACAACACAGGTGTGAGTAGCAACAAGCGACTCATGGATGGCTCACTAAGCCGAGTTCCAGGTGAAATAACTATGACTCTGAATGAAACGCAGAGGACAATGCCACCCATGACAATCAAAACCACATATGTGCCCAGATGACGCTACGTACTTTACAAGGACCCAAGCATATTTCAGAGTGTCTATTAAAAAACAATCAGGTTCCCGTGGGCCGGAAAGGCCTCGTGTGGACTCGTGGGCTACGATGAAGCTAATTCTCTCTACCCCTGAGGCAAAAGGAAAAAGTCACAATAAAAATGATGTATAAGTTCATCCAGACCTACACAACCATATTATGTATATAGGAATTCAGCAGTTTTCCTCTGTATCAGTAATAACTGTTTAGAAAACGTAATGAAGACAAGACCTCGTTCACTCTATGACTGACTCTGTGGCGGGCAGCCTCTAACCTGGCCCCAGGATCCCCTCCTGGTATCCACAACCCTCCCACTAAGTGTGGGTGGGATCCGTCACTTCCTCCTACAGAACAGAACATGGCAGAAGAGATGGGATGTCACTGCTGAGATTAAGCTACGAAGAGATGTAGCTTCTGTTTTGGGGGCTTTCTCTTTCCCTCACTAGCTCCCTTCAAGAGAAGCCAGGTGTCCTACTGTGAGGTGCCCCATGGACAGGCCCCCGTACAAGGAACTGGGGAGGCCTCCAGTCAACAGCCACCAAGACCTGAGTGCGGCCACCACCGAGTGACCTGGGAAGCAGATTCCCCCACGTCGGGCCTTCAGCTTCCTCAGCTGATCTAAGCCCTCATCTCTAATGTGACCATATTTGGAAATAGGGCCTTTAAACATGTAATTAAGGTTCAAGAGGTCATTAGGGTGGACCCTAAACCTTTTAGTGTGGTGTCCTTATAGGAAGAGGAGATGAGGACACAGACACACACAGAAGAAAGTCCGTGTGAGGACACAGGGAGAAGCCATCTGCAAGCCAAGGAGAGAGGCCTCGAAAGAAACCCACCCTGCCGACACCTTGATGTTGGACGTCCAGCCTCTGGAACTGTGAGAAATAAGTTTCTGCTGTTTAAGCTGCCCAGGATGTGTTTCGGCGGTCTAGTACCACAGACTCTACACTTCAATAAAACAAGACATACGTAAGTTCAAAAATAACCTGTCTGCCAATGAGCTTGGGAAGTACCGACCAAGCAGTAGCTGGGGACACCTGGGAGGTGTCCAGCTCATGCCACTGATGGCAGTGTGACCTGGTCCAGCCTGACAGCACGTGTGTGACCCATGTGCAGAGTCCCCATGCCCTGGGACCCCGTCACGGCAGAGTCTCCACGCCCTGGGACCCCGTCACGAGCTTCTGTCTGATCCATGTGCAGAGTCTCCACGCCCTGGGACCCCGTGATCCATGTGCAGAGTCTCCACGCCCTGGGACCCCGTGATCCGTGTACAGAGTCTCCACGCCCTGGGACCCTGTGATCCATGTGCAGAGTCTCCACGCCCTGGGACCCCGTGATCCGTGTACAGAGTCTCCACGCCCTGGGACCCTGTGATCCATGTGCAGAGTCTCCACGCCCTGGGACCCCGTCACGAGCCTCTGGTGCTTTCCTTCCCGGGCTCGCAGGATAAGGGAGCAAGCCTGACGCGCAGGCGGCACACAGGCTGCCCACACGACACCCCCACATTGGGCACCAGGGCCACTTAAAGAGTGAGGCTGGTGTAGAGCGGCTGGGCAGAAAGCTGTCCTCGGCGAGAATGGGCAAACCTTAGACCCTGACGAACAGAGCTATCCCATTACTATGAAAATGGTTACACCAGGGTGTGTGTGTGTGTAAGTGTGATTGTGTGTGCAGTTGTTTGAGTGTGTGTGTGTGCGTGTGTGTGTGTGATTGTGTGTGTGTGATTGTGTGCGTGTGTGTGTGTGATTGTGTGTGTGTGCGTGTGTGTGATTGTGTGTGTGTGATTGTGTGCGTGTGTGTGATTGTGTGTGTGATTGTGTGTGTGTGCGTGTGTATGTGATTGTGTGTGTGCGTGTGTGTGTGATTGTGTGTGCGTGTGTGTGATTGTGTGTGTGCGTGTGTGTGATTGTGTGTGTGACTGTGTGTGTGTGCGTGTGTGTGATTGTGTGTGTGTGTGTGACTGTGTGTGTGTGTGATTGTGTGTGTGTGTGTGTGTGTGTGTGTGTGTGTGTGTGTGTGTAGGAAAGCAGTTGTTACCTCTGGCAGGTGGAACCACTGAGTTTCCATTCTCTGCTTCCTACATCCTGGTACTACATGGATTTTATACAACAAGCACGTAGCACTTTCTATAATCAGAAACAAACTCTTAACAGCTTTACACATTAGAGAGAATAACACTCATTAAAATTTTGTGCATGATCACAAAATCTATGCTTTTTCAGGCACCTTCATGAAATACTGAACCATGGATGTTCACGCAAGAACAGAAAACAGTAAACAGTGATGATGATGATGATGATGATGAAAGCTACACTGTCATTGTATACCTGGCTGACTGCAGGCCCTGACTCGAGTGGACCCACTGGACAGAGACAAAGGCGCATCCCCAGAACTGCCCTTGGAGAGGACGGGTCTTCCGAGGGGCCCAACTTTAGAGGACAAGGTCACACACATTCTGTCTTCCGAGTTCCTTTGACTACTTGGTCTCCACACTGGTGCACAGGAGCAGGCGTGCACCTCGGCCCCCGACCTCAGCAGCTCATGTATCACTCATGTGTGACCACCGGAGACCAACACAGGCTCTTGCCCACGTCTCTGTCATAAAGCATCTCCTGTTTTCACTTTCACTGCAGAAGGACATCTGATGTCAACTCACTAATTGTTAAATGAAACCAAATTAGAGCAATTTACTTCTCTAATAAGTCCTTATCATCATGTGGGCAGATCAAAGTTGGCAGTAACAGGAAATCCATTTGTTATTTTTCATTTAATTGACTTTTTTAGGTTGAATGCATTTAGTGGAAGGAAAAAACCCTACAGATCATTTTAATTATGATATCATGAAAGTCAGGGGTGTCATCCTGATATTAAAATGTGAACATCTAAGCGTACACTGTTTGAAAAAGAAAATTATATAAACATTTAAACATGCATTTCTATTATATAAAAAGCCTTGGATTATATATATTAATGACCCAGTCTTATGACATTTTGTTAGACTTTGCATTCTGTGACATTTATGGAAAATCCCTCCACTCGTGTAACATCTGGGAATGGTTGGCCTCAGCGATCAAGCGTGGAAAAGATGCTGAGTGTCATCTGCTGAGCTGTGTGTCTAGACATTGTGATGGAGGAGATGCAAGGAGGGCTCAAAGAGCATTGCTGCCCTTGTCAGAGTTGGCGATGGAACCAAGTCCTTGCTCTACAGAGCTCAAGGTCCCACGGAGACCGGAGACAGGAGGGAGGGTGGACTGGGGCTGAGCAGCGGAGTCTGCGAGGCTGGGGGCCCGGGGGTCGCTGTGCTCGCTCACACTACGTAGGCTCCTCCAGGAATCAGCGCGGGGCTCTGCTGGCAGCTCTCGGGCCCAGGCAGCAGACTGGTGGAAATACTGGGGGGGTATGTGAGCGAATTCCTCTACTTTTGAGTAACACTAACAATTGCACATGTAAAGTGCAAATGGCTGAACAAAACTGTTTTCCCTCATACTCCCTGACATGGATCTGATATATCACCCAAACTCTTGTTATGTGTGCTTGTTTCAAATAGTTTGATCAATGAAATCACCAGTTAAGAATTGTTTTCTGATGTAACTGCAAAGTCAATGAGAAAAATAACCATAAAAAGGAAATTGCGGGTTTTCAGAAAGCATCCTACATCTAAGTTTGATAAGAACATCTAAAATGATAAAAATAACTTTTGATTAAAAAAATGCATCGACTTGGGTGCATCGGCATAAAAACCAATTGGAAGAAGACATCGTCACAATAATTTTGCCCCAGTCAGCCCAGCAGTGTGGCCTCTCAGGACACCGACCCACAAACTGATGTCTGAGATAACCACCCACCCAGAAGCCGCTGTCCCAGCGGCTCGCCTGGAACGTCTACCTGGCCTGCGTGAGGCCGTCCGCTCTGCACCCGGGCTCTGCCCAAGGCCCTCTTTCTCCGCAGACCCCCAGGCAAAATGTCCCTTTTGTCAGCCAACTGCTCCCACAGCTGAGATGACCCTGAGGGGAAAAAGGCAGACAGCAGAGGAGAGGGAACGCCAAGTGGGGGAGAGACAACAGGACGGGCGACTAGCCCAGCACGGATAGGGACATTTGGGACAGTAACGGCTGGAAAGAAAGGAGAAAAAGGAATACACTCGCCAACGTTGGACCAAGTCAGAGGAGTGGGGTGGGCAGATTTCTAGAGGCTGTAAAAAGGAAAAGTGGGAGAAGAATCGCAAGGCACTCAGAATAAAGGGGCATGGAATGGTGAAAGTGCCAAAGTAGATGGAGACAGCCCCTGCTCACTGGTTTTGCTAAAAGCAAGGGGAGAAGCCCACAGCAGACAAAGCCAGGAGAAATCCTCCAGGTGGAAAGGAAAAGGGAAGCAGGAAGAAATAAAGGCAATTATGGCCACTGGGAAAGAGTAGGAAGGAAAGAAATTCTGGGAAGGCTAGGAAAAACAAAGAAACCCGGGAAACCTAAATTTCATGAAGAGAAATGTGTCGGTGCTACAGAAGCGGAAGAGGGCTGATGACATGGAAAAAGGCAGCTACTCCAACAAGAGACCTGCAGGCTGCAAGGGTCACAGGGCAGACCCAGGACAATGACAGGCAAATGGGAAATCTAAGACCAAGGTCATAAGAGGAAAAATGGATCGTCTAAACTAATACATATTCGGAAAGATTCTGTGTCCCCTCATGTTTATATGGTGATGTCTTAGCCCCCAGTACCTTAGAATAGGACTATATTTGGAGACAGTGTCTTTCCAGAGATAATGAAGGTAAAATGAAGTCATATGGGTGTGCCCTAATCCTATATGACTGGTTTCTCAAAAGAAGAGGAGATTAGGACACAGACAAGCACAGAGGGAAAACCTCACTGGACACAGGAGGAAGACGGCCGCCTACAAGCCAAGGAGGGAGACCTCAGGAGGAAGTCACCTGCTGACGCCTTGGCCTCAGACTTCCAGCCTCCAATCGGGAGCCAATAAATGTCTGTTGTTTAAGCTGCACGGGCTGTGGTACCTTGTCGCAGCAGCCTTCCAATAATAATTCAGGCTCCAAGCAGAAAAGTCACAGCTAAACGGAAGACAGGAAGGGTGGCGTGGGGTTTGGGTGGGGAGAGAGAGAGAGAGACTGATAGGAGAGAATGAATTCACACTTAGATGGTAGCACAGAAAACTCCCATCACGATAAGACCACAAAGAAACCAGAGATGTTTATAGAAGTTCTTCAAATAACAGCATCCACATTAAAACTACTTGACAAAAGCAGCAGCAGCCCCTACCGTGCTGAGACCTGGGACAGGGAGCACTCATGGACTCCACGTTCAGGCCCCACCCAGCGTCAGGCTGATGCATTACCTGGCAAACAGCATGATGACATGATTAAAAACAAAAACTCATGAAACCAATTCTCTTTGACCAAAATACCATGATCAACAAATTTGGTGTTTAGAGCAAAACAGAAAATTTAAATCATATGGGACGCACACGGTGCCAAGGATGAAATTATTTTGGCACTCGGCATCACGCAGACAATGCCTTTTTGATCAAGTGTCATTTTGTTGCTAAAAATGTCCACTTTCCCGACACTGCAATTACAGGGCTCTCAACACCCATAATTTTTCTTTGATGACTCACGACCTTGCGGTACCTGAGTTACCAACTCAATCGCACGCTCCAGTAGCCATGCAGTGCCTACTCGGTGCCAGAGCTGGGCGAGTCCCCACCGGGCCCACACGCCCACCCGGTGACACACCAAATTGCAGCTGCGGGGAGCTGCTCCCGTGTGGGAGCTATTCCCCTGTGAGGGACACTGAGCCCATCAGGGTCGGGAGACACAGCACGGCTCCCGTGAGGCACACGGCACAGCTAGCTGGAAGCAGCGTGCCCTGGGGTTCATGCAGGGCAGAGGCGGCAAGGAGGACGGGACCTGGAGATGGGCCTGGGGGTGCTGGGGTGCTGAAGGGGCAGCTAAAATCTTCCCATGGCAGCTCACTGAGTCCTCACAAGGACGCCAGCTGGACCCCTGACCCCATTCACGGGAGGAAACCAGGAGGCGTGGCTTCCTTATCCTAGTACAGAATTTCAAACCGTGATTCGCTGGGAAGAGGGAGCACCTACTCTGAATGAGAAATGTTGCCCGGGCTCAACAGGCCTCACTGAAATCCGGCTTCGCAGGTGGACGTGTGCACTATGTTTACTTTCCCCAGTTCTGCTTAATTATGCGATTCTACTTTTTTTTCTTAAAGCTTAGACTATTCTGGAACAAAAATTCCAGTTTAAAATCACAACACAAATGATAACCCTAATCGGGCTTTGGGGGATTTCAGGTCAAAGCCTGGGGGCCCAGTCCCTCCCTGTGTCCTGACTGGGGTCCAAGATCCACGGGCGTGGAAGGGGTATCAGCCACAGCAGACAATCACTGTGCAGTCCACACCAGCATGGAAAAAATAGAGGGTGTCCCATCCAGAAGCTCGCCCTGAGGAAAGGCTGTGGCCCTCGTCACCTGTCCCAGGGGCTCCTTCTTCTCCCCACCAGTCACCACCAACCCCGTAGTCTCTCTCAGACCATCTCTAGAATCACTGCATTATAAATTTAACATATGGTAATACATTGAAGGTTTCCAAGAAGTTTTAAAGGATTTACCCAACCTCAGTGTGAAACATTCCTGAATATGCTGAAATATTTTCTAAAGCGTGCTACCTACATAAATATCGTGACTTAGTGACTTCGAATAGCAGGAAGTAGTGAAGTGGATGAGAATGGCAGGAAATGAAGAAAATGAAGATTCTGTACAACATACCGGTATTCACTGTAATTACATAGAGAAAATAACACGAGAAGGAAAATATGCAGTAGCAAATGAATGGATGATTTAACAACTCATACTTCCAAAAGGTAAGAGTACTTACGAAAAATTCTCCCTTCTTTTATCACTTGCTCAAACTATGCTTTACTTGTAAGAGCAGTTCATATCACTGCATTATTCTTAAGACCAAACAAATGACAAAATAACCATCTTTTACTATAGGTTTAGGAGCCAGAAATACAAGAAGCATTTCCTGTGGCCGAGATTTTGAAATGAGCAGTTAACAGTAAACCTGTGTAGGCATCAGCTCCTAGAGCCTAGAGATGTAGGTACCGGCTTTAGCTAAATATTTCAATTGCTTTGGTCCCCGCTTACCTTCCAGTCAAAGATTAAGAAAGTGAGTTAGTCGTGTCCCAGAGGCCTGCCTGCAAAGCAAGCTCCAGGAAAAGTGTTTAAAAGAGCACTTTGCCTGAGATACTGGAGAGATGTAGCTAGCTAAGCATAAAGCAATGATGGCTTAAAGAATAGTAGTGCTCACAAGATGTTTGGTTTCTGCCTTTTGCTTTACAGATAATGTCAGTGACGCACAATCATGAGACGTTTTAGAGTCTTGGTTCCTCAACGCAGGTAGCTCACCTGACCACAGTTATGAAGGCTGCAGACAAGATGATGTCAGGAACTAAATCAGGCTGAGGAGAACCACTGACTTACACAAGAACTAACCCATCAGCTTCGCCCGTGACCCCTAACCCCTACCCCTCAATCTTTGCTTTTAAAGCCCCTGATTGAAAACCATCCAGGAGTCTGGGTTTTGAGTGCTAACTTCCTGTTCTGCTGGCTCGGTGCCCTGTCAGTAAACAGGTTTAATCTCTCCACGGCAAAGCTCAGCGTCCAGTGTTTGGCTCTGCTGGGCGTTGCGTGGCCGGACCCTCTTCGGTTCAGTAGCATTCTTAACATTTCCTTCAACATTTTGGGGCAACTTAATCTAATGGTACAGCACGGGAGTTTCCACCGACTCTATGGGGACCTTTCACAGGAATTGGGGTGAAGCGTCTTCTGTTCTGAAGGCATGCTGAGTGAGGGCCATCTCTTACTTCCCAACCCTGTAACAAGCTCATCTGCTCAGCCCTTCATGGTGACCATCTTCTCTCCACCCCGTGGTCCCTCACGCTTGGCTATTTGACAATTCCTCCCTGCTGATGCTACAAAATGAGACAATACAGAGGGAAGAAGATGTCCCTTGGAAAGGCTCACCAAGCCCCTACTTCCTACAGGAGACGTAATGGCCTGGTTCAGTCACGTTGAACCAGTAGTGGGGGCTCAGGGAAACGCACTCGCCTCGCCCCTCCGGTGTGCCGGCCTCCTCATTCCTCGTGCCGGGATGTCTCCCTTTCACGGCCCTCCAGGAGCCATGTGCCCGGAAGTGCTTTGGGACGATAAAGCTGATGGCAATCTTCGCTCCGGGTCCGGGGCCTGACTTGCTCTCACCAGCCCGCTTCAATGCCAGCCCCAGCGAGCAGCTGCAGGCAGAGCCCCACTCCTTTCTCCACACAGACCCGAGCCTCCCACGTCTGTCTGCATCCTTCACACACCTCCACCTGCATTGGGGTTTTGAGTCCTGGTTGGGAGCTGGCCAGACCCAGTTGGAGTCCCTGAGGGTCTTCTGAGCACAGTGACTCTATGGGACCATTTATCCCTTTTCAACAGTCACATGATGAGTTAAATGATGGTTATTTGCTCTCGTGCAGTTTCCTGGTGCCATCAAGGCCAAGGGGCTCATCCTTTCCAAACGTGGGGAGAGCCCAGTGGCACTTATCTGAATGGGAAAACCAGCAAGCCTCAGAGACTCCAAATGCTGTGTGGCTGGGCCACTGTGTGGAGTGAGGGCTTGTAATACTTCTCTTAGGGCAGGGAAACTGAGATGATCTCAACCAAAAGATTCAATGACAGCTAAATACTGACTTTGGAGAGAGAAAAAAAAAAAGAGAGAGGAAAAAAAAAAAAGAGATAAAAATAAATGTGAAAACCCAGGCTCAGCAATGCTGGATGGATCTGCTGCTATTTGCTGCCCATGATGCTGAAAACACTACACACCAAAATCGGTCGTTATGGCAACATCACCCAGGCCCATAAACTGACTTAGATACAGTCAGACTCCATTCCACGTAGAAGATCACATCCCTTCTTAGAATGATCTGCACAGCAGGCTAAGAAACACCGGGGACGGCACAATGCTTCATGCCTCTAATAATCTCAGATGTTCAATTTCAGATTTCAATATTGCTACACTATGGGAAAATCATTGAGAGTGCAACAAAAACAGCATAAATATCCTGGAGAATCAATGAGCTGTATTCCATTCCCCTGCTTGTGGAAATGCTGTCCTAATCATCCCGGTCTTAAGAGCTGAGCCCTGGAAACATAGTTGCTCTCCTACGAAATGCAGAGACCCTGACCCCAGATTTGGGACCAATGCTCAAGGCCCTAATTAGCGACTAAGAGAAAGTGAGGCAGGCGTCGGTGTTCCACTGTTAATTAGCCTCCAATTGTCATAATACCTCAGAGGTTTCTGAGAAAATTCAACAATTCCTGCAGGTCGAACATTTCAACTAGACTTCTCTTGAATTTCACTAAAGGTAAGGCCGTTCCTAAAGGTTGTAGGGAGCCCAAGGGTAACTGAGTACAGCGACATTCTCTTTCAATCATACTGAGGTGATAAATTGTGATAATGGTTGGAACCCACTGCCTTTACAACATTTTAAATTCAATTTCTGAACCAGGTTTTCATCTTGAAACAAAATGGTAGCCACAAAGCTTTCAAGGGGACAAGGTATTCTGTAATGAAGAAAGGGTCTCAACTATCTTTAATGGCTGCCAAGGGCTTCTGGGGTGCATTGAGAGATGATAGAGGTAAATGTTTTAAATAACAATATTCTCCCATGTAATTTACTAACACAGCAGCAGCAAAGGGAAGTGAGCTAATTTAAAGGTACTACTGACAAAAGGATTCTTAAGAGCACCGTGTTATAAAGGTGAAAAGCAGCTATCGGATCTGTGGCCAGACAATAATACAGCCACCATCATTATCAGAAATCAACTCTTGATGATGCAAAATGACTTGATGACAGAAAGCCAACAGGCAATGACAAGAGTTCACAACGAAAGGGTAAAAAGGAGGCTAGCCTGTGATTTTTGTGAGTATTTGTAAAATTATGATTAAGTATGAAAAAATTAGAGCCAACTGGATGTCATTATCCCCCTGAAATACTAATAGCTGTGAAAGCAGACCCCTTTGTGCAATGGATACCGAGTGGAAGCCAGATTCTGGGTCTCTGGTCATACTTCTCCTCTGTATTTATTTCAATAAATATTCTATTTCTTTAAAAGAAGGAATATCTATTGATCACCTCCTCTGTACACGACACTTGGTATGTCATTTCTTTTTAGTATCACAATTCACCTGTGAAGTGGGGATTATGCTCCACATCTTCAGGTGAGGCACCTAAGGTCTGGGAGGTGGCTACCTGGCCGGTAGGGAAGCAGGCCAGGAGACGGACGGTATTGGAGCCCTGCCTCTGCCTCTCGACCCGTGGCTTTCTCCCAACCCCATCCAAGAAGACCCATGGTGGAACTGAGATATACACGGGGCTCCTGAACCTTGTTCCCAATGGTTCTGGACACGAGCTGCACAATTAGCTTTATCTTCCCCAAGACACACTCAGAGCTAGGCCTCCCCCCGCCCTCCGCAAGCATATAGACACTTGGATGGGAAACATGTCTTCATTTGCACTAACTCCTAACTGCAATTTAGCACTTCATTTAATTATGAGGGAACGTGATAAACCACAGCAGCATTAGCAGCACCTTGATTTTGCCACCAATAAAAATCCCACACTTAAAAACAAAAAATCACATTACAGCTGCAGATACCCTGAAATGTCATCAATGCTCATTAGCATGTCCACTTAGGGAAGTTGTTGGACCCGTCTCTAAATCTTGACATTAAATGTTAATAAAGACGTACTTTTTAATTTGATAGTTTAGTTCATCGTGTGTTTTTTCCTGATCTGTGATAACTGTATTTAAGTATACAGTAGACCCCCCTCATCCAAGGAGGGTATGTTACAAGACGCCCAGTGGACGTGTGAAACCACAGACAGTACCGACCCCTAAATACAGTATGCTTTTTCCTATCCCTGTGATAAAGTTTAATTTATAAAGTAGGCACAGCAAGAGGTTAACAATAATAACTAATAAAAAAACGGACAATTATAACAATACATGTAATAAAAGGTATGTGATTATGGTCTTGGTTTCTCTCTCTCTCTTTCCCTCTTTCTCTGTCTCTCTCTGTCTCTCTCTCTCTCTCTGTCTCTCTCTCTCCCTGGCATATCCAAACTGCCAGCATAGCCACTCTTCTGCTTTGGGGCACGATTAGGTGAAATAGGAGTTACCTGAACGCACGTACTGGGGTACCCTGCTAGCTGATCTGATCATGGAGACAGACGAAGTGACTGACAGGCAGGAACATGGAAACTTGGGACAGAGGGCTGATGCATGTCCCATGTGGGAGGCTGCGGGGTGGTGGGGATTTCATCACACTGCTCAGAATGGTGTGACGAACTTACGAATTGTTTATTTCTGGGATTTCCCATTCAGTATTTTCAGACCTAGGTTAACCGCAACCACGGATACGGGGGCAGTATTATAATTGTTTTCCTTTGAAATCCTACGAATTTTACTGAGTGCGTTTCTGCACGTTATTCTGCAGAGGGACTGCAGGTGTCCCCGGATGCTGAGCGGCCGTGCAGCTCTCCAGGTGGCCCTGCTGGGGCCAGAGGCCGCAGGGAGCAGGTCTGGGGTCTCCCCTCCTCTCTGATCTGTGGCAATAACGAAGAGGCCTCCATCTCTCTACGAAAAGGCAGATGCCAGGATCCCCCTTTAAATAAAATTACTAAGACAAAATCACCCTAATTCAATCCAGCAGAGTTCAAAGTCACTTTTTATTAGATTAGTTTTACTTATGAATTAAAACTATTTCCTTTAAGCTTTATGTAATTCTACTGGTTGATCCTACAGTTAGAGAAATTATCTTTTATGAGCTAAGAGGAGGATTTTTCCATAATACACATCATAAAAGCGATCAAAGGAAAAGGAAGCAGGTCTGTGGGGGGTAGGATGGCAGAAGCCACCCTGCATTAGTTTTAGGCAGTCTCCACATGGGGTGACGGCGCTCCCCCAGAGGCCCTAACCCTGAGGTCTGCTGTGATCCGCCTTCCCCAGGCCACGCTGGAGGGGGTCCCACCCAGGGGAGAGCTTCCCCCGACACATGGGCGACACATGGGCGGCAGGGTAAGCTTCGGGGAGATACAGTCCCTTTGCACCAAGCGGCATTAAAGAAACTATGATTTAGTATTTTGATAACTTTTTAAAAGTTCCATTTTCAAGGCTTATAATAGTAAAGCTTGTAACCAATTCAGTTCAAAGTTTCCTCCATGATATTTCTACTTTTCCCTGGCTGGAAAGTGGGATGCACAGCATGACACTCACCATGCAAGACCTCAACACAGGTAACTCCTTGTAGCCATTCATGGTGTTTGTTTTCTTTTGTTTTTGTACAGTTACATCCCATTCCTGACTAGTGTTTCCTGGGAAGCAAAATAGGCACCCAGTTTAAAATGCAAAAATAGCCCTAATGCACATGCATCGGTAAGGCAAAAATAATTGTTCTAATAATTATGTCCAACTTTATACAATAGTTATAGTTGCTTTGTATGATAACCAATATGTAATCAATTCTGTAACTCCATATTTTGATTTTTGGAAATGTCTAAATTTCAAGATCAAAAAATGGCAAGCATCCCCTTAACCATATTTTTCTAGAAATTTTTCCTTCAGTTCCCAAGGTTGCTGACAACATTTCAACTTCAGGTATAATCAGATCCATTGTAAGATAGCAAATTCCTTATCTCTTTCCTCTAAGAACTCTTAATAAAAATATATTGAAAATGCTTGCCAAATATTGGGACAGAGAATTAGTATTTTACAGAAATTATTTTTAAAGTATTAATTTCTTTAATCAGAGTGTTTTTCCACCAATGTAACAATTATGCTCAAAGAGCATTTCTTTCTTGAGTTAGTTTCAGAATTTTTAAAATGCCTTTTCCTTTTGTATATCGAAGAAATAAAGCAGCAACAATTATCTTCCTTCTACAGTTTGAAAGAATTAAAACATTCTTCCATTTCACACAACAGACACAACAGTTGATGGGAAATTTGGACCACTACGGTTATCCAGGTTTGCTGATAATTCGGTGCTACGTGTTCGACTTGATGCATACATTACTCCTCCCTTGTGGATCAATTCTGGGTGTTGCAGGAAGACTGAGCACAATATCATTGCCAAAGTTCCCCTCAGACCCTAGGGACCCCTGGGGACAACCAAGCTGCATGTGCTACTTGGTGGGGTGGCTTCCACGGGCACCGTGACAGTCCATCAGAACCAGGTGGCTCTGCCATGGGACTGCCTGGTGGGGACTCAGCTCTGTTCCTTGCTAGCCACGTATCCCAGACACAGATTTAACCTCAGCAAGCCTCAGTTTCCTACTCTGTAAGATGGGAATGACACCAGCACTCATCTCAGAGCTCTTGCAAGGATTTAATCAAATGATCCATAAAGCATTTTGCACGGCACTGATACATGTTGCATTGCAAGAGGGGTCACAGCAAAAGGATGGGGTGTCTGCTCAGACCTACAAATCTCGTGGGTGGGAAAGGGGCACCTTCAGGTGACCTCTCCTGGCTCCAGCAGCCACGTGCCTGCCCTCCTGTCCCAATCCTTTGCTACCTGATTGGTCCCAGGTCTGCTTTGTCCCCAGACTTTCTCAGCTTGGGGTCCTGTATCCTGCCACTTAGCTCAACTTGCTTCCTCCTGGTCTCCCCAAAGTAGCCAGCCCGGGAGATAGCCCAGAAGAACAGAATGACGCACAGAATGGGAAGCGTTGGCCCCAGGAATGCCAGGAATGATGTGGCTACGGTGCCCAAGCCATGGTAGACCCTCAGCAAATGGGTGCTGAGTGAGTGAATGAATGAATGAATGAATGAAGTGTGTGACAATGAGGAAAAACAACAGTTAAACCTTATCCTAGTTTGCCGACTTCCTGATAGGAAAACATGGACGTTACTGGAAATATTTCTGCCATTACAACTCCTTTGTGTGTTTTGGGAAACACCTGATCTTTCCATTTATTAGCAATGCAGCAGTGTTCAGAAAAACAGGCAAATCCTCAACGGCCGAGTCCAGTCTCCCCCACCTGTAATGGCAGTGTTCCTTCTGAGAAGGTCACAGAGAAGTGGGAAAACCCCGCTATCCCAGCCCCCAGGACACACAGGCACGGCCAGTTATCAGGTCCATGTACATTTAACGGATGGGCACGGACCCAAATATTAAGCAAAATGTGACTGCGTAGCTGGCTAACATGCCCAAGACACATAAGTGGGTTAGCGGCATCCCCACCGGACAGTCAGTTCTCCACGGAGGACACTTTCCCTGTCTCTTCATCACCACTGTGTGACAAGCCAGTGCCTGATAGATGGCACACTCTCAATGCCTGTGCCGTGTGAATTATCAGCCAGCTACTCGCAGCGCTGGGTGGTCTGCACCCGAGCCTGCCCGGCTCTGTCCAGTGGATGGTCTCGAGCACATGTGCTTTCCTGAGGTTCACAGCCCCTCTTGGTCTGCGCACGCAGAGAGGAAGGACTTGGTTTCACGACGGCAGGGCTCCCAGGGCGCTGCGTCACGGTTGACAGAGGGCAGGGAGTCCAGGCAAGGTGGAGGGGGGAAGGTCGGGGCTTCGATGACACCCCCCACCACCCGAAGTTCCGTGCTGTGGCTGCTGGTGGGAGGGTGCACCCCAGAGGGGCGCCTGGAAATGATGAGTAGTCCAGGTGGCTTTTCCAACCCTGGCCGCCCAGTAGAACCACAGAGCTCTTCCAAAGCCGCTACCAGGAAGCCAGAGTCTCAGAGGGTAGGGCCCTGGCACTGGGATAATTTAAACACTCCCCAGGGCATCCACTGGATGGCCTTGGCAGAGAGCCCCCCGCAGCGAGGACAGGAGCTACACCTGTCGCCCAGCCTCCTCCCTCCCCGCTACCTTATCAGCACAGCAGAAACCAGGCATCAGGAGATTTGAAACGTGGCTCCAAGAACCCACTGTTAATGGCTGCTTTTGTTGGTTTGTTTTAATAAAATTAGCCATCCCACAGTGGTACCTGAGGCTGCCTGGCTTCTAAACCTGGCTTCACATGCACCTGCTTCTGGGGGTGAGAAAGGGCTCGCCGGGTTGTGGGTCTGACTTTAAAACAAACTTCAACTTATTGTCCAGTCTGGCACTTTCCATTAAAAAAACAAACAACTCCCCCCCAAACTATGCTGTCCCTTAAAAAGAAAAACGAACCTCTCACATCGCTAATGTAAACCAGAAAAGTAAACAGAAACACATTTACACGTTCTTTTTGCAAATTTAAACTCTCAAAAGTTGACAACTGAGGGCAAAGCAAGTCACTACTATTATTAACTGTTCCATCAGCCCCGGAGGAAGCACAGTGCCAGGGAGCTGGGCTGTGGGGCCGCCCAGTTGGCGTGGGGCTATTTTTAGGAGGCAGAGCCCTGCCTGCGTCCTCCTGCCTGCCCTACTTGATATCAGAACAAGCTATTTTTTCTCTGAACAGCCAAGCACCTGGATGCCTCAAGTGCAGAGTCATCCTGGGGGGCAAATCTCCCCGGAACCTGCACATCTGCATTACTTTGCAAACCAGCCTGGCCTCTAGAGAAACGAGAGGTTGGGCTGGTTAAGGGATTCCTGTTTGGGCTTCTTATGGGCGGCACTGTGTCCCTACAAACCCAGGTTGGAGTCCGACCCCCAGCACCTCGGGATATGACATCAACCTATGTTGAGGTCACTAGGGTGGGCCCTAATCCAGGATGACCAGGTCCTTCTGAGAAGAGATTGGGACACAGACACGAAGAGAAGGAAGGCCACGTGAAGACACGGGGAGAAGACACCGTCCACATGCCAAGCACAGAGGCCCAAGGCAGGTCACCCTCAGCCTCAGAGGGAACCCACCCTGCCGACACCCGGGGCTCAGACTTCTGGCCTCCAGAGCTGGGAGATGACAAATGTCTGTTGTTGGAGCCCCCAGTCTGTGGCACTTCACTAAAGCAGCCCGAGCACACTAATGCAACCGGGCTTTTAAACACATGCAATTATTACAGTTCAGGAGCCCAAAGCCCCTGTTTAGCCTCACCCAATCTTCTGCTAAGACCTGGGATTCTGCAAACATATGTCAAGTGCTGTTTGTAGGTCTTGCACTTTGGAACAAGTTCTGAAGATGGCTGAGGGGTGTAGGTGTGTGTGTGTGTGTGTGTGTGTGTCTGTGTCTGTGCGCGAGTGCGCGAGTGCGCGCGCGCGCGCGCACACACACGAGTCTCAGTGACACCCACGGTGCAGATCCCTTTAAGGCCCTAAGCCAATCTCACAGATGTGCCTTATCACCAAAGCTGGTGTGCAGAGCCCCCGACTTCCTCATCACATCCCAACAAGCGGCCACATTAGCCGGCTTCCTTTATTCAAAAGCCCTAGAAGCCAGTGCTGTCGGGCAAACATACTTTCAGCTCAAGCGCTGAGATCTGAGGACGCTTCCGTCCTGTTGTTCTCTGTCTTTTGCTGCATGTCTGTTTTCTGGGGACACAAAGGCTTACCATGCAGGTCACAATCAGACTACCGCCTGGAGACAGCAGGGGCTTCGACGGCCGGGCTTGGCTCTGCCGGTCCGACGGCTGCGGTTGGTGGGGGCTGTTTTCAGAGCCTGTGCGCTCACTCGAGCATTCCAACACGACATCGTGTGAACTGTACCTGACTGTGGAGTGGCAGCTTCCTCACCTCCATGGCGATCCTCCATATGGCAGAGCCCGAGAGGGGACACAGCCTAGACGCTCACCTGGCCCGGAGCGTGGCCCAGGGCACACAGCAAGCATTAGCTGCTGCTGCTGCTCTTACGTTATTATTATCATTATTATCAACACCGTCTTCATGGCAGGTCCAGTGAGGTGGCTGGCTCTGAGGGGACAGAGGAGGAATAAGGAACTATATTTCAAGTGCCCTCTGCACCCTCTTCCTGGCCACGTCTAGCTAATCAAAAAAAGGGACACTCAAGAGGTGAGCAGATGTGAAAACAGAACTCTGCTTTGGGAGACCCTTTTGGGGACCCTTCTGCTCACACAGCTGCAAGCAGAGGGCCTCTGTCCAGGCACCCAGTTATTCCAGGATCTGCACCGGGGGGATATGCCAGTGAGTTCCGGCAGGACCCTCCAACGTCAGGGCTAGTCCGTCTAGGTTCACAGACTGTCCTGTGCCACCTCTGCCAACATGATTTCTACCTTAAGCTGCCTGCAAGAAGCAAGCGCTGTGCTAACACTGCAACCACCTATAATTTCAAGACCAACATCTTACAGCTTTAGGGTTTCAAAAGTCCTGGACAGGAACTATGAGCTGTCTTCTTTGGGTTCAATAAAGGATAAGGGGTATAAATAATGGCTTACACTTTGAATATTGTCACCAGTTCATTTGAAAGAAATTTTCATCCAATTGCAGAGAACCAAAAGAGTTACCTGAAATGTCTCTATGTGGCCAAAGGAAGACTTAGTCACGGCCAGTACACAAGTAGGCAAGCCTGTGTGTCTCTGTCTCCACATATTGGTCATGACACATGGTTGCAAAATTGTTGCAACCAAACATAGAAAAATGCATCATGACTTTTCCAACAACCCAATAGAATATAGCATACAAGCAATTTATGTCGATTTCATTTAAAGCAACCATAAGCCATAAAGCAGCATACCAGAGACGTTGATGACATGGACCAAAGAGTCAGGCAGAGGCCTCGTAAAATGACTGAACTGATCATATCATGTGATAAACCCTCACTTTTTTATTTTGCACACAAAATAGTTAATTAAGCAGATCATCTTGTCATAACTTTATCAATGACATCCTTAAAATAATTTTACGGTTTCTCTAAAGGTATAGAAACAAAATCAACTTGGTATATCCTCAGTTCCGAAAGTAAAGCTGAAAGATTACGAAAGGCGGAAAGGAGCCTTTTCTGACTGTCACGTAAGCAAAACAAATCCTAAAAAGAAATGCCAACAGATGGAGAAATGGAACTAGAATGGAATAATTTTTTTTCTTTTACAGTAGTTTCTGGTTAGGTAGCAGTCCTGGTTCTCGTTTACTACCAAATCAGGTATTTTGAGGGCTTTCCCATAGCCTATTACCTTTAACTACAGTATATGTGCAATGAGCAATCCGTAGGTAAGAAATTCATAATGCAGGAGAGACACAAGGAAGCTGAGGCTCCCGAAGCGCTGCAAGGACCCCTTGATGCACCGAATCCTGAAACATGAGTGACTCTTCGTTGCTCCCACTCTCACACTGCATTTCGAATAGTTTATGTGTGCCCTGTGTTACTCTCTCCTGTGGATGTTGAAGTCAGCATGGAAAACGCAAAGAAACTGAATTGGTATTTGAATTCCTTGTTGAGGTCTCTCCTTCATTTCCGATATTTTATGAACCAGAATTTAGAACAGGTAATATAACACAACATGCTAGGTGGCAGGCCCTTAGTTCAATTAAGTAAGGTTTTGAAATTAATAAATAAAAATGTGGATAATTACTTTCAGCACTGAAGTCTCTAACTTGCAAGCTGTGTGCAAGACTCAATTCTGATTACAGAGAAAAGAAATATATACACAAGGACCTGTCTATTTTAACAGAAGCACCTGGGCGCAAACGGAACTATGATTCATAGCATCAATGTAAACATGCAAAACACTTCACGAAGACGTATCTCTTTTTTTAAAAAAACTTCCTTATTTCTAATTTGAGGTCTTTGGTTTCCTGCACTTTTCAAAGTGCAGGCTGTGCAGACTAGGATCTCTTCCAAGTCTAAAATGATATGATTCTGTGATTCTACAGCAAAATGACATGCCTCTTCCCCTGGTCCCCAAAGTCATCTTCACTGTGAAGACTGAAAGAACATAAGCCACTGTCCAGAGAGTTCTGAGTGGCAATGATTCAGAAACAGATAACAAAGGCATTTCTGCAGAACATTCTTCTACCTCATTTGTAGAAATCCTGTTCAAAAAATAAACTAAAGAGATCCCTTCAGACCCCGTGCCTTGTGTGGCTTCAGTCACCTCACACCAGAGCCAGCACTGAACTCTTGGACAAGACACAGAATGAAGCTCTGACGTTAAAGCGTTGAACCTTGCTCAGTTAAAGATGTCTTTCTGGACCTGCCACATCCATCCTATTTTCCACTCAAGAGATCCGTGGCCCTAACCCCCAGGGAAGGAGACGAGCAGACCCAGTGCCCTTCTCACTGGGGTGCGGATGCGCTTGGCTCGGCAGCCCAGGAGCTCTAGCTCTAGTGAAATTGGCACAATGAGCATTATTTGATGAGTGTGAAAGATTCTGCAGGGAAAGGGACAGAGGCAGGTGACGGGACTGATGGCTTTCTGACATGCCAGCTGTAGAAAGATCAAATTGAGGTCATTCAGGGTCTTCTAAATAAAACAATGATGCTTCATAAATCTAAAAGACGCCCATATATCATTTTATTAAGTAATGTTTAATATCGATTCGGGGAAACATCAGCTGACTTGAACATGGTCAAGAGCACATACCATGGGAGAAGATGCCACCCTCACACCCCTGCCTGCAGCGGCTGGGGTGGGAGGTGGGGGGTGGGGAGGTGGGGGGGAACACAGTTTAGAAGATTCATTCATTCTCTACTCTCAAGTCATCCGGGTTTCATTTCAGTAAAGCTGCCACCTGGTACATAGGTGAGGAGGCTCAAGCCCACCCCTTATTTCGGTCTTTAGTGAAGAATCTTTAGCCCTGATAAAGGATCTAACCCCTGGGGGCACGAGGAAACCAAAGGGAGAAACTGGTGTGAGAGAGACCAAGACCTTGAACCTCTACCCCAGAGGTGAAGGTCCTGGAAGGGGCAGGTACCAGGCGTTTCCTTGACAGAGCTGGCCTTGTCCTTAAGGAACCAGTCACACCACACCTCTGCCACGCCAGTGAAATTTCTCAAGAGCGAGATTCTCGCCTTGGCACTGGGTGCTAGATGCTCCAAGGAAAAGCAAGCAGAGTCCCGGAGCAGACTCAGCAGCGGGAGGCCGGCCCTGTTGCGGAGCACCCTCCTGCAGAGCACCCAGCTGCAGAGCACCCACCTGCAGAGCACCCTCCTGAGAGGCTGGGGGGGAACCTGTGTGTGTGTGTGTGTGTGGGGGGGTTATAAACCAGGTTGGACATCTGGATCCTGAGGCAGACATCAAGTTCCACCTTCACGGAGATTATGAGGACAAAAGACAGGGAGCAGCGGCGGCGGGGATCGGGAGAGGGAGGCAGGAGGAGTGCGGGGAGCTGGGCACGGGGTGGAGGGCAGGGGGCAGGCAGGGCTGAGGCCGACCGGCGCGGCGCGGACAGATGAGAAGACAGCCAGGCGAGGAGGGCACGGCGGGGCGAGGTGGGGAGGGGAAAGCGGGACCCAGGGATTCCGGGCACGAGGGGAAGGGCGAGCGAAAGCGGGGGGCCCAGCGGGGCCGGGGGCGGCGGGCCGGCGAAGCCCGCGGCGGGCGCCTCCCCGGGTGCGGGGCAGGTGTGGAGGGCGCCCCGCTTACCTGGCCCTTGACCAGGCTGGCCGCGAACTGGCGCATGACGGCCTCCACCGTGTAGGCGCTGGACCAGCCGCGCGGCGTGAGCAGCTCCATGCAGATGGCGCCGCCGTCCAGCACGTAGCCGTTCTCCAGGCGCGGGCTGAGCACCCGCATGAAGGGCGGCGAGAAGGGGAAGTTGTCGGGGAAGGTGAGGTTGAGCAGGATGAACTCGGTGTTGGTCTCCTTCATGTCCTGCCACAGCACCGAGTCCTTGTCCACCTGGTGCAGCTTCACGTTCCAGTCGAACAGGCTGTCGTCCACCAGCTCCACGGAGATGAAGCGGTCGCCGAGGCGCGCGATGTCCTGCAGCTCCTTCATGAGCCGCCGGCTGCGCACCTGCGCGCAGTGCTGCTGGCGCGCCGCGGGCACCGGGCCGCCGCCCGCCGCCCCCGCCGCCCCGGGCCCCGCCCTGGCGCCCGCCGCCCGCTCGCGGGGGCCCGCGGAGGAGCCCGGCGAGGGCGGCCGGTCGCGCGGGGCCTTGGCCTTGCCCGGCCCGGGGCTGGCGTCGCCCGCGGGGGGCGGCGGGGGCTGCGGCGGCGGCTGCCGGTGGCCGCCGCTCTTGGCGCCGCCCTTGCCGCGCAGGGACGCGCGCTGCTGGCCGCCGGCGCCGCGGTGGTGGTGGTGGTGCTTGGGGTCCTCGGTGTCGCGGTTGTGCAGGCGGATCAGCCCGATCTTGCGCAGCAGCGTGGCCATGGTGGGCTCGGCGGGGCGCGCGGGGGGCGCGGCGCGGTCGCCGCCGCCCGGGGTCGCGCTCCGCTCGGGCTCCGCTCGGGCTCGGGCTCCGGGGCGCGCGGCGGGGCGGGCCGTCCCGGGCCGGCGTCTGCGCGCAGCCCCCGGCGCCCGCGGCCCTTTGTGCGCGGCCGCGCTCGGCCCGGCCGCCTGCGGTCCCGGCGCCGCGCACAGGCGCCCGCAGCGCCCCCCGGGCCGTGCCGCGCTGGCGGCTACCGCGGGGCCCCGGCCGCTGCGGCTGCGGACATTGCAGCGGCGGCTGCCGAGTGGGAGCGGCGCGCGGCGCGGAGGGGCGGCCCGGCCGGCGGGCGGGGGCGGGGGCGCGGGGCGGAGCCGCGGGCGTGTCGGGGCCGCCCGCCCGGGTCCCGCGGCGCCGCGCCGCGGCCGCTGGGGGGCGACAGCGGGCGCCGGGCCCCCCGCGGGACGGGCCTCGGACCCCGCGGGACCCGCTCAGCACGATCCACGGAGCGGGGGGGAGGGCGGCGTGGAGGGCAGCCTGGCTCGGGACGGAGCCTCAGGCCCCCGCGCAGCCGTCCCGGGCGGGGCGCCGCGTCCCCAAGGGCCCTGCCCGCCGCGAACCCGGAGTCCCGCGGGTCACGGCGACGCTGATGCGCGCGGCAGGGGGAAGGGGTCCCCGGGGAAGCGGGCCACCCAGCGCCGCTTTCCGCAGGACCGCGGGGAAAGCCCGGCGCCGGCGCCCGCGGGACCCACAGCGGCCCCCCGCTCAGCCCGCGCGCTGCCCTCCCTCGCCGCCTGTCACCCTTGAAACTTATTTTTATCCGTGGACATTTCGAGCAAAGAAAAAAAAACAACCCACGTTCAGAGCCTCCGAGGCTGGAACCGGCCGGGAAGCCGCGAAGCGCCCTCCCTGCGGCGCCCGGGGCGGCGTGTCCCCGCCAAACCCCGGAGCCGCGGGAGGCGCATCGCCCGGCGACTAAACGGCCGAGGACCCTGCGCTGCGCCGCTGGTCCCGCTTTGGCCTTCAGCTGGCGGAGCCTCTGAGCTTGTCGGCGGAGTATGTTCCTTCTGATGCCACCATGGTTTTTTAATTACTAAGTTTATTGGGGTGGCCACGGTGTTTTAACAAGTCTCCGTCGTTTTCACTTTTTCCCGATTATGAAGCGTTTTCATGGTGAAAAATACCTCTTCAGGCCACTGTGAACCCTAGCGCGGGGTCTGGGGTTGGGGTTTGCGGGGCTGCCTTCCAGGAGAGCCAGGTGTCAGCGTGACCCTCAGGAGCCTGGCAGCGGAGCAGCAGGCACCCAGCAGTGCTGCCCCCAAACAGGTGCATTTCTGCGGGGGCTGTTCAAGTGGGAGGGACCGGGCCGCTCAGTGGCTGGGGACGGAACCTCAGGTGCGAGCGACTGGAGGTCTGTTTGTCTGGGTCTCATGGGCTTTTTTGGCGACTCTGCTCCATCCAGCTCCGTTTTTTAAAGCGAGGTTGAGAAGGAAGACGGCCCTGTCTGTCTGTTAAGTACCGTGAGCTCATTTAACTTGTGGGAAGAGGGGATATGAAAAGGTGGAAAGACAACAGTGGTAGATAGGCAGGCATTACAGGTTTGATCGCTTCATGGCCACAGGAGCCCTCTCAGGTTTCATTTACCCCATTTTATGGTGAAGAAACTGAGTTTTGAAGAGGCTCAGCAGCTGGCCCACCTCAGCCACGTGCTCCGACCCGGGCCCCTGTGCCTCCGTGCCTTGTGGCTGACCAGCTGCCCCAGACACACACTGCACTGCCAGGCCTGTAACCGGGCCCTTCATTCCCAGCTCCCACGGTCCTGGAGGTGAGAAAGCCCCCACCTGTGTGATTGTCATCACCACAAGATCAGTTGACCTTGGGCGGGGCTCAGGATACTACCTGGTGTGGTTTGGGTATGGGTTTAACTGAAATTCCAGGTAATTGTCTGCAAGCCTTTATTTCTGAATGGAATTATTACTAGAGTGATCATATAATTTATTGTCTGAATGCAGATTTTTTTTTTCTTGAGAGTGAAAGGATTACAATTAATAGTGATGCTGGGACAAGAGGCCAAAGCAAGACAGGCCGACACAGGAGATGGCAGTTTCCTTACTTATTCTATACCTGGCACACAGCATGTCTGAGCAACTCTTTAAAGGTCTGAGGCCAAATGTTAATTAAAAATTGGAAACAACCTAGAGTTACAACCAGAGGGGAAGTGTTAAGTAAATTATACCTAATCCACCTGGGTGTAGGTTATGCAGCAATAACACTATATCGCAAAATGCAAATATCATCAACATAATACTTTTAAGTGAGAAGACAAAGAGTGCAAAATTATATCCATGCTGAAGCTACAACTACATAAAACCATGAGTAGGAAAAAAGACTAGGAGAAAAAAAATGAAATAACAATTATGTTAGTACAGCTAGGTGTTACAGCCTCCTCAGTCCTCCGGTCCATGGATCCAAACGTTTCTTATGTGACAAGATGGGGGGGCAAGGTCGGGGAAGGGCCAGTGTGGCTTGCAACCCCCCTGCTTCTCGTATCCCAGAGAATTCTAGACAGTCCCACTTCAATAAATGGATACCTACCCAGCCAAGCAGTGTGTAGAGATTACATTTTGTTGCTATTGTTTTTCTCTTCTGTTTGATTTTCAAATATTCTGAAAAGGAATATATTGCAATTATAATGAAAAAAATTATTAGCAAACTTTAAAAATTAGCTTATTGGAGATTAAGTTGACAACATTGGGAGAGTTGAATTGAGAGCATTTAGTTAAATAAAATAATCTCTAAGGACAACCATGTGTCTCTAACTCCTCAACTGTTCACAAGCAGTGATGGGGTAGGGAGGGGAATGGTTAGGGAATGCCTGCAGAGAGAGAGAGAGAGACAGAGAGAGAGAGAGACAGAGACAGAGAGAGAGAGAGAGAGAGAGAGAGAGAGAGAGAGAGAGAGAGAGAGGGAGAGCTTGAGCCCATCCACCATGAAAGGAAGAAAGCAAGAGAGAAATGCTGCTTATCACAATTGTCCACCATTGGGAAATCGCATTGTACCTGCCAGTGGTTTCCCATGAGCATTCAAATCAGGGGCCAGCTGTCTCCAGGGGCAGTGTTTATAAAGAGAAGCAGAACTGGGGGTTGCCCATTTATTCTTTGCCTCAGAAGACTGCATCCCAATTTTGCCAGTTGGTCCTATTTCCAATCTCGCAGAGTTGGCAACGCATCAACCAGGCCACCTCAAAATACCTGTCCTCGGGGCCGGCCGAGTGGCGCATTGGTTAAGCGCTGGTTTTGGGATGCCAGTGGCCCGGGTTCGGATCCCACATGAGGGCCAGTGACACTGCCCTCTACAGCTAGCAACAGCTCCACCTGGAGCTGGGCTGTGCGAGCCCCGGTGATGGTGTGGGCTGCAGCCCCTGCTGCAGTGGGCTGCCATAGGCTACAGTGAGTGGCCTGCAGCCAGCGTGAGCGGCTGGCAGCCAAGAGTGAGCTGCCAATAGCCGCGGTGAGCGACATCCAGAGGCCAGCGACCGATTTGCCTCATCCGGGAAGAGCGCAATGAGGATACCAACAGTGAAGCAACATCTTCCGCAATTAAACTGAAGAACAAAAAGACAGCAACTTGTCTGTTCCCCTTCCCCGATTCCCCAACGCTGTTCCCCTCCCCCAATTCCCCAATAAAATCTTAAAAAAAAAAAATGCATACTGTGGAAATTCAACATTAAAAAAAAAAATACCTGTCCTCAAAATTTACAAATATTATTTATTGTCTGGAACAAAGGTGTTAAGATCATTGTTAAAATTAATAACAAAAACAGAACGTTTTCTGCTAGAAGAATTCACTGCAAGGCAGCATAGTGTGGATTTCTGACATCACCAGGTCACATGACCTATGAAGTAATTCATTTATCAATCATCAAAGTTAGCACTTAATGGCACTTTGCCATATCTTAAATGTCCTCCCAAGCAATATATATGTATGCATGCATGTGTGTGTGTGTGTGTATCATATGTAAAATACATAATGTAACATTCCTATGTATTATATCTTCCTATATATTATATAGCATCAAGGAATGGTCCATACTGACCTCAGCATTTGCTCAAGACACACAGCAGACATGCACATGTTTTGTTGTTTAATAAAAACTCAACCTTACATTTTATAGCACAGACATCTGAAGTCACAGCAGTGAGGATCTTGCCCAAAGTCACAGAAAAGGTGGTGGGAGAGGGCTCCTGGTGCCCGGTCCTGGTGCCTCATTCAAGGCTAGCCTCACGGAGCCACATCCCGTAAGGCCTTTCTGGAGGTGAAGAGCAGGAGGGAGGGAAGACAGGAAGAGAAGGAAGGCTGGAGAAGAGAGAAGGGAAGAAGGACAATGCACGAGGTAAGCAGTGCCAACGCGAAAGAGATGGCGAAGGACTTCTGTCATGCTTTTCGTCCACCAGCACTTCAGCAACACTTCCTATGCGTGGACAATTTCCCTCCTGTGGCAGACAGGGTTTCCCAACGCTGGCCGTGCCGAGATATCGGTCCCATCCCACACGTTCTTCTTACTACTGACTGTCACTCTTCCCACGGAGAGGTGGGCTCTGTGTTCCCTCTGGGCAGGTGGGGGCTGTGAGCTCTCTGATCAGTGGAGTGGGGGCATGCAGGGAAGTCGTGTCACTTCTGAGGCTGGGTCATAAAAAGCGCAGGCTCTGACTGCTCTTTCAGGGCAAGCCCAAGCTGTGTGGAGGGGCCAGGGGAAGGGTGGAGAGGACAGGTGGAAGGCGTCCAGCCTTTAATCTAGTGCAGGTCTTCACCTCTCCCACTGGACCTGTGAGTGAACTTGTCCTCATGATTCTGGCCCCAAACTTTGAGACTTCCAGCTGATGCCCCAGACATTGGGGAGCAGGCTATCTCCAGTATGTCCTAAGTTCCCCACCCAAAGAAACCCTGAGAGATAAGAAAGAACATTGTTCATTTAGGCCATCACATTTGGGGACAAATTGTTATGCAACAATAGATAACCAATACAGCTCCTATGATTCTTGTCTCCTTGAAGCCAGAAACTTGCTTTCCCAGACCCCCTTGCAGCCAGGCACAGGGTTTGTCTCAGGCAGTCTGCTGCACCAGAGAAGAACTTTTGGTTGCAAGATGGAGGCCCACAGAGGGTTCATCCTGGTCAGTGGACCTGGTGACCCAGCTTTCAGAGGCAGCAGCCACTCTTCCTGGGGCTTTGGAGCTCAGAGTGGGCAGTTCCACCTCCGTGCTTGTCCCCTGGCCAGAATAATAGGGTTTCCTTGGAGAGGGTTCAGTGGTATAATTTGGGTGTTATTCAGGCTATGCAGCCTCCAAATCAAATTTCTGAGAGTCCTGGAGATTCTTTAAATGACATTCCTTTTGGTGGATGAAACTCTATTGTTTGTAAGCAAGAACTTTGACGTTATACAGTGTTTATTCAACGTAGACTGCCCCTGCTGGAAATTGTGCCTGCACGGAGACCAGCTCTGGCATCCTCCATCACCCACTACCCACCGCTCCCTAACTCATCCTCCATCACCCACTACCCACCGCTCCCTAACTCATCCTCCATCACCCACTACCCACCGCTCCCTAACTCATCCTCCATCACGCTTTACCCACCGCTCCCTAACTCATCCTCCATCACCCACTGCCCACCGCTCCCTAACTCATCCTCCATCACCCACTGCCCACCACTCCCTAACTCATCCTCCATCACCCACTGCCCACCGCTCCCTAACTCATCCTCCATCACCCACTACCCACTGCTCCTGAAGTTCTCAAAGCCTTCACTTTAGTGACCTCAGTTTGCTGTTTTCCATGCAAACCTCACTCACGATGGCAAGTGGGTTTTCACTCCTTGGCCATTTGGATCAGTTAGTAGAAGCTGCCAGCTGTGTTGTGTTCAGAAGGGTAAGAGTCGGGCTTAGAGGGGAACACAGTCGTTGATTAAGGATGTCTGCCATAAGTGCTGGGCAGGCAGCCTTCCACCTTCCAGGCTGTCTTTGGCTTAACTTCAAGGATCTGGAAGAAAACGCCTTGGTTAAACAATTCATGTGAAATTTTAAGTAATGTGTATTTCCCTGGGAGTGTTTATATTTTAATATAATAATCTTGTATTATTAATAATTAAAGCACTGGTGAGGCTGCTTTTAAAAGAGTAATCCAGATACTCAACTAAGAAGTTTATTTCTCTCATAAGTAATAGGACAGGGCAGCTACCACATAAGCTGCTCGGCAGCTTCAGTTGCTGCCTTTTGATGATTCTGGACATGACTGTAACTCAGTGCCTATGCCGCTTTTCTCATATCCCTTTCTGTACCCAGCTCCAAAGCAGTCTGGGAGACACAGGTTCTTGCTGGAAAGCAGGTGTCAGCTGAAACTCACCAGAAAGAAACAGGACGCTATGGACACTGGGGTCAGTTAGAAGTCTTTACTACATGTAATTCCCTAAGTGAAGTTTTAACAGCTCAATTTCGGGGAGTAAAACTATAAATTGAAAGGGTTTCAGATCAGGCATGCATGTGATCTTTATTAGGTGTTTTCTCAAGTCTACACCTGAGCAATTCTCACCCTGCCCTTCAGTGTGGGACACAGGTTCTGCCAGTATAATTAACACTAGTTTGCAATTCCTTAGGAGCATCAACTCTGTCCTTTGGGGTCAGACAGGGCATGTGTCCTCTTGGGTGAGCTGGGCTCTGGCTTGGTGACAATGTGGAGTGGTGTGAGTGTGGAGGAGAGCAGGTCTCCCCTAGAAAGGCACCTCCCCTGGGCAAGATAGTGTGGGCTCTGAGTCAACAAAGGAAGGCTGGTGTTCCCACTCAGGTGAGAGACTGCTTCCGGCCAGCAGGGACGCCCAGAGGGGTTTAGGATGAGCTACTCAAAGCTTTCTGAGTCAACCCAGAGACTCGTTTCAATGGTCAGGTGCTACTTCTTTCCAGTTGATGCTCTAACTCGCCAGAGGGTTGGCACAGCTGCAAATTCAGTGTCCTTCTTTATAGTTCTGTAGCCTCCAGAACCAAATGTTGAGGGCTGATTTCAGCTGTGCCGGCCTCACAGCTCTCACAGGTGCAACAGGCTCTAGGGCCACTGGGGAGTGCTCGGCCTGTTCTCACTCTCCTGGGGCTGAGGGGTCCAGCCCCTGAGCTCACCATTTTCCCTCTGCTGGCTCTCCGCTGCCACCAGAAGCCACCTGGCCTGCGCCTTCCCACCGCAGCGGTCAAGGGCGGCAACTCCTTGCCCCTCAAGCTTTCCTCCAGGTATGTCCTTCATCGCAGGGAACCACGGGGGATGCTAATCACAGAATTGTGCCAACTGCCAGTTTTCCATTTCCCGCTGGCATGAAGGCCATCAGTGTGCTTGCGGTCAGAGCTGTTAGGTGGCCGTCCCGATCTTCACACCCACTCCTGATCCTAAGCCGTGTAGTAGCCAGGGTTCAATCAGGAACACAGAGTTATGCTAAGTATGAAGAGCTTGAATCCAGATAATTGGCTACAAAGGTACTGAAGTAGTTGGGAAACAAAAGGAGAAACAAGGGTGCCGAAGAAGCCCAAAGAAAAAGGGCTATGGCCCGAAGATTTTCGCTGCGCACGTCCCATGCTGGAACGCAGGCGCTCCCCCTGAAGCCCTGTCAGGGCTGGACCGGCTGCTCAGGCACCATTCCCAGGGGCTGCCACTCTCAGTGCACAGCTGCTTTACTGCTGTCACCGCCAGCCTGACATCATCGCTCCTTTGTTAATTTATGGCCCCCAACGTCAGGTGGCCCAATCCCACTGCAGGTCAGCATGCGGACTGCCAGGAAAACTGTGGAACACCGTGACAGTCTCCGAAGGGCTCCTCTTGGGCTGAACTTAGATTTATGGGCAGAGAAGAAAGGACCTGAGATGGCTTTTGTAATTATGGAGTACAGATTCTCTCTGGCAGTTGAAGGAATGCTTGAGCGATAAAATGAGTCATGCATTCTTTTCTGAAGAAGAAACTGCTTGGTCCTAAAGAGATTTCCAGAGATAATAACCTCATTTTCCCGCTCCTTTTCATCCTTGCTTGAGGCAAAGACAGTTACTTTCTGGTTGCGTGGAAGTGTGAAATGACAGCTGGTTTTGTGTGTCAAAGCGGCGTCTCTATTCAATGCTACCTTCAATATTAGGTCTTAATATAGGTCCAAATACAGTTTTGGAGAAAGGAAAGTCAATTCTGCTTCCTGGCACAGCTGAGAGGTAGTGAGTGAAATATCATAATTAGTTGGAACTGAGAACATGTATTATATTTATCTTATGCATTTTCAAAGCATTAGAATATAATGGAATCTGTTGAACCCTTTCGCTATTTATTTTACTAGCAGTAAAAGACAGTAAATGTCATCACTTTCCTATCAGCTTCAAAAAATATAATGAAAATGAACTTTGCAAATTTGGTCCTTAAAAATATTACATGCAGTGAAGTGCATAGGACTTGCTTATACAACTCAGTGGGTTTTGAAAAATGTATGCACCTGTGTAATTTATACCCCAATCATGATATAGAATATTTCCATTATTCCAGGAAGTTCCCCCATGTCTTTTCCAGTCAAGCCCAGTCCACCCCATTCACCAGATGCACCCTTTGTTCTGATTTCTATGATCATAAATTAGTTTTGCTTGTTTTTGAACTTCATATAAATTAGATTATCCAGGATGTACTCTTTTATATCTGGCTCTATCAATCAATATATAATCAATATATGATCTCATGATGAGATTTGTCATGTTGTGTGTGCATTAGTAATTTGCTTTTATTGATCGGTAGTATTCATTGCATGACTATACCAGAGTCTCTTTATCCATCTTCCTGTTGGAGGACATTTGTATAGCTTCCAGTTTTGAATATTGTGGACAGAGCATCTCTGTACACTCGCATACAAGTATTTTTGGACACATGTTTTCAGTTCTCTTGCGTTATGACAAAGAGTGGAATGGCTATATCAAAGGCATCTGTTTAACGTCACAAGAAACTTCCAAACTGTTTTCCAAATGGTGTCATTTACACTCCCATTGGCATAACTGCTAGGAAACACGGAAAAGGATCATCAGTGGACGTGACCTGGGAGGAGTCCCCAGAAGAGCAGAAGGGAGTGGCTTGTCAGGGGAAGAAGCCCGGGGCAGCCATGGCATGGAGCCCTGCTGGCGCTGTTTCAGGGTGAGGGAGAGAAAGGACAGGATGGGGACGCCAGGTAGTCGCCAAGACACTCCTAGCTGTCCAGCAACAGGCAAAATTGGAAGATGCACCCAAACTTAGGAGGAAGCATGGGTGCAGCAGGAGCCCCCAGGATGAGTGGGAAGGTGTCCTCTCACGACCAGCTCCAGTTCACCCCTTGTGGAAGCGTGGCTTCGTCATGGAAGACCAGGAATTCCGAATCAGCCCCCGGGGTGGGGCGGGGGGCAGAATTCTTGCACAATCACCATGCAGAGAGAATAAAACTTCATCTAGGCAGGAAGTGTTGGAGAAAAAGCAACCCTAACTAAAGAACTAACATCCGAAGAAACAAAGCTAGAAGAACAACACGAGATTTTAATATATTCAATGAAAATCTTTAAGAGAAATTGGAGACACTGCTCTCTGTCAGTGGGTAGCATTTCTGAATGCATTCTTACGGAATGACTGAATCCGCGCATAAATGAATTAATCCAGGAATGAATGTTCTGATCAAAGCAGCCCCCACCAGTGATGCTGCCTTGCCAGAAAGGATCTACATGGCTTTCCTTGTGTGGAAAGCCAGGCTCTGCAGGCCAGGAGGGTGGCTGTGGCCCGTGAGTCGTGGTGGTGGTGTAGGGTAGATGGCCCCCACTGCCCTGCATCTTTGCTTCTTAAGCAGTGGGGAGACTCTCAATGCCTCTCAACTCCAGGGGCCTGCCCCTGAGAAATCCCACCTTGCCTGGAGAGATGGGACTGTGCAAACAGTATGTGAAAGAGACACCACCAGGGTCTCCCCACACCGGAATGAGGCATGACCGCTATTTGGCAGCCAAGACTAACGGGTCACTGAGCTCAGGTCTTTTCCCAGAATTCCTGGCATGGGGTTTAGGGAAGGGTGTATCCCTACTGTGAGACAAGAGTCCCATCAATCAACGAATCAGGTAACAGAGAGCTGAGGCATAAGAATTCCTTTAAATACATAGAAAGGAGTGTGGGTGGAGAACAACACACTGAATTCCTGCTTAATTTAGGGTAAGTGTTAACTAGGGAACAGAGATGGGAAAAGCCACACAGGATGACGATTTTGATGGCATGCAGGGGCTGTAATTAAGGAGTACGGCTGTCACTGTCCTGTCCTGAGGTTAGAATCCCAGAGTAGCCTAAGGGCAGGAGTGCTTCACGGGATGAGAGCAGGATATCTGGGGGATGAGGCTGGTGGGTTGAGACAGCCAGTATTTATTTCAGGAGCTAATGGTATTTGGGGATTACTGCCACTGACTGAGTTGCCTCTATGCCTCTAAACCCATGTTTGGGCTTCATTTTCTCCATCTTGTTACAAATTTTCATTATAAACATGGTGCAAGAAATGTATGTGTTCTGGACACAGAGTATTTGTGGGTGGGCTGTAACCCATACACAAGGACGAGAAAAATTTGTAGTAATTCCTTAGAAGAAAATGGAGCCTTTTGGAAAATGTCTAAAATGTCCCGTTTTCATGTTTGAGAAGGCGGTGTGTTTTAGGGCACATTGATATTTGTGATGGTCCTTTTCTCTTTGCCTTAGACTTGTATGATATTGAAACGGTCTCGTGAGTCAACCAAAGAAACTAGACTGGTCTGTTTGTTCCACAGCACGGGCAAGCAGAAACGGTGAAGCTGAGGCACTTGCCGGTTTAAGTCACCTTTCAACTCTTCGGGAGCTTTTTGTCTTAGTATAAATGGCTCAGGGGCAGCATGAATCCTTCCACCCAGTAGGCAGGTGACTGGTGAGTGAACACCTAGAATAAATTGTCCTGTCACCCTGGAAGGGTTAAAGGTTTATGGAAGAACACGGACTCTTCCTATGTGCTAGGCTCTGATATTTTCTTGTTTGTCCTATTCTATTATTTTCTGTCTTAGAAAACAGGCTTTCACTTGCAGTATTAAAATTCTGCCCTATACCGTCTTTTACTAGGAAAAATGTAATCCCCTCTCCCTCCCACACACCATAAAACATATGTCTCTGTGAAAAATTTTATAGGCAGGAAAGCATTATCCTGGGCTATGGCTGGAATACTCGATATGAAGCCGCCTTATGAAAGGGAATGTTCCCCTAAGACCTTGGGAGGGGTCCACACTGGGCTAGTCCTCTGATGCTGGGAATGCCCCCTTTTTCTCCTCCCCTCCCCTGGGGAGTGGCCAAGCCCTCAGCCCAACCGCCCGTGTGCCTGACTGAGCACAGGACAGCCAAAAGCGTCCCTGTGCTCTTTGCTGTCACATTCAGCCGGGGAGCAAAGGCTTGTAAGACCTCACTCTGAATTTGTCTCTCTGCAATCTCATCTTTTCTGAGAAAATCTTCAAATTTTTAGGGCTGTTTTTTCATCTAGGCCACGACATTTTCTTTTGAAAAGAGATTTTCTTCAGAGTTAGCCTCTGCGGAATAAAAAGAAATTAGGCAATGTAAAATGATAGCTTTTACTGCCTCAAAATAGATAACTTAAACAGATAAGCCATGGGTTGTACACACACATATATATATTTCTTAACAAAGCGATTACCATCTGCCTGATAATAGGAGAGTAACTCTGTTGGAAGTGAGGTTTATTGTGTAGTTTTATAATTAGGATACCTCCAAACAGAATAATATCCTCATCAGAATTCATGAAGAACGTCTTCTAATATGTTTCTTTTATTTTCAAGCTCATTTTATAACCAGTGTTTTGGCTTTCAGATAGAGTAATGTAGAATGTTGTCCTGCAAAGCAGAGCATTTGGGGAATATACTTACATTTTTTAAGAGGTGAAAGAGCCACTCAAGTTGACTGTGGATCCTTTTTGACTGACATCAGATGTGTACGCTGACCGACGTGCCTCGCCTAAGCACGGGGCCACTTCCAGGCTGAGAAGCAGGGTGGGACGCAGCCCTCATTTCCACCCTGCGGCCCCATGGTCCCTTCCCTCCTGCAGGGTTCCTCCAGGCACTTGTTCAGCCTGCCCCGCACCCTGCCCACTTGTGTTCTCTGTACTTGAAAATGATCCTACCTTTGCCCAAGAGGCCCAGTGCTGCCTGAGACACCCTTGCTCACCTTCAGTTCCCTGTGGCCCCCAGGGGTGCCAGTTACTTGGATTATTCAACCTCGTATAGGTGAGCATGGGTGGAGGGTAGCGGGGATGCTGTACCTCCCCTCTCCCCAAGACACACCCCCACAGTCTCCTCTGTTCTGGGCTGAATTGTGCTCCCTCCACCCCCACTAAATTCATATGTTGAAGTCCTGAACCCCAGGACCTCAGAATGTGACAGTATTTGGAGATGGGGCACTTACAGAGGTGATTAAGATAAAATGGGGTGGTCTGGGTGGGCCCTAATGCAATATGACTGGTGTCCTTTCATGAAGAGGTGATTAGGACAGGATCTTCTCCTGCAGGGAGAAGACACAGGGAGAAGGTAGCCATGGACAAGCCAAGGAGAGAGATCTCAGGAGAAACCAACCCTGCTGATGCCTTGACCCTAGACTTCTGGCCTCCAGAACTGGGAGGAAACGGTGCTTTGTTATGGCAGCCCTGGTACCCAATACCTCCCCCGCCCCGCAAAGAAATGTGTTGACCTGAGTCTACATCTGTGCAATACATGGGGAGATGCCGTTGAGCATGGATTCCTCACCTGTTCTAAGCTGTGGCTTCTGTTTTCCACCTTCTTCTCCAGCTAGTTTGGGAAGCACAGCGTCAACAAGGCTCACTTCTAATAAGTGCTAGAGACAAGCTGCATTTGTCCTAACAACATTGTTACGTGCAGTGATAAGGTGCCCGGACCATCAGACAATGGCCTTTTAAACCTTAATATGTGGATTATTTCCTAGCCGTTCTTCACCTTCTCTCACAACCCCCAGGCCCCCCCCCCACACACACACTGAACCCCCAGCCCAGAGGGCTCACTTTCCTTCTGTTTTGCTGCTACCCTGGCAGCTTCCCCTTGGGCTCATCCCAGGGTGTGGGGCTGAAGCCCTGGGAGGGACGCCCATGGAACCCGGGATGGGGTGTGATGGGGGGGAGAGGGGAGGAGCTGAGGCCCAGCGGCATCCCTCTGTTTGGAAGCACGTCATTTTAACAGACGGCTTTGCTTGTTCTTCTCCCCGACGTGGGCTCTGAGCTGCCTGTGAGCACGGACCTCGCCTTCTCTTCTGTAGCACTCGATGCCCAGGAGAGCTCCTGGCGCCTGCTCCCTAGGACTCGGGGACTGTGCTGATGGACTCTGTGTCCTCAGAGGAGGGTGTGGGGGGCAGAGGGGACCTGCCTCTCTCCCCTCTTTTCCCTCTTCTCCCCTTCCCTTCCATTCCCTGAACAACCACACATGGAAGGTAAAAATGTCTTTTCTCCCCTGCCCCAGCCCTGTTCTTGGAGGGCGGGCAGGTGCAGGAAAGAGGAGTTGCCCAGGAGAGCTGTGGCTGGCATCTGTGGGGCGTAGAGAGCCAGCTTCCCGGGCTAGGAGCTGCTTGCTCCCCCATCTCCCAGCTGGATGAGCCCCAAAAGCATATCTCCTCCAAACCCCGGAACTCAGAGGCAGGCTTCTATGTGGCACTGCTGTCACGGGAAGGCTTCCGAGGCAGGAACCAAAGTAGCTCTGCAGCTTCCCTGCCAGTGGGCTGTGCCAGTTTTGGCCAAGATCCACCGGCCCCCACACAGTTCCTGCAGACCCTCCAGCCGGGGAACCTCTCCAAGTGACTGCAGGAGCGAACGAGGAGCCAGCTCAGCCCGCAGCCAAAGCAAGCTATTTTTAAAAGTAATACACAAAAGCCTGTGACGTAGAACCAGCCTTTGCGCAAAGTGGAAAATGCGATCGTCCTGTGACGATTTGCGAACCTCACCAAGTCTGAGGTCATGAACACTGAAAGCTCATCTTTCAAAGGCTTAGAGTTTGCCAAATTTTATAAAATGGTAATTTGTTTTAAAGGTTCAGATTTGGGAATAGTGTTAAAAATATCCAGATTTGAAAATGGTGTTGAACTAGAAATATGTAATGGAGAAACGCTTGACACTGTGCCTGAAAATATTGCCCTGTCTTTAAGGACAATTCCCGGAATTGATGGCTGAGACTTATGTGTTTGTAAATATCCTGTCACTTCCTAAGCTGAACGAATTGGCTGTCAGTTTACTTTTTCCTTCCTCCCTCCCTCCCTCCCTCCCTCCCTCCCTCCCTCCCTCCCTCCCTCCCTCCCTCCCTTCCTTCCTTCTTTCCTTCCTTCCTTCTTTTTTCTTTCTTTCTGATAAGCACATCTAAACATAGAAATTGTCAAGCCTTGAAAAATACATGATTCATTCTATTGAATTTTGTCTTTGACCAGAGCACCAAGAATTTCAGATTAATTGGACAGGCAATTGTTGATTGGCTATTGAGGAAAAGGCAGAGGATTGGGCCTAGTCTCAACATAGTTTCCAGAAGGTTACACGAGGCCTGACAATTAAATATACTAACTCGTCCTAGAAAAAGTGCTACACACCTCACTGCTGAATATCACTACGGTCACCTTCGAAGTACTCCCCTTGGGAAGCTATGCATGGATGCCAGTGCCTGGTCCACCCTTCAAAGCAGTTTAGGAACTCTTTGTCTGGAATGGCCATCAGAGCTGTCGTCATGTTACCCTCGATGTGCTGAATGTCATCCAAATGTCTTCCTTTCAATATTTCCTTTATCTTTAGGTAAAGAAAGGAGTCACTGGGGGCCAGATCAGGTGAGTAGGGAGGGTGTTCCAATACAGTTATTTGTTTACTGGCTAAAAACTCTCTCACAGACAGTGCCGTGTGAGCTGGTGCATTGTCATGATGCAAGAGTCATGAATCGTTGGCAAAAAGTTCAAGCATCTAACTTTTTTATGCAGCCTTTTTAGCACTTCCAAATAGTAAACATGTTAACTGTGCAGTGGATAAAATTCATAATGAATAATCCCTTTGATATAAAAAAGATTAGCAACATTGTTGCAACAAGTTCACTACTTAATTGTCATACCTTGTATTGTCCTTTCTGGTGTCAGTTTCAGAAATGTGCCCCAAACAGCCTGCTTTCCTACAAGAATGCTGGTAATAATGTTATTAATATATATATATAGCTCGTACTAATTTTTTTGTGAGTACTGAATTCTGTAAGTTTACTCAAAACCATGTAAGACTGTCCTTTTAAACTTACACCTTTCATGCTTTGGTGAAGATTTTTTATTTGATAAAATAGAAGTATTTTAGTTAAAGGTCAGTCTGTTGTGTTGATTTTATGGACACCATCATGAGTTACTTAATCTTTGGCAAGTTATGTAACTTGTGT
Source organism: Aselliscus stoliczkanus (assembly GCA_033961575.1). Classification (NCBI taxonomy): domain Eukaryota; kingdom Metazoa; phylum Chordata; class Mammalia; order Chiroptera; family Hipposideridae; genus Aselliscus; species Aselliscus stoliczkanus. The sequence continues at coordinate 109,530,955 of CM066728.1, forward strand.
GAAACTTACATTTTTTTCATCAGTTAAAATGAGGATAATACCTACCACCCAATAACTACAATAAGCATTATGTATAATGAAAGTTTTCAAATTTTCAGCGTGTACTAGTCACTCATTTAATATTTGTGGATCCTGCCTTAGTGAACCTAAAAGGTATCAATAATGTTCTTAGCTTTATTTTCACTTCAGATGTCTAACACTTCATTGATTCAACCCAGGTTTTTTCATGTTTGATACTGTTAATATTTGGGCCAAAGAAATATTCATTGTGGGGGCTGTTCTGTGCATTCTAGAATGTTTAGCAGGGTATCTGCCACCCCTTAGATGCCACTAGCACCTCCTGTCTTAGTTGTGACCACTAAAAATGTCTCCAAAGGTCCCCTAAGGATGAAATCAGCCTTGGTTGAGATCATGCTTTAACTTAAAAAGATTGAGTTCCTAGTTATGGAATTTTAGGCACATAGTAAGTCTGAGGAGTTCTCCGGACATCTCACCTGCAGCTCCCTACCTGGTCTCTGTGTTAGCTTGTCTTTGTCAGGAGAGGAATGGGTGCTCAGCACAGAAAAGAGACCATGCCCAGAACTATTTTGTGACTGAGTAGTGTTCTTAGAAATGCAGGTAAAAGCATATGGTTCTGAGGTGATGACCCTAAAGAAAACAGCATGTACTGGGAACTAGCTGCATTCTTAATTCCTCTGACCATTCCATCATAGTCTGCTTCCAGGAAAATGTTTGAATAATTTTATATATTGTAGCTGTACTAGGCATGATAGCCTTTACAGTAATCCTATATTTCAAATCAATAGATCCTTTCATCCATCTACCATCCACCCATCCATCCTCATCCATCTATCCACCCATCCACCATCCACCCACCCATCCACCATCCATCTATCCATCCATCCATCCATCCATCCACCATCCACCATCCACCACCCACCACCCATCCATCCATCCGTCCGTCCATCCATCCATCCATCCATCCATCCATCCATCCATCAATCATCCACCATCCATCCATCCATCCATCTATCTACCATCCATCCACCATCATCCATCCATCCATCCATCCATCCATCCATCCATCCATCCACCATCCACCACCCATCCATCCATCCATGCATCCATCCACCATCCATCCATCCATCCATCCATCCATCCATCCATCCATCCACCATCTACCATCCATCCATCCATCCATCCATTCATCCATCCATCCACCATCTACCATCCATCCATCCATCCATCCATCCATCTACCACCAATCCATCCACCATCCATCCATCCATCCATCCATCCATCCATCCATCCATCCATCCACCACCCATCCATCCACCATCCATCCATCCATCCATCCATCCATCCTCCATCCATCTATCCACCAGCCAGCCAGCCATTTGTCAAAGATTTTTAGGGACAACCTATCTAAAAGAGTAAAGGCTAAATATGTCTTAGTCAAGTCCAGAGAGACTTTAGAGTCTCAATATTATATACTTTAAAAGATTGTATAATACATATTATAATTATATAAAATGATTATGTAATAATTATAATTATATCTAAGTGTAAATAGCTATGCTATGTGATATATTATACAATATTATTTGTATATCATATACCTACATATATTATTATAAATGATATAATTAGAATAAGGTACTCGAGGCATATGTTCCCTATAAAACGGAATTAGGCATAGAATAGACACATGTTAAGAAGGAGGAAGACATAACTCTTGTTCTCAAGGACATTTTAATCCAGTGGAGCACAGCAAATAAATTAGTACGCCATATTTTTAACAAAAAGTAGCTTAATACATGAACATTATTAAGTACATATTTTCTTGTGAAGTAAAAAGATGGATTAGTAATAGAGACTAGTTTCCGTATGAAAACGCATTTCCCTTGTTCTCCCAGGCGGTGATAGCATTGTGCTGAGTCTCAGTTTACCCACTTACAAAATGCTTGCATTTCTATCTGCAATTGGAAATTTCGGTTAGATCTCATTCCCTGTAGAATTTGTGACTCCTACATTGGTTGTTATCATTTAACTTATTTCTACTTTCCTTCACTACTTACAAATTTTCAAAATTATTTTTTAATGTCTTCTTTGTCTGAAGGTTTTTTTTTTCTACTGTGTAAATATTTGAATCCAGTAGGTTGAATTTGATAAAATGTTGTTTGTTTGAAGCTTGATAAATAAGATATTACTTACCCAGGATTGTTTACAAAGAATGGGACAGTTTAGTAAGTTCTAGCAATGCCACAGCACAATCCATGACACAACTACACTCACAAATGGTTATATTGGAAATCTCGTTTTACTCACCAATTTTCATTTGCATTCCATTTTCACATGCTGTGGCTTATGTCTGCAACTCATCATATTAAATCTGATTCTAAAGTCAAATTATTCTTGGTTTATTTCAGTCAAATGAGGTGTGCTGTTAGTCAATTTTGCAGGTGTGAAAAATATATTGTTTATTTTTCATACAGCATTTCCCATTTCCTATCAAATGACAAATTCTAGTGAATCAAAGTATAACAGGAAAGTAACCTTCATCTTTTGATACTTAGAGTCAGCAGATCACATTTAAAACTCTTCCTCTAACCTGAGGAAGCCACCTAAAGGTTTTGTTCATTCATTCATTCATTCTTTCATTCATGGAACATTTGTTTAATGTGATAAACTATGCTAGGCTTCCATAATTAAAAGAAAGAAAGAAAAGAATAGAATGCAATACCGAGGACTTCAGGGCTTTATATTCTAGTTCAGCCATCTCAACCTGGCTACACAGACTCATACGGTTGGGAGTGTAGGGCTGTCTCGGGAAAAACTTGATGGCCCCCGAGGGCCAATTAAACAGAACCTCTTGGGTAAAGCTCAGACATGGGTAATTTGAAAGTCTCCCCAGGTGTAATGTGCAGCAAGGTTGGGATTGCTAGCCTGGTTAGACAGTTGGTGAGCAAGTCTCCCGCTGTGCTGAGTGCTTTAACACAGTGCCAGCTCTGGAAGAGGAAGCACCATTCTGCCTGGCAGCTCAGAGAGGGCCTGGCTCTCACAGGCATGCGTGCACTTAGTCCCTGTGAGTGGCAGCCTTTCCAAACATTTCTGCATGGCCTCTGTTACGAGGCCCTGTCTGCGGCAGTGCTCCGGACAGTGCCATTTAAGGTGGTGCCGACTGAGTGCGTGGAAGGAGCAAAGCATGGCTCCATGTGGACAGTGCCACACATGGGCTCTGGAGCCCCAGGGGGAACTTGCTGGATATGCAGCAGGTTCGGAGAGTGGCTTGCTTCATGTGGGACAGCAACTCCATGAAACGTGGACGCTGGTGGAGCTACCCGAGGGTCATTGTGTATCTATATTCCAGGCCTCAGTCTCAATGGTGAGTCGGATGCAATGCTCCTAGATGGGAACAGAGGGTCTCCTGCAGGCCTCGCTCCCAGCTGGGACAGTGCAGCCAGCTAAGCCGCTGCCTCTGGGATCTCAGGTTCCAGTCGGGAATTCCACGGGGAAAAGGGCCGCAGACCTGGAAGTCCCTGATAGCGGTGTAGACGCCTGCTTAGAAACAGAAGTAAAGAGACTGCCTCCTTCCTCTGTTTTGCTCTCTAGATTTAAACTTTTGGCAATTAATGGCCATTAAAGAAGACTGATAGATATGCATAAAGCTAGGTCCATAAAACTAGCCCTTGGTGGCACAGTGCAGCGTTCAGAGTATTCCAAAGGGGACCCGCCCATGGGATGGAAAAACACTGCCGCAGGGGACTATGTAAGTATAAATTCAGAGCTAAGGGTTTTGTCTTGACCAGGGGTTGGCAAACTGTGGCTCATGAGCCACATGTGGCTCTTTGGGTACGTTCAGTCTCAAAAGTTTGCAGAACCCTAGAAGAACCAATCCTGTCCCTCGAACTTTTGCGAGCCCTATAAAACAAATGAAATCACCACTATGTGAATAATAGCCTTTAGAAATTTTGTAAATGAAACTATGATAGTTTTCTTTTCATTTTCAATTTTAGTTCAGAGCCATGTGTAGGTACCCAAAGAGCCACAGTCTGCCGAGCCCTGGTTTAGACTGTCACATCCGGGGTTAAGCGGTGAGGCCATAACGGCACCCGCTGCCTTTCTTGCGGCACACGCTCTTCTCTCACAGGCGTGGGGCTGTGCTCAGCCCTGCTGTTGGTGCCATTGTGGGGTGTCCCTTGAGAGCCCTCTACTCCAGGTACAAACATGCTTATGTCAAGTCCCAGCTCTGGAGAAAACAGGTAGGTGGGGAGTGGTGTCCATAAAACTGAGGAAAGCATCACTTTTCCAAGGATGGTTTTTTGTTTGTTTTCTTTCAAAATTCAGCTTTTTATCACTAGCAGAATTTCTCTGAGATGAATTTTAAATGGTCTGTGCCTCACCAGTGGATGGCTGAATCCTAACATGGAAAGTATTTGACTAAAAGTGGGTTGTATTAGTCTCCTGGAGCTGCTGTAACAAAGTACCCCGAACTGGGTGGCTTAAAACAACAGTTCCTTCCCTCCCACTTCTGGAGCGCAGACGCCTAACATCAGGGTGTCAGGGGGCTGCGCTCCCTCTGAAACTCCAGGGAGGCTCATTTCCTGCCTCCTAGCATCCAGCGGCTCGCACAGCCCTCGGCGTTCCTGGGTTTGCAGCCACATGGGTCCAATATGCTTGTCATCATATGGTGACTTCCCTATGGGTCTGTCTTCACATGGCATTTCCTTTTCTTATAAGGACACTAGTCTTTGTATTAAGACCCACCCTAATAGCTTCCTTGTGATTTGATTACATCTCTAAGAGAGCTCATTTACAAATATGGTCACATACACAGATCCCAGGGACTTCTACATATCTTTTCTGGGGACACAATTCAACCTATAATAGGTGAGAGAAAATGGAATAATATGCTTGTATGGAAGGTGGCTAACAATGAATGAAATAGTAAGAAGGAGATGGTGATGATGATGAACACAATATGGGGATCAGAAGGGGCCCTTTGTGTCATATATATAATATACAGAGGGTGCCAAAATAATGTACACACATTTTAAGAAAGGAAAACTGTATTAAAATTGTAATAATATATACTGATAACAGAAGATGAATACAAGTCAGGTTTGACTTCTGCAATGACAAGAGGTGCTCAAAGTGGTTCCCATCAGCATCCAGACACTTCTGATTACGGCGAGCTACTGCTTGGGTAACGCTGACCCAAGTGCCCGCTTGTGTTCTCCTGGTATAGGAGTATACTGACTATCACAAGCTTTCCATCTGCTGCTGTCCCATACAACGCATTCCAATTCCCATGAAACTGGTTTTCTATTTGTCAATATGGAATACTGTCAGGCATATAATTTAAAGGGACAGAATTTGAATGTATTGATTTGTGGGGCAAAGTACAATATCTGTCTTCCAAGTTCAGTGTTGGCTAGACTGGGAGGTGGAACTGGGTCAAGGGGAGCAGAAATAAGGAAGAACAATGATGTCATCTAGAATTCTGACTTCAGACACTTGCTCCCAAGTCAGGTTCCCAGGGGACCCATTAATCTGAGGTCCATGTGAGTCTGGCATTGCCCTGATAGCTGCCCTCACCAAGATCACAGCTTGAATTTCCCCCTGGACTTTGGAGTTGTGCAAAGCTACTCCCTGCTTCAAAGGCAAGGCATTCTGTATTTAGAAAAACATAGGGAGCAAATACTCAGATCCAGGATCCCCTGGGCCATAATGGCCAGACTTGGAAAAATCACTACAAAGCTGAAAGGCTGTGCTTGTTCGCTAAGTTGAAAATCTAAAATCGTAGAAGCGAATTTCACGATGACACATTTGTGACACACAAAGGGTTTCTGGTTTTCTCTAGGGCAGCTGTAGGGCTCTTAGATACTTATAAGAGCTCAATTAAAGCTAATTGACTTTAATTACAAGGATAAAGAGAAGCAATTGGAAGTGGCAGGCTAGACTAGGCAAGGGCACAACCTTTAGAATTGGTCAGACCCAGTTTTTAAGCTGGATTCTACAACACCCTGCTGTGTGAACAGATCGAATCATTTAAATGTCCTCTCAGTTACTTCATACAAGTGGGAGTAAATTCACGGAGGGATTAAATCTGGGAATGAGTACAAGGGACTTTGTATGATGTGTGGTGCTTAGTGGGCCCTCAGCAAATGTGTCCCCCACAGTGTACTTATCATGGAACAAATCAATGAAAGCAAAGTATTATGGGTTGAATTGTGGCCCCTTCCCCCAATAAATGTTGAAGTACTAACCTCCAGTACCTTAGAATGTGATCTTATCTGGAGGCAGGGTCTTTATAGAGATAATCAAGTTAAAGTGAGGTATCTTGTCAGCTTGGGTATATTATCATAGGCTGGGTGGCTTATGCTACAAGTATTTATTTCTTGCAGTTGTGGAGGCTGGGAAGTCCATGATCAAGGTGCTGGCAGATCGAGTGTCTGGTTTGGACCTGCTTGCAGATGGCTACCTCCTTGCTGTGTCCTCACACAGTGGACAGCAGAGCGAGAAACCAAACTTCCTCCAGTCTCTTCTCACAAGGGCACTAACCTCATTCATGACGGCCTCACCTTCCCAAAGGACCTCCCAAAGGCCCCACCTTCTGACGCCATCACATTGGGGATTTAGGTTTCCACACCTGAACTGTGGGACTCACAAACATTCGGTTCATAGCATGAGGCCATTAGGGGGGTTCGCAGGCAGTATGGCTGGTATCCTCAGGAAAGGAGGAAATACAGATATTGAGACAAGCGAGCACAGCGGGGAAGCCCAGGTCTGCCCACACCTTGACTTTGGACTTCCGGCCCTCAGCCCCGGGAGCAATGTATTCCTGCTGTTTAAGCCACCCAGTTTTTGGTACTTTGCTATGGCGGCCTCGGGAAACTCATACACAGGGGTTGAGATGTGACCAAAACAGGGTCCAGTGCACAGATTTAGCTTCTGTTACACAAACTGGGGACTGTTTTCACTGTATGATCCACATGATGCCCAGTGCAAGATAAGCATAGCTTCCTTAAACGCCACGTGAGAATGCAAACATTAAATATAAAGATGCCTGCGTTAGCAGCTGCCCTGCTGTTCTTCCTCTATTTTTTATTAGTTACGTCCACAAAAAGACTAGAAATCTTAAAGATTGGGAAAGCATCTGGGTGCAGCACAGCCACTGAAAAATGCCCCCAACGGAAGTTTTGAGTGTATCTGTGGCATCACAGGCCTTAACAATGTATAATTATATGAGATATTATTGAATTGTAAAATGTAAAGCTGGAAAATCATGAACTTGGGTAAGCTGGGTCTCCCGCAGGTATAATTACATGCCTCTCCTGTGGTTGCCATTGTATTCACAGGGCGATGTCACCTGGGCCGTTGCCATTGTTACTAATACGAGACATGTCAGAAAACATGTCAAGGTGACAAAGTCCGCATCAAAACAGACACTCATCTTATACGGTACCCAATATTTCATTTACATGATGATGTGATAAGGTTGATTGTCCAATTTTAATGACCACCGGCTGGAAAATGGCATACTTATTTCCTTCCTTTGTACTTCCTCCCTGACTTTCCTGTGGTCTCTGTAATGTATCTATTTACGTATGTACGTTAGCTAATAATGATTGGCTTAGTTGAGTGAATCTGGACTTTGAAAACATTGTCACAACTTGGAACCTGAATCTGTGGGGACTACAGCAGGTTTGTCACCTTGGCACTATCAGCATTAGGATGGGGTCATCCCTGTAGGATGTTTAGCAGCATCCCTGACCCCAAACACAGATGCCGGCAGCAACCCCACTGCTGAAACACCCCGGAGTGTCTCTGGACATCGCCAAGTGCCTCCTGGCAAGGCCAACTGCGTTATAGGAAGGGGGTAAAGTTATGCAAGGAGAAAAGAGTTCAGGTCAATTGCATGAACTCTCAGCTGCTAATCTACAAGATCTGTTGCTGCAGTGCTGACAAAATCAAGTCCCCATTTTATCGCCGGGCAGTTTCACTTTCTGAAGTCAGCCATCTTGTTCATTTTCCTAGGCTTACATGATGAAATAAACCACACATAGTATTTGATAAAGCAGAAGTAAATAATGCTGTATTAGGCTGCTAGGGCTGCCATAGCAACAGCAGAACACACAGGTGGCTCAAGCAGCATAAGTTTATTTTCTCATAGTTCTGGAGGCTGGAAGTCTGAAATCAAAGTTGGTTTTTGGTGAGACCTCTTTATTCAGCTTGCAGATGGTGCCTCCTGGCTGTTCTCACATGGCCCTTTCTCTCTGTGCTCAAGACAGCAGGGCGAGGGAGAGCACTGGGTGGGCGGGTGGGGGTGGGGAAACAGAGAGACACCAATCCTATTTGGTTTAAGAACCCACTTTTATGACCTTATTTAACTCTACCTACCTCCTTAAAGGCCCAATCTCCAAATAAAGTCACATGGGGGTTAGGATTTTAACCTATGAATTTTGGGGAACACAGTTCAGTCCATGACAAATGCTATAATTATAATTTTGTCCAGAAATTTCCAAGGTACAATCAATCACAAGGAATCAAGAGAAAATGCCCCTATATTCTTTAAATAAGGTCATGTTGGGGGCTCTTTGGACCCTGGAATTGTGGCATGTTTCCTGCTTTGTGTTTGATCATCTTGAGTAAAAGCAAAATCAAATAGCCCCAGCAGGCTGTGCCGCGGACCCTCCTGAAATGGAAGCTTTCCTGCCACCCCTGGTTTTAAGTGTCCTGTGCGGTGCCGAACTTCCTGTGCCCCTGTTGACTCCATGTGCAGTGCCTTTTGGGAGGCGGCTGCCTGGGTGGGAGAAAGGATTCCTCTCTGGAGTAGGAGGGACAGCGCCCTGCTTCCCTGATGGTTGGACCAGCCCGGGCCAAATCCTGGGGATGCAAGAGACAGGGCCTGGCTGGACAGAGCGGAATCAAATCACCCAGGGACCAGTGGCTGCAAGCTCTTGAGTGACAGGGAGGAAAGGTCCACAGAGCTAGGAAGGCACTGGACCAGGGGCATCATGTCCTTTCGAGGAGGTCATAGAGGGCTTCGTGGAGGAAGTGGACAAAGTGACAGTCGGGTCGAGATGCGTTTAAGTAATAATTTTCATATTTGTTTGAGAAAGTTAAAGGGAGGCCTTGCTTTCCTCTGGGTGATTCACACCTACCAGGGCACTTTAATTACAGTGATACTGGCTGTGTTAAAAGACAATTTGGGATTATTTATTTGAAGGATTTTAATAAAATTGTCCAGATTATGGATGCCCCCGAATATAAGCAGGGTGCATTAAAGGGGAAGCGATGAATCATTCTCTTCTCCTTTATAGAAGCCAGGATGCCACGAATGCAGGGTCTTTGTGGGGGAGGCAGGGCCAGGAGGCTCGTGTCGTGGAAAGCGTTTTTCCCGGGGGGATTTGGATTGCTGCAATCCAAGGTCCCAGGACAGGGGCAGGAATCCCAGCCTTGTCTAAAAATGTCACTCAGAAGTGGTGGTCTGTGAACGACTGAGACCAAACCATCTCAAACTACTACTACGAAGGGTAAACAGCACTTGTGACCCCAAGTGTTCTGGAAGGAGTTCTCACCTGACTGCTCTCACACCCAATTCCAGCACGTGGCTTTCCCACTCAAACAATTCTGTAGCACCAGCTGGCTGTCCCACGATCAACTCAATTCTGCCATTACCTGCCTGGATACAGTGTCAGGTCCTACAGGTGAAGGGCTCAGTCACAGGAGTCCGCCACTGTAAGTCTAAGGTGACAGTGTTGTCACCTTGCTTCTGACCCACTGGCTGTAGATTGGAGGTTCCCACAAGCTCTTCCCTGGTCGAGGGGCTCACAGAATTCAGAGAAAGACTTCGCTTACTGGATGACTGGTTTATTGTAAAGGGATATAACCCAGAAACAGGCAGATAGAATTGTGTAGGGCAACGTAAGTGTGAGGGGACTTGGACCCTCGATGCTCTCTCCAGGAGCCCCACTCTCCCCGAAGCTCCACGTGTTAACCAATCCAGAAGCTCTCTGAACCCTGTCCTTTGGGCTTTTATGGAGGCTTCATTCTGTAGGCATGGTCGATTCAATCCGTGGCCGTTGGTGATTGATTCAATCTCCAGTCCCTTTCCCCTTCCTGGAGAGCAGGAGGTGGGACCGAAAGTTCCAATCTTCTACCACACCATTGGTCCTCCTAGCAACCAGCTCCCATCCTTAGGTGCTCTCTAAAAGTTACCTCATTAACCAAAAGCCACCTTTATTGCCCTTATCACAGGAAATTCCAAGGGTTTTAGGAGGTCAGAACCAGGAATGGGTGAGGACCAAATATATATTTCTGATTATAAGTCACAATATCACACTATCCCATCCCATCTCTGAGATCATTTAAGGTCTTTTTGGGAGAAGAGAAATTCTACCCTGATGAGAATGGGGCATGAGATCTTAGCCCTTGATTCTTAACCCTGGTTGGACATTTGGACCTTAAAATTACCTGAGCAATGATAATGAAATACCTTTAAAAACGATGAAATGAGAATTTCTGAGACCTCTCTTCCCAGGTGATTCTAATATGCAGCTAGCACGGGGAACCCTGCTCTACTGAAAGAATGAATTTTTTGGACCTGGGGACAGAGTGGGGCTCCCCAGTGCACTGAGTTGGGGAAGGACCTAGGCTCAGAGCTTCTGGATTGTTCCTGACCAGCAGTCTCCAACTTTGCAGTCATCCCAACTCATCTGAGTTTCGAAAATCCAGTGCCCACACCACACCCCATGTCAATGGAATCATAAGCTCTGGTGAACTGATGTCAGCTTGCTTGTTTGTTTGTTTGTAATACACAGTCAGGTTTGAGAACCAGAGTTGTAGATCGGGGATCCTAACACTTGAGCATGCATCGGAGTGACCCAGAGGGCGCGTGATCTCACAAGTCTCCGCCGCTGTCGCGCCCCAGTCCCTGACTCAGTGGGTCTCGGGGAGGGCCAGGTGCCCTGGTGCTGCTGGCACGGCCTCGGAGAAGAGCGTTTTAGGCCGAGGGCTCCTCCTGCTCTTTCCGCCTGGCTGGCCCTGACAAAGGAGCCACAGCACCCCAGTGGACAGGCACCCACAGTGCCCCAGCCTGGGCAGATGTGCGAGCAGTGGCCTCTCCTGTTTGAGAAATGAGAGTCCACGTCTCGCTGTGGCTATAGGGCGGCTCTCCCATGGCCTCTGGCTAGTGGCTTCTTGGTGTTTTCGGTCCGTCTTAACTGGCCTTGGCTGTGACTGATGAGCAGGCAGAGCCAACGGGACATCAGAAAGATTCCAGCCGTTGCCAACCCCGTCCGCCCAATCCTTTAGGCCCAAGGAAACGAAGCAAGGGTTAAGTTATTTGGAATAAGCAGCGGAGATAAATTTTTCAACCGGCTAGTTTGACATTTAAAAAGCTATTTATAAAAATGATCATTTCTCAAGAAAATAAAAATAGTGAGAAGCTCAAAATTGGCAGTTCTAGCAGAGGGAGATAATGTTATGCAGACGGCATTTCCAGGGCTTCCTCACGACATGTTTTGGGCTTATTCAGTGTGCTTTCTCCTCTCTGACATTCAGACGGCCCTCCGCAGAATGCACCGACACTAAAGCTTGTGTTCACCTGGCGGGCTTCAAACAGTGCCTGTTTGTTCATTGTTGTAGCCACACGCACCTCAGCTTCGGCTGCTTCCAGGGGCGGCTGGCTCCCCTTGGCCCTCCCCGGGCGCTGGGCAGCGGAGGAGGGAGACTGGCATCTGAGTGTTCCGTGAGTGGGTGTTTTGTGGCATCACAGCGGAAGTTACGCGGCGCTGCGCAAGTGGGAGAACTTTTCTTAGCTCTCAATTCAAGTAGGAGGTGACTTCTCCCTAGAGAACTTAAATCCCCCTCTCCCCTGCGCCCCGCATTCTGCCCCATGCCTGCCTAGTTGCAATCCATCAAGGACAAAACCGAAGAAAACATTCATCCTTCAGAGGGACCTAAGACATAGGCTGTCAGGGTGAGGGACGGACTTGCATCAGTGTGTGGTCCCTTGTCATGGCTCATAAGCGAGAGCTGAGTGCCCGTGGTCAGTAGGCAAGGGGACTCCAGGCCCATCGCGGCCAGTCCAGACCGTGTGTGGCCAGAATAACATGGGGCTCACAGGCCGGGCCCCGACTGGACGCTGTTCCTCGTAATTTGGGTCTGTGGTTGGTTCTTTTGGGATTCTTCTCAGAATCCGTACTTGATCATCCCCAGTTGGCTGAGAACACACAGCCCACTGATATACTTCCAGTGGCATGTGGGCCAACACGCTCACAGATCCTTTGTCTGGGTTCACAAAGCCCCGCGAGAAGGAGTCCCTTTGGGTATCGTTAAACATGGACACTTTCCCTGGGGGCGTCCTGCCTCACTGTTAGGCCCAAATTGGGGTGCTGGGACACTCAGGTCTGCCTGTCTGTGACATTATATTGCAGGTCCACACGCCAACCCCAGCACTGACAGGCGTGGATGGGAATGGGCCTTGTCTCATCCTTGTGCCAAGTTGTCCCTTTCCCTTGCCAGGAATATCACTATTCCAGGAATATCCTAATGAGGATACGGCAAGATTCCAACCAAGGCCTTTTTCTTTCATTAACATTTTTAGTTTGGAATACTTTTAGATTTAGAGAAAAGTTGCAAAGACAGCACAGAGAGGTCCATGTAGAGTCACGCAGAGTCACATGTGAGACCCGAGAGGGAGCAGCTCCCTAAATTGGCACCCTAGCTGCCTCGCTCACCCACACCTGGTCCCAGTCCTGTTCCCCTGTGCCCCTCATGCCGTCTCCCCTGATGTTTGTGTCCTCCGTGGCTCCGGTGGCTTTCTAGGACCAAGAGGTTAACGCTGCTGCATACTGTTGACCACACATCAGACTGGCTTCCCCACTCGTGCCCGTTTTCAGTCCAGGCTCCCACCCAGGGCAGCCCATTGCATCGGTGTCTCCTTAGGCTCCCCCGGCTTGTGATGGCTTCTCAGTCTCTCCTGGTTGTGATGATCTTGACAGTACGAGGATCCCTGGTGAGGTGTTTTGTAGGATATCTCTCTGAGATTCGGCTTCTCTGAGATTTCCCTCTTATTCACACTGGGCTCCTGGGGACATTTTGAAAAGAATACTGCAAAGGCGAAGGTTCCTCTGTGGAGCATTGTTTCAGGGGCACATGATATGACCTGACATCACTGGGCACAATGACCTTGACCATTTGGTTCCTGGGGAGTCTGCCAGGTTTCTCCACTGTAACATTCCTCTCTCCCTTTTCAATACTCCATCCTTCAGCAGCAAGTCACAGAGCTGAGTCCATCCTCAGGGGGGTAGGTGTGGTGTTAAGTTCCACCTGCTGGACAGGGAGGTATTTACATGTATCATTTATATGGTATTTGCATGTATCTTTACATGACAGGTATTTACATGTATCATTTATATGGTGTTTGCATTTACTTTACATCACCCATATTTACATGTATCTTCCCCATATGGGCTGTTTTGACAGGTGGGTCCAAGTGTTCCCTGAACTTGCGCCTTTGCAAATGACAGGTGACAGAGACATCAGTGACTCAGAGAGCTGTCATCAATAATGTTAATGACCATGACACATATCGGTGTTTGGGGCCCAGGGCCAGTGGTGTGTCGGTGGCATGGCACTCGTGCTGATGGGGCTTCTCCTCACTGGCATTGAGCCCACCATGAATCCAGGTGATGGCCCCCTGAGCCTGTCCTGCCCTGGAGAACCGCACTGAGCGCACGTGGGTAAGGTCCTGCCCAGCCCGAGAGCCAGCCAGGGAGCTGGGAACCTCCTTGACAATACGCAGTGGTAATTAACGGAGACATCACAAGACAGTTTCCTGAATGAAGGTGGAACTGACAACCTCCTCTTTCAAAGCTATAATTAAAGAAGCTGTTGAGAAATGTTATCTTTTCAACCCTGCATGTGCAAACTTATCTGTCACAAACATATTGAGAAACTCCCTCTTAGGGCTCAGTTGTCACTTTCAGACACCTGCTTGCACGGATCATTTATTATGGTTTATTCTTGAGCGAGTTTACTAGCAGAGCCTTATGTCTCTTAAGGGCTATTGATGTCTGGGGGGAGAGGGTGGGGGCGTGATAGTTCAAAGAAAAGCAAATCTACTTTATGTCTTGATCAGTTACTTCAGCTTCCCATGCTAGGAACAATCTCATTGAAAACCCAGCCTTTTTGGGTGTATTTTTTCCCATTAGGTTTTTTTCACGGGAATATCAATAATGTTATCAAAAAATGGAGTGGAGTCTGGAAATTATTAAGTGGTCTCTGCCCAGGCAGCCTAGGATTTTGTTTCTCTGATTTAAAATCGCTTGATGCAGCAGCTTTATTTGTAGGACTTATTTATTGTTGAATCTCTAAATAGAAATGGAAGCACTTTTTACCTCGCTGTGATCCACATGGTCAGATCTGGGCCCAGATCTCTTGAAGGCCAAGGAAAACCAGGCCGGGCACTCACTTGGGAGGGTCAGCCCAGGACGGAGCTGCCATTTCCTCTTGTGGCGAGGTGGCACTGTCTGGAGGGCAGGTGGCGGGCTCTGTGCCTTGATGTGCTCAGGGCTGGTTCCATTGTCAGTTAGGACCGCCGAGAAACCAAAGGGGCTCTCTTCACTCATGCTGGGTTAGTACTGCTGGTGTGGGCGCATTTCCTCTTCTCAAGTCGGGTTGCCCTGGACTTAGAATCTTGAGAATTCATTTTAGATGTGGTCATGTGACATTCTCACAGGGCCCACCCTGTGAGAAGAAGTCAACTTTTGGGGAACATCTGCCAAATATCTGAAGCTCCGGAGTCCGAGGTTATACTTATTTCCTCTCCAGGATCTCTTCATCACTCCCTTTTCCCATCCGTCAGGCAGCCTTCATGTTCCCCTGCCTTCTTCCCCAGCAGCATTATCACTGTGTCCTGGGAGCGGCTAAGCAGAATGGCCCCAGGCCCTGTGGGTGCAGGGCCATGTAGCCCAGCCCAGGGGGCAGGCTGCGCGCGAGGCTCGGAAATCTGTGCTCAGAATTTTATTCATTCCTTCACCTGGAAACACACACCCTCTTTCCTAATGACCGCTGGCGCATTGCCAAGAATTTTCTGGGTAGATGTTAAAGTAAATACGCTTTTCATTTCAGACTCCATGTCCTGCTTTAAAACAGAACCTTATTGGCCTAGAACGAAATCAGGGTCCAGGGAGAGTTCTAAGATGCACAGGAAGAATGGAGGCCACCGCCCTCTGTCCTCAGCACCTGCCTCTTCCTGCCTTTGCCTTTGTTGTCATGTTGAATCAGGTCACTGCCCACATAGCAGCTGGCTTGAGTTTAACCTGTGTTTTTCCAGGTTAAGCTGGAAAAGCTTTTGGCTTGGATCAGACATTCCTGGATCTGCTGGAATTGTGAGGTGGCAGGAGGCCAGGGGCCAGAATGCCTCAGGAGCGTGTCCTTGCTGAGAGAGGAGGTGACCACAGCTATTCGACCTTGAGGGGAGGGTGCCCAGCTCCCCGGGAGCCGAGCGTTGTCCACAGTTATAGCCTGCATTTCTGTGAGTCAGCTGTCACACACGGTCAGCTCTGAGGACTGAGACGGTCTGTCGGTTGACTGGGACCTTGATCAAGGAGGAATTGGGTTTATTACAAAGATTTCCTGCCCATGCTGCTTGTGCCACAAAAATAAGTCACCATATCAGTTTCAGAGTGCTGATACGAATGTCCATGGGTTGTGAGTGCATGGAGCTTTTTTTTTTTTTTTTTTTGACTTATCTAAACAAGATTATCCACCTGTATTACATAACCGGACATGCATATTCGTACATCTAGCACATATAATTCAACGTCAACATCATAATTCAAGATAAAATATGACCCTGGGCAATAGAATGACTGAGGTTGCCGTGAATACTTTTAAAAGATTTTTAAAGCACTTCTCACCAAGACATGTTGAATTTTCAACTTCGGTGCTACCTGGAATGCATTTAGCACATTGATAAAGGACTCTGCAGATTTCAGTTAAGAGATCTGCCCCTACAGCCAGAGAGGACATTTTAAGTGGCTTGTTCTTGAGCTATATTCCACAGGAAAAAAAATGTATTTGTGACATAGAAACATGGCATGCCAGGGCTGGAACCATCCTTAGGGGTCTCGGCTCCAGTGCCTCATCTCAAAAGTGAGCGACATGAAGCCTACAGGAGGGAAAGAGCCACTAACTGGGATGCATCAGCAAGGGGCAGAGAGTGGGGTGGCGACAGTGTGTTCGCTGTTTGTGCGGGGACACGTGGGCCTCTGCTGGCCTCAGAAACAATATCTGCATGGTCTGGATCCCTACCTGTACCCCCAAACCCAGTTCTTCCCAAAGCTCCTTTTCTTAGACCTTGAAACTTCCCTCTCATATTTTGTTGCTATCCAGCCACTTCCTCCGAGTGCTGGGTAGAAATAAATCAGACAAGAAAGTAAAAAAATCCGTTATCACGAGCAGCTTTTATCCTGACATTCAGCTAATACTCTCCTTCTCTGAAGCCTCCTGTTATCAGAACAGGGCTGTGGGAGTTTTCCAGATTGCGCAAGCCTTATTTGTGTGTACCAGTTGGCCTGGGCACACAAATATTTATCACTGAGATTCTGTATCCTGAGGTACACTGATTAAAACTAACAAAAACTTGAAGTTATTAGTGGAACGGACACCCGTGGAAATGTGTACTCTATAGTTCCATTAAAATACTCCAAACACAAGGCAATCTCCCCAAATAAAATTACAGCCTGGAAGCATCATCTTTTGTTTCCCTACTGAATTTCACTGAAAACCAAATCAAGTCAAGTTAATAACAGAATAGATTTTTTTTTTAAGTATACATAAAGCTTTAGAATCTGGAGTAGATTTCTGAGAAAACAGTATGAAAACAATTTCTCAAAGCAGCTAGCTTGAGGAGATTCCCACCTCTAAGACCATAAGAAGCACTCAGAGGAGCTTATCACTCCAGAATTATATTAGAAATCATTAATTAGAATATAGCCACATGTTTTCTTTAGAAGCATGTTAATCACACAGATATCCTAGCATCTGGAATGAACAGTCTTGGGAAATGTGTCAGCGAGTATTTGTTCACACATCTGGTTCCTCCTGAAACCCACAAGACTGGTTTGTGGACGGTGTTCTGCTGGTGACGCGGCACCGTGAGTGGAAAAGTCCCAGACTGCGGAGCCCCAGTCCCCGGCTCTCTGGCCTCCGTCATGTGACCTGCTGTGTGACTCTGCACAAGCTACTTGTGCATTCTGTTCTTCACCTGTAAAATGAAAGCATCAGAATGGATCATATCCAAGGTCTCTTAGAAATCTTAAAATATAATGATTATTTTTTATCTCTGATCCTCTTTAGGTCCTCTCGATTGGTTTTGAGAGCTCCGTGGGCTGTGGGAGAATCACTGGGCTTCTGAAAACTCACCTACCCATTCAGACGATGATGGCTAGAATGGATTTAGGCAAATATTTTTCAGGGGTGTCTTCTCTGCCAACTAGAACACTCAGCTTACATTTCTCAGATAATTTTTTTTTTTTTAAAGATTTTGTTGGGGATTTGGGGGAGGGGAACAGACAAGTTGCTGTCCTTTTGTTCTTCAGTCTAGTTGCGGAGGACGTTGCTTCACTGGCCCATGTTGTATCGTCATTGCATTCTTCCCGGATGAGGCAGATCAGTCGCCGGCCTCTGGAAAGCTGCTCACAGTGGCTCTTGGCAGCTCACACCAGCTGCCAGCTGCTCACACTGGCTGCCGGCCACTCACTGTAGCCTGTGGCAGCCCACTGCAGCAGGGGCTGCAGCCTACTCCGTCCCTGGGGACTCACAGCAGCCCAGCTCCAGGTGGAGCTGTTGTTCACCATCTCAGCTGTAAAGGGCAGTGTCACTGGCCCTCATATGTGGGATCCGAACCAGGGCCGCTGGCGTCCCAAGCCAGCTTTTAACCAACACACCACTTGGCCGTCCCACAGATCATTTTTATATTTTGCAGGATCCCTTGGGACTTAGAATGCCCTGAATTTCTGCTGCCAGGACTCATATGTTTACATATTAACCTACCAGAAGCACATTCCAGCCAATATATTGGCCAGTCCAGACCAACAAAACTGGAGTCAGACCCAGACCTTCTCACTGCAATCCTACATTTTTTCTTTTATTATCTCAGCAGCTGGTTGTGTGACCTTTGATATTGCACTTCAAAACATTGCTTAGGCTTCAGTTTCTTCATCTCTAAAATTAGGACCTTACCCAGGTGATTACTAAGGCAGTCTACTTTTAAGATTGCCCAGTAGGAAGTAAAGCTATCTGGTTTCGTGCACAATTTGAGGAGTGTTGATACAAAGAAGCCAGGAAAAGCCATGAATAGTAGAAACATGCATTTGAGGGCACACTGTATCGCCATTTTGATAAGACTGAGGAATTCTGTTTCATTTGGGTTCAATCTTTACATGCCAGAAATCACTGTAGTATTCATACTCATCAAGGATGTCATAGAAATTTCAGCTTCGTCATGGCCTGAGGAGGCCAGACCAGTTTTCAGTCTGGGTTTGAATTCTACTGGTTTTGTGCACTGAACAGAAGCATCTGATTCAATTCCTTTCTTTGTTACTATAAGGGATTTTGACATGGCTTCAGGATATGCTGCATTTTTTTAAAGGACCAAATCATCCTCCATCTTCCCAAAGATGGGATTATCCAGGAATTTATTTCTTATAAAAAAACCCAGGGGCTGGCCGAGTAGCACATTGGTTAAGAGCTGGTTTTGGGACGCCAGCGGCCCCGGTTCGGATCCCACATGAGGGCCAGTGACACTGCCCTCCACAGCTAACAACAGCTCCACCTGGAGCTGGGCTGTGCAAGCCCCGGGGACCGTGTAGGCTGCAGCCCCTGCTGCAGTGGCTGCCATAGCCTACAGTGAGTGGCCGGCAGCCGGTGTGAGCTGCCAATAGCTCAGTGAGTGACCATCCGGAGGCTAGCAACCGATCTGCCTCATCCGGGAAGAGCGCAATGACGATACCAACATGGGCCAGTGAAGCAACATCCTCCGCAACTAGATTGAAGAACAAAAAGATAGCAACTTGTCTGTTCCCCTTCCCCGATTCCCCAACGCTGTTCCCCTCCCCCAATTCCCCAATAAAAATCTTTAAGAGAACATTTTTTTTTTTTTTTGAGGGTAGTGTCACTGACCCTCATATGTGGGACCCGAACCGGGGCCACTGGCTTCCCAAGCCAGCGCTTAACCACCACGCCACTGGGCCGGCCCCCCAATAAAAATCTTTAAAAAACAAAACAAAACAAAAAATCCCAGCAACAACAATAATAGCAAACACAAATGAGCCCCATGACCTCATTCACCTCCCTCCCCCAAAGTAGAATTATTTTCTGAAGACTTTCAGTGAACTGTATGGAGAGAACTCGGGTAGATACTTGCAGGAACTAGTTTCCCAAGCCAAAACACTCTGCTTTCTTGCATTTAGGGGCCCTAAAGCATAATGGCTCTCTCCCACCATTGCCAGCCAAACAAAGCGAACTAGTTACATCTGCATTTACTGAGCTTACAGGAAGGTTTGCACTTCACTGAGAATAGTAAGTAGGGAACCAGTGGACAAGGAAAGCCCTGCCAGTGACCAGAGAGACCAAGGTATATGAACAGGAAAAGAAAGAAAAAGAAAGATACCAAAGCAAACAGAGCTAATAATGGGGAACAAAAGACTACTTTGCTGTGTTTGTGATAACCTCCATTGTTTTGTATTCTCAGAGCTTCAAGATACAAGTACATTGCTTCTGCTAAACAAGAAAAGGGATCAATCAGAAAATAAGAAAACACTGTTGAAATAAAAGATAATTAATAAAACTAAAAACAGGAAAAAATCAGTGAAGGGTTGGAAGATAAAATAGAAAAAGGTCTCTCAGGCAAGAGAATAACAATAGAGACAGCATATAAGAGAGAAAAATGAAAGGCTTGGAGGTGTCTGCAGGCTCTCCGGGGGCTCCTTCTGTTCCTCCCAGCTTGCTGATGGCCCCTGGTGTGGCTGGGTTTGCGGTCACGTCAC
Organism: Aselliscus stoliczkanus; assembly: GCA_033961575.1. Lineage (NCBI taxonomy): Eukaryota > Metazoa > Chordata > Mammalia > Chiroptera > Hipposideridae > Aselliscus > Aselliscus stoliczkanus. The sequence continues at coordinate 109,551,018 of CM066728.1, forward strand.
CCCAGCCTCTGCCTCCAATCTCTGTCTTCATGTGGCTTTCTCCTCCGTGGCTCTTTTCCTTCCTGTCTCTTATAAGGACACTTGTCATTGGATTTAGGTCGACCTAGGATGACTGATATCCTCAGCTCCAAATTAAGTAACATTCACATGTTACAGGGATTAAGACAATGGGCATATCTTGGCGGGGGGGCACCATTCAGCCCACTGCAGAGATTATCGAAGTGTCCCAGAACTTCCTGGGGGCATCTTAACTAGCTGCTCCGAGTGTCTTAGGAATTAGACCCTGGGTCCCGCTGCCAGCAACCAGTCCCAGTGCGGTGCTCCACCGGCTGCACAACCTCAGACAAGCGACTTAGCTTGCCTGCGCCTCTCGCCTTTATCTGACAGCTGGAGGGAAGGTAACACCTAGATGGTAAGGTGGTTTTGGGGATTAAAGGAGTTAATATGCATGAAGTGATTAAGGACAGCTTGGCCCTTGCAGGCTCTGAAGTGCTGTTTTCATTTTTAACCACCCAGGATGCCGGTAATTGTGTCACAAAGGAAATTTCAAACCTAAATAAAGGTTTAAAGAGTTTAGCTGAGCCAGACCGGAAGCAAAATCTCCAAGGATTGGAAATGCTCCAAAGAATAGCAGCAGTTTTGCAGCTTATTTTATACATTAGAACCGAAGGAGAGGACCTGAGGAGGGTTACATGGAATCCATTGGTGGTGGATTAAGGGGGTGGGAGAAAGCAAAGTGGGGTGCTCCCTAGGCTTGGATAACAAGATAAAAGGAGAGACAGATACTTCTCTTCCATCGGTGGATGTCGGGTAGTTAACGTGTGACGTGCCTCGTCACAGAGGGATGCAGGTGAAAGATGACGGTGAGGAATGTTGCGGTCATCTCATCCCAGGACCGGGCTGTTTATCTGTGAAGGTCTGGAGAAGAGATGGTTCTGGCATTTTAAGTATGTTATCCTAGATACAAAACCAAAACAAACCCTGGACAGGGCTCACTTGAGGTAAGGATTAATGTATCATATAGGCCTTAGGACACGACTTCCCATTATAACCAGTTCACTTAGGAATTTTAATGATCAGATGATCCGAGCGCCTTGTGTGGTGACTTCAGTTACTGAGCTTCCAGGCCTGCGGGGAGGGGGGCAATTTTTATTCACAGTCGCCATGTGTGACATGCATAGTTCAAAGCCACAGCAACACCTTCCGAGACCCCACGAGCTGCACCACCCTGCAGACCTGGTTGCCACTCACACACCGTCTGATGCTGGAGAAGGCGTCCCTGCCTTTCTCCCTCCGTGGGTGCCTTTCCATCCTTGTTCTTCCCGGTGGCCACCCCGTTTTTGTGCCTAAGTCCTCCTGTGCAGCGCAGTCCCCTCTCGGCCCCTCTCCGGCTTCGCTTCACACCCCTGGGGTGCGCCTCTCATCCCTTGGCCGGAGGCTCTTTCTAGCCTCCCTTGTGCACGGCAGACATCCCGTGTTCCTGCCCCGAGCCCTTTGTTGGGTCTCACTCCAGGCTCTCCCCGCTGACATGACAATAATGACCTTTATTCCTGTGTGTCCTAAACCCCTCTTTCACCGGGCCATCTGCTCAGCTGCCTGCTGGGCATGTCCACTTGAATGTCCCTCAAGCTCCTCATCCTCAACGTGACAAGAACATACCCCACCTGTTCCCTGGCTTCTTCCTCTGGAACCTCCTGTGATGTCCCGCCCTGCCACCCGCTGCCACATGTGCAGGCCAGGGCCACAGAAGCCCCTGCAGCCCCCCCACACTCATTCTTTGGTCAGCCAGCTCCCACCCTGCAGGTCCTCACAGCCGCTCCCCGACGGATGCCTCACCTACTTGTCATTGTTTCTCCTGTGGACTCGTGCTGCAGCTGGGACCACTGTGCTGCGGATGGACTCGTGTCCACCTGCTCACACGCTCAGAGCTTCCCACTGGGGATAGACACAGTTCCCTGCGGATCTGTCCCACCGCCTCACAGGACTCACCCATGGGACCCTGGGGTGGGCCCACACCTGGCAGCACCCAGTTTTTCTGGTTTTATACAGTAGTACGGTTGTCATGGTTCATTTTATGTGTCAACTGGGCTGGGTCATGGTACTCATATAGTTGGTCAGTTATTGTTCTAGAAGTTTCTGTGGAATTATGTTTATGGTGCCCATATATTTGGTCAAACATTGTTCTAGAAGCTTCTATGGAAGCATTTTTTAGATGAATTAACATTTAAATCAGTAGACTTTGAATAAAGCAGATGACCCCCCCCCCATAACGTGGGTGGGCCTCATCCAATCAGATGAAGATCTTAAGAGAAAAAGACTGAGCCCCCCACCACCCAAGGAAGAGGGGGCTCTGCCTCCAGACTGCCCGCTGCAGCATCAGGTCTCCCCTGGGCCTTAGCTTGCTGGCCTGTTTGCAGATGTTGGACCTGCTAGCTCCTGCAATCACATGAGCCAATTCCTTAAAATAAACTATCTGTCCGTCCGTCCGTCCATCCATCCATCCATCCATCCATCCATCCATCCATCCATCCATCCTTTTGATTCTGTTTCTCTGGAGAACCCTCACTGATATAACACCTCAGCCCGGGGGTCACTGCTTGATGGCTGGATTTGCAGGTTGGGTCGCTGGCCACCGCAATGACCTAACTCACCCCTTCTCCAGCTCTGACCACGGCAAACATTCCAGGTCCCCTTCCAGCAAAGGCTCGAACAAAGGTTTCCTGCCAGGCTCCTATTAGACCAAGTTATTTGTGGATTTTGGGTACATTGCTGGGCCTGCCAAGCCCGTAGATTCCTGCTACATGTCACCAGCTATCCCTGGCCTCCCTCAGAGGCAGGCACTTAATAAGCAGGGATTGATGAGAGCGATCCTGAAGGTGTCCACTGCCAGCAGCAGCCTGAGTGAGTCACTCTGGCCAGGCTTTGTGCTGGGCTGAGGCCAGGCAGTAACCCTTTATTAGTGTCATAGCAGCTTTGTCCCTGGGGATGATCTGGATGGGAGGGGCAGAACACCCTCGTCCAGGCTGGAGAGCCATCAGGACTTGCTCTCCAAGGGAAGTCTCAGAAGCAGCATTCTGAAAGCTAAAGTGTTGGGTTTTCAGGCAAACTAATGCTAGTAGAGTTATTGATTCATTCATTAATTGATTCAATAAACAGTTGAGCACCTTCACTGTGCTAACCACTGAATAACAAAAAGATAAATGTCTGTCTGTATCCTTGAGACTCTCACAAGAGAGTTACCCAAATAGCTACCCAGCTATATAATATGCTATGCTTTACAATAATAGTTACAGATACTGAGTATGTAACGTGGGCCAGTGACTTGCCCACATGGTGAATGGTGGAGCCATGATTCAAACCCACACATATTAGCTAGTGCAAAGCTAAGGTGCTGTAACAAAGAGACCTGTGTCAGCTCAAAGCTGTATAGGCCTTGACCATTTCCCTTCTTAACTCCCATCTTTCATGCTGAAGAGCTTTAATATAATTTTACTGAGTTTTCTAACACAAGCTGCTTCCCGTTTGCTTATTTCAGGTGCTCTTTGCTGTACAGCACCCCGGTCACCTGCCTGTCTCGGTCAGAACCAGGAGCAGGTGTTCCAGGGCCAGGTGCACCGCGGTTTTCTGCAAGGTAAGTGTCTGTTTTCTGCATCATCACAATAGGAAGCACATAGTTGGGCAGAACTCATTTCTCTTTGGAGTGTTCACGACAAATCTAGACTTCAGCTGAAGGTCATTCACTTCTACACAAAGCCACGAGATATCAGGATTTGGCAGTGGGTGTACTGAAGGGACCGATAGGGTGAACATTGGCATGAAGTCCAGAAAGTTTGCATTCCTGTGTTTGTGTGTGTAACTGCCTAAAGAGTTAGATGTCTCACCTTGTCCGTATTTCTGTAATGCAACCCTGTCCTCTCTTGAATTTGTGACAAACTTTTCATAAAAGCCTGATAGTGAAAACCAACTGCACACTTCCATTTGCTGATTGGCTCACGTGCCAGTCTGTAGGCTTTACAAATGCCATCTCATCTTGTGGCTTTAAAAACCTTGTAATGGGTTCATGACACAGAACTCCAAGGTCGAACTCCAAATGTTGCCCATCAAAGAAAATAGAAGAGAAATCTTACTATGTCTCGATACTTATTAGTATACACCCAAGACACAATTTATATTTTCTGTTGCACCAGCCATGCACTCATTGATATGTGAACTTACTAGATGAGTGGTAAATCTAATTTATTCGAACATTTATGTGACAGTTTGGCACTAAGGGAAAAACAATATCAATATCCTTTACCAGCTGGAATTATTCTGCCTCCCAATTGCCTCCCAATTCTCTATTTAGGGGAATTTTTTGGCCTACATTTGACCATGTATGGTACAAATTATAGTAACTTTCTCTTAGGGTTATGAAGATTAAATGAGATAATCTAAGTGAAATGCTAGATATTGTCATCAGTATCATCAGTATCATCATCATCATCATCATCATCATCATCATCATCAAAGCAACAGAGTTGCAAATCTTCTACAACTGCTAATGTGCTGATAATCCACAAAGTGAAAAGCAGAAACCAGCTGTTTTGCCCTCTTGGCAGCATAGCTGTATTAAAAAAAAAAAAAAAAGCTGAACCTGGTTCTCAGAATAAATTAGAATGAATGGCAAAGAGACATTCCAAGTGGCATCACAAAAGGCCATGAGTGCTGAGGGAGCAGCAATAATGTGGATTAAAAAAAACAACAACCAGCCTCCAGATTCCAAGGTCAGGAAGATTCCGAAGTCGGGAAATTTCCCAGTGGAGGATGGTGTGGGCAGAAGGAAAGCCCAGCTCTGCAGAGCTCTGCATGCAGCTCCTAACAGGTACAGCTGCTGCCTGGCCAGCATTTTCCAGTCTGTTTTCATTTACATTTGGAGCCCGGGGTGTTTACATTTGACCACCTTTCTTACAAACAAGTCAACAGAATTTAAAATGCTCAGTTAGGGAAAGCAGCAGCTATTCAGCTGCGTAAGGAGAAAAAGTGTGAATTGCAATGTAGGTTTCAGTGAGTTTCGAAGGTTTTTGGTTTCAACAGAGAACAACAGTCAATGGAGCGATAGTTTTGGACAACTGGGAGATAAGTGATTTAGAAATGCTTTTAAAATCCTGTGTACTCAGTGGCTCCATTTGGAATGGTTACAAAAGTCATACTTTAAAACCCTCATTTCTGTTCTCACTCCAGCGAATGCAAATAGGAGGCGGGGGAGGACGAGGTTTATGGGCATGAAAATTGGAGCTGATGACTAATCACAAATCACAGCAATGCGGGGGCTGGTACCGTAATTGTACTCATTACGACCTGACCCTGAATTAGACATCCTGTAGCCACAGTACAGAGAGCTGGGCTAGCGCTCCTGAACAGAAAAGGAAGGTTGAATTATGTACCCCCAGAAGATACGTTGGAATCCTGACCTCCATGACTGTGGATGTGACCTTATTTGGAAATAGGGTCTTTGCAGGTTAAAGTCAGGTCATCAGGGTGAACCCTAAGCCAATGTGACTGCTGTCTATAAAAAAGGAGGGCAATTCTGAGACAGACATGTGTAGAGAGAAGACTGTATGAACATGAAGGCAGAGCACGGGGTGGGGATGCTTCTGCAGGCCCAGGGATGCGAAAGGTTGTCAGCAAACACCCAGGAACCAGCAGAGAGCCTGCCACAGGTGCATCTCACAGCCTCAGGAGGAACCCGCCCTGCAGGCACCTTGGTCTCAGACTTCCGGCCTCCAGAGCCCTGAGACAATTCATGTCTCTTGTTGAAGCCTCCACCTGTTGTATTTCTTTGCAGCAGCCCTAAGGGAGCTACTAGGAGGTAACATGATGACAGTCCCAGGGTGACTGTTGGTAGGCAGGACAAAAGCAGCCATGCGGACATCTCCACGTGACCTTTGCTTTGGCCAAACTGCTCATAGAAGCTGTCCTGTCACAGGCTATACTAATTCAGGTACGGGGGAAGCCAGGCACAACTCACAAAATGCTGTGAAAAACAGGAGAGCAGATGGGACCATAAGTCAAACTGTTAATTATTTGGAAATCAAGTTGCTGCCAGGCTCTATCTATCCCCACAGAAAAGAATGGCTTCCTGGGGAGTTACTTTCATAGTGGAAAATAGGCATTTGGTTTCTTTCTGCTTCTTCCTTTGTCTCCTTTCTTGTAGCCTTCAAATAATCAAAACCAGGTATTGAGCTAGTTTACATGTGTTTGGGACTCTGGGGGGATGTGTAAGTTTAGATTCCTGTCCTCAAAGTGCCTAGAGTATACCAGTAGTTGGGAAGCTGAGGTATAAAATGGAGATTTTAATGACAATTCAGGAGGTCCAATGTCAAGGGCAGATAATAGGGGGGACAGGAAGTACCGCCTGGTGCTGCTGGCATGGCTGCCCCTGCCAGGCAGGTAACCCAGCCGGTACTCAATAGTTGAGGTGACAGCGTCCTCATTGAGTCTGACACCTTCTGTGTTTAGTAGTTATCCTTTATTGGGTTTAGGCAGTTTCTTTTTATTCCCAATTTTCTCGGAGGTTTCTTTTTTTAAAAACAAAACAAAACATATATTGGGTTGAATTTTTTTCAAATGTCTTTTTTAAAAATTGTGGATGAAAAAGGGGCCACATACTAAACCTGACAAGCTCAGGGGATTCCAGCATGGCAGGCCCTACAAGCTCAGAGACCAAAATTAACCGCACAGGGTGGTCTGAACATAAAAATTCCTAACTCAAAGCGGGTCATGGCAGGTAGTCCCATCCTTGGCCTGTAGCTTCCTTGACAAAAGTCAGTCTTTACCTTAAGTGAGCCTGTCTAGTGTCTTTGTGCATCTAAGATAACATGCCCTTGAAATGTCTGAGTCCTCCCTTTTTTTGGACCTCTCAGGGCACAGTCCACCTCATTAGAGCAGGTGACCACAGGACCCCTCAAGGTTATCTTGCTCCCCACATACAACCTGCATGTGCTATAAATGTGAATTATTAACTATCCTGTACCCACCAATGGAAAATAAGTATGTGTCTCTCTGTTTTACTTTTAATCCAATCCCAGAGACTTTCCCACTTTGCTTTCTCCTGCCCCCTTAACCTACCTCCAGTGGATTCCATGTAATCCTCCTTACGACTCCTTTGATTCTCATGTGTAAAAATAAGCTGCAAAACTGCCATTCTCTGAAGCATTTTCTTAATCCATTGAGATTTTGTTTCCTGGCAATTGTCATCAGTTTGACTTAAATAAACTCATCAAACTTCTCTACAGGTTTGGGCGTTTCTTAATGCCCACAAAATCTACTGGAGATGTTTTTCTACTATACTCTTTAACAGACTTAGTTACTGAATAGGTTTTATGGTATTTAATCATTCATGCAGTCCTAGGAAAAGCCCAGTAGATTATTATTATTTTTTAATATGAAGTGTGATAGACTGCATTTTCTGAAAATGGCTTCAACAAGATTTCCCCTTTCACCTGCGTTCCCAACAATGTGACTTCTTCCATTGACAGGTCGGGTTTACGTTCCCCCTCCAGGAATCTAAATGTGCCATGGTGGGAGTGTCATGATGGGACTTCTGAGACCAGGTCATGAGGGGCAGCACAGCTTCTGCCTGCCTCTCCTGAGCTATGTGCTCCCAGGAGGTGAGGGGCCCGCCAAAGACCTCAGAGAGATGGACATGGAGGAGAACCGTGGTCTCCAGCCTATAGTCCAGCTGAGCACCCAGCGGACATCCATGTGGGTCAGCCATCTTGGGAGCAGGTCCTTCAGCCTCAGGGAAGCCTCCCCACTGATGTGACATGAGGCGGAGGCAAGCTGTGAATATCATAGCCAGCTCATATTACAGATTTGGGAGCAAATTAGAAGATGGTGGTTGTTTTAAGCCATTATGTTTTGGGAAGGTTTGCTATGTAACAACAGACAGTCGATACACAATGTTTGATTCAATTTTCCAATATTTTGTTTAGCATTTGTAGCACTCAATATCAGAAGGAAGATCGGACTATATTTTCCTTTTTGGTTCCCCACTATCTTTATTGTCTGCTTTTTATATCAAGTTATACAGTCCTTTAAACATGAGCTGGGATATGTTTCTTTTTTCTTTTTCCTAGTCTCTGAAAGCATCTGGGTAAGTTTGAAATTATTTTGCTTTAATGTTTGATTAAAAAGACAACAAACTAATGCAAAAAGCTGTCAGAGCTTGATGCTGTTCATTTCTTGGAAAGAGATTTTTGTCTATTGGCTAATTTATGGAAAGGCTAGGATCTATTCTTATTTCCTATTATTTCTTAAGTTAATGTTTGGTAGTTTGCGAGAAACTAGTCCACATCCTCCAGGCTTTCAAAATGCAAACATCAAGTTTCACTGTATCTGGGTTATGGTCCCTCATTTATTTATAATATTGGGTTGTCGGAAAAGTCATGATGTATTTTCTCTATGTTTTTCATTGCAAAAATGCGTCATGACTTTTCCGACAACCCAATGTTATTTATTCTCTCTTTGCCTCCCTGATGTGACTTGCCAGAGTATGCCTATTTGATTAGTCTTTTCAACAGTCAGCTTTTCTTCACTATTCATCTTTCTAACTTCTAATGAGAGTAGAAAGGAAACTAATGAAATAGTTTTCATTTTCATCACTATATATTCTTACTTTCATCACTCCTTTCTATATGATATTTGAGCTTGTGAGTTCTCTCTTGTTCCGTGTGTGTGTGTGTGTGTGTGTGTGTGTGTGTGTGTGTGTCTTTCTGAGTTGAAACCCTAGCGTATTTTTCCCGGCTATGTTCCCTCGAAGTATCACTTTAGAAACAAAGCAGAAGTTTGATAAGAAGTGCTTGTCATTCAGTTGCAAATATTTTAGTTTCCCTTTAACTAGGATGACCATATAATGTCTGAACCAAATTGAGACACTTTTGATGGTAAAAGGGAGTGCTATTAATAATTACACCAGGAGGACAGACATAAATAGGGTCTTGCCTATACAAATTCAGATGTGTGTACACCCATAAGGGATTCCAAAGAGTGTGTTTTGGTTTTCAAGTGTGTGTGTGTGTGTGTGTGTGTGTGTGTTTGTGCGGAAAGTAAACAACTTCATTGATTTCTACTGTAATTAATTGCATTGAGGTCTAAAAATCTGGTCTATGTGATACAATTTGGATTTTGCTGAAACTTCCTTAGTGGTCTAGTGATTGGTCAAATTTTATAAATATTCCCTATGTGGTTGGAAGCCATGTGTTTTCAGAGTTCACTGTTTCTTTTCTTTATTTTTTTAATTGAAGTTTATTGGGGTGACAATTGTTAGCACATAGGTTTCAGGTGTACAATTCTGTAATACATCATCTACATGTCACATTGTGTGTTCACCATCCAGAGTCAGTTCTCCTTCCATCGCCTAGAGTTCACAGTTTCTCACAGATCGTTTTATTAGTATTATTGAAGTCTTCCATAGTCTTCATATATTTTTGGTCCACTTGATTTATCCTTTTCTGATAGAGGTAGTGCAAATCTTCTCTTATAATAATGGACTTTGAATGTTTCCTCATAATTTGTCAAATTTCATGCTTGATATCATAAGACTATGTTGTTAGTTGCTTATAGGTTGACATTAGTATATCATCTTAGTGAATTCTTCCCTTTATCATTAAACAAAGACTTTTTGCATGTCTATTAATTTTTAATATTCTTTGCTTTAACAGCTTTCTTTGGGTTGCCTGACATATCTTATTCTATCCTATGCCTTAATTTTAGCCTTTCTGTATGTTTGTTTTAGGTATTCCTTTGAAAAACCACATAGCTAGATTGAAGCACCAAGACAAAATACTTCCAATCTGAGAAAATCTCTCTTTTAAACAAGTACTTAAAGCTGTTGACATTCATCACAATTACCAACATATCTGTCTTCAATTCTTTCATCTTATTTTGTGCTTCCTGGTTTCCATGCTTATTCTTTGTTCCACCTATTCCCTCTTTTTCTTGCTTTCTATTGAATTGTTGTCTTATTCCCTTCCCCTTCTCTACTGGTTTGGAAATTACACATTCTAGTACAGAGAAACCCTTGATTTTTAAAAATAAGTACTTCACAAAACATAACCTAAGTTACATCAATATCTCTTTGTTTCTCATGAACTTGAGAAAGACTGTTAACTTCATCTTCTGACCTTTCCCTAATCACCTTTTTCTTTTGTCCAATATTTTGTTTCCATCTTGTTTTAAAATTCCCCTGAAGTCATTAAATCTGGAAGGAGGTATTTTATCTAACATTTCTGCGTATTCAGGAGTGGGAATGAAGGCTTCCATATCAGTTCCATCCACTGCCTGGACTGAGTCCCTGATTCAGTATGTTTGACAAATCACTTATCTTCTCTGGGTGCCTATTTCTGGTCATGGCTGGGAGGAACTTTGCAGATCATTTAGAAAATGAGCTCCCTCATTTTGCCTAAGATTCTAGGAACTGAAAAGTACAGACGATGAATATTATGGTATTCAGTAGATGGGAAATCACTCTGGCTTGAGGAATTCAGACAGCCTATTGTAGGAGCAAACATCCATTAGTCCTAGAAGAATGAGCAGAAAAGTTTGTGATGCAAGAGAGATGTGATCAAAGTGGAAATTTAGTAAGATCAATGAATAGCAGTTTACTAAAAGCTTAGTGAAGTAGGCGAGGTGACTCTTCACTGAGAGGGAAAAGAGATAGGGTGCTGTTTTATTAGAGTTGGCACAAGGAGTTAAGGGCCTCACCTAGGAAGGTGGCAGGAGTTAGGGAAAGAAGCGCTGAGTGGGAGACCAGCTCCCTCTTGGGAGAAGCAAGAGGTAGGAGAGGTGACGGCTAATTACATACAAGAGAAAAGAAGGGAGGCCAGCTCTGACTTCAAGGGTTACAACTGAGCTGCAAGAAGACTGCCTTCATTGGGTCCTTCATGCAGACTTTAGGCTTTTCATCCTGATGGGCATTCGTGAAAATACTGCATTGTGTGGAGCATGGAGGGGACGGGCAGCAGTTAGTACTGGAAGACCTCAGTTGTGACACTAAGCTTTAAGTCAAGGTGAGGTTTCCTGGCTGTTAATTTATTCATTGGGGGATGGCAAATCGCTACTGGGAAAGTCACAGGTCTGAGTACCAGCATGAGCTGCCTTTCAGGTCTGCTGGACCCTGCATAACAGCCTGCGGGTGTGCAAACGAGAAGCTGAGCAAGCCCTTTCCCCGCAGGCAGTTGCACCTGTGTGTAAAGACATGCAGAAAAGGATGGTCTCCAAGGCATTAAAACTGGCCAAAGTGTGTGTGTGCGGGGAGTGGCCAGGAGTTTTCCACTCTCTTCACTACACTTTTTGCTGTATTGTTCTAATTATTTATAATGAGTGCCTTTAATTTGTATATCCAGAAAAAAAACCAGTCCTTTTCATGTGGGGACAAGCTACTCTCTGCAAGGCCTACCCACTGTGCTTGCATCCCCCTTTTCTTGGCACCACCTTCTCTAACCTCAGGTGCTGTCAGGTCTCATGTTCCCGATTTTATGGACGGGAACACAGGCTCCGAGGCGGGGGAACTTGCTCAGGACCAGTGGAGGCAGGGCCGGGCCTGGCAGGTCCTCACCACTGGCTCTCTGTGGCCCTTAGAGCACGTTGGGGAGTCCCTGCTCGCCCCGCCCCGCGCCCAGGCCCCGCCCCTGCCCCCGACGGCGCTCCAGGCTCCGGCCACGCCCCGCGCCCAGGCCCCGCCCCTGCCCCGACGGCGCTCCAGGCTCCGGGCACGCCCCCGACGCGAGCCCCGCCCCCTGTCCCCGACGGCCCTCCAGGCTCCGAGCACGCCCCCGACGCCAGCCCCGCCCCCTGCCCCCGACGGCCCTCCAGGCTCCGAGCACGCCCCCGACGCCAGCCCCGCCCCCTGCCCTCCCAGGAAGCGGAAGTAGTGGGGGCCCGGGCGGAAGCCGGAAGCGGCGGAGCCGGCCCGGGCGGTGGCATTGCTGGCTGCGCGGCCATGGCGGAGAAGTTCGACCACCTGGAGGAGCACCTGGAGAAGTTCGTGGAGAACATCCGGCAGCTCGGCATCATCGTCAGCGACTTCCAGCCGAGCAGCCAGGCCGGACTCAACCAGAAGCTGTGAGTGGCGGCGCCGTGCGGGGCTGCGGGCGGGGGCCGGGCGGCGCGGGCCGGGGGGATGGGGGAGCCGCAGCCCCCGCCCCGCCGCCCCGGACCCCCCGCCCGCCGCCCCCCGCCCCCCCGCCCGCCGCGCTGGCGCCCCTCCCGCTGCCCCCTCCCGACCCCGAGGCGTCCGAGCCCTGCCTGCCCCGTGGGGGTCCCCGGAGCCCTGCCTGCCCCGTGGGGGTCCCCGGAGCCCTGCCTGCCCCGTGGGGGTCCCCGGAGCCCTGCCTGCCCCATGGGGGTCCCCGGCGGGCCGGGCGGGGGCTCTCGGCGCCACCCCGCGCACCACGTGCCCGCCTTCCCTCCCCCAGGAACTTCATCGTGACCGGCTTGCAGGACATTGACAAGTGCCGCCAGCAGCTGCATGACATCACCGTCCCCCTGGAGGTGTTTGAGTGAGTGCCGTCCCCGACGCCGCTCCCGGGTGATGGCCCTTTGCCTGCGGCGGAGGGGCTGCTCCGGCCACGCGTGTCTGGGGCCTGCGGGGTGGGGGGGCGCAGCCCGAGGTCTGGAAGGAGACCCACATCGCTGCCCTCGTGCAGTTACGCCCTAATGGGATTGGCAGTTTAAAACCTCAGTATTGTACCGTTAGAGAGCTACATGGGAAACTTCATAGGCTCTCAAAGTCCTGCTTAGACAGAAGGACGGCCACGTAGCTTCCTTTTTTTTTCCTTAAGAAAGAGAAAACGTCTTAAGTGGGTTACAGCTTAAATTTAAAAAAAAAAAAATTACAGCCAGAAAGAAGCTGAGAGGGGTCTGGCCCGGTGCCCACCAGGCTGCCCCGGAGGCCGGCGCTGGGGGGCGGTGACGTCTGCCCAGCGGGAACGACAAGGGTCCTGAGGTCCGTAAGCCTGGGAGGCCGTTCAGTTTTCTGCGGGAGAGCTTGTGTGCCCGTCTCAGGCACGGCCAGCGGACGCCTCTGAGAAATAAACTGCTTAAGTTAGTATCAGTCCAGTGACAACACTGGTTTCATTGTCACACCCCAGGGGAGGAAGTGCACTGGCCTCTGTAGCTTGTCAGTGTCAGAGTTCAACTAAAACCCCGGACTTATCCTTTCTCCATCAGCACCGTCTTCTCTGTGACAGGCAACCAACCTCTCCCTTCCAGAGCTGGCTGGGATTTGCAAGAACATTCTAGTGCATTTTGCAGTAAAAATGCAAATGCAAACCACTGATTTCCTTGAACAATAAAGGAAAAGTTCTTGTCCTTTTACACCCCAAAGGGTCAGAGATACAAGTCCCAACTTACAACCCAGCTCAGAAGCGGTCCGCAAAGACAGGCCACACGGGCTGCAGTTGTCACGGTGTCGGCTCTGTCCTTGCTTGCTCGCCGTGGTGCCACATGCTCTCTGCGTGCTCTCAGATCGCCCTGCTGAGTTCACTGGCCTCAGGTGGGCATGCAGGTCACGTGCGCATGACAGCTCTGGACTCCTGGGCGCCGGCTGCTGGCGTGTGGACGGTGGGAAGGTGGAGGCCCCATCACCTTCCTTGGAGCGTCCTCATCAGCCTGTGCTGGTTGTGAGTGTGCAGGCTGGACGTACTGACGGATGCCAGTAGCTACTGGAGTTTGAAGTGGAGCAATGAGAGTGAGACGACGGGGAGAGATTGCTGAAGGGCAGCAGGGCCTCAGCCAGCTCAGCCGCAGCTCAGGCAGCGGGGATAGTGGGGACTCACCTAGGGTACTGGGAATGCGGTGGTCTCTGGGCTCGAATGAGCAGCAGGGGCAGCCTGTTGGCCACTTTGTGGTGCACAGCGGGGAGGCGTTTCCAGGCCCACAGTGGCCTTCTCAGCACACTGTCAGACCCTGACTGCCTCTAACCAAGGTGAGGATGGCGGCCCGGGCCGGCTGTCTAGCCCTTGTGTCGGCGGAAGTGGAGTTCACCCTCCGGCCTCAGCGTGATCCGAATGGTACTGCTGTTGAAATGATTGCTTATTGAGGACACTTGAGCCTGTCACGTTTTTTATTTCCAGAAATGGATGGATTTTATTTAGAATCAAAACCATAATATTGCTGCTTTCCTTCCATCATGTCAAAAACATTGCAATATGATGGAATTTCTAGAATTTTGATTTATTAGCTGTGTCAAATGAAAGGTCAGTTTGTAATGCCACTAACAGTAACTTAACAGTGTCTTTAATTTGAAGTGATAATATTCGTTTTTACTGAAGCATAAAAATACGTAAATTGGACTTAGTGGTGGTGGTTTTATTTCTTGGGAGTGAGTAATTCTATTTAGCTGAGCAATACAAAGCTGTTCAGGGTACAGAAGCAGGCAGGTGGCCCACTGCTGCTAAAATGCGGACGTTTCTCCAGGCAGTAAGCTTAATGAAATCTATTGGATAATGAAGACATTTTGGGGACAAGTATTAAAAATTTCAAGAACAGTTTTATACAGGTTAGAAGTAACTGGAGTGCATCTTGCCTCTGTTAAATTCAAGTTGCTCAGGTGTGTTTGGGACGGTAGTGCGCCCCTCTGCTTCTGACAGCTGTGCACCAGTTTGTAGCTCAGTCTTGGGGGGCGGGCCCGGTTCTCCCGCTTCACCCGGCAGCCGCCCCACGCTCCTCCATAAGGGTTCCCAAGGGGATGGGAGACCTGGAGTGGGGGCTGCATCTTGGTGTGCGCCCCCCCCCCCCGGGCTCCCCGTCTCGCCGGGGTCTGCAGCCCTGGCCCAGGGCTGTCTCGTCAGGAGCTGCCCGACCTCACAGGCTGTTGAGAGAGGGAGAAGGTGGTGGCCACACGTCTTTGAAAAGCACCAGTGCGTCGGAGGTGGTGTGTGTGGCTGTGGGGCTCACTCGGCTGGTGAGTGTTACCTGACATCACGAGTCGATCATATTCTAGAAGTGATGTGAGATGGCATGATCTGGACCTGTAGGAATGAAGGCCTCCTACTTTACCGGGGCCCTGGACAGTTTCGTCTACACAGGGCTGTGCGAAGTTATGTATAGCTAACTTTTTTCTTTTTTCCATAAGAACACTGAGAATAGGTATCAGCCATGAGAGTGTTGATTGAAATGTTTCCTGTTTCCAGATACATAGATCAAGGTCGAAACCCGCAACTCTACACCAAAGAGTGCCTGGAGAGGGCTCTGGCGAAAAATGAACAAGTGAAGGGGAAGATTGACACGATGAAGGTGAGGCCCCGTACACAGAAAAGGAAGGCAGGACGGAAAGGAATCCGGGCACGGCGCGTCTGGCTAACAGACCGGGCTTTGTCTCTCTTGCCCGTGCTGGGTAGAATGTCAGCTGTTCCCTAACGTTACACGGTTGAGATTTCCGAATTGCTTGATGGGGAGTAAGGGAAGTTCAAGTATCAGTGAGCCTTGTGATGATAGCATAAAACAAGGTAACAAAGAGGCAGCCTTACTTGAGGCAAGGCCAGGCCAATTTCTGTGATGGTTAGCTCTGGTGGGCTAGCTGTGATTGTTTTCATTTTTAAAACTTGAATACTTCAGGTTTGCACTTTGGTGCTTTCTGATGCCATTTGTTGGGCCTTGTCCTGTAATTATGGTTCTCCGGTTTGGAGGGTTCGTGAATCTTTGTTCTCTTGGGCCGCCTCTGACTGCAGAGTCCTCTGTACCTGACCCCTGTCCCGCCGCTCTCCACACTCTCTTCTCTGCTGTGATGAGATCTAGAAAACGGTGCCTCTTGGACGTGAAGTACGTCACTGTTTTCTTAATTCAGATGTGGTTCCAGTTGGGGGGTGTGGTTTTTCCTTGAATCAGACGGCACCGCCCCTTGCCCGGCCTCCCACTTCTGTTGGCCTCCTGCACTGAGCCCTCCTGCCTCCCCGTCCCTCCCCTAGGCCGGCCACGCTGGCCTCATTACCATTTCTGGAAGTTGCCAGACCCTCTCCTGCCTGTTCCTGCGCGTGCTGTCTCCTCTGCCTGGAGCTCTTGCATGCTCTCTGTGCCCTAACTCTCCTTCGGGTCATTGTCACCTCCTCAGAGAGGCCTTGGGGACCTGCCTTTCCCGAGAGCACTGAAGGAGTTCACCCTTGTTTTTTTCTCTACTCTGTCTCCCCTGTGAAGCTCATGTTCTCGGGGCATGAGTGCTCTGTTCCTGCTGGTGCCCGGTGCCCACAGGTGTGCCCAGTTGGTGTTTGATGTGACCTCTGAGGGCTCAGAGGGTGTGTGGGACAAGCAGATTGTCAGGATGACCGTGACGGGACCGCCGTTCTGTGGTGCCCTGGGGTCGTGGGCGTCCCAGGCGATGAGTACTGATGGGCAGTGGGCCCTGAGGTGGTGGTTGCCGTAACTATTGTGTCAGGCTGGGACTGAGTTGCTATTGAACTCGGCGTTGCCCTGGGGACATGGTGCAGCTTTGTCAGTGGCAGGTTGTGGCTGTCGCACTGTCGGTTGAGTTGTGTTGCCCGGCAGAAGCCCCCTCTGTAGGAACAGAGCTGTGGGCATGCGTGTTCTGCTCTGTCCCCCCGTGCTTCTGTGCGACACCAGGGCGTGTGGGTGGTGCAGCTCAGGGACTATGTGCCTGTCGTCACTCAGTGTTCGTCTCTCTCACCTGAGACCTGGGAAAGTCACGGCACAGCTACATGGCTTTCGCTTGTCCAGTGGGCCGTGTGCTTAAACTTCCCAAGTTACATCGTAAGTAAATAGTCCCTGGAGTGTCGCAGCAGGGCCTCCTGGGAGAGTGTGTCCTGACTGTGTACAGTCTTGCCTCGTACCCACAGTGCCTGTCAGTGCGGCTTGTAAGGGAAGGTTGGGAGATGCTGGCCGGCACTTAGCTGCCTGTAAGGTTGCAGTAAAACAAGCATTATGCTGATGGGTAGGATCGGCAGCCTTGGCTTTTGGCAGAGACAGGTTTTCAGCTGCTCTGAAAGCTTTGATCAAGCTGTTTGCACACAGAGTGTGATGTGGTTCGAGTTAATTGCTTCATTAAAAATATTATTTGAAGATTCCTGTTACGTGTGCTGTCTGCAAAGCTCATGTCCACCTGTGTGGCTGGCTCCCTACAAGGGGCATTTTTTACTTGGAAGCAGGAGGGAAGAAGTTGTATTTGAGCAGAAGTGCCTCTCAGGCAGCCGTACTGTACCTGCACTGCAGCTGGAGGCGTGTTGCTGCATGGCGGGGGGCGGCGTGCATGGGGCAGAACACGTGCCTTTGGGCGGCTGAGGCGCAGGTGTCTTTAACTGGGGTGATGGGTTACAAGCAAACATAATTTTACAGTGTTTGTTTTTCTTCTTAGAAATTTAAAAGCCTGTTGATTCAAGAACTTTCTAAAGTGTTTCCAGAAGACATGGCTAAGTATCGAAGCATCCGAGGGGAGGACCACCCGCCTTCCTAACTCACGCTCCCTGTGAAGACCGCCCAGTCCTGTGACTCGCCTTGACCTCAGCCCGCCCGCCTGGGCTTGGCCCGCTCCGCCAGCCACCTGTCCTTGTCATTGGCCTCGGGGACGGCGGGCCTGGAGGACCTGCGGAGCTGTGCTGTGCCTCCCGTGGGCCCTCTGTTCCGGACCTGCGTCCTTTTGTCCTCAGGCTGTCACACGGCTGGTGACCCTGCAGCTTTGAGTGCAGCCCGTTTGGCCCTCCCCAGGGGATAGCCTTGGAGATGTTCAGTGTTATAGGTAAAGTGCAAGGTTTTGAACACTCTACCGATACTTTTCTTTTTATGTACTCCTCCTCTTCCATTTCATTACAGTGTCAAAGAAAGCTAAAACAAGAAAAAAAAAAGGAAAAATTAAAAATTTTAAAATATTGGTTATATGAGAAGTACTTGAATTGGTTTTCTATTTCATATTTTCAAGTACAGTGCGTAGAATATGTTCAATGTAACTTACATGCATTTCATTAAGACATAATCATAATAAAATCTTTTAAGTATTTGTATGACTTACTCCATGTAATTATTTTTATAAGTGTGAGTAATATTCATGACATTTGTTCTCCGAGCATTTAGGCAGGAAATGCGAAAGCACAATGCAGCATTCTGATTTTCGGGTGCCGCTTGGTGAAGGGCAGGCAGGTGGGGGCGTTGTTCGGAGCGCCCGCAGGCCCTGCCGCCGCTGCTGCGTGCCGACCAGCCACACAGGCGCTTCGATCCATGGCAGAGCCGGCCGCGGCGTCCCGGCGGCCCTGGGAGCCTGCATGTCCTGTGAGCTCGGGCTGTGCTGCTGCGTGTGTGGGCCGCCCTCCGAGTCCCAGGCCCTGGGCCGGCGCTGTCCCAGGCTGAGCTGCAGGCGGCCTGCTTCAGACCTGGACTCACTCACGTATTGGGCGGGGCTGAGGGAAGTGCCAGTTACATGGGACCCGGAGAGGACTGCTTTCTCCCCCGGCGGGCTTTCTGAGTGTCGTCCAGACCCTGTTAACAGTGGGCAGAGCTCATGAGATGAGGAGAGGGGCCAGCCTCCCATCGAAAGGAGCTCGTGCCGCTGGCTGAGGTTCCCAGGAGCTGAGACCTTGAGTGGGCCGGAGGGGAAGCGTGCTCCCGGAGCACCCGGCGTGTTTCCGTACAGAGGAAAGCCTGAGTGCAGAATGGCCTCGTGCTCCCGTCCCCCCGGCCCGGCCCGTCTGTTGGCTCTGTTGAGGGCACGCCGTTTGCAGGCCCCTGGTCCACCCGCTTTGCCTCTCCCCCTGAGCTCGGGTCCGGACCAGGGATGGTGGGCTTTCCCACGCTCCCCATTCCCTTCCTGGGACCCTCGCTCAGCCTTTGGCTGAGTTTCAGTCGTTGCCAAGAAGATCCAGATATGTGACGACTATTCCCTTATTATAGAAAGAGTGTCGCGTACCCTCCAAGGGTCCAGCCGTACGTTCGCTCTCTTCGGCGCTAACATCTCTCCGTATCCAGTGTATTGTAACTTCTAGGAAATCTGTCGTAATACTATTTTGGTCCAGGGCTGTACTAAGTACAGGATAACCTTATTACATAGCAAGCGTTATCATTAGACTATTGAACCCCAAATTTAGGTTTCATTGCTTTTTTAACGTAAAACGTTAAATACATGTGCTTATATTTCTGAGATAAAAAATTAAAAGCCAAATAGTTTTGTATTAAGGTAAATGTGAAATTTAAACAGGGAGACCCTAAGTAAAGATAAGATAGATGATTGTTTCTCTTAGCCTCAGCCTGACTGGTCTGCACCGGCAGGACGGCTATACTCCACACGGCCAGGGCTGCCCTCGTGGCAAGGACCGTGCCCCTGGCCAGGAGCCAGTGGGCCTGAGCCCCTTATCGCCATGTGCATAAGCCTGAAAGCAGACCCCTCCCTGTGGAGCCGGGATTGGCGGCCGGCCTGGCTGCTCCGTGACTGCAGCCTGGGTCAGGGACACCAGCTAAGCCCTGCCTGGGATCCTGACCCACAGGGTCTTTGAGACAAAAAGTGTTTGTTGTTTTAAGTCCCTAATTTTAGGGGACTTAATCTGTTACCTACCAATGGCCAACTAATATACTATTTAATAATGACAGATAGATGTATAGGAAAAAAAGAAGGAAGGGCGAGAATATAAAAGAGGTAATTTCTGTTCATCTCTTTTTGCGTAACACCCAATTCTTCCCCCACCTTCCAAAAAGAAAAAGAAAAACCACCTTGGTAGCAAAACAAAACAAAACAAAACCACAAGCAAGCATGCAAACAAGAAAACAACCACCTTGACAGCCAAATGAACAACCATCATTTATTTGATCAGGACTCTGACTTGGACGGGGCGCAGAGGGAACAGGCTGTGCTCCGCGGGAGCTGGCAGCTCCACTTCCAAGGTGACCCACTCACGCGGCGGGTGAGGTGGTGAGGCTGGGGGCGCGGGGGCTCACGGACCCGCAGGATCCGCAGCTCGCTCTCGCTTGCTTTTCCTTGGTGACGAGGTTGGGCTTCTCATGGTGTGGTCACTGGGTCCTGGGTCCTGAAGAGGGTGATCCCCTGGAAGGGAATGATCCGAAAGGACAGGCCCCGTCCTACAAGCCCCTACTTGCACTTTGCTGATGGCCCATTGGCAAAGCTGCCCTGTGACCACGCCCTGTCCAGGGCAGGAGTTCTGGGAGGTGTGGCTCACTGGGGCCATCCAAGCAACCATCGGCGGCTTTTTATTACATGAGACTAACTGGGTTGTGCTATTTGTAATTAGTTCATTCATCTATATTGATAAGCCCTTCAGAAAAATCCAGCTGCATGACTTCGTTCTTAAACTTATGACAGTAATTAGCAAGTATAAAACTCTTGAGCAATGTTTTCATATTCAGTTTGTTTCTTTAGCTTGACTCTCGTAATGTCACGCATTCCTAATTTCCAGATTTCCTGTATCACATCTCCCTTTGTGATTATCTATTACGCCTGTGACCCATCATGTCCAGGTGTGGGTGGCAGAATAATGGCCCCCCAAGACACCCGCATCCTAATCCCTGGAACCTGCGATTGTTACCTACACAGCAAAGGGGCCTTTGCAGATGTGGTTAAGGTAAGGATCTTGCGATGGGAGATTGTCCTGGGTGATCCAGGTGGCCCAGTGTCATCACAGGGTCCTTACAAGAGGAGGCCGTGTGGAGATGTGATGATGGAAGGAGAGCAGGTAGAGAGAGAGATGCTACGTTATGCTTCTGGGCCTAAAGACAGAGAAAGGGGCCCTGAGCTCAAGGTAGCAGGTGGCCCCCAGAAGCTGGCAAAGACCAGGAGGCAGACATTCCTTAGAGACTGAAAGCGATGCAGCCCTACAGACACCTTGAACTTTGGACGCCTGCCGTCCAGAACTGTAGGATGATAAATTGGAGAATCCTGCGAATCTTCCTTGGTTACAGCAGCAACAAGAAACTAGTACCCCGCTGAGTAAATAGATGAGGTGAGAAAAAGGGCTAGACGAGGAATCTGTTTCATGACCTTTGAAGCTGGAATCAGCGTGTTCACTATTTTTAGCTGCGCTTTCATTGTCAGCCCGGTGTAAGCCAAGGTCCTCAGAGTACTTCACGGAGGGGGGAGGGGAAATCATCATGCAAACACGTTGCAGAGGGGATGCTGGAAGTACCCCGAGTCCTAAGACCTGTCCTGCCGTCTGAGGATTTTCACCGCTGGCTTCTCAGGTCAAGGAGCGCTGAAGAGTCACCTGACATGGACAGGGCCTGCCCCAGGGCGCTCCCTCCAGGAGGGACGGGCAGCTGAGAGTGAACCCAGGCGTCCTGCCTGCTGCCCGTGAGCTTGCCCAACAGTGCCACACGCTGGGTGGCTACAAACGGCTGAAATGTCTGCCTGGTTCTGGAGACCAGAGGCCTGAGACCAAGGTGCAGACTCCAGGGAAGACTCCTTCCTGCCAATTCCGGCGCCTGGTGGCCGCAGGTCCTCCCTGTCCCCCAGGACTCCAGTCTCGTCCCCGTCCTCATGGCCGCCTTCTCCAAGTGTCCCACCTGGTGTCTCAGAAGGACGTTTGTCGTTGGACTTCGGGCCCACCTGGATAGTCCAGGATGACCTCATCTTGAGAATCTTTAGTTACATCTGCAGAGACTTTTCTAAATAAGGCCCCGTTCCCAGGGTCCCAGAGCGCAGCTCTTTCGGGGGCCACCATTCACACAGAGCTCCGCCTTTTACCAGGTCACTCATCAAGGCCCTGGCTTGTCAGGGTCAAGTCCTTCCCTGGGACAGATCTGCCCAGAGCCCACCCCCTGCCCACTGTACCGTCTGTGCGCCTCCCCAGTGGACACCACTCACGAGGTGAGGGTTTAAGGCAGGGCTTTAGGAGATGCTAAACCAGTGTGTCCCTGCAGAGACAGCATACTTAGGCTTCTTCCCTGTCCCATAAGGTCCTTTTCTGCTTTTCAAAAGGAAAAAAAAGGAATTAGTGGCTTGGTAATCAGGAAGAAATGTGGTGGGTGGCAGTGGAAGTTACCAGCTGAGTAGTTCCAAGTTGTGCCCGTCGGCCTGGACACACACACTTCAGTGATTCCTCCTGATGTGCCGAGGGCGGGTGGTGCTGCCATGGGCCAGGGAAACCCCACCGTGGCCACCAGAGCTCCTGCCCGTGCAGCCAGACACCGGCATTGCACAGGCTTGGGGTGCTCTGGGATGGGGTCCCGCGGGGGGCATGCCCGGGCCCCATGAGTGGCAGTGCCCCTCTAGAGGACAGGCCTCCTTGAACCCTGTTGACCTGGATTGATCAGCATCTTCTCTGAGCCGTGAGCACAGGTTCTTGGGCAGCATGTCACCCACACACTCCAACTAAGCGTTCATCCGGTCACCGTTTCAGAAACAAACACTGCAAATGGCTTGCTCCGTCTGGTAAGCGCACTGTGCACACAAAGAAGCGGATGCACGTGCCCGTGTGATTGTAAAATGCGCTGGGAATGCAGGCGGAGGCCGGCTCTGGTGCAGAGGCCCCTTTCGCTGCCGTTGTTTTTACGCAGTGCCCTGCTTTACTCCCACATTTGCGCACCTGCTGATGTCCTCATGGCACCCGAACAGACCAAGACACCTTCGCTCTAACATTTTAGGTGCTCAGTCCGTCCGCAGGGCATCAGTCAGTGAGGAGTCACGCCGACTTTTATTCTCTCCCAATTTCACCGAGTCCCATTGCTGGTCTTGGCTCCCAGAGCAACTGCCTGAGGTTTTGGCTCCGAACAGGTCACCCAGGGGGACGCCTAGGGCGGGATGGAGGAGGGCGAGGAGGGAGATGGAAATACTGGGACACCGCCACGGCGTGCGGCGACACCCGTAGGGAGGCCCGTGCTCGGGTTCTTGGTTATTTTCTTCTAAACTTTGCTGCCAAGACGTGGAATCCCAGGTAGGAGGGAGACAGCTGGCCGCTCCGCCGATGTGGACACAGTGGAGCCAGGCCACGGGGCAGGCTTCCTTTCTCTGGTGGAGCCCTTAGGATAATGAGAGCAGGAAGGGCAGCCAGGCTTGCTCTGCAGCTGAACACCACAGGCTGAGAGAACAAGGGATGTGCTGGCGGAATATTTATTCCTGGCTTTATTTATGGCATCGTCTGGTGCAGAATCCGAAATCAGCAAAGCAGCAGATATAGGTGGGACCAACCCCACGTGTCCCGTCGCTGCTGGGGCTTCGGGGTGCTCAGGCTATCAGACCCACGTCCCCTTGTTTTCTTTCATCTCCCTGCCCGTTCTGCTCTGGACCCTGTCAGTCCGCCTCTGCCCATGGGGGTTCGGGGGCTGAGTTACCCTCCACAAGGCCTTTTTCTGCCTGTACTCAGAGCGGGATTGTGAGGCTCTCGCTCTTAGGAGCGTTTTCCACCTGTTCGTTTTGGTGGGTCCCCATTGGGCTAGGATTTTTCATAGTGGCTCAGAAGCATTTATTTATTTTATCTCTATCTTTGAAGCTTCGAAGGCTTTTAGTGGTGAGCAATCTTATATAGGATAATAACATCAATAATACTTTACAATTTAAAATCAATTTTACATAATGTATCTCACTGGATAATTTCAGGTTGAATACATTGGATAATTGAAAATAATTGCATATATGTATGTGTGTGTGTAGTTTTATTATATTCATTCTATTCTGTTACAATCATTATTGGGCTTTACCTACCGTTTCATGTAGGTTGGCTGCAAATTAGGAAGGACTCAACTAGCAAGGACTCAAAAGATAGGGGTTAGTTTTTCTCCTGTAACAGGCGATTCAGAGTTGTCTGCCCAGAACAGCTGTACCCTGCATGGCCATCAACCAGGACCCACGCTGAGCGTCTCTCTCCTCTGCCATTTTTAGCACGTGGCTTTCACTTCACATCACAAGGAGGCTGCTGCACCTCCGGGCGTCATGTCTGGATTCCATGTAGGGAGAACATAGAAGAAGAAGGGAAAGGGTGATGTGCCAAAATATTTCTCCTGTGGAGGCATTGCCATTTATTCTAGAAGGGCTCCCTCCCTTAGAGACTTCTGCGCACATCTCTTCGGCCACAGCAGTGACTCTTGGCCAGCCCTAGTTGCCAGGGAGGTGATCTTAGCTTTTATAGCCTACAGAGTAGAGGCAGGCAAGAGGGGAGGGGTCTGGGAATGAGTGTCAGGCAACCTGCAGGGCAGGCCCTGGCACATTCAGAACAAAGAATTACCCGGACGCCCATGTCCTGGATGCCGATGCTGGTTTTTTCCTGCAGAAACGTACTTGTAGGGGTAACTTAGGGCTAAAACTTTAAATTTCATATTAGTAAGTTTAGATCCCAGATGCAGTATTGTGAATGTTTCTAGCCTGTTTATTTGACACATGCATGGGGTCTTTCATGTTAAGAACCAAAGGTGTAAGGTACAAAGAAGGATGTGTCACATCCCACTGTGCCGACAGAGAGGGACAAGAAGGACCAGGATCTAGGGCCCTCCATAGGCTCCCCCTGGGAACGCTGGGTAATAACACCGAAGAGAAGGTTCGCGCATAGGCGGGGTTCCTGGCCCATTTCTTCCTGTGTCCCAAGCTGCAGATGGGCGTCCTGCCAAGGTCCACGCCATGCCTCCTGTGCTGGTGTCACCTTCGCCCCTGTGTGTGGTCCCACGTCAGGGGTCCAGGTGCTGCTGCAGCCTCGATGCCCAAGATGCCCAAGCTGCTAGATGAGCCGGAAGGTGTAGGCCCTGCTCCTCCTTAGTGGGACGCCCCCGTGCATGCAGCTGGAAGAGCCCGGCGGCACAGTGGCTCTGAGATGCTGCCTGGCGTGTGGGTGGATGGGTGAGGGGAGCCGGGGCACAGTGGTCCTTGCCTCCCTGCCCTGGCTGCAGTACCAGGGCTGTATCAGCGCCAGCCTCTTCAGAGCATCACACGCAGTTTATTTTCAACTTCTCCTCTGTCCCCCACCGTCGGTGATCATCTCTTCCTACCTTCCTGTTCCTTGCGCCTTTGCCCTTCTCCAGGCTGGGGAGGTGATGGGTGCGCAGACAGTTCAGAGTCCGCAGCCTTCCCACCCCCAGCTCTCTCTCCCTCTGTTTTCTTCTCCTCTCCCTCCCTCCCACTCTTCCTCTTGAAAATGTCCTGAGCTCTGGCCTGTGTCTTTCTTAGTCGCCCTCCCACAGAGGACTGAGTTTGAGATGCACTCAGCGTGAAGAAGATATTGGTTCTGCCCTGCCCCCCCTTACAAAACTCTCCATTTGCCAGCCCGAGTCATCCCTGCGGGGACCCTTATTTGTCCCTGGCAGTATATTCGGGGACGATGCACATATTTTAAGGTGCCCTCCGGGCAGTCCATCGGTGCCATGGTGTTTATTAATTTGCAAGCATGTGCAGGCTGCAGCGTCAGAGCCCCAAAGGACGCGACCACAGTTGTCCTCTGATTTAATCAAAAGGAGCAGCTGGAGCCGTGGGTGAGGCTGAGTTATGAAATTAAGGCACAAAGCAAAACCCAGGATGGGCCTTTTATGTAAACTGTTGTCTGACCCCTTTAAGTTGGGGACGTGAGTGAAAATCGAATGCTAGTGCTCAGATGTATATCGTGCCCCACTGTGAAACTAATTGCATTGCAGGAGCAAATGGAGGCCATTATCAGTACTATTATTCATACTGGCGTGTTCACTGTCCACGGTGTACGACCAGAAATCTTACTCAGCACAGAGCGCGGCAGCCGCCCCATATATGTAACGGGCTTAAACAGTATCGATTTGGACCAGTTCTTTTATTGCTTCTCTTGTTAAGCTTCAGTAGTCTTTTGTTTATACAACGGTTATCTTATACAGCAAGCAAAACCAGACAGGACACTCACTCACTACTGTTATTTCATGCGCTTGTTTTCCGTGGTGGAGAACGCTGACGGGGCGGTGCAGGCCTCAGCCTCCTCCCCAGAACCCAAGCCAGGGGTTCTTGAAGTGTCTATTCAGGTTTGTGTACAAATACAGATGGATCATGGTACACACACAGTTCAGCATTTCGCTGCTTTTACTTAACATGTCTCTGGCGAGCCTCCTGTGTGAGCATGTGCAGGGCTCACTCAGCAGGTTGGCAGCGCCCGGTCCACCGGAGGCACATAAGGGTCGCGCTCCTTCTCCCACACAGACCATGATCGCTCCAGCTCCCTCTCTGGTGATGGAGCTGCTGCTGCTGTGAGGCTGAGTGATGGCCCCCAAATGCCCAACCCCCAGTCCCCAGGACCTGGGGGTGCTATCACTACGGCCGAAGGGACTTTGCAGATGAGGGGGGAACCCTGCCATGGGGAGGCAATGCTGGAGGGTGCACGGGTCCAGGGCAGCAACAAGCTTCCGTACAATGGAAAGAGATGCAGATCAGAAGAGGAAGTTGGAACGGTGACAGTGGAAGTGAGAAGTTGGAGCGATGCAAAGGAGGGCCACGGGCCGGAGAATGTGGGCGGCCCCAGAACCAGAAAAGGTGAGCGAGGGGATCCTCCCCCAGAGCCTCCAGAAGAACCAGCCTTGTGACGCTTTGACTTTAGCTCCGTGAGACTGATTTTAAAACTCTTGCCTCCACTGGCCAATGAAGTGTGAACAGAAGGGATGCATGGCTTGGTCATGTGACTTGCCTCAGCCAATGAAGTGTAAGCAGAGGGGATGCAGGACTTGGCCATGTGACTTGCCTCAGCCAATGAAATGTGAGCAGAGGGGATGGGGGTAATTTGGGGGCCCAGCAGAGCCTCACGTGGTGGTCATTGGTCAGCGCTTGCCCCCCTTCTCTGAGGACAGCATGTCTGCTCTTCAGCCCAGACCCAGGAATGATGGCGTGGTGCAGCAGAACTGCAGCAGCACGTGGCTGCCTGAATGGCTGACCAACGGTCCTTGTCAGCCACTGAGATGGTTTGTGCCCACCTGCAGCTTGGCTCCTGGCTCTGGTTGGCTGGTGGGCAGTGTTGGAAGGAGGGTTGCAGCAGCCAGGGGCCCTCTCTCTTGTTTATTGGCTTTAGAAGGTGTCTCTGGCAGCCACTGGGTATTGGCTGTGGTTCCAGCTCTTGCCGGGCAGCCCCTCCTAAAGTCCCAGCTCCCACCAGAAGGCCTGGCCTCTGGGCTCTGCTAACACCCTCCTCTCTCTGGTACCCTTCCAGCCCTAGGGGGCTTCCCCTGATCTTGTTAATCCTTGGATTTCCTCATGGTTTGGTTTTCCATGTCTTCCAACATCTTCGTAACCAGTTTTCAGTATTAAATGTCCTTTATTGAACTGCTTGGTATGGCCCCTGTTTTCCTGGCTCGATATAGCGTGAGTATCAGGTGAGTGAATTCCAAAGAAAAGAACCAGGAGCCAAGCTGCAGTGGGGGACAAACCATCTCAGTGGCAGCTGTGAGCAAAGAAACAGAATACAATGTAGATGTGTTTGGGTGGTGGTAGGGGAATATGAGAATTGCATGGACTCTCCAACTAATGAAATGCAATTTATAAATGCTTCATCTTCAAAAATGGTTGCTGAAATCCCTAATTTCTCCTAACACAAACTTGTGTAAACACACACACACACACACACACACACACACACACAAACATGTACATGCATATACGTGAGGAATCTACATCTGTGCTTCCTTGGGAACCAGTGTGAGGAAGCTTTAAAATAAAAGCTCCAGACTGAAGCATGGAAGAAGAGAAAAACCTGCATGACTGTCACAATGGCTGCACTTGTCCTTCTTCCTGCCTGCTACGTACCCAGAAGCTCTTCCATCAGAAGTGCTGTCTGTTTCTCCACTCCTTGAATCTGGGCTGACCTCATGACTTGTTTTCACCAACAGAATTTGGTAGACGTGATGCTGTGTCAGCCCCACGTATACGCTTCAAGGGGCCGTATATGCTGGCGCTCTCTCTCGGAGAACACTGCCCGGCCACCATTGTGAACAAGTCCGGACGCATGCTGGGGGATGAGAGACCCTGTGGAGTGGGGTGAGCTGTCCAGCCGAGACCATCCTGGACCAGCCAGCCCCCAGCCACCCAGCAACTGTGCATAGATCCATGAGTGAGCCGAGCCAAGGCCAGGAGAACTGCCTCACTGAGTCCAGCCCAAATGTCTCTGAGGAAGACTTCTAGAACTGGCCTGGGGTCTCCATGAGCATCGACACTGTACTGTACTCTGAGAGGAAGTAAACACAGTCATACACACCTGAGCCCAGCGCTGTACACATTTCTAATTGTATTTGTGTGAAGCTCTGAGGGGAGCAATAGGGCCAAGAGATTGGCAAGGGTTTCAACATGCTGGGCCATCGCAGCTGGGCAAGAGGGGAGCCTGAGCAGCTGCTCAGACAGTGAGCGTCACGTCTTTCCAGCAAAGCACCTCCTCGTAGCAGAGAAGGGCTGCTCCTGGATTCACACAGCCTGGAAGCAGGAGTAAAAGACCTGTCTCAGCAGATTAAAAACCTTATTGTTTTACTTTTGAATTATGTGGATTATATATAGCTTAATGGGTTTGCATTTCTTTAAATAAAAGAAGTTAAGAATTATGTGCATTGAGCAAAATTGTTGGTCTGGAATTCTCTCCTTGTTTACCCTGTTGCTTTTTGACCCTTTGGTGCACTCATGGCCCCTGGTGGAGAAGCATGGCAGGGAGGGGAGTGTGAAAAGGTTGGCTCCTAGAATTTTAAATCCAGTTACCAGTTGGTTCTTGGGCCCCATGTCTGCATTCTTAGTGATGCTTGCAGGCAAAGTAGGGAAAGCACCTGGAGTAAAATCTGACCCATCCATAGGTGCTTAATATGTATTAATTCCTTCCCCTCTGTTGGGAAGAGCACAAGAGGTTTGGTTGAGGATGGAATGAATGAGGTGCCATTATTAAACAATTAAATCACTTCTAAGCGATTGTCCTAAATGGCTCACGAGGCAAAGCAGGTGGGTACCGGCTGCCTCTCCCAAGCAGAGCCCTTCCGCAGGAGGGCTGGGGCCGCCTGCATCTTCCTCCTGGTTCTCTCCGGGGGCCGCTCCACCCGGATCTTCCTGCTTCTTCATCGTCTGCTTTGCCAGTCTCTCACCTTGGAGCACATGTCACTCCAATCCTGGCGGGTTCTCGTTCCCCTGGTGTGACTTAACTTGGGGCCAATGCACAAAGTGCAAAAACTTTCCAGGCTTTAATGGTGAATTTTAGAATTTCAGGCTCTTTGGCAGATGTGTTTCTAGATTTCTCTACTTGTTGATGATACTGGCTCTTGTGCCAAGCCTTGCATCTGTTGGAGGGGGCCCCCTCTCTCCATCATGATGACTTCCTTCTCACTCAGGGTAATGCCAGGGAACCTCCTCTATTCCCTGCCATGTCAGAAACCAGATGGAATAAGAATGTAAGCCTGGGGAAGAGGAGAGAGCAGCTGAGGTGTGATAGGCTGAATAATGGCTCTCCAAAGACGTCCACATCCCAATCCCTGGAAACTATGGGTATGTTAGTTTAGAGATGAAGGGAAATCAAGGGTGCAGATGGAATTCAGGCTGCTAATTGGTTGACCTTCACATAGGGAGGTTATCCCAGATTATCTGGGAGGGCTCAATGTCATCACAAGGGTCCTTAAAAATGGAAGAGGGAGGCCGAGGAAGAGAATCGGGGAGACATGGGTACAGAGGAGAGTGCAAGGAGATGGCAGGGCTGCTGCTTTGAAGATGGAGGAAGGGGCCTGAGCCAAGGAATGCGGGAGGCCTCTAGAAGATGGAAAGGCAAGGAAATGGATTTCCCCTGGGGCTTCCAGAAGGGAGCGCAGCCCAGGCGACACCTTGGTTTTAGCTTAGTGAGACCGTTATTGGACTTCTAAGTCCTAGAAGCCAAAGACGCATTTGTGTTGTTTAAGCTACTAAGATTGTGGTAGAGGTCACAGCAGCAACAGGAAACCAATACACGTGGTTGCCTGGAAGTCTCCCCCAATCCAGGCAGTGTGGCCCCCAACACGCTCAGCCTCAGCAGAGAGCAAATGCAGAAGAGGCGTTTCCCAGGGAGGCGCTGAGCCTCACTTGCCTTCTTCACTGAGGTTACACACTAGGGACCAGGGCATGTCGCTTCAGATGGGACAGACTCATTCCAGTCCTGGAACCCCACTTTTCACACCCGTAAGGGGGAGCAGTGGGGGAATATGTCCAGGGAGGATTTGAAGGATGCAGCGATATAGGATGGACCTGTTTTGGGGCCTCCCAGGGCCCATGGATTGGGAAGCTGCCTGTCTCTTGCTATGTCATCAATGTGTCCGGATAGTAGGATTTCCATGGCGGAAGAGCAGTGCCCATTTTCTCCCTGATGAGTCTCTTTTCAGTAAACTCTGGAAACCCTGGCTGCATCCTCAGCCTCTGCAAGTCCCCTTTGCGGAAACCCTCCAAGGCCCTTCAAAGCAGGCTGTTTACCTCTCATTGTCCACGGTCCCGGGGGAGCAGGGGCCCACCTCACTCCCCATCACCTCTTCCCTAAGCCCTCCTTCCTCCGACACACCTGCAGCCCCTCTCAAGCACGCGTCCCACCGCTGTCACGGCTGACCGGCGGGCCCTGTCCCTCACTCGCTGTGACCTTGGCTCCAGGTGTTCACTCCATTTTCTCTCAGTTGCCATTTTCTGTCATTGGCTCCCTTGAGAAGAATCCATGGACTGCCTTGTCACAGTGACCTCCTCAGTGCCCCAACCATCTTTCCCCCCTGCCCACCTTGGCCACCTGCTTCCGTGGCCATACCCTAGGCCAGCCAGCCCAAGTCCTTGCCTCCTCCAAAACGTCCCTGCAAGCCTCCCCACTCCGACCGCCTCCCCCCCATCCCCTCCCCCATCCCCTCACCCCTCCGACTGCCTCTCCCCATCCCCTCACCCCTCCGACTGCCTCTCCCCCATCCCCTCCCCCCTCCGACCGCCTCTCCCCCATCCCCTCCCCTCCGACCGCCTTCCCCAACCCCCCCCCCCCTCCGACCGCCTCCCCCATCCCCTCCCCCCTCCGACCGCCTCTCCCCCCATCCCCTCCCCCCCTCTGACCGCCTCCCCCATCCCCCCACCGCCTCCCCCACCTGCCCGGCCTCCTCTAGTCGTGCTTTCCTGCCATCCTGGAGGCCTCTGATTCTTTCATCTTCCGCATCTCCACCACCCGTCTTCCTTCCACCCCCATCTGTATTTCCCTTCTCATCCCGCTAAGATTCTGTGTTTTTTCTTATTCTCTCTCCCTTAAAGCACCCTCCATTCCCTTGCTCTCTCCCACCATTGTATGATTCACTGGGAAACATCCCAGCTCTGATTAAACCCATCCATCTGCCCCGCATGTCTGAACACTGCAGAAGAAAATTATACACCCGGGCTCTGCTGTCACTTCAGATGCACAACAGCCCACCTCGGCAGGGCCTCAGAGCAGCCCGGAATGGCTGTGTTCTGGCAAATTGTCTGCCCTCCTCCCTGAGGGCATTTCCACGGGTGTTAGGCAGGCGGGCATTTCCCTCTGTGGTTCTTAAACCCCGTGAAGTGTTGGCATCACCATACGGCTGCTCAGTGCCCATCTCCCCGCTGTTCCGCCCTGTTTGGTCTAGGGCGGGATGCGGGCATCCTTTGGTCTTATGTTTTCTTTCTTTTCCGTTTCCTTGAAGTTTGAGAGTGTTAGTTTCCTGTGGCTGCTGTGACAAGTGGCCATGCATGTAGCAGCTTGAAATAGAAATGTATTCTCTCCCATCTCTGGGGCCCAGAAGCCTGAAATCAAGGTGGCAGTGGGCCTGTGCTCCCTCTGGAGGCTCCCGGGGAGGGCCCTTCATGCCTCCGCCAGCTCCTGGGGGCCCCAGGCGTTCCTTGGCTCATGGCAGTGCCACCCCAAGTTCTGCCCCGCTCTTTGCATGGTTTTCCTCTGTGTCTCTGTGTGTCCTTTCTGTCCCTTGTAAGGGCACTGGCATTCTAGATTAAGCACCCACATGGGTAATCCAGGATAAACCCCTCCTCTCAGGAGCCTTAACCTTATTACATCTTTTGCCACATATGGAATAGTCACCCTTCTGTCATGTAAGATGCTGGAACCAGGATGTGGACGCATCTTTGTGGCGGCCACCATTCAGCCACTATGTACAGATATACAGGAAAATGGCCAAATCCTAAGTGCATAATTCAGCGATTGTCACAAACTCAACACACCCAAGCAAACAGGGTATAGATGAAGAAACAGAACCTTGTAGATACCTCAGAACCCCCCTTGCCTCCTGTCAGTCACTGCTTCCCACTCTGAGGGACCCACTACCCCACCTTGGAACAGCCTGGTTTGAATCACACATCCGCAGAGTCGCGGGTGTGTTCTGTGTCCACTTCTTTCACTTGCCATCATGTGTGTGAGATGAGCCCTTGTGTCCTGCACGGTCATAGCTCCTTTGCTGTCATCCTGGGGTAGCCTCCCACGTGACCATGCCACCGTTAGTGATCCATTCGCCCTGGGTGGGCCGCGCTCAGGTCTAGCTTTTGGCTGCGGGTGTGATCACTGTGGGCTGATGTCTCCTGTGCACACGTGCTCTCGCTAGGGATGGGAGAGCTGGCCCGGGGATGCTGTGCCCAAGGCCATGAGTGCTTCCCCGTGGGGGAGCACAGCCCGGTGCTCACTCTGCCCGCAGCGGGCGCGGCCTCTCTCGTTTCGGCAGGTCTAGTGCGGGGAGACCGTGCCCCGTTGTGATGTGGGGAACGCTGACTGCTGGTCGTCTGTTTACAGACCATGTGGCTGTCCTCTTTTGTGAAGTGCCCATTCTTTTGCCCAGTTGTTTGAAATAGATCCTCTGGAAGAATTATTGCATTTTTCTTTTTTACTGATTGACTTGTACAAGTTTTTTGCTGTTGTTGCTCTGGATACAAGACCTTTATTGCATATATATCTTGTAAATGTCTTTTTCCTCCATGGCATGGGTTGACTTTTTCTTTTCAGTGGTCTTTCGATGAACAAAAGTTCTTGGTTTTAAAGTGGTCCAATTTACCATTTTTTTTTCTTTTTATAGTTGATGTTTTTGTTTTCTTCTCAAAGCTTTATTATTTTGCCTTTCACATTTAGATTTTAATAATCTGTCTGGAATTAAATTCTGAATGGTGTGAGGTAAGGATCATGTGCGTGTGGACTGCCCCTGATTTTTAACACACCATTTGGGCTTTCTGCCTCTCTGTCTTCTTGTGTCCTTAGATTTGGGGTCTGTGCTTTCCTTGTGTTTTGTAGGGCTCATCCTGTGTGGGTGGTGGTGAGGGGGCAGAGAGAGGAGAGGGGACATGCCCCTGAAGTTTGTCCCCCCTCACCGTCCCTGCGCCCTCCGCCTGCAGCGCAGCCCAGCTCTGCACCAGCAGGCAGTGAACCGGACTCTCCCTGCCCTCACCGCCCCCACCGTGAGGCCCAACCTGCTCTTCACCCCCAGAGTCCCTCCCCGGTTAAATCTGGCCACAGGCGCACGCCACCCTTCTGTCTCTTCCCGGAGGGCGGGGGGCGCCTTGCCCTGTCTCTGTCCTGCGGGGCTGGGTGAGCCCATCCTCCCAGACCCAGCAGATGCTGGCCGGCCTCCTCTGTACTCCTTCATGAGGACATCATAGAGCCTCGTGCTTTGCTTACACAGTCTGTGAGCCTTTCCAGGGCAGGGCTGGGCCCTTGGCTCTGGGCATCACTATGTCTATTGATTTGCACTGAACTCAATTACTCTTCAATTGAGTTTTTAGAGAAAGGTGGATGGTTTGTAACTTACACCTGAAGCTTAAATTAGATCGCGGAGTGCATGTGAAACTCTTTGGAAATGGGATTGGCAGCTACCGTGTTTGTTGTTTCCATGGGAGCTGATCCAAGGCCTGCCCCGAGCCCCTGGGGTTCAGGCCCCTTTGCTGAGAGGAACTCTGCATCCCCCCCTCCATCTCCTGAGGCGTTATTCCCAGGCCAGTGACGGGCCTGACAAACCCCTGGGAAAACACTGCACTTCAAAATGAAGAGGTTACTAGGCATTTGTGGGCTGGCTAAAGAGGCCACTGCGCCCCCGCCTCCCCACAACACTTCATCCCTGGACTGGGAGGAAATGGGGGACCCCAGCCGGGGGTAGGGAAGGTGCCCAGGGGCAGTGAACTCCTCCTGACCCCTGATCCCAGGCAGGGGTGGGGTCCTGACTTCATCTGACACTTGTACTGGCGGGGGCCAGTGCCCTCTGTCAGCTTCACACCCACACCATGTGTCACTCTTGGTAGCACTGTCCCTGCTGTGTAGGGAGAGAGGAGAGTAGCAGTGATGCAAGTGGCCCCGAGGGCCGTATTTTAGGTACTGAAGAGAAGGGGTGGGCACTGTGCTGCCCAGACACACTCCATAACACCAAGTAGCCAAAGACGCCTGGGCGAGATGGCACAGGCTGGACAGCCCTCCCCTGCGAGGAGCCGGAGTGATGGATGGCCGTTTATGAGCATTTGTGCAGAAGTGTGTTTACCGAGCCCGGAGTCCTGCTGTGAGAGCTCCCTGGTATTTACCAAGTGATGGCCTGCGTGGACCCTAGAAAATGAAGCTCAGGCAGAACAAACAACCGGCAGCCACCGCCTCCCGCTTTGCCTCCGTGTGGGCCACTCTCAATTCCTGGGTCTCTCCCCCCCCCCCTCCCCTCCCCTCCCTCCCCTCCCCTCCCCTCCCCTCCCCTCCTCTCTCCTCCCCTCCACCAGTCGCTCATATTATATTAGGATTCCAGACATAAAGGGAACATGATTTATAGTCAATCAAATCTCAGGCCAAAAGATTATTGCTTTTCAGTACAATTATTGCTTTTTGGGTGGCAGGTAATATTGTGAGAATTATTCTGAGACCAAAAATGAAGGTCAAGTAAAAGAAACTTATAATTAAATAGTTCACAAATGTCTTATTAACTAATTAAGTAGTATTTTACTTTTATTAGTTGCCCAGTTTGACAAGTGTAATGAATTTAAAACTACATACAGAGGAAATATCCCATATATAATTGCATAATGTGTGAGAAAAAGATATTCAGTAGCACCTTTAATAAGATCTTTAATAAGATCTTTAATCAGACCAATGATGTCAGACTGCCTAACTATGTTGAACACTTTTTTCCTAATGTTTTAACATGTGTGTGTGTGTGTGTGTGTGTGTGTGTGTACTGGGGGTGACAAAATAATGTATACAAGTGGACACTTTGGTCAGCGTGGCTCAAGCAGTAGTTCGCTGTAATCAGAAGCATCTGGACACTGATGGGAACCACTCTGAGCATGTCTTGTAATTGCAGAAGTCAAATGTGACTTGGATTCATCTTTTGTTAATCAGTATGTATTGAATATTATAATTTTAATAGTTTTTCCTTTCTTAAAATGTGTATACATTTATTGGCACCCTCTTTGTGTGTGTGTGTGTGTGTGTGTGTTACATCTCAGTGTGTACTGAGATGTAATTGACACATAACATTATATTACTTTCAGTTGTATATACCATAATGATTCAGTACTATTGCTATATATATTATGAAATGATCACCACAAGAAGTCTAGTTGACATCTGTCACTGTACACAGTTATACATTTTTTTCTTGTGATGATAAAATATGCGTTTTCTACTTCCTAACTCATAACCTTCTGTGCATTAGTGGCCGCCTGGCAATAGGATCCCCCAAATATACATGCAAGGCAAACAGAGACACGGAATTAGCCAGAGGGCCTGTTTGGCTGCACGTAGGCCTGTGCTTTGGAAAACCGGGCAGGCACCCCAGCACCATGTCATTTCCTAGAGCTCATGTTCGCTGTTCCCTGGTCTGTTGGGGCACACTCATGCCTGCACCCCCTCTTTTCAGCTGTGTGAGGAGAGGTGCCCAGTGTGGAAGGTCCGGGGGCACCAAGGTGAGGTGGACCTGATGTGGGCCCTCTGGCCATGTCTGCGACCTCCTCCGCCGGTGACAGACAGCACCATGTGGCTTCTCACGGGACAAGCGCTTCTGAAGATAAAAATGAGGCAGGCAGCGTGAGCCAGTGTTCCCGATCCAGGGCCCCTTCGCCAGCCCCTTCTCCCCACCACCTTCTCTGGTGCTCAGCTTTGGGAAAGCCACACTCGAAGCCAAAGGGAGTTTCGTGTTCTCGGTGTTAATCGTGTCGTTGGCTTTCCCACGCCGGGCCGGGGGGGCGGGGGGACCCTCAGAGGACCACACACACAGTCAGAACAGCTGCTTCGGTTTGAGGGTGTTTGTAAACCCCTGATCAGAAAGTCAGGGTGACGTAGGCTAAGGTGGAAGGCACTGCCCCGCCGAAGGTCATGTGCAGGGATGATAAGGCCTCCGTGAAACGACACCATCGGTCAGCGGGCAGAGGGGACTCAGAATGATTTAAAGCTGAAGTCACCTCAGAGATTTTGCGTCAAGTCCCTCCCTCCTCTTAGAGCCTGTGAGATTAAATGGCCTCAGAGGTCACAGGGCTGGGCCTGGAATGCAGCCCCCCAAGATACCATTGGTCTCCGTTTTTCTGGAAGAGATGGAGACTGGTTCCCTTAGCCAGGATCTGGGATCCAGCCCGCTGCCGGGCTCAGGCCTGGACCACCGCTCCAGCCGCTTGTTGCCTGCGCTCAGCTGCAGGTAGCGGGGAATTTCCACGAACATAAGGAAGCAGCAGCCAGAACGCGCAGCATCTGGGCCTTCCCTGCACTGGCGAGGCCAGTGGGGGTCCTGAGCGCCCCCGCGTAGCCCAAGCCCCCAAACCACATGGAGCCATGCTCCTGCTCTGGGCCCCTCTTGGGACTAAAACCTCACTTTCCTGCCACCAGCCTGGCCAGCAGCTAGAACCCTGCTGCCACTGCCTCCTGCAGCCTGCCAAGCACCAAGTCCTTCCTGGGTTAGACTGTGTCCCCCCAAAATATCTTGAAGTCCTAACCCTCTGTACCTGGGAATGTGGCCTTATTTGGAAATAGGGTCTTTGCACATGTCATCTGGTTAAGAGGAGCTGATAGTGGTTCAGGGTGGGCTTAATCAGATATGACTGGTTTCCTTATAAGAAGAGAAAAGAGAAACACACAAGGAGGGCGCCATGTGAAGACAGAGGCAGAGATTGGAGTGATGTGGGCACAAGCCGGAAAGCATCAGCGATGACCCCAACACCAGAAACTAAGAGAAAAGCGTGGAGCAGATTGTGCCCCGGAGCCTTTAGAGAGAGCACAGCCCTGACGACAGCTTGCTTGCAGACTCTGGCCTCCAGCGCTGGGGGAGCGGTGCTCGTGCTGTTTCGAGCCTCCTGGTTTGGGGCAGTTGCTTCCACAGCCCCGGCAGCCTGATTCGTGGTCCTTGGTGTGTGGCACCCTGGCACTTGCCGCTTTGCTCCCACTGTCCAGGTAGGGACTGCAGCAGCCTCCTGGTGACCCTCGCACCTCCGCTAACCCATCTCCACCCCCGCCTGTCTATCCCCTCGCCCCTGCTGGAGCGCCCGTTCCTGCCCTCCACCCACTCAAAATCCTCACTGGCCCTCTGGGCGCCTCCTTTGTCACCCATCCGCAGGCCCCTCACCTCCCTGCGTCAGCTCTCCCTTTCTGCAGGGCTGCTCTGGGGGAAGGTCTCGCAGCTTTGCAGCCTCTGTCTGGCTTGTCACTCCCCTGTCTTGCTTGTACATGTCTGCCTGATTTTGATGCCCAGGTTGGACCCCTTCCCTGCTCTGCAAAGGCGATGGCCCTGCCTCCACTCTGTCCTTGCGGGACGGAGTCCTCTCGTCTCCACCCCCTGCCCTGGGCATAGGTGGAGTCCCCGCCACAGGCGCTGCTGCCTCTGCAGTGTTTGGCAGATGGCCTCCCTAGAACAGGTTTGCTTCTCCTGAGGGTTTGCGCTGGATGTGTGGTTAGTCCCTGTGTGTCACCTCAGACCAGCGCTGGTGACAGTTCAGACCATGAGCACTGGCTCATTGTAGAATGCTGTAGTTTTGATGAGTTTCCTAAAAGTAAGTGAGTGACCTTTGGGTTTAGCTTTTTTTTCTTTTGAATGATGCTGGTTTTGACTCAAGGGAAAAATAAATTGGTGCTATTTACCTGTGCTTACATGAGGAGCTTTGATAAAAATATTAGAAAGGCAGTCGCCTCAAGATTGTCCTGTCCACTGGCTAGAAAGCTCACTGAAGCGGTGTTAAAATTAATATTGGTAAGTTTAGCAATGAAAGAAGAAAACCTTAACTTTAGTAATCAGATTTCCATGAGAATCAGATCAATTATGATAAATACTACTTAAAGCATACCTTAGTGTTAATACATGTCCTACATTATTTTTTTTACAATGCTGCATTTAATGTTCTGTGTAGAATAACCAATTGGCACATATTTTGAGATGATTTCTCTAAATTCATAGGGGACACACATTAGATTTAGGAAAGCAAGCAGGCTATATTCCCCCTGACAGTGAGGGGTTTTATTTTCAGTTTCATTTCCATACTTTTCCAGAGTCTGAAGAGTGTTAGCACTGAGAGCTGGGGCCCGTCTTCTGATGATGTAAGGGAAGCCTATGGATTGGTTTGTTCATTCATTCATTCATTCATTCACTCATCTGACAAGCAATGATAACAATAAACACAAGTGGTGATCCGCAGACAGCTTCAAGCAATGACCTTGTTCTGCCCCTATGGTTAAATAACACTTCGTATTATTTTTGTCAAAGCTGCTCATGTAAGCCCAAGTAAGTAGCGCCAATTTACTTTTCCCTTGAGTTACGACCAGCATCTACTCAACACATTCGGAAGGCGAGAGAACATTTGGGAACAACGGTACGCTGCTCTTCGGCGACTGTGCACTCCTGATGTCACTCGGAATCGGGGGTGTGGGGTGGGGGACCAAACCCCAGGGCCAGCATTAGATGAAGTGTCTCAGATGATTCCGGTGGTGCCGTGAGCTTCCGGTGGTGACAGACGGGCGTCTGTCTTGGCTGTGGACGCCCGGCTCCACGGTCTCACCGAGAGAACAGCAGCCTGCATTCGGCGGTGACGAAGCTGGCGGGCCCCCTCGAGACGCCCGCCCGGGGCCCTCGCCCGCCGCAGAGGAAGCAGTGTGTGCTGGTGACCCGCTCTTCCTGCTGTTCAGAGATAACACGCCTCTTCGAGTTGCTCCATGCCCTAGAAGAGAGAGTTATAGGAAAATTCCAACATTTATTGACTTGGAAGTGTTACAGCCCAAAATAGAAGATCGATTTTTTGAATCAACCTTAAAAGAGATTCCTTTATTTAAAGCAGCAATTCACACAATGACCACGGTCTTGCAAGAGACAGGAACATTGACAGAAACCTGCAGAGCGCCAGCTCCAGGCTGGGTGGCTGGCACACGTCCACCCCGGGCTGTTCCCAGAGTGATGCAGTCTTGAAGATGCTATCAAGTTATGAGGCTGGCCTGTGTCCAATACCAGCGCTTCCATTTGGTTGGGAAGCAGAGGCCTCCGGAGGGGCAGCGCTGGAAACAGGCAGGCACGTGCAAGGTCTGAGAGTCCCTTCAAACTTCCCACGGGCAGCCGCCTCGTTGGAAGCATGGCGCTTCAAGGTAAACCAGCGTTTGAAGATGGGTGTGGGCTCAATTTGGCAGTTTTGACTCAGCCATCAGTGAAATTCAGCAGTTTGCTCCTGAAGCATTACCTGACCTTTGGGCTTCATTCCAGCTCAAGCATCAACGGCAGAGAGATTGGGTGGGTTGCAGACTCTTGAGTGAGGATTCGTACAACCGAGATTCTGAAATCAACCCGTTTGCGGCAGAACTGAAATGGATCTTGTTTGCCTATGGGTTTCCTGCCCCATCACACAGGAGCAAGGTGGGGGGCCAGGGGGAAGGAGAGGGAGCAGAGAAGGTTGGGGAGGGGCGGACCTGCAGGGTGCACAGGAGGCCTAAGCAGGCCCAGCGGAGCCCACTCCCAGCGGCCGTGGCCCCTGGCCTGCCCTCTGCAGAGCCCCGAAGCCCTCACTGTATCTGCTGACACATCCCTGTAAATCTCCAGCAGAGACTTGGGGCAAGTGTTCCGCAGATGCTAAGTGCTTTCTGCTCTGAGCACTGCTCTGTATTTCTGAGCAACGCTCAAAGCTGCCTTGGAATGTGAAAATGGGTAAGATCAAAAGGCCGAAGCGAGCCGCACCCCTGATGATCCCTTTTAGTGTATCTGTGGTTCCTGACGTTAAGGGGAGATGTGAGTCGAGCTGTGTCCTTCCTGACTCTGTCTGGGACACGCTCATTCAGGCTGCAGATACCCACAAACAGAGAAACAATAGAGGGACATCAAATATTAACCCTGTGTCCATGTTAAAGTACAGACGCAGCAGTGAGCATGTGCTCGGCTGTTAGGAGGCCCGCTGGATGGTAAAACCCAAGTGGGCTCTTCCTTGCCCTGGGCCGACAGGCTCACTCTGATGCAATTGTCGGAGGCCTGAGTCCCAACATGTAGCTGCCACGCTTTGGCGGCACGTCTTTGCTCAGAGCTCCCTGGTGTGAACGTTGCCTTTTTCTCTTCCTTCATGGCACATGTCCTTGTGGTGGTCTGAATTCTAGAAGCACTGTGTTTTCATCATAAAGAGTTTAAGTGATGTAGAAATGAATAACAAAGAATAGGCAACTTCATAGGGTTACCTCTGTTAATAATGTAACATTAATCTGCCCAGATATCTTTATGTGTTTGTATATATACATATACTTTTGTTATATCATACAGAGAGTGTTAATTTACATCTCTTTTTTCACATAATGCATATTCAATACCTTTCCATGAATATTATTGTTTTGTAGAAAAATTATGTTACAGAAAGATAAACTAAAAATACATCATGGTATATCTACGCATTGAGCAGCACTAAAATGTTAATTATAAAGATTACATACCTACTTGGATATTCAGTGAATGAAACATGATATAAAATTATTCATAAACTAAATATTCAGCTAGAATTTCCAGAAAACCCTGTTTCTTATCTTGCTTAAGACGGTTTTGTCTTGATAAAATAAAAAATAAAAACCACAGCGGCCGCTTTGGGAGCTTTGTTGGGGGAGATTGCTGTGGGTGTCTTCATAGCCGCCATCCCTGTGGGTCTTACCTCGTAGGGTGACCCGAGTGTCGTTTTAAGGGGACTCACTGCCGTACTTTGCTCTCGGCAGGCTTGCTCCCCACCTGAATGATGATGATGGGATGAGCACAGTTAGTGGGTATCAACCTTCATAACCCCACTTTTGGTGGGAACTCTAAATGCACATTCGTTTTAAATAAATGTGAATGAAACAATTTTAGGGCACAAAATGTTTGACAATGAATGGATTGAGTATAAAGGATTTAAACATTTATTTGGGATGTTAAATTCTAAATGGAAGGATTTGATTTTCCTGCATATCCAAGGAGTTCAGTAAAAGTTTTATCTTATTCTCCAAAACCAGCCAGTATTCCTGTTTGTTAAATGTGTTCTAAAATGGAGCCCCACCCCACTTCATCAAACCCCAAATTGGTAAAGGGAACCACTATCGCGCAGCCAAGCGTCTTGCTCAAGCCTAGCGTCTAGAGGCTGTTCTTGGAGAAAGCCGCCACGAGAGCTCTGGACCCTGTGCAGCTGACAGAGGAGTAGCGACTTCTGGCGCAGGGCTCAGCAGGTGGGAGGAGCTTGCTGGGCTCTGCAGCTCTTGAATAAGCTACTTTGGCCCAGCAGGGACCTATGTGTCTTCTCATGCAGGACCCCGGCTGGCAGAGCAGTCACTTGAGGGACGCAGTACAGGTAGAAGCTCAGGAGGGGTGGCAGAAACAAGTGCCTGCCTGCCTTCCTTCCTCCCTCCCTCCCTTCCTTCCTTCCTTCCTAACTTCCTTCTTCCTCCCTCCCTCCTCCCTCCCTCCCTCCCTCCCTCCTTCCCTCCTCCCTCCCTCCCTCCCTAACTTCCTCCAGCACATAAGCCTGTTCCTGCCTTAGGCCCTCGCACCAGCTGTTCCCTCTGAGGGCAGCATGCTCCTGGTCTCTTTTTAATAAAACTCACCTTTAGAGAGAAGCTTTCGTTGGACATCGGTCTAAAGTGTTCTCCACACAGCACGAGAAGAGCTTGGTAGCTCCTTCTTTTGATTTGTTGATTCTTCCTTGTCTATTTCCTCCCTCACCTGTCATGTCAGCAGCCCCAGTTCCCGGAAGAAGCGTTTCTCCAAACCCCAGGGACTTGGTGAATGTTGCTGAATGGATTTTAAGGCTTCCTTTCTAATGGAGTTCACGGCAAAGTGTTTTCTCCTGTCATTAACACACTGAAAACCATGTGTAGGTGGGGAGTAGACTGTCGCTCAGGAGTTGGTACCTATGGAATGAAAGCCAGGTCAAGCGATGGAATGAGACAGGAAAGGACAGGTAGGAAGCCCTAGGCCTTCCCTAGAGGGGCCCCGCATGGGGGGGTCAGGGAGGCTCCTGGGAGGGCAGCCAGGGAGGCCGTGGGCGGCTCCAGCTGTGTCTCCCAGCCAGGTCCCTGGTTACCTTACTTTATCCCCTCTAGCTCCTTCCTCCACAGCCTATGGAGTAGCTGTTATGCATAGTTCATGAAGAAAGGGTGGAGGGTGAGAGGCTGTGTGTAATTGGCTTCTGGCCGGCTGTCGGGGTTTGGTAAACGCCGGCACCCTAAAAACCCCAGGCCAAGCTCTGCTGTGCTGGCCTGTACAGAAATGTGGTGTACGGAAACTCTGAAACCCTGCGAGCAGACAGGAAAAGGGGGGTTTCGGAAATTATAAAACGCTCCCCCGTGGAGGACTCCACCACGGGGACTCGATCACAGGACTGCCTGTAAAACGCTCCCCCGTGGAGGACTCCACCACGGGGACTCGATCACAGGACTGCCTGTCACATCTTGGTGTGGCCCGCTGGCGGGAGGCCTGCACGGGCCGCGGCCAGGGAGGGAGGAGCCGCTTCCCCACACACGCCTCCTGCCACAGGGGACACAGGTGGTGGTCCCGGAGCCCCGCTGAATCGAGGTGGCCGGAGACCGCCCAGGACCTGCTCGGTCACCCATGTGGACGCTCCTACTGGCTTTCCAGTCCCGTCCCCAGGGGCTCATTATATTGACTTACAGCCATATATGTGGTTATCGAAGAGAAAAGTGAATGTTTACAGATAGTTAAACTTGTTTTTTTTTTTGCGAAGAACGGGAGAAACTATTTGATAATTAGCCATTTCTGTCTCCGGTTTAAAAAAATCTTAATTTCTCCCTCAGGCCCCATGCAAAGCAATACACTGACCCTGGAATTTCCTTGTTCACAGTTCATTAGCCTGACTGCATGTAGCACGGACAATAATTCCCTAGCCGCGACTGCACGTGTCTTAGAAAGTGGATGTTGGGTTTCCAGAGAGGTTGAGAAAGCTGCCCAGGGCACACAGCTTTCCGTGGCTGGAAGCACAGGTCCTTCAGACCATGGCGCCTCCATTCCCCGTGGCCACTCTCGGGCCAGCTGGGTGCCAGTGGCCTGCGGCTGCTGGAGCACATTCCCACGGCTTCACAGCATAAATATATTTATTTATATTTATTTTAATTTTTGTTATTTATCAATTATAGGTGCCATTCACTATCGTTTTACATTAGTTTCAGGTGTACAGCATAGTGGTTAGATATTTATTAATTTATGCAGCGATCCCATGATTAGTTTGCTCCCCACCTGGCGCCATATATGGTTAGTGCCATATGACTGACTGTATTCCCTATGCTGGACTTGACCTCCCGGTGACTATTTTCTTACTACTAATCTGTACTTCTTTTTCTTTTAAAGATTTTATTGGGGAATTGGGGGAGGGGAACAGCGTTGGGGAATCAGGGAAGGGGAACAGACAAGTTGTAGTCTTTTTTTTTTTCTTTTTTTTTGTTCTTCAGTCTAGTTGTGGAGGATGTTGCTTCACTGGCCCACGTTGGTATCGTCACTGCGCTCTTCCCGGATGAGGCAGATCGGTCGCCGGCCTCTGGATGTCGCTCACCGCGGCTATTGGCAGCTCACGCTGGCTGCCGGCCACTCACTGTAGCCTATGGCAGCCCACTGCAGCAGGGGCCGCAGCCTACACCATCCCCAGGGCTCGCAGCCCAGCTCCAGGTGGAGCTGTTGTTAGCTGTAGAGGGCAGTGTCACTGGCCCCCACATATGGGATCTGAACCCGGGCCACTGGCATCCCAAACCAG
This sequence comes from Aselliscus stoliczkanus, assembly GCA_033961575.1. NCBI lineage: Eukaryota > Metazoa > Chordata > Mammalia > Chiroptera > Hipposideridae > Aselliscus > Aselliscus stoliczkanus. Next base: position 109,595,017 of record CM066728.1, read on the forward strand.
CTCTTAACCCATGCGCCACTCAGCCGGCTCTAATTTGTACTTCTTAATCCCTTCACCTTTTTCACCCAGCCCTCTATCTACCCTCCCATCTGGTAACCATCAATTTATTCTCTGTATCCATGAGTCTGTTTCTGGTTTTTTGTTTGTGTTTGTTTGTTTAACTTGTTCTTTATATATAACTGAGATCATATGGCATCTGTCTCTCTCTGTCTGACTTATTTCAACAACACAAATCTATTACCTTACCGCGCTGGAGGCTGGGAGTCCAACGACGTGCATGCCACAGCCTGTGTCCTTTCCAGAAGCCCAGGGGAGAGTCTGTTGGTCCAGAGGCCTCCGGCCCGCCTTGGCTCCGGGCCCGTTCCTCTGTTGTCAGCCAGTAGGCTGCTCTGCGCCTTTTCCCATCAGTACATCTCTCCAACTCTTCTCTGCCTCCCCCTGCACCTTTAAGCACCCTTGTGATGACACGAGGCCACCCACATGATCCAGGGTCATCTCCTTGTGTGAAGGCCCGCTGGCCAGCAGGTGTGGGTGCGGGCAGTTTCAGGCACCCTTCTGCCCACCGCGCCCACTAAGGCAGCCTGGCCCACTGGCCGCCCCTGTGGGGCCCGCCCGCCTCGGAAAAGGGGCTTTGAAGCCCTCAGTGCCTGTCCTCACGTCTTATTTGAACTTCACAAAAATAGGAAAATTAAACGTGTGAGGCATTTTCTATTCCATTTCAAAGTACTTTCTTAAAAGTGACTTCTGACAACTGTCATTAAAAGGAAATAGACACAGTATAAAAACCCTAAAATCTCATAATATCAAAATGACTTCATTTCCTCTGCTTTGTCACTGGTTTAGAAGAAAAGAAAAATGAATCCCTTTTCCACTGTGAGCTGGTGTGAGCCTTGAGCTCCTATGACTTATGTCGCTTTTGCCCCTAATGCTTAAGGTACACAGTGCCTGGAGGAGCCAGCAGTAAAACAGGAAAATACCTCCCAGGCCCGCAGGTTTCAACTCCCAGACAGCACGTGTGGGAGCAGGCATTCAGCAGCCAGGTCAGGGTGGCTTGCTGTGCTTCCTCTAGGAGAAGAGTGCTGTCTCCCTCCCCCTCCCTCCCTCCCTCCCTCCCCCCTCTCCCTCCCTCCCTCCCTCCTCCCTCCCTCCCTCCCTCCCTCCCTCTCCCTCCCTCCCTCCCTCCCTCCCTCCCTCTCTCTCCCTCCCTCCCTCCCTCCCTCCCTCTCCTCTCCCTCCCTCCCTCCCTCCCTCCCTCCCTCCCTCCCTCTCCCTCTCCCTCCCTCCCTCTCCCTCCCTCCCTCCCTCCCTCCTCTCCCTCCCTCCCTCCCTCCCTCTCTCCCTCCCTCCCTCTCTCCCTCCCTCCCTCCCTCTCTCCCTCCCTCCCTCCCTCTCTCCCTCCCTCTCTCTCCCTCCCTCCCTCTCCCTCCCTCTCCTCCCTCCCTCCCTCCCTCCCTCTCCTCTCCCTCTCCTCCCTCCCTCTCTCTCCCTCCCTCCTCCCTCCCTCCCTCCCTCCCTCTCCCTCCCTCCCTCTCTCTCCTCCCTCTCTCCCTCCCTCCCTCCCTCCCTCTCTCCTCCCTCCCTCCCTCTCTCCCTCCCTCCCTCCCTCCCTCCCTCCCTCTCTCCCTCCCTCCTCTCTCTCCTCCCTCCCTCTCTCTCCTCCTTTCTCTCCCTCCCTCTCTCCCTCCCTCCTCCCTCCTCCCTCCCTCCCTCCTCCCTCCCTCCCTCCTCCCTCTCCCTCCTCCCTCCCTCTCTCCCTCCCTCCCTCCTCTCTCCTCCCTCCTTTCCCTCTCTTCCTCCCTTTCCCTTCCCTCCCTTTCCTTTCTCTCTCCTCCCTCCCTCCCTTTCCCTCTCCTTTCCTCCTCCCTCCCTCCCTCCCTCCCTCCCTTCCTCTCTCCCTCCCTCCCTTTCTCTTTCTCCCTTCCCTCCCTCCCTCCCTTTCTCTCCCTCCCTCCCTCCCTCTCCCTCTCCCTCCCTCCCTCTCCCTCCCTCCCTCCCTCCCTCCCTCTCTCCCTCCCTCCCTCCCTCCCCTCCCTCCCTCCCTCCCTCCCTCTCTCCCTCCCTCCCTCTCTCCCTCCCTCCCTCCCTCTCCCCCTCCCTCCCTCCCTCCCTCCCTCTCTCCCTCCCTCTCTCCCTCCCCTCTCCCTCCCTCCCTCTCTCTCCCTCTCTCCCTCTCCCTCTCCCTCCCTCCCTCCCTCCCTCCCTCCCTCCCTCCCTCCCTCTCTCCTCTCCCTCCCTCCCTCTCTCTCCCTCCCTCCCTCCCTCCCTCCCTCCCTCCCCCTCCCTCCCTCCCTCCCTCCCTCCCTCCCTCCCTCTTTCCCTCCCCCCCTCCCCTCCCCAGCTCTGCAGACCATAAATCATGACTCAGGTCTTTCTGTACAGAGCAGCCTTAGCCTCTCTGAAACCTAACCATCCTGCCTTTTGTCTCAGACTCTCTCTGGTCCTACCTTTCCCAGCTGTTCAGCCATACCCCCTCTGCATCCTGCCCCTGGGGTATTTCCCACCAGAGGGGGAGGATCCACCTGGAGGGGGTGGAGATAAGAGCTATGGAGAATGGGGGATGGGCTCCAGCACAGTTCCAGGGTGTGGGGGCTCCCACTGAGATCTATCCAGAGACCTGGATTCCAGTATCTCTGGGTCCTGTGTAATCTTTCCTTATTTTAGGTATTCTAGAAGGGCATTTGCCAAGGCTTCAGGCTGCTGGAGGGACCTGTCCATCGCAGGGAGGTTGGGCACTCCTGGTGGGGGGAGTGTGCGCAGGGAGCGAGTGCTGCTCCTGCCAGGACTTTGGGGGCAGCCCTGTGGCTCCCCCAGCGGCCAGACCGGTCCATCTCCTGGGCACCGCGCAGTCTCTGCTCCTTCCCACGCAACAGCCGTTTGGGGGCACATATTGAGGTGCTTTCTGCTAAGGAGCCCCTGCGTGCAAAGCTGGAAAGAGCACCAGGCCTGTTCCCCAGGGACTGGGTGACACCGAGGCAGAGGGCTTCTGCCCTGGAAAGCCTGACCTCTGTGAGGCAGGCAGGATGAGCCTGTGATGGGCGTTCGGTCAGCGCTGTACAGGAGGACGAGGGGAGGCTGTGCCATCCTGGGGGAGGTGGCCCTCCTCAAGGTGAGAGGAGAGGACATTTGCAGGGGAGATGGGTTCACAGTCTGCGCTGGGGTGTGTGTGGCCTTTCTGTGAAATAAAAGCAAGAAGTCCAGCGGGGGCAGCCAGCGAAGAGCCGAGGCCCGAAAGGAGGGGCGGGCGAGGAGGAGGAAGCAGCCTTGCAGGCCGGACCGGAAGCTGCCCATGGCTCTCATTTCCTCACTTAATGCCCATCTGTTGAGTTCCCACTGTGTTCCCAGCACCATGTTAGCATGCGAGGAAGGGGGCTTCTCGGTGGCCTGCACTGTGCTCAGGTCACAGGCCACGTTCCCGAACCTCTAAGGACATTGCTTCCACAGGAACCCAGCAGCACGTGCGTGCGGCTGCAGCACTAACTGCACACGGGCTGCGCCGGTGTGTGCTGACCAGAGGCGTGGGCAGGAGGCGTCCGGCTTGCCCCCTTATCGCTCCCTTATCGCCCCATCTCCATTCCGCCGGGTCCGCTCTCCCTGCTGGACCCTGCATCTTCCTACCTCCCTGCATTTACAGTGTCCCAACCTGACCTTGAGAAGCGAGGACACACACAGGGTCCCAGTGGCACTCAGCTCTGTGCACACGTGCGCACACGTGCCTGTGCTGAGTAAGGAGGCTCTGACCAGAGAAGAGGAAACCTCCCCCCTCAGGGGACTCTGCAGGAGAGGCTTGTGTGTGACTCCCAGGTTCAGCCCTTGAAGGTTTCGCAGCCTCTCTCCAGCCACCATGTGCATAATTATCCTGTGATCCTGTGATAAACACAACACTTCGTTGGGTAATGCTACCATCGCAAGATGACAGGGAGATGAAAATGCCTAAAATTAGCCATTGAATGTCTACTTAACTCACCCAGGCAGCGTTTTTGGAGGGTGTCACCTGGAACTGTGCAGCCCCCTGGGGTGGGGTGTCCGTGTGCTCTCACATTTTACTTAATTCTAGCTCACTTAATTGGTGTTTAAAGACATTGTTTTAAGAAGCGGTAAAAAGGCTGAACTCTGTGTGAGAGCTCCCAGGAAAGAGAAGAACTGTTAATGAAACATCAGACAGGGGACAAGTGGGTCATAAGGCTTTAGGGAAAGTGCTTTGACAGAGAACAGGAGAGAGCTGAGTGTCAGCTGCAGAGGCCTCAGGCTGGTCAGATGGAGGTTCAGGCTGTGAATAAGAGATCCTGTGTGTGTGTGCGCGCGTGTGTGTGTGGCGGGTGGGGGGCGTGGGAGGTGGGCAGGGAGCTGTTAGAGGACACGTGTCTCAGCTGTGAGCTCTGCCATGACCTGTGCCACACACGGTTCTCTCTCCTTATTTCTTGGAAGAGGAAACTATTTTCCATAAGCTTGGCTTCCTTTTTATGACCATCAGCAAGCCACAGGCTTTTGGGAGAATTGGCATCTGTCTTCAGAGACAAAATTCTGGGCTGCGTTTGCTAATGTTTGAACACGGTTTCATTAAATGTGGTACCTGGGATAAATGGCATTCTAAATTATGCTCACAATAGCTTTTAAAGAACAAATAAATGAATGAGTAAACAATATAACACATGAATAACTGTGGAAGCTTGGAAACATATTTTCAAAGTTCTTCAGAGGTGGCATCGTGGCCCCTGTCCCTGGAACCTGGGTTCCCTGCTGATGGACAGTAAAATACAATGGGATGACTGTCCAGGATCTCCAGACACTGATAATGTCTACTTCATGCATCGGGACACAGTCTACGACCTCAGCCGCCATTCTGTGAGGAAGCTCACGCCACCTCCTGGGATGCCCAGGTGAGAGGACCCCAGGCACCAGCACCGATGTGCCAGCTTTGTGACGCGCCATCTCGAAGTGGATCCAGTGGAGTTACGTCAGCCGATGCCATGTGGAGCCGATCCAAGCTTCCCTGCTGAGCCCTGCTCCACAAAACAGTGAACAAAATAAATAAGTGTTGTTTTAAGTCGCTGAGCTTTGGGGTCATTGGTCCTGCAATAATGGATAACTGAATCTGATTTATGAATGTGTATTTTGATATAAAATGACGTAAGCCACAGTTTTTTTCCAGACCTTTCATTACTGGAGCAAAGGCTTCATGGCCTTGATAGTCAGATACAGTTAAAGGTTAGCACCTCAGGTTCCTTATCTGCAAAGAAAGCAGCATCCGTCTCCTGGTTGTGTTTAAAGATGATGTTAGATATGCAGAGTGGCTGGTGGTGATGCCCTTGGTGGGGAGGACGCCCCAACAAATGTGGTTCCTTTCTCCCCTCCAAACCCCATTCCCCATCTGCAGGAGATGATGGGTTTTTTTCTTTTTCTGGTCTCTTTTCAGAAGTGACCCAAATAGATAAGAACTTGGTGAAAGTCATTGTTTCAGACAAGAGGAAAGGGAGACATACAGAGTTCAGGGATGGGACAATCTTTCCTACACTTTGGACTTTTTCCAACATAAGGACACAGGAATAAAAATACTTTTACAGAAGAGGCCCAGAGGTGGAGTAAGACCTGCACTCTCCAAAGCTAGATGAATTTCCAAGAAGGGTAGTGCTTACGACAAACACAGGTTTTAAGTCTCTTGTTGCCAACATTTGGTTTTTCAAGGGCCTTATGAAAAGGAACACTGGCTCAGAGGCGGGAAATGAACAGTGGACCCTTCCCCGCCCTGAGCTGCTGCGGCTCACCCTGTGCCTGGCATAGGATGGTCTGACATGCAAACATGTGTGTCTCTGTCAGGCTGTGTCACAAGTCGCAGCTGCAGTGGGTGGACCAGACCCTCTGGGAATCGGAGGCCTGATAAGGAAAAATCCAGGAGCCAGTCTCCTCCTAAGCTGGAAGGGCCGCCTCCTGTTGGTAGAGGAGATAAGAACAGGTCTTAGGGCCTGTCTGTTCCTTGCCTGCCTCCACCTTCCCCTGCCATGGGCCAGGTGTCATGGGTTCCTTTGAAGTACTCGGACATTCACCAGTTATTATCTTTCCTCCCAGCCACAAGGCTGGAGAATCAACTGCAGAGCATGATATATTTTTTATTTCATCCAAAGATTGGAACCTGCACCTGAACTCGAACCCCAGTGCATAGGATCTTGAGTCCTGGCCAGCCAGTAGGGGCCACTGGGTGGAAATGGACGGGAGAGAGTTTGGATGCGGGACCCTGACTAACATGACTGTCCGACAGTGGTGGCCCGTTTGAGGGTCAGTGAGAGATGGGTGAGAGTCCTGACTTTGGAGTCTCCATACAATGGTTTCAGGGTCCTTTGTTCTGGAAATTACACGGGCTCTGGTGGCTCTCAGGCAGTTCCAGAGCCTGAACTTCTGACCCAGATTCGGTCTCACTTCCTCCCTCCTCACTCCTGGCACCCTCTCTGGGTGGACCCCTCCGTAGGCAGCTGCTGCTGGGCATGTGGGTGCTGCAGCTGGCCGTGCCCAATTCCCTCTGCCCGGATCACATAGGCACGACGCCTGCTGAAAAAATGAATTGAATCCGGCAACATGACATGAGTGATTGAATTGTTTGGATGGACTCCAGGCCTGATACAGCCACACCTGGCAGCCACAGCTTCAGCTTCGTCTGGCTGCTTATTGGCTTTGGGTGGAGCTGTAACAGAGTCCCTTCTGCTCCAGGACTGCTCCTTGCCCTGCGAGCTGCCACCCTCCGCATCCCTGGGAAGTGTTATATGCGAGGCAGGATGGAGGTATGCTGGGACAGAGCTCTCCTCTTGTTCCTGCTGATGCCCAGGACAGCTCTGTAATGACTCTACCAGCACCTAGAAGCACCTCAGGTCTCAGACATCAACACATTGGCTCCAAAGGGCAACAGTTGTCCCTAGAAAGGTGTCAAGACTGTGAAGGGTATGAGTTTTTACCCTACTGGCGAGCTCATGAGTTAGTCTCAGTTTCCTCCAGGCTATTAGAAGACACAACACTCTTGGCTCCGAGACAAAGGTGTTCATTAAATGCAGCACAGCTTTTCTTTTTGGCCCCAAGTCTCAAGGCATGAAACAGGGACCTGCAGAGATGCCTGCACACACAGTAGGTGTGTTTTATCTGAGATAACTTGAGCTTAGGGGACCTGAATCTCTTAATACTGGGCAGTGACCATGGCCAGCCCTTTGCTCTAGAGGGAGAGACTATTTGTATAGAAGTTTTCTCAACCTGGGCACCAGGGATATTTTGGGACAAATAACTTCACTGTTGGGGTGTTCCTGTACATTGTGGGATATTTGGCAGTATGTTTGTCCTCTACACACAAAATACTGTCAGCATCCCTACCCTAATCATGGCAAGCCATATGTCTCCAGACTTTGCCCAAATCACCCCTGGTTAAGAACCACTGTTATAGAGTATGTGCAAACATGTATTCACTATGCAAACATCCTTGAGAAGAAAGGGCTCCCTTAGAACCAGGGGGCACTCACAAGGCAGGTGCAAACATGAAGAACTCATGGCAAACTGTCTCTTAACAGAGGGCAGATGAGTGACCTGTTACCCGGGTAGGTCTGGACAATGGTGATGCTCCGTGGCTCCAAAGTGGCTGTAAGTCTCCCTCATGAGCAGTATACTCAGCCTTGAACAGAAGACATTTCTTTGCTGCTATAGATGCAGGAGTGTAATTCCTTAGACTTTTATTTACATGTGATTATGGCTGACTTACTAGTTCCCTGCCAAGTTATTAAGGGCCAATAAAACCTGTCATTTAAATTGGAGATGCACCAAATGACAGCATGCCAAATGGTGAAATTTAACCATCAGCTGAGTATTGCGGTCATAGAATACATTGCTAAGGTATACGAATAAATATGAATTTTGTTAAAAATGTGATCACTATTATTTTTTGGTGGTTGGATTTTAAATTTCGTAGCTTGCATCTGTGGTCACCCTGCTATGTATGTTTTGGTATAAAATACTTGCCCTCTTCCCACTGATGACCTTAAAGCATGAGCAGCATGGAGTCGCTGGCTGTGGCCACTGCAGTGAAAGTGACGTTGCCAGCATTATATTTTGTGATAATAAATGTAAATTTATGCTCCAACTGATTGACAAAATTTTAACATATAAAAACTTGAGGAGACTTTCGCTCCAACTTATATCTCTAATATATGATTTTGAAAGTCATTATTCAGATATGGACAATACATTCAAGTGACATGATTTATCTATACTGCTGGCACATTTTGTGTTAGGGTCATCCAGAGAAACCGAACCAATAGGAGAGAAAGATGATAGATAGATAAGTAGATGATTGATAGATACATAGATACATAGATAGATGGGTAATTGGCTCATATGATAGTGGAGGCTGATGAAATGTAATAGTAGCCTATGAATCATGTGACTTTAAAGCAAGCTTGGGAAGACAGAAATGATTTGGATACAGGAATTTGGCTAATTTCCTTTCAAAGGCCAAACACTGAGTCAAATAGCAGATTTTGGCCAAACACTGAGGCTTCTACTTAGTTTGCTGAGGATTAATTCAGGTTCTCTGGGAAGCCTGGCTGCCCACAAAGCTGGGCCAAGCTCCTCCTACAGATGAAATGTTCAAGACAGAGATGCTGCAGTTTTTATCTCTTAAGTTGCTCAATGTTTTTACTGGCTGCTCTTCTTGACTTTAATGATAAATTAGTATTAATTCAGCTTCCTTCTTACAAACATAGGTTTCCCCTCATAAGTCTTATTGTTAACGCTTCTGTGTGTAATGTTGGCATTTGAATTAATTATAGGTTTTTCTCTTAAAATCCAGTATGGAAACTTAAGGGCACATACATTGTGGTGTAAATATGATTCTCTACCTTCCCCTTGACTGTGGAGCCAAGGCATTTGCTCCAATATCGTTCTGGATGTGTCGATGAGGCTGGTTTCGGATGAGATTAACATTTGGATGTGTAGACAGAGTAAATTTGATTGCCCTCTCTAATATGGGTGGTGCCTCCTCCAGCCAAGCGAAGGTCTGCATAGAACAAAACAGTTAAGTAGCTGGGGCCTTACCGCTGCCTGACTGTGTGAGCTGGACATTGGTTTTCTTCTCTCCTGAGACTGGAATTTATGCCGTCAGCTCTCCTTGTTCTCAGGCCTTCAGACTTTACTAGAGCTACACCACTAGCTGTTCTGTCCAGCTTGCTGACTACATATTATGGGCCTTCTCAGCCTCCACTGTCATATGAGCCAATTATCTGTCTATCTATCTATCTATCTATCTATCTATCTATCTATCTATCATCATCATCTATCATTATCTATCTATCTATCATCATCATCTATCTATCATCATCTATCTATCAATCATCTATCATCTGTCTTATCTCTCTCTCTCCTATTGGTTCAGTTTCTCTGGAGGACCCTAACACAAGATGCCCTCTCAGAGAAGCAGAAGTGAAAGAATGGGAATGTGTTTCAGGGAAAGGAGAGACATGGAGAAGGGTTTCCTGACTGTGAGGGTTACCACTGAGAAAGGCTGGGCTTTAACCCACTGGAGACCCGAGGAACGGTGCATGAGTTGTTTCACTGGAGGACAGCAATGCTAGGACGTTTATCCATGGATCCCTATCTCCCAAGGGTTACCCTGGGGCCCTGATTTCTCCCCTTGCTGGTTATGTCTGCGTGCAGCTCAGCAGCCGTGTGCAGCTTTGGGGATGTGGAGAGACAAGTGGCTCCACTGGGCCAGAAAGCAGCGGCCATGGTGAGTGGAGCTGTCCACCCCATGGTGCTGAAGTTGCATGGTCTGGGAGGATGCGTTATCCACCTCAAAGACCTACTTACCACAGAAGTGTCATAACACTACTGGGCTATTGTTTCAAATTATAAGGCATGGTCTTATAATACAACGGAAAGATCTGCGTGGACATAGGTTTTTGTCTGTTTTGGTTTTGGTTGTATCTCCAGTGCCTGCTACATAGAAGAAAACAATACATTTTTGTTGAATGAATAAACATAAAATCAGGTGTATGAGCTCACATAATCCTATTCTAAAGTAAATAATAAGGCTTTTCTGTATGTTTCTAAGAAATCTACTGCAACATTTTATTCGTCTCCAATTCTTGGACGTGCTTTCTATTCTCGTTGGGGAAGAAATGGAGTGACAGGTGAGCCACAGGTCCTTCTGCCCGTCTGAGAGCAACTACTCTAAACCTCCCCCACTGGCAGGACTAGCACTGAGCTCTGACAAGACAGCCTTTGCCCAGGGTTGGTGGTCTTGGGACCTGAGGCAATGAGATACAGGACAAGAGGGGATCATTAGAAAGGCCTAAGCAAGGGCAGGGGAAGGAGGACACTTTCTTTATATATCCGAGTGATAAGGGCTTGGGTGCTCACCTTGATTGATGACCCAATTTTGTGATATTCAGAGTCTGTAAAGTTCAATCAGAATATGGATGGGTGTGGCTCTGCCTTGTTTATAATCATCAGTACTCTTTCTCCCTCATGTTGTACATGGAAATTTTTCAGGGCACTGACCCATGGGATAGAAATGCACTCTTTTCCAAGAAAGGACTTTGTGTAAGCTTAAAGGAGTTTATTAAATTAGTATGTGGAATATGATTTCATCCAAGTAATAAAACCTGCAGCTACATTAAAAGAAATGAAGGTGTACTGCACGTGATGTGCAGCCTTCCGCTCTGCCATCTGTTCCATTGATGCAGAGCTCCTAGAGGGCCTTCCTGGGGGAGGGCAATCAGCCAGGAGACAAATGCGCCTTCCTGGCCCTCATACTGTACATGTCTGCTTTTCATCAGCAGAGGTTGGAAGTCAGGGGTTTCATTACTGCAGGGCTTTAAGGGCCAAGGGGAAAAAAAAATCCAATTTGCTACTGCCTCAGTGACTTTGTGTTTTAATCAAATGGATAAGAAAGAATCATTAACTGATGCTCAGACTGATTAAAATTCCAGTGGGAAGGAAAAGAGATGAGATTGTGACACAGCCTTAGAAGGTCACTCGTTCCCTGGCAGTACTGAGCCTACCAAGTCTCACATTGTTGATTGTTACCAGTTTGCTTACTGAGCAGCCCGTGGCAGTTGTGGAAAATAGGGGTGTGCTCGGGGGCCCTCGCCACGAAACATGGTGCCCACCCCTCCTGGAACGATCCAGCCAGGCTGAATAAATCTTCCTTTCCCCTGCACCCTTGAATCTTGACTTAAAATCACAGGAACTTTGAAAGATGCGGCTACAGTAGTGAGTACCTGTGTATTTGCAGGGTCTTTGGGGTTATGGAAGGGAACAGCAAAGGCATTTGAAAGCACTGTTTAAGCTATGAAGTGCTTTCAGATTTAGAGAGCCTGTTATTATTGTTCTTTTTATTTTTATCTCTATCATTACTGTGATTACTGCCACTGCTACTATGAAGTTTAAGACCGCACAGACTTTTCCACATGGCTTGTCTGCTTGACAGCAGAGACCAGAGGGGCGGTTGGTGACTGACAGCCTTTTCCGTGGCACAATTTCCCTTCCTGGTTTACACGCAGCCGTCTCTAGGTGCATCCTGGCGCATTCCCTTAGGGGAGGAGATGGAATCCTCAGCAACTCCTCTGATGCATCTGTGCGGAGGCCAGGCAGACACCTGTGCCTTAGAGCAGGCTGGTAGCCTCCTCCCTGCCTCCCTGCCTGCCTCCCTGCCTCCCTCCCCCCCTCCCTCCCTCCTCCCTCCCTCCCACCCTCGCTCCCGCCTTCCCTCCCTCCCTTCCCCCTCCCTGCCTCCCTCCCTCCCTCCCTCCCTCCCTTCCTCCCTCCCTGCCTCCCTCCCTCACTCCTCCCTCCCTCCCTCCCTTCCCTCCCTTCCCCTCCCTGCCTCCCTCCCTGCCTCCCTCCCTTCCCCCTCCCTTCCCCCTCCCTCCCTCCCTCCCTCCCTCCCTCCTCCCTCCCTCCCTCCCTCCCTCCTCTCTCCCTCCCTCCCTCCTCCCTCCCACCCTCCCTCCCTCACCCTCTCTCTCCCTCCTTCCCTCCCTCCCTTCCCCTCCCTGGCTCCCTCCCTCCCTCCCTCCCTCCCTTCCTCCCTCCTTGCCTCCCTCCCTCCCTCCTCCCTCCCTCTCTCCCTCCCTTCCCTCCCTTCCCCTCCCTGCCTCCCTCCCTCCCTCCCTCCCTTCCCCCTCCCTCCCTCCCTTCCCCCTCCCTTCCTCCCTCCCTCCCTCCCTCCCTCCCTCCTCCCTCCCTCCCTCCTTCCCTCCTCCCTCCCTCCCTCCCTCCCTCCCTGCCTCCCTCCCTGCCTCCCTCCCTCCCTCCCTCCCTCCCTCCTTCCCTTCTTCATCACTTCAGTAGTGAGTATCTGCTAAGTTACAGGCCCTGTTTTTTCCGATGCTCACATTTTTCATTTTCCAAGAGTGCACAAGGAGAACCCACCCTTTAGTGTAGTAAGAACCCCCAAGGGCTGGCAAGGTCAGCTGCACTTCCAAGACAGGGTGCTGGGGCCCCTGTGCGGGCTGGGAAGTGGGACAGACCTGGGAGGACATGTGAGGCGGACTTGCTGTCGTTGAATAAAGACCTGGGCTCCGAGCTCTGCGGGGGCCAGCGCGGAAAGGGGTGTATGGGTGGGTACCTGGGCTCCACTTCCCCAGGTCAGAGAATCAGCCTGCCCAGCTTAGCGGTACGATTTCAATAAACGCAAAAGTGGGCTCCTATGTTTGCCTGTTTGGATACCATCTTCAATGTCTGTGGAATCGCCCCTAAACCTCACCTACTGCAGTCTGCAGTCCTTCTTGCCTTGGAGTTTTTAGTTTAAACCCAAGTCTGGGTTTGTGTGATTTCCCTAAAGTGACCACACAGCAGGTGGGGCACTCCCAGCCCTGCTGCTGCAGCTGCCTCCCTCCCACCAGCCCGGAGTCACCTGGGACGAGCCTTCTGGACTATAAGCGGTGAATTAGATTGCTGCAGGGAGACGGAAGAGCAAATGGGAAAGAGAAAGCTGTTCCAGCCAGAAGGGATATTCTGTCATATCCTCGTCCCAGTGGCAGAGTATGTGTGGTTTTCCGACTGAACGAGTCTTATGCTAAAGGGGGTACTAGCTCCAGCCTCTCGGCAGAGACACTGCCAAAGGGCAGACGTGGAGGCCCAAGTAACTGTAACTGGTGAAGACCTTCAGTGTTGCTAAAATGGGGTTGATTCTTACATTAATTTGTTTCTTATTACAAAAGTAGTGCAAAGTCATGGCAAAACGTTTCCTAACAGTGATAATTGAAAACAGGAAACACTCACCTTGCGCCTACAACGTGACGTGCTAGGCTTTGCTTTACTTGGTCCTAGTGCTTTGTTCAGGGGTTCCTCACTGCACCCCGAGAAAGTGACACTTGCTCATGCCTGTGGGGCCACAGAGCGCTGAGTGTGCCACCGTCACAGGGCGTCCTGCAGGCTCCTCAGAAATGTCTGTGGATAGTGACATTGTACGCTTGTGCAAACATGTGAGTAATATACACACGTTTGTTTGTTTGTTTGTTTGCGATTATACTTGGTCACTTAAAAATATCCCTGAGGTATCTTTTCATAGCAGTACACAGGGCATTTCTTACTCTTTTTCAGAAGCTGTGTACTCCTACCTGCTTGCCTATGTCTCCATGCTCTGATCGAGGCATATTTATTGAATAAAAATATTGTATTATTTCCCCCCAGTTTTCTGCGACCCCAGGTGTCTACATCGACCTCAAATGCTAATGTGTTTCAGTCGCCTGCGCCCTCTGAAGGTGCATGCGACTGCCCCAGGCCCGGCTCTGATCTGGATAACGCCAGGCTGTGATTTGGGCATTTGACAGAACCCTGTTCCCCTAGGGGTGAGTTGGGGCTTTGCTCAACCTCTGAAAACAAGCCCCCAGGGCAGCATCTCCAGTCTTGAGCTTTCTGTGCAGTCCTGGTTGGCCCATTTACCACCCGAGGGTGGAGGCCCTGTTTCTTACACAGGTCCATCTTCTTGTCTGAAGCCTGACAGCAGCGTCCAGTGGCATCTCAGGGAGGAGCCCCCTGCTCGCGTCCCTGCAGCCGCGGAGGGCGGCGCGGGGCGGGGCTGACTGGCCTTTTTTCGGTATCCAGCCTCCCAGGAACCCTCCCAGGATGTACCAGGTGGATGCACATCAGCCAAGCTGGTAAGACTGATGGATGGAGGCGGCTCACTGCTTACCTTGCGGCGGAAGCTCTGGCATAGCTAGCACAGCGCGTGGATGGTCCACGCGGGCAGGACCAGCACGCTTTCTGTGCACAGGCTGTGGGATGCACGCCGGCTGGGCCAGGCTCAGCCCCCGTTTATAATGGGGGTCCTCTCTGCCGGGCTTCCATCCACGTGGGTCTCTCTGCCTCTGCCTTGCCTCCCCCCGCCCCTCCCCGGTGGGCGTGTGTGTTCCTTCTCACATCTGCTCACATCTGCTGAGTCGGCCCCAGCAGTCTCCTGGCCTGGGAGGTGATTGCAGGCCCTTTGCTGTCTTCATTACAGGTCTGAAGGCCTCATGGGCCCTCAAGGGTCTTCCAGTTTCTTAGTTATTGGGGAGACGCTTCCAGTTAAAAGACCTCTTAGGGAACGTGAACCAGACCGGGGGCTGGGAGTCACCATGAAGACGCACGTGTGAAACATGCAGCAGGCGGCACGCTCCACTGAGCGCTGTGTGTGGTGGCTACTCCTGGAAAGCTTGCTCTCCTAGGGGACCCCATAGGGCTTTGATGTCCCCCATTGCAGTGCTGTTTGAAAATAACTGTGAGTCCTCAGAGCCCAGTCACGGGCTTCCTGCCGTGCCACAGCTGCAGAGGAGACCAGGGGGGCTTCCCAGGGGAGGTGCAGCCTCCTGGGAGGCGGCCCTGGGCTTCGCACCTGTCCTGCCTGAGGCTGCCTGAGGGCCCAGGAAGACCCTGAGTGTCAGTCCGGTGAACCCAGGTGACCGGTCAGCCTGGAGAAACTGGCTGGGTGTTGGGACTTCTCAAATGAGCTCAGATGATTATCTTTCTTAATTAAAACCCCATCTTAGTTTTTTCTTTCATATTCTGCCATTCGTTAGATTAGGTAATCTGATTTTGAGGGGATACATTTCTACCTCAGTTGGATGCCTCCATAAAGATAATTAATTTCATTTTCAATTAAAAAAGAAGTGTTTTTTGTTTTTTTTCTCTTCTGAATCGCATACCTTACAAAGCCCTGTGCCCTAAGGGAGGCATCTCGGTTCAGTATTACCTAGGGCGTATCCGGAGGACGGCCCCCAGTGATGTCACCCGCCCTCACCATTGCCACTTGCAATGACAGGATAGGTTATTTCACCTCGGTTACATTTTCCATCCAGACCAAAATGAAACAGTGTTTCACTTTCCCGGGAATTCGGTAACAAGGCCCCAGGCCCACTGTGCTTTTGATTTTTTTTTTTTTTTAGGAGCCCAGTGTTTCCCTCTTTAAATCATTTGTACCAGCCCTGTAAATACTTTAATGAGCATATGCCTTTTCTTATAAAATTGTTTTTTGTTTCAACCTAGCAAAAATCAATTTCCCCTCCACCCACCGTTCTCCCCTTTTTATGAAACAAAACCCAGTAACAGTGGGTTGCTTCCTTCACCCTGCACATGGCAGGGCGACTGGTGGAGCTTCCGGCATTGGGGGGTTGGGGGGGTTCTAGTTCTTAACCAGCCTTTTAGCTTCTAAAACTGGGAATTATATCTTAACAATAGCTTTTGATATATACCAAAAGTTCTGAGAAAGCACTTTTATTTTCATTTTCATTTATACAACGGTGAACCGTGAAATATTTAAGAAGATTATAACCCTGCCTTTGTAAACACTGTGACTACAGGAATAAAAACTCTCTCTACTCTTTCACTTTGACGTAAAAATGAGTGTATCATAGTAGCTACCCATACCCTTTAAAACCCCCTGCACTACCAACCAGCTTCATTAGTCCAGCAAATGATATTTATTTTGTGTAGAATCATAACAGTTAACTTATTTGGTCCAAAAATCCACATCACAATTGGCCCTAGCTGAATATTTAATTACCTGTGATGTGTACTACCAAGGGAAACTTCAGATACCTAAGTTATGTGTCCATTTGCTGTTCTATCCTCACATTGGTGGTTTCAGAAGGATTTTGGAATGTTGATGCATGAAAACACGTTTAATTCGGAGTCAGACACCCTGGTGTGAAATGTAAAGTTGTGAACCCAGACATAAAGCATATCAATGAAAATGTCCACGCACATCCCCCTGCCTTCCCGAGCGACCCCCTTTGACCTGGGCTGTTAGAGTGGCTCTGAGGCGCCCCTTCCCGCCCGCTCACCTGGCGCCTGGCAGTTCTGTGACCTCAGAGCACCTCTCTGAGCACACGTGGCCCTCCCCCAGGATTGGGATAGCTCCCTAGTTCCCAATGGCTCTTCCCCAGGTCCTTGGCTTCCAGCTGGAGTCCTCATGCCCCGCGCATCTGACCTGGGGACCTTCCCCCAGTGACTCAGCCCCTCCTCACATACCTGGTGTGCCCTCACGCACCTGAGTACCTTGGCGGCACCTAGATGCTGCCCCGCCCCGCCTCAGCCCTGCCTCCTGAAATCCTGTTGCTTCCTTGAGAGTCACTGAGAAGGCTCAATGGCGTCTTCCATCTGC
This sequence comes from Aselliscus stoliczkanus, assembly GCA_033961575.1. NCBI lineage: Eukaryota > Metazoa > Chordata > Mammalia > Chiroptera > Hipposideridae > Aselliscus > Aselliscus stoliczkanus. The sequence goes on from CM066728.1 coordinate 109,611,629, forward strand.
CTACAGTGATGCACGTATATACCACCCACCAGCTCGTTCTCCACGGGGTCCCGTGACTATGTTGTTAGGCTTTACTCACCTTCCTGCCATTATCTGTGTCCTTTATATCTGTAGCTATATCCTCTACATCTTTATCTATACCTATAATTATATCCTCTATATCTTTCTTCCTATATCTGAATCATCTCTATCTCTAGCTGTATCATCTATATTGATCTGCATACGTGCATGTTCGACGTGTGTGTGTGTGTGTGTGTGTGTTTTGAAGTTATTAAGCACAAAGCTCTGGACATTACATATGCTACTAACTGAATTGTGTCCTCTGCAGATTCATATACGGAAACCCTAACCTCGCCTCTTCACATGTCAATGTATTTGGAGGTTGGACTTTTACGGGGGTAATTAAGTTTAAATGAAGTCATAAGGGTGGGGTCCTAATCCAATAGGATTGGTGGCATTACAAGAAGAGGAAGAGAAAGCATTCTCTCCCTCCCTACCCCCCCACCCCTCACGCCACCCCATGCATACACCAAGGACAGGCCACGTGAGGACATATCTAGGAGGGAGCCATCTCCAAGCCAAGAGCCCCCACCACACTGTACCCTGCCGGCACCCTGATCTTAGACTTTCCAGCCTCTGGAATTGTGAGAAATAAGCGTCCTTTTCAGCCACCCAGTCAGTGGTATTTGTTATGGCTGCCTGGGCTGACTAATACGCCATACATAGTAAAATCAGTCAGCATCCATTCAATAAGTAAGGACTCTATGTACTTGGGGACAAGTCATTTATTCCCGTAATTAGATTGGAAAGGCAACAAAAATGCAAAGATGCAGTTTCTGAATTTTCTATTTTTCTTTACTGCAGATTAGTTTGACCTTTAGCCATCACAAGCTCACAAATTGCTCCAAATCACAAGGTCTATGATGAAGCTGTGACAATAATTCAAAGGATTTATTTTTCTACCCCTGGCTCCATTCATCTGATTACGTTGTAACCAATATTTGCTGCCATCCCTGTGGACACAAATTGTTCATAAACAAAAAAAAATTGCACAATTTTGGAAGAAATCAACTTGTTAAATGGGCCATGTTTTTCTCCCCTAAGCAACCGAAAACTTGTAAAAGGATTTGTTGTGCTTAAAAATAAAGGAAAGAAAAGCAAAAAGAAACAAGAAAGGAGAGGAACTTCTGGACACAGAAGGAACTCTCTTGGAAGCCCAAAGCGTTCAGACCGATAATGTGACGTTTTCTCTTGCAGATGGCTTGTTTTCATATGGTGTGTGATGGTGCGATGCTCTTTCTTCCTCCTGGGACACTTTTCAAAGACGTATTAATTAATAAAAACAGCTCTGTCAGCAAAAGCATGCACATGAGTCAGCTGGGATCGATCTCTTTGGAAGGCAGAAAGCTTGCCCATCCCCAGATATCAATAATCAGGGCGAGTGTCATCCTCCGGGTGTGTCGCTTTCCCCAGGGTGTGAGCCACCTCTCGCCACTGAAAACATAGGCACCGGTGCTTGCTCAGGCTGTCTTCCTCTGAAAGGGGAATGCAAATTACTCTGGAAATTTTGTTTTAGAAGACCTGGAATGGCCCCGCAACCGTAATCATCCAGCAAGGAGTAGGCCACCACCGGGTCTCCACCAAGCGCGTCCGCAGCCGCAACTGTGTGGCCAGTGTAGGCGGTCCTGTCACCTGGAGCGCTTCTGGGCCCTGTCAGGAGGCAGTGGCAGTTGTATATTAATTTTCCAAACTTGTCACTGTCAGTGCTCCCAACTCCTTGCACACCTATCCTTCTGCTCTCATTCACTCTGGTAAGTTTTATCTCAGGTTAATGCCATCACCTGTCCCAGGTGGCCCCATGGGCTCTGGGCGACTAAAGGAAGACATATCCCAGCTCTAGAATATTTTACGTTTGTCTATTGGGACGCCATAGGAGCTGGGAAGTTGTCATCTTTGGTTTGGCTCAGAAAAAGAACATCCTGAATAAAGAAAGGGAGCGCCCCTTAAACCGCTGAAACACGCCACAGTCTCACATCTCCCGCTTCCACTTCTGCCCAGTGACATGACAACCTGCATCTGGCGACACTGGACTCGGGAAACGCAGGGGGAGGTGGGGAGGGGTCTTCCCTCCTGACCATGACATGTGGGCTGGTGTGTCCTGGCCTTTGCGGTTCTCTGCCCACGTGACCCGAGCATTCCTGGCACAGCCAGACTTGCCACACTGATGCCATTGCTCGGCGCCCAGCCCGTGGCTAGCAGCAACTGGACAGAAAAATAACATCGCTTAGATAATAAGTAACATTTAGGGGTAAAGTGAAGCTAAGATATTCCTGGACAAAAGCTTATGCGTTAGATAGAAAAGGAAATATTGATTCTTGGAGGAAAAGAAGAAACGGGGACAACTTTAATCCAGAAACACACACACACCCTGGGGAGTCCGGAACTGCCGTACAGTGTAAACTGAGGCATGGCTACGAAGACCTGCCGCGTCTGGGGGATCGTGCGCCCTTGGCTGTGCCGAGGTGAGGAGGCTGAAGTGTGAAGGTTCCCGGAACGCCCCCCACCACCACACAACCCTTTGCTCCCAACGTCTCCTGGCCTCAGGGTGGAGAGCTCTGGGGGGCGAGGTTCATTTTTCTGTGCTTCCATGGTTCTTCTCTCTCTTGAATCAGCTTTCCTCCTGGGCTCCCTGACATGGCAGATGGACCACTGCCCTCCTGGGAGGCCTTGTGAATGAGCTCCTGAGCTGAGCGAAGGTGGGGGGACACAGGTCCTCAGCACGCGTCTGTCCTTCCCATAGGACATTAGAATTAAGGACTGCTCACAGTCCCTCAGACCAACTAAATACGACTTGGGGCTCTTCCTGGCAAAAATACAAAACGATTAAAATGGCTTTTGAATTTACACAGGGCTTTCATTTCCTCTGAAGTTATTTCTTTTAGGCAGAAAATTATTTTGTTAGCATCTTGGGAGAAAGTACAGATGGAAGTGGCTAGATTAAAACCCCTGTATGAAAGCAAAAGAATTTATAGCAATAGTGAGATTGCTTTATTCTTTCTATGAATGTGGGAGGAATAAATGACGAGGTTGTAAATATAGAACAATAATAGTATAGCTATGACTTCACCGCTGCAAAGTCTGTCATTTATTGGGCTCGTGGAGATGTGCAGCATAGGATCTGGGGGAGGTGAGAGAAACATAGCCCTCGGCAGTCCTTCGAGGGTTGTGGGGTTTTCTGCTCAGGTCACAGGATGGCTTCTCTAAGTTCCCAGCTAAAAATCCACACATAAATGTAAAAGTGCTAGTCTTGCATTTCCCCAAGTTTCACGAGTTTCTATATGTGGGTCACAATTGGAAGGGAAAAAATGTGAGAGCGCCAGACTTGAGTTCTCTACGCCTGCCAGGTGGCTCTTTTAACTTAAGACAGCGTGTGCCCAAGTCGCAGAGGTCTGGGTGAGCCCATAACAGTGATTGCTGCGGGCTCCGTCATGCAGATGGCACTAAGCCTTTTTTCCGCAGGCCATTTTATCAAACATAATCCTTTCCTGAGGGTTCAGAGGGCATTAGTTCTCATCAGCCAAAGTACCCTGCGTGATTTCATTATTTCAAATTGAACTGTCCATTCCACTCTCTTTTCTTTATAAAATTTTCTCGTTATTTTTAACTGCATAGCAGCTCAGAGGGTTGGAAATAGCAGGCAAAAGGGTGGGCCATGAGAAGCAGAGGCTGCGGATGAGCTGTCTGTCAGGGCACGGCCCTTGCTGGGAATGTGAGTTTAGATTTGGCTCACTCTCCTTGCTGCTGCTTCAGTGGGGACAAGTCGTGAAGGAATCAGTTAGCGGGAAGTATGCGCTAAGGGGTGCTCCCGCTGTGTCCACGGGGGGGGGGGCAGAGGCAGAGGCAGCGGCAGCCAGCCTTTCTAGGGTGACAAAGAGGCGGTGTTGGCAGGGTGGGGGTGGGTGTGATGTCACCTGCAGCAGCTGCAGCTGGTCCACCTCAGGCTCCGACATCCTGGTGTCGCACCAGCCCTTGCCCAGTTCAGTAAAACTCACGACTTCCTGGACCCTGGTCCTCATTCATGTTGGACACAAACATCCACCCTCCAACCCTGACTCCGTTTTGTTCCCATTCTCCCCGTAATTCCCTTTCTCCCCCTAATTCTTCTATTATGAGCCTGCGCGCTGGGACTCATTGCTTCAGGGATGGAAGGCACAGCTTTACGTTATGGATCCGTGTTCCCACCCTTGCAGAGCTTGGCGTTGTGCTCCGACATGGTCTTGAGAGCTCTAGCTTTAGATTGCAAGAGACTGTGAGGACAGGGAAACATTTCATATGCTTACTCATGATTGCATTTTGGGTTTTAAATGCCAGACCTTGGCCTTCAGTATTAGGATCACAGCCCAGAAGATTTATCAGAAAGGTCACACTGGAACCACATGGGGGGAGGAGAGTGGAGGGTGCAAGAGAGGCCCCACTCAAGGAGGGGGGCAGGAGCCCCCCAGGGCTGAGGGGAGATTGGAGGGGACTAGGAGAAGGGAGCTGGGCCCGAATGGGCGCACCATGCTCTCACCTCCTCAAGGGACAGTCTCTGGTGCCCACATAGAGCTAGCTGGAGGGGTCCCTCATTGATGGGGGGCAACCACCACTGAACAGGCAGGTCCAAGCAGAGATGGATGATGTCACACCTTCCCCCCAATCTGGCCCTCAAGGCCTCAGATAGGGCACAGAGGAGCGTCTGAAAGTTCACCAACAGCATCCCCATCCCGGAGAGGCACAGCTCCCAGTGGAGAATGGCCCGTGTCGGGCGTGTGGGTCTCACAGCCAGAGGCTGTGAAGGGGGAGGGCCAGTGGTCATGGCAACAGCTCTGGACGCTTCAGCCATGGTCGCAGAAGGCACACATGGGGTCAGAACTCTTCCTCGGCCACCAGCAGGACACAAAGTAGCTACAGGCCAAGTTGTTGCTTGTCCTTATGCCATAATATTGTTACCCAAGTTCCCCTGAGCCCAGGTGTCATTCACATGGGAAGAAAGGAGATGTGGGTAGAAAGAGATGGATAGAATGGGCTACATAAGTGGGCTGAAAAAAAGTGTAAATTCAAGCCCATCATAGAGCTAGAACCATCCATTTGTGAGCTTCCAAGTGTGTGAATACACATTTTAAACTTATCATGTTTAATGTCACAACTACCTTATTTGCCACTGGACAAGATTTTCAATAAATCAGAGAGTCTCCCAGCTGGGTATCACAGGACAATTCCTAATTAGCTTTGATTTATGATATATTGTACATAAAGTGTACTTAATGTGGACATCGACGGGATTTGGCTTTAGGAAAAGAAAACATGTGCCGAGGAAAGTAACCCGAACGCAATTTCTCCTTCCATCCCACCCTCGATGGTTGTGCAACACATCCAAACTAAGAAAGGCACTGGACATGGTGTTACACCCAGAAGTCTCGGGCACCGAAGGAGGAGGGGCTTTGGAAGTGGGGAGTGGGGACATCCGTGAGTCTCTGTAAGCAGCCTGACAGGGCTTGGCAGATGCCCACGCTGCCTTCAGGGCCCTGCTCCTTAGGGCCACACTTTTCTGTCTTTTTGGGGGGGAGATGGACACATCCTTCTCAACTGAAGACAATGGCCTTGCCTCCTGTCAGCCTTCCTGTCTCCTCGGGCCACTCTGCCTGCTTCCCCCAGACTCCGTGGGCCCCTGCACATGGCCAGGCGTACCACCCGGGCCGCCCCCATGGCCGCCGGCTGGGCTGGCGGGACCTCTGTGTCCTGGGTGTGACGCTGGCTCCCCGGCTCTTCAGTTGGCTCGGTCCCTTCTCCCCTTTTTCTGGCCTGCACGGCCCTGTCTGGCGTCAGAGGGCCGGCCTCCATCTATCTGCCTTGTCCCTGGTTCTGAGAATAGTCCTGGCTCTGGGCCTGGAAAAAAGTCACCTAGTCAGAACAGCAAATTACAGCTCAGAGGCTGCTTAGTGAGCATAAAATTGGAGCAAGGAGAGCTGGATAGTCTTAAGGGATGTTTCCAATGTGCTGTGGTAGCAAGATATAGTGTCCTTTTCAACTCTGGGGCTATTTCCAGAAAAGACCTGGGAGGGGGCATCTGAAATTGGGGCATCCATCCTCCCTGAGGGGGCTGGAGGGGCACGAATACACATCTCCCCTCCTCCTTCTTTAAAAATGTTCCTGTCATTCACCAAAGGCTGCTGCAATTACAGCGCCATGCATTGCAGGTTTCACAATTGCATCTCATCTTTTATTAGTTCCATTTGCATCACTTGCTTCCTGATGAGATTTTGAGGGGGTGCCTTAATTTCACCAGAGATGCATTTACGGATCTTATCATCCGACAGATTGCTTCTGGGAAGATTTTTGCTGATGAGTGAATCTAACCCCGCCCCCCCAAAAGAGTAACTCTGACCCCCACCCCCACCCCCCAGTCAAGTCCTGAATTTCCCAGTGGCGAGTGACACCTGCTGACCCACTTGCACAAGCTGGCTGGGGTCAGGTTGTCTGTTGCCCTTGGGACCCCAGCCCCACCCCCACCCTGGCCCCTCTGCCTGTCAGCCCCAGGCAAGTAGAGCCCCGCCAGAGAGGCAGCCTCAGTCTTCTGACCTGGGAAAGCCCTCTGGTCCTGACCCACAGCACTGCTGTGATAATTTTATCCATATTTGGGGTTTTATTTGATGAATGTGTACATTAATTTCTTAAGGCTGTCATAACAAAGTACCACTGGGTGGCTTAGAACAACAGAAATTTATTGTCTCGTGGTTGTGGAGGCCAGAAATCTGAAATCAGGTTGTGAGTAGGGCTGCCCTCCCTCTGAAGGTCCTAAGGAGGGGTCTGCCCCAGGCCTCTCTCTTAGCTTCTTGCAGGGTTGGGTGTTCTGTTGTATTTGTGGTTGTGTCACTCCACTCCTTGTCTTCACATGATACTGCCTTGTGTCTTCACATGGTCTTCTCTGTGTGCTCGTCTGTCTCTTTGTCCAATTTCCACCTTTTTATAAGGACATCAGTCATATTGAATTAGGACCTCAACCTATTGAATTCATTTTTTTTTTTTTTAAGATTTTATTGGGGAAGGGAACAGCATTGGGGAATTGGGGAAGAGGAACAGACAAGTTGCTGTCCTTTTGTCCTTCAGTCTAGTTGTGGAGGATGTCGCTTTACTGGCCCATGTATTGTGATCATTGCGTTCTTCCACTGGGTGAGGCAGTCACTCGCCAGCCACTGGACGGCCACTCACAGTGGCTCATGGCAGCTCACTCCGGCTGCCAGCCACTCACACTGGCTGCCGGCCACTCACTGTAGCTTATGGCAGCCCCCTGCAGCTCCACTGCAGCCTTTCCTGTCACTGGGGACTCACGGCAGCCCAGCTCCAGGTGGAGCTGTTGTTCACCATCTTAGCTGTAGAGGGCGCAGTGTCACTGGCCCTCATGTGGGATCTGAACCAGGGCCCTGCTGCTCAGAGCTGGCACTCCCAAGCCAACTCTTAACCAACGTGCCACTCGGCTGGCCCCCCTAATAGATTCGTTTTAACTTGATTACCTCGGTAAGAACCTGTCTCCAAATAAGGTCACATTCTGAGGGGCTTAGGATGTCAACATCTGAACTTTTAGAGGACACAAGTCAACTGATAGTGAGTCTCCTCCTTGAAGGCAGAAAACTTTGTTGTTATTCTCAGGGTAGCCCCCGAGCCTAGCATGCTGTCTGGCACAGAGGGACTGCCTAATAGCTATTGTTGAATGAACGAATGAATGAAAGAATGAGTGAATGAATGAAAGTTGAGTATCTAAGATTCGTTTACCTTCCTCCATTCTCATGCACATGTGACAACCTTTAATATAATAACTGCTTAGAAGTACTTGAAATGGCCCCAACCACACAAGAATTAAGCAGATCACCAATCTAACCTGCCTTTATTTTCTACTCCCAATGTTTGAGAATCTGAGTTGGTGGAAAAACATATGAATTTGCTATTATCTGCCCTCCCCTCCACCAGATTAATGAATAGTAGAGAGAGGTGGGACTACAGAAAGAGCTTGTTTTGGTAGGCAGTAGGTTTGCAGATTTAGCAAATGAAAATAAAGAAAGCCTAGCCAAATGTGAATTTCCAAAATATCTCATGGGACATACTTATACAAATACACACACACACACACACACACACACACACACACACACACACATTGTTTATCTGAAATACAAACCTAATTGTGAGCCCTGTATTCTATCTGGCAGCCTGGCTCTGGTGCAGTCGATCCTTGAAAGTTGCAGGCAGATTTCTCTGGAGATTGGAGAGCAGGAGGTGGGCTGATGGGGTCTCTGAGTGAGGAGGGATGAGGAGACCAGCTCCTGGTAGGGCTGTGGCTATTTTCTGTCTTTTATTCAGCTCTTCTTACTTAGGTTCAAGCAGCTCCACTTGCCACCTACCCATCCCTTTTTACACCATTTCTCCTCTTCTGCTTCTCCTTTGCTTTTTGTAGGGCAGTGGTCTTTCTTAGACAGTAAGTAGTGCACACACACGCAGTGCCTATGCTAACTGCTGCCTTAAAAGCTGCAGTGTTTTCTACTCCAACCTCTTTGTGCAGGTAACTGGCCTCATTTCAGAGGCCCAGGGCTCACCCTGTGACTCTTAAGGCATGTTTCCACTGTGAACCGACCTCTTGTTGTCTGTGGAAGACTGCAAATTCTCCAGACTCAAGACCAGTCAGGGTTTGAATATCCTCTGTCTCTTTCTAGCTGGGCGACTAGACCTATCGTAATTCTTACCTACAAAATGGCACTGGCAATAGGCCGGCTTCATACATTGTGAGGATTAGATTTAATAAATTAACCAAGGTGCCATGGATATAGTATACAGTAAGCATTCAAAGGTGTTATCTGTAATTATCATCTATGTCACCATCATCATCATCATAAACGTCACCATCATCATAGTCATCATCAGCATTATCTCCCAGCTCCACCATCATACTATCATCACAATCTCTATCATCATTATCATGATCATATCCACCACCATCACCTTCACCATAACCATCATTATCACCGATATCCCCATGATATTATTATCATTGCCAAAATTGCCATCATCATCATCATCATCATCACTGTCATCATCACCATCATCAACAGTATCTCCTATTCCCATCACCATATCCTCTTCCTCCTCCTCCTCACCTTCACCTCCACCATCACTTCCACCACCACCATTATTCCCATCATCATCACCACCATCTCCATCATTATTGTTGTCATTATCAAAATCATAATGCTCATCATCACTATCATCACCCTTTTACCTAATATATCTGCTGGAATGACTTTGCCCCTTAAAACCTGGATTGAGTTGTTTAAATCCTTATTTCACCCTTGTGGAAGTATAGTGCTTTCACCAAAATTTTGATAAATTTCTAGTGGTATACAGGGTTGCCGTTGGACCAATAAGAACCTACTTCTACTGACTTAGTTGAGTGTAGCAATTATCTTACCAGTCAGTATGTGGGATCCTCAATCTGCATGGCTTTGATCCTGACATGGAATTTACATTTACTCAAGCATTTAAATGTGTAGAAGACTTTATGGAAACCTTTCGGGACGTGATGGAGTTAATATTGTATCAATGCAAACTTCATTTTAGGTAGCTCTGTTCCCAAAAGCTCCTCTTTGTTCTTCAACTCATTCCCCATCTTTCTACCGCATTGTCTCCAATCTTCCCTTTTTCTTCTTTCTTCCTGTTATCCTCTTGCTCTGGGCCCCAACTTGCTGCTCATGTCTGCTGCATCCCCAATCCCTTTTGTCCTCAAAGTCTTACATTTCTTCCAAGCAGCTTATCAACATATTTTCCTAAACACACTTCCCTTTTTAAAAGAGTCTGATGCAAGCTCTTCAAATTATAATATTTTTATTCAACTACAATTAATTGAAAGGTGCAGGGGACAGCCTGAGCTACTTTCCTTTAAAGTACATGCTACCTTTTAGTATGAAATAACAAATCGATTCAACTTTTGCTTTCAACATGTGGCAGCAAGTGACTTTCATCTCAGAAAGGCAGCGACCTCTTAAAAGAAGACTGCAAAAACATCTTTCCCTAACATGCTTAGTTCAATTATCAGCACTGCATCATGACTCATTTTTAATTATTGTCATATATTTTTATTTTCACTTAATGAATGAAGAGTAACAGTAGAAAAGAATGCTATCTTAAAAATCTTTTTTAAGATACAGTTGTGAAAATAGAGAGATTTCAATGTGTGCCTGGTGAGAAGCCAGACTGAAGTCAGCTCCGAGGACGGCCTGCCCTGCGTGGGAACAGCAGCTGGAAATGCTGCCTGGAAGCTTTCCTGTGATTTAGTCCTGAGGCTTGGATGTCAGCATTATTGTTGGAGATTGAGTTTGCTTCTGAGGGAGCAGTGAGGATTAGGGACTCTGGCGCTGAGCCTCATCGATCTGTTTGGACCATTTCAGCTTCCTGAGGCACAAGCTCCCCGAACCATGTTCTTGAGGCTCCAACACTAAAATCGTTCATTTTAACACCTTAGAACCAGCCCCACTTTGCAGAAGTATGTCCGGGAAAAAGAATTACATTGATGACATGAGGGAATACACCTTTGGGTCAACAGAGGTTTCCAAACTTCATTATTTAATATTTTGACGTTGAAGAATAGGATTCTAACATTGTTCTTGGAGGTAAGGCCAAAGGAATCTAGAAAAGTTATAAATAAGGCCTTTATGGGGTAAGCTCTTTAATCAGGGAAGCTGTGCCATTCCCCAACTCGGCTGCACAGCAGAGAGAGTTATCGTGAAATTTTGCTCAGTGTGAAATCAGCTATGGCTCCGCATTTTCAGTCAATGCAGCTTGAAGATTCAGGCTGGCATCAGCCCAGGGCAGAGCCTGTGGGACAGACAGGAGCAGGTGAGACAAAGGAAGGGCAGGCCGCTCTGCCCAGGGAGCGAGACATTCCTGTCCCCTCGCTCCATTTGCTCTCGCTGGCCTCAGCCCTCCTCTGCCCCAGTGGGTTGAGTCTGGGGCAAATGTAGGGCCTGGGAGCTGTCTCCAGGAGAACAATATGCAAGGAGGGTCCCAGAGGCTAGCCCAAGCAATGGAAGGATTCGCTGGAATGTTCTTATGGAACCACTGAGCCCCGGGAGAAGGGAAGCTGTCTCAGCCCCAGCTCAGATGGCTTTCCTCCTCCCCGGGGCTCAGCGGTCAGGGCTGCGGTGACCAGCGTGCGAGCTGCACTGGAGGAGAGTGTGAGAGCAGGGTCAGGCCAGGTGGAGCGGCCAGTGGTCAGGGGTCAGTGTAGGCATGCAGAGCAGGCAGTGGATGGCACGTCCCTGTCCCTACTTTCAAGGGCCTCATGGCCAACACGCGTTGCCTCCCCTTAAAGCACTGATGTGTCTCAGGTGCAGTGAATTGAATGTCCCCCCAAGATTCATGGCCAAATGGAACCTCAGGATGTGACCTCATTTGGAATAAAGGTTTTTGATAATGTCATTAAGATGAGGGTCTCAAAATGAGATGGTGGTTCCATTGGTGTTCAATTTATGATGTTTTACTAAAGTTTTGATTTCCTTTTGTACACTCTCTTTAGGCATAATATACCATAAAAAGGATTTTTAAAAGAAATGACTTAAGGTAACAAGCGTGGCCACATTGCTCTTTGAAAGCTCTAAATGTTCCTTGGCTCTTAAAAATTGGTCATGTTTGTCACTGAAGTAAATGAGATGGATTGATGAAGAAACAAACATCGCTGGTACGGGGCATCTGCCTTTCCATTGAGAAGGGTGTGGGGCCCATCACGCAAACTGTTTTTTGGGATTGGGCTCAGAGCTGTGCTGGAAATGGGCAGGGCGAAACGATAGGTCTCCTCCACCCCTCCTCCTGCCCCTCCATCTCTCTCCCTGCTGACCTCACCCTGGACGCCAGGAGCCGGGCTGGTCCAGGGCAGGCCTCGGGGAGGTGACGTGTGAGAGGGAGGCGTTATCTGAATGTCACCCCGGGGTTAAGGCGTGTTGGCCAGTGGGCTGCAAATACGTAACCAGGAAGCACGGACACAGCACCCAGGAGCACAAACGCCCCGACACGCTCACCTGGCTGGCGTCGCCATCTTCACCTGGGGCTCCTCTCGTGGGCATGGATGCACATTGTCACATAAACATGACGCATAAGGGCCGCTTCATTGTTACCTCAGTGGGGACTGTGAGGATTCATTTTAATGAAATTTATTTACTTTGAATTCCTCTGAGGAGTAGATTCAACTAACATGAAAGAGTAAGAACAGTGGTTGCAATTGGGATAATGTTAGTGAGCGGTAATGAAAGAAATTCGAGATTATGTGGATAATAATTCCATGAAAAGGGTTTCCTATAACTACGTGGCAGTATTATCCTGGAAGTAGAACTTTCTCCTTAATTTTCTTGACTTTTACACCTTTGGATTGTATTTAAACACGCTCTTTTATTGATGATGACATGCTTTAACATAATAGTTTTCTCTTCTAAAGTAACCCATTATATGTGCTTAGTTTCAAACATAAAAAGTATTCGTTAGATAATAACTCCTTTATATAGTTTGAGCCTGTACCTTTGTAATAAAATGGAAAGTGCTTAATCCCCCAGGCTGCACAATTTTTCTATAATATCCACAGAGAATTCATAGTATTCAATTAGCTAGAAGGGGGCTTTGAAAGTGTTCTCCAAATGCCATAAAATGGTTTTGAGAAATCGAGAATGCTTTCTTGTAATTGGGAATTACAAGGAAAAAATTCATCATACCAGACAGTCTACGAAGATTCAAGTGTGGTTCATTTATGCTAGTTTTTCTACTTATTTGGAATTTCCTGAGTGGGAGTATTGTACCTGATTTCAAGGCTCCAACCCCAAAGGCATTTGTTCACCACCGAGGTCTCGTATCAGGAGCGCAGAGCTCTCTGGCCCTCCGAATTTTGGAGAATTTGAATCCATCTCATCTGTTTCTCTGGCAGAGGCCGGACTGGCCCCTGCTGCGATGCCGGGCTCTGAATCTCAGTTGCACACAGTCTATGAACAGTATCTATGTTTTCTGAATGGGATAGGATTGTGGGAATTATGGGCTTCACACGCATTTGAGCCTCGTTATTACTGTCTGTTTGGGATGATCGAGAAGCTTGGTCCATTAGACAATAAGCTGTTGATCAAATCGATTTAAGAAGAATTGATGTATGGTGTTTTGTCCCACTAGGAATAAGAGAAAGCATGTTTTATATTTGTGCTTTACATTTCTTCACCATGATCACCTGTTAACAATAAATACAAAAGTAAGATGGTAGAAAACCCACCCAAAGCTGACAGCTTTTTTATTGAAATGTAGTTGACATACAATATTATACTAGTTTTAGGTGTATAACAGGAATTTGACAATTATGTACATTACAGTGTGATCACTGTAGTAAGTCTAGTAACACTTCTGCCACCATACAGAGCTAGTATGATATTAATGACTACATTCCATGTGCTGTACATTACACCCCACCCCCATGGATTATGTATTTACAACTGGAAGTTTGTACCTCTTTTTACCCTTCATCTTTTCTACCCATCTCTCACTTACCTCCCTCTGGCAACTACCAGTTTGTTTGTACCTTGTATCTATGAGTCTCTGGATGTTTGTTTGTTTGTTTTATTCCACAAATAAGTCACTTATTTCACTACCATATAAGACCATCCATATTGTCATAAATGGCATTTCATTTTTTTTTCTGAATAATATTCAGAATCTATCTATCTATCTATCTATCTATCTATCTATCTATCTATCTATCATCTTTATCTATTCATCTATCAATGGATACCTAGGTTGCTTCTGTATCTTTGCTGTTGTAAATAAGCTGCAATGAGTACAGGGATGCCTATATCTTTTTGAATTAGTGTTTTTAATTTCTTTGAATAAGCACCCAGGAGTGGAATTGCTGGGTCATAGGTAGTTCTATTTTTAATTTTTTGAGCAACCTTCATGCTGCTTTCCATAGTGGCTGCACCAATCTGCAGTCCCACCAACAATGCATACAGTTCCCTTTTCACTTGCTGTTTGTTGATTAATTGATGATAGCCATTCTGACTGGAGTGAGGTGATATCTCATTGTGGTTTTGATTTGCATTTCCCTAATGGTCAATGATATTGAGGATCCTTTCACGTGGCTATTGGCCATCTGTATGTTTTCTTTGAAAGAAATGTGTATTGATGGCCTCTGCCCATTTTTCAATCAGATTGTTTTTTTGATGTTATGTTGTATGGATTCTTTATATATTTTGGATATTAATCCCTTATTGGATAGATCATTTGCAAGTATCTTCTCCCATTTAGTAGGCTGCCTTTTCATTTTTCTTTATGGCTTTCTTAGCTGTGCAAAAGCTTTTTAGTTTGGTGTAGTACCATTTGTTTATTTTTGTTTTCATTGCTGTTGCCCAGGGAAACATACCTCTCCCTAGCCCCCCAAAACAAATGCTATGAGTGATATCAAAGAGTTTTCTGCCTATGTTTCCTTCTAGGAGTTTCATAGTTTCAGGTTTACATTTAAGCTGATAGATTTTTAAGAATAAGGGAGATTAGGAAGATCCAGAGCTCCTTGCTCTGTGAGGTTCAGGACCAAAGCCAGTTCTCAGGTGAGCTGCCATATAGTCCCAGCCCTCCCTGCCCCTAAGGCAAGCAGAGGAGAGATGGGCGGAAGGTTATTTAATAAAGGATGCTGATGGATGACCCTGACACATGCCTGCATTTTCTTTTCAGGGTCATCATTAGAAAAGAGCCCTGAATCCGACCGTATCTCAGGAAGGGCAGGGTCCAGGCTACAGAGAATACCCTCACACGTCTTACTCTTTGTCATATTTCTGCCCACTAGCTGAGAGGAAGTGAAGGGACCGTTTATGGACACCTGCTGAGAGCACAACATGGAGTCTCAAATATTGAATTTGCTTCTGAACATTTTGTGAGGAGCCTGGTTCACAATGTTGATAAATATTTGCTGAATGAATAATTAAATACATTGTCTAACGGTGTTCCTTTTGCTTTTCTTTACCCTCCATTCACTTAAAGACTTTTTCTCTTGAAGTGTAATGTACACATAGAAAAGTGCACAAGCATAAATATGAAGATTAATAAATTATACAGTGAAATATACCAATGAAACACCATGTAACTGCCCACCAAATTCAGAAAGAGAACTGTCTTAGCCACTCAGGCTGCTATAACAGAGCACCCCTTGGGTTGCTTTTAAAAAGATCTATTTCTTACAGTTCTGGAGGTTGGAAGTCTGATATCAGGGTGCCAGCATGGTCAGGAGAAGGCCCTCTTCCGGGTGACAGATTTCTGTGTCCTCACATAGTGGAAAGGGTGAGGGAGCTCTTGGGGCCTCTTTTATAAGGGAACTCATCTCATTCATGAGAGCTCCACCCTCACGACCTAGCCACCTCCCAAAGGCCCTGCCTCTTGATACCATCACCTTGACCGTTAGGTTTTCAGTGTGACTTCTGGGGGATACCAACATGCAGACCATAACAAGAACAGGTCCAACATCTAGAGTCCCCCCTATGCCCCTCCCAGTCACTCTCCCCTTAAAGGCCACCAGCACCCCCTCCTGGCTGCTCCTTACAATGATCCCTGCAGGAACTACCACTACGTTTCTTTTTGTGTGATGTTCACTTGCATTGTTGCATGTTGTCGCAGTTCTTTAATTGCCTTGGCAGTTTAGTGTTCCATTGTATGAAAGCACAACACTTATTTGACTGTTCTACTATCAGTGGACATCTGGACCGTGGACATGCATACAAAGAAACATCACTGCACGTGGCCCCTTGTCACCTGTGCACGTGGTTCTGTGGGGAGGTACACCTAGGCAAGTGCTGTCATCCCTGGACCCAGGCTCGGGGGCCCTGCCTTGGGCCGTGCATAGAACCAACACAGACAAACACACATGTATTTAGGTACACAGGGCACCTCTCCCACTCAGCACCTGTCGCTTGGCATGGACACAGCATGGCTCTTAGCCCTTGACCTCTTACCTTGTGGCTGACACCATTCAGGCCCCAAGATAAACTTCTCCACACCTGCCCCATGTTCCCAAAGCGTAGGAGTCAGCTCTGAATGACTGGAGGGATGCAGGTCACCCCAGACTTGACGGTGTGGGGGCTGCGAGGGCAGAGGTGCTTGGGGAGTCCAAGTGTGCAAAGCCACGACGTGAAGCATGATGGGAATTCTTCACATTGGCATCTAGAAGGGTTGCAGCATGAGAAGAGTGAATAGCTTTATTTCTATAAAAATATTTAAATAGACTGAATTATAGTTTTCAAAAAAAATTACATAATACAGCTTTTCCATATAACTTTGATTCAAAATTTTTGCATATATTGATTATAATTTGTGTTTGACTTCATTTTTTTTTTTTTGAGTGCAGTGTCACTGGCCCTCATATGTGGGATCTGAACTGGGGCCTCTGGCTTCCCAAGCCAGCGCTTAACCACCGCGCCACTCGGCCGGCCCTGTTTGACTTAATTTTAAAAAGTAGTTTATTTTAGAAGAAAAATAACTCTTTTAAAGAAAATCATGAACAGTATTTTTAAATTGTCAATTTTAAATATTTTAATTTATATATTTACAGGCTTCTATATTTTAGGTATATAATTTATATTTTTGATTGAAATATATTCAAATTTATGCATTTCAAATGTTTCATTGTAATATTAATCTGAACTATATTATACACTAAAGGGTTATTTTTGATCATGGAGAATAACTGTAAGTCAAATTTTTGGTAGAAATAGAAATGTGGAAGTGGAACTCATAAATGAAGAGCTGAAAAGGAAATAAAAACATCTTCAAAGAGGGAGTTCTGCTTAAATTAAAAAATAATCTGGAAACAGTGAAATTGAGCAGATTTCTGTCAAGTGTGAATGACATGAACTTTGCAAACAGGATATTACAAATTTCATAAGTAGTCAGATTCAATTACTGAAAAAATAATGAAATGTGCAAGAAAATTATTCTCACAAAATGTAAACAGAACAAACAGGTCAGATAAAATCTCTTCATATTAATTATTAATGGAAGATTGAATTTTTGTTAAGCAATAAGAATGGAAAGAGTCATTCTTATCAAACCCACAACAAGAAGCAACTGACACAGCGCCAGCCTGCGTTAGAAGATGAACAAAATGACATTAATAAGATTGGTAAATGGGGCAAGAAAGACGAAACCTCATCACATCGTTTTGATAGAATGTGCATGTTTCTAGCCAATGCTCTCTAATTCAACTGGATGAGTCTGATTTTCCTTTGGTAAGCCTGACAGAAAATTTAGTATCTTACATCAAAATTATTTCAAGTGGAAAAAGAGTATAGAAACCAACTTTCATCTTTTAAGTTTAAAGGTAAAACATTTCATCACCATATTTTTCATGTTTTATAATTTAATTTTGGCTAAGATGGTATCTGTGGCTGGAAACATCCAAGTTCTTAATTGTAAGGACATCAAACATCCCTTGAACATAAAAGTCACACATGTGTAACTAATACTGTTGGAAAAGTCTGAATAAACAGCAAACAATCAATAGTGTTCAATGAAGATGTGAACATGAAAGTACGTTGATGTAATGTTTTCAAAGAGTAATATTATATGTCCAGTATTTAGCAAGCATGATAATGTGTGTTTCTTTTGTGATGCCATTAGTGCAACATTTAGAGAAAATAATAGAAATTTCCTAGTTTTCTAGAAATGATTTCAAAATTAGATGATAGAATTACTGAACTTGGAATATAGACAAAAAAATGAAGAATACGAACATTACCAGGGATTGGATATTCAAATTAGATCCACATTTTAATGAATACTAAGAAATTATACTAAATGGTTAAAAAAGTAAATAGAATCTCTTATCAAAGTTGACCTTTAAACCATTGCCAAACACATGAAAGGGAATACCAAATAGATGCTGTTAGAGAAATTAGATTTAATTTAGACATGATAAAAAATGTACTAGAAGAGTGAAGTAAAGCAGCAGATGTTTCTCAAATCCAAAGTGAATACAGTCTTTAGTGCCCCAGTGAAATAATGTTGAATTTGTATTATACACAGTTTAAACTCTATTATACACAGTTTGAACTGTATGCTAATAACATGTAGCAAAAAACAAAAAACTTACAAAGAAACCAAATCTACTCCTAAGTCTAGGTATTTTGCTTTAGGATTAAAATAATTTTGAATTTGTTTTAGAGAGAAATGGGTGTTGCCCATGTGAAACAAGCATGGAAGGTGCCATGCCAATCAAATTTGAAAACTTAGAACCAGGAAATGAAAATGCTTGCATGCCTCTGAGAAAGATTGTGCATCAATGATTGTGAAACTCATCGTCAATCACGAGATAGTCTCGACTGATGAGGAATTTCACTGGATTGAGCAGCGTTCTGTCAGTTTTGGTTTTCTCTATAATGTTCCAGAATTGAACAAGTTAAAAGAAGAATTTAAGAAATTCAGTTAAGAATTAAGTAAATTAAGCAAATGAAGAATTAAGGAATTCATTGATTGTATGTCATTTTTTTTTTTTTTTTAAAGATTTTATTGGGGAATTGGCGGAGGGGAACAGCGTTGGGGAATCGGGGAAGGGGAACAGACAAGTTGCTGTCTTTTTGTTCTTCAGTTTAGTTGCGGAGGATGTTGCTTCACGGTTGGTATCGTCATTGCGCGCTTCCCGGATGAGGCAGATCGGTCGCTGGCCTCTGGATGTCGCTCACTGCGGCTATTGGCAGCTCACGCTTGGCTGCCAGCCGCTCACGCTGGCTGCGGGCCACTCACTGTAGCCCATGGCAGCCCACACCATCACCGGGGCTCCCACAGCCCAGCTCCAGGTGGAGGTGTTGTTAGCTGTAGAGGGCAGTGTCACTGGCCCTCATGTGGGATCCGAACCGGGGCCACTGGCATCCCAAAACCAGCGCTTAACCAATGCGCCACTCGGCCGGCCCGATTGTATGTCATTTTATAACTTATTTTTTTAAGCAAACTTTTTTTTTTTTTAGGCCAGTGTCACTGGCCCTCATATGTGGGACCGAATCGGGGCCGCTGGCTTCCCAAGCCAGCGCTTAACCACCGCGTCACTCTGCCGACCCTTAAACAAACTTTTAATTGTGAAATATTTTTCGATTTACAGAGAAGTTGTGAAGATAATACATAGAGATCCCATATACCCCCACATGCGATCTCCCCCATTATTGACATCTTATATTCATATTTGTCATGATTAATGAATCAGTCTTGGTATATTATTATGAACTAGAGGCTGTACTTTCCTCTGATTGTCTTAGTTTTTACCTAATGTTTCTCTTCTAAGATTCCATCCAGGATACTACATTACGTTTAGTTGTGGCTTCCTTAGGCTCTGCTAGGCAGTGCTGTTTATTTCACACTTTCTTTGTTTTTCATGACCTTGGCAGATTTGAGGAATGATGTTCAGGTATTTTGTAGACTGTCCCTAGATTGGGATTTGTCTAATGTTTTTCTCATGATTATTCTGGGGTTATAGGCTTTGGGGAGAAAGATGACAGTTATAAAGTGCCTTTCTCATCACATCGTATCAAGGGTACATACTATCAGCGTGACTTATCCATGTGGATGGTGACTGAAAGGCAACACCTGTGTGAAGTCATGCTTGTCAGTTTCTTCCCTGTGAAGGCCCTCGCCTTTCCACCGAACTCTTTGGGAGGAAGTCACGTGCTCAGCCCCTCCCAAGCGTGACCACCCTTGCGTGTTTGCTTCCCTTTCACCTTCAGTTTCCTTCTTCTATAAGTTGATCTCCAGTGCCTTCAAAAGTTATTTTTTTTCCCATAGAGTTTGTAATCTTTATCATCTTGAGGGCCAAATGGATACAAGCTTCTGTACCATTTTTGAATCAAGAACTACCTTCCTTAAGAATTCATCTTACTTTGGATTTTAAGGATTTGTGTATCTGTGGGCGATGCCCTTCACCAGTGTAATCAACCTCCAAACCACTGCCCTTTCAAATATTGTGTTTTCTCCATTTCCTGTCAGTCCAAATCCATCTGTGCTAGTCCTGTCCTTGGTGGCTTTGTAGCCATCGGAACCAGGGGCACCACGGGGCACATGGTGGTTTACACTCTGGAACTTGTCAAATGAATTACAGAATCTGCACTGTAGCATCTACACCATACTCATGGGGGGAACAACAACTTAGTTTTAGTAAAATCATATAATTCATAGTATTAAATTCAACAAAAGTATATAACTACTAGATTAAAACTAAAAATGAAGATTTAATTTTTCAACTTATTTCTTAATAGCGGTGTAAAAATTACACCTCTTCCCTGCCCCTCCCAAATCCTGCCTGTCCAGGTTAAAGACATAGTTGAGATCATATTCTAGCAACCTTGAATAATATGTTTATACATGTTTAAGTATCATTAAATTAGAAATTGTATTAACACTGAGCATATGATTTTTTAATTTAATGTAGTTCATATATTAACAAGCTTATGTACACTGCTTTATACCATAAAAGCCTTAGAATATATAACTGAGAGTGCTGTCTGCTGTGTGTTTTAAATTGAGCTGTATTTTTATACCTCTGTGCCAACCTGAGTTAAATGGCATTAAAAAGCCCCCAGCTAATTATCAAATGAAACAAAGGAGCTGAAAGAGAATTTAAGTAATACTCCTAATCAAAGTCCATTAAATTAATGGGAGAAGTAAGTTTTTGGAGTTCCCAGGCAGCGCTGTCTTATTCAAGGTTGCTAGAATATGGTCTTTAACCAGGACAGGCAGGATTTGGGAGGGGCAGGGAAGAGGTGTTAATATCCACTGCTTCCTAGTAGCTCCTTGGAGTTGGTCTACCTTCTGTTGGGCTCCCTGGCACCCAAAGAGAGAAGGGGAAGCAGAGAGCCATTGTTGCGGATGTGGGGAATGCTACAGCTGTGACAATATGTGGCATGTCTGATGGCTAAGGTCAGAGTCTGCAAGATGGAGAAAAGAATAGTTTCTTTATTCGCTTCTTTTTCCTTTTCCTTTCTTCTGAGGCTGCCTCCCATGGTTAAGATTTTCTACTTAGTTGATATTGTATGTAGTCCAGTATGGAAAGAAGATATGTGTATACTTGCAGTTTCCTTCTTAGCACCCCCGTCTCCCTCTCCCTGGCTCGCCATCCCTTGCCCCATTCCAACACAGGTTCAACAGCACAAACCTTCTGAGAAGTTCTGAGGGCCAATTACTTTTCAGTACAAAGGAGTAGCAAGCAAAGCTCGGCAGCCGACAGCGGAGAGCTCCCATTTGCCCTTGACATGCATCTGCCACTGGCCCGCTTTTGTTTCGGAGGCTGGGGCTCGTCTGGTTCCTCTCTGCAGTCCCTTCTCTTCTGTAGCTTTTGGAAGGGGATGTGAAAGCCATTCTTAACTGTAGTCCCAAAGCCATTCTTTGATGTAGTCACATCAAAGCTGATCCTTCCCTAATGTGCTGGAGAAGGAAAAAGGGGATGCATCAAAGAGGTCTTTCTGAGGGACAACCCCTGGACTTGGTGACCAGGGGGTTGAGTGAGGATTGGGGGGCGGGGGCATAAGTAGAGGTAAGAGCAAGGATTTCACAGATTTAGGTTAGTTGACTGGGTGGATTAATCATTGAATAAGTATGGTGTGAACATATTTCAAAAATGGATAGATCTTTCCACGATGATGGGAAAATCATGAGGGCCACTGCAGCTAAAACAGGAGCTTTGTGGGATCATCCCTGTGCTTTTGTAGTGGGAGTTTGGGAGGGCAGGAAAAGGACCCATCGTGGCGAGTCACTGAGAGATATTTGGGGGCAGGAAGATACCAGGCTTCTCTTGTCCCATTGTTCCTTGACAGCGAGCTAGAGGAGACGGCCACGTGTTGCTGACCTCTCCACCCGTTCCTGAGGCAGATACGGAGATGGAAAGAAACAGCGAGGACTGCTCATAGATCTTTCGGTGCTTTGCTGCAAAAGGAAACTCAATCAGATCATCATTAAAAGAAAAAGTAGGCTTCTCTTCTGAGAAATAAATGCTATTTTCTTTCCTCCTTTCTCTCTTTTCTTGAACTAACAGGAAAAAGAATTAAGTTGGAACCTAGCTCCAAAAGCTGCTGTTATATACTTGGTCAATCTCACCCTTGTGATCAAATATTGAAGGTGCATGTGGGGCAAAATCGATACCAAGGTGGAGATGCAGAGTCATGTAGGAGCCCCATGCGTGAAACATTAAGTACCACACCTCGAGAGCGGGCTTTGAGATCTTGGACCTGTTGAGGCACTGCTATTTGAACTCTATTTTGGAATTGTGAGAAATCAATATGAAAAAGTATACGCCAAAACAACTTGAAAAATAATGTCTCCACTCAAAAAGCAAGACTCAAAGGACTCCCATTGGTTGATTCGTGGTCTGGGAGAAGTGCTGATGTCACATAAGAGTGAGGATGCCCTAAATCACAAGACAAATGTCTTCCGTTCAGGATCCCCAAGTAGGGGCTGCAGGTGAGCATTGTCGGTACAGGATCTGCAGTCACCGGGGTTCACGGGAGTACGAAGGAGTAACATTTGGAAAAATGTGAAGTTTAGACTTTTGTAACAGAATGCAGGTTTATTGCTTTTAAATATTATCCATGGACGAGCTCCAGCTGGCCATGAGAAGAGCTCCCTATCAAATGCCTTGGTGTAATGAGGAATCCTATTCCTGCTCACATCTCAGGGACCCCGCTAAGCATTGCAGGTTAGTTCAGATATAGCGAAAAGCAGCTGATTTGCTTGAGGAGTGAACTCTTCTTCACAATTGTTATGCATTTTAGCTTAGACACTGCTTTCCCACAAAACTCCAGGAAGTAACATTTGGCAGTGGTGCCTTACAGGTGGCTGCTGGCAGGTGCCATGCCCCGGATGGCGAGGACAGTGATGGAGGGGCACCACCTCCCAGGACGCAGCCACCAGCCCCCCCTGCAGGCTCTGTGCACAGACCCTGGTTAACCATACAGGTGTATCCAGCCCCAGAAGCCCCCTTCCCCAATTAACCCCACACAGAGTCTGCACTGACGGAGGGCTGTGAAGATAAAAATATCCACCTGTCCTTAGGCATCGGGGGCTGGCAGACAATGCAGTGACAGCCGTGATAGGAGTAAGCACAGGGAGTGTGGGGAGGGAGTAGGTAACTCTGCCTGTGGTGGAAGTAGGGAATCAGGAAAGCCTCACAGAAGTGACTTTTTGTTCAAATTTTGAGAAAGAGAGTTCGAGGTGAAGGAGTGACGAAGGGCCAGCACCATGGGAACGAAGGGGGCCCGTGAGCAGCTTACTGTGGTTGGAGAGTGATGGTGTGTGAGTATCTGGGGGAAGTGGGGGGACCTCTCCTCAAGGACCACGACAGATGGAACCCACAGGTCCTGATAGGAGCTAAGATCAGGAGGGATTTCAATGCCACGGCAAAGAATTTAGATTTTATTCTAGTGACAATTGCCAGCTAGTTAATGACCTTTTGCATTGTCTTGTTTTTATGTTTTATTTTGAAATAATTTTAGATTTACAGAAGAATTGCAAAGATAGCACAGACAGTGCCTGTATACCCTTCATCCACCTTCCTCTATAACACTGACATCTCATATTCCCATGGTGCGCTTGTCAAAACTAGGCAATGAATACTGGCAATGTATTATTCACCAAACTATAGCCGATTAAGACTTCACCAGTTTTCCCCACTCATGTCCTTTTCTGTCTCAGGAGCCAATCCAGATTCCACGATGCGTTTAGTCCTCGTGTCTCCTTAGTCTGCCAATCTGCTCCTCGGTATTTCCTAAATCTTTCATTGCTCTGACACATGTGAAGAGGACCGCTCAGGTGTTTTGTGAAATGCCCCTCCCTCAGTTTGTATTTCCATGATGTTTTCTCATGATCAAGTTTAGGCCATGAGTTTTTAGGAAGAGTGTGACAGAGACTGTGTGTTCAGTGTGTGAAACTGGGCACTCAGCTGCTGACACTAACGTTGGTCACGTGGTTAAGGCGTTTTATGTGGGTCTTTTACATTGTATTTTCCCCTTTATAATTCTGAGGGAAATACTTTGAGGCTACGTAAATATTATTTTTCTCTTTCTTTGCCTGATAATGTTTGCATTCATTGGTGGGCCTTGCCTGCAAGAATTTATACTCGGCAGTTCTAATGGTGATTTTTTATTTATCTCACTCCTTCTACACTTATTAGTGAGAATTTATCTGGAAGGA
This sequence comes from Aselliscus stoliczkanus, assembly GCA_033961575.1. Taxonomy (NCBI): domain Eukaryota; kingdom Metazoa; phylum Chordata; class Mammalia; order Chiroptera; family Hipposideridae; genus Aselliscus; species Aselliscus stoliczkanus. The sequence continues at coordinate 109,635,881 of CM066728.1, forward strand.
AGATTTACTACTTTAATTATTCAATCATTCATTTATATCAGTATGCACTCATGAATATTTATTTAAATCTTTGGGTTATAGTACAATACCATCATCATTATGGATTTTGGTGCTCAATCCTTTCGGCTTTGGCCACTGAGAGCTTTTATATTGGCACCTGTGCCCTTTTGACCTTCCTTTCTTCCTTCCTTCCTTCCTTCCTTCCTTCCTTCCTTCCTTCCTTCCCTTCTATTTTTGAGGCCTTCCTTACTTTGTGGCACCATAAAATGCTCCAGACTCATTTTGTATTTCCCTGCCTCTAGCTAATCTTGTTTTTAAACAGGAGGTGGCATGGCGATAGGCAGGTTTGGGAAGACCTGCTTTGTGGAGGATGGATGGCTGGGTAGAGGGGTCACTGCTGCAGTGGTCAGCCTGGAGATGCTGAACCCAGGACCAAGGCGATGGCAGCAGGGATGGAGAAAGGGGAGAACGGGTAGGTGGTCAAAGAAATAGGGTTGATAGGTGTTCCTGCTGTTTGGACAACAAGGAGGGGTGGGATTTGATGTGCGGGTTTCTGTGGGGACGGGCGGGTGTGATGTCCATGGGATGGCTTTCAGAAGCATTTTCATCAGACAAACTCTCAGCTCTCTTCCTCTGGGTTGTTTGGTGGAGGGAAATCAGGCTTCTTTCTGTGCCGTCTCCTTCGTTCTCCGGCTCCTCTCCTTTGTTATCAGGACTTAAGTGCATCAGCTCACTTCTTGCACTTGGGGCTTGGGCAGCCCCTTTTTTTTGTTTGTTTTTTGAGATGTGCAAGAACGATTGATGTTTCTTTGTGTTCCGCCAGGCACCACTGTAGGAACTGGGGGGTACGTGTCACAGTTAAAGTAACTACTCTTATGAAGCTGTTAAGTCTAGGATACATAACCAACACGTGAATAAACAAACCATCCAGATTATTCCAGGTAGTAGGCTAAGTGTGATACAGGCCATACATTGGGTCCATGTGATGAAAAGGGACTGAGAGTGGGGGAGGGAGTGAATTTGATTGAGTGATCATTGAATGTCCCATTAAAGAGGGGACATTTAAGCCAAAGACTGACTGAAAGAGTCGGCCTTTTAAACCTCCAAGAAATGAGCATTCCAGACAAAAGACTGGTTAGAGCCCCATCACCAAAAAGGGCCTGAACTTGGGTCCTTGTTTCAGGAACAGAGAGAGAATTCATGTGGCTGAAGATAGTGGATTGGAAGGGAGAGAGGAGAACGTGGCTTTCAAGGGGACATTGTACATTATACCTCATATATGGACTGGTCAGTATATGGACAGGAGGAAGATGAATTATGTTTTAGTTGGAATGGGAAGCCATTAGGACTTTTACTTAGAGGAGTAACAGGCTCTGATGGCTGATTTTAAAAATTCACTTCAGCTTCTGTGGCCTGAGGATTGTAGGAAGGCAGAAAGTCAAGTCAGGTGAGAGAGGGTGGAGGGTTGGAAAAGGGTGGTTGAGATGTGTGTGAAGAGAGAAGGAGTACTTGGGAGATATTTTGGAGGCATAGAATGGGTTGATGAAGTGGGGTGCTATAAAATGAAAGAAATCAAGTGTGAAATGGAAGTTTCTGGCTTGAGCCACCGAGAGTTGGGGACAGCTCACTGAGGGGGGAGCCCCGGGGGTGGGGGGGTAGGGGGGCAGGTTTGCTCTTGGATGTATTGACTTTGCGATGCTGATGAGAAATCCTCGTGGAGAGGTTGAGAAGGCAGACCTGAGTTGCCCGCTCAGATGAAATATTAATTTGAGGCTTGTCACTCTGAGGGTGGTGTTCAAAGCCTCAGGCTAGAAGAGATCACAGAGAAAGAGCTGATGGAGAGGTGCTCCGGTGCCGTGAGTTTTGTGCCTTCCATAAGCATTGAATGTGGCTTTGGGTTTCAGAGCCTCAGGCTTAAATGAAGGCTTCATCTACACAAGGTGGTAAATTGTAATGTACAAATAAAAAAAAAAATTGGGTCCTGATTATAAAGAGACTATGCCATCTACCTGGGTTAAGATGGAGAAAAAAAATGGAATCAGGTTACAGCGAAACCAAAGGCAAGGGAACTGCTGACATGCCCAGAGTCCATCACCTCAGGGGGAACTGCAGTGATGTCCAACCCATTTTTAGGTAAAATCAGAACAGGAGCTGGTGGGACAAGAGCAGTGGTCTGGGCGCGGGACAGAGAAGGTGGAGGAGGCCCGAGGCCTCCAGATGGAAAAGGGGGAACGAGTGGTTTTGTCAGGTTGGTAAAGGTGAACCGGGACCAGAGCAATCCAACAGGGGGTCTCAAAACACAGCCTGGGGTGACTCCCAGGGGGAAGGAGGGTCTGCGTCACCGTCTCTTCGAACGCCGTGGGGGAGAGTCCTTGTCTGACTCCTCCAGCTTCTGGTGGGTTCGGCCCTCCTTGGGCCGTGGACACACCACTTATAAGGCCATCAGCCACATTGCATTAGAGTGCACCCTAATGATTTCAGGTTCAGCTGGTTACATTTACAAAGACCCTATTTCCAAATAAGATCACATTCACAAATACCAGGGGTTAGGATTTTGTTTTGGCGGGGTGGGAGTGGGGGTGGGGGGCGTAGGTGAACTCAGTACAGGGTCACAATTGGAAATTTGAGACAAAACAAAAAAACAGTCCATTGAGGTAAAAAATGCCTGATAAATCAAAGTTAGGTGGCTACTCTTAAAAAGTATTATCCTTTAAAAGAGGTTCAATGGATCAACTTAAAGGAGTGGAATCCCAGCAGTCAGTTTCAGTGGCCTTTCATGTCCCCATGGACAAGCCAGGAGAAGGTGCCCCTACGGGCAGGTCAGCTCCTCTGTGCAATGCTTGGGGCTCCTGCCAGATTTCGGCCCCCACTTGCCTAGGAAGAGTGACCTTGGCAGATCTATCCCTTCTGGTGGCTCTGAGTTTCAGGTCCTATAAGGGGATTGAAGGAATTTAAGGGGAAGATGGTCTTGGGGTCTTTTCAGTAACCCTAAACATCCCAAGTCAGAAACCCAAGGGGAAGAGTCTCGGAGTCTATCTCATGGAGATAGCTCTCCTGCAGCCTCATTTAGATTCAGGTAAGTAATTTGCTGTCAGGCTTGATTCCTTCTGCTTAGCATGTCAAGTCGCACTCAAAGAGACTAAGGTAAAGCCAGAAAGGCTTTTCGTATTCCAAGTGAAATGTATCAAAAAGATTTCAAGGGAGGTCAAAGTGACTCCCTAATTGTTTAAACACAGAGCCAACACTATCTATAAACACACTTTGAGACAATCATTACCTTTGCCAGCTCTCAGGGAAGTTCTGCTGTCAACTTCCTGTTGCCTCCATCTGAATGAGTGACATTTACAACCTTTAAACACGGGATGAAAGGGAAAGCCTACCTGCCTCCCAGGGAGATGTGAAGCTCCATGGAAATGCCAATTACAAGTATTATTGCTTCCGGCCTCTGAATTCCATTATTTTAGCTTAACCTTTTTTTTAAACTTGTTATTATTATTATTATTATTAGTTACAGATGTACAAAACAATGCAATAGTTATCTTTTTCACCCCTTACAAAGTGACTACCCCCTCCCCCCTCCCCTGTCCCTCCCACCTCCAATAAACCTTTTATTTCCATTAAAAATCTTCTCAAAAATGAACTTCAGATCAAAAACCGTTTCATGTAGCTTCCATACAGAGGCACATTTTTAAACTACTTGTTACAAAGAATTCATGCATTGCAATGAAATTGGATTAATCCTTGTTCACATCAGAGCCTTTTATAAAGATTAGAAAAAAAACCACCAATAAAACATACATGACCATGACCATTTATCTATAATCATAGAAATAATCATGAATGGTTAGAGTTGCCAGGCACCTTTGAGTTCATTTGATTTGAGATTATTTCTAAGATAAAGCACATAAGAACTGGAGAAATTAAACAACCACCCATGAACTCATGACTATATTTTCATCAATTTCATAAAGCATTTCACAAGCAACAGATTCCTTTCTGGTGATGAAGACGCATTTTGTGTTGTGCGTGAAGGAAGCGATGGGGAGCAAAGGGGAAGTGAGCGGTGCAGGAGCTCGAGTTTCTCTGGCAACAGCCAGAGGAGCCTCAGAGGAACCGGGGCTGCGCCACTCTGCCCAGGGTTTCGTTTTCTTTGCATTGCAGCGTGTTTCAATTCCAGATTCCCCCAACTGGTGTGTCGCAAACAATGCCAACCCGTTAGCCGATGGCAGAAATCCCCTTGTCCATAGCCCCCTGCCCTGCACTGTGGAAGACTGCGTCTTTGGTGAGCACACGTGTACCTGAAATAGCTTTAAGCCCTAGAATGGGGAAGGTGGCCTTTATTTATTTATGAGAGATAAGGCTTGGATTCTAGCTTTTGAATGAAAACTGTCTATTTTCTTTCCTCTGTGCTAATAAATGAGAACTTTAAGAAACAGTGAAATAGTGCTGATCATAAACATAGAAAATTAACACACATCAAAGGTTTTATTGAACTCTTTAATTAATGAGGGACTCAGTAAGATGCCATAACTGGTTGAAAGGAAAATGAAAAAACATACATACACAAGTATAGATCATCAGGAATATAGGAATAGAGAAATTAATTTAAAAATAGATACAAAATTGATCAATAGCCAGAAAATAGTAATCAAGTGTGTCTCCACCGGACATGCTTTGCTTTTCTATGGGCAAGAATCATTTGAATTCTGTCAGTGTTCTGCAGCAGACTCAGTTGTGCAGCAGTTCAGAGACAATGAAAGGCTGTGATCGCCTGGAAGGGTGCCCTAGACGGTAGTTATGTTTGCTCATTTCAAAGTCTTTTATACTTTTTCATGACACTATATTTTGAATGCCGCCTCTGGACTCAGCTTTACCATCTCGTATAAAATTGGCCAATAAAGTTAAAATGCTTACATTTTTATGCTATATCTAATTCATATGTAATTAAGCGAGCTTAGCAACAGAATGAATTTGATTTACACAAATATTTTTGTTGGCTAAAATCATAATTTTCACTTTTTTCAATTGGAAGTATTTAAAATTAATTTTTTAAAATACATGTAGGCTCAGCTAATAAACCACCTTAGAATTTCCTTTTCCAGCCTGCATGGGGTACCCCAATAAAGGCACTAGTGGTATCCTGTAGGAAGCCTGGAACGGAGGTCGTAGGATTTGTATCTTTCTTTCTGAATGGCTGCATGACCTTGAAAACTTTTTTGAATTTTCTGGACTTTGGCCTTTTCATCTGTAAAACAAGAGTGCTTTTTCTTTTTAAAGATTTTATTGGGGAATTGGGGGAGGGGAACCAGCCAAGTTATTCTTTGTTGTGGAGGGCAGCGGTCGGCGGCTCCTGGCCTCTACACTCAAGGTGCCGAGTTCAGTCTTAGTTGCGGGTGGGCGTAGCCCAGCATCGAACAGGCCATCTTGTTGTTACACCAGCTGAGCCATCCTGCCACCTGTTGGCAGCTCAGCAACAGCTCAGCTTGGGCACAGTGTCACTGGCCCATGTGGGAATCTAACTGGCAGCCCTGTTGCTCAGAGCTCGCGCTCTAAGCCAACTCTTAACCAACTGAGCCACTCGGCCGGCTCCAAGAATGTTTTTTTTAAACTCATGATTCTTTAGCATGAAATTCAGTGATTTTCTTTAGCACCTCCACAGTGAGCACTGGATATGAAGCATCTTTCTCAACACACATCAGCCGAGTCCCTGCCAGGGACCATCAGAAATATCCCGGACACCTGGCCTACTGGCCATCCCTTCACCAGATGCTCCTGAATCTTTATTTACCAAGATTTTGCCTTCACTTTTAGATATAATTTTGAGAAAGACATAAACTTACTTACCAAGCTATTCTTCTTCAAAAATGTTGAGAACAGAATAATTACCAGTGGACACTCTTTTTACCCATTAAATAAAAACCTGTGAAATGCCAACTAATTCAGAAATAGGAAATAGAACTAGCCCCTCAGTGTTCCCTCCACACCATCCAAATCGCCCTCCAAGTGGCTCTCTCAAGGGCAAAACACATGTCTTTTACACATGGATTCTTTTCCAGGCCTTCTCTTAGGCGCTTCACATCTGTTATCTTCTTGAAACCCCTAGGATTCAGCTATTCCATTTTATAGAAGAGTAAACTGATTTTCCAGGAGGTTAAAAGAATTTCCAGGACTCAACTCACCAAGTCCAGATCCATTCTGGACTGAAAATCTGGGGACACAATGTGGAGATGTATGAGTCATTGCTGCACATCCTTCTCCAAAACTTGATTATTTAATGATGATAAAACATTGACATCCAAAGTTAACCGAAGCTGGCGCCTTTTGGAGGGATGCATCCCTCTCTCTCCCACTGCCTCTTGCCTATGAAGTGCTCCCCAACTGGGGCAGGCAAGAGCGAATAGAAGGAAGGGTTCAAGAGCCCTGGACAAATGCATCATGACTGATAGGTGTGCTGCCAAATAATTTAATAAAAAAAAACCTTAGATACCTAAAAACATTACCATCCTCCCATTAAAATTTGTGATATAAGGAGTTGATTGATGACCATATCAATTACATGTTACAGGTCCTACATTGAATTACACAAGTTATTCGCTTTTCTAAGCTTTCCAAATGTCACTCAGTGTTGCCAAGAAAAGGAAGTAAATCTTGATCACTTCTCCCTGACCTCAAGCTTGGTCATCGATCGGGCAATCACGCAAGGCAATAAAAATATTTTCACACTGGATTTGGAAAAAGGATTTGAGCAGAATAATAAATGTGTTTTTAATAAATTTTGAGCAGCAGGATGTCTTCTTATAGAAAAAAAAATCTCTGTGAAAGGAAGAGAACATTATTGTGAAAGCATCAACTTGCTTAAAAGGGCATGTGTTGGCAGCTCTTTTTTTCTTCCATGATGACATCATCTAGACTGGAATTATACCAAAAAGTATTTTTTTCCTTCATGAAATTATGAAGCTAAATTAGAAGCAATGTTTTAGGTTACTGACCTTTTAAAAATAAATTTGAGATAACAGAAGAGTTGTTAAAATGCTCTGTAGGTTGCTTGGTTTCATGTGCCTAGTTATTTTTGCTGTGTGACCTTGGGCAAGTTACTTAACATCTCTGAATCTCCATTTTCTCATCTGAAAACGGCAATAACAATAGTGCCTGCCTCCTCTGATTGCTGTGAGAAATAAAACAGTTAACATTAGCACATTACAAATGTTCAGTAGATATTTTGGTGGTAATTGTCATATTTTATGGTAGAGAATGAGAAGAACCTTAGATTCAGAAAAGAATGCTGGATAATGGTATTCAAGGGTACAGAGAACACATACTCAGTGTTACTGTTTCTTAGCAGAGTGTACAACTGGTAAACCAGGCTAAATGAGAATTACAGCAATAGGTGTGTTGAGCCTATATAGTAGCTGCTAATTGCCACTGTCCTGCACTGAAGACTTCCTGGGGAGCAGGATGGAGTCCTGTGCTCAAGAAACACATTATCAACCCTGAACTGACCTATTTTCTCCTATTGTTTGGAGGTTAGAATTGACCTATTTTCTCCTATTGTTTGGAGGTTAGAAAGTTGACACACAGGACCATCGGTGAAAACTGGGAACCCACAGAGGCTGATGATTGTACACATGAAAAAATGTAGCCCCGCAATAATGCCAATATGAGCACAGGTTGACAAAGATGTGGCCCCTCTTGTCCCTAGAGCTGATCTTTCATAGAGTAGCTTCCAGCTGCTGCTGACGCGAGGACCCCTGTGCATCTGGAATGATTACATTAATGAAGCAGAAGTTGTTAAAAATTATTTCTGTAATTTGGTAGTTTCAAGTTTGATTTTTCATTGCTTGATGATCATTCATGAATAAAAAGATGTTGTTGACAAAAAAAATAATTTACAATCAATGCACTGATCACAAAACATATTTTAGGTTAAAGTGGTTTTTCACTTATAGATACCAGTGAATAGTTTACATGTGAATATCCTCATAGAGAACTTCTTAATTTTTATCACCATTATCTTTTCTCCATATATCATTTACATTCATTGAGAAATAATTATTTAGTTCCTACAGTATGCTTGTCCTTCGCTAGTGTTGGAAATACAACTGTGCTACCTTGGTCCTCTGAGAGGCAGCACTAAGGCAGGATTAGACATGTGAGAGATTATCAGGGAAATGCCTTTGAAGGAGACAAGAGGGGAGCAGGGACAGATTCCAGACTGCGAGACAGGTCTGCCGCCTGATCCGGAGGGAGAAGGAAGGGTTGACTAGAAAAGTTGCATGCCATACTGCACATCTCCAGAGGATTTGGGCCGGCCGATGAGGCGTCCTCTAGCCAAAGCTGCTGTTGAGAATCCCAGGTTCAGTAGGAATTGTAGGCGCAGGTAGCAGCCATGCTCCGGCTCTGGCTAGAACGGCCCCGGGGAGGTGTGGCCTTGGTGTGAGGGCCACCTGTGGGTCCCATCAGTCAGCATCGCTCCCCGTAGCAGGACAGCAGAGCCCTGCACCTTCCTGGAGGCCACAACAACCCCCGCCTAGACCCAGTCCCCAATTTCAAGAAGCATCTGTGGGATGCAGAGTGTGCTAATTCTCCATGGGGACACGTCCCGAGTTCCCGGGGAGGTAAGTGGGAACTACACATTTGCATGGTTTGTGGAACTACTACTTGACCAGGAAAGAAACGGACCTGGTATTCTTGAGAGGATCAAGTGCTTTAGCTCCACTCAGTGTGTGCTTGTTGGGGGCACATAGTGTCCCAGCGCCAAGGGACAGGGTCAGGAAGTGAGTAGACAGGACAGACTGGAGCCGTCATTGCTATGCTTCCCACGCACAAGCTCAAGTGCCTTTGAACCTATTTGTTTTCGGCTCATAGAAGACAGCGACAATGACCTAGTTTCTCTGTGTTTCCCGTGCACAGTAACCTGTGGGCACTTAGCAGATTTGTCCTTGTCGCAGACGAGGGGCCAGCTGAGAAATTATAGTAATGCTTATCATTTTCACCATCACACTTGGTCCCAAGCCCAATTTCCACCCCACATCCGTTCTCCCTGGGAACACTTTTGAGAGAAAAGAGACTCTGCCTGCCACATGTGAGGGCCACTCTGAGCCCAGTGCACGTTTTCAGGTGGCGAGTGGCTGTTGGTCATAGAACGGAGGACGGACCTTCTCGGCTGCCCTGGTCTCTTCGCTCTGCTCTTACTGACTCGAGCCTTTCCCTTTGTCCCTGCCATTGCCTGCAGCCTTCTTCAGGTACGAGGGGTGCTGACACCTACCCTCTTCTCCCCCAACAAAATCCCTGCTCAGGAAAGAATCGGGCATCAGGCCTATGTGGTTGCTTCCTGAATTCCAGTCCCTGGGCTTCCTCTTCCGGGGCTGCTTGCAGGGAAGTCTCCACAATCAAGGTCAGGACAGGGGAACTACAATTTGAACACACTTCTATGAATCGCCTTGGAGCTGCCTTCCTTATATTCCCAGTTCATCCCTGTCCCATGTTTTTCATTATGAAAGTATTTAAAATGGACAGAAAATAGAGAAAAAGATAGGAGCCCACCATGAAGACTAGGCTACATCAGATCTTAATATTTCACCCTATCAGCTTCCTTCCTTCAAAGGCGTAAGTATCACAGCTGAGCCTGTGGATCCCCCAAGCCCACCCACTGCGTACCACTCCCAACAGGCTTTATATTTTCCTATCACACACGTGTCTCCATAAACAGGGAATCATCTCATTTTGCATGTTCTTACACATCAAATAAATGATATCATTTTGTTGGTGTCTACTGTGGGGGTCCCTGGGACCACCCCCGGGTTCGGTGGTTCCCCAGGAGGACTGACAGGCCTGGGTGTACAGTCGGACACACACCTGTGATTTATTACAGTGAGGGCTGCACAGCAGAACCAGTCATGGAGCCCGGCTTGTGGGCAGGGACAGGGGGAAGCCAGACGCCCGTTTCTGGAAGCCCTCTCCTGTGGAGTCACACAGAATGCTCTTGATCCCTCTCAGGGGTAACACGTGTGACATGGCGTCCACCCGAGAGGTACTCAGGGCCAGGGTTTGCAGTGGGGGCTGGTCACGAAGGCGCCCTCTCCCTGGCATGGCGCCAAAACTCTGGGATCCCAAGAGGAAAGCACGTGCTCAGCATAAACACAGCCACATTGCACAAATAGGTGAGTCACATGGAGCCTCTTTCATCACTCAGGGAACGGTGGAAACCCTCCCGAAGCCCAAAAGGGCCCACCTTGTGGGCGGGCCTAATGACGGCGACCTCGACCTGCCATGGCAGTGTGCATGCCACACCTTTGTAAAGGCAACATTTGGTTTTAAATGTATCCATCTGATACCTGTAGCTCTGGTTACCCTACTGAATTTCTGTAGTAGTCTGTGGATGAACATTTAATTTGCTCTCTCTTTTCCAGGGTGGCCAATAATGCCGCCTTCACCTCTTCTGCACGGCTTGCTGGAAGGAGCCCCGGGTGTGCGTGGCTTCCGCTGTGCCAGGCCCAGGCACGCGCGCTGCACACTCCCCCCGGGCAGCGCCGCTGGACGTGTGAGCACGCTTCCTTTCCCCCCTGCCCGTGCTGGGCGCTGTTAGCCTTCTCTTTACCGGTCCGATTAGGAAGACGAGGGGTTTCCCTTCATTACCTTTCATGGGCCTGCTTCCTTACACCTGGGGAGCAAGGGCCCTCGCGGCGCACACAGGTGCTTCCCCCAGGCACGCCCGTCCCTGGCACGGGCCCGGCCGCATGGCACCGAAATAGCGTCAAGGGAAGCTGCAAAGCCTGAGCTCTCACACGGATTCGTCATCAAATGCTGCCGGAGATTTAATCGGGTCTCTTTCCTGTGATTCATATGCTACTCAGAAAACCCTGGCTCTCTAGAACTCCTATAAAAACCCTCTCAATATCGAAGCGATCATGCTCCACGGTGCTTTTTCTTGGCGGAAGAAACCAGGAGTTGGGCCAGAGGCAAAGGTGGAGGTTGTGCAGATCTGAGCAAGGGTTTCCGGAGGAGCCCTCCTCTCTGCGTTTCCTGCGACAGGAAGGTGGGAGCTGAGGTCTACTCACGTGTTTTCCAGACGTCGCTGGGCATGTGCCAGTGCTCCCCCTGGGCAGACTCAGCCAGTAGATGAGGCGCTTCCAGTCCCGGGAGGCAAAGGGCTCTGAGTCAGCAGTCCCCTGCTTGGGGGCCTGCCTAAGACAGAGAGAAGGTGATGATGGCCGTGGTTCGCAGGGGACCTTCTAACTTAGAGGATCTTATTGCAAAGGCAGAATTTGATACAATAGTGAGATGCGTTGATGGCTGAATCATGTCACCCCACAATTCCTATGTTGATGTCATAACCCCCATCACCTCAGAATGTGACTGTATGTGGAGGCAGGGTCTTTACAGACGTGAGTAAGTTTTAAAGTGAAGTCATCAGGATGGGTCCTAATCCAATATGACTTGCGCCATATGGAAGAGGAGATTTTGTCACAGGAAGGTACAGAGGACAGGTGATGTAAAGACACAGGGAGAAGACATTCTGTAAGTCGAGGAGAAAACCCTGAGAAGGAGCCAACCCTGCTGGCACCTTGATCTTGGACTTCAGCCTCCAGAATAGTGAGAAAATAAATAAATTTCTGTTGCTGAAGTGCCTAAACTGTGGTTCCTCATTATGGCCGTCGTAGGAAATGGGCCCAGGGCGTATCATGGGGACATGAAGCTGAGAACGAGCTGGCCTCAGGACAACTCGCAGGCGCAGGGGTGGTATGGAAGGAGAAGGGGGTCCCGGAGCCCGGCTCCTCGCGTCTCCCCTCAGGCGCACAGAGGAGCAGCCTGTGGAGAAGCCCACGTCTCATAGCTAGACCTTTAGTCACTCAGAGAAATCACTGATACCCTTGACCCAGGTGAGGCTTTGATTCCCCTAAGGTGGGGCTTGTGTTGGCTCAGCTTGGGTGGGGGGCCGGCCCCCAGCCTTAGTGGTGGAGATGAGGAAGGGCTGTGCTGGGGTAACCATGCGAATGTGGAGGGGCCATTGTGGGTGCAGGATGAGGCCCCGATGTAAGGGGGCTGCTGAGCAGGTCCCAGCATGGTGTCCTGGGAGGTGGGGGCGAGTCCCTCGAGGGAGAGGCCCGGCGTGGGCTGGGGCCCAGGAGGAAGGCACTCATCACATGCCCTACGGGAGACTGTTCCCGTGCCTGGAATATGAGATGCAGCTGGGGAGATGGGGGGGGCGTGGAGACGAGGCAGGGCCTGAGCACCCACGGCCCGGTCCGGGTGTTCTATCTTTCTTTTCAGGGGATGATTGAAGGGCACTGGCTAGGAGAACGGAGGGTTCAAGGTCAGATCCCAGTTAGCTCCTTGGACCAACAGTTTCTGAGTCAAACAAGGTGCTGGCTAAAAGTCCGATTTCCAGCCACACACAGCCTGCTAAGTCAGACCTCCTGGCGTGGGATCTAGGGATGCAGACTTTCCACGAGCTCTCCAAGCCTCTCAGAGGCTCCGAGGGATTAGGAACCGCTGTCCGCTGGAGAGGAACTTGGAAGCTGCTGGTAAAGACCTCCCCGCCCTGTCTCTCCTTCACCGTTGCTTGCTTTTGACCTTTTCCTAAGTAGAACAATGTCTCAGGTATTTCACAAGGCAGGGTTACAAGCCATAGCTCTGGAGAGAGAGAGAGAGAGAGAGAGAGAGAGAGAGAGAGAGAGAGAGAGAGAGAGAGCATAAGACCATTTCTTATGAAACCCTGGAGCATCTGGTACATGAAAACAACACTGCTTCACAGGGGGAGAACAATGAAACAAAAAAAAAAAAAACCCAGCTCAAATAAAATGATCAGAAATAGCAGAGCATTTGAATTAACAAGACATTTTGGCAAGGTTAATTAGTAGCCTCCTAACGTTAAAATCAGGCACGTAGGACACATCTCAGAGCCCTTTTCTAATTACTCTAAGAGGTAGGGGGACAGCTGTCCTGGGGGGGGTTCCGTGTTCATGTGGAATGAGGACACTTTATCTGGCTTCACTGGGAGGTAACACTCCGTGTCTGGCCTCCTGTTTACGGGACGATGTTTGCGTGAGAGCTGTGGAAGGTTCAGAGCATCATTCACGATGCACAGCATGTGATGTGTTGCTTGGCAATAGTTTGCCTCTCCTGGCTTTGCTTCCTCTCACAGATACCAGGCACATGCATCTATAATGTGTATTTTATCCAGAGGCTATTTATAAGGGGCTGTGATGAGAACCTGGACAGTGATGTAAGGAGGGTCCTGACAGGGACGTCTGAATGATATAGGGTACGAGAGCAGGCAAAGGCAGGTGAGAATATGTGGAGAAGAAGCTGTTGCTATTCCCTGGACTGGCTCGAATCCATCTTTGGAGGGCAGCGTCATCTCTCACTGAGCCATAAGACTCGGGCCGCTCACTCTCTGCTTGTCTGAGGCTGTGTGGAGCATGTGTCAGCTCAGTGCATTCCCTGGGCCATTTCCACTCCTCATCCAACCAGTACTGCAAATACGTTAGAGAGTAGGGCTGCGTCAACTCTGCCTGGTGGCGTGACTTCGCCCAGACATCTTAGCAGCATTCAGTAATGCCTGAAACATATCTCGGGGACGTTACAGCTGTGGAATAATACCAGTTGTAATTATTATCACTATTATTTTAATGGATTCCGACCATCAGGGAATTCTCTCAGAACCCAAAGTTTCTCTTCATAAAGAGAAGGCTCACCTGCCCCTAAATGTCTACCTCCCAAGCAGCCCCAGCCCTCTGGGGTTAGCAAGAGCTCTTGGGTTCAGGTTTTTGATTTTCTAGGAAAATATATTGCCAGTGAGAAGACATTCATTCGAGCATCCATCATTGAGACAGATACTGCACTGGGCCTAGGATGTAACGGTAAGCAGATTGCGCGTGGCCCTTGCCGTGTTGAAGCTCACGCTTTGGTGAGGAGGGGTCCTTACAAAGCACCACACTGGAGGATATGTCATATACGTTCTTTGAAGAAGCAGAGGACCCTGTGCGGAGAGCATGTAGCACAGAACCGGGACGCCCTGGGACCAGGGGCCGGTCCGCCTGTTGAGATGCCTACACTTTGGATATGGATTGACCTGGGAGGTCATGGTGGATGCAGGAAGACCAATTAGGTGAAAGATAAGGCTCTCCTGGAGCAGTGTAGGGGCTGGCAGTGGTGAGGAGTGCATTCATTCAAGAGACTTTCAGGAGGTGAGACAGACAGCAGTTGGTGCTAAGCTGACACTGGGAGAGGAGAGTGAGATGCAAGGATCCGGCTGAGGCTGTGGCTTGTGCCTGAGGTGGGTGGGTGCCAGTCCCTGAGGAGGGGAACATTTGGGCACCATGTTTGTGGTGGGAGTGGGGAGGGTGGAGATGAGGTGAGCATCTGATGTGTACAGCCTGAGATTGTGTTGAGACATCCAAGTGGAGATACTCAGTAAGCACCTGGAGGTGAGGGTCTAGGGCTCTGTAGGGGGTCTGCACCTGAAAACATACCTGGGGCCCTTTGGGGGATAGCACTGCCATGCACAAAGGTGCCTAAGAAGGAGTCCACATCTCTTTATCAACACCATATTAATGTTTTTAGTTACCAAAGCTGTTGGACCCTGGGTTTCTGTGAATGAGGGCCTAAGGGGAGGGGTGAATAGGTCAATTTGTGTCTCTTGAAGGTCACTCTGACTGCTATTCAGTGAGTGAGTCAGCAAGCGTGCCGGCGGAGCAGGGAGGCCAGGTAGGGTACAGTTTGGAAACCCAGAAGATATATGGGGTAGTCTGGGACCCTTGGCCAAAGTGGCAATCGTGGAAGGAGCATGACTTTGGATTATGGTTTGCAGGTGGAGTTAATGGGATTTGCTAAAGAGTTGGATGTGGGATGTGACAAAAAGATAGAAACCAAGAATGATTCTTAGATGATTTTGTCTGAGCAGCTGGGACAACAGGGCTCCAGGGCACAAAGTGGGGAGACCGGGGGAGCAGCAGGCTTTGGGGAGCGGTGTGCCATGGGTGACGTTCCCACTGGGATAGGAGATGCCCCTCTCGACCTCAAGTGGAGCTGTGCGGAGAGGCTGGCTCTCAGTCTGTTCCTGAGGCGAGGGGTGGGGCCCTTGGGCAGGCCAGGACACGAGGACATCTGAAGGGAGGAGAGGGTGCCAGAAATTGGCACGTCTGCTGAAGTCACCTTCATTTACTCTGCCTTTGGGGCAGGGGAGAACACTGGGTCGCAGGTCGCATTGCTGCCTCCCCCGCCTGGCTGCCAAGGAGACCCAGGTGTGTCTAGTAATCCTGCTAGCTCCTCCCATGCACCTGAGAGGCAGGGGTAAGAGCGAGGAGAGGACTGGCCCTGCCATAAACATCCACGCACGAAGTGAAAACTCGCTGAGACCTGTGCTATGGCCCAGCCCCCCCAGTGGCCTGGCCTGACTGCTGAAGGGGCTGATAAGTCTTCGGAACTGGTTTGCATGCAGCCCAAAGGACTCCCTTTTTCATGCCCTTAATATCCTGCTGTTGGCTGCCATGGCCACCTGCTTCTCCAAAGAGCCTTTTTTGCCATTGTCTCAGGAATAGTCTATTCTCTGGATGGAAGATCCAACTTGTCCACTCATATTGCCCTGACACGCTGTCTGATTCTCCGGACACTTCTGGGTTTTACCACAGGAACTGCGAGGGGGAGGGAGGTTCGGGAAAATTCCTAGAGGCAGCCAGTGTGTTCCCTACGCTGCTTCTCTTCTGTTTTCATGGTATAAATGTTACTTATATAACTGCGACCGTAATCATTATAAAATACCTCTTAGCTCTCAGGACAACCAAGACAGCAGGAGCGGCCTCCCTGATCCAGCGGTGGGTCACATTTTAATGGCTGGGTTCCTGGATGTCAGATCTCTCTTGTGTTGTGCTGTAACCATTGATCCTCCCTCAGAAAGTCACGCTGGGCTCCTTGTACATTACACAAACACATACTAGATTGTGGTTCCTAGCAGATGGTTGACAATTTCCAGTTCTGTAAACTCGCCGGGTGGGATGAGCCCAGATTCAATGTCCCTTTAAAAAGAATGGAACAACAGTCACGAGACTGGACCTAGAGCCTACAGGAGCCTTCCTTGTGTGGCGGAACGGGGGGCCCCCACTGCTCAGGTGTGGCCAGTACAGGGACTCTGGGCAGACCTGGAGTGTGGTGTCAAGGTGAGGTGCTCACCCCTTCAGGCAGAGGAGCTCGTAGCCTCGCGTCTCTGGGCTGGGTGCTGTCCGATCAGCTCTGGGTGCACCCTCTTCTCTGTCTCTGGGTCTGCAGCCCAGGGTCGCTGCAGGCGGGGACAGTGAGGCACAGGTGTCCAGGGTCCTTTGCAGCTTCCGGGCTGAGGGTTGTTATGTACGAATCAGGATGAATATTTCTGCCAGTTTCCAGTCCTGACAGAAACCCAATTTCCAAGTCACTGGACTATTTTTAACCTTTTTTTTTTTTTTGGTGGGGGGAATAAATTCAGTCATTTCACTCCTTCCTTTCCCCTCTCCTCCTGCCTTCTTCTGTAGAATCGTTTACCTTTTTCTCTAGCCCCTAATTCATTGATAGAATCTTTGAAATAAGGTCCCGTGGTATTTAGATCACCGTGAGGCTGGGTAACATAAATCATACCAAATCAGCCTTGACTTTCTGCTTTATATTTTGGGAACTTGATTCCTGTAGTCTTGCTTCTTATCGATTTGAGACAAATGGAGCTATCTTTAATTTGCAAGTTCCCTACTTGAACATTACTTCACTGATTGAATACCCCATGATGTAATATTTCTCCTGAGAAGACTTTCCCTAAAGGTCATTAACACAATGTTACCAAAAGTCATTTTAGAAATCAAATTTATTTTGCTTGCTATAAATCTTCATTTCAATCCCCACAGGAGCTTCCTGGAAACCTTGTGAGGTCTGTTTCAAATGTGATTCGATAAGATTTGACATATTTTTCAAAGGCCCTAGAATGACAGGGCCACAGCTTTGTTAGGTATTGTTGCCATTAAACTACCTGCGTGTCCCCACAGAATTATTCCTTACATTATGTTCATTTATTTTCTGGATTAATTTTATGGTAGAAGAAACTGGCTGCTGATTTCTTCTGGGAAACACATAAGGAGTCCAGATTTTAATATATGCTTTCACCCTGCCAAGAAAACTTCACCAAGTCTCAGCTTTGTGAATATATATAACCCAGATTGCAGAATTCATTTGTGGAGCAGTCTAAATTCAATCCATTAGAGCAAACCCTGATGTCCCTGCACATGCAAAACTCTCGCTGGAGCTTAAATTAATTGGTAAGTGGTTGCATCTTTATGCTTCAAATTATTTCAGAAGGTGCATGGTTGGGCTGTAATTTCTAAGGTAGTCAGGGATGAATGGCTATTTTTAACACAGAGGTTTGCATCAATCATGAAATCTTTACCTATTTATCTCTTGGTTAAGAGTAAAAATGGATACTAATAAAACCACCAGACAGACAGATGACCCAAACTTGGTAGCAGCTAAAGAAAATGACCATTTAGCTGCTTGAGGCTGCAGGGAGCAATTAAACTGGTTGCTGGGAGGCCTAATTCTTTCATAGAGAACCTGAAGTCCAGGGCAGCCACGGCTTGCTCAGTAGCGAGTGTCCTCATTGAGTCTCTCTTGGGACATTCTGTCCCACCACTTTAGGGAGGACCCCTCCTCTGAACGGGCCGATTCTGTCCAACCTAACAACTATGTGGTCAGTTCCATGCTCTTGGTTTTGCCATGAGCCAATCCCTGTATTGGTTTTTCATTAAATATACTATTGGGTTTCCCATTCACTAAACAATAATAGAAAACTCACAACAGGTAGCACTGGAGACCCCATCTCCCAGGAGCCAGGTAGCCAAGTGCTGCATGTGGCTTAGCTGGTGCTGGTGGGAGTGATGCCTGAACATCCAGGTTATGTCCTGAACCCTGAAGCCCCAATGTCACGTGCCCCAGACCCTGTCCTGACCCTTCTCACCAATTGGAATGCAGCTGGTGGAGCCATAGATGGAAAGAGCCTGGGTCCCTGCAGAGCTTGTGGAGCAGAGCTGTTCTGCCTGCCTAGGACTGAACCCAACATGACTGGTTAATAAGAAACTTCAAAGGTACTGTAGTTTTGGGTTTCTCAGGTTAGAACCTATAACATGCACTCTAATGAACATGCTGCATTAGTTCTGAAGGTTTCTGCAACAAAGTACCACAAAATGGATGGCTTACACAAACAGAATCCCATTAGCTCATCTGGAGGTGGAAAGTCTGAAATCAAGGTGCCAGCATGGCCACGACCTTCTGGAACCTGTAGGGGACTCTTCTTTGCCTCTTTGCAGACTCTGGTGGTGTGCTGGCAATTTCTGGAGCTGTCCCTCTGTCTTCACATTGTCTTTTCTTTACACAGGTCTGCCTCTGTGTCCAAATTTCCCCTTTTTACATGGACACCAGTCATGTTGGTTTGGAATCCACCCTAATGATCTCATCTTAACTTGATGACCTCTGTAAAGACTTTATTTCCAAATAAGGTCATGTTCTGAGGTCCTGGAGATTGAGACTTCAACTTATGTTTTTGCGAGATGCCATTCAACCCATAACACACACCAGTGTTTACTGAGGGCTTACTCTACTCCAGTCAGCTTTCCAAGCATTTACACAGATTACCGTATGTAATTATTACTGCAGTATGAAGGAAGTACTGTTGCTGTCTCTTCCTCTAGGATGACAAAACAGGGGTGCAGAAATAGGAGGGGGCTTGCTCCAGGCCATACAGGTGCAATGCGTGAGCCAGACGTACAAATCTGAATCCAGACCTGCAACTTGCTGTCTTTTCCATCTCTCAGCAAAGGGCCCGCCTTATTGGGAAGAAGGGAACAAGTGGATGAGGCTGGCTCTGGGAGATCTTAGCCCCACCAAGCGCTCCCTGGATGATTTATGACATACAGACTGCTTTGCTCCTGGAGGCCACAGGGAGATGCCAACGCCGGATGCTAACGGAGGCGGGTGGGCCATGACATCACAGGTCAGTCTTTTGGGAGCCTCAGACAGGCCACAGTGAAGTTCCTGGTCTCCAGAGTCCGGCTGCTCCCTGTGACTGCGGGGTTTCCTTTGTGAGTGTTGGACACGGGTGTAAAATTCTGGCCCCTCCTTGTGGCTGCCTTGGTTTCTCTGGGAACATCACTTTCTGTCCCTGCCTAGCATCCACAGGTCACTGCAAGGCCAGAGTTCAGCTTCGGTGTAGGATTCCAGGCTCTTCTGGGATGGTAGTGAAGCCATGTTATTTGGAGGTGAGAATGCCATATGGGGCATAGTGCGAGGTTATGGCTGCAGAGTACTGTTGGAGCTGGATGACGAAGAGCCAAATGTCAATGGGCAGCAATGGGCCATTTTGGGGCAAGATCCTGAGCCCGTGTTCTTGAAGCTATTTGGTATACTGGAGACGCTTACAGTCAACCTGTACCCGAGACCCACTGTAACACATCTGATTAAAGTCCAAGGAAAACATGGTTCCAGCCTTGTTTGGACTGCTGGTATTCTACCATATTCTATGCTCTGAGAGGCAGCTTCAAATGGCCCAATGCCCCACACACCATCTTTCAGCCCAGAAGCTGTCGAAAGCAATTTCAATTACAAATGACATCAGATCTAAATCAGGATCTGAGGAAGCAGCTTCCTTTTAATCAATCATTCAAGTTCACTGCTTTATGTGCCTACTGGCAAAAAATAGATTCAGTCCATTTAATAAGACGGTCCAGCCAAAGTGTTAGGCTGACCTGTGAGTTCCTCACCCGGGGAGCAGCCGGGAGGCCCTGGGGACAGCTGGCACCTGCAGTGGGGTGGGGCATTCCTGGGGCTTCTCGGTGGTGCCCTTTGTGACCAATGGGCTTCTGACTGGCATTTCTCAGTTACAAGGTGACCCTGAGGACAGAACCTTTTAATTAGCCCGCGGATCCAGCCAGCGTTGTGTGGGGAACTGTCAGTTGCTTTGCTTTCTGAGGCCTTCTGTTGCCATGGTGACACTCTCCTAACAATGGATGAGGCTGCAGCAAGGAGAGAAGCAGAGAGGCAGGCAGCCTGTGTAGCTCCCAGCCAGATAGTAAATATTCATGATAAGACCATGAGATTAGCAACTGCATTGTCAATGAGTTGTATTATTCACAGGCAGCATTACGCTGTGCAGGGTAGAGAAGGAAAGCTTGTTTATCTTAAGGCTACAAGGGAGCAAAAGCCTCAACCTCTCGAAAAATTCCCCGGGAAGTGCAAACACTCCTCACCGTTGTGTTGACTTCATCAACATCAATCTTCCCCAAGAAGTAGAAGGAATGAAAATATCTTTTCTAACAGGTAATATTGCCCTAACAGTGTCTTGTCCAACCCACTTGTTCAGTAATGCTGGGTGGCAAGGGAGTGTGATTATAAACCCGAGTCCCATCAACATGTAATGAATAGTCTATTCAGGAGCAGCGGCACTCCTGGTCTTATGAACACTTACACCTTCCTGTGAGGATGCTTCAGGATGAACCAGTCTGAGGGTAGACTCTGTCTATGAAAATGGCGCCTGACTTTTGGAAGCACTGCTGACCCGTCCTACAGATGGTTCCAGAAGAGGAGGAATGGGTGCTGACCCCCGGCAAACTCAGGCACAACTTGAATGTGGTCTTGAGGGCATGGTCCCAAGAGCCTGAGCCCAGAAGCCAGCAAGGTGGCTGCTAAAGGTGCCACGCTTTCTGGTACTCCTCTTTCATTCCTTCTTTTCACCATTTGACTGAGCCTGAGATGGGCCCTCCTCAGGGTCCCTGTGTGGTCACCTGCCGGTCAGGGTTCCAGACAGAGCAGCACTGCTCTGGGTTTCGCACTCTCCTCTCTCTTCGGGTCACTTGGCTCTCAGATGCCCGGAGTTCTGTCAGGTGCTGGTTGGTCCCACTGCTGGTTGGCAGGGCTGGACTTGTGTCAACGCATAGTAAAGTCTGGGCCAGAGGGTGAGAGACTGGGTTCCTCTCCGCCTAATGATTTAGTCCCATGAGGACTAAATTAGGTTGTCATTGCCTAGATCCTCATGGCAATGTCATCCCGTAGTAATGGGGCTGCTTCAAGGTAGAGGGAAGACTTGCTACATCGGTACTTATGAGAGTATTCATTAAGTGTTAAATAACTACTGTAATTGTGTTACCTGCAGCTCACTTGATTATTTAATTCAGCCTGTTGCAGAATTAATTACTATTTAATCAGTGCTGTCATTTAGAGGACAGGCATAATCACTGAGGTTCTGAGCTGGTAATGACACACTACCGTCCTTTCTCTTGGCCCGATGTGGTCTAACAGCTGGAGGCCATGTTCCTGTCAGCGTGTCAGAGCCTCCAAGGCCAAAGGAATGTGGGCTGGGTGTCGGCAGGGCAGCTGAAGGGAGCCACTCTTAACGTGCACCTGCTGGTCCTGGGGACATGGCCAGCCTGGGTGCCATCTCCACCAGGGTCCCTGGATGTAAGCGGCAGGAGCATCTTTGACAGTGAATGTCACAATGGAATCCCCCAGTTGGTCAAGACTATGGAAGGTGAAAAAACAAATCCATATTTTAAAATTTCCAGTGGGTCAGTATTGCTTGAAGGGAAGGGCTGATACATTGTAAAACTTCTGTTCTGTGAAAGAAACTGTCAAGAGAATGAGAAGACAAGGCACGCAGCAGGAGAAAATATTTGCGGCAGATACATCTGATAAAGGACTACTCTCCAAAGCATATAAAGAACTCTTAACATTCAACGATAAGAAAATGAGCAGCTCGATTAAAAAATGGACAAAACCCTTGAACAGACACCTCACCAAAGAAGATGTACAGATGGCTAACAAGCGTGTGAAAAGATGCTCCATGTCATATGGCACCAGGGAAATGTAAACTGAAACAACCATGAGACACCATGACACCCGATTAGAATGGCCCGAATCCAGCGCCTGATGCTGAGAGCGGCAGGGCAGCAGGAGCCCTCGCTCACCACCCGTGCGAATGCAGCCGCTGGGGAAGAGCGTTTGGCAATTTCTTACAAAACCAAACATGCTCTTCTCATACATCCCAGCACTCAAGGCCTTTGGTATCTATCCACCAAAAAAGGTGAAAATTTATGTCCCCATAAAAACCTGCACACAAATGTGTAGAGCAGTTTTATTCATAATTGCCAAAAGTTGGAAGCAACCAAGATGTCCATCAGTGGGTGAATGAATAACTGAACTGTGGTCCATCCAGACAATAGAATATTATTCAGCGCTAAAAACAAATAAGCTCTCTCAAGCTATGGGAAGACATGGAGGAAGCTTAAATGCATATTGCTAAGTGAAAGAAGACAGCCTGTAAAGGCTACGCACTGGATGACTCCAACTACGTGACATTCTGGAAAAGGTGCAATTATGGAGACGGTAAGATCAGCGGTTCCCAGGGTTGGGGGCGGGGAGTGAGGCATAGGCAGAACACAGAGGGTTTCTAGGGCAGTGAGACTGCTCCATATGACACTAGGATGGTGGATGCCTGTCATTAGATACTTGTCCAAACCCATGGAAGATACAAGCCCAGAGTGAACCATATGTAAACTGTGGACTCTGGGTGTTAATGACCGAGTCTTTGTAGGTCCGTTACTGTCACAAATGTACCCTCTAGTGGGGGGTTGATCATGGGGGAGGCTGTGCCCATGTGGGGGCCAGGGGGCACATGGAAGCACTCCAAAATTTGTACATTCCACACAATTTTGTTGTGAACCTACAGCTGTTCTTAAAAACAAAGTTTGTTAATTAAAGAGATAATCCATAGGAGAAAAGGGATGCAAATCAGCAAAAGTATAACGGACACTTGGAGAGTATTGACAAATCATTCTCTTTAATAGCCTGTAGTTGCAAATTTGTGGCTCTTTGCCTGGAGCCAGCCGAGGCTTTGCCCACTGGGTGAGATGGATGCCCACGAAGGTGAGGGCTGACCCGGGCAGCCAGCTTGCCTTATCTTCTTGTGAGGCTGCTCGGCAAATCAGAATGCTGGCTGTGCGCTCTGGTTGGATCATGGCAGAGTGTTCGAGTGTTCCTGGGTTCTGTTGGTCAGCAAGGCTTTGGAGAAAGATGGCTGTGAAACTTGAAACTCCTAAGAAGGGAGTGCACCTTCTCAGTGGGGAGTGAATGGTTTCTCCCGTGACTGGTGTGAGTGGCTGACATTAAACCAGGTGACACCTAGAAAGCGCGTAGAAAGCTTTTTCTGTGCAAAGACGTCAATTATATTTAATATAAAGCATTCTCAATTAACCTTCTTATAGTGGTTATTATGGAGTGCCTCGTGTGTGTTAGGGATATCTAGTCTTTATAACAACCCTGTGGGAAAGTATCATCCTCACTCTTACAAATGAGGAAGGGAGGCTCAGTAAGGCTAAGTGGCTTTTCTAAGGTCTCAGATAAAAATGGGGATTTCGATTGTCGTTGGACTGACTCCAAGGCCAATATTATTTTCAGTGCATTTCCCATAGTTTTCACCCTGTTCTGACTCAGCATGGGGCAATTCCAGCTCAGCCTTCTGTAAGCCACCGGGCAGATTCTACGGACTGTCTTCCAGCAGGGCCTGCTTTAGCGATTAGAAGTCTGCGCAGTGATGACACAGCTGGGGATGGAGCCAAATGTTCAAGTCAAGTCCCTTTTTCTTTTCCCTAAGAGACGCCATTTGTTGCCAGTGGCTATTCCTGCTCCATTTCTTGCTACATCCAACTTTGTAAACCAATGTCCATTTCAGGACAACTTGGGATCCCTCACACCGTCGCAGTGCTTGTCAGCATTCAGAAGTTCTTGGAACTCACGTCACACTGAGCTTGGGGACGCTGTCACCAGTGTCTGAAGCCAGATAACCTGATTCCTTCCTCAAGGGATCCACTCAGTTCAGCAGCTCTATGCGTGAGGAAACTGCGCCTACGGCAGCTGATCCTGCCCTGCCTGTGAGGTCCTTGTGTCAATGGCTGCTCTGCTTTTATAATCACACAGAATGACACCACTCCCTGTTGCATAACAGCTGGGCAGGTTTTGGTGACAGGGTTTGAGAGCCCTTCCTCAGGCTTTCTCATCTATTTCCCATGGACTGGCCTGAACAGATCAGCATCCCAACTGAGCTGTGAATTAAGGGAATGTAGGTGAACGTGGACAAGACTCAGCACCCTTGGCACAAGTTTGCTTGGAGTCTTATCATTTCAATTTGTGGTACGTTACAGAAGGGGTGTACAGATTCAAGGGGACAAAGCCAAATTCAAAGCCATCTTTAAACCAAAAAGTGAAACGTTTTATCCTGGCCTCCCCTGTTGGCCCATCTCTTGTCCCAGACCCTCCGAAGTTCCATGCCCATCTCGCGTCTTACTTTCTATCACTGTACCTTGAATCCCACTGGGGAAGATGTCACAGTCTCAGCCTTGACAGGAAGTTAGTGTACAGAGTGACTTAACCGTGAGTTAATCGTGTGGACATTAGCAAGGACGTACAAAACACCTAGCCCTCAATTTCACATTTTTAAGAGGATTCAACAAACCAAATGGCATTTTCACTATAATATCAAGCTACAGAAATGCTATGTGTATATTGCCTTGGGAGTTAAATAAATTAAGCTTTTTCCATTTTCTCTCACATTACCCTTTTATCTCTAAACTGTGAAGAAATACCAAATAGCTGTTTTCCTTTACAGGGGATTCATTGTCTTTCACATATTTTTGTTTCATTTCTCAAAGTATGCTCTGGAAGATAGAAAAGAAAGTCCTGTGTGCTTTAGACCCCTCATTAATGTAGAGTGTTTGTAACTTGATCTGGGAATTTCTTTGTAGACACAATGATACATTTAAAGATGTGATTCACTTTTTCTTTCTGTGGATGACAGCTGGTATCTGTAGGATGTAGGAAAAAAGCCATTTCTTTAACCAACAAAATAAACAGCTGACTCATTCCTCACCTCTAATTCTAATTCGTTGAGATACTGGTATTTATGTCACCTGACATCTTTTTTATTACTGCTTACCTGTCAGCTGAATGAGATTGCTGCCTTTGTACCTTTGAAGACTTATGAGGCCTGAATTCCAAACCAGATGACAGATCAGTGCAGACGATCATAAACGCAAGTCACAAGCACACTGGAGATGATCTTCACAGGTGCAGAATGTGTAGTGTTGATTTTATGCAATTTAATCTCAAGATTCAAATACTGGTATTTTCTGAAAAGTTCAGGAGAGGAGGCCTGCCGCCCCAGGAACTGTGGGATGCATACGTTAGCAGGGGAAGTGCACCCAGGGGATCATTCCCTATGGATGATAACCTGTATTTCAGCATTTATAGTTGTCTTGCACAAATGAGGGGCAATTTTAGTTCTGCCATCACTGCAAGAATGGCTGACATGTTTTGGCATCTTCATTTAAAATGGCGCATGCTGTGTTCGACAGGGTTTTTCTACACTAGATTTGTTTTTCTATCATGAATCTATACTGCAAAGGGAGTTTCGGGCTTTGTAGCTGGGCAGAGGGTGCAATGAAGTTGAGAATGCGTTTTTTTTTTCTGGCACAGAGCACAAATTATGATTTCCATAATAGGCTGTGGTTCCCTGTAAAATGCTTCCTATCTATGGAAAGTGAATGTTAAATCGTTAACAGTGTATTTCTCTGCACTTCTCAAATTATTATTTTATGGCAAGACATAGACTATGGATTGCAGTCATAAAGTCTTTACACTAAACATCGATTCAAAAATGGTTTGCTGCAGCAAAGCGTGGATCAGTGTGGAGCCAGCAATCCCAAAGCCCACAGTGGCAGGTACCCTGTTGGTTGTAGCGTGTAGGTCAGGCCACTAGCCTGTGACATGGCTCAGGGGACTCTGCACCCACCTGATGGCCATTTCCTGTGTAAATGCAGTTGAACTCTGTGTGACAGTTGGTGGAGGTGTGTGTGTGTGTGTGCGCGTGTGCGCACGCACACCCACGTGCTGTGTATGACAAGCCTGTGATTCATGTTTAATTTGACATTGCAGTTTCCATGACACCCTTGTGATGCTCTCATCTCTGTGTGGGGATAAGCTGCATCTGCTACTGTCACTCAACTGAACATACATCCCAGCTGCTTGGATGTGCACCTGTGAACATGAGAGAGGGGCTTCGGTGAGCTACAGTGAGGCCAGGAAGAAGGGGAGTGGCCACATGGATAGGGTAGCCCCAATAGTACAACAGACGGTGCTGTTCGAGGGAACTGGTAAGCTCTTTCGTGCATATGGTCTGTCCAAGGCCCTTGAAGTTGGGTAGAGACGTGGGTTAGTTTCCTGTGGTTGATGCACAAAGTAACACAAATTTGATGGCTTAATACCACAGAAATTTGTTGTCCCAAGTTCTGGAGGCTAGAAGTCCGAAATTAAGAGGTCAGCAGGGCCATGCCTTCTCTGTTCTCTCTGTGCTTGTGTGTCCAAATTTCTTATAAAAACAGTAGTCATTGAATTAGGGCCTACTCTAATCCATTGTGACCTCATCCTAACTTGATTACAGTGACACTCCCTTCCTATTGATTCATCCGCTAACATTCTCTGCTCCAACCCCTGCTAGAGGTTGAAATGTTATGTAATGTTCATTCAGTGGTTACCAGAGGATTCGATGGGTTTGGACATCTGTAAATACCTGTGTGACAAGTCAGGGTAATAGACATACCCATCACCTCCAAAACTTGCTTTGTTGCCCCCTTTTGTGGTAAGCACAGAACCTGGGATGTACTCTCTTTACAGATGTTTAAGTGCTCACTGCAGTATCGCCGACTGTAGGTACGATGTTGTACGGCAGACTCCCAGAGCTTACTCTCCCTGTGTAACTGAAATGACCAGTTGGACAGCTCCTGTTTCCCTCCCCGCAGCCCCTGATAACTAAGATTATATCCTTTGACCATTTCCTATACCTCGTATAAGTGCAATCACGCAGTACTTGTCTTGTGACTGGCCTATTTCACTTAGCATAATATTCTCTAGGTTCATCCGTGTTGTCACAAATAACAAGACTTCATTTTTTTAAGGCTGAATAATATCCCATTGTATGTATATACCACATTTTCTTTATCCATTCATTTGTTAGTGGACATTTGGGTTGTTTTCATGTCTTGGCTATTGTGAATAATGCTGGAATGAACTTGAGAGTGCAGGTATCTCTCTGAGACCCTGATTTCCATTCTTTTGGGTGTATACCCAGAAGACCAACTGAACAGAATAGGGAGCCCAGAAATAAACCCCACATATATATAGTCAACTGATTTTCAACAAGGGTGCCAAGAATACACAATGAGGAAGGGAGAGTCTCTTCAAAAAGTGGTGATAGGGAGACTGGGAATCCGCATGTAAAGGAATGAAATCCCACCCTTATCTTACACCATACCCAAAGCAATTCAAAATGAATTAAAGATTTAAATGTAAGGCCTGAAACTGTGAAATTCCTAGAAGAAAGTATAGCTGAAAAGCCTCATGACACTGGGCTTGACATTGATTTCTTGAGTAAACATGTCTCCAAATAAGACATACAATAGGCCAATGGATACATGAAAAGATGCTGAACATCACTGATTATCAGGGAGATGCAAATCAAAGCCATAGTATCACCTCCGACCTGTTAGGATAGCTATTATTAAAACAAATAAACAAAACAAAACAGATAAAAATATTAATGAGGGTATAGAGATATTATAACCCTTGTACACTGTTGGTGGGAATGTACAATTGGTGCAGCTACTATGGAAAACAGTATAGATGAGGGTAAATGAGATCAAATATACAGTGATGGGATGAGAACTGACTCTGGGTGGTGAACACACAATGTGATATATAGCTGATGCATTACAGAATTGTACACTTGAAACCTATGTAACTTTACTAACCATTGTCACCCCAATAAACTTTAATTTTAAAAAAGAAAACAGTATAGAGACATCTCAAAAAATTAAAAATAGAACTACCATATGATCCAAGCAAAATTGAGCAAAGGATTCTCTCTAAACTTGTCCACTTTCACCAAAATTGTAAATAGGCCAAGACCCCATTTCCAAATACCATCAAATTCACAGGTTCCAGGGGGACACACATTTTGAGGGGCTACTATTCAACCCAGCAGTGCAGGCCACATACCTATTTCTTTCCAGTAGGCTGAGGTGGAACTAACGTGTCACGTCTGGGCCGCAGCACGTCCTAATTGACCTACCAGCGTCCTGTCCTGCTGAGTCCACGATGGAGAGTGCATGTGCCAGGTGGGGCAGTTACACGATGGTGGAGCCTCTCTGCATTGGGGTCCCTGAGATTTGTTGCAGAAGAGAGCTGTATTGGATGGTTGCCTGGACTTGCAGTGGACACTGTGAAATGAGTGAAAAATGAACCTGTGTTGTGTTCAGCCACTCAGGGGCAAGGGAGCAACTCCTTAGGCTGATGAATGTGAGGACCTATCGAGCAGGTGTGGCCCATCCCCTTCTCTCAGATCCCTTGCCTGAGGACCTCTGTCCTCTCCTCTCTCAACCATGGGCCAAGTTCACGGTCATGTTCACTGCAGCATGATTCACAATAGTGAAGATATGGAAACAACCCAAATGTCCATGGACAGATCCTGTCCTTGCCAGTTGTTCTGTGTGGTCCAACCCTGCTAATGATAGTAACTAGCTAATTGGTGATGGTAACTAGTGATGGTACATCTGCTGAATTCTATGACCAGGATCAATAAGTCCACTGGGCAAGCTGAGCAAGGATTTTCAATGTCAACTTATTGATAATAAAAACACTAATTTCTTTTTTTTTTAACTAAAATTGTTGGGGTGACATTGTTTAATAAAATTATATAGATTTCAAGCATATAATTTCATTTTTACTAGATTTCATAATCCATCATCTGTATATTGTACTGTGCTCACCACCCAGAGTCAGTGCTCCTTCCCCCACCATACATTTGACCCCTTTTACCCTCTTCTCCCCTCCTTACCTCTGGTAACCACTAAACTGTTGTCTGTGTCTATCAGTTTTTGTTTGTTTGTTTTGTTTATTTGTTGCTTTTGGTTTTATATCCCACACATGAGTGAAGTCATATGATTCTTGATTTTTTTCTGTCGTATTTCACCATGGTATGTTTTTCGTTCCTTTGCTGAAAATTATTTGCCCATATATATGTGGGATTATTTCTGGGTTCTCAAATCTGTTCCACTGGTCTGTGTGTCTGTTTTTCTGCCAATACCATGCTGTTTGGATTATTGTTGCTTTGTAGCATAATTTGAAGTCAGTGAGTGTGATACCTCTGGCCTTGTTCTTATTTTCTCAGGATTGTTTTGGCCATTCAGGGTTTGTTATGATTTCATACAAATCTTTTTGTTCTATTTCTTTAAATAATGTCATTGGGATTTTGATGGGGATTGCATTAAATCTGTATATTGCTTTGGGTAATATGGTCATTTTAACTATGCTGCTTTTTCCAATTCATGAACATGGAATAGCTTTCCATTTCTTTGTGTCTTCTTCAATTTCTTTTAATAATGTCTTGTAATTTTCAGTGTATAAGTGCCTCACATTCTTTGTTAAGTTTATTCCTAGGTATTTTATTCTTTGTGATTCAACTGCAAAAAGAATTTTCACATCAATCATTTCTCCTTATGTTTTCTCCCAGATGGTTTAAAATGTGGGTGGTGAAAAAAGTGAGACATTCCTCAGTCCCTTCAAATCCTAATAGTAACTTTATAGCTATAAAACAAAAGCTTTGGCATATGAATACCCAGAATAGTAAACAGCTAGTAGAGTATAAAATAATATTAATAAAAATAACAATGCTCATATTTACATTGTGTTTACTACGTGCCAGGCATTGTTCCAAGCGCATTCTGTCTGTCTGTCTGTCTGTCTCCTTTCTCGTTTAATCCCCTGTGACGACCTTCTGAGGTAGATTCAGTTTCTCTCCTCATTTTTTAATGATGAGGAAACTGAGTCACAAGGAGGGCAGGAAAGACATTCCTGCTTCACAGAGGAGGAGGAGGCTGGCAAGATGTGGGATGGCTCTCAGGAATCTAAGAAATGCTGTTTCAAATATTTTTCTACGCCATCATGCAAACTTGCAGAATTTAAAAAAAGGCATTGTTTTAGATAGCTATTAGTTGAAAAAAGAGATACAAGGAATAAAAATATCTTAAATAAAGCAATCCTGCATAATTATAAAACATCTCTGCACTGAAAACTCTCCAGTTCACTAGTAACTGTGCTGTTACTCAGACTGACCAAAAATATCACACCTGTGTGGCAGGAAATGACACTTCAGACCATGTTAATATGGAAATGTAACTTCTTTGCCATGCCTTTTATTTCCATATATTAGAATAAAGGAATATTAATATTTTCCTCATCTTTTAGAAGTTTTCAAAGTAAAGCTATTCTCTTGTTTTTTTTGTTTTGTTTTTTTTTGTTTTTTTTTTGAGGGCAGTGTCACTGGCCTTCATATGTGGGACCGAACCGGGGCCACTGGCTTCCTAAGCCAGCACCACTGGGCCGGCCCAAAGTAAAGCTATTCTTGATGGTGCTTCAGTTGTGAAAAGTGTGGCTCTGGTTTAATATTGTCAAGCCCAGAAGGCAGGGTTGGGGACTGCGGGTGGGGGTGGGAGCCGGAAAAGGGTGACTCGAGAGGGGACAGGTTCTGGGTCTGAGCCACCTGGGGGGGGAGGAAGATGGTGCGCTGGGTTCCTGGACCTGTTCTCCAGCAACAAGCGCCCCTCACCCTCGCTGCAGGAGCCCCAGGGACTGGGGTTTCCACTCTTTCCAATGAGTCTGTGTCCCCAATATGGCATGGAAGCCCCCAAGAAACACAGATCTCAAGTTATGCTTCAGACAGAGACAAACAACGTCCTCATGGTAACCAGTGTGGACTGGGGGCCCATAACCAGAGAGACCCCCTAAAGCCTTGGCCAAGGATGGCTCCCTGGAGTTTGAGTGATCACCCAGTGACGACTGGGGTGGAACACCCCGTGTCCACATTGAGTTGATGGCCTAGAGTTAGAAGTAACAAGATTTAAGATATATTTAAAAGTGTTTTGTCTTAAATTCTCGAGACTAATGCCTGTTGCCATTGAATCATGACACGTCTTGGCATATGTCGTAATAAGAATATCAGATGTGGAGGCCTCCAAAGGAAAACTAAGAATGAAGTCTATGCCATGAGATTCTGCATACTGCCTAGCCACCTGAATGATGGAAGCACACATACGCTGGCCAGCAGGTCAAGAATTCCCTCTCCACTTGGAGCAGCTAAGGACTTGACATGCACCGTGGCTGTGGTGCGCACACACATTCTCTGAGGGGCCAGGGCACAGCGCCTCTTGGCACTCAGGACGAGATCTTGACTGGAAGGTGTTCTTCAGTTTTTGTCTAACCTACAGTTAAGGTTAACGCTCCCTAAATTGCTTCTGGGAGGAAAGCAATACTCTTACAGTGTACCATTTCCCACACACAGCCATATCAACGTGGCTGTTATTATATTTGTCTATTCTGCATGGATATTCCCCTGAATCTAGTATGGCATATGTACAAATATCATTTTAAAACACGGTTTTCCCACAAAGCACTCTTCAGCTAATGTCAAAATTAACAGGCTTTTCCCTCTGGCGGGTTCTTTGGTTCTCACTTCTTTATTCCTGATGATAAGTCCAGGTGAGGTCCATGAGGGTGAGGGAGAGGTGGGCAGGGCTGATCCTGTGAAGGTCCATCCGCAGACCAGCCAGCAGATAAAGTTCATTTTGTCATGCCTTGGATTTGAAGAAATGGACTTGTTCGTTTGAACTGAGTCCATCTCTGCAGATAAGGGTGGCATGATGGCAGGTTGTCCTGACCAGACCAGTGGTATGAGCAATAAGCTTGTCTGCAGGTCTCTATGTTCTATCTTGGGTCTGCAACTATGTAAAGTATCTGTTAGGAGGTCGGCGACAGCTGGCCAGCATTCGGTCAGGTCAAACTCTATATAAAGTGATTTCTGAGATTTTACACAATTACAAGGAACCACCCTAACATTCCTCTATCTCACCTCTAACACTTTAGTTGATTATCTCAACTAAAATGAAAAGCTGAGGTAAGAGACAAAGTCAAGAGGGAGACATTCTTTACTGAAAAATCAGCTAAGGAGGCATTTATCGAGCTATTGGATAGGTGGAAGTGGGGATCAGCATCTATGCCACAGCTGCTCAAGGGCAGGGGGAGGAGGGGCCCTTGGCACACCTGCTCATGGGTCCTCTGTTGCTGCTCGTCATAGCTGGCTGGCGTGGTGCTACCCAGGAGTTTGGGTTCCTCCGTCAAATACCCCACTGAGTGCCAACCTCCGCCTCCCACACCCTGCTGCTGCTTACCTGCTGTGCCCTATCCCTGTCCCTGTCTGTGCATTTTATAATCTGCTTCTTTGTATTTCTGTTTTTCTTTTTCCATCTTTTTAAGTTCACACAGGTGTTGTTTCCTGATGACAACTGATGAACAGGAAATTGAATTAAATGCATATGACAGAGTTTCTGAGGTGACCTATGGAAGAACCGTAGATCACTGTGTAGAAAGGCATTGTGGGAGCGCTGTGTGGCTTCCTCCTCCAGTGTCAGCGCTTTCTGGATGTGTCATTTCCAAAAAATTGCTCAGTCCCCCTCAGTTTAAGTTTAGTCATTTGGAAACTGAAATTAGGAAAGTATCTTTTTAATAAGAATTAATAGACCTTTAGGCTTAGAACAGTGCCTGGATGTAATGATGCTCAATAAATGTTAGCAAATGATGGTGCCGGTGATGGTGATGAGGATGGGGATGAGGATGATGATGGTGATGATAGTGATGATGGTGATGATGGTGGAGATGATGAAGATGATGGTAAAGATGATGATGATGGTGAGGATGATGATGGTGATGATGAGGATGATGATGGTGATGATGAGGATGATGATGGTGATGGGGATGATTAGTAGTGTTAATTAGCTTTCAAACTTTGAGAGGAGACACCCCTTAGAGCTCTCCCTGTGTACTCACCAGCATCCATGTTCCCCTGTTTCAAGGTCTACAACTGGCCTATGTATTCTAGGCCTTGCATCTAAGTGGGGCCACAGGAACTTTTACCAGTGGGATGTGAGACAAAGTTATGTGTGAAACATACATTTTGAGGCTGTTAAATGTGGGGTATCTTCTCCACCTGCTCACTTTTCCCATTTGCCAGGTGAATGCAGGGGAGGATGAGGCCCTAGAAGTTGGTGGAAGTGGCTATAGGGGATTTTAGATGATATATTTCATCTCGATCGTGTTTTAGTAGTTTGTGGTTTTAAGGAATTGCTTTATTTCTTCTAAGTTGTTCAATTTATGAGCATAAAATTGTTTATAATATTCCCTTATTATTTTGTTAATGGCTGTAAGATCTATAGTGCTATCCCC
This sequence comes from Aselliscus stoliczkanus, assembly GCA_033961575.1. Lineage (NCBI taxonomy): Eukaryota > Metazoa > Chordata > Mammalia > Chiroptera > Hipposideridae > Aselliscus > Aselliscus stoliczkanus. The sequence goes on from CM066728.1 coordinate 109,669,265, forward strand.
TATTTTATTTTTTATATTATTGATTGCATTTTAAACAGTTCTCAAGTCATAGTCCTGCTTAAAATAATGCAATGGCTTTCTATTACCTACAAGATAGAACCCCAGCTCCACGAATGCCACCCAGGGCCCTCCCCATCCTCACTGTTGCCTTTCCTGCTGGCCTCTCACCTTTCATCTTCCTCCCTCACCCTTCCGCCATCCTGGAAATACTTGCCTTCAACACGCCACTCCCTCTGCCTGCCAACGTTCATCTCCACTTTCTCTTTCTCTGTTTCAGTTCCTTGAGGATTCACCTTGCTGTTGCTTCTTTTAAAAAGTCCAGAGTCAGAGTAGCAGGAAAGAAGGTGGGACATGATCGGGCAGCGGGAATAGCATCCGATGCCAGGCCTCGTCATCCGCCTTTCAAATCTTGTCCTGTGACATTGCATGGATGGCGCTGTCTTCTTCCTTTGAGGATGTAGATGACAACAGCATCAACAGAAAACATTCAATGATGAATTATTATGTGCTAACATCCTTGTTTATGAGTTTTTTTATGTAATATAACCTTAACCCTATAAAGGAGGCGTTACCATCATTCTTATTTTACAGCTCAGGTGTCCAAACTCAGAATCTTACTTTCTCACAGGGAATGTGCTGGTCTCTTCCATTGGCTCCTCATTCCTGGTCCCTGCTGTCTGCCCTCCACTCCCCTTTGGGGTTGCCCAGTAGGGAGCTTTGACAGGAGGGAAGGGCATTCTCCTGGTGACCTCTCTGGGAGATCCCTCTGGGCTGGCTCCTCTCAAGGTGACTCAATCGGAAGGCTTCTCCTCCTGCAGCCCGGTTCCTGCTTGTCCTTCCTCTCATCATCTCAGGCCCTGACGTGGCAACAGTTCTCCTGCTACCAGCCCCGGTTTCCTGAGCCCTGCCCTGTGGTTCTCCTGTACTAAGCCTTCGTAAGAAATCCCATCTATTTCCTGATGGAAGATGACAAAACAGAGCAAATGGAAGAACCAGGAATTCCACCCACTGCTCAGGGTTTGTGGGACCCAGATTCCTGACCCTCCACTCTGCCGCCTCCCTTACACCTTTCCCAGGTTCCAGTCTCAGACACACACACTTCTGGTCCATATTCAGCCTGCGCTGGTCATCGAGCCATTCCGTGGACCCCAAATTCCTTATGGGTGAAGAGGTCAGTGTCCCCAAACCAAAACAAACAGTACTACCTGAATTCATATTCCTCCTTGGTGCATTAGGATTTAAAGGCCTAAAGACTGATGTCACATAGATTGTTTAATTGAAAACCTAAAAAAGGGGAGTCTTAGGGGCTGGCCGAGTGGTGTGGTGGTTAAGCCCTGGCTTGGGAAGCCAGCGGCCCCGGTTCGGGTCCCACATATGAGGGCCAGTGACACTGCCCTCAAAAAAAACCCCTCAAAACAAGGGAGTCCACGTTGCAGCTAATTTCCAGGGGAACTGAATTCCGCTCACACACAGAATACTCCAACATCCAATGTATGCTACGAGCAATGTGGTCAGCAGAGCTCTGTCCTGTGGGCTCACAGGCACACAGAAAAAAGACTGCATTCAAAGATTAGCCATTGTGTGCGTGTCCCTGGAAATACCTCTGGAGGGCTGGTAAGGACCCGAGCTGGACCCAGCCCGCTCCGGCTTTAACAGCTCTTTGAAAAAAACAGACATTCTCCTCATTCAGCAACTCCTGTTTCTTTTCTGCACTCCATTCATCACGTGTTTTCAGATGCTTCATCTCACTTAACCTAAAGAACCAAGTTAAGAGGCAGGTGTGATCACACTATTTATAGAGAAACAAACAGAGAGGTGAGCTGACTCATGTAGGGGCTGGGAGCTAGTGAAGGGAGGGGCATTTTCCCATCTGGTTTCCTGAGAGCATCTCTTACCCAGCCAGAGACTGAAGAATATTAGTTCCAGGAGAAATAAAGATTCAAGGAAACTCATTATGAGGTAGATAGCAATTACATTGCTCTGCCACCGAACACATAACATCCCGAAACATAAAAACTGTAAGCAGCTGATCAACATATAATTCATACCAAAGTTGTTGGTAGTAGCCCTGCACCCAACCACCGGAAGCCTCACTGGACATCACACCAAAAAGGACGTTAAAGCTGTCCACTCATGAATGGGCTAATTTTCTGGTCACTTCCTGTTGCGTGAGTCACACATTTGGAAACTAGTGGCTGCAAGTTCATGCATAATAATATGTGGTGCTTATCCAAAGAAGCAGGGGTTTTGCTTTGCTTTGTAGTTTAAAAGCAATTATTTAGGACAAATGCTTTCTCGAGAAACACTCAACTGTTCCCGAGAAAAACTGTAGATACTTATGCACAGTGCATTTTTGTAATTTTGGTAGTTCCTTATTCTCCTCTGTCACCAATGCATTTGTTCTTATCCATCAGTCTTTTTAATAGGTCTCTCCATCTTAGTACCCTTCAGCCTGTGGACTTAAGTACCTATTTCATCTTCCCTGTAATTTCCCTTGTGCGGGTTCTAACTGCTGAAGTTGGGGCTGTAATGACCCTTTTCTTTCTCTGCATCAGTATCTCCTCATTCCCATCGGCGAACAACCATACTGGGTTGTCTGATCTTAAAGAAAAACAAAAGATAAAATGTAAACCTCCTGGATTCTGTGTACCCTTTTCTTCTGTATTTCTTACAACCTTTTTACAGCAACTTTTCCTTGGTAGGGTTTTTGACCCCCTGCCCTGGGTTTTTTGTTAAGTCTCTTGACTTGACCCTCCTTGTTTAGCCCTGTGGCTCACTCCTCAGACTCTTTCCTTATCCATCCTCATTCCTACGTGCTCTCACCCAACGCCTTTGCTTTAAATGCCATTATATGCTGGAGACCCCCCAGGTTACTCCCCTAGCCCCTTTCCCCCTCCAGACAGCCAAATGTGTGACTATTTACCTGCTGTCTCCGTTTCCATGTCTGAGAGGTATTTTGCTGTGATGTGCCCTAAAAGGCTCCCACTACCTCCCACTCTACACCAGTTCTGTCTTCCTCACCTCCGCTGGTGGCCAGACACTCAGGCTCAAGACCCTGAGGTTCTACCTTGTTCTCCATCTCCCACTCCCCACCTCCAATCCATCAGCAAGGTTTTCACGCCATGGCTTCAAAATAGACACAAATCTGAACATGTCTGGCTCCTCCCAGCACATCTACTCTGATACACTCACTGGCATCTCTCATTAGGTTACGGCTATAACCTCCCAGCTTGCCTGCCGGCTTCCACCCTTACTTTCCCATGATACCATCTTTCAACTGCCAAAGGGGTCTCTTAAAGTGTCATCATCCTACTTGCTCCCCTGCTCAGGGCCTCCAATGCCTTCTCACCCACTTCAGAATAAAATCCAAATTCATTGCCATGGTCTAGGAGACTTGAAATAGGCAGAACTCTGCCACAGGCCCAGCAGCCTGCACCCCTCACCTGCCCCGCTGTCTGCCCACACCGGCTTGAAGCACAGCAGGTATTCACGTGCTCCTCCCATGGGCCCGGTCCTGTTCTCAGCTTGGAGACAGAAGTTTAGATTTGAATGGGGAGACCAGCAGACACATCTACACCTAAGGACAGGTGGGGGAGTCTGCTGGGAAGGAAGCAGAAGACAAAGACCCAGAGGGATGGGCAAAGGCAGCTCGGGGAAGAAGGGGCACCAGGTCACAGACCCTCTGGGCATCCCGGGAGTCCTGAGGAGGTCTGGGGCAAGCGCCGACCATCTGAGACCTTAGTGGACCAGGTGGCTCTCTTCCTGATGGACAGGTGGCAGCAAGGCTGTCCCTTTTGGATTTTGTAAAGCCCCTGGTACTGGGACAAGGTGTTGGTGAGGGAAAAAGACCTTAAGAGAAGGAAATGCCAGGTTGTAGCTAGTTTTTCAGGGCAGACATACAAGTGGATAGCAACTTCGTCCCTTCACTGATGATGCTGTTATTCTAGGAAGAGAGTAGAGCACTCCAAATCCACAGAACTCACAATAACTGGAGACGATGGCTCCTCTAAGACTGGGAACTTTATTTAAAAAACTGGCGGTTCTGATCATGCAATCTTCACATATTTTTCAGGTACCCTACCAGTTAATAGCTTTTGAAAAAAATATATTATTTAGTTCCATCCCTGACTCATGGAGTTGATTGCTTATTGTTAATCAGGGTCCTATTTCATTCTCAACCAAATATCAAAAACAAAATAAACAGAATGGGTTTATTTGCTCCTCTTCTGTCTTCTTCCCTTGAAATTAAATAATGTCATTGGGAGCCAATCTACTTTCAAAGAAACTCTTCCAAATGAATAATACTTTGGGATATAGTTTTTCTTTTAAAATAATTTATTAAACAAACAACCATTCCAAGTTTTATATGTTTCCTTTATAGGTTTTTTTTAAAAAAAGTTTTATAATAGAGATTATTAACTTTGATACACAATTATGATTTTTATCCATATCTAGGACATTTTTTTATCTGAATTTTAATAGACCTTAAACTTTATTTTTTTGTGGTTTAGAAAGAGCATGTAAAAAGAAAGGTTTATAAAATGCACAAATCTATGATAGTAAGTACATTCATTCAACAGTATTTACTAAGCAATTCCTGTGTTCCAGTTACTATTATGAATAGAAATCCCTGCTCACACAAAGCTTATAATTTTTCCTACAATACAATACATTCATTTCATGCATAGAAAGGTAATAGATAGCTTAGACACATAGATAGGTAAATGTATGTGTATATAACATGTATGTATGCATGTATAAAAGGATGGATAAGTAGATAGATAGATAGATAATAGATAGATAGATAATTGATAGACCGACAGCCACCAATATATTCCTTTTACTCCCTGCTATTTTCAGCAACCATAAATTGATTCTTAACCCAAGGAAGAATTCTGTACATTACATTGAGATGCACAAAGACATATGGATTCAACTCACTATGTAATTTGAGGGGCCCACACAGGTCTACAAAGCTGAATAAGGCCCATAGTCCCTCTGGGGGCTTTTTTTTTTTTAAAGATTTTATTGGGGAATTGGGGAAGGGAACAGACAAGTTGCTGTCCTTCTGTTCTTCAGTCTAGTTGTGGAGGACATCGCTGCACTGGCCCATGTTGGTATTATTATTGTGCTCTTCCCGACTGAGGCAGATTGGTTGCTAGCCGTTGGATGGCCGGTCACAATGCTTCACACTGGCCGCTGGCCACTCATGGTAGCTTATGGCAGCCCACTGCTGCACTACTGCAGCCTATGCCATCGCTGGCGACTCATGGCAGCCCAGCTCCAGGTCGAGCTGTTGTTCACCATCTTATCTATAGAGGGTGAAGCGTTACTGGCCCATGTGGGATCCAAACCTGTGGCCCTGCTGCTCAGAGCTCACGCTCCCAAGCCAACTCTTAACCAATGAGCCACTTGGCCGGCCCCTCTGGGAGACTTCTGTTGTTCATGGTCTGATCACATTGGACAGTGTGGGAGTGAAAGTGAAACAAAATGGTTCAGACCCCAAAGAAATGGGCATGAGTTCAAGGAAATGACATGTCGCTGCACTTAAATTTGATCTGATGGGGCAAATAGAGTGAATGTGAAAACCTCTCTTAGTGACTCCCAGAACTAATGTCCACCTGGAACCTCAGAATATGACTTAACTGGAAATAGGGTCTTTGCAGATTTAAGTAAGTTAAGGATCTTGAGATAAGGTCACCCTGAATTTAGCATGGGCCCTAAGTCCAATGGCGGTGTCCTTATAACAGGAAAGGACACACAGAGAGGCTGAAAAGAAGATGACTGAAGACCAAGCAGAGTTTGGGATAATGTGTCACAAGCCCAGAAATGTCAAGGATTTCCTGGAGCTGCCGGAAGCTGAAAGAGACAGGAATGGATCCCCCCTGGAGCCTTTGCAGGGAGGCTGGCCCTGCTGACACCTTGGCTCCCAGGCCCCAGAACTGAGAAGGAAAAAAAGACCTGTTGTCTTAAGCCACCAGCTTTGTGTTAATTGGTTATGGCAGCCCTAGGAAAACAATTCAGCAGTACGAAAAAAAAAAGCTTCTTTTTGCTCTCTCTCCCTCTCTCTCTGACTGAGCATGGACAGGTATGGTTTGACTAGGTGTTGATCACTGAACACTGGGATAAGTAGGGTGTGCATTAGTTTCTTGACAATACAGTGAAAACCGGTCTGACCTTCCAGGAGTTATATTATAACCTCTCTGTGTCTCAATTTCCTCATCAGCTTCAAGAGCATAATAAGAGCCCCAAGCTCATAGGATCTGCCTCCAGAGCCCACACCCTGCACCACTGTGCTGGGTCCTGCCTCTCTGTCTCCAGCAGTCACATGGAAGTGGGGGTCAGTCTGCCAAAAGAAGAGGGTGCTGTTCCCAAAGAGACAAGATATTAACTGAGTGCCATGAATATCAACTTTGTGACGGGTGGTGGAGCCTAAAATGTATATTTTAGAATACCCAGATATGGTAAGAACATAGACAAACGAGTAATAATTATGTTTAGGAGAACACACACATGCATAATTCATGAGAATATATCTATTCTAATTATTTATGGCTTTTTTTAAAAAATTTATTTTTTTTATTTTTTTAGCTGAACCTTCCTGCCACCTGTTGGCAGCTCAGCTCCGGCTGGGCATCAAACTGCTGTTGCTCAGAGCTCCGCTCGCACTCTTGAGCGAGCTCTTAACCAACTGAGCCACTCGGCCGGCCCTATTTATGGCTTTTAAAAAATTGTCTACCAAATATTAACTCTTCTTACCTATTTGTCTATGCATTACATCATAGATATTCAAGCTGCCTAGGTTGAAAGCTGGAGTTTGGGTAACTCTAGGATGGGCTAAAGCTTTTGGTGACCATGGGACAATGGCCACAAGCAAGCGGAGGCAGCAATGAGGGGTGAGCAAGGTACCTTGCCCTCAGAAGTAAATCTGAAGGAGGGCAGGACAGAGGAGTGTAAGGGTGGGACTGGAATAGTGATCGAGGGAAAGATCAGGTAGCCCCATGTTTTACTATGGGGCACGGTATGCCCCGGCAGGTTTTGTCCACTCCAGTGGGTCAGTGGGTGAATACGTGGTACCCTCACCTGGCATCAACAAGGCACTCAGGGCTTTGGTTTGTTTTGTTTGTTTCTATTGCTTGAAAGGTAGGAATGATCTGAAATACAAGGAGTTGTATATTTCCACCAGAGTGGGACAAGCACGGTGTTCCAAGGCCTCCGTACTGCCCACAGGCGAAAACCTGTTTGGCAGTCGGGTGGTCACATACGTTTCTGTGGACCCGAGAGTTTGCTGCCAACACAGCTGCTCTTGTTAGAGCCTACTGCCTGAGGATGCCAATAAATAATACAAACCATCTCTCTGCTCCTTTCTTCTTATCATATTTAACAGACATCATCGACTTTCCTGGAATCTGAGCTTCTCATTGTTTTGTGTTTCTTCTCCCTTTAAAAATATGTTTTGATCTTGCTCAATAGCTCTGAGCAGCCCCTGACCCAGAGGACCACAGTCCAGAGAGATGCTGGAATGTTTCAGGCGGCTTTCCTTTTAAAGGACTGATGTCCATCGGTGCAGAAGCCCTTTGCCCCAACTCGAGTCTGCTCTCAAACAGTTAGGAATAAGCAGTGTCTTGGCTGTAGACACTGCAGCCTTTATTGATAGTATTTGATGGAGGTTCAGATGGGATCGATAGATGAGTGTGAGTGGTAAATGACTCAATGGCCATCATTCTGAATAAAGGGGAGAGAGAGAGACCTAACTATGAGGGTGAGGAGAGGGTTGACGGCCCAACAGCTTTCCCTGGCCACATGTCGGCCTTGTCAAAACAAAGCACTGGCCAGGGTCCCAGATCGGGGTGCTGGGTGATGCCTGTGAGTGCTTAGATGAGGGTTGGGGTGAACCATCTCCCCAGAAATACCCGGCCAAATCAATTCCTGTACAGAGCCAGGTTCCGTTAGGAATCCAGAATCAGGAGGGGTGGGCCCCAGGGGCTGGGCACAGAGCCGAAGGCTCTTCGTTGTATTTATCAGACGCGGTGTTTCTAGAGCTTAGAAGTGAGATTTTTTAGACATGGCTCTCTCACCCTCCTTTATGGGTTCCTGTTCTAGTGTCAGACAGCTTCCTCGATGCCTAACTCCCCAAATAGTTACTTCTCATAGTTTATTTTAGTGCCTATGTGGTCTACATTTTTAGACGTAGACCTTGAATTCATGTAGATACAAGGTAAGAGATAGGGGTCTGCACCCATTAGGTCCCCTGGCAAAGGACTAGAGAGGTGGGGCCAGTGAAGACAACCGTGCCTGCTGCGGGGACCCCTAGTGAGGAACCACCGCTGGAGCCGTCCCAGCCGTCACTCCGTTTCAGTCATGGACGGAGCACCTCAATGCGGCCAGGGCAGGAGCAGCGAGGAGGAGTAATGCCTGTACCTGTCTCCCCACCTCAGCCCGCACTCATCAGTGACTCCTGGCTGGGTCCAACCTCCAGGCAGAAGTCAGGGCAGGCTTGACAATGCAGTCCCAGGATGTCACCCCCAGGGCACAGAGGTGGGGGGAGGCGATGCAGAATAAGCACACTGAGTTCCCCCAGTGCTTGTGCATGTGTCCCCCACACCACCTCTGTCCTTTACTAAGCCTGTCCTTTACATTTGGGTGCCTGTCTAGTATCTGCTGTAGGTTCCATGACAATCAGATAGGCTATCTGATTAAAATCTGGAGAGTGTGGGAAGTTGGGTTCCTAAATGAGTTTCTGGAAAACCATTTTAAAGGCTGAGAGAAGAGCTGGTGAAAAATCCTATTGTTTCCAAGATAGCGCACTTGTGTCCGTTCATTAATTCATCCACTTATCAACATGCATTGATTCCTTCCATGGTCAGCTGGCCAGCGAGACAGATGGCGAGGACACATGCCTGCAGCAGGCACTGCCCCTGCCCAGAGAGCACGGGTGAGACATGCTAAATGTGCTGTGTTCCGTGCGATGGCGCTCTCAGCAAGGCACCGGCCTGGTGGGGGCCCGAGGGAGCTCATGGCCTGGGCAGGGAGTCCATGGGCACGTTCCTTACCCTGGTGTCTGGAAACGTTCACCACGAGGATGATGGGAAGCAAATGCCATCGGCACCTTGGAGCCACCTGCAGCTCTCACGCTCTGAGCTCGCGTTCTCTCAGCAGATGCGACGGCAGCCTTACGTCTAAATTACACAAGCTGTGTCTGCACCCAGGACATTTTCTGAGATGAGGGAGTGTCGGGTTCCTGAGGCTGGAGAGGCTAGAGCCAGGCCCTGGAAGACACCATGGAAACGAGAGGCTGCTGGGAGAACGCACCCACAGGAATCACTCAGAAAGAAACCGGGACAGCGTAACAAAGCACTGAATGCGAGAGCCAGCGGCCATGTCACTCATACTCATCAATAACTGAAATTCTGTAGCTGAGACCTGATGTTATACTAACCTCTCTTTATGTCATCTTAGCATAAATAAGCATCCACTCATTTAACTAAATAACGATCTTGAAACAAAACATGAATGTTTTGGTAGCATCTAGTTTAGAAAAATGCATTTGCGAGTGGCTTAGAGCAAAAGAGCAGATGAATAAATGAATGAGAATGAGTGAATGCTGCCTTCCACCCCAGCACAGACTAAAATTGAGCAGTCATAACTTTTAGTCCATTTTGTTTTTTCAAAACCATAAGCCAGTTATTATTTATTCAAAATATTTAACTTTTAGCTTAGGCATTAATTGCATTCATCTAAAAAACTGTTTGAGTTGGAAAAGATTATTTAGAAATATTTTGAAATGTATTCCCCAGAAACATAAGTTTGGGAAATAATTTTAAAAGCCAGCAGTCTTGTTTTGTTTGGAGTCATTATTCAACTAATTTTCAATTAGTGGGTTAGAATAATTTGAAAAGTGGATAACTGATGCACTTAATAAATTCCATCCTTCTTTCTTGAGGATGCTAAGATTTAGAGAAATGGTGTTGTGCTATATTTTTCTGTAGTACTATTTTTTCCTGTAGTAAAGGATAGCTTGTCCTGTTCCCAGGATGGTTCCTCAGGGTAGAAAATTCCCTGGGCGAAATTGGAGTCATTCTTCCTGGGAGAGGTGCTGGAACGAATGCACCCTGAACACCCCTGACAGGACAATCTTGGTGACAATGCCAAGCTCAATAACCAATAAAGCAAAGGACAACAGAAACAGGGCTGAAGAATGAAAATGGAAGAGAGTTCTCTTGGCACACATCAATAAGATGTTAGAGGAGACCTTTAGAAATTGAATAAATATTTTTGTCGGGTGACCTAACCAATTTCCAGACGTAAACAAATGGGCTTTTAATAAATAGAAAACATATCATGGGGGTGACTGGTACAATGTGATTCAGTGCAGAGAAGACGAAACCATCACTTACTGTGAAATGTGACACGACCCATAAACATTTGTTCAATACGAGATAAATCACGACTCTGTCATGTGTGACAATCATAGTTACGATGCAAAAGGCACAATTTGATTTGAAGGCCTGATTAAATTCTTGCTAGTAGATGGAAACCTACCCAGAAGCACCAGCACTAATTAGATATCTTTATCGGTGAGGGAAAAGTGGGGAGAGCCATCAAATGTTTTGTGAAACAAAAGCACTCAGCTCTCCTGTTTACAAGAAAGCTTCTGAAAGGACATGCTTCCAAGAACGAAGCCAAGTGCTATGCAGAGGGTGCTGAGAAAAACAAAACAGGTGAGGATGCTGAGCTGCCCTCGGGAGGGCTGCTAGTCACCACAGAGCCCAGCCCGGCCTCCCAGCTCTGCCGGAGCCGGAAGCCAGGGCACTGCATGCAGTGTCCTCTGGTACAGCCAACTCGCAGCCAAATGCCACTCTCATCCCTGGAGTGAGACCTGGGTGGTGCACAGACAGCTGGTCCAGGGCAGGGCAGGCACAGTGGAGGCCTGCAGGGGGATGTCAAGACCCCAGGAGACGCCCAGTGTTTTTGCCAGAATCAATTGATATAGCAAGGAGCAACTCCCCACAGGCCACCACGGCTCGCTGAGGTTGTTAGTTCTCCTGCATTTTCCAGACAGATTGATTTCAGTCACTAGATTGGTCTGGGGAGAATTGCCCCTCACTCTTGGCTCCAGGCATATGGTAGAGATTCTTAGTTATTTCGGGGGTGTGAGTGAAGTGCCCTCTCCTTCCAGCCGGCTTGCCGAGCTGAACAACGGGAGGTGAGGATGCACAGAGATCCCAGGCTGCGCACCCCTGGCCCGAAGCACATCGACCACAGATACGGTGTGTTCATTCTCATAATTCTGGTCTAAAATGTCTAATACATTTCAGAGTTCAGAGTCCCAGCCAAAGCTCTGCACGCACATCCTACTGGAAAGCTTGTCTTTTCTTTCAAACGTCCAGGAAAAGGGCTGCGCATGATTTTTAGAAAGGGTATTTATATGTCATTCATGTTTACAAGTTCCTTCCAAGAAAACAAACGGAAACAGAAGCATTTCAATGGACATCTAAGCACTTATTAGCTATCATCCCTGGGCTTGTTTCATACATATATACTGGGGGTGCCAAAAAAACGTATACATGTGACTTATATTGATTTTTTTTGTCATCGGTATATATTGAGTATTACAATTTTAATACAGATTTTTTTCCTTTCTTAAAATGTGTAAGCTTTTTTTGGTGTAAACTAATTTTTCCTTCTTTTTTAAGCATCCTGTGGATTGACTATGCCCCTCCAGAATCCATATGCTGAAGCCTGAATCCTAATGTTTATCCCCGCCATATTTGGAGGGAGAACTCTTAGGAAGTAATTAAGGTTCAATGGGGCCCAAATCCAATAGGACTGGTGGCCTTCTAGGAAGAGGAAGACAGCGATGTGTCTGCACACTGGGACAAAGAAGAGGCCATGTGAGGACACTGGGAAGGCGGCCGTCGGCAAGCCAGGAAGAGGGCCTCCTCCGACACCCACCACGCTGACACCCTCCTCTTGGCTACCCAGCCTCCAGAGCTGTGGGAGAATGTGTTTCTGCTGTTTGAGCCTCCTCGCCTGTGCTATTTGTTAGAGCAGCCACGCAGCCTGAGACAAAGCAGGAGCGTTGCTCGCTGTGGGCCAGCTCTTCTGCGCCTATTGTACAGGCACGTGGAGCCATTGCTGCTGTTAGGAGTTGTCCATGGCACTGACCTCTCCTCACAGGGGCCAGGGGCCTGTGCCTCTGTCATGCCCACAAGTTTCTGCTGCGCCAGCTTCTTGGGGCTTCTTCCTGCCTCAGCCTGCCTTTGTCCAATCTGGTTTTCTTAGCCTGTTTTCAAAGGCAACTTGCTAACTGCTGACTCTTTGCATTTCCTTTTCTGGTTCTAGTCCTTTCCTATGTGATGTCATTTCCATTTCTAAGTGAGCCCCATGAAGGCCTTTCTGAGTACTGCAGGGCTTATAGTTGACAGCAATGTAGGTACGGACTCAAGATAGAAAGAAAAGCCTCTTTCTTCAAAATGCTCTGAACAAAATGCTCATCAGTCTGCCCCACGAGAATGGTAAAAGCAAAAATGGAATCAAGGGTTACGACTCCATCTCTATAGCAGATTGAATTGGATTGCAGTGAATTGAATTGAATGAGATGAAAAGCAAACAGGGCCCCAAAGACTTCTTGAATCTCCATGAAAGAAAACAAATGCAAAACTCGGAACAAAGTAGAAAATCCTCGTGGTATTTGCATGGGAAGGTCTGCATTTATGGGTTTGCTTTAAGGGAAAATGAGGATGTGAATGTGTTGGGAGGAGGCTCCTACCCCCTGTTCTTGGCCAAGACAGCACCTCGTTTCCCAGGCCTGCTCTTCAGATGAGCGCCCGAGGCAGGATTCCGCTGCTAGGACCTGGCAGGTGGGCCTGCCTGATTTTCCTTCCAAAAGGAGTCAAACGTTGGCTGTAGAGTATCGGACGTTAAATAGAATAAAATAAAATGTAAATTGACTCTTAAATTACGTGTGGTCTGAAGAAGGGTACATGGTAATGACCACAGCTAAGAGAGATTGGGCATTTCTGAGCACCAAGCACCGCCCAAGTCGCTTATGTCTACGACCGCATTGGAACCTCATAACAACCCAGTGAGGTAGGCTCTATTTTACCCAGATTTTACAGATAGGGAAACTGAGGCCCAGAGAAGCAACAGAAAAGTGAACCAGACTGCTTGATGAGCAATTGGCAGAGCTGCGGTCCCGGGGCCAGAGGCCTCCAGAGCCTGCCCCTCATCGCAGCAGTGCAGCCTGCCTGATGGAGGGCAGAGCCGAGATCCTCACCAACCCCAGCGGGGTCTTTCTTCTCAGGTTCATCGATTTCCCTACTCACCCCTTCTATGGTGGTTTCTAGGAGAAGACTCAGCTGGAATGTGCCCACAGTTCTTTGTCCTTGGTGTCCTTTCTTCTCTTGATCATATAGACTGTGCACCCCCACGAAGGCTGCTTGGAGGATGGCTTGGTCTGGTCTCTTCCCGCTATGGAGACACCCTCTTCCATTCACCACAAGGAACATGGGAAATGCATGGGAAATTATTTGGGTGACCCCAAATCAATCTGACACTTGCTGTCCTTATGTCTTTCCAGGGCTGCAGTGGTCCTCTGGAGACCAAGCTGCCCAAAGCCTGGACTCAGAGATCTCTGTGCGACCACTGCGGTCTCCTGAGAGAGAATATGCCCAAAGAAGGAGCCACGGCAGTCTCCGGGAGGCGGGCATCAGTGCCCTGAGTGGCAAGGACACCTCCGTCCAGCTTGGGTTTCGTCACTGCGAGAAGTCCCTGGCCTGGTTCCCTACGGGCTGGGTCAACGAGGGTGGGGATTGCCTTGTAAGAGCTCTTTTATTTTATTTATTATTTATTTATTTATTTTTTGAGGGCACTGTCACTGGCCCTCACATGTGGGACCGAACCGGGGCCACTGGCTTCCCAGGCCGGCGCTTAACCACCGCGCCACTTAGCCAGCCCTAAGAGCTCTTTTATTAAACAGGCAGCAAGGCCATTATTAGGGTGAATGAGGGGACCAGGGATCAAATGTATGGGGCAGCTGGCCTGTGTGGTACCACCCTGGGAGTGGGAGGCATGAAGGCTTGTCCTTGCTCATGCCTGGGTGACAGTGCAGTGCTGTGGAGGTCCCAGGGCCACACCAGCAGGTGCTGGCGCATGAGCAGCTGTGGCTGCGGTCTTGCCATGGTCGGGCATGAGGCCTGGGCCCAGCTCAGGCAGAGGGGGCAGTGGGCTGCCCGGCCTGGCCCGGGTACCATACATAACACAGCTCCCGTACGTACCCTCAGCAACATGGAGGTCTTGTGGCAGAGGTGGGGGTCTGCTGGGGTGACTCTGTACTGCAATTGCCTCCTGCAAACACATTTCCGATGCCCCCTGGGCCCCCAGACCTGATGGGGGCCGGGGTGCTGGGGCAGCTTTGTCTCGAGGACCTGGAGCAAACAGACAGAAATGATCTGCAAAAAATAGGAAATGCACAGTTATTCTTTTTTCTCCTTCAGCGGAGTGGTAGTGTCTGCGGGTTTTGAGTTTGCCAGGGCGGTGGCTGCCTGCGTGTAACAGCGTGTTCAGTCCTGGCCACCCGCATGCCCTAAGGGGGATTGTGCGGGTGAGGCCTCGGGGGCTTCAGGAATGCAGACATCCACCAGTTGTGGAAAGAGCACTGGACTGAAAGGCCGGGACCTGAACCCCAGCCCTGGAGCTGCCGGTAACTGAAAATATACAACCCCAGCCGGCATGTTTGCTCAGATGCGTGATGAGGCCACTTCCTTCCCATTTACCATTTCACGGTTTATCATAATGCTTATTCTTCTCTGAGATGGGGATGGAGGCTCAACCGGGAGACACATCTCTGTGTCCTCAGATGCGAATTAAAAGTGAAGAGAAGACTAAGAGTCCTGACTAGGCCAGGAGTGCTAACACGAGCAGGCGTGGTGACCGGCCCTGGGCTAGCCCATGTGGGAAGTGGGGAAGGCGGTGCACATGGGGCTGCGAGAAACACACCTGCTGTCCCCAACACCATAGCAGCAGCCCCAGGGCATAAACACGGGAGCCTGATGGCCAGTGCCGGGTGGAGATGGGGCGGAGCTGCGCACTGGGGCGGCTGGCTCGCCTGGGTGCTGGTACCCCCACCATTTCCAGGGGCTCGCTGTGGACTCCGCCTGCCGTGGAGACAGAAGTGGCGTGCAGGCAGGCCTCGCTTTCTGAGCTTGCCACGCGTTCCCCTTCCCAGAGAGCCAGGGGCGGTACTAAGCGACATGTCAGCAGGCACCAAGCCGTTTATGCGGCACCACGAATGTAAAGGGAAACACGTGAATAAAATAAGTCAGCTCAATTGCTTCCCACGCGTGGGTTACTAAATTAACATCTCACACTGGATTTTTATCTAAACCCTTGGTTACGCTTTCAATTTCCCCATCAACCAACCAAACACCTCAACGATCAGTCCATTGTAGGCTGTGCTGGGAGTGTGATAAATGGTCCCGCCTACCCAATGTAGCGCTGGCATCCGAAATCCATCATCTCAATTTATCACCTGTGTCCTTGGTGTCAGAGTTGACCTGCTCTTTCCTTTGGTACTCTTTTCCTCTTGCCACCAGGAATGGCTTCCGGCAGCAGATGGCTGAGCTCATCCGTGGTGACAATGGGCAGCCTGTGGGCTGCCCTCACCTGGCCGGCGAGCTGGGCTCACCAGTCCTCAGCGACACTCTCCTCCCACCCACAGCCACATTCTCAGGGGCAGCAATGGCAGCTTAGTGGTCCTGCCTCTCTTCCATCCACCGGCCAGACGGACCCCTGACACCTTCTGCCCCTCTCAGGGAAGTGGGGCCAGTGACGTGCAGCATGTGGGAGCCCTGGCTGCGGGTGACCACAGAGGGTCCAGGGAAGGCCAGGGTCAGTCCCACCTGTGATTGCGAAGCCAGGGCCAGGGCCAGGTATAGACAGGCTATAGACAGACAGGTGGCTTCAAGGAAGACTTTTGGGCAGGTGGCACTGACCCCTCCCCCCGGGCACATGTGTTCAGAGACACCCAGCCTCCAGTGGCTGGATGACACATGGAGAGGGGTGTCAAGAGCTAGGCAGAGCTCCAGGCCCTGGATGGGTGGGGGTGGGGGTCTTCATTTCTGTGCCTCTTAACAGCAGCTGCTGTCCTGGGCTGTCCGAGCCACGAGACACTCATCACCAATGTTAGATGTGGGTCACTTTGAATGGACAGTTCTTTCTGGGCAGCCAGGCCCATCCAGCCTTGTTCTACCTCTCCTTCCAGCCAGTAGGCCTGGGTGTGTCTGCACCCACCTCACCTCTAACACCCAGTGAGCTTGGCTCTGGGCAGGTGCTGAACCAGGCCTCCTGCTCCCCGGCCTGCCAGCAGCACAGTGCGGGGACCAGGCTGATGGCACGTTTCCCCCGGAGAGCATCCGCAAGGCCATCCTATGCACAGTCCGGGGGCCGGGCGGGTAGCACTGAGGCAAAGCAAGTAAGCCTCCTGCTGGGAGAGGCAGCCACACACTCAGCTGATTAAGAGAGCTTTGGGGCTAGGGCGCTGCCTCTGGGCTGGACTTGTCACCTAGTGTGGGAATACCCTTCCCTGGTTCAGACTCAGTGTGTGCTCCTCTGTTCCACTTTGGTGTGTGTGCCATGACACGTGGCGAACCCCCTGCTCTATCTGTCCCCTGTGGGAGGTGGCCGGGTCCCTGTGGCACTGGAGAGGTGTGTGCAAACGGCTGGCCCCGTGTCAATGGCAGGAGGCATCCACTGGCCCTGTGCTGGCAGTGTTCCCTGGGGGAGCTGATCTTTGCTGTCTGGTCTGCGTGAGCGGAGCGTTGTTCCAGCTGGGGCTTGGCTGCCTTGTTTGCCTTGTGTTCCAACACCGGGACGCAGTGGGCAGAAGGGCTGGAATGTCGGTCCTTGGAGGTGAGCGAACAAATGGCACTTCTCAACAACCCCCAGAGGTGTGCTGTGCAAGTGGCTGTGCTCGGAGGCCTGGGGTCTGCATTCACCTCCCAGGGGGGTACACAGAACCATGGTGCTGTGTCCCCACCCCAACACTGATCACCCCTCCCGCCTGGAAGCGCTTTCTGCCCATCCCCCTAAAGCATCTGGTCATTTTCCTCACCCCAGTCCCCCTTCTACATTGTGTCCCTGCCCCCCCAAAAGTGTGAGGCAGGTCTGGGGAGCAAAACCCCCACACACATACCTGGGGTAGGGCACCTTTGTGGGGTGACCAGACTATATATAATCTTAAAGCTCCTTAAATTCTTCTCCCCTATAAAAATAGCTATCTTTGGCTTTTCTGAACATATAATTGCCAAACAGATAAACAGCTTTTTAAATAAACATCGTTGTAAAAAGTAGAACCATCTGAAATGTTCCCACCCCAAGAAAACCCTCATCATCATGAAGGTGACCATCTGCCCCTAGCCCTCTCTGTATAAATCTCTTCTTTTTATGTTGGTCTTAGAAATGGGGAAGCGGAGAGCTTGGCTCCGGGGAGTCCAGGGAGGAAAGGGGAGTGTGAGGAGACTGGCCCTTGGGCTTGCGTCCAGGTCAGCCACTATTGGTCGGTCCCTCCTACACCCTCCGGCCACCGCATCCTCTTTCCCAGAATCCCCAAGCAGCCCCTCAGCATGTCGGCGCGCAGGACAGTGATCCAGTGCTCCTTCCTGAGCTGGTGCTGGAAAACAAAAGGCTCGAGAGGCCCCCTTCTGAGCGTCCAGTGGAGAAAACCCCAGGATAGGCGAGCTCACCCTGGGGCTCCAAGCAGACCCCTGCCCTCCCCCGAGCCTCCTCGGGAACCAGTGCTAGCCGAGTTATGTCCCAACTGTGTCCTGGTTAAGAGGCGGTGAGGCGCCTGCCCCCCTATTATCTGCCAGAAATATTGATCCTGCATGTTCCAGCTCCTTGAACTGCTGATTCATGGCTGTCCTCAGGGGACCAGTCATGGCCACACCCTCCAGGTTCAGACACAGGAGGGTGTCCAGACATCCTCCGTAGGTTGAAACCCATTATCTTGTCGTGTTGTTCCAGGGTAGCTGTGTCTACATAAATCTAATAAACCCAGCTCCTGATAGAGACCAACATCCACAATGATGAAGTTATGGCTTTACAGCTGTCATGAGTGGGTTCCTGGGAGACAGATTCTGTGAGGGGGAAAGGTCTGCGGAGCAGTCTGCCTGGAGGTGAGGGCGGCAGGACTGGCCAAGGGGAGAGGCAGAGCCCATGGGAGCTCTCGCCCTGGGTGGTCCCTCAGTGTTATCACAGGTGGAGGCGACTGGGTTGGCCTCAGCAGCCATGTGGCAGTCAATATGACCGCTGGCTGCCCTGGTGGGGCTTTAACCTTGGGGAGAGCAGCTGTTCTTTCAGGCCAAGGGCAATTCCAGGCATGCTTGCTAGGGCTGCTGTAACAAACCACACAGTGGGGCTCCGTAGACATTTATTGTGAAGCTGGAGCTCCAAGGTGTGGGCAGCGCTGGTTCCTCCTGAGGGCTGTGAGGGAGGATCTGCTCCGGTCTCTCTGCTTGGCTTGCAGATAGCTGTCTTCTCCCTGTGTCTCCTCGCATCGTCTTCCCTTTATGCATGTCTGTTTCAGTGTTCAAACTTCTCCTTTTTATAAGGACACCAGTCATATTGGAGTAGGGCTGTCACATTGTGATGTATAATCAACATGTATTATGTCTTTGTCCCTGGTTCTGGTGTAGAGCTCCTACTAAAACCCTTGGGATTGTCTAAATGCTGAGAGCAACAAGGATGTCTTTTGTTATGTTAATGAGGTGATTTCTGGAAAGCACCTAATGACGGGGCTGGTTGGTAAGAGTACATGTGACTAGAGTCCCCCCACTGACCTCCTGGGAGGGAAGAGGGGCTGGAGGGTGAATCAATCACCCATGGCCAATGGTTTAATCAATCATGCCTGTGTAATGAACCCTCCATACAATCCCAAAAAGACAGTGTTCAGAGAGCTTCTGGGTTGGTGAACACGTGGAGATTCTGGGAGAGTGGTGCTCTGAAAGTCATGGAAACTCTGGGACCTTCCCCCCCACGCTGCCTGAAGCACAGCTTTCATCTGGTTGTTTCTGAATTATATCCTCTTATAATAAACCAGTACTTCATGAATAAAATGACATCCTGAGTTCTGTGAATGACTCTAGCAAGTTAAACCCAAGGAAGGGATTGTTGGAACCTCCAATCTACAGCTGGTGGGTCACCGGTACAGGTGACAACCTGGACTGTGATTGGTATCTGAAATGCAGGGACAGTCTTATAGGACCGAGCCCTTAACTGTGGGATCTGACGCTGTCTCCAGGTAGATGGTGCCAGAGTTCAGTTGAAATGTAGGACTCCCAGGTGGTGTCCCAGAGTTGCTTGGATATGTGGGGATAAAACCACACGTTAGAATTGGAGTTGTAATTGTGGGGCCCGCCTTAATGACTACTTTTTAACTTAACTAATTGCATCTGCAATGGCCCTATTTCCAAATAAGGTCGAAGTTAGACATACTGAGGGGTTAGGACTTCAACATATGAATTTTGCAGGAAGACAGTTCCAGCCATCACATCCAGGAAAGCCACAGCTGTGAGCCATGGGCAGGTGGCACCCCTGCACCCGGGTCATGAGGTGTGATGTTCTGGGGAAGAGCATCATGATTTTAACCTTCACAGCTTTGCTGAAAGCTTCGAAAATTTCTGACTAGCCAAAATTCAGTTTTCATTACATGGCTAAAAGCTGTAAGCTTTGTTGAATTAAATAAACTATGTCTGGCTGATATTTCTATGTTATTGGCATTTATCATGCCATCCAAAATATAATAGATATACCATAAAAGTGCGTATTTAGTCAATTCCATACTTGATTGAATTTTTCGATTTTCCTTCTCTCCATCCCAGGGTCCACCCAGGGAACTTCACAACTTTGCCCTGGACTCTGCTCTCTGGGATGGAAACAGGAAATATGGTAAGTGTATGGTTTCCCCAAAGCATGGATTTATGAATATAGTTAGCATATTAATACAGTTTATTGGCATGCTATTAACATGTAGTTCTGTACATTTAAACAAGAAAACTGAAGACATTAGCCAACATCTATTGTGATTTGGGCTATCTGAAAGATCCCATATCACACTGTTCACTACAAACCTTAGTAAGTCACTTTATGTAGCAATAATCTCGCTGTAACATTGAACAGCTGGTTCAAGGCTGGGCCGGTAACAGGTAGTCAATGCATGTTTGTTGTGGTGGTTATCATTAGTGTGGTTGTTATTATTTTAAGAAGTACTGTTTCCCCAGCAAGCAATGCCTGGGTTCTAATGTGCAATTCCAGTTCCTAACCCTCTTATAAAGTAATGAACACCAATTTAATTATACTCAGAACTGGATTTGGCAAATTATATAAGGACTGCGTCTGTTTCCTAAGTGCTTACTGGTTAGAACTTCAGTTAATCTGAGACAGGGCGATTCCGGGTGTTTCATCCAGCTTTCTGTGTGAGCTCTACAGTGGCTATCCTTGGCGCCAGCCATTGATGCCCAGCTGGTCATGTGGAAGGGGCTCTCCACTCTTGGTAATAAAATCACGCTTTAGTTCCCTACTGTCACCAAAGCACGGCTCACCTGGTATCTCATTTGGTCCTCATGAGAGTCGTGTGGGGAGGTCAGAGATCAGGACCCCAGTCATTGGAAAGGAAGGCTCCTTTTCAATGAGGCAGTGGGGGCCTGGCCTGTTGGAGTGTCGTGGCAGACAGCCTAGGAGGTTGGCAGGACCAACTGGTGCTATTTCTTCTTTCCATTTTTTTTCTTTTAATGACCAATACTGTTATCCCAGGAGTGAGATTAAAGGAAACAAACACTTCCTTTTTTTTTTTTTTTTTTTGAGGGCAGTGTCACTGGCCCTCATATGTGGGACCCGAACCAGGGCCGCTGGCTTCCCAAGCCGGCGCTTAACCACCACGTCACTCTGCCAGCCCAACAAACACTTCTTTTTAATATGAGACTGTGATCACAGGTCAAAGAAAAACTTGCAAAGGGCTGCCTATTGGCAGTTTCTTCCCCACCTGAGCTTGCTTTGTCCTCACTAAGAAACCACCCACTTCCTTCTAATCACTCCTCACACGTATACCTACAATGGCTTAGTCCCCAAAGTCATCCAGTGCCTGTGAAATCCAAATGGTCTGAACTGTCACAGACTGACAAGGTTCTGGTTTTGAAGGCACCGGTCCGGGCCACTCCCACTGCGCCTGCCCCCTGGCTCGGGCCCGGCCTGGGGCGGGAGGCCAGGATGCATGTCAGCGCATGAGACCTGCTGTGCCCGGCGGTGTGGCGTCCTGTCCTCCTGTGCCCTCTCTGGTGTCCTCTGCACGATCATCTCCCTCTGCAGCCTTCGGAGTTTCAGACTTGTTCCAGGTAGGGCTGCCTGATTCCGGGACAATTCAGAAAATGTTTTCTGAAAACCTGGGGTGACTAGAAGCAAATGCCAGGTTAGGCAACGGGACAAGTAGGTCCCGCCCTTGCTTCACAGGCCTCAGAACCTGAGGGGGCAGGAAGGTGTGCGTCCCCAGGTGGCCAGGGATTGGTCTGTATGACCCGGCCACTGCCCCACTCTGGGAGGCTGAAAAACCTGGCAGGCAAGCCGACAAGCACCATTCACACTCTTTGAAAGTAACATGTGTCTTATAAAGCACTCGGGCCCCTGGGGGAAGGAGAACATGAATAAAAGATGGAACGGGGGGCCTCTGCTCACTGCAGTGATGGTAGTGGGTCTGCATTAGTGGGTGATAGGAACCTACGCACAAAAGGTCTGCTTGCCCAGCTCTCCCTCTGGGACGCCATGAAGATTTAGAGCATTGCTAAGGATGCCGGCTGTATCTTAGGGGGAGGAGGCGTTAGGCTTACAGATACTGCTAGCATGGCTCAGGATTCAGGAACACATGGGTACAATGGCCCGGCCATACAACCATGGTTGTCTGCAGAAGACAAAATTTCCTCCAGAGAGGAAGGGCTCAAAGATCCAGGTGCGAACAGGTATAGAGAGGTTTTTTAAAATTTTGTTCTTTTTTGAGATGCAGTGTGGATTGGGAGGACTGATGAGCTTTGAAACTGGGAAGAAGCAGCTCCTGGAGAAAGTGAAGACACAAGTCCTGCTATCTGCTTCCTTTCTATCAAAGTCAACAGGTGAAGATTCCAGGGATTCGGATCCCCCTGATGGCTGCATGGCTGGAATTTTCTCAGCGTTGGCACAAAGGGCATTGTGACGGTCTGGGACAGTCAGAGAAAGAAGTGACAGCCATGTGGAGTAAAATGACAGCACCCTTCTTCAGCATGCTGCCTCTGGCCAGCTTGTTGGTGAGACTTCACAACAGGATGTTACGTCTTCACAAGATCAATTCATGAGAATGAGAGAATTATAATTTCTAATTATTCTGTGACTATATTTCCCCTTCACAATAGCTGGAAGGTTGAGAGAAAGATCTTAGGAAGAAGCATTTTATTAAAACCAAAGAACCGAGATGAGAAAGCGAAAGCTTTCAAACGCAGGATGGCAGGTGGATGCCTGATACTGGTAAGTAACAAACAGCCCACCTTGGGGACAGCCGTGATCTCCATTTGTGTGGCTGCATTTACAAACGGGAGCAGCCTTTTCGTGCTGAGGAACTTGCCAAATCAAACATATCACCATGCAACTGGAAAAGAGTCTTGGGGAGAGAGGCCCGCACTCAACCACCTCCCAACCATTGTGCCCCCCACCCCCATCTTCTCTGTCCCTCAGCTTCTAACTAGTAGGCTGTGCTCCCAACACAGGACTGGCTGTCCCTCCTTTTTGGTCTGTGGCCGTTAACTTCAGAATGCCAAAGGCAATCTGCTTTCAGCTTGGTGACATGAGAAAGAAGGCTAAGTGTGCAGGCAGCGGAAGTGTGTGTGGTCCTGGTGCAGCTCTTTTCTTGCTGTGTGAAACTTGCAAGACCTCACTAAGATTCAGTTTTCTTCTATGTAAAGTGGGAGTAATTATACTCACAGTGACATTTAGGGTTCTCAGCAGGATCCAAGACAGCGTTTTTGAGCTTTATGAACTCTACAGTTTTACAGCTGAGAGATTTTACTTTCTCATCCAAAGTTTAACTGTTGAGCCCATGGCAGGACTGCATCCCCAAGCCACTTATTGCTTCTCTGGGCTCCATCCCTGTTACCATACTCTTCCTCCGTCAACAGGAGCTGGAGCCATTCCAGATGATTCCAGTGTAGCAGGGACCTGTGGTAGTCTCAGTGACCAGGGACATGCTGGCAGAGGCAGGGGAGTCCTGCCCTGGGGACTTCCAGGGTGTGACTCCATCAAGCGCTTGCCTCTTAGGAGAGCAGTGGGCCCCTCAGCACACCATGAGTACTGCACATGGATTCTTGGAATGGAAGCTCTTAAGTGCCAGTGGTTCTCAAAGAAACCTGATCTGCTGAGAGGCCCGCTGGTTCCTTCTAGTTCCTTCTAGTTCTGGTGTTGCTGAGGCAGTCTGTTACTTTTGCTGAAATAATAGCCAAACTATATTTTCAGTAAAAAAGACGTTACCACTTTGGTGGTCCATCAGAAGCTACCGTTGTTTTCATATAATTTGAGAAATTACTTCGGCAGTGTGCATTGAAAGGAGGTGATGCCATAAGGACTGAAATAATCCACAGATGAAAAATATAGTCCATAAATGAAAGATGGATAGATTGATCTTAAGAGAAATATTCAGAAATAAGGGTTTCCAGGAGACATCCCATTTCAATTTCTAGAAACTAAGATGGTTCACAAAAGTAACTGAGTTTGGAATCCAGTCATCTAGTACAAGCTCTCGACCCCAGACTACAAGTGAGGTTCAGATGTCTGTAATTTGGAGTAAAGGGGAAAAATACAGGTGATCCCCAATTTATGATGGTTTGACTTGTGATTTTCCCACTTTAGGGTGGTATGAAAGCAATGTGCATTCAGGAGAAACTCGACTGTATATTTTGAACTTCGATATTTTCCAGGGTTAGCGAGATGCAGTACCAGTATCCTTATGATGCTGGAGAGTGGCAGGAAAATGATTTTGCCTGACTGTAGGCTAGTGTGTTTTGAGCATATTTAAGGTAGGCTAGGCTAGGCTAGGTTATGGTGTTCAGTGGGTCAGCTGTATTAAATGCATTTCCAACTCGTGATATTTTCAACTTATGATGGGTTTATTGGGACATAACCCCATTGTAAGCCCAGGAGCATCTGGGCAGCTGTGTATGATGTGATTTATAATAAGAAATAAATATTTGATCTTTATTTTGATCTTGGCGCAAAGCTCTTAAAACGCTGGGAATTTCCTAATTGATGAGACTGATAAAAAATGTCTTTTGTTATGTTAATGTGTGACTGCACCTAATGAAGGGGGCTGGTTGCCAGGAGAACCAACCTTCTGATTAGAGGGTTGGAACATTTATGCCACCCCCTGACCCGGAGGAGGGGAGATGGGCTAGAGGTTAGATCAACAATGACCAGTGATCGAATCAATCATGTCTATGAAATGAAGCCTCAAAAAGATCCAAAAGGAGGGATGTCTGAGATCTGGGTTGGTGAACATGTGGAGATTCCGGGAGAGTGGCTGCTAGCAGAGGACATGGAGGCTTCATCCGCCTTCCCCTACCTTGTCTTATGCATCTCTTCCATTTGGCTGTTCCTGGGTTATCACCTTTTATAATAAACCAGTCATCTAGTAAGTAAAATGTTTCTCTGAGTTCTGTGAGCCACTCTACAAAATTAATCAAACCAAGGAGGGAGGTCTAGGAACCTCTGATCTCTAGCAGGTGAGTCAGAAGCATAGGTGACCCAGGGTTTGTGACTGACATCTGAGGTATGTGTCGGGGCAGCCTTGTAAGACTGGCCTTCAGCCTATGGGACATCATGCTATCTCCAGGTGATGAATTCCCATAAAGAACTGAGTTAAATTGCAGGACGCCCACCTACTGTCTGGGTAATGCTTATTGGTGTGGGAGCCACCCCCTCACACACACTGGAAGAGGGCGCAGAATCATCTTGCCGTAGAATCAGAGTAATGTGAGTTCCAGTGCCTGGCATGTCACATACTAGTGGGGCAGCTTCAGTCAAATTGTTTTACTTCCCTGGGTCATTCTTCCAGCCTGGGCCTGGCTAGGCTGATCTTGGCTGGGCTCACCCGCATGAAAGGGCCAGAGACTGGCCAGTGTTGAATGGCCTTACCAGACACAGCTCTCTTCCATGGGCTCTCTCATCCTTGCCAGTTGAATGCACGGGACCCGAGGGGATGACTATGAGGCTTGGGGCTGGCACACCATGCTTCTGCCACATTCTGTTGCCCAAGCACATCACAAGGGCAGTCCAGATCCAAACAGTAGGGAAATAACCTCAACCTCTTAATAAAAGAAGCTAAGAAATCATATTGAACAGAGGAATAGATACAGACAAGAACATAATAGCTACTGTTTTGCAAACAACTTAATGCAAAAGGTAAAACAAACAAACAAAAAAGCCAAACCCAAACCCAAAACAAAACAAAAATTCAGGTCGCAATTTAGACTCTGGAGGCAAAAAAACTATCATCAATGTTGGCCACTCTTCACGGATCAATGGCTCTGGACACAGTCTGTCTCCTCGTGCATTGACTGCGTCTTCCAGAGTGAAGATCGTAGGAGAGCTCCTTGTTACAAGGTTTGGCTCTGTATCTGTTCTCTGCAATGATCTCTTGATATCCCGCTGCAGACAATGGGAGAGGAACGTGGGGGAACCACTGTGAAAGGGTTCTGAGGTGCAGATCAAGTGTTATCAGGCTTTACCCATGTTCAAATTTTCTTTGTTTGTTCTGCCAACTTGAGTCATTATATACCAAATTCTCCTTACTCCCGCTCTCAATGAGCTCAAAGTGCGGTATGGCCCAGAGTTGATCCAAATGGTTCAAACTGGTTCCACGACAGCCCCAATACAGGTTCAGCTTCTCCTTTGGGTTGTGTGGACTCTAGGATCTCCATGGAATCTCTGTTTGCTCCAGCGATCATTCCTGGCCTCTCCCAAGGGCAGGCTACATGTAGACCGCCTGTGAGTCCCGCCTGTATCTTAGATGCATGTGGATCTGGGACCAGCCCCTGAGTTTGGGTGTCTCCACTGTCACAGAGCACAGCACCTGCAGAATGCATGGAGGGCACCCTCGCCCATCCATGTTTCTGTGTCTCAGCCTCCTGGAATACTGGGAAGAAGAGAACCTAATGCCATCCCCTTGTGTTTGTTGGAATTGCAAGTATGGAAGCCATGGGTGGGATCTGAGGAGGTCCTCTGTTTAAGGAAGCTCAGATCTAGGCCAGGGAACTGAAGTTGGTATTCCCAATGGCTTCCTGCTGAGCCAGAAATTTACATAAAACATCCTGATGAAAAGGAGGTGAAATGAAACAACTATCCTTTTCTTGTCAATATCAATAGTGAAGCAAACGCTGCTTTTCTGTAAGAAAATGCTAATATGATGATTGGACTGTTGATAGGAACAGTCAAGTCTGCACACTTGGCAAGTGACTACTGAGTAAGATCAGAGATTGTGTAAAAAATACAATTAATAGGAAATGTCTCCCTCACATTTGTCACAGAGTTGCAGTGGAATAATAATAAAGAAGCAAAGAACAGTAAAACCAGGAAGAGTTTAGAGATATTTCCTTAAACCTGTGATATTTTTTTACAGACCAGGAAACATGAGTTGGATGGCACTTTATCCTCCAGAAACCTCAGCAGCCTCCTCTGACAAAGGGAAGGCTTTGTGCTGGGAGCTGAGGAGCAGTGTGGTACCTGGGTACCTCTCTGGGGGGGCAAGCACCTCCTTAACCTCCCGCCATGCCCTTGAGCGTGGAGGCAGGAGGCATTGTTACCCGCTTTTCTGGGACCAGTCAGATCCCAGAGTCATCACAGCGAGGAACCCTGCAAGCGGTCCTGCTGCTCTTCTGTTCAAGGTGAAGATGCTTGCTAGCCCCTCTGAGGGGCCACACAGGCCTCGGGGGGCTGAGGGGCATGGACGACAGGCAGCTCATGTCACACTCTCAGTTTCTGGAGCCCACTGCTGCCTCAAAATGTCACAGTGAGAACTGCCCCTTGGAAATGGACACCTCTGGTCCTTCTAAATAGGTCTGATCTTTTAGAAGTAAGACTTCAGGAATAGAAGTTGGGTGAATTGTCTAGTAGGAATGATTTCTTTTCCTTTTTTTAAGTAAAAAGGCTAGGGATGCATGCCTCTCTTTTCAAAGGGCATCTTTCCAACAACCCAGACAAACGTCCAGGACCCACAGGCCACTGCAGGTGCCCCTCCTGTGACTGGGTCCTGTTTGCTTTCTGCCCTTTGTCCCAATGACCCCAGCATGCCCCTACTGGCATGCTAATGGTGACCCCAGAACAGAGCTAATGAGGTGCACCAAATGGGGATGCTTGGTGCCTGGGAGGGGGTGGCGCCTCATTAACCATGCAGGCTGCCTTCTGGGGCTTGAATGGCCTGACGTGGGGTATTGTGAGGGCTCCTGCATCTGTCAGGCCCCCCAGATGTCCCCACACCCTCATTGCTCAGAAAGCCATTCATCTATGTCCATTATTTGCCACAGTGGTCCCAGCTTCTCCTTAGGCCCCTGGTGGAAGCCAAATGAGAAGGTCAACACCTTCGGGCAAGGGGGAGTGGCCTGCCCCACCCCACACCCAGGGCCCGCCTCGGTCCTCCAGGGAGGAGTCAGAAGTGAGTGCCAGATGGGCTGGTTTTGTCAGAAATCCGCCACAGTGATGTGCATGCCGGAAGAGCCAGGCTTTGCATTTGTGGCTTTTATCTCGTAGGTTGGGGACATCTGAGAAGGAGGGGGTGGGTGCTCCTTGGAGCAGAGAGGGCTGAGGTTGAAATGATTCCTGCCATGGAGGGAGGGCATTGTGCCATCCCAGAAGTGGATGTTGGGCACTGATGCCCTCTGTTTGCTACCCTCATGGCTGGCCGTGTTGTGGTCCTGCTACCAACACAGATACTTTGCATCTGCACTATCTCTGCAGTGAGAGATACCTACAGAATGTGAACACTTTCAGGGATATTCGGGACCATCACCATATATCTATGCTAATCTCCCTGTCTGTCTGTCTGCCTCTCTGACCCCCTCTATCTCTGAATTACATCATCTCCCTACAATCATTCACAGGCTGATGGAGAGGAGACAGCTGACAAGCAAGCTGGTAGGTCATAGCACAGTGTCTCCCTGTCGCCCAGGGCCTTCTTCAATTGGTGTTTTCCTCTTTCTCCAAATGAAGAATGAATTGATCGGTTGCCAAATTTCTGCCAGCAGAACTCTGGCGGCTTCTTTGTGGGTGCACCCTCGGCCTTCTCTCTCAGAGCCACGGGGGTGGGGAGGAGGGATGGGGGTGGGGAATGGAAGTGCGGAGGGTTTCTCCAGCCCTATCCCAGACCCTTTCTTTCGGGCTGGGCCTTGGGTTTGCTTTCCTGCCTATGGGTCTGCTGCTCAGTCACACTGACTTCCACCAGCGCCACCAGCACCAACGCGGCCTCTTCAAATGGAGGCAGATATGGGAGCCTTGCTGCGAGGCCTGGGAGACCCCTTGGGAGGGGCTCCCCGTGGGGTCCTCGGAGGAGGCTCTGCTTTGGCTGCTGAGCTGAGCCTGGACCCAGTCTCATCTGGCAGAAGTGGGAGGCAGTGGTGCCAACGTCCCCACCCCCGGGCTGGTCCTGGCGGGCACACAGGCTGTTCCCACAGCCATGCTAATCGGGACTAGATGAAAGGGACAGGCCTCAGGGAGGCACTTCCTAGACAGAGCCAGGTCTCCCAACTGCAAACCTTCAGGCCTGTTATTTTTGAGAGCCAAACAGGAAAGAAGACATTGGTGCTGCTTGCAGCCTGAATCGGAGGGGCAGATGGTTTGACTGCTCTCCTTTATAAAATAGGGGGCGCTTGTTGGCCGCCTGCCCCATTGAGAGCCGTCAGCCTTACTGGGGGAAAGAGGCCACATGAAGACAAGATCTGTTATTATTATTAAATTGTTTGGGACTCCACAGCATCTTCATGAGTCTTCAATTGAAAGTATATTTCATTTCCTCAGCGCAGTCAATGATTCTCCTGGCTTAGGACGGCCGAGGAATTTAATATCGAAGGGCTTTCACTTGGCAGTTGGCGTCTGCGCACACGCAGCTCTGAGGTGCACGGAAAGGAGAGAAACACGAGGCTGTTCAACTCCGCAAATGAAAAACAAATTTTGCAGAATCTCGGGAGTTTATGTGTATCACGGACAGCAGGAATCCAAACACCGGCTCCCGCTGAGAGCTCGGCGGGCTCTGCAGCCAGCAAGCGTGAGCACACATGCACTTCCACTGTGGGGGTTGGGGGGACGCGTTTGGCAGATGCATGGGCTGATTTCTTTGTGTTCTGCAGCTGACAGTGCTCTGTGAGGCCCTAACTACCCTCTTTCAGAGCTAAATGGAGACACAGCAGGGTTGGGTCAGGCCGGGGAGTGGGTCCCCTGCCTGAGGCCCCATGCACTCATATTAGCAAACGCATTGCTTACCGGGGCCCACAGGGGATGCGCTCATGTCCCCAGTGGAGTGGCCAAGTGGCATTAGCACCCCAAACGGACTGAGCTGCACTTGGCTTGATGGGGAGCGGCATCCGGTGTACATGGGGAGGGGGCGCATTCCAGATCCATAGAAAAAAAGCATACATACCCTTTAAATACTTCAAAAAGGTGGGAGGTTTGGGGGATGTCAGCGGAAAAGGCACAGTGGCAAGGGAAGGAGGGTTGGGCTGTAAAATGCATCTTGTCTACTTATAAGAAGCCTCGAGAATAGACTTGGGACTTGCATTGTGGGCTTCAAGTGGCCATTGAGCCCCATGGGATGTAGATCGTTGCTGTCATTTGCCCCATTGAAGCAAATTAGGACATCTACCTTTTTTCCATATTGATTGAGGATTTTTTTTTTTACTCAAAATATTTAACACACTACATCTGCTAAGCTTTCTTACTTCTTATAACGACTACAAAACAAAAAACAAAATAAACCAAAACCAAAAAAAAACCCAGACACACATTCTGATGACCCTTGAATTTTTAAGATGACAGGTATATTCTGTAGCTCCCGCATTCTACATCCATAAAGAAATCACCTCTGATTCTGTCCTTGAACTATGTCAGTTAATTAAGGCAATGTGAAGGAAGCCCTTCTCACTGGTTTAGTACTGTTAATTACAAAGGTATTCAATATGCCACTGCAAATGGCGTTGTCCCAGTGCTTAATTAAAATAAATACAAAAAATTAAATGAACTAAACAGATTTTGGCAGTGATCTGTAGTTACTGGGCCAAATTTTATGTGTGGATATAACACGAGCAGAGGAATAAATCTTTACTCTTGCTCTTAATGGTTTGGCATCTGGCCATGAGCGAGGGATTCATGCAAGGGATTCATGCACCGAGTCTGTCAGAGTTGCCCCAGCCCTGCCTCCTCACACCCACAGCCCTCTGCCCTCCCCACAGGCAGTTTGAGGAAAACCACTCCAAATATTAGACGAGGGGTTAGAGTTTCTTTCTTGAACCCACCTTTTCTCTAACAATTCAGAATGTGAAAAATAACATGTTTTTTTTTTTCCACAACCTTTCATTAGGGGGCTCTGAGATGTTTTTCAGATATGAACTCATTAATTTTCCCCAGTCCTTTACAACGCAGGGAGTTGGAAAGGAAGACTGCTCCAGACAGACTGAGTAGGAAGGGGAGGTCTGTGGAATAAACTACATTCTGCAGTGGCTGCTCCCACACCCACCATCTCGGAGGCCAGGATAACACGTGTAGGGCGCTGAGACCTCACCTCCCTGCTATCCATCAGTGTGCGGCTATTAAACAATTTGATGGTCACATCGAGTGGATGGGACCGTTTATTCACAGATTTCCAAGTGTTTTAGGGCCACCATTTGTATATGAGTAGTTGAAGCATCAGACCTTCATGGATGCCCCATGGGTCCCATATCTGGGACTTTGGTTAGAAGTGGTGTGTACTTAAAAGCAGCGCGATTGCATTTCATATTTTCAAATTTGCAATTGCACTTCTTCTAAAATCACTACAACTGAATTTAATTTAGAGAATCTATTGAGTGCCCTCTGATAAGAAAGGACTCCTTTGGTTCAAAGTGATAGAAACCCGACAGGGCCAGCTTATGATAGAGAGTGGGGCTCTGGAGTGCCTGAGGAGCAAAAGGGAGGCGAGGGAAGCAGGGAAGGCACAGTAGCTCACCAAACAGTGAGCCAAGCGTGGCACCCTCCCGGGCCTCTCCTGCTCTGCTCTCTGTGGGCTTCTCTCCCTCCCCCACTCCTCCTTCTCCCCTTCCTCCTTCTGCTCTCCCAGAACTCCTGCGTCTGCACGTCATGGCCAGTGGGTGCACATCTTACCATCAGCCACTGAGAGAGGCCACCCGGATGCGACCTCTGGTCCCGAATCAGGAAACTCTAAACAGTAACTTATTGGAGTCCAGATGGGAGCATGGGTGCCCACAGACAGCCACTCCTGGGAGAGCAGGATGGGGAGTGGGGGGAGCAGGAATCACTCGAGGGGAGGCTGCCCTTAGAAGGGGGCCCTGGAGGAAGAAAATGATAGGTGCTCACGGCACGCGTGCCTGCCCTGGTGCAAAGCCCGGTGCCGGGGGAATAAGTGGGGCGGAGTGTGACATACACGATCCATGTAGAGGAATTGAGTAGGGCATGAACAAGTGACCCCGTAACTTTACTCCATGGCATTGAACTGAGCTTGACATGCAGCCACGAACAGCTGTCACGTGAGTGAATGCGTAAGCTACCTTTGTTCCAGGAATGTATTTGCTTGACATTCTCTCAGGTTATGTGTGGGGGGGCATTCTGCAGGGGAGGGAGATGCCTCTTGGGATGAGGAAGTGTCAGGTATGACACGCCCTGGGGACAGAGTTAGGAGGCAGTAAAGAGGAGGGCACTCCAGCGGGAAAGAGTCGTTTGAGGAAGGATGAATGAGGGGCAAGTCCGGAGGCCGCCTGGAACCCACGAGCAGTCTGCTTGGCTGGCACTGGGTGACAGGCGAAATGACCTGCACAGTCTGCCAGAGTGACTGGAATAGCCCCACAGACTGGGTCACTCCTCAGGCACTCACGTCCTCACAGTTCCGGAGACCGGAAGTCCAAGCTCAAGGTGGCAGCAGGGCTGGTTTCTCCTGCGGCCTCTCTCCTTGGCATGTAGACGGCCGTTCCCTTGCTGCCTCCTCACAGGGCGTTCTCTCTGTGTGCTCCTGTCCCTGGTGTCCCCTCTGTGTGTCCTAACCGTTTCTCCTTTTCTTGCCAGTTGAGACTGAGACCTGCTCCAAACCCTCATTTTAACTGCGTCAACTTTTGAAAGACCCTGTCTCCAAATGCAGTCACATCCTAAAGTCCTGGGATTAGAGCTTCAACATATGAATTTTGGGGGACACAATTCAGTCCATGACATGGTGGAAGTGGACTTTTGGTTGGGGGTCCCCTTTTAGAGAATATTGAATATCGGGTGAAAAGGTTGACCTTTATCTCAATAAGCAGTCGCTATCAGACTTGGTAGCTCGTGGGTCATTTGTCGCTATCAGACTTGGTAGCTCGTGGGTCATTTGTAAACAGGGAGTTAGATGAAACGGGAGACAGGTTAGAGGTCCCTGTTTACCCTACATCAGTGTCGATGAACAGGAAGTTACAAAGGCTCAAGTCAAGTTAGCAGCCTGTCTTCTAGTTGGCACCCCTGCTGCTGGGGGCTGCTAAAGAGAGTTCCATGCCAGCCTAGTGACCGGCCCAGTCTCTAAGATGCCCCCGGGTGTGTGGGGGGATATGGGCAGGAAGAGGAGAACCAAGTGCCCTAAAGGGTGACGAAGGGCCTTTGTGAGGCTAGGTCAGCAGGTACCGGGGCCACAACACAGAACGGGACCCAGTCTGGGACAAAAGACTCAGAGGCCAAGAAGCTAAAACAGCTTGTGGGCTGGGGCGCTGGGCAGGGGGTTTGGATCCCCAGGGAGGCCCTGACATGGGGTGCCGGACTTGGTTTTGGCGGCTGAGGGATTCTGGGCTGTTTGGGGGTGTCCTGGAGAGGGCTGGGAGAGCAGCCCCCGGATGCTGCGATGCTTTCTGACGCCCCTGGCTTCTCCCGGCTTGGTTAGAGCCCTCGTCCCATGGCTCCTCCTCCCGTTGGATCCTTAAGGCTCCCTGGCTTTGTTCTCTGCACAGAAGGAACTTCAGACTCTTGTTTATGGCCTGGTCAGTGCAGGGCTGCAGTAAACCCAACCCTGTTTCTGAGGGATGTGGAATTAGTGCCAAACTTTGCAGGAAGCTCTTAGCACTGATTAAAAAGCACTGGAGGCAAGGGTGAGAATTATCAGGACTTTTCTTTACTGTCTCCCAGGGCTGCTCATTAGAGAGGCTGGGAGGAACCGACTGCTGCCAGCAGCCTTGATGTAAGACGTGTAGTCGGGAACCACTGAGCGTCTGCTCAGCTGCACTAATGGGGACAGTTACAGGACTGTCACTTGGCACCTTGCAATCCACTGTGATCTTCCTTGCACCAGCGATGTCGACCTGCAAACTGATGGCCGCACCAGGCTCTAAATTGGGCTGCCTACCTTTTCCTTCCATTCCCCGTCCTTCGGTGCTCCATGTTTTCTGAGCTTACCATCTAAAAATACTTTAATACATTGTATCATTGAAGGGCATTTAGTTATTTAATAACGTTCAGATAACATCTAAGTATGGCTGTCAAAATTGCAGACATTTGAGGTAAAACCTATAATGAAAATAGGAAACACACATTTATGTAATATATCAACACATGATTAAACTTACACATAAACATGGGTCCTAGAAGAAGTCATGAACAAGATGAAATGAAATATTTAATCTTTGCTCCTGCTTTGCTCCGCTAGCTAACAAGTCTTAATTGAATAACAGCCACATGCAGCACACTAGGAAAGACCCATTTTCATTAGCATGGGGTAGCCCTAACCATCATGCGACAATTAGTGAATAAAGTGCTATATAACAGATGATGAAATTCTCAATGTGCGGCACAGCCTTTGTGGGCTGCAGGCATCCCAGGACCCAGATGGAAGAAGGATGGGAGGACGTTTCAGCCTGGGGACACTGTGAAGAAGGTGACAATGGTGACTGTATGGGGAGTGGGTCGGGGCTGTGGGGGAAATGGAATGAGGATTTCTGTCTGGCAACAGGGGAGACTGGCAGAGGAAGGAGAGGTGCTGAGACGGGGGCAGCCTGGAGCTCAGGGGACCCTGAGTCAGCAGTGGAGAGGCAAGAGGCCTGGGGTAAGGTGGTGGCAGGGAGCGTGCACAGGAAGGGACACAGTGACACACGTAGATATTGTCTGTGTTGATGGTAGAACTTCAGGGATTCCGGACTCTGCTTTTGTGAGAGTCGCCATCAACCTCCTCATCTCACTCCACGTCTTTCCTACATTTCACACTGTTGATCTCTTGTGCCTCTTTCCTGGGAGTCTAGAATGCTGTTAATAGTTACTTTTATGCATCAATTTGGCTAGCTCAGGAAATCCAAATGTTTGGTCAAAACCAACCTAGATATTGCTGTGAAGATAAGTTTTTTAGATGAGACTAACATTTAAATCAGTCGACTTTGAAGGAAGCAGATTACCCTCCACGATGTGGGTGGGCCTCATCTCATCAGCTGATGACCTTAAGACCAGAGACTGAGGAAGAGGGAATCCTGCCTCCAGGCTTTCAGATTCCAGCTGCAACAACAGCTCTTTCCTAGGTCTTCAGGCCCCCGGCCTGCCCTGCAGAATTCAGACTTGCCAACCCCCTAAATGCCCTACCCTCATGGAGCTGACATCATATGTGGGGCGGCCCACAGGAAATGAACAAGTAAGTCAATACTTGGTGCCCCCATAGTGCTGAGCCCTATGGGGCAAAAGTGCAGGTAAGGTAGTTGGGGAGAAGCAGAGCTCACGGGGAGTGTGAGGAGGGGTTGCCATTCATAGAGTGTGTGTGTGGGGGTCTTCTCTGAAATCAACCCCCCAACTTCTCCCCAAAGGTCAGTTGAACCATTAGTTTCTCCAGTCTTCCCCATTTCCTTCATTCTGATGGTTTTCTTCATATGCTTCATGATCTCTGCAGTCTAGTTATTCTAAGGATGGTAGGATGGGTGAATTTATCAGGAAAGCTAATGTAAGTTTCTTCTGCTGTTGTGTGTAGAAATTTGGCCCTTGAATTGTAAACCTGGAGAGTTCTGTATGTGGGGGAAGCCTATTGACTGACGTGATTTATTTTACATTAGAGAAGACGAGTAGGTGGCTGGATTTGGGGAAACAATGAACTCATCTGTCCGTCCATCCATCCATCCATCCATCCATCCATCCATCCATCCATCCATCCATTTATCTTGTCTAGTCTGCCTGGAATGAAGTCTGGAATGTTGGAGCATTGTGTTCACCAAAATCTGGGGTTCTAGGGACAGCTCAGGCAGATATTTCATGATTGGGGTTTCAATTTCTCCATCTTCCAACCCTGTTTTTGGTTCCCCTTGCACGTCTACCTGCAATTCCCACCAAGACTGGGTCTCGAGCTCCTCTTATGTTTTGCGCATGACAGTTTGTCTCCCTGTTCAGGGCATGACGTGGTACTGGAAGCCAGGCCTCCTGGGTGCCCATCCTGGCTTCCATGCTTACTAGCCCTTGGACATGTCATGTAGCCTCTCTGTGCCTTGGTTTCCTCAACTCCCAATGGAAATAGTAACTGCACTGATTTGTCAGGGCTGTTGTGAGTTCTGGATGTGAGAATGTGTGTCAAAGGTTTCTCTCTGGAAAGAAAAAAAAGGTTTCTCTCTGGGCTTGGCACGTGACCTCAATCAATGCATGTTAGCTGATATATGGTCATTGCAATCGTTGTCGTTAGTGTGGTTATTATTTTTATCCTTTGCCCTACTCCCTTTCTGTGAATTTTAGGCCATGATGTTTTATTCTGATTTATCACATTTTAAGCTTTCTGGAATTTGTTGAAATTTCTCATTCGTTGATGAGTGTCTTCCTGTTCTCTCATTTCTCTCTCTCTCTCTCTCTCTCTCTCTCTCTCTCTCTCTCTCTCTCTCTCTCTCTTTCTCTCTGTCTCCCTCTCCCTCTCTCTCTCTGTTCCTGGCAATCCTCTTACTATCACCTCTAACATGGAGATGAGAGGTGACGATGCAGAAGGGAAGTCCTGTGTGACCAGGCAGGGGGCAGGTGGCACTTTGCTGACTGGCCACAGATGGCTGGTGGGTACCTGGTTACTCCCCTCCAGGAGGTAGGTCCATGGGACGCGCCCAGGTCATTTTCATTGTACCCTACAGAAAGGGCAGCGAGAAGTGGCCAGGGCCACCTGCCATCCCAGGTTACAGGCAGCCTTCTGATTTTGACAGGGGAATCAGGAGTGCAGTGAGACAGAGATGCCTTCCCCTGGCCTTGAGCTGGGCCGTGGTGCCTTGTGGAGATCCTTGGGAGGGGGTGGGTGCCCGGTGTGTCAAGACAGCAGTTCCAGGGGTTTATTATATGGAGGAGGTGGTTTCAGGAGAGCAGGGTGTGGCATTTGGTCAGATTTCACAGCTCATGCCAGGCAAATTCCTGGGCATCTAGCAAGGTCCACAGCAGTCAGTGGTCCACACTGCCCAGCAGCCTCAGCAAACTGGAGGGAGAGCCCTGGCATGGCTGGACCTGGTGAGATGCCAGCATGCGCGCCCCGGCCTGTCAGTCCATCGAAACCTGCTTGCAGGGTCTTCTCCAGGTCTGCAGTCCAGTTCTGGATGCTGGGTGGGTTTGTTTCCCCCCAGGAAAGCATCTGCCTTGTTCAAAGTGAACTGATCACCTTGCATCTTCCGTCCGCCCGCCGCTCCGTGCCGTGTGCTGTCTGTCCCCAGTGCTGAGGGCAGCATGGCGGCGCAAACACCATCTTTTTTGCAGTAGATGGAGCCTCAAGGCCAGTAAGCTGCATCTAGCAGGGACGGCAGCCTACCACATGTGAGGGCCAGGTTTCAGTTGCCTAATGGGCGGTGCAAACCCCAAAATGGCGTAACGCTGTCCCGAGTATTAATGAATTAAAGACTAAAAGCTCTTACCCTCTGGGTAACCAAAGGGAGCCTGACAGGCGAGGAGGCTGCTGTCAGGCACGGCCCGTCCCGGAGGGCAGGGCACACCCCGCGTGCGCAGGGCGCTCTTCGTCAGACCCCAGCCAGCGCCAGCATCGTGGACCGGCCCTGGGATGTGGGGCAAGAATCACCTCACTGCCCACGGTGTCGATGGGCACAGGCTGGAGGGCGACAGCCGTACCCTGAGGTGAAGGCAGTGGGGCTTGAACCAGGGAGCAGGAGGTGCTGGCCAGCGGGGAGGCAGCTGAGGCCTCAGGGGCCTGGCGCAGCTCAGGAGGGGAAGCTGGGGAACCCGCTGGTCACCGCGGGGCTGCCCTCCCTCCCCGAGGATGGAGACAAAGGGGGCACTGAGGGAGAGAAGCCAGGACAGGGTGTAGGCCACCGTGGGACAATGGTGGCACAGGTGGGGTGCAGCCCAGGAGCCGTAAAGCTCCCAGAAAGCAGGGGCCTGGGGCCGCAGCTGTCCTCCCGAGGTTGCCAATCGCCCGTGGGTCAGCATCCAGGCTGGATGTGAACCTGCCCTTCCACTCCCTGGGTCTGTGATTGTTGGCAGGTGGCAGAGCTGCCCTCTCTCTGTCTTCTCATCCATAAATTGGAGGTTATTAACAATAACCCTACAATAAGTCTTTGAAATAGGTCCCATGGAATTGCTTATGTAAAGATCCATGAGGGGTGTTGGCACGAGGGGGGCGTGTTGACCTACTGCTACTGTTACTCCTGTCATGTCCACAGCCACCCCTGTCGGTGGGTTTGTATGACACCCACAGAAACTAAAAAATAAAAGGAAGAAAGAAAGGAGGAAAGGAAGGAAGGAAAGGCGGGAAAGAGGGAGGGAGGGAGGGAGGGAGGGAGGGAGGCAGGGAGGGAGGGAGGGAGAGGGAGGGAGGAGTGAGGGAGGAGGGAGGGAGGGAGGGCGGAGGGAGGGAGGAGGGAGGGAGGGAGGGAGGAGGGAGGGAGGGAAGGAGGCAGGGAGGCAGGGGGGAGGGAGGGAGGGAGGGAGGAAGGGACGGAAGGAGGGAGGGAGGGAGGGCGGGACGGAAGGCGGGAGGGAGGGAGGGAGGGAAGGACGGAGGGAGGGAGGGAGGGAGGGAAGGAAGGAGGGAGGGAGGGAGGGAGGGAGGGAGGGGGAGGGAGGGAGGGCGGGAGGGAGGGAGGGAGGGAGGGAGGGAGAGGGAGAGAGAAAAGATGTATCTAGAGCAGTGATTCCTGTCTCCTGGGAGCCTTCTGAAAATTCTGAAGGCTGAGCACTCCTGACACCAGTGAAACCCCAATGCCTGGGTTTGGGATTCAAACATTAGTATTTTGCATAAAACTCCCGTGATTCCAATGTGCAGACAGGTGTGGGAACAACTGGCCTGGATGGGTTTCTAGAGAAAAGAGCTGGTGCACACTCAGGCGGTCGCCACTCTTCCCGGTGGCCCGGAGCCGGCTGAGCCGTTTCTGCATGTTCTTCGTGGCACAGGAGGCCAGCGGCTGTCAGCCAGACTGAGCCCGCTGCGTCTCGGGTCCTGATGGAATGGGGTCCTTGTCCACCTCACACTATCTTTACTCCGAAAGAGTGATTTCTCCTCGTCCTCGCCCCTGTCTTCTCCCTGGAGCAAGCCTCTCTCTGGGGACTTTTGTTCTGGCTGATCCAAGGGTCACATCATCTCCATGACACTGCCCTATCTAATAATGTCCGAAGCTCTTTTGGTAATAGGGGATTCAAAAGAGAACAAACCGTTTCCAGTGGGGGCTCTTACTGTAATGACTCTAAGGGCTCCCCTCCTCTGGGGGGTTCTTTGTCTTTGGCTGCGGAGCTGGGCTGGGCTCCCAAACAGCTCACTGCCTGCCCTACTTGCCTGGCTTTGCCCCTGCTTTTGTTTTTTCCTTCCAAATGGCACTGCTACTTTCTCCATCAAGGCCCATCGCTTCCTTCTGGCTATTTTGCCATACATTTATCAAATCCTCTCTCCTCTCTGTATCTGTCCAGTTCTGAAAGTTAGATTTATCTGTTTTGTGACTGAGTGAGAAATTGCCTCTGTCAAGCTTGTTTAGAAGAATGTGGGGTGGGCAGGAGCAGCTGCACATTATGGGATGCTGTAGGGCCCTGGGGCCTGTGTGGCGGCTGTGGATTCTCCTGGGGTCCGGGCCCCATGGACCCCGCCTGACGCTGACACAGATCAGACTTCATCACTCAGCATTCCTATCAGAAAACATTTCGGGATCAAGTTTGTCTTAACGTGTCCTCCTCACCCCCTTCCAAGTTTCTTTTCATCTTAAAAGCACATGAGTCTTAGCACCTTGTTTGTAAAGCAACATGCCCATAATTTTCTCCCAAGGATCCTATTACTATCTTGTTTATGGCGAAGGCTCAAAGCTTTGTACATGGGCCCCCTTGGGGAGTTACCCTTTTATGTGGAAGAAAATGTGAACGGTCGCCAGAGCTGTTGCTTTTCGCCCTCCCCTCGTGAGTCCTTTTCTCTTACCTCGCAGGCAGTTGAATGATGCATGGTTTTGTCCACCTTTGGTTTAATTCATTAGCATCATGTGTCCCTCTGTGTATGCCGGGGTTTGCACATCCTGTGTCCCCAGCTTTAGATGCTGTGAAAACAACCACCTCGCCCTCCCGTGAGACGTGGCAGCGTATGCTGTCCCTTCTCAGCCGGTATTTCAGTCAGATGCCCGGTCACGCTCACTTTTTGGATCTTTGTGTCTTTCTGCCTACAGGCTTAGAGACCTCATGGTTAATCGTGCTCCAGACAAGCAGAGGTCATCGCTATAAAACAGAAAACAAACAAACCAAGTAAAAGAGGGATTCTTAAATCCTGAGAGAGCGGGAGTGAGGCAGGGAACAGAAGGGCCATTTTCCTGTGTGTTACGTATGCTGCGTGACTAAGCATCGTAAATGAGACGGAACGCCAAACACCCAACTATGCCATGTAGGTAGAGGACAGCAAAAGGAGGTTGGACGCCCCTGCTGACAACCGGGACGTTGCATCAACCCCCCTCCACTTCTCCCACTCGAGAGAATCCAAGCAGCCCTCTGCCGCTTCCCACAGCTTTCCGAACCCCAGCCCGCCCCAGGCTGTGGCCTATCCTTCTCTCCGGGGGATCTGGGCCGGAGTGGCAGGGGATGCCTCTGACCACACAGAGCTCCTTTCGCAGCTGGTACCCTCCTGGTCCCCACACAGGGCCACCGGTCTGTGGGCCCCAAAGGCAGCTCAGCCAGGGCACCCGCTCCATGAGCCCCTCTGGTCTCTGCTGCGCTCGCACACTAGCCAGTCCCTGTGGCTCCCTGGACTATGAGAAACAGGCTCCCTTTCCCTTATGGGTACTTGCTGAAGTTACCCGGTGACATGACAATATTTCAATGAGAAAGTTGCAGGAAGCCAGGCCCTACTTTCTATGGCTCTCGCTCTAAGGTAGCCTTAGGTGACATTTTATCCTTTCTTATTTATTTACTGGTGCATCCTAAACATCTCTGCCAGGTACCCTTGTAACACTGAAACATTTATACATGCAGCCATGCTAACAAATCTACATGACTATCACTGTTAATTTTATATGTATCTTATAATTCTTGGCTCTGCTTTTCCCATGCATCTATCATTACCACTTTAGATTTGCCAAAATAAGGAGACTTTGAGGCTGGAAAAATGACATTATAAACAAGTCCCATCACCTTTAATTGGTTTCGATCAGGCCGGGATGACTGTAGCCAAAAATGTTTCTGTGAGAACCAGCCTTAAACATGACCAAGGTATAATTCAAAACTAGAACAGATCTTGACTAATCATATAAATAAAGAGGGAGCTGAAGCATGGATAATCCAAAGCAATGAATAATAAAAGGAGATTTTATGCTGCGGATGGAAATACTTATTTTGTGTTTGCAACTGGTATATGTTTCTCATGCTGCTGTATTTAAAGTGGCTTCTTTTTTTTAAATTAAAGTTTACTGGGGTGACAATTGTTAGAAAAGTTACATAGGTTTCAGGTGTACAATTCTTTAATACATCATCTTTATATCACATTGTATGTTCACAACCCAGAGTCAGTTTTCTTGCCATCACCCTATATTTGATCCCTTTTACCTTCATCGACCTTACCCTCTGGTAACAACTAAACTATTGTCTGTGTCTATGAGTTTTGTTTCTTCATACGTTTTTCTTGTTCTTTTGTTGTTTTCAGTTTTATATACCACATATCAGTAAAATTATATGATTCTCTACTTTTTCTGTCGGACTTATTTTGCTTAGTATTATAATCTCAAGATCCATCCATGTTGTCACAAAATGGCACTATTTCATGTTTGTTTGTTTTTTATGGCAGAGCAGTATTCCATTGTGTATATGAACACCTTGTCTTCCTCATCTTTATCCAATCATCTGTCAAATGACACTTTATTTCCATATCTTGGCCATCATAAATAAAGCTGCAATGAATATCAGAGCACATATAACTTTATGGATAAATGAAAGTGGCTTCTTGACTCCATGGTGACCAAAGGTGCTGGGGGTAGGGATGGGCCGAGGAGGGTTTGGGGGATAATCTGCAAGATGAGTGATGCCTGTGGGGGACCAACGGCAGCAACAATTACCACCACGCTCGACAGTTGCCACCAGGCTCGGAGAGTTGCCACCAGGCTCGGACAGTTGCCACCAGGCTCGG
Source organism: Aselliscus stoliczkanus (assembly GCA_033961575.1). Classification (NCBI taxonomy): domain Eukaryota; kingdom Metazoa; phylum Chordata; class Mammalia; order Chiroptera; family Hipposideridae; genus Aselliscus; species Aselliscus stoliczkanus. The sequence goes on from CM066728.1 coordinate 109,711,053, forward strand.
ACAGTTGCAGTCTCCTGGTGCATCTGGAACCTTCAGAACCATGTGCCCTACCCCACCCACCTCGCACCCCCTTAGCTTTTCTCTTGGGCAGTGGGACATCAGCGGACACGACATGGCCAAAGGCTTGGAAAGGGCCTGTGCAGCGGGCCTGCTCCCGGCACTCTGTCATAGTCATGCGAGGAGCAGTCTGGTCCGCCGGGCCCCAGAGGAGGAGTGACATGGAGCAGAGGCCTGCGCTGAGCCCGGCGGGCCACCCGAGCCCCAGGGGTGTAAGCCAGAGAAACGCTTACTGTCCCATGAGATCCGAGTTCTGTGCTGGTTGTAAAGCATTATTACAGCCCCGAGTGACGGATGACACCCACTCACTCTGGGGTTTTCTCTTAACAGGATACTAGGACACAGGCAGAACGCCTCTTATCTTCTTTCCTTCAGTCCTTCTGACATATTTCACCCACTCCCTTTCTTTCAGTGCAGTAAGTGCTCGCTTTGGCAGAGATCTTGTGAAAATGACCAACGTGGTGCTTTTCCTGCCGTGAGTGGTACGCAGTCTTGCTGGGTGCTGAGATCTGGGGATGGAGAGAATTTAATAACCAAGGAGCCAAGCAGTTGAACACACAGGTGCCAAACAGGCGCCTCCCCACCCCACCTACTGGAAATGGGGGCTTAAGGCAATTACTTGGTGTCTCTCAGCCCCAATTTTCTCATATGTAAAACAGCAATCATTATATGAGTCTTATTTTGTGAGTGCTAAACGAGCCAAGGTAGCTGTGTGTAAGCCACCGAGCCCGTGTCTGGCCCTTGGAAAGTGCCCAGCGTGGCAGCTGCTCCATAGTCACAGCAGAGACACTGAGGGCTGCTGGAGGGACAGACACCAGCTGCCTGCGTCCACCTGTGCACTTCGTGGAGAAGCGGGAGGCTGTGCTACCTGGCTCAGGTTGTGAGGTGCCAGGTATCTGTGTGTGAACACTTCCTTGTCTTCCGTGAATTGTGAGCCAGGATGTTTTGTTGCGTGATGCCGACTGTATCCAGAGCATGGGTCCATGTCAGAGAATCCCATGGTTACCTTTGAACCCCACACACATGACATTTCAGAGCAGAAGCCGGGAGCCAGTGAGTGTTTTATGGCCATGCTATGCAAAGTGTCATCATCCCCGGGGAATGCCATGAACCAGTCCAGCCCTACCTCTCTGGATGAAACAAAAATGAACTGTTATAGACTACCTACTGTCTTTCAGACACAGAATTAGAAAAGGAGAGAAACACACAGCAGCCAGCGCACGAGCTCCGCCTGCTAACGAGGGTTTCCGGCTCACCTGCAGCTGCCTTGCTCTATGGTGACATTGGTGTTGATGACTCCGGGTCCTGGCAGGGGGAGTGGAGGCATCACTTAGGGTTGCTTGACCTTTCTGCCGTTTCGCTGACTCTTCTTGGTTTATCTGTGTGAAGAGGGAGCATAGGCTGCCATTGCTTCATAAAGTCATTCGATGTTGTTTGTTATGCAATGAATCATCTCAGCCTGACAGACATCAATAGAATCTTCCAATATGGTTCCATAGGGTGCACAATTGACAGTGAGACGTTTCTTGACCTGAAGTTTTATGTCCCAAGTCAGATTTCCAAGGAAGCCACTGTGAGATGGAGGTCTGTATGCAGGCAGGTCCTTGGGGAGCACTTTTGGGGTTCACACCCGAGGGAAGGCTGGGCAGTGGGATGTGGCAGCAGGGAGCTGAGCTGTTATGCAGTCTCAACAAAGGATCAGCAGATCCTGGGGGTAGCTCTGGAGCTGAGGAGGTCCTTTTGGGTGATCCCCTATTGGAGTGAGGGTCTGGGCCTTGGTACTACTGCACTGATCAGTCATCGGTCAAGGGCTACCCTGGGCATGGGGGCGGCAGCTCTCTTCCACTAAAAGCAAGTTCCCAAATGGGATTCAGCTGAGAGTGGCCAGTTGCCGACAGCACAGGGGTGACGTTTGACTCACACGTGCCTTCTGGTGCATGTGTGGGTCTTACGGCGTCTACACGAGAAGCTCCAGGGGCCCCAGGTCCAGAGAAGAGTTTCCCAGTGAAGACTCCACGCGGGGAAGCTTCTGAGATGAGCCTAAGAGCTTGTGCACATCCATGCCCTGGGTGGTGGGTCCGCTGGAGGTGTCAGAGCCTCAAAAGCATATGGGACAGGTTTGGATAACAGGCAGGAGCAGTTCTGTCTGTTGGGAATATGGAGATGGGGGGGTAGTGGAAGGGTGTGCCCGGTCACAGGGAGGCAGACGGAGACCTGGCACGCAGGTGCCTAAAGTCGGGCTCAGCTCTCATTCTGCTGTCTCAAAACTACAGGTGTGTCTCATTGACTCGGTGGGAAGGGATGTGAGCAGAGCTGGGCCCTAGCCTCTGGAGCGGTGAGAGGTAGGAGACCCGTTAAGTGGCAGTTCTAGAAGCCCAGGTAAGAAACACACTAGTCCAATGGATTAAATTGGATATGTGGCTGGGGGTGAAGTGTTGGACGGTCTCAAATGCCAGACTAAGTGGTTTGGAATTTATTTGGCCCCAAAGTAGAACTGTTAAAGGTTTATGGATGCGGAGTATCCCAGGAAGGCATGACCCACCAAGGTGCTGGAGTGTCAACACCTGTTAAACAGGAGGTTCAGAAAGCTCTCCCAGGATTCCAATTACAGAACAAACCCTTTTAAAAATCTCTGCCTCTGCCAACAGGCAGCAGGATGACTCAGCTAAAATAAAAAAAAAAAAGTCTCTGCCTGAGTACCATGAGTGTGTTAAAGAACATGTCTCAGTCCCTGGTTTTGAGAGCAAATGCCGTTTTATAAGGTGTTTTCACTGTAACTTTTGAAGCCATGAGGAACTCAGCATGCAGTAGATGTGGCTTGTGTATACGTGTGTCTTGTCTGAGAACTGGCCACTCAATCCTGGTAGAATGACTCATCGGTGGCTTTTGTCTTAGAGACTTTTTATCACTATTTCTACTTTGAGTATGAAGGAGATTATGAGGAAACCCAATGAGATGGAGAGATGTGTGTTCCAGTCATCTGTAGACTGGTGCAGCCAATATCAATCACTGTTATTGGAGTTAATCAATGAAATCATTAATTTCTGGAGTCATTGCAATAAAAAGCATAACAATGGGACCGGCTGAGTGGCGTGGTGGTTAAGCGCTGGCTTGGGAAGCCAGCAGCCCCGGTTCGGGTCCCACATATGAGGGCCAGTGACACTGCCCTCAAAAAAAAAAAAACCCAACACAAAACAAAACAAAAAGGCATAACAACGTATATTTGCCAAAATGATTTGCAATGCCAGTGAAAACAATAATTCAGTGATTAAACACAAAGAAATTTCATTAATTTGTATTTCTTTTGCTTACCAAGGCAGTTAATTACAAAGTAGAATAATTAGTCAGAAATCAATACAAATCAAATATGAATGGCAGTGAGAAAGGTGCCCAGGGAAGGGCATGACAAACTCATTGCCAAAAGGCCAATTGTTGATATTAGTGTTTAAGTATTTTATAGCAAGACAAGAGTTCCCATCTGCTCATCTTATACAAACACTAGAAAGAATAGCTAATAATAATAGTAGTTGAAAAACACTGTACAAAGTGCAACTTTCTATTTAAATACTTGAAAAGATAACAGTAACCACTTGTATTTAAAAGCACAACTTTAAAGTAAGAGGAAGCTATTGGTAGAATTAAGGGAATTGAAATGACCTGGGACCCACTGCTAGGGAGGTGCAGAGAGAGGGCGAGTAGGGGCCTTCCGAGCGGGACGTGAAGTGGCGATGGCCACTGCATTTGAAAGACCGTCTGTCTCCTCAGCAAGCTCCCCCCTGGAAACGCATTCCACACACAGGAACACAGGAGTTTTGCAGGCACACATGGACAATGACGTTATATTCAGGTGAAAAAATTGATAACCACTTAATTGCCCATCAGTAGAGGAACTGCTGATGGATGAGTAACAGGATGTGACCATGCATGGATTAGTGTGTCATTATTGAAAACAAATACATTAGAAGCTACATCAGAGGGATTGAAAAGATCTCTACAAAGTACTGCTGAGGTACAAGGCTGAGCTTCAGAGAAGCGTGTAGAGTGTCTTTTCATTTCTGTAAAACAAATGATGTATAATTGGTGTGTGTCTGAGTGAACAGTAAGAATGCACGGCATTGAACCTCGTTCCTTAGGTGGGAGGTAGGGAGGGGGCTTCCATGCTGCCTGCCTGTGGAGCTGGGAGAGTAGGGAAGAAAAGGAGAGAAAGGGACAAGGAAAAAGAAAAAGGCTGCACTTAGAGCAACAATATAATCCAATTGATGTAAATTAAACCTGTGAGCCCTTGAAGAAAATTTTAAAAATAGAGATCATGTTAGATCTATACCTACCCTCTCGTCTGTCCCCTGACTGAAAGGGTTGCCCGCAATGAATGAACACAACAAAGTACGGATTAATGTCCATAATAGGATTGTATTTTGGGAACAAGAAGCACCCCTCCCCCAATATGTGCACGTCTGCTTCTGTGGAGGCTGAGGGGTTGGTGTCCCCAAGAATGAGGCGAAGGCAGGTCTGCAAGGAAAAAACCAGCTCTCCATTGTCTTACTCCACTAGGTATCACCAGGCACATCCATTTTGTAATTTTAAAATAATAGACACATTTTAAAAGAGACAACAAATAATGTTGTAAATATTTTGTGGGGTGTCAGATGGTCACATGTCTTGTTAGGGAGACCATTTCATGGATGGAGTAGAGGCTTGATCACTGCACTGTACACCTGAAGCAGAGGTTGTATAATATTGTATGACAACTGTAATTGAATATATAGATAGTCACGGGATGTGGATTATACCGTGGAAGGGAGTCAGAGGAAGTGTAATAGATATGTACGATATGGGGGGGAGTGGGGTGGCGAACTGGGGGAGGGGGTTGTCACTTTGAGGGGTAAAAAGTATAACGATTGCACTGTGTTGTACACCTGAAACTAATAAAAAAAAGTCAATATTCACGCTTCAAAGTAATAACCATAAAATGTCCCCCATGACTTCCACCCTCTTCTCCCTTAGCCGCGGTCGCTTGGTTGTCTTGGATAACCCTGGGTGGACCCCCACCCCCACCAGCCTCACCCCATGGTGTCAGCACACTCAGAAGAACGCCTTATGAGATGATATGCTCCCGGGCCCCCGGAGGTGTGGCTGTCTGGTCCTCCAGCTCCGGCCAGGATCTGGGAGCTCTGGCAACTGGGCACGAAGCATGGAGACTCGCTGGCCAGAGGAAGGCACCACCAGCTGGGCTGGCTCTCTGAGGGGCTGAGGCTTCAGTGTACGTATGAAGTGGGTCAGGTTGGCACCCTAGAACTTGCGGAAAGAAAGATATGAGATGCTTACAGTTACTTAAAGTCACCGAATGTAGATATTTTTTAAGCTGTCAGTTTACTTTTTAATAACAGGAGCTCCACCTAGAAAATTGTGGAAATGTTATATAACTCACAAAAAAGTCAATTTTGCCACAAATCATCCTGTGTTTTTTTCTATGCACATGCATTTCAGACACCTGATCCCTCCTCCTCTCAGCGCAGCTCCCCGTGAAATGTGGGTGATACAGGAAGAACAGAGTGTCACAGCTCTGGAGACCCTGGGCACTCCCACTGCAGAGAGGACGACGCTAGACAGACAGCCTGTCTGTCCCCACAGCTCTTGGTGGATGCACCGGACAACGCCTTTGCTGGGATCTGAGCCCATCTGGGGGGTGCTACCTCTCTCCTGTGTCCAGAGAGGTGACAGGGTGCTGCGGAGGGCCCTGGGGAGTCACCAAGATGGTCAGTGTGAGCTGCATCTCCAAGCTTGTCTACTGGTAGCTCTTCGGCCTGTAAGAACCAGCCCACACACAACCTTTCAACGTCAGTATTGATTTTCAATCTAAATATTAAATCCGTATTGCAGAAGAAATGGTGCCTAATTTCTAAGGTGCCTCCCCGTCCCCGCATCTACCGGAATGATGACAGCCGCGCAGCATGCTGGCTTCAGCTCCTGTATCACCCACAGGCTCTCCTGGATTCTCTGCAGATCCTGTGCTCATGCTGGAAGGGCAGGCAAGAAGGCAGAAGGTACGGCACCCAACCTGTTACGCCTTCGCCTAGGTGGACTATTTCCTTTAATAAGAAAAGACACAGGTTTTTACAAAAAGACCTTCTTTTCTTTTCACTTAGCAGGAAAAGTTAATATGCGGTAATGTTCACTTGGCATGTCACTAGCTGTATAGAAGGCTTTGACCATGAATGATTGTATACACACACATACACACACACACACACACACACACACACACACACACACACACACACACACACACACACACACACTTTCCCTACCTGTGATGTCAGTGCTGGCTCTGGACCCAGTAGCCTATTTCTACGCTGTGATGTGAATGTTGAACTAAAGACACTCTACAGGCCTCTCCTGGTGCTCTCCCAGGAGTGACCAGACCACTTGGCCAACCGTGAACATTTGCCCCCCGGTCATGGTTTTCCTGGAAAACAAAGCGGCCCCTCCCAGCAAGCTCACCTTTCCCCCTGTTGTTAGCAGGCAGTGGGGGAGGCAACCCCTGCATCTGCCATGGAAGCAGGTGCAGATGGGAGGCACGGAGGTTCAGAAGGGCCGCTGGGGAGCACCCAGGGGGCTGCGTTCCTCCGTGAGTTACACTGTGTGGATGGGGCTGCCTGTGGAGCCCTCGCTGGGTTTCCACTCTGCAGGCCAGCGGGGCCTCTGCTTCCGAGGTGAAGCACGAAGCTAGCTGCCTTCAGCTCTCCCGCTGTCCACTGGGAAGCCCTGTGCTTTGTATTTCAGATGTAAATTCATGTAAATCAGCACTATTTCCACATGAAACCCTGCCACTGAGAGCAAGGCAGGGCCATTCTCGTGTAGTGCCCTGTGCACTTCATCCCCATATCATTCCTTGGCATAGGGGCTGAGCCTTCGAAAGGGCCTCACACCGGGCATGCAAAACAATTGGCCCTCATTCTGTCAGGAGGACGGGAAATCTAATTATAACACCTCCCCGAGTACCTGGGCCCAAGCCAGGCTGAATGCCCATCCAGCTAGGTGGCTGAGGGTGGGCTGTCAGATTTTCTCCTGGCCAACTTATCTGCCAATGGATGCCCCTGGCTTCAGTAAAGCCAGAGGATGCACAAAAATCAGCCTGAACTCACCACCCCTTGCAAACAGACCTTGCCACCTGGCTGTGTCCCTGTGAATGATGGGTGCGTGATTATCATGACCACACCTGCATAAACAGGAAAGTCTTGAGCAGACGACTTTCTGAAACAAGAAAACGGAACACGCAAGATGCGCCAAGGCGTGGGAAGGTTCTCCGCAGGCTGAGGAGAGCAAGGTACCTAAAGACACCCTCTTTCTGTCACTGCGTGGATTTAGAATAACTGCAGACGAAAGTCACTGAGCCTGAAACTGAGCAGTACCTCCCTGGGAAAAATGTTAGTCTGCAAGGCAGGGTCTGAATACAGACTGGGTGCACAGAGGCTCCGGCCGTTTGTAAGGAAAAGGGCAGGGACTTTCCGAGAGGTTCTGGGGTCCTTAGTGCATCACAATGGGCTGAGCTGGGCAGCATCTCAGATGGCTCTGCTGGGGCCTACGGGGCCTTGGAGTAGATGGCACACACTCGATAACACCAGAAGTATTTCAAATGGCTGTGAAAAGACTCATGAACTTTAATTTTTTTTACCCCTTATAACACTTATAAATCTATTATTACTTTTAAACTGCTTTTGACATATGAATGAATAGTTCTTGCTGAGTTTTCACTTTTGTTTTAGGAAATTTGCAGGGGGAGGGACGGAATTTCAAGCTGAGAGTTTGCAGAACCCTCTAACCATTGATCTCAGTGAGGCGGCCAGGCCAGCGCATCCTGGGGTCTGGCAATGACCGCTGTGCATCTGTCGGGACCCATCAGCATCTCTGAGGCCGAGAGTTCCAGAGGCGAGGAAGGGAGCAGGTGGAGACTAATTAGCGCAAAGAACCAGTTCATTAGTGGCGAAAGGGGGTCTGCTGGGAAGCTGAGGAGCCCCAGCCCCTTTAGAGGGAAGAGCCAAGGGGAATTAGTGATGAATTGGTATTAAAATGCAGACAGAAAGGCTTCAGCTAAATCATTATACTCATTCCTATAATGAGAGGCCCATAAATGGACGCATCCCATTCAAGAGTCCACACATTGCATGCAAGGGGCAACTTAGGGAGGGGTGCCCGCAGAAAGCGGGGGCTAGGCTTCAGGGCTTGAAAAACCGTGCATTTGAGGAAAAGATGGATAGGATGATTTAGTCAAGGATGTAATAATCGTTTTCTAGAATAATAGGGGCTGTTATGCTGAGGATGGCGATCAGCTGTCCCTTATTTTCCAGGGAGGCTGCAACCAGAGCGGGTAGCCTGACAGGGGGTGAGGAGGGCGGGCGTGTGGAACGAGGCTGTGCGTGGGGCATGATTATTCCAGTTGTGAAAGGTGTGAGCCCTGGAGGTGGGGCTCAGAGTGGACCTGCGGCATATCATGGCTGCAGGAGACCTTGGAAAACTCGGGGATGTGGGCAGGCGCCGCCCTCCCGGAGGCCTGGCCGGGGAGACTGTTGTGCTGGCAGGGGGGCAGGGCGCGCCCTGGAGCCCAAGGGCTGCACTGCTGTCAGCGCGCAGGGCCCCCAGGGCTGGCTCAGCTGGGTGGGGGCTCCTGGAGTCTCAGCACACACCTGGCCACTTCCCATTGCAGATGAGGCCCACCAGCAGCGACGAAGCTTCCACCTGTATGTCTGCCTCCTTCCTGCGCGACTTCCAGGGCAAGGTCTGTTCAACTCACCCTCCCGGTTTCTATCAGCCAAACCATGCACGCACTTCCAAGTAATTAGCAACAGTGTTCACAGCCCGCAGTAAATCAAAGCAAATGCCTTAATTATTCTAAAAAACAAACAAAAAACCCTAAACAAAACAAAGAAAACCCACTATGGAGCCACAGACTGACTTTCAGAATCACTTTTTTTTTTTTTTTTTGAGGGCAGTGTCCCTGGCCCTCCTATGTGGGACCCGAACTGGGGCCGCTGGCTTCCCAAGCCAGCGCTTAACCACCAGAATCACTTTTGAAGTAGCAAGTGTGGAGTTCTCAGCCTCAAGGTGACCGTCACTGGTTATGTCAGGGATGACCCCTAGCCTTCTGAGAACAGGCTGTACGTTTGGCTCATGCAGCCCCGCGTGTCTCTGCCTGAAAGGGGAGTCCTGCTGGGCTCTGGGCAGCTATCGCTCTGACGGCACTTTTCTTGTCTTCATGGTTCTTGTTCTGGAGCACCGGAATGGAGGATGAAACCGCTTATTGAGGCTCTGCTGAGGTTAGGCAGAGAGTAAACACAGCCTCCACTTGTTTTTCTTCTCTGATCCTCACATAAATCTGAATCCCTCTTTCTCTGAGGCATTTCATAGACATTTGTCCCTAATATCGCCAGACTGGCTCGGTGATTAATCTTCTCAGCCGTTACCAGGCACGGTCATGCTTGTTTAACAGAGGAGACAGGAACAATCAATAGATTAATCACTGAGCTGTGCTATTAGGTGATACAAACAACATCCTAGCTGGCCAAATGCCTTTTCCGCTTGAGATTATTTTGTTTTAATGGGAAAGTTGTAAGGTCTGGGAGCTCAGGCGTCTGGGTGCTATAACCAGGCTGACATCTCTCACTGGTCCAGGAGGCGAGATTATTAGATCATGGCCCACTTCTCCCTCTGCATCTCAGAGATGGTGTGAGCGTCTGCCAGTTTGCCCAGGAAAAACACTGGGTCAGTTTTTAAAAATTAAGGTATAATTCACATATCATGAAGTTCACCATTTAAAAGCATTATTTTAGTGTGCTTTTTTAGTGTATTTACAACCATGTACTAAATATCTTCTACACATTCCAGAATTTTTCACCACTTCAGAAAGAAAGCCCATGCCCCCAGCCCTCGGCAATCACTAACCTTCTTTCTGTCTCTATAGATGTCCTGTTCTGGGCATTTCATATAAGCGCAATTACTCAGTGCGTAACTTTTGTGCCTGGCATCTTTCATTCAGCATAATGTTTCTGAGCTTCGATGCCTCCTCCCTCTTTATGGCTGAATAATGTTCCACTGCATGGATCTTCCATATTTTGTGTATCCATTCATCAATTGATGGGCATTTGGATTGTCTCCACTGTTTGCTATGAATAATACTGCTTTGAACTTACATATACAAGTTTTTGTGTGGGCGTGCATTTTCAGTTCTCTTAGGTATATACCTAGGCATGGAGTCACTGGGACATACGGTGATTTTACAGTTAACTTTAGAGAAACTGGCAAATGCTTCCCACACTGGGGACCCCATTTTAACCCCTCAGGAGCAATGATGAAGGTTCCCATTTCCTCACATTCTTGCCATCCTCATTATTTTCTCCTTTTCAGATATAGCCATCCTCAGCGGATGTGAAGTGATGGCTCAATGTGGCTTTGACTTGCCGTTCCTTAACTATCAGTGACATTGAACATGTTTTTTGTACTTGTTGGCTGTGTATTTTTCTCCTTTGAAGAAATGTCTATTCAAATCTTTTGCCCATATTTTAATTGGGCTATTTGTCTTTTTTTCTTGTGGGGTTTTAAATGTTCTTTATATATTTTGGTTATAAGACCCATATCAGATGCATGATTTGCAAATATTTTCTCCCATTCTATGGATAATCTTTTTTTACTTCCTTGGTAGTTTCCTTTGATGCACATAAGTTTTTAATTTTGATGAAAGCTTTGGTCAACTTTAATCAAAAGTCTGTCAGTGTTTCTGAACTTGTTTTCAATATTACTCCACTAAAGAAGAAATTTTAATTTATTTTAATGAGATGAATTAAATATTGAGGAGGAGATTTTTGTCAAGTAGCATTGAGTTTTGAAGGGCCTCAAACCACTGCCATATATAAGATTTCCTCTGCTCCAACAATCAACTTTTCTCCCTGGAGAGCAGTACTGCCACTTCCAGTCCACCAAGAAGGCAGGAGTTATGGCAGAGCTATTGCCCTCTGCTTAACCTAGGCTGAGACCATAGAGAGATCCCTTTGGTCTGCTCATCTGCTGATGGTCACCCCACATGCTCTCCTCTCAGTCAGCCTTCACAGACTGAAAAGAAGGCTACTAACGGCCTTATTCTTTCCACCCTGTGTGTACCTGGATCCCCGTCTCTCACAGTGTCTGTGAGCTTTTCTAGCACATTGTTCAATTTGCACAATTTTCTGCGTAATCATATAGTAGGGCTGACAGCTGTGTCTCTACCCGCCTGTCCTCGCTTGTTTCATGTGCGCGTAATGCATGTCATTTGCACCAGATAAATATTTGGAATATTTACGTAAATCTTTCTTCTTCCAACTTGATTTTAAGATTCCATGCCGGCACAAAGTGTTGAAGATCGTCTTTATTCTTTTGCAAAGTCTGGGATGGAGTTGTGTACCCAGCGTGGATTTAACACTTACTGTGTCCCAACAATGGTGTTTTTCTTCACCAAAAAGAAATGATGCAAGTACTTTGTTAGAATAATTGCTTCATGGTGGTTCTGTTTTGTTGAGCTTCACTGGTCACATAGGGGTGGCATTCGTGGAGTTGGGGTTACCTACTTTCTTGAGCTGGGTCAACACAATAGTGACAAAGATGCCAGGTACCTGGGATAGGGCCATGGGCACCCTGCCTTGAATGAGGACAGAGAGCATCCTTCCAAAGTGCTGGAAACCACATTAGTCTCGATGACTTTAGGGAGGGAGGCAGGGCCACGACCAACCCGGCTGCATTCAGCATCGGACACATGGGTCCCTAGGAGGCTGCAAACAGGAAGTCAGGTGAGTCATGAGCAGCCATGGGGACCACCATGAGGTGGATGCACAGGGCAAGGCAGATGAAGGCCAAATGGCCTCATAGGACGCTGTGAGCAGCCCAGCCCAGGAACTGTTTTTGTTGGGCTCTGGCCCAGTGAGATCCAGGTGGCTGCCAGGTACAGCACAGTGAGGAATCCGGGACAGTCAGCAGGCCTGGGAGTGGGCTCCATCTCTGTCCTGGAGGCACTGATCCTAAACCCACACTGAGATCCTGGAGGAGAGGGAAGCAGGCTTTATCTAGGCCTTTTTGGTACTCGTAGAAAACTTTTTAAGAGACCGGCTGATGGATACTTATAAACTCAAAATGGTATGCTCTCACTTTGTGTGGGGCATAGGCAGCTCATTCTCTAGTGAGTCAAGATGAAAACATGCACAGGAAACTGCAACCAAATCACCGTGAAACCAGTTTAGTAAGGAGAGATCACATAGTGGGGCTTTTCAGACGAGGGCAAGCTTTAGCTTTGGGGATGCAAGTGCAGGTCACATTTAAGTGAGATTATGAAAAAGTAAATAGAATTTAAGACAGCAGAAACGAGGGAGAACATTCAGGAAGCAGTGGATGAGAAAAGGTACAGAGGTAGGAAAAGGAAGGGACAGCAACCAATAAGACTGATGGCAATACAGGACCCACAAAAGGAATTAGGTGCATGGTAGGGTGCAGCCAGGCTCCCCATTGTTTGCGCTGGACAATGGCTGCCCTTGGTTATTTCTGAGCACTGCAACAATACACTCATGGGAGAAATGGTGTGGTAATGATGAACTCGAGCCAAAGAGATGATCAGGAGCACATCACGGGAGTCCAAGGGTGAGATGGTGAAAGCGTGGCAGTCCGTGGAGTGGGCAGTGGACATGGAAAGGAAAGGATGGAAAATGTAGACTTAACCGGGCAAAGAAAGCTTCCATGGCTTGAAGCCTGAATGACTGAAGGGAGGTGAGAGATGAGAAAAAAGAATAAAAAATGAGTTGAGAGTTGTATGTCTGCGTGATTGGGGACATGATTAAAAATGGAGTGAGAAGGAGGGTGTGGTTAGGTGAGTGCTAAGAGGTGGGTAGCTCCAGGCAGCAGACATGGGTTTAAGTCACCTTTCTCAAAGGCGCGGCTGCCGGGAAAGTTACAAGTGTGGGTGAGGTCACAGAGGAGTAGGTGGCAGAAAAAGCTTGTTCTCCAAAGGCAAGGGGCACTCCCGTTCATAAGCTCTTCCCCTTGCAAGAGTATAGGTCCCATTTGGACATGTCGTGACACTTCCAATCCAATGTGTTCAGACCAAATCTGCCCGTTTCCGTTTTCTCTCTCCCTCATCATCCTCTGGTCCTTATCTCAGGTCCTGGTGTCATTAACAACAAGCTGAGCCAGCAAACAGAAAGCCTGGGAAATACCTGGACCTCCCGTTTTACTCTCTTTACCATGAGTTTTAGTAAACAGAGTGCTTAGACATAGTCAAATTTATGATGAGTGGGATTGTTCTTTTTGTCTTAAAGAAACTCTTCTCTACCTAAAAGTCATGAATATGTTCCTCTATATAATTGTCTATGTGTTTTATCATTTTCCTTTTACATGTATGACATTAATTCATGGGCAGATAAGTTTTTGATATATGGTATGTGAGGTAGGGCTCTGATTTTATATGTTTTCCATATGTGTCTCTATCTCAACAACATTTATCAAAAGGACACAACCTCTGGTCTTGAGTGTCACCCTGGGCCTGTGTCAAGAGTTCATGTATGGAAAGATTTGTTTCTAGGTCCTATTTTGTTCCATCTACTCCATTAGTCTGTTCATGAACTGATATCATACTGTCTTGGTTACCATAGTTTATAATAATAATTCAGATGATATGATAAACAGTTTTTCTATTTCCTAATTCTTCTTCAAGTGTGACTTGGATATTCAATTTCCTCTCAATTCCCAAATACGTTTTAGAATCAGTTGGTCAAATTTCCCCACATCCTGCTGTAATGTTAATTGAGATTTCATTGATGCTATAAATAAATTTGAGAAAAGTTGAAATCAACTCTTACAAAATTGAGTCTATCAATTAATGCTTTCCATTTATTTGGGTCTTCTTTACTATCTGTTAATGATGTTTCATAATTTTCCCTATATAAACCATGCATATGGTTTTTATACGTACTTCATTTTATTTCTGCTATTATAATTGGCATTTTATTTATATTGTAGCCTTTTATTGTTGGCATGTAGACATGAAATTTATTTTTATATGTAGAATGAAACTTAGAGGCATGAAATGTGAATAAATTACCTTTCTTCTCAACATCTCATTGAATGTCTAATGCAAAGTTTTACAAAAGGAAATCTCTGCTGTGAGATTTCTGATAGTAAGCCTTAAAGTCCATAGTCATGGCAAATACTCTGAAGAATAAGTCTGACTTGTGAGGTTACAATAGTAATCCAAATTTTCTCTGAAATTAAAAAAAAATGTTGACTTTTCAGTTTTATCATATAATTTGAGCACAGTTTTGAAAATTATTATAAAAAAAGAACATAAAATAAATGAAATCAGTTTCTTCATATTATATAAAATACAGTCATCTTAAAACTTGAGAATTGCTAAATATCCTCAAGTCACCATTTTTTTTAAGAACACAAGAGATGAAAAGTAGATTTTATTCCAGGCACTTAATGTCCTGATTAATTAATTATGTGTAAAGGCATCCTGGTCCCATCCATTTCCAGGACATATACAGGCAGTAGAAGCGTACCCATGGGAGCAATTTTAATACATCAATCCATACAGACCCCATTGTGGAAGCCAATCAGTGTCTGACTTTGCAGAATGTCAGCATCCTGACCTGTGGTCCATTTGTCTGCACTCTGGCAATCGACTATCTTCCTATTTAATAAAGAAAGAATGAGGCACTCACAGGGCTTTCACAGTCTGTCAAATTTCCCCCGTTGACTATTCTTACCTCTTCATTCTCTCAGATTTTCCAGGCCACTAGGAGAATAATACACTGAAAGCATCAGCTCTCAGACGGATCATTGTTCTCCAACCTCATTTCCAGCTGTGACGGGGAGCTCTGCGATGCCTTCACCCCGTGGGCCCCAGGCTGGCTCTGCTAACCAGCCTTGCCGCACCCATTCTCCCCGTCTCCTCCCTGTTCCTTCGGTTGGCCTCATTCTCCTGAAAATGCCTCACTGTTAGACGGGGTGTCCATCCCAGGCCCTTAGTACTGGCCACCAAGGGGATGTGTGAGGACCCAAGCCCACCGGGAACAGTATCATAAGGCTTTGTTGCCAAGAGAGTCTCCCACAGTGTCAGCTACCCCACAGGCTGACACCTGACATGGATTTATCTCTGTATGTACGAGTATGTCTGAGTGTACGTATGCATGTGTATATGGGATTGTATGTGCTTGTATACATGCATGTATATGTTTGTTTGTTTTGCCCTCAGACAGCTGGTCACCTTCACACTCTCACTTGGTCTCCCTTTAGATTAACAGGAACACCAGGCAGGATTAGAGTCTCAGTTTCCAGCCCTGAACAATAATAATGAAGGCAGCTCTTCCTGGAACTCACAGGAGGCTAAGGGACTTGGTGTGATAAGGCGGAGTGAGCACTGGACCACCTTTGGTCCTGCCCTTGCCACTGACAGGTTGGGTGATCCTGGGTACAGTTTCACCAGACATAAAGTGAGGATGATCCAAACTTTTCAGAGTTGCTGTGAAAACTAATGAGATATTGGATGCCCAGCACTTGCCTAGCACATGGTGCAATGGACTGAATGTTGATGTCCCCCCAAATTCATATATCAAGCCCCTAATCCCAATGGGATGCTATCAGGTGGTGGGCCTGTGGGAGATGATTGGGTCACAAGGATGGAGCCCCCATGAATGGGACTGGTGCCTGTATAATAAAAGACATGGAATCTTGCTCCTGGTCTGCTCTTTCTACCATGTGAGGACACAAGAAGTCTGCAGCCCAGGAGAGGGCCCTCAGCAGAACCTTCCCAAGCTGGGACCCTGATCTGAGACCTCCAGCCTCCAAGAGTGTGAGAGACAAATGCCTGTTGCTTATGAGCTAGTCTATGATTGAGTGTCATAGCAGCCCGAATGGACTGAGAATCATGGTAGTGGAAACCAACGGAGCTGCTCTTGCTGCCTAGGAAGCAAGGACACTGGTACAGATGACCTCTAAATTTCCTCTGGGGAGTACATATCAAGACTTTGACACTGGTCATTCAGGTGTTTGTATTTACCAAGGTGACTTACAAAAACATACCTGGATTTTATCTCAAAATTTCTTCAGTATCTAAAGGAAGCACAGAAGACAGAGAGATGGTAGCCAAACTGTCTGAAGAGCTTCTGCCCTCTGACCTCTGAGATGTCACTCCTCCAGGAACCTGAGTCACAGTGGTCACTGACACAGGATAAGGAGCTGAGGTGAGGGGGCTGTTTGTTAAACACGTACTATGTGCTCCACATTTTCATGCAGGCCCATTGAATCAGAACAAAAATCCTCCGAGGTTGGCGGGATTAAATTCTTTCTTGGTGTGTAGATGGACAGACCTGAGAGTGATCTCACAGGTAGCAGGTGGTAGTACAAGAGCCTGTGCTGCTGAACTCGGAAGTCTGGATTCCCTCGTGTCAGCTGTCCTCAGAGTGCTGCACTGAGTCAGGGGCACACCGGAGATGAAGGGTGTGCCAGTGGGCTCTCCAGGGCGGAGGTGGATGGAGTCAGTGGCCCAGAGCCCCTGAGATCCCTCACGGGAACATGCGAGTGGCTGATGGTTGGAGTCTATGTCTTGGGGTAGAAACAAGCAGGGGTTGGACATTCTGTGCAAAGTGAGAATAAAGATCTACTGTATTCAGAAGGCAGGAAATCAAGTGAAGGGTCTCCCTCCCCACCTGCCTCAGTTTGTGCCTCTCATCTCTCCCTTCATGCAAAGATAGGACTGTTTCTCTGTTGTAGTTTAATTTTCAACAAACAAATGGGTCTCAGATACACTCTGTCATAATCTGCAAATTCAGAAAAGAAGGCTTAAGTATAAGCTTTATAAAGTATAGGAAATAATAGGAAAGTGTGGAAGTCACACAAATATCTGACTTTAAAATCACCCGGTAATGAAATAATAAATAATTCTGGGATTTCTTTAAATTCCTACTTGCGTAGGACATTAAAAGGCTTTATTGCTAGTTCATGTATTACAAATGAGGGAGCCCAGAGACAGAAGAAAAGTGGAAGCAAAATATGACTTGGTTGACAAACACTCGGCTTAACTATTTCAAGAAAATATTTGTTAACAGATCCAAAACATGGTTGCCCTAGGAAGATGCCTGTTTTTCTGACGTTAAGAGGCCCCTCTGTTGTCTTACAATGCTGGTGTTTCATTTGTTACCAAAGGAATTATTTAGTTGGCGTTATATCATAAAAACATTTCATCTTCTTCTAGATTATTAACTTAATTTCACATGTTGCAATCCTAAATCCCATTTTTTCCCCCTGATCTTTATTTGATTGAGAACAGCTAATTGACTTTACTAGGTTTCTGAACACTGTGTTTTCCTCCTTATTCTGAGGGTCAGCAGCTCTCCCTGCCAGTCCTGTTAGCACATTCCTTTCACTAAGCTCTGCATAGAATATAGTCTCTGTAAGGAAGCACAGTTGAATGTTTATTTATGATCCAAAGTTGGCTAATGGGACTGGTCACTACGAAGATGGCTTTGATTTTGTTGCCTAATAAATTGCCATTTTTCCAGTAGTAGTTCTTGGAGAAAGAACTACTATAGTTCACACTCACCTGTTCTTAAATACTGTCTTAAGGGAAAGTACATCACCTGACAAGGATGTGTGTTTAGAGGGGCACAGACTTGGGTTTAGATCCCAGCCCCTCACTGCATGCTGAGATTCTCTGAGGCTCAGTGGGTTGGTGGTTAAGCAGCCGTTTCACCCTTCAGGACTCTGTTTTGTGTTGCAGAGGCTGGGGCTCTGCAAACCACGTCTTTGCTTTGCCAGGTGCTCCTTGGTGATCTCTAGCAGAGAGGGTGCTGGAGGGGGACCGCCAGGCCGGAGGACAGAGGGGGACTGCATCTCAGCCTGCTCATCCTGGCAACGCACCTTCACCACAGCAGTGCCCTTTGGTGCCAGTTTCCAATTTTGAGCCAGTATTTTGAGGGGGGTTAATGGGAATGTGTCATTTACTTTAATAATTTTTTTAAAATTTAAACATTCACTGTTATCTTTTGATCATACCTCAATGTGCTGTATTTTTATATTATCAGCAGCACAGTAGGTCTGTTTACAGCAGTGTCACCACAAACATGAGGAATGTGTTGTGCTATATTATGACAGCCACACCTCACAAAGCAATAGACATTTTTCAGCTCCATTATAATCTTATGGGGCCATCATCGTCATATATGTGGCCCTTCTTTGATGAAACATAGTTACATAGTGAACAACTGCATTCCCAATTTTATACCTGTCTAGGGGTGTTCTCTGCTGAAATATATTTCCACCACATTAAGAATGCACAATCCAGAGATATTGTGTGCACAATTGGGCTAAACATTGTGGAAAATAAAGATGATATTCTATGTAGAGATGTGCTCTTCTGTTTAAAGTAGAAGACAGTAGATTCTAAGTGGCAAATAATTCAAACACCTATGACTTTGTTCCTTTATTTGTTCTATTTTCAAGATGCATTTTCAGTAATTTGTGATTTTAAAAGGATTTGAATAGTTTGGGGCTCCAGATATCACCCTTCCTAGAATAACCACTTTATCTTGCATACCTTTGTGCTCATCGACATGGTAATTCACAGGTACAATGTTAGTGGGACCAAGTCAATATACAATAGCAATTGGTACCTTTCATGAAGAAATGTTGGGTGTTCATTGTTTATCCTCAGATGGGCTAGCAAGCAAAATTCACCAAGATCTTATAATTTAAGACGGAGAAAGGGAAGACATTCTCGGATATCTTGCTTCTCATCTAATTTTGTCCTGTTTCTTTCAGGATGGAAAGTGAGAAATGAGTAAGAGTTAGGAGCGAAGTGGGGTGGTGGCTTCTCAATGCTGCCACTTTGTAATATCACCGATCTGGGGGGAATTTATGAGATGGTATACTTGCAATAAACATTAATTGAGAAAATACATTATCATGAAAGATATGAATTCAGTGACACCTTGAAAGGATTTTGTGTTTATTAATCACAGTGGCATCTATATAGCTAAAAAATACAGTGTGTGTGTGTGTGTGCGCACGAGCATGTGTGTGTTCAGGGGTGCATGTGTATGTGTGCATGTGTGTTTATTCATAGTTCAAAGAAGATGCATAGTGGGTGCAGGAGCTGCTGCAGAGCCCCGGATTCTGAGGCCTGAAGTTGGCGACGGGGAGGAGACAAAGCCCTGGACTGGGCCCATGCCCTGGTCTCCGGCCTGCCTCCCACTCACCGGCTGGGTGGGCAGCTTTGGAGGATTCATTCTGGCCTTCCATTGTTGCTCCTTCCTTCTCTGTAAAAAACAAGTGCTGGCCTTGGAAGATCTGTTCACTTCCGTGTAATGTCCTGTGCATCTCTGCGAAGTTTTAGGGGAGTGGCACTTTGTAGGCAGCCATTTTCCAATGCCAAGCGCCGTTTCCACCTGCTGTGTGAATGCACTGCTGACCGCCCTCGTCTCTGCCCCAGAAGAACTAATGAACGTTACCAGCAGGGATCAGGAGCTCCTGTGGACTTTCAATTAGCCAAGGAAGCTTCTGTCTGTGTGGCAGGAAGGGCTAGTGCTGGGTCTCCAGGGGCGACCTCGGCCCACGGTCCTGGGCTTGGCGGGTGATCACTGATGAGGCCATTAATCATCCTGGGGTGCCGGCTCATCTTAGAGCTCCTCGGGGAACCCATGGTCTGGTGTTCTCTTTCTCTGATTTCCTCTCTGTCTCCGGTATGTGTTTGACCATCAAAATGGCATCTATTGTAAGCCAGCGTTGGGACAAAATTTCCCCATTGTAGAAGGAGGTCAAGTGTCCCTGCTTCCCTTGATCCCTGGCTTGTGGCAGCCGCTCCTTTTTTAGAACCGGAGCTGGTGGCCACAGGAGGATTATAAGACACTTCCAACCTAAGGTCTTAATCTTAAGAATGTCTGGACTTTGTGTTCAGGATAAAACATTCTTATCACACTATCACCAAAGAAGTCTTATTGATGAAGTGTTTCCTAGAGCTTATCTCCTTAAACTCGGATTGAATCTGTATGTAGTGCAGTTTATGAAGCTGTCCAATTATATATGGTCTTTTCAACAGACTGTATATATTTTTTACTAAAATTATTTATATGGGGATGAATTTTATTCAGTGAAAATTTTGCATTGAGGGTTTGATCCATCAGTGAAATTTACCCAATTATTCTTCTCTCATTGAGAGTTGTTTGAGGCCATTATCTCTATCAAGTTCAACTTGAAAGATCTAATTTTTATAAAGAAGTTCTGATATCTTTGAAAATTATTCACTAATAAATTATAAGGCATATAGTTTTTAGTGTTTGTCTTTTTTTGGTAAATAGTAATAGTAATAGCAATCATAATTGTCAATTGGATTAAATAAATTCTGTGGGATACTTTTGCCAATACAAAATAAAAGTATTAGTAATTCTACACCTTTTTCTTTCCTGTTACTGATATTTATATATCCAATCAGAACATGCTAGGAGCACTCACCTGCTGAAAGACGCCCCAGAAGGTATCATCCTGTGCCCCTCCACCAACACACTCTACCCCCACCCAGGCTCCCCAGGTGAATTGATAAGCTGTCCCCCAAATCTAGAATTCTTTTTCCTGCCACTGTGCCTACTCCATTTTTTTTTTTTTTTGTTAGCTGAGCCATCTTGCCACCGTTGGCAGCTCAACAGCAGCTCAGCTCGGGCTGGGCATCGAACTGCTGTTGCTCAGAGCTCAGTTCGCACTCTTGAGCGAGCTCTTAACCAACTGAGCCACTCGGCGAGCCCTGCCTACTTCATTTTTAAACCTCAGTTTAAAAACAATGTCCCCCGGGCTGGCCGAGTGGCATGGTGGGTAAGTGCTGGTTTGGGAAGCCAGCGGCCCCAGTTCGGTCCCACATATGAGAGCCAGTGACACTGCCCTCAAAGAAAAAGCAAAAAAAAACCAATGTCCCCCAAGAAGAATTTAATAATGTCTTTCTACTTTTCCTCTTTTGGCTCCCAATTCATTCATTTCTTACTTGTAATAATCATGTGGGTTTTTTTTTTAATTTGTTTTCATTTGTTTCTTTTATGATGTTTTTACATCTTCGAGGCCTTGCTGGCTGCAGAGGCTGCCCTTTCAGGTTAGCTAATTCTTAGACTAGCAAAGCACTGCCCTGTGGGCACACTTTTTATATGAAAACTATCCAGTTCAGAGTCCTGAATCCTAACTCTCTTTTTGATTTGGATTTTTTACCCCAGGAGGCAATATTCCTCTGAGTAATCACCCCGAGACCAGGTAGCAGACAATGTGCACAGCTCCTATACCCTGGAGCCCCTGAAATAATTCACACCGGCTGACCCGGAGCCTGTCCACCTGCCTTGTCCATCCCTTCTTGAAGAATCCAAAATCAAGGACTTTGCTTGTGCCCTGCGCCCTCTGCCCCCCACTGACTGGTGCTTCCCTGTGTGGCCCCGTGTGGCCCTGTGTGCCTCTTGTTTCTAGGGAGCTGTGAGTATAAAAACTTTTGTGACAGGCATTTTCATGTCTGTGTGTCTTTTTTTTTTTTTTTTTAATTTTATTTTATTTTTAATTAGTTTCAGGTGTACAACACAGTGCAATAGTTATACATTTTACCCCTCAAAGTGACAACCCCCCCACCCCCAATAGTTTCAGGTGTACAACACAGTGCAATAGTTATACATTTTACCCCCCAAAGTTACAAACCCCCACCCCCACTACACCCCCCCACACCCCCCCATATCATACATATCTATTACTCTTCCTCTGACTCTCTTCCACAGTATAATCCACATCCCGTGACTATCTATATATATATTAAATTACAGTAGGTATACCACCTCCACTTTAGTAATACAGTGCAGTGATCAAACCTCTACTCCATCCATGAAATGGTCTCCCTAACAAGACCTATGATCATCTGACATTCCACAGAATATTTACAACATTATTAATTATATTCCCCAAACTGTTTTTCCTATCCCAGTAGCAATATTGTAGTTGCCTATTTTTGCTGTCTAATCCCTTCCCCTTCTCCCTCATTCCCATTCCTCTCCAAATTAGCAACCCTGATTTTTCCTCTATATCTATGAGACAGTTTCTGTTTACTTTGCTCATTCATACAGTTTTTCATATTCCACATGTAAGTGAGATCATATGGTATTTGTCCTTCTCTGACTGACTTATTTCACTCAACATTATAGTCTCTAGGTCCATCCATATCATTGCAAATGGCACGATTTCATTCTTCTTTATAGCGGAGTAATACTCCATTGTATAAATATACCACAGTTTCTTAATCCAGTCATCTACTGACGGGCATTTTGGTTGTTTCCAAGTCTTAGCTATTGTAAATTGTGCTGCTATGAACATCGGGGTGCATAACTTTTTTGAATAAGTGTCTTGGTTTTTTCAGGATAAATACCTAGGAGTGGAATTGCTGGGTCAAAAGGTAGCTCTATTTCCAGTTCTTTGAGATACCTCCATACTGACTTCCATAGTGGCTGCACCAATCTGCAGTCCCACCAACAGTGCAGCAGGGTCCCCTTTTCCCCACAGCCCCGCCAGCACTTGTTGTTTGTTGATTTGTTGATGATAGCCATTCTGACTGGAGTGAGGTGGTATCTCATGGTGGTTTTTATTTGCATTTCCCTAATGACCAGTGAGGTTGAACTTTTTTCATATGCCTGTTGGCCATCTGTATGTCCTCTTTAGAGAAATGTCTCTTCATATCTTCTGCCCATTTTTTAATTGGGTTGTTTGTTTTTTTGGTGTTGAGTTTCATGAGTGTTTTATAAATTTTGGATATTAACCCCTTATCAGATATATCGTTGGCAAATATATTCTCCCATTCAGTAGGCTTCCTTTTTGTTTTATTAATGGTTTCCTTTGTTGTGAAAAAACTTTTAAGTCTGATATAATCCCATATGTTCATTTTTTCTTTTACTTCCCTTGCCCGTAGGGATGTATCAGTAAAAATATTGCTCGGTAATGTCTGCAAATGTACTCCCTATATTTTCTTTTAGGATTTTTATGGTTTCAGGTCTTACATTTAAGTCTTTAATCCATTTTGAATTTGTTCTTGTATAAGGCGTAAGGAGATGATCCAGTTTCATTTTTTTGCATGTGTCAGTCCAATTTTCCCAGCACCATTTATTGAATAGACTATCTTTACTCCAGTGTAAATTCTTGCTTCCCTTGTCATAGATTAACTGTCCGTAAATGCTTGGATTTATTTCTGGGCTCTCTGTTCTGTTCCACTGATCGATGTGCCTGTTTTTATGCCAATACCAAACTGTCTTGATTACTGTGGCCTTGTAGTAGGTTTTGATGTCTGGTAGCGTGATCCCCCAACTTTGTTTTTATTCCTCAGAATTGCCGAGGCTATTCTGGGTCTTTATGATTCCATATAAACTTTAGGATTATATTTTCTATTTCTGTGAAAAATGCCCTTGGTAGTTTGATAGGAATTGCATTGAATCTATATATTGCTTTAGGCAGTATGGACATTTTAACTATATTAATTCTTCCTATCCATGAGCATGGTAGGTGTTTCCATTTATTTGTATCTTCTATGATTTCTTTCTTCAATGTCTTATAATTTTCTGAGTACAGATCTTTCACTTCTTTGGTTAAATTTATTCCTAGGTATTTTATAGTTCTTGACGCAATTGTAAATGGGACAGTTTTCTTAATTTCGCTTTCCATTAGTTTATTATTGGTATATGCAAATGCCACTGATTTCTGAACATTGATTTTATATCCTGCTACTTTACTGAATTCGTCTATCAGTTCCAATAGTTTTTTGATGGAGTCTTTGGGGTTCTCTATATACAGTATCATGTCATCTGCATATAGTGACAATTTTACTTCTTCCTTGCCAATTTGGATGCCTTTTATTTCTTTTTGTTGTCTGATTGCTGTGGCTAGAACTTCCAGCACTATGTTGAATAAAAGAGGAGAAAGTGGACAGCCTTGTCTTGTTCCTGATCTTAAGGGGAATGGTTTTAGCTTTTCCCCATTGAGTATGATGTTAGCTGTAGGTTTATCATATATGGCTTTTATTATGTTGAGATATGATCCCTGTATTCCCACTTTGCTAAGGGTTTTTAACATAAATGGCTGTTGGATTTTGTCAAATGCTTTTTCTGCATCTATTGAAATGACCATGTGATCTTTATCCTTCATTTTGTTGATGTGGTGTATCACATTAATTGATTTACGGATGTTGAACCAGCCTTGCGCACTAGGGATGAATCCCACTTGATCATGATGTATGATCTTCTTAATATATTGCTGAATTCTGTTTGCTAATATTTTATTGAGAATTTTTGCATCTATATTCATCAGGGAGATTGGCCTGTAGTTTTCCTTTTTGTGATGTCTTTATCTGGTTTTGGAATCAGGGTGATAGAGGCTTCATAAAAAGAGTTTGGGAGCCTTCCCTCCTTCTGGATTTTTGGAATAGTTTGAGAAGAATAGGTGATAGTTCTTTTTGAATGTTTGATAAAATTCACTTGTGAAGCCGTCTGGTCCAGGGCTTTTGTTTTTTGGGAGCTTGTCAATTACTGATTCAATTTCCTTGGTAGTAATCAGGGTATTTAGATTTTCTGTTTCTTCTTGCGTTAGCTTTGGAAGGTTGTATGCTTCTAGAAAATTATCCATTTCATCCAGATTGTCAAATTTGTTGGCATATAGTTGCTCATAGTAATTTCTTAGAATTTTTTGTATTTCTGTGATGTCTGTAGTCATTTCCCCTCTTTCATTCCTGATTTTGCTAATTTGAGTCCTCTCTCTTTTTTTTTTTGATGAGCCTGGCTAGAGGTTTGTCAATTTTGTTTATCTTCTCAAGAAACCAGCTCTTGGTTTCATTCATCTTTGAATAGTTTTTCTGTTCTCTATATTGTTTATTTCTGCTCTGGTCTTTATTATCTCCTTTCTTGTACTCCCCTTGGGCCTCTTGTTGCTGTTCTTTTTCCAGTTCCCTTAGGTGTAAGGATAACCTGTTGATTTGAGATTTTTCTTCCTTCTTTAGGTAGGCCTGCACTGCTATAAACTTCCCTCTTAGGACTGCTTTCGCAGCATCCCAGAGATTTTGGGTCGTGGTGTTTTCATTTTCGTTTGTCTCGAGGTATCTTTTGATTTCCTCCTTGATCTCATTTGTGACCCACTCACTATTTAATAGCATATTGTTTAGCCTCCATTTATTTGTCAGCTTCCCGGATTTCTTCTTATAATTGATTTCTAGTTTCATAGCATTGTGGTCAGAGAATACAGTTGAAATGATTTCAATCTTCTTAAATTTATTGAGACTTGTTTTGTGGCCTAACATGTGGTCTATCTTAGAAAATGTTCCATGTGCACTTGAAAAGAACGTATATTCTGTAGCTTTGGGATGAAATGCTCTGAAAATGTCTGTTAAATCCAGCTGGTCTAATGTGTCATTTAAGGTCGCTGTTTCCACATTGATTTTCTGTCTGGAGGATCTGTCCATTAGTGACAGCGGGGTGTTGAAGTCCCCTACTATGATAGTGTTACTGTTGATCTCTGTCTTTATGTCTGACAATATCTGTTTTATATATTTAGGGGCTCCTATGTTAGGTGCATAGATGTTTACTAGAGTTATGTCCTCTTGTTGGATCGATCCCTTCATTACTATGAAGTGTCCTTCTTTGTCCTTTGTTATATTCTTCAATTTAAAGTCCATTTTATCTGATATAAGTATCGCTACTCCAGCTTTTTTCTCAGTACCATTTGCATGAAATATTTTACTCCATCCCTTTACTTTCAGCCTGTATGAGTCTTTGGATCTGAGGTGAGTCTCTTGTATACAGCATATACTGGGGTCTTGCTTTCTTATCCATTCAGCCACCCTATGTCTTTTTATTGGAGCATTTAATCCATTTACATTTAATGTGATTATTGATAGGTGTGTATTTATTGCCATTTTCTTATTTGTGTTCGTAGTCTTTCATAGGTTGTTTTTTCTCTTCTACTTAAAGAAGCCCTTTTAGCATTTCCTGCAAAGCTGGCTTGGTGGTAATGAATTCCCTTAACTTATTTTTTTTCTGCAAAGCTCCTTATCTCGCCTTCGATTTTAAATGATAACCTTGCTGGATACAGCAATCTTGGTTGTAGGCCTTTATTTTTCATCACTTTGAAAACCTCCTGCCACTCTCTTCTGGCCTGCAAAGTTTCTGTAGAAAAGTCAGCTGATAATCTTATGGGGGTACCCTTGTAAGTAACTTGCTGCCTTTCCCTTGCTGCTTTAAGGATTCTATCTTTGTCCTTAACCCTTGCCATTTTCACTATAATGTGTCTTGGAGTGGGCCTGTTTGGAATCATCCTGTTTGGAACTCTCTGCACTTCCTGGGCTTGTATTTCAATGTCCTTTGCCAGGTTAGGGAAGTTTTCAGACATTATTACTTCAAATATATTCTCAATCCCTTGCTCCCTCTCTTCTCCTTCTGGTACTCCAATGACCCTTAGGTTATTGCGTCTGATGTTGTCCCCCAGCTCTCTTAAACTATTTTCCATGTTTTTCATTCTTTTTTCTTTTTGTTGTACCGCATGGGTGATCTCTGCTATTTTGTCTTCTAAGTCACTGATTCGATTTTCTGCTTCATCCAGTCTGCTAGTGATTCCATCAAGTTTGTTATTTAATTCAGTAATTGTGTTCTTAAGTTCTAGCTGGTTGCTTTTCATGATTTCTCTATCCTTCTTTATATTTTCATTAATTTCCTTGAACATTCTAATAATCAGTGTTCTGAACTCTGTCTCCGATAGGTTGGTTACCTCTATTTCCTCTATTTCCACTGATTCAGGAAGTTTCTTCTGTTCTTTTATTTGTGTTATGTTTCTTTGTCTCCCCATTCTGGCTTACTCTTTGTGTTTGCTTCAATATAACAGATAGATCCCCCAGATTTCTCAGTCTTTTCTGGGTAAACTTATATGGTGTGTGTCCTTTATATTTGAATTACTCATTCTCCCTATTCTCTTGTGCTTGTATCTGAGGTGTTCCTTGTGTCGTGCGTCCTCACTTGTTGAAGTTTTAGTTTTGATTACTTTTGGTTTGTCAGTAGGTGGGATTGACTCCCAGATTGATTAGCTGTGAGGATCAGCAGCTTCTGCAGTTTATGAGCTGCTGTGAGAGGATTGACCCCTCTGATGAAACTTGGACCCTATGGGTCTTAGTACCTGTAGTAACTTCTTTTTGGGTGTGACTCTTGTATGTCAAACCCAGAAATGCTCTGGTTTTATCTAAAGTTGGCCTCCGGGTATGATGATTCTTGTGTCTGTTTGTTTGGACCCACTGCTGCAGAGTGATTTTAGAGCATAACAGATCAACAAGAACAACCTCCGCAGCCACCAAAGGAAACCAAATGCTTGCACAATTAAAAACATCCAACCATCAAACTACAGTCAACTTGTACAGAAATATCAATCATACTAATGAAGAAACCAAACAGAAGCAAAACAAAAACCACATACTCAATAATAACAGAAGAGGAAACAAAATAAAATACAATATCCTAAAATAAAAAATAGAATAAACATGAGAAACCGATTAGCTATACCTAAAAAATAAAAAATAAAAATAAACTAAAATAATAATAAAAAAAGTAAGAAAAATTTAAAAAAATAAAATTTGCAGAAAAAAGGAAAAGAGGAAAAGTATAGCAGTGAGAAGAATGAATAAAATAAGAGAGAAAGTGAGGGTGGGGAAAAAAGAAAAAGAAAAGAAAGAAAAAGAAAAAGAAAAAAGGAAAAAAAAATATATATATATTTGTCTACACACCCATATATATGGACATATATTCACCTATATACACCTATATATAAATGCCTATATTAAAAACTACAATATGATTATAATGAAATAGAAATAAAAACCAAAAACAACCAAGATAAGCAGCCAATAAAGGGAAAACAAAACAGAATAAAACCAAACAAACCAAAAATACCCGTGCTGGTCTAGGCTAAAGTCCACCAAGCTCTCTTCAGATTGTCTGCTGTACAAAAATTCCTGTGCGTCTTGTGGGAACAGTAGGCCACCTGATGCCTAGCGTGATCCTGGCACTGCAGGTTTGCTGTACTTGAGTGTGGTTGTGACGTGTGATTGGTGGTTTTTACAAAGTCACTGCCTTTTTGCTTTTGCCTGTCCCAAGGCAGGCTGCACCCCCAAAGGCTCAATGAGTGTCTCTGGGCACCCTTTTGGTTGACAGCCGTGGAGAATTAAAGAATTCCTCACTACCAAAAGCCTGCTGCTAAGAATCTGTTAATTAGTGCCTCAGCAGATGAACCTGCCCTGCCTCCCAAGCCTTGCCTAAAGGTGGGGCGGGGTGGGTAGTCTCACTCTGCTGCCTTTACTGGGTGGAAATTCTCAACCCCTGCAGGTAAGGATATCTTCCTAGTCTGCCCCTATTGCTCCCTTCAGGAGTCAGTTTAAGACTGTCTTGGCGGGGGACAAAGTTTGTGGGAGTGGGTGAGTTATTGGGTTGTTTTTTTTTTTTGCTTTCTGTTCAAGAGTAGAAAAAGGGAAAAAAAATAAAAAACATAAAAATAAACAAAGCCACAGTTCCAACACTGTTTCAAGCTAAGGCCTTTGCCTCTTATGCTCCAGCGGAGTTCCTGCTGCTCTCCCAAAGGGTCTGCCGGGATTTAGGGAATTGTGCGCACCCTACCGTGTGGCCAAGATCCCCGCTCCGCGTCTCTCAGGGACCTGCGTCTCCACCCGGCGCACTGCTTGTCCGAGCGAGTCCTCTTTTTCCCCTGCTCCCGGGTTCCAGGCTTCTGCCTCGGAGCCGGCGCGCCCGCGCGGATCTCCTGCTGCTCTCCCAAACGGTCTGCCGGGATTTAGGGGACTGCGCGCACCGTGCCGCGTGGCTCCGATCCCCACTCCGTCTCTCCGGGATCTGTGACTCCGGCCGGCGCGCTGTGTCTCCGCGGGCGAGTCCTGTGTTTTCCCTGCCCCCGCGTTTAAGGCTTCTGCCTCGGAGCCGGCGTGCGCCCGCGCAGTTCTCCTGCTGCGCTCCTGGAGGGACTGCCGCCGGGGTTCAGGGGACTGCGCACACCTTTCCACGCGGCTCCGATCCCCGCTCCGTCTCTCGGGGACCTGTGTCTCCACCCGGCGCGCTGCTTCTCCGCGGGCGAGTCCTCTGTTTTCCCCTGCTCCCGGGTTTCAGGCTTCTGCGCTCCGCGGGGCCCGGTGGGCACAGAGACTGATCCCTGAACCGGGAGGGTGCAGGGACTGATCTTGCCCTGCCGCTGCGGGGCTCTGCACCCTGCTTCCTGGGGACCTGGCGAGCCGCGGGTGCAGCTCGTACCTCTGCACAGTCGTCTCCTCTCTCTCCTCCCGCACTTGCCCGGCCTGAGCTTCTGCCTCAGACCGCAAACCAACGCGCTCTGGCTGAACTCCAGGTGGGCCGCGGGCCGCAGGGAGCGAGCCGGGCAACACTCACCGTGACTCAGCAGCCGCGGGTGCGGGCTGCACCTCACGCGTCTCGCCGCCTTCTTCCCCTACTCGCCCGGCCTGCCCGCCTTCCAGCAATCCTTGTGTGGAACTCTTAGTCGCTCTGTGTGATGAGTAGATGTCTCTTTGAAGCGTATTAGAAGTTCAAATTGTGGATATTTCCAGGGAAGATTTCATGGAGCCCTCCTCACAGCCGCCATCTTGCCCCTCCCTCTGTCTGTGTGTCTTAATACCCTTACTTAAAACAAACCCTGGGTACATTGTAAGATAAGAGTGTCAAAGAAAATGATTTAAATGAGTCAAATGGAGCCTAAAGGCTTTATTCAACTGGTGCACATGAGCGGCACCTTTCTGAGTGGAAACAGGACACACGGGGGGGTGACAAATGAGTGCCCTCATGGTTTGGTTCAAGTATGTAGAAGTTTTCATCTTAACTGCAGCTAGACGTGTGTTTCCGTTGGTTGGATGTTATTCTGGTTTTCCCGTGTCTTGCTTGGGATCGCTGGTGTGGACCCCATCCTGATAACTGTCAGAAAAGCATCTTTGAGAAAAGATCCTGCAAGAATGGTGATTTGTCAGTTAGTCAAAGTTCAGGGTGGGGCAGGGGATGGAAAAAAACGAAACTGAGGCAAGAGAGAAAAGGAGGCAAGAAGGGAGGCATGAGAGGTTTGTGTCTTTTCACAATAGTTTTTTATGATTTCTAAATGTATAAATATCCACATATGCATATATGTAATATATAATATACATATTATACATATCGCACATGCAGTATATATAGTATATGCATATATGTGGCATACATATCTGTGTATATTACATATTTACATGTACATGGAGAGAGAGAGAGGCTGAATTTGGTCCATTGTACTCAAATGCAAAAAATCCTATTCTTCACTTTTATATTTTGCATTCATATTGACTCACATATTTGCAGCACCCAGACACTCACACAGACCCCCTCTTTTGGATTCATTTCGAGACCACCCAGGGTATCGCTATGCCAGCTGAGGGCTCCTGGATTGTTTCTTCTTTCCAGGGTGATGAGGTGGGATTGGGTGTGCTCTGTTACACACAAACTTATTTAGTCATGTTAAAAACAGACTGACATTTCCTTCCCCCTCTTGGGGCACTCACACACCTGCCATCGAGGGTGTCATGCCCCTTGTTGAGCTAACCCGCCTTTCACGGGATTACTGATAGCTCCCCACGGCTCTCACAGGGTTCCGGTTTCTCATGCGACACTGTGCTAGAGTCTTCTCTTAACTGTACGATGTGTGTGTTTCTTAAGGATCATTTTAACCTTCTGAAAAGAGGGATAGTCTTGCAATTATTGTGCATTTTTTTCCTGAGTCTGACAGTAAATTGACAGTGTGTTTGTAAATAATAGTGACTTTCAATCAAGGCATTCCATCCTATCCCAAAAGTTGCTTCCACAAAGAAGAATGGCTGAGGTAGAGAGGGGGCCGTTTTTTCCAACAGGCGTGATGGGAGGGGAAGGTAGCCCTTTGGTCTCAGGTCCATGCCCGCCGGGTGGTGGTGGGGTTCTGAACAGTTGCTCATCGCCAATCTCAATAAAGGGACTGTCTGGGTAATGAAGCCCTGGGCGCTTGTTTGGTCGTGGCATGATTTCTCGTAGCTTCTTTGTGAAATGGAGTCAGGGTCATCTTTGTGCTTCACTGAAGAGGTTTGAATGAAAGAAGTGCTGTTATGGGAGAGAGCCCAGCCACTTACAGACTGGTATGAAGCTGCACCCATTTCACTTACCAGCCATGTGACCTGGGGACAACTACTTACCCTTTCTCCCCGTATCCCAGGCACCCGGCACTTTATAGATGCCTAGCGCAGGCTTGCTCCTCCCTCTGAGGGCACACTGGAGGCTCCGTTACTGGTACTGGCTATAGTGGGCTGACTCCAAAACTTCAGTGAGCTGGGGATTCAGATACAGGAGACAGGGCATGAGATGGGGGCCAGAAACACCTGTCCGAGAGACAGACACCTGCAGCTTCTGGAGCTGATATCGGACGGTTCAGCAGGTGATTGGGCCAGTGTCAGAGGAACCTTCTCAGGGAGCCAAGGGCACATTTCGTTGTTTCTCTGGCAACCTGGAGACCAGGATCTCAGGACAACATAGCAAGACGGTAGGCCTCAGAGGAGAGAGACAGGTGAGGGAGAGCACGTTTCTCCCCTCAGCCTGGGGAAGGTCAGGCCTGCGGAAGGTCAGGGCCTGGGGAAGGTCAGGGCCTGGAGCAGGTCAGGGCCTGGGGAAGGTCAGGGCCTGGGGAAGGTCAGGGCCTGGAGCAGGTCAGGGCCTGGGGAAGGTCAGGCCTGGGGAAGGTCAGGGCCTGGGGAAGGTCAGGCCTGGGGAAGGTCAGGGCCTGGGGAAGGTCAGGGCCTGGGGAAGGTCAGGGCCTGGGGAAGGTCAGGCCTGGGGAAGGTCGGGCCTGGGGAAGGTCAGGGCCTGGGGAAGGTCAGGCCTGGGGAAGGTCAGGCCTGGGGAAGGTCAGGCCTGGGGAAGGTCAGGGCCTGGGGAAGGTCAGGCCTGGGGAAGGTCAGGCCTGGGGAAGGTCAGGGCCTGGGGAAGGTCAGGGCCTGGGGAAGGTCAGGCCTGGGGAAGGTCAGGCCTGGGGAAGGTCAGGGCCTGGGGAAGGTCAGGCCTGGGGAAGGTCTGGCCTGGGGAAGGTCAGGCCTGGGGAAGGTCAGGGCCTGGGGAACGTCAGGCCTGGGGACGCTCAGGCCTGGGGCAGGTCAGGGCCTGGGGCAGGTCAGGGGCTGGGGCAGGTCAGGGCCTGGGGAAGGTCAGGGCCTGGGGAAGGTCAGGGCCTGGGGAAGGTCAGGCCTGGGGAAGGTCAGGCCTGGGGAAGGTCAGGGCCTGGGGAAGGTCAGGGCCTGGGGAAGGTCAGGCCTGGGGAAGGCCAGGCCTGCGGAAGGTCAGGGCCTGGGGACGGTCAGGGCCTGGAGCAGGTCAGGGCCTGCGGAAGGTCAGGGCCTGGGGAAGGTCAGGGCCTGGCGCAGGTCAGGGCCTGGGGAAGGTCAGGCCTGGGGAAGGTCAGGGCCTGGGGACGGTCAGGCCTGGGGAAGGTCAGGGCCTGGGGAAGGTCAGGGCCTGGGGAAGGTCAGGGCCTGGGGAAGGTCAGGCCTGGGGAAGGTCAGGGCCTGGGGAAGGTCAGGGCCGGGGGAAGGTCAGGGCTGGGGAAGGTCAGGCCTGGGGAAGGTCAGGCCTGGGGAAGGTCAGGGCCTGGGGAAGGTCAGGCCTGGGGAAGGTCAGGGCCTGGGGAAGGTCAGGGCCTGGAGCAGGTCAGGGCCTGGGGAAGGTCAGGCCTGGGGAAGGTCAGGGCCTGGGGAAGGTCAGGGCCTGGGGAAGGTCAGGCCTGGGGAAGGTCAGGCCTGGGGAAGGTCAGGGCCTGGGGAAGGTCAGGCCTGGGGAAGGTCAGGCCTGGGGAAGGTCAGGGCCTGGGGAAGGTCAGGGCCTGGGGAAGGTCAGGCCTGGGGAAGGTCAGGCCTGGGGAAGGTCAGGGCCTGGAGCAGGTCAGGGCGTGGGCTCGGTCAGGCCTGGGGAAGGTCGGGGCGGGGGTAGGTCAGGGCCTGGGGAAGGTCAGGCCTGGGGAAGGTCAGGGCCTGGAGCAGGTCAGGGCCTGGGGAAGGTCAGGCCTGGGGAAGGTCAGGCCTGGGGAAGGTCAGGGCCTGGGGAAGGTCAGGGCCTGGAGCAGGTCAGGGCCTGGGGAAGGTCAGGCCTGGGGAAGGTCAGGGCCTGGGGAAGGTCAGGCCTGGGGAAGGTCAGGGCCTGGGGAAGGTCAGGGCCTGGGGAAGGTCAGGGCCTGGGGAAGGTCAGGGCCTGGGGAAGGTCAGGGCCTGGGGAAGGTCGGGCCTGGGGAAGGTCAGGGCCTGGGGAAGGTCAGGGCTGGGGAAGGTCAGGCCTGGGGAAGGTCAGGCCGGGGGAAGGTCAGGGCCTGGGGAAGGTCAGGCCTGGGGAAGGTCAGGGCCTGGGGAAGGTCAGGCCTGGGGAAGGTCAGGCCTGGGGAAGGTCAGGGCCTGGGGAAGGTCAGGGCCTGGGGAAGGTCAGGCCTGGGGAAGGTCAGGCCTGGGGAAGGTCAGGGCCTGGGGAAGGTCAGGCCTGGGGAAGGTCAGGCCTGGGGAAGGTCAGGGCCTGGGGAAGGTCAGGGCCTGGGGAAGGTCAGGCCTGGGGAAGGTCAGGGCCTGGAGCAGGTCAGGGCCTGGGGAAGGTCAGGCCTGGGGAAGGTAAGGCCTGGGGAAGGTCAGGGCCTGGGGAAGGTCAGGGCCTGGGGAAGGTCAGGGCCTGGAGCAGGTCAGGGCCTGGGGAAGGTCAGGCCTGCGGAAGGTCAGGGCCTGGGGAAGGTCAGGGCCTGGAGCAGGTCAGGGCCTGGGGAAGGTCAGGCCTGGGGAAGGTCAGGCCTGGGGAAGGTCAGGGCCTGGGGAAGGTCAGGCCTGGGGAAGGTCAGGCCTGGGGAAGGTCAGGGCCTGGGGAAGGTCAGGGCCTGGGGAAGGTCAGGCCTGGGGAAGGTCAGGCCTGGGGAAGGTCAGGGCCTGGAGCAGGTCAGGGCCTGGGGAAGGTCAGGCCTGGGGCAGGTCAGGCCTGCGGAAGGTCAGGGCCTGGGGAAGGTCAGGCCTGGGGAAGGTCAGGCCTGGGGAAGGTCAGGGTCTGGGGAAGGTCAGGCCTGGGGAAGGTCAGGGCCTGGGGAAGGTCAGGGCCTGGGGAAGGTCAGGCCTGGGGAAGGTCAGGGCCTGGAGCAGGTCAGGGCCTGGGGAAGGTCAGGCCTGGGGAAGGTCAGGGCCTGGGGAAGGTCAGGCCTGGGGAAGGTCAGGCCTGGGGAAGGTCAGGGTCTGGACTTGGGGCTAGAGCCCTGCCCACACAGGAGGAAATGGGCATTATTCAAGAATTGGGTTAAAAATACAGATATCCTCTGAGCAGAGAGGTAACTCTTTGTTTGTTTTGTACATTCATGAAGCAGTCTTTATATAACATTTATTTCAAAATAGGAGTATCTCCAATTAACAGGAAAACATTGAGGCATTAATTACATTGAAAACATGTTAGGGCAAGAATTGTATGTAAATCAAGACTTATGAACAGACATTGGCTTCAGTTTACAATAGAACATCTAGTTCTCGTTTGGTTTAGTGTACTATCATAGATTTTCAGTATTAAACTTTCCTCAGTAAGCTCAAAGAATTTGTTCAGTAAGGA
Source organism: Aselliscus stoliczkanus (assembly GCA_033961575.1). NCBI lineage: Eukaryota > Metazoa > Chordata > Mammalia > Chiroptera > Hipposideridae > Aselliscus > Aselliscus stoliczkanus. The sequence goes on from CM066728.1 coordinate 109,745,807, forward strand.
AGCCCTGTGTTTGAGTGCATGGCTCCGGCCCAAGTCTAGAGTCCTTTTATCTTCACAATTTGGCCTGTTTTATAAAAATGATGTGAATGTCTCCCTAGCACTTGGTGTATTTAATTGAGGTGGTTGTGGACTAAATAATGGAGGGCTAACTCTTTTCTGAAAAGAATATAAGGTTAGCACTATTGATCTAGGATGTAGGCAAGAGAGGTGTTGTGCGCCCCCTTGAGAATTTAAAGACCTGTCTCCAGATTGAAAACAAACAAACACTCTATGTTACATGGTAAGTCACTGAAACGTCTTCTCACAAAAAACCTTCCCATGTTTGAGTATCATCACAGTGACACAAAGCTGATCTCTTTATTTTACCTCCCTAAGCACTGTAGAAATTGGGTAATCAATAATTATATATATATAATTCATGTAACATATGAATGCTATATGCATTTGTTTCCCTAAATGTAACTTACAGTTTGTGGTTATTAAAACCTAGATATTTTGCTAAAGCAAATTTGATGATCTGAAATTCAGATGAGACATATTGTCTGATGAGGGACAGCGGCAGACTCAATATAAGTTTCATCAGGTTTGTTTGTTTTTCTGTGCAGTTCAGCATCAAACAATTTAATACTCAACAGAAGCATAGCATCACATCAACTTCAGCATGTCGGGAAATGCCATCGTTTGTATTTGAAATGAATAGCTGGTTTTCAGGGCCCTGGAAGAAACAGCCCATGTGCCGTCAAGTGGGGCTCCACCTCCAGTAACTTGGCGTTCATCTTACATGATTCTAGAGCCAAGCTTCTCTGCCCTCTGGGTCAGGCACTGGGCACAGCAAAGGTGTTTTCAAACCTAAGTAAGGAAGGCCTTCTGGAAGGCTCACAGGGAAACGGGGTCTACTCTGAATTTCAAGAGTGGGAGTACACTTCCATAAAGGGATTTTACCTTTCAGTGCAGGTTGTTTAGGGTACAGTACTGTGGGAAAGACCAAAGCCAGGGAGAGACTACCCAGCCTGCCCTCCATCCAAAAAGGCTGAGCAGAGCCACAGAACTCAACAGCAAAGCTTCTGGATCAAAGAGACCCAGCTGGAATGAAGACTTGGAAGAAAGGAAGTCCCCGGGGGCTGTGTGTTCCAGCCTTGGAGAGGAACTTAAGTTTTTAGGAAATGTTCACTTTCACCTACCATGTGCTGTATTTTAGGTGTTTGGGAAACATCAATGAATGAATCAGACAAAAATCCCTGCCTTCTGGGGTCTTACACTCCAGCAGAGGGACACACCCGATTAAAAGAGACACAGTAAATGCAAAAATCATCCATTCCGTGGAAGATGATCCATCCCATGGAGAAAGACAGACGTACGGCAGGATAAGAGGAAGCTGATGTTTGGTGCATAGACACTCAGTGAATACTCATGATGAATGAATGAGTGAATGAATGAATGAATGAATGCACATAGGCTCTTCAATGTTACTTGACATTAATTTACTATCTTCAAACCCTCCTCCTTTATCTGCCTCTGTCCTTTGTGTCTCCAATATTCAACACAAAATGAATTCAGTAAATGTCAGCTGAATGGCTGTTTCATATTCTCAAGTGGATGATGACCAAGACTTGCCCTGAAATTCTCAGAGTCCCCTCGGGAACTGTCCCGATCAATTCAGGAGCCCGTGTGGCTCCGGCAGCCTGATGATAAAATATGGCCCTCCGATATCGGCACTTCAGCTCACTCGTTTATTCACTGGTTCCTCTGAGAACATTTATCATCTCCTGAGGGATTTGAGGCTAGCTGAGGCCCTTGCCTGCCTTTATTTTGTCCTTGAAAAAGAAGAAGGAAAGAGCTTTTCCAATTGGCTCCAGTGACCATGGGGCACGGATGGGGGATGAGGAGATAAATCTGTGATCCCATCCAGGGGACAAGCCTGTAACGGATTAGAAAGAATAGATAGTAGATGTCCTTGGAAAAGCGAGGTCTGGATAAATGGGCGATGACTGCCTGCGACTCGTTTCTGTCCTCCCTCGGGCTCCAGACTGCTTCTGCCTGGTTAACTCTTGGCAGTTGGCTGCTGCAGGAGGCAGGGGCATGGCTGGTTCGTGGCTTCCATTTTCAAATTCAGAATGTGGGGCTGAAGCTCCGAGGGGTCCCTTGGCTTGTCCAAGACCCCTGCACAGCGAGAAAGCCAGGCTTGGACCCCACCCTGCTGAGGGTGACAAGGCCCTCAGGGAAGGTCCCCCTGGAGACCAGGGTGCAGTCCGATGGATTGGGCATGGGGTTCAAGGAGGAGGAAGAGAGGATGAGGGCCTGGGCAGGTTGGCAGGGACTTAGCGTCCTGCATGCAGGAGGCCGCTGAGAGCCTGCTGTGGGGGCCCTCAGGGCGGGGCCATGGGAGGCTGACCTCCCCCTCGCTAAGCCTTCATCTGGGGTCCAGGGGCCCACCAGATGACTAAGCACTGGTGGTGACCATCCCTGACTCCCCCGAGGTTCCACGGGGAGCCCAAGAAACATCGTCTTCACCTATGTGCCATTTACGTAAGTGAGAAAGGGCCGCCTCTGACATCGCCTCATTGTCACCAATCTTAAGGTCAATTCAAAATCCAAATTTAGCTTCCTGGGACTAGCAGCTGTCCCATAAGTCACTTCTAATGGTGGAGCAGTCGGAGCTTGGCAAAGCTGCTTGTGTTCTTTCTTTTAAACAGCTACGCCATATATGAAATGGTATGCAACATACACATGCAGGTATGTGTGTATATATGTGTGTGTATCATGTACATACATGTATACTGCATGAACTGTCTTATATAACATCAAATCCTGCAATAGGCTAGATGGTTAAAACCATTCCTTGTCCCCACTCTCCCTGCCCAGAGGAAAACTATCCTAACACTGGTGTGTGTCCTCGGAGACCTTTCTCTACATGTATGATTTCTGTAATTGACATTTCCCTTAATGAAAACTTAAATATGCACAGCAAGTGCCCAGCAAATGGCAGATCACAGTATGCTACATGGACGCTGGCCGAGCCAGTGTTGTGTGTGCAGTGAGCCTAGATCCTGGAACACGGTGATGTGGGAAATCTGAAACACAAGGTCATTAACAGCCTGGGCTCGGGGCCACGGGGTCAGCAGGCTTGTAGTGGGCCCCTGAACTGAGGGAGGGCTGGGGTTTATCATGGAGGTATTTTGTGTATCTCCAGAGCTACACGCCCTGCAGTGGGTCTTCCCAATCAGTCAACTTAGGGTGACAGATGGGGAAATGGGGACCAGGGAGGCTGGGGGGTTATCTAAGGAGCCACCCTGTGGCAGAGGCAGAACCAGGACCCACCCACCTCTCCTGATGTCTGGGAGACTGACACCTTTTAGTCTCAGGGCCAAAGCCTTGGAGAGATGTAGTACGGAGAAGGAAAGAGGGATTGGCCTAAATCTATCACATTCCAGCAAGGTTTGGGGACATTGTGGTGGCCTCAGCTCTCTGTACACCTAGTGCAGATGCCCAGGTCCAGTGTGTTCCTCCCACACAGGGCATGGTGCATGGGAATGACACAGTGACATGCTGAGTCCTGGCTGGGAAGGGGGCCCGGAAAGGTTTCATTTGACCGAATGGGATGGGAGGCAAACATAAAAGCTCTCTCCCTCCCCGAGCAGCCGTGCACTCCTGCTACAATATGGGCAGACTTTGACAACAGTCGGGAAGAATGGCTGACAGTTGCTACCCCATCAACCTTGAAATTGCTCACACCCAAAGGGCATGAACCAAACCACTGAGATAAAGCTGTCTTGAAGCATGCAGTGGCTCCATGGATGCCTGCAGATTGAAGCTCTTTTCAGTTTTGAACTCTTTTCTTTCAGCTGTGTTTTTTTTCTAGCTAAGTGTAGCTTCTGGGGAGTAAGAAAACCCATGAGCTAAATGCCAGCTACCTACACAGGGCTGGCAGTGATCAGCTATGTGGCTGCTGGGTGAGTGTAGACTGAGCCTTGACAATGGGGTGAGCCAAGCCAGGCCTTGACAAACAGGTTCTCAGATGGCCCAGGAGGAGCAGGCTGCCGGGAAACACTATGGGTGGGCATCATCTTTACATGATACCAAGGTGGGCAGAGCTGTAGTCAAGTGGTTCTGGGTTGACTGAATAACGCCATGCGCCGTGCCATTGACCGACGTCATTGGACCATTCTTCAGGTTGACCTTATAAGCCGGTGCACCATTCCCCAGCAGAATTAATCGGCCATGTCTGAGAGGCTGCCCCACCCCTGAGCTTATGCCCGCCCCGCACATGCCTCCACCCAGTCCCTTGTCGGCTGACTTTCCTCTCATCGCCCTCATCCTGTGTGTACTGTTCATGAGCAGAGCCCCGAGGGAGGCTCTATTTTTGGTTTATCCACAGGACTGAGGTCACGTGTAGTTGGTGCTCAATAAAAGTTGAGTGAATAATGTTCTAAGTCAGCTGCGATATTCTAGATCCTTCCTCAGCTGCCTTCTTGCCCAGGTCACAGAGATGCCTGTCTTCCATCCTCCCCACCACTTTCATGACTTCACAGGTGGAACAAATGTCACAGAGTTCTAGGATGTGGGAGAGTTAGTGGCTGTATAGACACAACACACATATGTAGCCCAGGGTCCCTCTGTCCCAGAGTCTCTCCCTGGGGTCTTTCTAGCCAGGTGGCTGAACATCCTCTGAACCGCTCAAGGCTCCATGAGGCACAAAAGCAGAAGCTGCCAGGCCTCCCTAGGGTTAGGCACAGAACTGCTGCGGCGTCATCTCCAAAACATTATTTTGGATGAAATGAATCATAGGCCAGCATTGTGCAATCCTGGTAGGAGGACCAGACAAATGGTGACTATAGGGCGATGAGTTTATGTGGGGCCGTCTTTGGAGATTAGCTCCTACACTTGGTATCACTTGGCATTAGGGAAAATAGTGATGAATCAAGCCTCTGGGGGAGACCGGGGTACATTTCACAGAAGGTGAAATGACAGCTACACTTGTGCTATATGTAACCACCTAATATATGGCTTCTGAGATATGGCATGACTATTATAACCAAATACCACATGTTAATGATGAAAACAAAAAATGAATGAGAAGACCGTAGGGTGCCTTGGATTATCTGCTGTCACCTCGGAGCTCTTGTTACTTAGGTCACAAACTTAGTAAAACACCAATAGTTCTTGTTAGGAGTCTGTGTCTGGGTTAGTCTGTTTCTCTCACGGACTTGTGAAGGCTTTGAAATGTGTTCAGAGTGATCTGGCATTGTTAAGTATTCCTCCCATTTTTGGCTTGCGTCTGATCGCCAGCTACTAGCTTTTATGTCTATCTGTAAATTGCAGATATGGTTGAGATAGATAAACACCAAATCAGTTTTATTTGTGTATGCTGTAGTCCTCTTTGAGTAGATATGGGCACCTGCATAGTACTCTTCCCAGGTACTGGATCTTTTGACTCTGTGATTGAGGATAGAAGTACTGAGGAAGGTTCTAGGAACCGCAATCATGCCTTTCTCCCATCTCCCCAAAGTGCACACCATTTACGCACACTCGTAGCAGCATTGTACAATACTGGCAATTGAGTGAGCAGGCTTCCTGTTTAAGAAGGAGTCTACATACTGTGGTTCTTTTAAATTTCTATGGAAACGCTAGCTGGAGCTAGATCATCAATAACAGTGGTATTACCTTTCAGAAAGTTCCAGTTGAATGACGATCTGAACTAATCGTCCCAATGTATTAACCCCCCCCCCCATTTTTTGCAGCTAGTAAGTACTTACTGTGACCTAGGAGAAGTCAGGCAGACACGTCGTGGGCACTGAATGGGGAGCGGAACAGACGAGGTTTCAGAGGGGACGTGGCTGTTAGGCGGGGGTATTGGGGTCCACAGGTGTTGCAGAACTAGTGCAGGTTCTAGAGCAGGTGTCAGCACATGTTTTCTATAAAGGGCCAGAGAGTAAATAGTTTACTTTTGCAGACCACGTGGTCTGTGTTGCTTCTACCCACCTCTCAGGTTTGACTCCTTGTACCCTCACCCCTTCCTACCTCTCTGGGCACTCCAGCCTCTCCTCACTGACCGGTGCCCTTCGACTGGTCGCATAGCATGCTGGTTAGGTGTTAATGGGTGAAGACACAATGTCCTCTTCCTCTCTGGATTCTGAACTTATTGAGAAATAGTCACAGAAGCCAGAAAGGAATCAAACATACCATTGTTTAAGATACTAATATTTGTCAACTCTTACGCAATGCTTGCGAAGGCCAGGCATTCTTCTAAAGGCTTTACTAACTCATTTACACATCACAGCAATCCCACCAATTAGATAATAGTCATTATCCCCATTTTACTGATGGCAACACTAAGGCGTAGAGAAGCCACTGGCTCCATAGAGTATACAAATATGTGGTTTAGAACCAATTTTGGCAACGTGGATACTCAGGTACGGACAGGCAACTTGTACAAAGCTACACAGGGTTGCAGTGCAGAGTGATGCTGGGTCTCAAGGTCAAATTTGCTCCCTTTCCCTTTGATGTCAGCTGCTCTGGCCCAATCAGCTGCAGACAGAGGCACTGGAGGAGGCAGCCCCCCCTGCCCCCCTAGCTGAGGCTGGACAAGCCCTGAGGCCCCTGGAGAATGAGAGCAGAATGCTGGCCTCTCTAGGCATCAGCTCTGGAAGAGCCTACTAGCATGAAGGGCGAGGCATTGCACTAACCATTCCGGGTCACCCACCTGGACAGGTCACCCTGCTTTGCAGGGAAGGACAGTGAGAAAGAAAGAGTGAGTCCTCTCCCTCTAAATACATGAACGGAATGGGGGTAACTAATGATTCATTAATGGTTGTCAATCATTGATGGTGCCTACCAGAGCCCAGTTTCTCTAGAGAGGTCTCTCCTTGCTTCACTCTACACGCAGGAGGGGAAATGAGAGTCTGACAGCGAGTTGACAATAACCACTGATGGAATAAAGTCCGATGTCTTAATAAGTGTCCCTCTCTGAGATGTCACGCCCCTGTGATCAGACCAGGGCACTGTCATTTTCCGAAGATGCTCAGAGCTCCAGGCATGAGGGCAGAGTTATTGGAGAATCAGTTCCCAAATTTTAGCTTCCCCTTGTGATTTCTGAATTCTGAGCTGTGCTTCAGAAATGGTTCCAAACTATTTTCAGACCCATGTGTTTCCACCCCGTTCTTTGGATGGCACACATTACATGATCAATTATACCACGATGGCAGCAATCTTAAAGAGTCTTGGGGAGAAAATTAAAAACAGTGAAAGCCTTCCAGAACATGAGCAAAATGATCTGTCAGCAGAACTTGACAGTTACTTTGTGGCTTCTTTTGTTTATCAACGGGATATTGTGCCTTAGAAATCTGTCCTGCCCAGGCTGAGTTTTCGGCAGATATTACAGTAAATCAATGAAACTTCACTGGAGGAACGGTTTTAATTGAACTGGGAAACAAAGAAAATAGAAAGTTTGTAAGATGTAGTAGGCAGCACATATCTTTCAGGCGCTGGGTGATACTTGTGAATATTTCCCTGTCTGGAGCCAAAACGCATGTATGCAAATGTGGGTGATACAGAGAACAGTCGCTCTGTCCATTTCCAAGAGCACGTGGGGCTGGGGGAGGGCTTTCTGAAACGATTGCTAACCCACTTGCTTCCCCAAATTAGCCTCCTGCCTGGGTTCCGGAAGCCTTTTAATGGGCTGTATACAATAAGGCAATTACAGCCCCCTGTCTTAACAAAACAGCCTCATCACCGGCTTTGGGAGAAAGCTTTTAATAGGAGTGGTGCAAGGTGATTTTTTTTTCCCCCACTCTTTTCACAGGGAGTTCTTTATTTTCCACAGGCCTATTTATGAATGTCTATCCTGGGGTTTCAAGCCATTTACACATTTGCTAATTGTTCCTCTGTTTTTAGCTTCAGATGTTTCATACACATCTGTTCTAACTAAAATCTGTCTCATCAATTTGAAAGCCCCTCCAAATTATTTCCTAACATTTCCCCCTAATTGCCACTCTTTAGAAACCTGGATTTCCATTTGAAGTATCTTTTTGTCTTGGCTATCTGTAGAAAATACCTTTTTCTGACATTGCAGAAACTACCAATTCTAGTGCCAGTTATTAGGGGTGCTTAAGTAACTGTAGGCTGGAAACATGAACCAACTTCCCTCCCTCCCTCCCTCCCTCCCTCTTACCCTTCCTTTCTTCCTTCTTTTTTTCTCCCTCTACCCTCTTCTCTCTCTCCCAATCCCCCTCTCCCTCTCCATCTCTATCTCTACCTCAAGCTCTATCTATCTTTATCTCTATCTCTCTTCCTTCCATCCCCTCTTCCTTTCTCTTTTCTTCTTTCTTCAAATACTGATTGAGGGTAGCTATTCAATCTCAAAACCTATTCCAAGCCCTGGGAATACAGCAGTGAACAAAACAAAAGAAGTCTGGAGCTCGCATTTTAAAGAAGGGAGAAAAACAATAAATAATAAAAAACAACAAATGAAAAACAACAAACTACATATATATATATATATATATATATATATATTATATATATATATAACATATCTGTATAGGTATGTATAGTATAATAACAACATATATGTGTATAGATGGCATGTATATCATATATAACATACAGGTATATGTAGAATAACTGTACATGAGGTATGACAAGTTCATGAGCTGGCCACCATGCACTTACATTGGCAGCACTGTACAAACAGCTCGGTAAAGTTTCATAGCCTTGGTGTATCAGCGTCTCACAGCTGTGTTCATGTCGACATGTGGCGGTGTCTTGCTGAGTGGCGTTCATTATTGTTGTTGCATGTTTTTGTGTGCTGTCTAGAGAACGTCTATGCTTGAATTAGAGCAACAAACAAACATTAAATTTCTTGTTAAAGTTGGCAAGAGTGGAAATAAAATCAGGGACATGTTTTTTGGTCCAAGTTTATGGGGATAATGCCATGAAGCAAACGGCAGTGTACACATGGATTAAACGTTTTTCTGAGGGGAGAGAACGCATCACTGATGAAGAGAGATCAGGGTGGCCAGCAACAAGCAGAACTGATGAAAACATTGCAAAAATTCATTGATTTGTGTGTCAAAACCTTTGGCTGACTGTTTTGAAAAACAGGAAAATCTTAGCTGAAAATCTTGACATGAGAAAGGTGTGTGCAAAAATGGTCCTGAAGGAGATCACCGATAAACAAAAGCAAAGGAGAGTCAAAGTTTGCTAAGACCTTTTGCAGAGGAAAGACGATGTTTTGGGCCATGTTATCACTGGTGATGAAACATAGCTGTACCAATATGACCCTGAAACAAAGCATCAAAGTGCACAATGGAAATCAGCTAATACTCCACTACCAAAAATGTTCCGTCAGTCCAAATCAAGTCAAAACAATATTGCTAACCTTTTTGATATCAGAGGGATTATTCATTATGAATTTGTACCAACTGGACAAACAGTTAATCAAGTTTACTATTTGGAAGTGCTGAAAATGCTGTGTGAAAAAGTTAGACAAAAATGACCTGAACTTTTCGCTCTTGCGTCACGACAATGCACCAGCTCACACGGCACTGTCTGGGAGGGAGTTTTTAGCCAGTCAACAAATAACTGTATTGGAACACCCTCCCTACTCACCTGATCTGGACCCAATGACTTCTTTCTTTACCCGAAGATAAGGGAAACATCGAAAGGAAGACATGCTGGTGACATGTAGGACATCAAGTGTAATACAATGACAACTCTAATGGCCATTCCAGAAGAAGAGTTCCAAAATTGCTTTCAAGGGTGGACTAGGATCTGGCATCAGTGCGTAGCTTCCCAAGGGGAGAACTTCAAATTCAGTAATGAGGTGTGTGGCACTTTGTCTAGGATTAGTTCACGAACTTAATTGACACATCTCGTATATGCCCATATGCTTTGTGTGTTTGTGGGTACATGCATTTATAGTCCCAGGAAAGTATTCCTATAACCCAAACATTTTCTTATTTTTCTTATTTTCTTATCTCATTTCCTTTCCCCCTCACTTTTTATGTGTAAGTCTTATTGACCCCTAAAAACTCTGTTTCTACATTCCCTTTTCCATAAAGCCTTCATCATCTATTAAGACGTCTTAGGTTGTAAATAGTAAAGAACACAACTCTCCCCACAAAAATAGGGAAATCAGAATTTATTCAGTTAAATCAAGGGTCAGTAAACTATGAACCACCAGAAAAATCTGGCCCACTGTATATTTTTGTGAAGCCCAAGAACTAAGACTTTTACACTTTTTTTTTTTTGAGGGCAGTGTCACTGGCCCTCATATGTGGGACCCGAACCGGGTCGCTGGCTTCCCAAGCCAGAGCTTAACCACCATGCCACTCGGCCGGCCCCAGACTTTTACATTTTTAAGTCATTGAAAAAAAATCAAAACAACAGTATTTTTTGACTCATAAAAATTATTTGAAATTCAAATTCAGTGTTTATAAGTACAATTTTATTGAAATACACACACTCATATTCACTCACACACACACTCACATACACACACACACACACACACACACACACATTCTTTCATATATTTTCTATGGCTGCTTTCCCAGCACAAGCGCAGAACCTAGTAATTGCAGCAGATACCATGTGATGTACCAAGTAAAAAATATTTGCCGTCTGAGTCTTTCTAGCAAACGCTTTTCTAGCCCTGGCTTAGCTAACAGCAGATTGAGCAGTCCGGGTGGTAATGGGATCAGGGGTCAATTTCACCCAGGGCTCAACTGATAGGCTGGGACTCAGCTTCAGTCTCTGTGTCTGTGACCATTTCCTCAGCAAGGTGTTCCCACATTTCCAAGATGACTGCTGACAGCTTTAGCGTTACATGTTCTTCATTTCCAATGTACAGAAAATAAAGGACTCTGTCCCATTATTCCCAGAAAAATTCTGAGATTTTCTCTAACTGGCCAGCCTCAGGCAGGTAACCTCCCCATCCCCCAATACATCTCCATGTCAATCAACTCCTGTGTCCATGGGGACCAGCAGCATGGCTTGGCCTGGACTCTACCCCCTGGAGCCCTGGGAGTGAAATCTGGCTCCCCAACAAATGCCCGAGGCTTCTGAGTAAGAGAGATAAAGAATAGATGCCTGGCAGCAGCCATCAGTGCTCACTGTACCTTTTTGTTTTAATCCTATCCAGCTTTTGAAATTCCAAAACACTTCTACATATTTCCTTCATAGAGACTGAATTGTATTTTTGTGCATGGTGACTCAACCTCTTACTAGGCCACAAACCACTTGAGGGTAATGGTCATATTATATCCAACTTCCTATTTTCCCAGTGTCAACTCTAGCCTTTGCACAGCCCTCTGTGCTTAATGAGTAGACCCTGGATGGAATGAAGCGAACATTCTTTACAGGCACTGGGACAGACCGCGGACTCAGGGAGATCAGGACCTGCGCTGGGGCAGGAATCTCTAATAATTCATCTAAGAGAAGAGTGAACATTGGAATCATTAAATGCAGTTAGCTGTTTTTAGTTGTCTCCAGAAACTGATTCAACATGGGTGCGGGCAGACGCTAAGTTTCAGCCCATGAGAAAGGAAGAGACAGGCTGATGATAAATGCATTGCCTTCCTCTGAAATATCCGTTCTCTCCCTATCAGACTCCTCATATCTGTATTGATGTTCCAGAATATTCCTTATAGTTTTCTCCCTTTAGTTTCTGAGTTTTATGTTACTGCAGTTAGTTCTTCACATGTCAAATCTAAGTCTTCCTTCATTTATTGATAGGAAATACGTTAATTATTGGGGAGATGATAAGAAAGAACAATTTTGAAATATGATAATTATTCATTAATTTAGGTTCATATACAAGACTGACTAAGGAAGTACAAATGCTAAATTATAAAATAGTTTCTACAGAAACATGGTATTATTAGTTTTTTTGTTTTTGTTTTTTTTAAAAAAAATCTTACCTCACATTACCTAGGTAAAGTTCAAGAAGTACCCAAATCCTGATTATCATGATGTTTATAACTTACCTTATTTCATCATGGACTATGTGGCATTGTGCTTGGTTCCTTCATGATCCTGACTAATTTTGGCTTGCCGCCTGTACGAAGCCATTGGCTCTTCCAATCAGCTGCTCCAGGGGACTCGTGTCCCTGAGATAGCTGAGAGTTGGGCCATAAGCCTGCATCCCTTCTCTTGGGGTCCCATCTCCTATCCTCTTCTATCCCAGGAAGTGGTCAATCTTCAGAGACCAGCCCAAGAATCAGTATATCACAAGGTTCCTGATCTTGTCTTTTCTGAACAATTCTAGTATCTTCTTAGATTCAGGTAATATGTTTGGAAAAGTTTAGCAGCGGGTATTATAAAATAAAGTTATTTGGGTTTCAGCAACATCTTTTGTTTATTATATATGAGTAATATGATAAAATATCTAGAGAAAACAGTAAAAGCATTGCTGTTTATGAAATGTCAGTTTTGCTCTTTTTTCTTGAGAAAACGTATTTTAATTTCCCAAAGCAGTTTCTGTTTTATTCAAAGACAATTGAGAATTACATCTATATACTAACTTCCAGAAAACATTATCAAGTAGAGGTATCTGTGTAAGATACGTTTCACTAAAAGGCCAGCAGTTATGTTGCGAACCACACAGAAGTATCTTTCTCTCATAGATAAGTAGTCTAAAATACTATTTTGAATTGATCCTAAAATAAAACTCATCAAATAGTATTTTATTGCATAAAATCCTTGTAGGATTATGATTTAGAGAGCAACAGATATTTTTGTAAACTCAACATCTGGAGCAAGACTATTTTGCAATGCAAATTTTTGCACATTTCACATTTATGACTGTGAGGTAGTCAAACACACTACTCCCCATGCTATTGTACATGCAAAACAAAGGAAGGAGTGTTCCTAATTTTGTTCGGAGCCCTCACTCTCATTGGGCATTGTCTGTCTGTAAAACAATCTGATTTGATTAGTGAGGTGAAAATTACCAGGTAAACCTAAGAACAAAGCCCCCTTCCTTATTCCTTAACCCCAAGAAACTTCTCTCAGTGCTTGCACTGGGTCTGATCTATAGCTGATGCTCAACCGAAGAGAGTTATCTCATTCAAGATACAAATTCGGAGAATTTATGACCATGCTATTATACTTGTTGTTAGTGTTGCCATAACATAGTACTACAAACTGAGTTGCCTAAGCAACAGAAATTTACTGTCTCAGGGTTCTGGCGGCAGGGTTGGTGTCTTCCGAAGCTGTGAGGGAGAATCTGTCTCATGCCTCTCACCTGACTTCTGTTCTCTGACAATCTTTGGCTTTCCGTGGTTTGTAGAAGCAGCACCCTGGCATCTGCCTCCACTTCACATTGTGTCTTCCCTCTGTACTGTTTCTCTGTATCCCAATTTCCCTGTTAGCATTAGGACGCCAGTCATATTGCGGGGGTGGGGAGGTGGACATCCTACTCCAACATGGCCTCATCTTAAGTAATTACATCTAAGATGACTCTAGTTCAAATAAAGTCACATTCCGAAGCACTGGGGGGTTTCTACCTATGAATTTTCAGAGGGACACTTTTGACTCTGTAGAACATGTCTGCCATCAAAAATAATCGAAGAGATCTCTGATCTCCCAGATAAAGCAGCTCTCCAAAAGCCTGAGCCCTCACCTGGTTAAGATCAAATCTTATCTGGTATACCATGCCTAACATGCAGTGTGGGCTGGTCTCCTGGTTCAGAGCAAACTGGAAGCACTGATGCCATGGAAATTGGGAGGTAGTTAGAGGGCATCATGGTGACAGGCAGGAGGTGATAACTGAGCACCTAACACTCTCAGGAGAGCATAGAAAAAAACTCTAAGTATAAAGGTAATAATAGTATGGTGAAAGACTTTTATAAACATCATTTAATTAGATGGTTCCCCTAGAAAAAAATAAGAGCATGAATTAATTAAAAAAAGGTAATTAAGGGCCGGCCGAATGGCGTGGAGGTTAAGCGCTGGCTTGGGAAGCCAGCGGCCCCGGTTCGGTCCCACATATGAAGGCCAGTAACACTGCCCTCCAAAAAAAAAAAAAAAAAAGGTAATTAAAATTTTATAAATTTATAAATAAATAATAAGTAGAGGGATTTTTTAGTTTTCAAGTCTGTGATTATGAGCTGATACACTTTAGAAATGAATAATAAAAGGTTAAAAACAAAACAAAATCCTTGACTCGTCAGATATTGAGAACCACTCTCTCAGATAACTCACGGATTAAAGAGACAATTAAAACTGAAATTAAAATTATTACAAAGCAATTAAAAAGCACTTTATGTAAAAAAACCTATGGAGCAAAATAAGTGCTATATATAAAGATTCCTACCATTGTTCAAGAAAGAAACTATATATAAAAAATATGTCCTCATCTCAATAAACTAGAAAAAGCCAAAAACACCAACAAAAAATTAAGGAGAAAAAAATAAAAGGATGTTAAATGTAATGCAAAAGGAAACAATGAAAATGATAACTGAAATAAAATAGTAAATCTAAATCTGGTTTTAAAAAAATCAATAAGATAGATACATTTTTCACAAGCTTCATTAAGCACATTACTGGAATCATAAGCATGAGCCCACCAGGGAAAAATATCCATCACACAAAATGCATGAGCAAGAAGGTTGAAGTATGTGGCATCTTACAGCATCTCTCAACTCTCAGAATGACCTAACAATATACCTGGACACTTTCTGAATGACCTGACTGCAAACACAATGTAATCACACCACAAGTTAGATAGACCAGTGTTTCAAAGGCAGTGTTGGAGAAGTTGTACATTGTGCAATAAATGTGTTCCTTCTATCTTCTTATAGTTTTTTTTAAATAAATGTATTGGGATGACATTGGTTAATAAAATTATATGGGCTTCAAGTGTACAATTCTATAATACATCACCTGCACATTGCACTGTGTGCTTTTACTTTTAAAAAATTCAATCCCAATCTTTGCTCTCCCTATACCCCCTGTGCACACCTCGTGTGTTCACAAATGCCCTCCGTCCTCTTTCTGGCCAACATTGCACAGCCATGTCGGGTGGGATGGACTTCGATGGGACACATTTCTATTTCAGGGAATCCACTCCAATATTCTACTCCTTGGCTTTAGGAGTAGAAAGAGCTCAGATGAGACAATTCATTGAGGTTATCATAAAAGGACGTTCTTAAGGTGTTCCTCATTAATTGATATTGTGCTTTCACTTAACACAGGCATTTATTTTTGTCACATTCTCAGAGCTGAAGTACAGTACATGCAAACTGTAAAACTGCACAGAAACACAGCCTCCCCCTTTCTGCATATAAAATATAGGAATCTCATCAGACTAGATCTTATAGACATGATCAGGGAACAAGTCCCCACAAAGATGTACACTGGCAGGGGGCAGGTGCGGGTGCAGCACGGTGGTGCCCTGGGAAACTGGCACTGAGTCTTCCTGAGTCACAGTTTCAGGAACTCAAGGGGCAGAAAAGTGCAACTCTTTAAGCATGGGCTCAAGAACCAGAATGTTTGGGTCTGCATCCTGGCTTCATTATTTATTAGTTGTATGACTTTAGTCAAATTAATTTTCATCTATGTGCCTCTGTTCCCCATTTGTAAAAAGATCATAGTAATGTTTTTCATATGTGATTTTGTTACATGGGGATTAAATGACTCATGATGTTAAGTACTTAGAACGTTAGCTGACAGACAAGAAATATGATGTTTAGTGGTAATTATTTCAAAGGAGGGCAATGCTTTGAAGGAGAATCATTTCAATTTATTACACATTTATTATTTTATTTTTGTGATGGGAAGATAAGGTATGGAAAACACTGAGTCTCAATAAATTGGGATTTTTCTCATGAAGATTATTGTGAATGGTGGGTTTTGGGAACTAAAGCTCCAGTACTAACGGTGTGAAGAGGTTTGGCAATTCCCCCAACAGGAAAAAAAAAAAAGAACAAAAATGGGCAGACTTAAAAAAACAAATGACCAACAATAGACAACAATCTGAGGAATATTTTCTCTTGAAAAAGGGCTAGTGCACTAGGTTAGAATGGTGATGTGTAGCTTACTGGCCTGTGGGCAGCTCCATCCAGACCTGGCAGCAAAAATCTGAAGCTCCACATTCTGGGGGTGGAAACTCGGTTTGGGTGAAGGCAGAGCAGCTGCAAATATAGATGGAGATTTTGGAAGCAAGAGAATGACAGAAGGATTGAGATAACAAAGCCAGCATATCTACATAGGTAACTGCTAAATTACATATGCAGTTGGGAGACCCCCAAGGAGACGGAGGACAATCCAAGCCTGGGAGACTTCAGAGTTAGTTCTGCTTTGAATGTGCTTCTCACCCACACAGAGCTGGCGGCCAATCATGGAATCTTACAGCCTGAGGTAAAGAGTGTAACATCCGTCCAAATTATCTGACCACTAGACTACACGAGTACAGGCGAGACCCATACGGACCCAGGCTTAAAAATATATTAGCGGAAACAACAGTGCTTCATGAGGCCAGTTTCATAGTTTGTGTCTGAGTCAATTAATGACTTCTTCAAATACAAAATCAAAAACTTCAAAAGGAAAAACCAGAGTCCAAAATTCTGCAAACACTTTCTCTACAATGTCCAGTTTCTAAGCAAAATTTACTAGACATTCAAAGAACTAGGAAAATGCACCACATGATAAGGAAAAAACTTGTCAATAAAAACTGACTCCAAGAATACTCAGACATTGGGTTTAGCAGACAAAAATTTGTCAGTGGTCATTACATATATTTTCTAATATTTAAAGAAGTACAAAAAATTAAGGAAAATATGCTAATAATATATGAACAAATATGAAACCTCAATACACACAAATGGAAACTATACAAGTAAACAAATAGAAATTCTAGAACTGAGGAATGAAATAATTGAAATGAAAATTTACTAGATGGGTCAAATAGCACATTCAAGATGGCAGAAGAAAGAAAAAGTGAACTACAAGATAGGTCGATAGTAATCATCTAATACAAAAATGGAGAAAAAAATTTAAAAGATGATTATATTTTAAGAAATCTCTGGGACAACAAACTTTTCAACATATATGCAATAGAAGTCCAGATAGAGGAGAAGAGAAAGAACCAGAAAAAAATGTTTTAACAATTAATGGGTGAAATCCATAGTCCCCCAGTTCGATGAAAAGCTAAGTCACAGATCTAAGAATTTTAATGAACCTAAAGTAGAATAAACACAAATAAAATAAAACCTAGAAATACAACAGTCAAATTGCTGAAAGACAAAAATAAAGAGAAAATCGTAAAAACAGCAGGAGAAAATCAACTCAGAACACACAGGAGGACAATAAAATTAATGTCTGACTTCTTATAAGAAACAGTGGGGGCAAAAAGACATGGGATGGCATATTCAGGGTGCTGAAAGAGCGAAAACTAATAGCTTATCAGTCAAGAATTCAATATCGTGCAAAATGATTTTTCCAAAAAAAGTGAAAAAAACACCATCAGAAAAATAATGACTGAGAAAATGTATTGCTAGCAGAGCTGTCCTACAAGAAATGCTAAAAGAAGTCCTTCAAACCAAAGGGACATGTCACCTGAGAGTAGCTTAGATATGAAAGATAGAGCAGAACACATCAGAAAGGGTAATTATGTCAGTAAAGCTAAAAGAAGTTTTTTTCCTTTTTATTTCTTTAAAAGACATATGGACCTTTAAAGTAAAATTGTGACACTATTTTTGGTATTATAATATATATGTATGAAATATGTATGACGAGAAAGAATACTGGAGCTAGAACATTGCTGAGTTTTTATATTGTACCAGAAGTAAATTAATATTGACTTAGAGTAGATTTTGATAGTCTAAGATTCATATTGTAATACCTAGAACAAACACAAACATGTACAGAAACATAGAAACATAGTATAAAAATAAAAAAGAGAAATTAAAATGTGTACTAAAAATATTTGTTTAAAACAAAGGAAATTAGTAATAGGGCAGAGGAACAAAGAGAGATAAGAAAAACATAGACTGGCAGATATAAATCAGCCATGTCAATAATTACATGAAATGTGAATGGAATAAGCACTTCAAATTTATAACTTATCAAACTGAATGAGAAAGCAAGATACATTTATATGCTGCCTAAATAAAAATGTACTTTAAACTCAAGGACATGCCTAGGATGAAATTAAATGGATGTAAAGATATATGCCCTGCAAACACTAAACATAAGGGAAGTAGAATGCTTATTTAAATACCAGACAAAAGACACCTCAAGGCAAAACTAGAGGAAAAAAAATAAGTATTTCTTAATGATGAAGAAGAAACTATAGAAGAAACATATAAAATTATAAATGTTTATGTACCTAAAGTCAGACCTTCATAATATATAAAGCAAAAACTGGAAAAATTGAAAGAAAACAAGAAACATTAACAAGTATTGTTGGAAATTGTAGCTTGCCTCTCTCAGTAACTAATGGAACAAATCCCCTAAGGATACAGAAGACATGAAAAGCACTTTCAAACCAACCTGACTTAGTTATCTATAAAACAGTCTGCCCCCAAACAACTGTATACACATCTTTCCAGATTCAAATGGAACTTGCACTAGGGTGGAACTTATGCCACAGGCCAAGTCTCAGTGAATTGATCTGTATGACTATTAATATGCCAATGCTTTCTTGATTACCATAAGTTTAGAGCAAATTTTGAAATCAGGTAATGTTAAATCCCCTGATTTTCTTCTTTTATTTTAAAATTATTGTTATTCTAAGTCCTTTGCATTTCCATGTACATTTTAAATTAGTTTGTGAATTTCTACATGATGCCTGCAGGGATTTTGATAAGGACTCCTTGAAGCTGACCATCAATTTGGAGCACATTCCCACATTACCAATATTAAGTCTTCCAATCACAGAGCTTTCTCCACCTCTCTTTATTCATTTCTGTAGGCAGTTTGGTGGATTTGAGTAAAGAGGCTCTGCAAATCTCTTGCTGTATTTACTCATACTTATATTTTTATCTTATAAATATAATTACTTTTAAAATTTTCAATTCTGGATATTTTGGCTACTAGTACAGAGAAATATAATTATTTTTTATATATCAACCTTCTACTCATCAACCTGGTTAAACTCACTTATTTGTTTTAGTAACATTTTTTTTTTTATCCGTAAGACTTTTTATATGCAGGAGCTTGTTATCTGAAGATAGAGATTTACTTATTCCTTTCCAATCTGTGAGTCTCTCATTTTTTCTTGGCTTGTTCCACTAGCTAATACATCCTACACAGCGCTGAGTAGGAGTGAAGGCACACAGCCTTACCTGTGGTCCTAAGGAGAAAGCATTAGTCCTGTCATAAACATGTGGTGGACCGGAGGTGTTTCATAGATGCCCCCACCTGGTTGAGGAAACGCCCTTTCAGTTCTAATTTCCTGAGAGTTTTTATCATGAATGGGTCCTGAATTCTGTGTAATGCTTTTTCTGCAAAAGGCCTTCAGGGAAATAAAGTGACTGTCTTAGAACTGGACTGTTGTGGGAATTGTACAGCTATATACTATTATCATAACTCATTAAACCGTATGTTTAAATTGGGTGAATTTTATTTTATTTTGTTACATTTTATTTTATATAAAATGCACTTTCATAAAGCTGTGTAAAAGGATTTGTGGTGAAGGACAGGTCAGCAGGGGACAGCTTTGCGAAGCAATGATGGCGGTAGCAACGCTAGCACTCCCCATTACTCAGGAGGACACACAGCAGGTGTTCACTCCTGTTTTGCGGTCACCACCACAGCGGGAGCATCCCGGCTGAGGGCAAGCGGTCAGACCAATCCTGGCTTATGGTGGCCCCTGTGGGACATGCTTTGAGTACTGTCTCCCAGAATGGAGAAACAATATGCATTGCCTTTAAATTCCCTGTTTCAGGCATGTGCATGTCATTTTATGAAAGGTAATTTTAACAATGACCGTTCTTCCTTGCCAGGCTAGACGCTGGATGAGGCTGGGGGCACACTCGTGTCTTCGCGCACGGCGTTTGCAGTGCTTACCCCAGTGCTCTGTGCATCCATAGTGTGCAGCAGGTATCTCTAACAAACGAAACAATAGTGTTTTAAACCTTATGCTTTTGTTAACGAGCAAAAGGAAACAGTTGTGTAATTTAACCTCTCGTACCAGTCAGTGGCTCTGTGTGCTTTTTGTGCGATGTCCTGGGCTGCTGGCACACTCGACGTTATGGAAGTTTCCCGCCGTGTTCTCTTTCTTTGGCCTAATGTCATTCCATTGGCCAATTTTAGACAGCCCATGCTGTGCTATAGGTGGTAAAACTGAGTGGAACCACACAAAATAATAGCTTTACTACTGTGTGATTCTCCATTACATAACAACTTCTTAAAGTCTTAGTTTATCATTCATAAAAATGGGACTGACTGGAACTGGCTTTTAAGAAAGGCAGGGCCCATCACAGGGTGCCTGGCACAGAGCCTGGTACACGGCTCTTCCTCGTGTGTGTGTGTGTGTGTATGTGTGTGTGAGTGTGTGTGTGTGTATGTGTGTGAGTGTGTGTATGAGTATGTGTGTGTGTAGTGTGTATATGTGTGAGTGTATGTGTGTGAGTGTATGTGTGAGTGTGTAAGAGTGTGTGTGTGTGGTGTGTGAGCGTGTGTGAGTATGTGTGCATGCACACCATTACAATAGCTACAAACTCTTCAGTCACCTAAATACACAAGTTTCCTGGGCTGCGATGCCTTCCTCCTTACAAGATCAATGCTCTAACAGGCCAGGTAGAGTTTATCTACATGACAAACACACGTTAAAGTAAAAAAGGTAGCAACCAGTTCATTATGTCATTTAGACCAAATATCCAAAGGATTAGGATGAATATCCAAAATAAGCAGAAAGAAAATATTTGAACATAGCTATAATTTAAGCATGAACTAAGTCTTTCCTTAATGCCACCTCAGGAGCAGCAGAAATAATCCGACCAGCTGCCTGTGCTGTGGGGCTGGTGGGAGGACCCAGCTCAGGCTGCTTCGGGGGCCATGTGTCCTGAGATCAGCATTCTCGGGTCTCAGGCTGCCCTGGCTTCCTCCTTTCTGACTTCTTATTTTATCTCTTTGCAACTTAACCCTCTTCCTTTGATTGATTTATAGCATTTTTTCAAGGGATAAAAAAAAAAATCTATGAGGAATATTTCTCCAGGTTTCTCATATTTCTGAGTGGTTACATCCTCTTTTTAACAATTAATCCAGGATTTTTCTTCCATGTCTGTCCTGGGAAAAAGCCGAGGTTTATTTGTCTTGCTTCTCTGGGACAGATGGACTTCCAAGCCTGGGGCACAGCCCAGGTCTGCACGTTGCTGAGGGCCCTGAATCTGTGGGGACCCCACTTTGCCTTTTGTCATTTAAAACAGTGTATTTGCTTCTCTCAAGTCTAATGGAGACTAGTTCTGAGTGATGGGACTAGGAGGAGTAGTTTTTATTTTCTTCTTCTCCTTCTCCCAGTTTCTGTAATAAACATCCTTTTATTTGTTTTTATTTTTATTGTTGTTTTTTTTTTGAGGGCAGTGTCACTGGCCCTCATATGTGGGGCCGAACCGGGGCCGCTGGCTTCCCAAGCCAGCGCTTACCCACCACGCCACTCGGCCGGCCCTGTGATAAACATCCTTAACTTCTATAAACAGAAGAAAAAAATACTTTCTTTTTTTAAAAGATAGCTACAGTGAGCTCATGGATTTTGATCACTAGTCGGTATGTAAGTTGAAGAATCAAAATGTATTAAAATTGTGCTTTGACTCTGAGTTAGATCAGTTAAAGGTACATTAGGGCTAATTTTGGTTCCTAAGAACCTCAAAAATATAAGTAAAATACACAAAACAGTTTTATGACATTTCAGAAAATGAGTAAACCCAGAGAAGAGGGAGATGCATGGTCTTTTTAGAAATACATACAGAGCTTTAAGTTTATGCTGCTTTTATTTGCAGATCAATTTGTGTTTGAATATAATATGCAAATTGAAAATACAGATAGCCCAGAGAGATTATTTCCTTCCGTTTCCATCACATAATAAATCACTTCTAATTCCTTCCTAATGAATATATACCTGGTACTTGTCCTACATTTAAATATATTGGCATCAAAGTTTTGAGAATTTAGGTCGTGTTGTGCAATGGAGTAAGCCAGCTCCAATGGCCATCTTCTCAGCTCATCTTCATACATTTTATTTTCATCTTTAGGATGTGCATGGTCCTTTCGTCCCTGAGCCCAAATTTCAGCTGCCATGATGCTATGAAGCATAAAAAATGGAATGTGAATAAAGAGGTATGATTATGAGAGGGTGGGAGGCACATGCGTGTTCTTTAGTGGAAAGAAGGGCAATTGTCAAGCCTGGTTTGCACTTGATGAGATGCCAAGGAGGGGTTTCTGTTCATGATGACTCCCCCGACTGCTAGAGAACTGCTGTCCATCCTGTTGGAAGCCAGCTCTGGGCGGCTGCAGCTGCGGTGATTCGTGCAAACCTCCAGCTCTGAGGTCCAGTCCCTGGGGGACAGAATTGATCAGGAGGACGGCAAGGAGACATGACAGAGCAGAGGGGTGCCCAGCAAATTCTGTTTCCAGGGACTGGACCACACAGGCTCCAGGTTTCTGTGTTAGTACTTACGGTTGTTTTCCATTTCCAGGAATCTGTCATTGGCCCCTTCAATAAGCTAGGTTAGGTTTTTGGGTTTGTTTGTTCTGAATGACCATCTGGAAGTTACTGGTTTCAATTGTAATTTGTAGAGGTAGGATTATAATGAGAGTGATTTGTCTGGTGTTTGGCATGTTCTGAAATTCAAATGCTTTTTGCAAAGAAGCCACCTGTCCATCCTTTCCAGCAAAGCCTTTATGAGGAGTTCCTTGTGGAAGGACACTTACAGGGCAGGTGCCTGGGGTCCAGGGCTGCCCCTGTTGGTCCCTCTACACGGGAGCCATTACTCACCCTCCCCTGCCCCCCACCCCCCCAGGACCCAAGGGAGAGTCTTGTCTGTGCAGGAGCCCGGAAGTGACACGGAGGTGGGAGGTGCCATCGCTGTCTTTCCCACCACTTGGGACCTTGGGAATCCGGGGGGGGGGAAAGGCGTAAGGTCCCGGAGCTGGGGTGCTGCTCTGCATGGGACTCTTGGGAGACTTGGGGCACAAATAGCAGGGACTAGAAGAGCAGGTGACAATTGGCATAGAGCCTCGGGTAGCTTCTCTCGAGCCTCTCCCTTGAGGCTCAGTGACGCTGCTCCTCGGTGTGTCTGGAAATGTCCTCATTGGAAAACAGGGCTGTGGATATGCTTGGGATCCTTGGAAATGACGGTAAACACTAGATGGAGATACACTTTTATTTTGAAGAGCTATGGTTTGTATCTGATAAAGGGAAGTCTGAGGCAGGGTGTCAGGTGAAGCACGTTCCTAAGAGGACACCATGTCAGGTCACAGGTGGGGCTGAGCCACTCCGATGAGGTGAGAGTGGCCCAGGGCTCTGGTGTCACGCCCGCGCCCTCCCATGGCTGGATTCTTCTAGAAGGACTTTGTGAGGATACGAGATGTGAATCTTTTTTTTTTTCTTCTTTTTTTTTTTTTTTTTTTTTTTTTAGGGCAGTGTCACTGGCCCTCATATGTGGGACCTGAACCGGGGCCACTGGCTTCCCAAGCCAGCGCTTAACCATCACGCCACTCAGCTGGCCCGAGATGTGAATTGTTTTACGTCCATGTTTTCTCTTCATTGCAGAGTCAGTTCTGGGTACTGCCTCAGACCATCAGAAAACTGAAGTCAAAACCATTTTGCCTTCAGGATGCAGAAGGGTACATAAATATGATGTGCTTTCCAACCCTTGCAGGTCAACTTCATGCTGGGTTACACTTTTAAGTAAAGGAGAAAAATATAAGTTGTTGATTTATACAAATTCTAATCAAATGGTAGCACCCTTTCCAAGCTTTGATTTCAAGGTGCTGGGGTGATGGGTGCAGGGCCACAAAGTGTCCAACTCCTTCTTGCAGGGTGAGTCCCGGGGCCTCAGGGATGGCTGGCTGGGCAGCCGTGGGGTACACAGGCAGCTACAGGCACCTATGCTGAGCACCGCAGATCAATCAGCATGGTGCTGGCTGCATATTTAAATTCTGCACTTCAAGTGGAAGCAGCTGAAATTCACTTGATGGAGGTGCCAGGAAAGCAGAAAGCAGCCAGCGTGGGACAGAGGAGGTGAGCCTGGAAGTGTCAGAAGCCAGGACAGAGCCCCATGCTCCCTGCCCGTCCCCCACCTCCAGCCAGCTGCTTGTGCTATGAGGCAGCCAAGACAAGGGAGAGGAGGAGGAGGAGTCCAACGTCATCTTTGTGCCTCCTCTATTTTGTATCTCTACCCCCATTGATGTCCTTATACACCAGCTTCTAGAATTTTCCATGAAGCAATGTTTCTTGTGGCAGAACCAGTGTTTCGTATCACAAGGACCGCAGCTTTGCCATATCCCAGAGCACCGGAAATGGGAGTAGAGTCTAATGTGTCCAGACAGCGCATTTGAACACGCAGAAAGGGAACACAGATGCTCTGGCCCCAAAGCAGAGCCACGCGGTCATGTGCTCACTGCTCCCTTTTGCTCCTGGACTTGCCTGAAAGAGAACCAGGGAGCCACACTTGCAGGTGGGAAGGCTCTCGCTTCCCTCCTCCTTGGGGCTGCCTCTCATCAGTTCACTGCCGTGGACGAATCAGACTCACATGACTAAAGGCTGTCTTCCCGTCAACCAGATTGTTTCCAAACATGTCCCAAAGCCTCTCCCTCTGGCCTTCCCTTACCGATGGCATCCTCTTCCACTTGCCTTTTGATGACCCATCCCTAAAGTGGTACAACATGGACAGGGAGTTACAAAAGGGACATAGACTAAACAATGAGCATGCGTTTGCAAGTACATGGTGTAAAGGATGGAAAAATAACCGTTTCATGCAGAACAGAATGAGCTAGCCTGACACATGCCGCAGGGATGGAGAGGTGTGAAGGACCAGGAGCCTGCAGCTGGCTGGATCCATGTCCCTGGAAAGGCACCTGAGGGATGAGGGGGGCCTGCAACAGGTGAAATCATGGTCCATGCAGAAAGGACCAGTTTGACCTCCTTCTTGAATGTTCCACTCATAGAGATGAGGTTTTCCATGTTCAGTGCTAACTGAGGAC
This sequence comes from Aselliscus stoliczkanus, assembly GCA_033961575.1. NCBI lineage: Eukaryota > Metazoa > Chordata > Mammalia > Chiroptera > Hipposideridae > Aselliscus > Aselliscus stoliczkanus. The sequence goes on from CM066728.1 coordinate 109,770,953, forward strand.
AAAATACAAAACCCACACGTGGCCTCCAGCCTCACAACCGTTGCTGAGCCCACCAATGGCTGCACACTGCCTTCCATCTGTCCGTCTGCTGGCCCCACTGTGCTGACAGAGGGACATCTTTACAAACCTCGGCCCTCCACCGAAACGTGGATCCTTCGCTTTGAGAGGGAACCCGTCCAATTTGGCTGAAGCTTTTCAGTACCTGAGGACAACAGCAGAAACAGAAGCCTTGGGAACTTTGGGGGAATGATGAGAGGAAAAGTTCAGACGGCAAGTCGTTTTCAACCCTGTGGTTAATTCTTAATGAACTTCACATTCCCACAAACAAAACCGAGCCGAATTGTATTCCTTCATAGAAGAGAGACAAGAATTCTAAGGAAAATATTCTATCTTTGCTCATAGAACAAAAACAAACAAAAACTGTGGGGGACCAGCTGCTGCGAGTCCAGGGGTTCCCTCAGGTGGGGACAGCGCCGGCGAGGGAAGAAAAGAAAGAAGGGAGACAGTGGAGACACTGGGGGCGTTTCAGAGAAGAAGTGTCACACTTAATTGTTACAGCATGTCCCTTTTATAGGGTTTGTTTAGCCATTACCTCAATCACAAGTTAAGTTCCACCTCTTAGGACTTTCGCAGTCTTTACTTCCTTGTAATAGTTCTCTCCAGGATGCAGCGTGGCCTATTTTATGTTAAGGATTCACTTGTCTCTACATATCGCCTAAAGAGTGGTTACCATGACTACCTAGTCATTATCCCAAATTCCAGCAGCAAGACTCACAGGGCGTATACTTGAGCTGTTACTAAAAAACTAGCAGTGGCTGAGTTTAGGGTAAAATTTATCTGAAGTCTATTCCTATGTGATTACAATACTTAGTAACTAAAGGAAGTCTCAAACATTACTTATCCTACGGAGGGCTATATATTATTACAATAGAGGGTAGCATCTGTTTCTCAGTGAAAGCTTCAGTATCTGTTGCTACAACAATGTACAAGGCAAAGAATTCAAATAAGGCTATTGATTAACATATCCCATGGTCACTAAGTCCCCTCTTATCGGAACTCTCGTGGCCTGGGGGTCTTAGTCTCCAAGGAGACCTCTCACAGCAGTGGCCTTAGGCAAGTGAGCTCAACAGACTGATGTTATCAGTTTCTCACAGGCAGGCCTTTGGCCTATGTGGCCAGGGGTCTGAGCCTCTGTTTTCAAAGGGCTTGAGTCCCCTATTTCTCAGTCCTGGGGTCCCCAACGGGGCTATAGCCTGTCTTGGGTTGTTTCCTTTTTTATGAAATCTTGCCTGTCATTGACTTACACAGCCAGCTCTTATTGGGGTACCACAGGAACTTGCCATAAATGCAGTGAAAGTACTGTCTCTTATAGGATCCGATGTAGAGGAAAGGCACATGGGTTCATAGAGGCAGGAGATATTACATGACCAACCATAAGGCAGCACCCCAAACATCCAGTGCTGAGTGTGGCAATGTGACCTTGTCAGACACTGGGAGGCTGTCGGCTCCCAACAAAAAAACCCAAAACAAACAAACGAACCAAGAAAACCAGAGCTAAACAAATATTAATACAACCAGTTCTGTCAAACAGACTGAAAAGTTCATGTCAAGACATTTGTGAAGACATTTCATCACCTTTTCCAAAAAACAAAACAGCTCTGCATGTCATAGCCGAGTGGGGTAAAACCACAGTCTGTACCTCGTTCTTCCATGGTGTCTGAGGTGCTGTGTGCTCCAGCACAGGGGTTCACTCTCCTTTTAGAACAGTGTTTCATGGGGAAACCCATAAGTCCCAGTTCCAGTGGCTGTGAATTCCACCTAAATTCGGAATAATAGCATCTCAGAGTGGTGCCGGGCAGGAAACATCATGCTGCTGCTCCACATCTCACAGCCCTCTGTAAGGCATTTGGGATCTGAGTGTAGAGCCAGGTCGGGGGTAGATTGGGTTTTCCTGATGCCTATTGGAAATATGTCAGTTTTTCATTAAATTACATGCAAGGCAAGGGCTGCCTGGAGGGCCAAGTGAGGTAATAGGTAGTGTGGGACAAGCTCCCCTCTGGTTGGGTTTCTCTCCCTGCAACCACACCTGAAGCCAGCGCCTGCTTCGTCCACCTGCCGGGTGTGTGTGATGTTTTGGGTCCTGTTAGAAGCCTAGATTTGTAATTTCGGTACTAATGTAACTCCTTTCCCTTTCTGTACACAGCAATGCAGGTGCACCGATAAGAGAGCTTCGGCATGGGGTAGAGGGGCGTGTCTAGTGTCTTATGGTACAAAAAACAATGAGGTTCTTGCCAGAACAGTCACTAAAGCTAAAGATAAGAACACATGTTTTCAAAACAAATGATAAAAGCAAGGACTTTAGGATGGGTCACGCTGGGACAAATCCTTGCTCAGCGCTGAGCTGAGAGAGTGACTTGGGTTTCCAGCTCCCTGATTTGCTGGATGGAGATACAAAGCCCAACTTTCAGGGCTTGTGTGGAAACTGGACATTATGTACGCACACAGTATACCAATGTAAAATGGCACTTTTAAAGGAAATTGATTATTTAAAGCACAGTTGAAAAAGCACTTACTATATTAAGGTTAGCTTGAAGGGGGCACACATTTCTGGCAACCTGACCTCCTGAATAACCTGAACACGCAACAGTTATAACACTGGCTGTCGGGTGGTCTAATAACAGCTCTAAATGACTTGCATGTGCTAACTTACTTATTCCTTACACAGCCTATGAGGAAGGCAAGGTTATTATCCCCAGTTTACAAATTATGTAACTAAAACACAGAGCAGGTATAAAACTTTCAAAACGTAAACATCTGCAAGTGGTGGGCTTGAATCCCGGCAAGAGGTTTCCAGGGTTCATGCTTTTAGCTGCCATGCTACACTGTCTTGCTGATCAGCTAAGACACAGGTAGAAAGGCTGGGTATATCATAGCGGGTATACTTGGAAATACATAGATATCAGGAAAGCAAGAGAAAATTCCAGCAGTGCCAAAGTTTGGGAGGGTCTTAAAAAGCAGGGAGCAAAGAGCAGCCGCTGGTGTAGCTTTCTGGCAGGGGTGGGAGACAGGGCCCTGGCTGCAGGAGAACGAGCTGAAGCTGTGTGATGGAAGCCATGCGTCCACACTCGTCTCTGGCATAGCGGCACGGCCCCCACAGAGCTGCACATTCAGTGATGAGGCGGGGGAGAGAAGTCTGCTGGTCGGTTCAGGAAGCAAACAAGCAAGCTTGCTGGCCTTGACCTGGGTGCTGAGAGGAAAAGAGGGGTTCCAAGCAGCATGTAACGTGGGCCCGCCTAGTGTTAACGTTTGTATTACCTACATCGGAAAGGAGAGTAATTGGCATAACGGTGGTACAGCCAGAACACCACTGTGGCAACCAAAAAGGGAACACAAAAGCCAAGGACTACCAGATCTAACACCCATTCCAGGCGAAGCCACAAACCTACACACCAAGAAGACAACCCACTAGGACAAGAGTCAGAAGACAGGATCAAGTCAGGTACGATGTCCAAGAACTTCAGGGGACAGAGCTGCTGCGGGGAACCAGGGAGATACAAACACTCACTGTGATCAAACGTGCAAAGAGAAGGACTCCACATGCAAGGAGGTCCCACGGCACAACCACACACCCAGCAGAATGGCAATTACCAAATATCTGAAATGGAAATGGAGGGACTGAGGGAGCAGGGAGGCTGTACAAAGCAGAAGAGAGAGGTAATGAACTGTAGGCTGTCTAGAGATTTACGCAATATTACCTCAAAATACCACATCCTGCTCCAGTGATATGCAAGTATGAGGGCTAAACACTCTCAAGTGTCAGGCAAACCTACAGGAGCTTTCCAAACCACACATGCTCTCTGGGAGCATTACTAAAAGTTTACTGTAGCAAAATACAAAGTGAACACAATAAAAGAGATGATGTGAGACACCAGGAAGTGAGATGCAAAACAATTCCACCCAGAAAAATTTGTGGCTGATTCTAAGTAATGTCTGAACATAAATTCACATGATTACAGCAGGAGAGATGATGAAGCAGAGAGGAAACCTGAATACGGGAAGGGGCTGCTTTGTCAGGGGGAGGGGGAGGTGAAATCTAGGCATTGATCAAATGCTTTTATAGAATCCACATTAAGGGTAACCTGGAAAAACGTAAATAGGATTTATAAATTGGAAGAAAATTTACACTGAAATTGAACTCACAAAGAAAATAATAAAAACTACACACAGAATCAATTCTCCATGAGACAGAACAGGCAGATAAAACACAGAATGCCCAAGAACATTATACTCAGAAAGAGATTATAAAATATAAATCATTGACAATTATTGATGAGATTTTTAGAAAGTAGAGAGCTCATGATATAAAGGCAGCCACTATAAGAAAAAAACAGGATTTGAAAAAGAATTAAAAAACACTTCTAGAAATAAGAAGTATGATCAAAAAAGCAAAGAACATGTATGTACACAGCATGTTTGATACATTGGAAGAGACAGGAATTAACTGGAAAGTGGATATATGGAAATCACCCAGAATTAGACACAGAAAGAGGAAGAGATGACATTTGTGAAAAGAACTCAAATTATCTTAATGGGTTTAACACATGACTAGTAGAGTTTAGGTTCAGAGTCCTTTCTCCACGAAGTTGTGGCTAAGAATTTTTCAGACCTGAAGAGAAATTAGGCTGGGGAACCAAACCAAGTCCCAAGCAGAATAAATGTATTAAACACACACAAACACATCACTTTGCAATTTCTTAACCTCAATACCAGGAGAAAAAACCTTACAGACAAACAGAGAGAAAAAGAGAAATTAGTTGTAATGAAATGACGATTTAACAGACATCAGGGTCTTCATCACTAACAACACAGCATTCTTCAAAGTGCCAAAGGCAGAGAGCTAACAAGTTAAGAACCAGAAAAGTCAAGACACAGAGAAATGATCACTAACAGACTCTCACTGAGTGTTTTAATGATTGAAGGAAATCAGCATTGAGGAAATTGAATTCAGAATGAGGGAATTACATGTTAGGAGCCACACTGAGCAATGGTACTGGGTAAAGATGTTGATTAATCTAAGCAAGTACTGACTGAATAAAATACCAATGTAATTCAATGCAGTAATGTTTTCAAGGGTGAAAATAATCACAGAATGAAATCTAGATTCCTGCACTGCGCTGGAGTGGGGCCCATGGCCACCTCTCCGACTTCATCTCCCAACTGCTCCTCTCACTTTTTGCTTCAGCCACACAGCTGTGTTCCACTAATTAGCTACGGCACTTTGTGCAGATTGCTTGCACTTTTTTTAAAAAAAGATTTTATTGGGGGATTGGGGGAGGGGAACAGCATTGGGGAACCGGGGGAAGGGGAACAGACAAGTTGCTGACCTTTTGTTCTTCAGTCTAGTTGCGGAGGACGTGGCTTCACTGGCCCACGTTGGTATCATCATTGCACTCTTCCCGGATGAGGCAGATCGGTCGCCGGCCTCTGGATGGTCGCTCACCACGGCTATTGGCAGCTCACGCTGGCTGCCGGCCACTCACTGTAGCCTATGGCAGCCCACTGCAGCAGGGGCTGCAGCCTGCACAGTCGCCGAGGCTCGCACAGCCCAGCTCCAGGTGGAGCTGTTAGCTGTAGAGGGCAGTGTCACTGGCCCTCATACGTGGGATCCGAACCGGGGCCACTGGCATCCCAAACCAGCTCTTAACCAATGCGCCACTCGGCCGGCCCTAGTATGGTAGTTTTCTTTTTTTATTATTATTATTTTTTGAGGGCAGTGTCACTGGCCCTCATATGTGGAACCGAACCGGGGCCGCTCGCTTCCCAAGCCAGCGCTTAACCATTGCACCACTCGGCTAGCCCCTGCTTACACTTTTTGAGGTGAATTTTTGTCAGCTATAAAATGGGTGTAGTGGGCCGGCCGAGTGGCTCAGTTGGTTAGGAGTGTGAGCTGTGAGCAACAGGGTCTCCAGTTCAATTCCTGGCCTGAGCTGAGCTGCCGCTGAGCTGCCAACAGATGGCAGAATGGCTCAGCTAAAATAAATAAATAAATAAATAAATAAATAAATAAATAAATAAATAAATTTAAAAAATGGGTGTAGTAACAACTACTCATAGATTGTCGAAAGGATTAAACAAAGTTGGGGGAGCCTTTTAATTCATGACATAGACCCAACTAGTTGGTAATCTGCAGCTGACATTTTTATTCTCTCCAGATCACAAATACTGGGTCTACTGGAGATGTGACAGCCACATAATGCTCATGCCATGGATGCTGGCAGGAACCAGGTGTGGTGCAGCCTGTCAGGTAGCTATGTCTTGTGCAAGAATGACGGACTCTACAGAGGACCGGATGAAGAGCAAAAACATCACAAACTTGCTTGAAGGAAACCTATTGTCTGACAGTCTCAACTGCTAAACACATTAATCTTCTTGGATTGTTGCTCTCAGTATTAAAAAATTACCTGCAAGATTGCTTTCAAACCAAGCCCTCCTCATGCATTCCATCAAATTCACCCATCCAGATGTAGTTTTACACAAAGTGTTTTGGGGGGTGTCTATTCAATAAAATGAAAAAGCCTCCAAACTCAAGTTTCTGGTTGCCAATATCCAGTGTTACACCCCCTAGAGAGGAGTTGCCGAGTGAAGCGGAGAAGGACTCAAGAAAGCAACGCCAGCACCCATCTGCATTCTCACCAATTCGCATCCTCCACAGCTCCTTTGAACATCTGTGAAAATGGAGGTGTTCATTTCTAGCACACGAGTTATCCCCCGACACTTATGCTGCACTTGGGCCCCTTGCACCACATACTGTTCCCTTAGCGACTCCTATCATGACGTGGAACTTACTTTTTCTGAAGCACAAATATCTTCCTAAAACAATGTCATGCTAACCTTGCTTTTTGAGGCTTGGATGAAAAAAATGTATTCAGCACAACTTTCCCAGTTTCAAAAGATTACCAAACACTTCTGTTTCTATAAGGAATAATTGTAGATGCTGATTAGCACTTATTAAAAGGGAAGATTTTGACGTGAACTAGAAAGTTGGAAAATGATATACAGTAGGAGGGAGATGAATATAGGAGTGGGCAGAGTCTGTGTAGGTAGCTGCTTCTTGCTCTTCATCACATTTGTATTTATATTGAATTTCTATTGTGCCATAGACAGATATAGGCTCTGACACAATTGTGCGCTCCCCCCACACACACACACTTTACTAATATTGAGAAAAAGAAAAGTCATTCATATGACAGTTTCACTTCTTCAAGAATGCAGTAATGTTGTGGCCATTGTATGCTCATTTATAACTTTTTATTATTCAGCAGGATTAATCTAGGCACTGCCAGGAAGGAAGGACATTGGTGGCAAAATAATTATGCACATAAATTTGCAAGCCTAAAATAAAACAGCATTTCTTTCAGATTCCTTCAAACCATATTCAAATTACCCAATTGCTTGTCAACAATTGATATATGCTAGTTAAAAGAACAAAGCAAAGCTCTTTGTTCAAGTACCAACAGATGTAATTTACATTTCTTTAAAAACATCCAATTGTTCAAACTCTCCTTTAATTTCTCTAATGAGCTCCTGCTGACTACAGTTGACTATGCACGTGTCAGTACACACGCTCACACCTACACACAGGTGTGTAATCTACGTGAAGGATTATTTCTTGTCACGTCCGCACTACTGGGCTAGGTGGGTGTGAAGAAGGGACAGTGAAAGGTTAAGGAAAAGAGAGATAGACACAAAATAGGAGAGAAAACAGTTCAGGGCCAGGGGACCCCAGCCTCGTGGACTAGAGCCCCGAATCGGGCCTGACCATTCTTTTTATTACCTTACAAACAAGGGTCAATGTAGCTTCCGAGGTCTGTGTGTCTCATGCCCAAAATCATAGCTCAAGGCCAAATTACCCACACCTGCAAGCTGCCATTACTGGAGATTACTGTCATGCACCTCTTAAGAGACAGAATTCCTTCTGCCAAGGCTTACCCATAAGAATGCAAGGACAGACATTATCATATCAATAGGTCATTTCAGAGGCAGGCTGGCAGATCCTGAAGCAAGGGGTTCCCGCCCTATTTCTGTCAACTCGTGAGTCTTCCTGTTGGTACACACTGGTACCTACTGGCATCTATGGGCACCCACAGGCACCCACGTGACCATGTCTGGCTTGGGTTGTCCCTCTCGTGAGATCTTACCCATCTTTGACTAGCCGGCCATCCTGGTGCCAAACAGGGATATATACAGTAAGCATAATATTGAACTTATGATCTGTCTTTATGGAGAGGTGCATGGAGGCAGACAGGCAGGCTATAATGGGACAATTTCTCAAACGCCTAACTTGTAGTACTTCAACTGTCTGTTTATCACAATCATATATTTTTTTTCTTGCTATTCTGAAATTCCTCTGCCTTCTTGCTCTAGGCAGAATATCTTGTTTCTATTGGTTGGTTATAGGACACAAGTGTTCTTTAATTTGGATTTATTTTTACATAATCTAGAGGCAAATCTCTGCTTTACTCTTATACCTCAATGTATTTGGAGATTTAGATTTGACATGGTAATAGAATTCAGGAATACCATTAGAAAAAAATGCCAATAGAAGACTGAATCAGAGAAGCAGGCATATCCCTGGGAAGCCCATATGTGATTTCCAACTGATGACGGTAAGCGCTTCCTGTAACAAGTACCTCACTTTAGACATGATCAGAAGGCAAGCACACAGCCCCACAAGCAAGCTTCCCTCCTACCTCATCCTGACCTCAGTTTCATGGGGAAAAGTTTCTTGACACTCAGGTGGATTCCTGAGGAATCTTTCCACAGCGTGAAATTCTCATCTTGCTTTTTCCCATTTGCACTTCTAAGATAGACAGATGGTTTTGGGGGGTTTTTAAGGTGAAGGCAGCTCATTGAGTCATGACTTTCACAGAAAGGAACTAGCCAGGAGTGTCTCGTGAGGTAAATAGAGAACCGAGTGTCAGGAGACACTGACTCGTGTTTGAAGACTAACTAGCTGTGACTCAGACGCTCAAGGTTAAGATCCAAGAAACGTTTAAAAGCTAAGGGTGCGTGCAAGAGACATAAAAAGCAGAAGACAGCTGTCAATGGGACTGTGGAGAAGCAAGGGCTATAAAAAGAGAGAAATTCTCCACAACTAAATGGGCTTCAGGGGAGAACAGCTGGTGTTTTCTTGGCTGCTTAGAAAGAAAGGGAAGGGACCCTGAGCACCCAAACAGCAGAAATAGGAAGAAAGAATCTGGGGTCTGAGGCAACGTGTGAACTCAGTGAGGCTGGCTCTTTGCTAGCATTTCTCAATGGTATGTCACAGAATGTCAGGGAGGTTTTCTGCAGGAATGCGTCACGTTTTAGTTTGTGAAGTATTATACATCACCATATCTCTACAGCTGGTGGTCAAGGGCATGACTGAGATGTGCTTCCAGGGTCATTCTGAGGTCACAGGAAGAATCAAGACAGGAGTGAAGGGAGGGTTGTAATGTGGTGTGATGGACGAGGACTCACGTTGGAGTCAGAAGGTCAAGGTTCATACTCCTACTGTGTCATTTACTGGCTGATTGGCTAAATGACTAACTCAGTTTTATATTATTGAGCACACCGAGTCTATCACCATTTTGAAATGCTCAGGAGGGTTACAGTTTAGCTGGGAGCTTGGGAAAATCACATAGTCTCTCAGAACCTCAGTCTCTTCCTCTGGAAAATGGAAATTAAGTTACTGAGTTCTCAGGGTAGCCAGTATTGGGATAAACTCTGTAGATATGCTAAAATAATAATTATGGTAGACAATGAGAAATAATTCTATGTCAGGCATTGCACTCAATGCCTCATTAACCCATCTTTACTCCTAAAACCACCACATGGAAACAAGAATGAGCTGGGAAGCTTTCTCTGAGTGTTCCCTCCTTCCCCCAGCACAGGTGCTGTGTGCACACTCAGTTTCCTATAGGACTGGCACTGTGGCCCCTTATGACAGAGAGCAACGGGTGCACATGTCCCCAGCAGGGGCAGACTGCCCTGGTGCCTCAGGTGTCCTCCTGCCCCAGTACGCCTCAGTGAGATGCAGACACCACGGAGGGGCCACGCCCCAAAGACCTGCTGCAGAGCAGATCCTCAATTAGGTTGTAGATTTACTTCTTTCCAACTTGAAGATTCTGGAATTTTCCATATATAACAGATTGATAGCATGCTTACTGAGGTGATGTGAGAAATAAAACTTGTGCACCTGTGAATATTGGACACCTTTTCTGTACCGCACCAGACCATCCGCAAATCTGTTCAGGTGCTTCTGGCCAATTGCCCCAGCCCCAGCCCTCACCACTCTGCTGCTTTGTATTGAGTGGTCTCTGGTCAACTTCTTATGGACACTGCCTAACAGCCCCATGCTTTGTGGGAGGGCCCCACATCTTGTTGGCCCCCTGCCTCAGCGTTTCCGCAGACACGGTGAGGGCCAATCCTGAAGCACAGGAGTAAGTAATGGAGAAAAGTTTCCACCGGTGAGAGAGCAAGCTGAAGGCTGGTTCTTCCCCTTTCTTATACCAGAAAGACTTTCGAGAAGCAGTTATTGATTCAGCCTCTGGAAAGATGGACCCACAGGTTCCAGTCAATGGTTGTGCGAAAAAATGATGGTTGGTTTCAAATCATACCTCTGTGTTGCCTCCCTCCTGCTCCCTAGATTGCATTTTGTATGAAGTAGTAACATAGTGCCCTTTAGTCTTAGGCTCTAACCCTGAGGCCAAAACCCGGTGCATCCTCTTCAAAAGATAATGGAAAACGGAGATGGAAAAGCACAACTAAAGGGTGCTGGGAACATCCAGGAGAAGGTGATAATCCTTCCTGGGGACATGAGGAGGGCTTCACAGAGAAGGATCAGAAGCTGAGTTTAGAATTGCAAGTGAACATAAGCATCCAAGCAGTGAAGTCAAGCAGAATGGAAGACCAAGAATGGGGGTCCTGTATGTCCCAGCTGGGCCCATGTGAACCAGCTGATGGTGTCTCTAGCCTCTTTATGTGCCCCCAAAAGTGACTGGTGAAGGTTAGCTGCTGAGAAGCAGGGCTGACCTTACAGCTCCCAGGAGACGGGGCACACAGGGCGTGGCCTTGTTCCCAGAAGCCCCCCATGGAGGTTTACTGGCCTCCGCTACATACCCACGGGGCTTTGGGATCCCCACGATGGTTAGGAACTTCCAAGTCCGCCTGAGCACTTTTTAATACCTGTACGTTCATGAGCCTGCCTCTGGCCAACAGCTTGTGCGTCCCCAGCGAGGGAGATTGACGTGGAAGTGGAACACGCGTGTGCTTCGGTTCTCACACACTGCCGTGCTGTCTCGGTGATGGGCTGTCCTGTCCTAAAGCCCATTTAAGACTTTGCGGGGAGAGTGAAGGCTGCCAAGAACCTCTGGGTGATAAAAGACTTTCTGCCTGGGATCGTGTCCCGGAGGCCAGGCCATCCTCTGCAGGATAGGGACGAGAATGGTGAGCTTGGTGACCGCAGTAGTGTGTGTGTGGGGGGACAGGCGGGCTGTGGACGACGGTCACCCACGGTGACTTCCTCCCACCACTAGGAACCGGGTCAGAATTGTTCCTACATGAGAGACACCAGGAGATTCTTAAAGCTACTGCTCAGGGCTTTCATTTGCTGAGACTGGCTGTGTGTGGGGACATGATAGCTGTGGGCCAAGTGGAAACATAACTGAAATCCAAGACCAGGACCTCGGTCTTCGGGGTTCCTAGGTGAAGCAGGCGGCCATGCTTTTTGTTTCAAGGAGGAAGGCCACGACCTGCTCCAGTTTCTGCTACTGAATTGTAAATAATAGGCTTTGCTAGTGCACACTGAAGCTCAGAGCTGGAGCCAGGATTTCTTCCTGAGGGGCCACAAGCCCCTGCAAATCGTATGAAAATATTTTATGTTCCCCACACTATCTGCATCCCTGGGAGAGTTTCCATCACGTTCTCAAATCCTCAGAGGGGTCTGTGGGCCCGAAAGGAGGAGGAGCCATTGATTTAGAAAACAAATGAAAGGGCATTGCTTAATCAGACCATGACTTCAATTTTCCTCTAAACTGAAATGCAAAAAGAATTGTGATGGCCCTTAGTCTATTGTCAATCTGCATCTCCCTCTCTCTCTCTCTCTCTCTCTCTCTCTCTCTCTCTCTCTCTCTCTCTGCATTTTTTAGCAAAACTAATCTTCTCTGAATTGTGGAAACAGGGCTCCCTCAGGCTTGTGTCTGCCAACACACTGACATCAAAAGAAAATTATTTTTATTGTCTAAATATAAACACAAAGATTTAAACTTACTCCCACAGTCAGATAACTTATTGAGATATCAAAATCAATAAAGCCAGGAATAAAAACCTGAATTCTTGATTTCAGTGTGTTTTGCCCTTTGTTAGTACACAGTTCACAGGCCGGTAGTAAGGGTTCTCTGCGGTCCGAAGTGCAGCCAAGCCCACGACAGCCATGCTCCTCATGCTCCTCTTTCGTCTTTCCTCTCTCTCGAGGTTTTGTGCTGCATTGTGTAGTCACTGCAGCAGACTGTAAATGATGTATGAAATTTAAAAAAAATCCCCTACCAGGGCACGCAGCCAGATGCTGTGTTCATGGCTATTTTTGCTACTGACGCTCAGCAGTGGCTGGGAAAGCAAAGCCAGGGACTCTAAGTGATGCTTTTAAAAAATCAATATTGCTCTTCCTTCTTCCTCTTCCTTCCCCATCTTGCAGGAAGAATGTCAAACAAAATATTTTGACAGAAACAAACATGTTACATAAATCAGCTCCGTTATCCTTTAAGCCAGGTTCTGAACCATCCTATAGGAGGTGGGTCTCTATCTCCTTGAAATGGGAGGATGGTCCATCATATACTTTCCTATCCCCACCTGGGCTTCAGCATAGACCAGTGGCGTACAAATGCCTATGATTATGCATCATGAGTGCTCAAACATCTTGGAACATATGCCCTGCATATGTATATTTATGTATTTATGATTTATAATCCTGTATATCATCATGAGTCAATACCTCAAGGCAATATATAGACAGACTCCAAGCAAGGCCGTTAATTAACAACAGTGGTTATAAATCCATTTTAATGGATTTATAAATCCATAAATCCATTTCTCAATAAATTCAAATATTTTGGCCAAATTTGCAGTTGCATATGTGATTAGGTTATTTTTTTAATTCAACAAATATTTATTTATCATCTGCCTCCTCTCAGTAAAAGGTAAGTTCTGTAAGGGTAGGGAACTATATCTGTTCTGCAAATTGTACATAATTAAAAGATGTGTAAAGTTTAAATGAGGTGACCTTTTGGTTAGTTCTTCCTGGGAAGGTTTCAATAAGAAGGTGATATTTGTGTACAGTCTTAGAAGATGCGAGAGAAGGAACCATGCAGACAGGTTCAGGCACAGAGAAACATAGCACATGCATAATAGTTTAGCAGAACAATTCACTTATTAAAATAATCTTTTTTTTAAAAAGAATTTATTGGGGAATTGGGGGAGGGAACAGCATTGGGGAATCGGGGAAGGGGAACAGACAAGTTGCTGTCCTTTTGTTCTTCAGTCTAGTTGCGGAGGACGTTGCTTCACTGGCCCATGTTGGTATCATCATTGCGCTCTTCCCGGATGAGGCAGATTGGTCACCAGCCTCTGGATGGTCGCTCACCGCGGCTATTGGCAGCTCACGCTGGCTGCGGGCCACTCACTGTAGCCTATGGCAGCCCACTGCAGCAGGGGCTGCAGCCAACACCGCCGCTGGGGCTCGCACAGCCCAGCTCCAGGTGGAGCTGTTGTTAGCTGTAGAGGGCAGTGTCACTGGCCCTCATATGTGGGATCCAAACCAGGGCCGCTGGCATCCCAGACCAGCTCCCAACCAATGCGCCACTTGGCGGGCCCAAAAAAAATCTTACCCTGAGATAACCAGCAGCTCTGCTCATGTTTTGCTTTTCATCTTCACTTTTATTTCTTTGGAGGAACCGTCCAGAAGTGCAGTGGCTGGATCCTATGACAGCTGTTAGTTGAAGTGTTTAAGAAACTTCCCAAGTGTCTCACACAGTGTCTTGACGTTCCAGTTCCATTGCACACTCTCCAACACCTGGTCAGCTTGGAAAATGGCAGGCGTTTTGATTATGGCATCTCACTGCGGTTTTACTTACCTGATGGATAGCGAATAGAATAGTGATGTTCCTGTCTGCAGGTGCTGACTTGCCATTAGTGCATACATATTGCCTTTAGTGAAGTATCCGATCAAGTGGATGCTCCGATCCTTTGCTAACTTTTTAATTGTCTTACTTATATGCTTATTTATTGCTGTGATCTGAATGTTTGTGTCTCCTCAAAATTTATATGTTGAAACCCTAACCCTAAATGGAGTGTATTGGCAGGTGCGGCCTTTTGGGAGACTTACCTAGTGAGAGCGGGGCCCTCATGGATAGGATTAGTGCCCTGACAGAAGTGGCCCCTGGGAGCTCCCTCGCCCCTCCTGCCATGTGAGGGCACACGGAGGAGTCTGAGACCGGGAAGAGGGTCCTCACCTGACCATGTCGGTCGGGGACATGACCTTGACTCCCAGCCTCCGGGCTGTGAGAAGTAAATTTCTGTTGTGTACAACCCACCCAGTCAATAGTGTTTTGTTATAGCAGCTTGAACAGACTAAGGCACTTATCATTAGTTTTGAGTGTTCTTTAAAATCCTGGATACAAGTGCTTTGTCAGGTATATGATTTGAAAATATTGAGTTGTCGGAAAAGTCATGACGTATTTTTTCTGTTTTTCGTTGCAAAAATGTGTCATGACTTTTCTGACAACCCAATATTTTCTCCCAGTCTGGATTCTCTATTTTCTTAACAGTAATTTCAAGAGCAGACATTTTAAATTCTGATGAAGTCCAATTTATCAATCGTTTCCTCCATAGAGGAAATGTTGTATTAAAGAAATCCTTGCCTAACTCAAGGTCACAAAAATTTATTCCTACATTTTTTTCCAGAAGTTTTTCAGTCTTAGTTTTTACACTTAGGCCTATGGTCCATTTTGAGTTCCTATTTACATGTGGTGCAAGGTAGAGTTGGAATTTATTTTTTACATATTAATATCCAAATAAATGTTCCAGCACTATTTGTTAAAAAGGTAATTCTTGATCCATTGTATTGCCTTTGCACCATTGTCAAATCGTGTGTGTGTGTGTGTGTGTGTGTGTGTATTTTTTTCTTATATTCTTTTCTACTGTTCTATTTGTCTATATTTATACCAATACTATACTCTCCTGGTTACTGTTGCTTTATAATTAGTCATGAAATCAGTCAGGTAATATTAATCCTCAGCTGTTTTTTTGTTATTTTCTCTACTTCTAGTTCTTTGCATTTTTATGTTTTAGAATCAATTTGTCAAAGTCTACCAAAAAAATAAGTCAGCTGGAATTTTGATTTGCATTGCTTTGATTCAATTTCATGCAAATTAACATCTTAACAATATTGGGTTTTCTGATCCTCATATATGATAGAGCTCTCCATTTGTTTATTTCTTTTTACATTTTTCTCAGCAGTGTGTTGTCATTTTTAGTGTGGTGTAGCAGTTTTTGATATCTTTGGACAGATTTATCCTCAATTATTTAATTTTTGATGTTACTGTCAACATATTATTGCTTTAATCTGAATTTCTTTTTTATTACATTTATTAGGGTGACAATGGTTAGTAAAATTACCTAGCTTTCAAGTGCTTTAATCTAAACTTCCAATTCTTTGTTGCAAATATGTAGAAACACAGTTGATTTTAGTATATTGATTTGTACTCTGCAAACCTGTTAAACTACTTATTGGTTCCAACAAGATTTTAAAAATAGATTCTTTTAGCTATCCTACATAGATGATCATGTAACCTGTAAATAAAGATGGTTTTACTTCTTTCCCAATATGGATGCCTTTTCTTTTTTTTTTTTACCTTTTCTCACTTGATTGTACTGGCTAAAATCTCCAGTATAAGGCTGAAAAGAAATTTTGAGAGCAGAGATCGTTGTCTTGTTCCTGATCTTTGGGGACTAGCAGTTAGTCTTTCTTGCCTTTAAGTATGATGTTAGGTAATGTTTTTCATAAGTGACCTTTATCAGTTTAAGGAAGTTTGCTTTGATTCCTAATGTGTTGAGAGAGTTTTTATCAGGAAGGTTGCAGGATTTTGTCAAATGTTTTGCTGTATCTATTTAGATAATCACATGATTCCTCTTTCTTAGTTTGTTAATAGGGTGAATTCCATTGACAGATATTTGAATGCCAATCCAAGCTTGCATTCTTGAGATACATCAACTTAGTCAGGATGCATTTTTAATATATTGGGTTCTATATATGAAAAGCCTGTTTAGAATTTTTTTTTTTTTTTGAGGGCAGTGTCACTGGCCCTCAGATGTGGGACTCGAACCGGGGCCGCTGGCTTCCCAAGCCAGCGCTTAGCCACCACGCCACTCGGCCGGCCCCTATTTAGAATTTTTGCATGCATGTTTATGAAGGATATTGAACTGTAGTTTTCTTGTAAAGCCTTTGTTTGATATTGGTGTAAGGGTAATGCTGACCTCAGAAAATGAGTTGGGAACTGTCCTCTCATTTTCAATTTCTGGAAAGGTTTATGTGGAATTGGTGCTATTTCTTCCTTACATTCTTGGTGGAATTCACCAGTGAAATCATTCAGGCCTAGAATTTGTCTGTGTGTGAGTGCGTGCGTGTGAAAATATATAATTCAAGTTTAAAAATTGAATGGATGTAGAGCTATTCAGGTTATTTCTTGTTGAGTGAGCTTTGATAGTTTGTGTTTTTCAAGGGATTTGTCTATTTCATCTAATTTTTAAAATTTATTGGTGTAAAGTCAGTCACTATATTCTCTTCTTGTCCTTTTAATATCGATAGAACCAGTAGTGATGCTATCTCCTTTATTCCCAATATCGGAAAAAAGTTTCTTCTGTCATTCTTTAATCAGTCTGACTACATGTTTAACAGTTTTACTGATATTCTTAAAGAACTAGCTATTGATTTCATTGATATTCTCTCTCTTATATTTTTAGTTTTCTATTATCTTGATTTTTGCTCTGATCTTTATTATTTCTTTTCCTATACCTTCCTTGAATTCTATTTTATATTCTTTTTCTAGTTTCTCAAGATAGAAACTGAAGTCATTTATCTGAGAATTTTTTTTCCTGCTATTGATATGTAGAGCTGAATATGCCTTCCTCTAAGCACTGCATTAGCAGCATGTCACATATTTTATTATGTAGTGTTTTCATTGTAATCCAGCTCAAAATGTTCTTTAATTTTCCTTTTAATTTTTTTGTTTGACGCTTGTGCATTATTCACTTTCCAAAAATCCAGGGATTTTCCACAGATCCATCTGCTTTTTATTTCTAATTTAATTCGGTGTGGTCAGAGAACATACTTTGTAGGAATTTGATTTTTTAAAATTTAAGATTTGTCTTATGTCATTGAATATGATCTAGCTTGGTAAACATTTTGTAGGGGTTTAAAAGAAAACATATCATGCTGTTTATTGGGTGGGTTTTTCTGTAAATGTCAGTGAGGTCAAGTTGGTTGACAGTGTTTAAATCTTTTAATCTTTGCAGATTTTCTGTCAACTTTATCTATAAATTATTGAGAGAGATACTGCAATATTCAGGTGTACTACTTGATTTATCTTTTCCTCCTGCTTTTCAATAGGTGGTATTTTCCTAATTCATTGCTTGCCTGCTAGTCATTTACCGGATGTCAGGCGTTTTGAATTCTAGCTTGTCGGTTCCTGGATATTTTTGCATCCCTATGAATGTTCTTGAGCTTTGTTCTGAGGCACAGTTAAGATGCTTGCAAACAGTTAGATCCTTTGGGTTTTGCTGTGAAGACTTGTCAGGCAGGACTGAAGCAGAGCTCAGTTCAGGGATGGTTATTTTCCTCTGTGGAGGCAAGGCCCTGCTCAAGACCCTCTGAACACCCTGCCCTGTGGGTGAGGGGTTTTCCAGCCTGGCTGGAGGGATCGGGCTTGTGTGAGCACCGGCACTGCTCGCTAATCCTGTTGGTTGGTTCTTTCCTGGCCTTGATGGCGTCCTTAGACACAGGAGTTGATCAGTTCATAGCTGAATAGTTGAGGGAGGCTCTCTGGGGCTTGGCGAGCACAGGGCTCACCTCCTGCTTACCAGGGTCACTATGCTTCATTGTGTGACTTGTAGTGTCTTGAAAACCATCATTTCCTAAATTGTGTCCATTTTTTTGTTTGTTTCATGGGAAAAGGTGCAGTCAGTCCCTGTGGTTGATTTCCCATGGGAAGTGGAAGTTGAGCATCTCAGTCTTTATGGAGGTGTGGCTGTGAGGGGTCCTCAAACCCACGTGGGGTACCTGTCTGTACATTGATTCTGCTAAGCTCTGCTCTTGGAACTGGTGACTATCGAGATAGAACTGGTATCTCTCTGTGTGTATTTTTGAAGCCAGTTTTCTATTTTGTAAAATATCACTAAGCAAAATTAAGTAATACAATCATGAAATCTACTTATTTTGGCCCACTTAAGCTGCAAAGCATGGCAATAAAGCCAATAGTTGAGTAGAGTACCATTGCCAATGACATTTGGCTGTGGCTCTTCTCAGGATACCTATCCATCAGCAGTGACATGCAGACATGAAGGGCTCAATTAGAGATCCGCTATTAAACATTAGGGATGGCTACTTCCTTCCTAATTATAATTTAATACAAAGAGAAGCTCTTAAATTCCCTTCTCGTGGTCCAATGGCTCATCTTATTCACCCCTCTAGAGACCCACATCTGACTTTGAAAGCATTTCTACAGATAAACCCAGATGGAGACCTCTTTCTTTTATGGGTGTCCCAATCAGATTCGCTGAATGTAATAACACATCGCTGATAAAATCATCAGAAATAAAATAAAAGGATTCACAGGAACCCATGGTACCTCTTCAATTGTCCAGTCAGATTATAACTGTGTTCATATTCTGAGATATAAGGACTTTGTGTTCTATTTCTAAATCTGATTGTACGTAAGGGAGACAGAGAGGACACTGGGCCAGCTTCTTCTTGGAACAGGACACAAAACCATGTCTCCACTCTACTAGGCAAAGAGACAACTCGCCTCTATATAAAACATTTGTTTGATTACTCCTAATTTTCAAAGATCAGGGTGACAAACTACTGGATTTATTTTCATTCAGGATTCTCCCTTTGGCTCAGGATTGAATATAAACTCCCCACAAAAGTGCCACAACACAACTAAGATATTATTTTTCCTCTATTAGTTATAACTTTATTTCAAAGCTTTAAATGCAAATATTGTGTTAATACAATCCCTCTTCAACTGAAGTATTTTCTACAAGCTTTCAGAAACAGCATTGGCTAGGTAATAAGTCCAATGCCTGTGCTAATTTCCTCTTAATAAATTCATGCAGGAACATTAGTAGCAGGAGTGCCCAATTTCATCTTCATCTCCTAGAATTTGTAATGCTTGAATTCCTATCTTCAAAGCCCATTTTTCACCAACTTGTAGATTTACTTGTTGGCATCTTCTGCCCCTGAGTTGAATTAATGAAAACTCTGTCGGGGAAAATGACCTTCAATAAATATGGTTTCTCATTTTCAGTCCCCTTACAGTTTAATAGAAAGTGTCCCTCCATGATGCTATTAAATGTGTGTGGTTGGACTGAGAAGGAAAAATCTTTTAGAAAATGAGTGCAGTTACACAAGTAGCATTTTGAAAAACTGAGATATAATTAATACACAAGATAATACAGGTATTAAATCTCCAGTTTTCTGAATTTTGGCAACTGTGCACAGCTGTGTAACCATACTTAAAACAAAATACACAATATTTCCATCTTCCCAGATAATTCTATCGTAGTCCTTTCCAGTAGGCCTCCCCCACCCAACTGGCTCTGATAACCACAATCTTATTTTTATCACCACATTTTAGTTCTAACTGTATTTGCATTTCATACAAGTGAAATCATGCAGTATGTACTCTTTTGTGAGATTTATGCACATCATTATGTACATAAGTAGTTCACTCATTTTTTATTGATGATTCTCCATTTTATGGGTATAACACAGTTGTTGTTTTTTTGTAAATGGACATCTAGATTTTTTTCCCCAGTTTTGGGTAACTATATACTTTCTTATAGAAATCATTTGTTGACACAGGTTTCTTTTCTTGGGGGGCACGGGGGGGTGGTAAATACAGTGGAGTGGAATCACCAGCCATTTATTTTGCTCATATATCTCCAGTTAGGACCTGGTTTGGTGAGGCAGTTTATTCCTACTCCATGTAATGTCAACTGCACCTTGAAAGCTGCAGTGCCTTTTGTCTGGGGGCGAAAATGATCAGAAGGCTCATTCACTATCTATCTGCTCTCTGGTGGTGAATGCTAGCCGGTGGCTGGGACCTCAGCTGGGGCTGACGTCCAGAACATTCCTTGAGGATGCTTGGCTTCCTCACAGCAAGACAGATGTCCCAAAAGAAAGAGTTCCAGGAGGAAAATGCAGAAGTGCATGACATTTTATGACCTATTCAGGAGTAACATAGCGTCATTTCTGCCATAGTCTATTGTTTGAGGCAAGGGGTGAGGGACTAGGGCTTAGACCCTATTACTCAATGGGAATATTGTCAACATCACATTGTGAGAAAGATAATATGGGGTGCGGTGTCATTTGTTGGTCATCTTTGAAAAATACAATCTGCCATAGAGGTTTGAGAGATATCTTCCTTGTACCCAAGACCTCAAAAATATCTATATCCTTTATCCCAATCATCCAACTTGGATATTATCCTAAGGATATTATGACCCAAACACTCAGATTTATATATAAATATATTTGAAACAACATTGTCAACAATGGAAACAATTCAAAATTGATTAGAAAACAAGTAAATGCAAATATAGAAATAGTTATTTCGGGTCATGGTTTGAAAGTATTCCTACAACCTCTCTGATGCTCTTCCTTACAAGAGGTGGAATCCAATTCCCTTCCCCTTAAGTGGATGAATCTAATGAGTCACTTATACTCAACATAACAAGCAGGAAGTGATGTGGGTGACTCTGGAAATGCCATGAATGTCACTGAGACTTACTCTTTGCTCCCTCATATGTGTCTTCCAATGCATGAAGCCACCTGCTATATTATGAGGAGAGGTCCACATGGCAAGGAGTTGAGGCCTCCTGCCAAAAACCGTGTGAAGGAGCTATCTTAAAAGTGGATCCTCCAGCCTCAGTCGAGCCTTCTGATGACCACAGCACCACCCAGCACCTTGACTGCAGTATGAGTTCAGTACCCAATCTTCATGTGGAGACTGTGACCCAGAATCACTCAGCTAAGTTGCAACCTATCCTGATTCTCAGAAACTGTGTGAGATAATAAATGTTTCTGTTCTAAGCTTCCAAGTTTTTGGAATAATTTGAGACACAGCAATAAATAACTAATACATTTTATAACATTCCATTCAAAAGAATGCCATAGAGCTATTAAAACAATATTTTATAAGATTAGTCTACGATATGGAGATATACTCACAATATTTGTAGCAACACAAGCTGACCAATTCAACATATATAGTATAATCTCAATTTATCTTAAAAATATAAATCTACACAAAGACAGAAAGACTGAAAGAAGAGAGAATTTAATACTGAATGGTCAGATGGTTGCAACAGCAAAGATTTATTCTTCCTTGGACTGAAATTGAATCCCACCTTTTAGCTGTGCAATAATATTATGATTATATAAATAATTATTAAGTCTCTAATCCTCAGTTTCCTCATCTATGAGTATATAATGTTGCAAATATTACCTATTTCATGAGGCTTGAAGAGAAATAAATCATGTATATAAAGTGCTTAGTCTCCAGGTGACAGTAAATATTTAAAAATATTGGATCATTTTCACTATATTCACAAGATTTTTTCTGTAACTCACAAATTTTCTAAAACATAGTTGCATTATCTTTATGATCATTCAAAGTGCTCTTTGCAATATTTGCTCCTCTGACTTTTTGGAACCTTGTGTTTGAGATACTCCAGCTCTTGGCTTATAGGATTGGAGCACCTGAAGGAAACTGTTAGAGTGGATCATAGCTCTGCTTTAGCCCAAGTCCTCGGTGTATAAGTGAGACCCTGGGAAAACTCGTCACGCACTTGGCCTGGGAGCAGTGGCAGCCAGAGAGAAGTCTGCCTGTGCACAGCTTAGTCCCATCCACATTCCTCGGTGACAGGACCCAGCGGCTATTTTTGGAAAGTCAACACAACACAGTCAATGATACCCTCTTACAGCAATTCTCCTGGGCTAGCGGGGTCATTCCTACAGATGTTTCCAAAAGAAGGTGTTCTAGGAGGAAAAGGCAGAAATGCATGACATTTTCGGGCCTATCCGGAAGTCACATAGTGTCACGTCTGCCATATTGCATGGCAAGACATCCTTCCCATAAACTGCATTAGACCTAGTGTACTTGTGTGAATATTCCTGAAACCTTAACTCAGCCTTTATTCTCATATTTTAAAATCTTCCATGTGGAAGGTCACCTATGTCCATCAATGCTGTAAAAAAGGGACATAATATTAACCCTTTGGTTGTCTTTTAATCAGAGATGGGAGAGCATGGGTGTGTAAATCACACTGCCCAATTTTATAAATCCAACTTCTCATAATTATTTTTAAAAGTGAACATTGCTAAGAAACAAACATTGAGCCTCATATTATAGATGTGGAGACAGTGCAGTTAGATTTCCTGGGGAAATTCAATTTTAGGATTGTAATTTTCAAAACAAAAATAAAAGAGCGGCAAGTATGCACATTGTATACTGATTATCATTTCTCCGTCTGAGGCAGCTATGACAACACATGTTTAAAACATCTCCCCTCATGTGCTATTGAGTCCCACATGCTCGCTTTGGGGTGACACTGAATCCACCCCTCAGCAGTAATGAGGATGTGATAGCATTGCGTTTTGTCCTCCAGGGAATAGCCCAGAGTCCCAAATCATCCTCTCCATGTGCATATGGGTTGACATTTATTTCTGCTTTATCCCTTTTTTTCTAATCCACTGAGTTCCAAAATGCATCGCTGAAACCAAGATTCTCTGTATCACCCCCAGGGTATTGCATTTAGTCAGCCTGTGGAAAAACAAAAAAAGCAAAATACCAGGATTCGAGTTTGCTCCTGAGGTTTGATGACTATTGGTTTTACTAGCACTCGTGACTGCTCCTTATTGCTGAGACCTTGTCTTTCCCCCTTTATGTACCAGCTCTTCTAGAGCTCTTCAGGGGATCAGGTACAATTTTAAAAATGCAAATATGTATAGGAATAGAATTATTTCACGGCATGGTTTGAATTTCAGTGTTCTACATCAAATGTACTTAGTCTCAGCAGTATTTCAAAGATTACTTATTGTGCTCTGCATCATGTTATAAATTTCTTTCTGTGGGCCAGACCTTCCAATCTTCCCCAGACATCTCCATGTTATTTATCTTGGTATATGCTCAGTTACTGCCAGTGTCCCTTTAGTGGCTCCCATTGGAAATGAACCATGTGAATGTGGATTTCACTAAATGTGATTTTCTTCTTTCAAGAGTCAAATCTCTAGTTTTGGCAACTTTCTGTCACTTTTCAGTGACTTCAAAAGTTGTTTATCATAGTTTATCATTATTATTGGCTGGAGAGTTAGTCCAAAACAAGAAATTGCTCTAAGAAGAAATTCTAAGAAGGTATTAAGAGGCATATCTTCTTAATACAGTTTTCATCATATAGTATTTCTGCTTTATAGATGTAGCCATTGTAGTATTATAAGAAATGCAATCAATTATCATTATCATAGTAGTTATGGTCAATAAAGAGGCCATAAATACTGAATTAGAGAATACTGAACCTTGCTCCCAGGGGAAAAACGGTTACGTTCCTGTGAGCCGACAGTTTCATCAGTCAATCAATCAATGCATAATCTGTTTGTGTTTCTGTTAAAAACGCCTTATTGGATATATAATGTTGAGTCATGAATACTGAACTCATGGCCAACAGCGCTACAGCTGAGGCCTAAACGCAGCTCACCTGACTCACACATCATCTCTGTCAGGCACAGAGTTGAGGAAGACAGACAGCACGTCTGCATTATGCTCAGGGGTCATTTTAAGCAGCAGACTCACCAACAAAATGCAAAATAGATCACAAAAAAATGCTTGTTGACAGTGGGAGAGCTAAAGCAAGGAGGCAGAATGCCATCTCAATAGACCATGAAAGTGCTGCAAGTATTGATCTGGAGGTTATAAATAATTTTAGTGAGTTCAGTTTGTTTCCAGACTTAATTTTTCTCTTATGCTTCATTTTGGATACTTGCTATTGGTAGGTTCAAATTCATTTTTACAGTATTTAATTTTTTGTTAATTCCATCCAGTGAAATTTTCCAACACCTGAAGGGTAGGATTTTGTTGAATACATATGACTTTTCATAGATATATAACATGTTTTCATCAGGTATTTCTTTATATCTCCCATGTTTCTTCTCATTATTTTCTGAGCATATTAAAAATACTGTTTTAAAATCCTTGTGTGCTAATTTATTATCATTCTTGTTTCTGGGTTTGTTTATACTGGGTTATTTTTCTCCTGGTAATGAGTGGAACACAGTTTCTTGCTTCTTTTCTAGTAATTCTTGGTTAGACTCCAGACATTGTATATTTATGATTCTGAGTTCTGAATATTGTTTTATTGTCTGAAAGTGTGTTGTCCTGGGCAGACATATAAACAGGCACTTATGCAACTTGTGGATCAGATTGAACCTTTTGCGACTTGGTATCTATATCTGTATCGATATCTATATCTCATCTATATCTATATCATCTATATCTATATCTATCTATAATATCTATCTATATCGATATATCTCTACATCATCTCTCTATCATCTATTGATCTATCTATCAATCACCATTTATCTATAGTATTTGGACATGCCTAGAGGAGCCTTTACCTTTACTCTTTTATCCCCACTTCCCTTTGGTTGACTTCTAGATTTTTTCTGAGTTTCTGAGACCTTTGCAAAATGTCCCAAGTGTTCAACAAGATATCCATGCTTGCTGGTAGGAATGCAAATGATTCTCATTCTCCTCTGGGGATTTTTTTAGTTTACCTGGCAGTTGTTTTGAACCTGGGAGTTCTTTTCCCAGGATCATGGCGTTTCAGCTCTTTCATGAGCAGATGAGAATTCTGCCCGAGACTGAAGGGGGCACTTTCTCCCTCACTCTGATACTTGGCCTTGTAAACTCCAGTCACCTCTGCCCTCTCCAAGTGCAATCCTTGTCTATTCAATTCAGTTACACTACAGTGCTCTCCCGAGGTCCCCTCTCTGAACTGAAGGCTAGAAATTGACTGCACAGGAAGTAGGGCAGGGCCCACTTGTTCATTTCCTTCTATGAGAGAGCAGAGTTCCATGCTGCCTATGGTCTATATCACACACACACACACACACACACACACACACACACACACACACACACTCACCCCTACGCTATTTCATATCTTTTGTCTAGTTCTTATTTCTAGTTGTTTATGGCAGGTGGACACATCCCACCCCAGTTACCTTTATATGGGCATAGGTATAAACCCCTTAGTAAATGTTTAAAGTCTTATTTCCCACCTTTAGATTTTAATCCCACTTAGCAGTAGTTTTTGTACAATGTATAATGCAGTATGTGTATGTGTTTGTGTGTGTACGTATATATATTTTATAATTAGTTTTCCGCATACTGTACTAAATATGCCAGCATTCCCCACTGCCTTGCAAAGCTGCCTTTTGTCACATACCAATTTTCTATGTATATGTACGGGTCTGTTTCTAGGCTCTCCATCATGCTTTACTTATCTGGTTTTCCATCCCAGTGTTAACATCACACTCTCGGTCACTTTTATTTTATTAAAAAACTTGGTATCTGAGTCTTCCTTGTCATAATATGGTGTCTGTTTCATTTAGTTAGATCTTATTGTATGTCTTTTAATAATGTTTTATTGTTTTACCCATAAAGTTATTGCATATATCTATTGTTAGATTTAATCCTCAACAATATATTTGTTGTTTTGTAAGTGATATTTTTATAATTAAATTTTCTAACCTTTTGTTGTTGGTTACTGGAATGCAATCCATTAAAAGATATTGATTTTATACATACCAACGTTCTGAATTTTCTTATTAATTCCAGTAATTTAGCTCTTGGTTCTCTAGGGTTTTCTATGCATACAAACATATCGACTGTTCTAGTCCTTAATATTTGCTTCTTTATTTCTGCTTCATAGTGTTGTCTTGGATATCCAGAAGAAAAATGGAAAAGAGCTGGTGAGAGTAGACTTTCTGTCCCTGACATTAAAAACATTCTCTATCATTTCACAATTAAATATGGAACTCATTGTCGCTTTTACATAAATATCTCATTATAATGAGGACAACTTCTGATGTTTCAAGTTTTTAGAAAAGCTTTACATTGAATCTGATTGAATTTAATGAAATGCAATTACTGCATGTCTTACATTGATTGTTTTCAATCTACATTTTGAATCACAATAGTAGGTTTTATGTTTATCATCCTTGTATTCGTGGTATAAAGCCACTGTGTTCATAATGTATCATTTCTGAATGTATCACAGGCTTGAATCTGTTCATATACTTAATATTATTGTTTCTGAGGTCAACAGTGAGATTAGTCCTTTCTTATTATGTCCTTGTTCCTGCATTGAACAACCTCATTACTAGATTTGAGGCCAGCTTTGTATTCTTAGTTCTTGACACAATTTCCACAATGTTAGAATAGCTGTCCCTTGAATTACTGGTAGAATTTTCAACTTCAACTGTCTGTGCCTGGGGAGCTTTTTGTTTAATTTTGCTTTAGTTTTCAGTAAAAATTTGAATACTGATCAAATTTATTGACAGCTCTGCTTCTACATAGATTATCCTGCCTCGTCTTAAGTAACTTTTAATATAAATAATCTACTTCATTTTTTTTCATATTTGTTTTCCACACTGTATCTTGTAACTTTTATTTTTAAAATCCTAAGGAATTTATGTTTTTGAAAAACTTTTTACTTATCAGTTTTTCTCTTTTATGAGTTGTTTTCAAATAACTATTTTCTTGAATTTTTGTCTCAAAAATACATTTATTTGTTTTATAATTTCTGCTTGTATCTTATAACATTCCTTGTATTTTATTCATTATTCATTTGCTTTTTTTCTCTGACATTTTGAGTTCAAGAATATGACTGTGTGGTTTGTATCAATCTTTTTTGCTAATATTAGTATAATTTTAAGTATCTTTATAGTTTTTTAAGAAGTGGAATTTTTATCATTATTTCCAGATATAGTCTCATTTTCATTATACTTTCTTCTTTGAGTCATGGGTTCTACATAAGTTTGGTTAGAAATTTTCTGACATGCATTATTTTTAAAAATAAATTATAATTTACCTGCACTGTGGTCAGAAGAAATAGTCTGTGAAACTCATTGTGATTTGTTTTATGGTCTAGATAACATAAATAATATTAATAAATGTTCCAATATTTGTTAGTGTTTTAAGGCGAAATGTTCTGTATATGGTTTTTAATTACATTAAGCCTGTATATATAAATAACATGAAGCTATTCTATATTCTATATAATATTTCATTTTTTTATGTCTCAGTTACTGAAAGAGATTGTCTGAATAATCTCCCACAATAATCACACATTTTTCATTTTCCACTTGTAATTCTGTCCAGTTTTTTCTTTATATGTCCTAAAGCCCTGAGATAGAGACATGCATATTGAGTTTTATATGTATATATTTGGAAAGTTACCTATTGTCATTATGTTGACATTTTTATCTTGATGATGATTTTGTCCTAAATTCTACTTTGTCTTAAATTAACACACACACACACACACACACACACACACACACACCCTTTTTTTTTTTTTTTGCTTAATATTTTTTTTGGTTTGGTTAAACTTTGTTTAACTCTTTCTATCCTGGTACTTTTAACTGCTCTGTGTTTTGCCTGATTCAAATATGGGCAAAGAACTTGAGTAGAAAGTTCTCCCAAGAAAATACTCAGGCATCTAATAAGCACATGAGAAGATGCTTAGCGTAACTGGGGGTAATGCTTAGTTTAACTGCGGTGACTCCAATGATTCTGAAGACTTGTTCTGTCTCTGAATTTTTGAAGAAGTGGATTTGACAGGGGGAGGAGCGAGGTTCAGTGGCAAGGCTGTTTAATGTTTAATAGGAAATGGGTGGAGGAACGCCTATGATATGACGGTGGGAGAGAGGCAACGGAGAGTAGAGAAGTAAACAACAGTTTCCATGTTGAAATCAGTTAACTTTAGTTGATTGCATTTAACAAGATTTTAGTGTGGATACTGGAGGGTCAGTTAGTAAGCCATCTAATAGCAAAGATCTGGTGGTATTTTATTAAATTTTAGAGGTAGTACTATACACTGTTAAACCTTATTTTAAAAAGTCAAGATCAGAACGAGATCTATTGAAACTAATTCCTTCTGTCTTTTGTCATGTTTACTGAAGTGTGGAAATATTAGAAACAAGAAAGTGTTTCAAAAGTCACTACAAGCTGGTAGAAGTTGGGAGTTGGGGAAAGAACAGTTGACCATGAAAATGGATACAGATGGAAGCAGTTTAATATTTCAAAAACCAAATAGAAATAGAGCCAAGTGTGAGGGGTTAAGGAGAGGGAGAAACCACTCAAAGTCCCAAGGGCCCAGGAATAAAAGGCTGACCTTCCGTGGAGACCAGCAAAAGCTGTGTAGGACTCTGGCTGCGTGGCTGGAGTTTGTGGATGGGCAATGTAGCCACGTATTCATTCGCTCACTCAGCTTTTGCTGAACACCAAGCACTGCACTGAGCACTGACATACAAAAATGTTATTACAGAAATGAGCCTGTGCCCTTTTACGTATTCACAGACCCTAGAGGAACATGCAGACAGTGAATGGACAGTCGGACCAGGTGACTTCAGAGCTACCATAGATCTGAGTGCAGGGTCCCAGCGGCCTCAGGAGCAGTGCCTAGCCAGGTAAGGAGTTGGCGTGGAAATAGGGGCTCCTTCTGGGGCTGGTGCTAAGAGCAAGATAAGGCTCTTGGGGGAACTTCTCTTCCCTAGAGCGCCCATGCCTGAGGTTCTTCCTCCCACATAGGGCTCCGATGTTGGTGCTGCAGGGGGTAATGCATTGCCTTTACAGTAATGTCCACACGGTACCAATGTCGGGAACAGACATTTTTCTCAGGATACATTTTGATAAATGGATACAGAGGAAAAGAGAGCATTGGGCACTAAAGGGTGAATATGGCGGGTTGAGGAAAAGGGTATAGATGGAGAGCAGCGCCAAAGCCAAAACTGGGCTTCCGAGGCTGGGAAGTTGAAATGTGGAAGGGACAAAATGTGTTTGCACCAGTTAATAGGTTAATATCATAACCATTTAGGTGTCTCATGATATCACATGAGAAACAAGATTTTGTTTCAACCTGGGGTGCCTGAAAGGATCTGGCCTTCTCACTTTCTCTCCTCCTATAGCTTCCATTCACCCAAAGGGGTGCCCCCAGCGCCACCAAGTCTGGATCATGGGCTTCTGTGGTTCTGATCCCTGCCACTATCAACTTCCGGTGGCGAGGCGAGTCCTCCATGCTGCCCCTTCACCCCAGAGTTGTTTCTTCCCTTGGATCCATGGCCTTTGTCACCTGAACAAAACAAAAATATAAATCTCAGAATTTCACATGTTTACCCCATGCCACACAACAGGGCTCCCTCCTCGTGTCTCCTTCCAGCCCTTTCCTTAGTCCTGTAGGTCTGTTTCTCTCTACTAGAATTTATTAACATAGGTTCCTGTCTTCTACCTCCCCTTTCAGTAAATCAACCCTTCGTTTTTCTTTTTATTTTCTTTCCTCATTACCATTTCATTGAGAAATAGCCCAAATGTCTCTCCTTGTTCTTGTGCCTGTAATTACACTGGGTCTTTCCAGTTCAGTTCTTGCTCACCTTCACAAGAATTTTTCAGTGCCCTTTACTGAAATTACTGAAGAGAAAGGAGTTGTTGGCTTGAAGGAATGTGTAGACTTGGGGACAAGGACGATATCCAAAAAGAGCTATAGGGTAAGAATGGATATATAATCATCACTTAAATCAATATTGCCAGTAATAGCTATTCTGGATCAAGTAGTCCAGAAAATGTTTGTAGCTGATTTATTTTTAGTTCAAGGTCTGAGTCAAGGATTTAGAAAGAAGAGTTTCTTTGGAAAGAACAGAAATCACTGACAGAGGGTGGGATAGTGAGAGAGGAAAAAGGAGATGGTCAATGAATGGGGCATCATCAGACCAGCTGGCTGTGGAGGGTGAGTGTGATCCCAAGGAGAAATTGTAACACACACACCTGGGAGTTATCCCCCTGAGGCGAGTGACCCAGCACGTTGATGTCTATTTCCAGCAGCCATTTTCTGAGAAGATTCCCGAGGGAGGTTCATTTTTGCACTCTGCTGTCTGTGTGGAGATTGACTTCTCTTTGCTTTGGAAGGACTCTGGGCCTAGGAGATGCCTGTGCCACGAGTCAGAGGCCAGTTGGAGCAGTTCAGGGAGGCGCGGACTTGGATGCTAGGTCAGCCACGTGGCTGCAGTTTGCCAGGCTTGGGGGAAAGCCGGCCGGCCTGCATCTCCCCTGCTTCCTCATGAGCTGTCGGAGGCTATGGGAAGATCAGCTAGACTTCCAGGGTCACAGCATTCTTGAAACAAAAAACCACAGTGTCTTTCCACCTCTGACATTTAATGAAAACTTATTTATTATAATATAAGACCAGTAAATACTTAAGATCTGAAGACACTAAATTTTCCCCCAAAAGTGTATTTCTTCCTGGTTCTTCGTGTTCCTTCTCATTAGCTCTCTTGGTTCAATGTTTGCTGCACTTTCAAACTGGGGAATTTGTATTGCCACTTTTGGAGGATTAACACATTTTAAAAAAGAAAAAAATTTAAGAAAGTCACTTCTGCAGTCAAATGTTACCCCACTTCTCTGTAGAAAAACCTACACCTCTGTAGTTATGCTGTGACCCCTCAGCCGTCCCCTAGCACAGCGTTAGATCAATTTCCCTCGTACACCTGCTCTCCTCTGGCCTCAGCAAGACAAGTTGTGCAGTGTTTTAAGAATCAGTGTCTGTGCTGCTGGCTTGGTATAGATCTGTGCCTCCATCCAGGGGTACCCAGGAGGTTGGACCTACTCCATATCACATCCCAAGACTTTCCCTGCAGAATACAAATATCGTCATGAAAAAGACATATTGTACATTGGAGCAAAAATACATTTTCTGCACTGATTAAATGTGTCTACAGGTTTAAAGCAGGGTGGCAGAGATTACCTAGTTTTCCCCAAGCCTTTCTCCTTTTCTCAGGGAACTAATGAGATTATTTTTCCAGCCTCCTCTGCTTTTAGATGTGGCCATGTGACCAAGTCCTGGCCAACAGAATGCCAGAAAGTGATATGTGTCATTTCCAAGACTGATCCATAAATCTCCATCCCTAGATGCCCTAAGGACATCAGGGCCCCACAGTGGACAGAGCCTAAGTGCCAGCTCACAGAAACATCTGACTGGACTTCACATGTGTGAGAATCAACTGCTCTTGGGTTAAGCCACCGAGATCTTGGGCTTATCAGTCACTCCATTAGGGAGAGTCTATAGGAAAGAGTTGGTACTCTTAAAACATGAAAAAGAGCATTTGATGCAGAGCTATTTACAAGGCAGCGCAGACTTAAGGAAAACTGCGGGCTTGCAGGCCAGGGCTCAACATTCCTGGAAGCTGTCAGCTCCTCTGAGTCTGATGGACAGAGGAAAGAGCTGCTTGCGAAAGCCTGAGATCTGTAGATTCAAGAGGCAGTCTTTAGGGGGCAGGTAGGCCCTGGAGGTAGCCGGGAGGTGAGCTGGGGTCAGGAGCACCTCAGCCACTGCCCCCACCTGTGGGTATCCTGTGGGTATCCTGCCACCTCCTTCCGCTGAAAGACCCAACTCAAAGTGAAAGGACCAGGAGCCCATTTGATGAAATTGATAGGCTTAGCCTGGTGTTCACAGAGTGGACAGGAGATCTCAAAGCGGGAACAGTACATTCTCTGCACAGTTAGTTTGAACAAATCGAAGTGGTGGTCTGCCGGTGGGTCATGGCAAGCTTGGTCATGGCAATCCACAGCCTTGCTTCTTTTCTTTTTTTTTTTTTTTAGCTGAGCCACCCTGCCACCTGTTGGCAGCTCAGCAGCAGCTCTGCTCAGGCTGGGCATCGAACTGCTGCTGCTCAGAGTTCGCACTCTTGAGCGAGCTCTTAACCAGCTGAGCCACTTGGCTGGCCCAACAGCCTTGGCTTCTAATCCCTCATTTCTTCTCTAAAATGATGTCCTTAGGGGGAGAGGCTGGGGTTTTGTTACCCACTAAGAGATTCAAATTGACATGCATGTCTATGGCAGCTTTTCAGCATTTTATTCCCCTTGCAATTTCCTTAATGCGAGGAGACTAAAAACCATCAGTAGATTTTCATTTTTCTTAAATAGTTCTAGCTCCTAATCCATTTTTTATCTCATGTCAATTAAATTCAGCTCTCATCTAGTGTTCATGCATTCTATGTTTATAGGTACCGGGCCATCAACAGAGATGGGGAATCCTAGATTGCCGGCTTCAACTTATTCCCCAGACACTTAGTCAGCACCTGTGCATAGGTGCTAAATAACCAAATTAACAACCTGCCTTATGCCGGGCTCTGTGCTGAGAACTCAGCTAGGTACTTGCAATTCAAATTTAAATACAACAGTCTCCCACCTTCAGGAGATTGAGTCAATAATATACAGCAAGTGGCCATCAAAATCTTTAGAATCGTCTTGCCCTGGGTTCAGATTATCAAAAGTTCAGAAATCACAGAAGTAAAAACAAATGAATCCCTACACTAGTAATTAGTAAAAGTTTATTGTGCGCACAGCAAAAAGACAGTTGGCAAACTGGGAGCACTCAGACAAAACATAGAACGAGTCTCAGGGCTGTGCTGTTAGAGAGCAGCTTGCAAAGTGAGAAAGCAGTGACTGTTTGTTCTTCAGAGTGATTGGCTAAATATTGGAACTTTCAGTGGTTGCCTTATACCTCGGGAAACAGTTCACGTTTACCTTGTATTTTTAGAGGCATAAGCAAGCCATGACCCAGGTTAAGCGAGTCTTGCAAAATATGCTAAATTAAGCTTTATTTGTATGACAAAACTCTTTTTCTCTGCTCAGGCAATTTTCAAGGCTGGTCTCTTTTTTATTTTAACAATCTCCCCTTTTGGTCATTTTATCAGCAGGCAGACTATGGCCAACCAGTATAGCATTCGTTATTCTTGGTTACAGCCACTGCTGTAGTCAGGCTGAAGAATCATATTCAGTTTCCTTTAGTTACATTGTCAGGCTGGAGGGCCCTGTCATCCCCATCTTTATCACTTCTCTGGTTGTTGTTGATTTCACCTGGTTGTCTGATCCTGGTGGATGCCATTTGGCATGTGAGTAGCTACCAGCAGTCACTAAACACCCTCAAGAGTATACAATGAACTAGAGAGGTTAGTATGATGATAGGAAGAAAAATAGCCAAGGATTGAAAAACTCCCCAGAGCAGAGATTTTTCAGGAGCCGAGATAGAATCAATTAAACAAATCAAATGGGTTTCAAAAGGTTTGAAGTTTATTGATGTGAGCACAACACGGTGTCTTAGCAAACGAATTTCCTCATGGTTAGTTAGGATGGGGTGAGTAGGAGGAGGAGGCTTTATTTCTGGAGGTGGTGTGGCAGGTGAGCTCCTGCCTAAACGAGTCCTCTGGATGATGTGATTACCTTTTTTTCTTAGAGTCTCTCTATTAAGTCATTAGGAAAATGGATGATTGAGGTGTGACACTGGTATTCACATTGCCTCAATCAATTTTCTTGCTGCCTTCCACTGGGTCCCAGAAGAAAGCATAAGACCGGTAATTACATGTGGAATGATGGAAAATATCAATGAAAAGCCACAGATAGGGTTCAAGTGCCTTTCTGGATGCTTCCTTCTGGCTGTTTTCTGTGCAGAAACAGCTCTGGAAGCACCCCACGAGGCAGCCTATGGGTACAACCTTGTTCTGCCCCTAATTCACCTGCTCACCAATTTCTAGCAGCCCATCCATCACCTCTGTTCCACGGCCACCTGTCCATCTATTTCAAAGTACAGCCAGATATGTAGATGCCAGCTGATAGGAAACATTGTGATTTCTTTTGTCCTGGGCAGTTGCAGTGAATACACAGCTTTGTGGCCCTACGTGCGGGGAGGCTCCTGAGCGAGGCCCTAAATTGGGAGCATTTTCCATGAGACAGGCTTGGGGGTGGGTCTTGTTTGTAGTGAGAACTGTTCATGTTCTCCCCTGAAGCTTGGAGACACATGGAGGGGAAAAGGAGAAAGATGGTACTACTGGACTGAGCAGTGGTGGCGAGGAAGCAGGGCCTAAAGGAACCTTTGGAGATGATAAACTAGAATGTGACTTGCATTGAAAACTAGCAACAATACCCCAAGGAAGTTAGAGGTCAAATCTGATATGAGTAAATTCTTTCATGAATAATCTGATGGCATGCTAAACATCTGATCATGTTAATAACTACTCTAAAAAAAAGTGATAATAAAAAATAAAAACAATCCGGGCCGGCCGAGTGGCACAGTGGTTAAGAGCTGGCCTGGAACGCCAGTGGCCCCGGTTTGGATCCCACATGTGAGGGCCAGTGACACTGCCCTCTAAAAAAAATAAAATAAAATAAAAAAATAAAAACAACTCGAGAAAAATCACTATTAAAATGTTAAGAAATTCTGAGAACCAATAAAATGCCCAGGCTTTCTTGCCTGGGAGCCATGAATTTTTGCCATCGTGTGGTCGCCGTGACATCCGCCCCCCATCAGCCAGAGTATGTGGGACTATGGTTGGGATGGCAAGCTCTGGAGACACAATGCCACTCGCTAGCTGTGACCTCAGAAAGCCACCCAGCCTCAGTTTCCCGTCTGTACAGTGGGGATGGTGACCGTGCATATCTTACAGAATTGCAAGGATCACTGGGAGAGTGTGGAACAGTTAGCAGTGACACAAGTGGTATTCTTCTCCTTTCATCCTACATCCAGAGCGCTTCCCAGTACGTGGGTCAGACTGTGAGTCCTGTTGCCTGCCTCCCGCCTCGGCCTTGATTTGGAGAGAGCAGCTGAATGCTGGGCCCTTGTGCAGCGCCATGCTCTGGTGCTCCGTGGGCTGCTCACGCATGTAACGCTCCGTGAGGCAGCACCTGCTCGGACCTGGGGCATGTTTCCTCTGGGCAATGGGCCAGCACGCTGTGAAGGTGGTGAATGAGATTGGGCTTTAGCACAAATGGCTCCTTAAGAACAGTTTTCTACAAATGGAACCATGACTAAATCCCTAGGAAACTTCAACAAAAAATTTCCCAATTCTAACAGCCTGGCTGCAGCCAAACTCCCTGTGAGATTTCTCTCCTGCTCACCCCATCTTTCCTAGGACTGGACAAGGCCCAGAGTCAGGCCAAGGGCCAGTGGCAAAGTCCCCAGTTTTGTAGTCTCAGGTGTCCCCTAATTTCTCACCTGTAGTGGGTCGAATGGTGGTCCCAAAAAGATACGTCCACCCCCTGATCCCCAGAAGCTGTGAGCATTACCTTACATGGCAAGAGATGTGATGATGTTGTGGATGTTGAGACAAAGCATTTAACTGGGTTATCCAAGGGGATTATCACAGGTACCCTCAGAGGAGAGGCACAGGGCATTCTGAGACAGACACCCAGAGGAGCGATGCAGCCACAAGCCCAGGAGCCCCAGCCACCAGCGCTGGAAGAGGCCAGGAACGGGCTCTCCCCAGAGGGAGGGTGGCCCTGTCCACACTTGGATCTCAGACTTCCAGTGTCCAGAGCTGTGAGAGACTGCATTTCTGTGGTTTAAGCCGTACACTTTGGGCTAATTTGTTACGGCCGTCCCAGGAATGAAATGCGACGCCTCTCCTACCTCCTCCAGCCACAGGCCCTCTCGCGGTGCCCAGAGCCCATCTTGCACTTCCCAGAATGTCGTGCACAACGCCTAGTCCCGAAGGTCGGCAGCATCCTGTTCTGGAGAGCATTGTCACTGAGGGGGACCTTTCCAGCTGAGATGTTTTAGAAAGAGAGCTGCTTGGAGTCCCATGCTGCCCCATGCACCTAGGTGACCACTTGGGAATTCACTGTGAACAGATTTCTGGAATAATTAATCCTGTGAGGGTGACCTGAGGTCTTGTGTTAATTCTATTGCTACCGTAACAAATCACCACGCACTCTGTGGCTTAAAACAACACAAACATACCCTCGCGCAATTATGGAGAGAAGTCCAGGGTCTCACTGGGCCACCTTAGGTGTCGGTTCCTTTCTGGAGGCTCCTGGGGAGAACTCTTTCCCTGCCTTCTCCAGCTCGCAGAAGCCACCCACATGTCTTGGCATGTGGCCCCTCGCCATGTCTTCAAAGCCAGAGCGCCACATCTCCCTCTGACAGGCCACAGATGTTCCTCCATTTTTAAGGACGATGCATTTAGACTTGGTCCCCCTGGATAATCAGGGACAGTCTCCCAGCTGCAGTCTTAACTTCATCACATCTGCAAAATCCCCTTTTCCATGTAAAGTCGCATATTCACAGGTTTTGGGTGTGACCATGTTTGAGGCCTACCACAGGCATCGGCACTGATACAAGCACCCTGATGGCAAAGGAAACAAGGGGTTTTATTGTGGATGTTTTGGAAAATTGCTGGAGCCACTTGAGGTGCCCACAATGCCAGGAACCCAAGGATAGGCACCCATGTGAGTCCTTGCCCAGTCCTGCTTGGGATCTGAGCATGGTGACCTAGGCCCAACAGTCTTTTTCCTGACCTGGATTACCTGTTCAACTGCTCAGCACATTTGACTGGATCCCCTTCTTATCAAACAGCCTTGGTCCACTTAAGGTTTGGCCCTGCTGTGGCTGAGCAAATAAGACCAGCATGAAAAATGGCAAAAGGGTTTTCTCTCTGTAGCCCTCTTCTCTTAGATCTCTCTACTTCCCTGGGTTGGGAATCTGTCTGCCTCCTCTCAGCATTAGTATTCGCCTTCTGGGGGATGCATATGAACCTATTTTTCTCAGTGTTTTGACCCTCAGGGGCTGTAGTGATTTATTAATAAGACAGATATGAAGGCTGTTTGGATCTCGTGAGGATCCAGCTAACTTAAGAGGCTCCTTCTCCCTGAAATGGAAATCACATTACATAATCACACGTAAAACTGAAATTTTAAACAGAAAAGAACTAGACTGAATAACCAAATATCTAAAAAGATAAGCATCTCAAAATGTACCCCATCTTATAAAAAGCATAATTCCCTTTTATGAAACTGAGACACGCTCAGAGACTTTGTACCTTTAAACCACGAAAAATGTGACTTCATGCCGTTTGCATCACATTATCACTCCTGGATCTTAGCAATAAAACACCATTTCCAGCTTTACACATAATTTGAAAAGTCATTCTATTGCCTCTCACTACTCACTCACTTAAAATGACTTTTCAGAAAACATGTATCTAGAGTTTTCCTTTTTGTTAAAACAGTAGTTCACTTTCTTCGATTCCCATCGGTGCCATCCCACACTGGACTCAGAACCAGGCTCGGAATTCAGAGCCATTTTCATGCCATCAAAGGAAACTGGGTGACAAATGATGTGGGGAACGCTCTGTCCCTCTCACCTTGCTCCCATCTCCGAATGGCAGAGCAGAGGCCGTCCTTCAGTAAGGGCTGGCGTGCTGGGGGTCGGGGAAGATGGCATCTGCGAGGCTGAGGACAAGCAGGGCAAGGCTGAGACGTCGATGGTGGCAGGAGCCGCTGAAATGCCACGGGCCTTGTTTCCAGCATACGAGACGTTGGTGGGGGCCTGGCCCATGGGCATGGTCATGAACAATGGGTTTTTTTCTAGGTGAAAGCTGATAAATATGACACCCTCACTATGTGGAGGGGACCACACAGAACTCTGAAACACGAGAATTGCATTTTATTTGGGGCTTTGTGGTGTGACCTCATGGGTGTTATTGGATTTCTCTGTGCTTTCATTTCAAAGCCGCTGCAATGGACTCTACCCTGTTAGAAGAGCTTTGGTCCCGGGGACAGAGAGGGGAGATTTGGCTGTAGGAGCAGAGACACACCACTATCTTTTTTTTTTTTTTTTGAGGGTAGTGTCACTGGCCCTCATATGTGGGACCCGAACCGGGGGCGCTGGCTTCCGAAGCCAGCGCTCAACCACTGCACCACTGGGCCGGCCCTCACCGCCATCTTAAAGGACAACTCGCGGCAGGTATGGATTTGGGTCAGCTGCCACCCACGTGATAGTCATCCTGGTTTGTGGAGAAACCCCAGACAAGCTTTCCCACCATCCCTGACCCCACTGAGGGCTGGCATTCTAGCGGAACCACTTCCTGACCCTGTGATTTGAGGTGTTTTCTTTGGTTTATAGCTAACCATTGATCAATCTGTAGATATACACCAGGTATACGACTATTTGCCTTAAAGTATTGAAAATTAATTTTGATGGGGCTTAAAGCACTTCATAATTACACAGTGATTCGGTGCTGGAATTAATTGATACTCTCCTTTATGTTTTACCTGATTTTCCAGCCTTTCACACACAACCTTTCCACAAATGTTGATGAAGCACCATTTGTTTTTATGATTGTAGAATGCCTTCCTATGAAAACATAACATGTACAGAGTTTTACATGAAGATATATTTTCATTTCTCCCCTGGGTTTTGATCACATGCTGAGGACAGGGCCACCTTCCACAGACCCACCTTTATTTTTGTGACCTAACTATTATGGGAGAGCTTTGCTTTCAACCTTCATTTTAATAGATGACGTACTTGGTTAATGTGCAGCAGAATTATAGCACATAGGGCTTTTTATATTAAAACTTACTGTAAATGAAGTTGTACCTGAGATAGTTAATTTCATGTCAACTTGGCTGGGATGGCCAAACCCCTTGTTCATCTGACACATTAGGAAGGATCCTCAGTGACCCACAAGCTGGCAATGGAGAGGAATGCTTTGTATTCATGGCCAAGTGTATGTCTTTTCCATCAATGTAAACCGATGTCCCATTGCTTCTGGACCATCCAGAAATCTGCCAAGGCAGTAGCTGTTTTGGGGCATGTCCTCTTTCCTGTCTCTGCTACCCGGTCACGAAGAATCGGTCAATTTACACACAAAAAATGTTTTGTCTGTAAGATTTTGTTTGGGTGAGCATTGTATTTATAGATCAATTTGGGAGAAATTGTTATTTTTCTGATATTAAATTTTCAAATGTATTAATCTGATATACCTCTCCATTCATTGATATCTATCCATCTGGTTGCTAGCTGATATGTTATTTAGGGTTTTCTGTTTATATTCATGTGACAGTTGGTCTGTAATTTTCTTTCTTGAAATATCCCTTTTAGGTTTTGGTATTAATTTAGGCTAGCCTAGTAGATTGATTACGAATTGTGTCCTCACCTTCTTTTCGCTGGGAGATTTTGGGCAAAGTTGGTGTTATCACTGTTTAAATGCGTTTAGAATATACTGGTGAAGTCAGCTGGGTCTAGAACTCTTTTAGGGAAGATTTTAATTGTGAATTAAATGATACAGGACTATTCTTATTTCTGTTTCTTCTCATGTTAATTTTTAAATATAAATTGTGTGTTTCTAAAAAAAATTATACCAATGTATTTGAAAATTTATATTAAATGGGCAAAGATATTACTATATATGTTCTCTCACTCTTTCTCTCTCTCTCTCTATACACACACACACACACACACACACACACACACACACACACACACACACACACAATTTCTACCTTTAGCTATGTCAAGGTTTTCTTTCGTGATATTGGTTTGCTCTCTTGAGTTCACTCATAGGCAGGCTCCGGTCTTTGAAAACATTGGTCTGTTTCTGCTTTGCCCTACTCCGTGGCTATCCCACTTCAGGGATCCTGCCTGCAGGTCTGGGGTGGTTACTAAGGATGCACCTTCTGGACAAGCTCTGAACTCCAATTTGTGTCCCGCCAGACCGGGGGACTACCCAGAGTTCAGTGTCTCTCTGCTCTTTCCTGCCACTTGGCTTCCATATAGGCCACTGTTACTAGCAAATGTTTGAGGCAAAACGTTATGCTGAGTGTTGGGATTTCTCCTGTGTTTTCCTTCTGTCTCTGATCTTGTCTTTGTGTCCTCAGAAGCTAGCAAGCTCTCCAACATCTTTTAGAAATGGTTGTTTCCTCAACTTATTAATAGAAAATGAGGAAGAATCTTCAAAAGATCCAGCTGTCTCACCCTGTAAATAATGCAGCATGTGAGTAATTTACAACCTTTGGACTCAGTCTGTACTATCACCATTGTGCCATTTTCCTATTCTCACAGCAAGAAGTACATGTGTAGTTGCTCGGCCATACGACAGTACAGGGGAAATTAATTTTTTTATTGTCTCCAATGTATGTATTTAGTGGAGTTTACAAATAGGTGGAGGTGAGAAAAAAATTGGACTACAATTGGGAGGCAAACATAAAAAGGTTATTTTCGTCTAGAAAATTCTGTGATTTGGAGCTTGGAGATGGGATTAGAGAAAGTCCTTGTCAAAAGGGAGAGCTTTTTTCCCCCTCTAATTTGTATTTGGCAGGGTTAATGATCTGCAAAGTGTTTCCATAATTATGAAAGCAAGAAAGAGGGAGCATAACAGGATGCAAATTGCCTCATTGGCACATACAGTACTTACTACACTCACAATGACGATTATTCACATTTTTGTACTTTTGCCTGTTTTTTCATGTTTCAAAGTGGCAATTTACTTCTCTGGCAAAAGATGAATGTTTTGGTTAGTATAAATGGTAATGTAAGACAGGATTAAAGCAAGCTGCCAATCATGGGCTTCCAGAACTTAAAACGAAGGCAGCGTCTTACATGGATGACAAGGCTTTTTAAGGAATTCCAGTCCATAATTGTTGTTTTGATGGAATAAGCTGGTGAATCACCAATGAACCATGAAGAAACTCTTCAGAACAAGTTATACTGAGTAG
Organism: Aselliscus stoliczkanus; assembly: GCA_033961575.1. Taxonomy (NCBI): domain Eukaryota; kingdom Metazoa; phylum Chordata; class Mammalia; order Chiroptera; family Hipposideridae; genus Aselliscus; species Aselliscus stoliczkanus. The sequence goes on from CM066728.1 coordinate 109,812,094, forward strand.
GAATAAAAAGGGCTTTCTAAACTCTTGTAACTCCAACCTTTCCATGATGAAAGGTCGACAAAGATGCCCATGTCACAACTGTCACTCGTATTACTTGGCCCTCCCCTCAGCACTCGTTGTGAGTGGTCAGTGTCTCCTTCTCAGCCACACACTCCTAATTTGCTGCCTTCCCCAGTGGTACTTCCTTCATGGTCTTTTTTGCTGGCTTTGCCTCCTCTGCCAGGCTTCTAAATGTTTAAATGACTCTGGGATTAATCCTGAGCCCTCCTCTTTTCTCTTGTCTCTACAATTTAAGCCCAAGTGAGTTCATCTAATTTACCGAATTTGAATATCACTTGTCAGTCACTCTTATGCTTCTGAGTCTAGTCTTGACCTTGCCTTTGAGCTCCAGGCTCGGTTATTTGGCTGGAGACATAGTGAAAGCAGTTGGGCATGTAGGAATCACCTGACACTTAAGAGTTTTTCAGACATGATGCTTCCGAGTCCCCCTACCAGGATCTGGAAGTTGGAGCTGTCTTTCTAGCATTTGGGATGGTTTTTTAATGAGCTCCATTTCTTCCCCTAACCCTCCACACAACTTTAAATAGATGACTGTGGTGGTGGCTGCTTGCTGTTCACCAACATTCATCTCCTTTGTGGGTGACGTGATTCAAACCCGCAGTTCCTACCCTCATGTGCAGTTAGGTGAGGTCCATGATTGCGTTTTCTCCAACAGAATGAGAACGGAGGTGATGAGAGCTCAAATGTGTAAAGCAGTACGGTGTTCTTCAACCTGTAAGATTTGGTAACTGTCTCTCTCAACCAATACATGCTTATTGAGAATGCAATAAATAATGGTGTTAGTTAGAGTTACCTAAGGGGGCACCATCATCTAAAATGAACCAATTTCCTTGAGAACAACTTACTTGCTAGGATGATCTATTTGACTGCAGGTATCCTGAAGCTTCTATGTAAAATAAAGAATATATAGAATAAAAGTAAAATATTGGTGAGTGTTTTATTATTATATCTGTGGCAGTTAGCTTTGTAGAGAAAATTAGCATCGTGTCATCCAAAGTGTACAGAGGCGGTATTCCTTGCTGAGGATATAAATCTTGGTTCTGCTACTGGCGGCTTTGTAAACGTAGGTTATTCTTTGTGCTTTCTGAGCTTCCAGTTTTTCTACTGCAAAATGGGGTTAGTGATGCCCACCTAGAAAAATTTGTGGAGTATGTCTGAAGAAAACTGCTACTCCTGAAAGATAACTTTTAGCAAATGCAGAATTTTCAGTACAGTTTCATTTTAAATTATAACAGACTTGTGGGGTTAATCTCTTCACTGGAACAAAATAGCATTGTTTGAGAATGTGGGCTCCCAAATGTGCCCTCTTTCATGGCACAGATCATTCTAATTGGAAGCTAGGTGGTTTTTGTCCAAAATTACATAAACAGGCAAGGCCAAGAGCCCTTGACCCACATAAAAATCATTACATTTTCTTGTTTTGTTACATGACTCAGGTATCTGAACAACACAAGTAGAGAAAATAAGCTTCTCAGAAATTGGATGCTCCAGTCAGTGAGCCCTGGCCCTGGGCATCAAAGCTCACTCGGTGTCCCTGGCAGGAGCCTACAGCCACTGTGGATGGGCACTTGGGCCAGATGGGTGGGGGTGGGCAGTGTGGTGCTCTGAAAGGATGTGGGCTGTTGGATGCAGTGAGGGTGACACATGGCAGATACTTGAACTTGGCATCGACGCCATACCTCGTTTCTGCATTTCATCATCACCTGATGTTTATTAAGTTCTTGCATGGGGAGGGATCATAATTATCAGTGTCGTTTTCACCAAAAAGTACGTCTCATTTTTCCTTTGAATAAGGGTCCAGTGGGCTCTTGGATGGCCAAGGGGTTTGAGGAGACATAAAAAATGCTTTATTTATGAGATAAATAAAATGTAAATTGTGGAGGGAGCACAGAGGTGTGGGGCCCCCACCATCACCAGCTCCACCTTCTTGGAACCTTTGCACTTTGGTGGATGGGTCATTGGTGGGGTGACCAGACGTCCTGGTACCCAAGTCACAGGAGCAATGAATTACTGTGCAAACCCACCTGAGGCTATGGAGACCCTCACAACACAGAGAGAAAGACTACCATTCTGAGGAGGTTTCATGGTAAGATAAGTATGTAGGAATTGGGCCTGCCCGTCAGCCCTGCTCTAGGCCTGGCTGTGTTGCAGCCATGGGGGCCTGGACAAGTCGCTGAACATCTCTGAAACTTGGTCCACTCATGTTCAAAGTGGGGATGAGGGGGCCTGCCTCCAGAGGGTGGTGATATGACCCGGCAACCAGAAGACACTTAGACAGGTCCTGACATGGGACATGTGCATGGGTTGTCTATCATTGCATAACAACCACACACTTAGAGGCCTAAACACACGTGTATAGGTCGCCATTTCTGTGTGCTGGGAACTGCAGGGCTGAACTAATCACCCCGAGGGGAGAGCGATGAGGCTTGGGAGGAGGTGTCTGATGCAGGCATGGGGAGGGGGGGATGTCAGCATGCCCTCCAGGTCTTTAGGACAGAAGGCAGCCTAGATGGCTGTGGACGGTCACTGATCAGGGACAGAGGGCAGTTGGGGAGAGGGGCGGGCCGTCTGCCCTGGGTTCAGGTGCCTGAGCTGTGCCTGAGGACACTGTGTGTGAGCGAGGGAGGCCTGTGGTGGACACAGCCTGACGGTGACGACGCAGGCAGCAGAGGCTGGAAACCCTGCTCGTCGCGAGCTACCCGAGCTGGTTTTCCCCTCTGTCTTCTCCAGGTTCCAAAGCTGTAAGGTAATGAAAATCATGAGCTCATTGTGAAGGTCGTTTATGAGTTGGTCCAGCTCAGGCCTGTGCACAGAACAGGGGCTGGCATGGGGAAACACGCAGTATGTTTAATGACAGCCCACAGTTATGCAATGCTCGCCAAAGGCAGCTCTCAGGTGTGCCTCTTATTTGTCCTTGTGGGAATTAAAGGTACACGCATGGAGCATCTGTCTTGGGAGACAGAAATCAGAATGAGAAGAACAAAAGGAAAAGGAAGAAACAAGGGCAAACGCCAGCGTTTGGAGGGGAGGGAGAACAAGAAACTTGCAGATGAGTGAAGGGTACGGAAGACCAGGCCGACCAGGGGCTGGAGGGGGAGTGTCCTCAGGGGGGCTGGCCTGTGTCACAAGGGACCGTCTCAGCTTCGAAGGTTCTTTGACAATGTATTTCTCAAACTTCAATAAGCATGCCGATGACCAGTGTGTCTTCTAGAACTGCAGGTGCTGAGGCCGTGGGTCTGGGTTGTGGCCTGAGGTTCTTTCCACATTTCTACCAAGCCCCCAGGAGAGGCTGCTGCCTGCCCTGCACCCCTCACTTGGAGCAGCAAGGATAGAATACTGGGGGGTCGCCTGTTGTTTTCTTTTGTTTTGCCTTAATAAAGAATAGACCACCTACCCCTCAGGTGGAAGAATATCTTATTTCTGTGTAAGCTGCTAATCCTTCTCCACCGGCGGGTGGAATCCCCAAGGCACTGCCCACACTTGTAGTTCCCAGGTCAGGATCTAACGCTGAGCGACTCCCCTGGGCGTATTGCCCTCTCGGGGCAGCCAGCTCAGACCTGGAGAACCGAGGTGCAGAGAACGCACTCACTGAACATGCTTCGGCCGGAGCCATTACTGCTCCTCCGTGGCTCACCACAGGACCCAGAGGTCCTGCTCTCAGGAAGTGAAATCTGAATTCAGAAACCCCAGGGTCTGGCAGGTGGGCAAGTCAAGCATGTAGACTGTCTTCTAATTCCATTCTCGAGGTCTCTACACTGTGCCCTGGCTACATGGCAAGGGACGGGCTTCCCGGCAGAAAATAAATTATGAATGTAAAAGTCATAATGGGAAATTTATAGACGGCCTCTGTTGCCCTTAAAAGTAGCACTTGAAAATTGCACTGGCATTCTAATTCCGCCGTACGGTTGATCAACTTCTTCCTGGATTTACTTGCTCTTATGTGGGGTAGGCTATTGCTTTCAGGGCCAATCTGTCCGCAGCCTCTTGCAAGGAGACCCACGTGTTAGATGCCCGACGCATCCTGTATCACACCGGGAGGCTGGGGTGGGCGTGGGGATGGGGATGGGAGCCCAGAGCTAGTGAACGGCTCCTGTGGTTCTCGAGAAGGACTAAGTGAGCCGCAGACGTCTGTCTTTCTGCAGCCCTCCTGAAGAGCAGCAGTGCGTCCAGGGGGCTCACTCTTCCTCAGTTTGCCCAGACTGTCCTATGGGAAAGAAAACAGGATCCTACATAATTAAAATTGGATTCCAGCGGTATAAATGCAAAGTGGTCTGAAACATCTTTTATAGCAAAATCTCAAGAATTCTTATTTTTATGCTCTGCATTGGTCAATCACTGTTTCTCCTTTGACTTTTTACGTCTGAGTGTCTTTCTGAAAAGCATGTCTGACTTGTCCTATCTCTAGCAACTGGAGAGATAAACGGAAGGACTTTGATTCCAGGCAGAGCTGCGAATAAAAAATAAAATGACAATAAGAACTGAATTCAAGGTGTTGGCAGGGTTTTGACCATGTATTTCATTATTCTCACTCCCCAGAGCCAAAGCCCCAAATGGGCCGGCGCTGATTTGTAAGGAGGGGGAGGGGAGATGTGACAGGGTCAGAGCCGATGGCAGTCCTTCATCCGGGATACTCTCAATGTGGGAAGCGGTACAGACGCCCTCTGGCGCTCCATCTCCCTAGTGACCTGTGGACTTCACTCCTCGGCCCACGGTCGCCCTGGGCTCTGCCTGCCCCACGTGCTCTCCAGGGTTAGGGATGGAACCCTGCCTTGAAAAAGAAAGAAAGCACATAAGCATTACTGCAATGCAGTCAAGATTTAGAGGTTACGCTTCTGTCTTCCTTCCTGGTTGCCTTCTCACTATTGGAGACCTGTCTCCATTCCCACACCTCTGGTTACTCTTCCGTCCAGAGCAGGCTTTTTGCTCCCTTGTGGCTCCCAGTACAGTCACAGTGACTTGTAATCGTTAACCCAGTGGCTGTCATCCAGCCTGGACCTTGCCGGTTCCATGCTGTGGTTGACGCTGCCCACTGGTCCCTGCTTCTGGGAGTCCTCAGCCCTTTCACTTCTTCACTCTTTGCACCTCCCCACATTTGATCTTGGTTTCCCTTTGAGCTCCTCAGGTCCTTATGAATTTTTTTATTAAATTTATTAGGGTGACATTGGTTAGTAAAATTATATGGGTTTCAAGTGTACAATTCTGTAATACATCATCTATCTATTGCGTTCGCCACCCAGAGTCAGTTCTCCTCATGAATTTAAATGTTGGTATTCCCAGGTTCTGCCTTCTGTCTCTGCTCACTCAACAGGCTAATTCTGGTAATTCTACCCACTTGAAAGGCTTATAGCTAAAAGCCATGTGCCCACTACTCGAAACATGGACCTGCAGCTCAGACCTCTGTCCTGGGCTTCCATTTATTCAGTTGGGTGATGGAGCTCATTCTACCTGGATGAAGCACAGGCTTTTCAAATGCAAAATATCTACAACTAAGCCCATCTTCTTTCCCCACCTGAATTCTCTGAGTGTGACTCTCCAACGAGTCACTCCAGTTAGCCTTCTGTGGCACGCCCTCAGCTCACCTTTTCACCTTACCTGCCTCCAGCCAATAAACAAGTCCTGTCAATTTTATCTCCCACATATTTATTACATTTCCCCTCTACTATCCTGAACTCTTCCATAGCTTGGCCTGCTGCAAAAGCCTCATTACTTGGCTTCTGCTCCCGCTTATAAGCGCTGGGCCATACAGCTGTCTTCTGCAGGGAGGTCAGCTGCCTGGCAGGTGTGACTAGGCCAGGGGTCGGCAAACTGTGGCTCATGAGCCACATGCAGCTCTTTGGATGCAGCTTGTGAGCCGCAGTTTGCCGACCCCTGGACTAGACCAAGCACCTGTACTTGTCACCTGCTCAGTCCTGATCTAGCAATGACTCTGCTCCCAAAGGGGAAGGTCCAATAGTCAGGGACCATTTCCATTTTCAGGTCCCATCACCACCCATTACTGCCCTCACCACTTCACTGGTACATTCCACTCACCTTGTTCCCAACCCCAGGGTCACAGCCAAGAGTGTCACTGCTGGCCGCGTAAGGAATCTGTCTGATCAGATAGAGGCTGGCCACAGCTGTGTGGGGTCATGGAGGTGCCACCCTGTGCCAGACGTGCACTCTTCATGCCGCAGCCTGCAGGGACCGCCCTGCGGAGGGGCGGGCTCACGGGCACACTTAGGTCTCGGCAGAGAGGACATTTACCACCTGCACTTGGGCGTGTCGCTGTCTTGACACTTGGTGTGGCTGCACTTGTGCATTCCAGCACTAGCTGAACCTGACCTCCGCCTCCCACCTTTTCACGTTGCCTCTGTGCCCACAGCCTCATAAATGTTTACAGCTCGGCCCCGCCACGCTGTCACTCTCAGTCTCAGCTCATGTGTCGCTTTCTCAGAAGAGCTTGCCACTGAGATATAGAGAACACCCTCCTTGCTAGTGTTTCTAGAAGACCTGCTTTCTCCTTTGTTGTCTTTATTATCATTTGAATTATATTTTAAATACAATTTTTAGTTTTCTGTCTCTACACTGTAAGCTTGATGAAGGCAGGACCCAGGCAGTTTCCCACCATGGCGCTTAATATGCGAGCATGACTTATAAAGCCACCAAACGCTATGAAATTTCAAGAGTGAAAGCATAACACTTGAGAGTTCGGAGTATTGGCTACCTTGCAGGCAGGAGGCGTGATGGGAAGTACGAGAGGCCTTACGTGGCCCCAGCCTTGTGATGTGTCCGGGCTTGTGAGCACACTGCATGCGTGACCTTGCAATAACCTCCTCAAAATTTCCAAACCTCCAAATACAGTAAAAATACCTTCCCTCCCTGCCTCACAGGATTGGTATGGATATCAAACAACATTAAGACTGTAAAAGTGATTTATAAAATGCAAAGGGTGACTAATTGTAAGACGTCATCATTCAAATATATTGAAGAATACTGTTGAGCTTTTAATAGGGATGTGCCCTTGAGAATTTCAGCACACTTTGAAGAAGATGCCTTTAGGATTCAGGGGAGCTTGATTCCATCAGGAGGAATATGTGATCTCCTCCTGCTCTCCTTTCCCTCCCTTCCTCCCTCCCTTCTTTCCCTCCTTCCTTCCCTCCTTCCTTCCTTCCTTCCTTCCTTCCTTCCTTCCTTCCTTCCTTCCTTCCTTCCTTCCTTCCTTCCTTTCCTCCTCCCTTCTTTTCTTTCTTCCTTCCCCTTCTTCTCCTTATCTAAACCAGGTTGTCATAAAAATCATGAAAGGTCCTCATTAGACCAGGGCATGAGTTGGGGATAAAAAGCATCGTCTCAGGCCGAGTTAACTTGTCTCCCAGGTCCCACTTACAGCCACACCTCTGGACCTCCCAGTCCACATGGGCCTCTGGGCTCTGGAAAAGACACAGGTCAATGAGAAAGGGGGGCCCTGATGTGCACACACTCAGTAACCATACCACCCGGCACGAGAGCAGCGAAGCTCAGGATGAAGGAGACATTGGGCACCGTCTTCTCACCAAAATGGGGGTTCTCTGGATGAACAGAGAGGAGAAGATGTAAGAGGAGAATCTACATTGCTCTGTGCTTGGTCAACAAGAGGGTGCCATGGTTTGAGGAGGAACTGGGGGACGGTTGGTACACCAAAGCCATTTCACACAAATTTAAGAGCAAATTTCGGTATTCTAGGCTCTCTTTGGCTGCTAATATAATCTACTTTGCAGATATAAATGTTGTCTCTGGTGTGAGGAGAGAGACCTCTATATACAGACATAACTCCTTTTATAAAGGAAAGCTGACATCACCTGGCTGGAAGGTGGGTGGAGGAAAGAACCACAGACGTGCTGGTGTGTCAACTGCCCAGTGCGCTTGTTCAGGCTTCAGCTATTAGAGCAATTTCATTTAACCACATGGTTCTCTCCTCCTTCTACAGAGGACCTGCCTAGAATGACTGCGGAAGGTCTGGGGGGCCTGTGCAGTCCACTTCTATCTTGTACTTTGGTGCAGTGTCCAGGATTTGTTATCTAGCCCCGGACATGAACATTCCATCACGTTTTCTGTAATGCCAGGAGGTTCTAATGGAAGAAGATGTTATGTGTGCCCATTAGTGGAATGTAATTCCAGAACCATATTCATTTGTTATTGGTCTCTTAATCCAATTTTAGCTTCATAACTAATTCACTTTTACCATTTACCTTATCTGTGGGGAAAATGATGTATTCTGTGGGAATATGATGTTAAACACTGTCTAAAGTAAAATGCTCTTCATGCATATTAGAGAGTATATTTTTTCTCAAAAAGAGAGCTTATGAACAGCGAATGCTGGGTTGGTGAGATTTTGACCTCTTTTTATCATCAAGGATAGTTAGAAATTGTGGTAAATAGGGAAGGTTATCAGATGGGTATTTTATTCTGTATTTCTGAGTCTAAACTTGATGCTAACTAGCCATATGACTTTGGGGAAATGACTGAACTTCTCCGAGTCTCAATTTTCTCATCAACACAATGAGAAAATTAGACCAATTTATCTCAGCTTTAGTCCAGTTCCAAAAATGGTTGCAATTCTGATTCCTCTTTTGTTTCTTGGATTTACTTCTAGATGTCTCTTAGTCTGGGTGTACACGAGGGGGCTGAGAATGGGGAGACGAGTAAGAGATACATAAAATGGGGAGCGGTCTTTGCCAGCTTGCCAAAATCAGTGTCACTCCTTCTTCAGTTCCCATTAATGTGCTGACATGCTGCTTCTACTTCACCAAATGGTGGAATGTTTTCATTCATCTTCTCCCTCTTGGAGGATCAAACCCATGTTCATCAACCTCCTACATGGAGCAAGGCTCCCCACCATTTGGCTGTTGCCTCTTCTTGACCTTCCCTTTTCCTTCTCCTGCTCGCCTTCTCTACCTTTTCTGGTTGACCCTGTGCTCTAACCATCAGATGAACACATCTCAACCTTGGCCTGCCAAGGATTTGTAGTTGGTCCCTAACGATGCTGCAGTCAATAGCCCTGGTCAGCACAGAGACTAACCTGGACCCAAGAGTAATTCCGGTTGAACCAGGCAAGAGACAGAACGGGGACTAGGACTGTACTTGGGACCTTGAGGTGGGGCAGTTGTGGCTGTGGAGCTACCCCCATTGGCCTCTTTGGGACTCATGGTTACCATGAGTGTCCCCGGGGAATGCTCTCCTGCTGAGACACCTGATCATGAGAGGGATTAAAGGTGGAAATTGATCTCCTCTCTGCTGGTCCTGGAGGAGCCACCCTGTCAGTGACAATGCACTTGCTGACCTGTGCCTACCTCGGTGGTGGAGCCTTTTTACCAGCAGTGGGTGAGCCCAGCCTCCCTGCCATGGAACACAGAGCAGGGATAGCGGGAAGAGGGTACAGCAGGGGGAGGGGGTCTCAGCTTCAGGGAGATGAGCAGGATAACATGGTGGGTACTGTGGTAAAGTGAGCTTGTCTAAGTGACGTGCCCGTTCTCAGCTGCTCACAGAAAGCATTCCACTGGCAGTGTGGTAAATATCGGGACACGTGTGCTTCTCTTGTTTTTAAACTAATTCAGTTTAAAGAAACATTAACTAATTGTTTACCGTCAGTTGAGAACTGGGCCAAAAGCTATACGTAGGAAAAATATAAAGATGCCTAAAGTCTCATCTTCTGGTTTTTAGAAACTCAAAGCCAAGATAAACAAATTGTAAAAAAATATATGTACACATGCACACAATAAATGTCGACAATGCTTGTATATAAAATATTATGTGACGTACGTACATATACATATCCTATTCTATATATATAGTTTATAATAATTTTATATTTATATTATATATAAATTAAGTATATATATGTAAACTATATATACATACATTATATGTATATATAAATTATATATATACATATATATTTATGTATTATTATTATATGCAATATAAATATATATATTATTTATATAGTTTATAATGATGTATGTATAATATATATAAATTATGTATGTATATATGTAAATTATTTATATACATTATATGTCTATATAAATTATATATATGTATATATATAATATAAATATATAAATTATGTGTGATGGTTAATTTTATTTGTCAGCTTGACTGGGCCATGGACCTTGGATATTTAATCAAACATTATTCTGGATCTTTCTGTGAGGGTCATTTTGGATGAGATTGACATTTAAATGGGTCGACCTTGAGTAAAGTGCGTTGTCTTCCCTGAGGGGTGGTCATCATTCAATCAGTTGAAGGCCTGAACAGAACAAGAGACCGACTCCGAGCAGCAGCACATCCTCTGGCAGATGGCTCAGACTGTCCGCCACGCTGGCTCTCCCGTTTCTACAGCAGATGCTTTGGACTGGAACTGGACCTTGGGTTCTCCACCCTCCAGCCTGTAACTGTTACAATACCGTTCACTATATTCCCTATGCTGCACTCCACATCCCATGAATATATGTGATTATAGTTGACATTCAATACTATCCTACTTCAGCTTCAGTGCAGTGGTCAGGCATCCACACAGTCCATGCAGTGACCCCCTGATAAGTCCAGCGCCCATCTGGCACCTATATAGTATTTACAGCATTATTGATTATATCCCCCAAACTGTATTTCATATCCCTGTGACTATATTGTTACTACCAATTCGTACTTTCTAATCCCTTCCCCTTCTCCTCCTCCCCACCCCCGGTCCCATCTAGCAACCATTAGTTTTTTCTCTGTATCTCAGAGCTTATTTCTGTTTACTTTGCTTATTTATTCAGTTTTTCAGATTCCACATATAAGTGAGATCATATGGTATTTGTCTTTCTCAGTCTGAGTAATCTCACTTAGCATAATATTCTCTAAGTCCATCCATATCGTTGCAAATGGTTAAGATTTCATTCTTCTTTATAGCTGCATAATACTCCATTGTGTAAATGTACCACAGTTTCTTAATCCAGTCGTCTACCGATGGGCAATTCAGTTGTTTCCAAGTCTTGGCTATTGTGCATAGTGCTGCAACAAATATAGGGGTGCGTGTATTTTTTCCAATTAGTGTTTTGGATTCCTCTAGATAAATACCTAGGAGTGGAATTGCTGGGTCATACGGTAGTTCCATTTCCAGTTTTTTGAGATACCTCCGTACTGATTTCCATAGTGGCTGCACCAATCTGCAGTCCCACCAACAGTGCACCAGGGTTCCCTTTTCTCCACACTCTTGCCAGCACTTGTTGTTTGTTGATTTGTTGATGATAGGCATTCTGACTGGAGTGAGGAGGTATCTCATTGTGGTTTTTATTTGCATTTCTCTGATGATTAGAGAGGTTGAACTTTTTTTCATATGCCTGTTGGCCATCTGTATGTCCTCTTTAGAGAAATGCTTCTTCATACCCTCTGCCCATTTTTTAATTGGTTGTTTGTTTTTTGGTGTTGAGTTGAATGAGTTTTTTATAAATTTTGGATATTAACCCCTCATCAGATGTCTCACTGGCAAATATCTCCTCCCATTTAGCAGGATGTCTTTTTGTTTTATTGATGGTTTTTTTTTTTTGCTGTGAAAAAACTATTTAGTTTGATGAAATCTCATATGTTTATTTTTTCTTTTGCTTCCCTTGCCCGAGGGGATATATCAGTAAAAATATTACTAAGGATAATGTCTGCACTGTTGTTACTTTTTCACCTTTATTAAATTTATTAGGGTGACATTGGTTAATAAAATTATATAGCGTCCGAGTGTACAATTCTCTAGAATATCATCTGTATATTGCATTGTGTGTTCACCACCCAGAGTCAGTTCTCCTTCCATCATCATATATCATGCTAAGCAAAATAAGTCAGACAGAAAAAGTCGAGAACCATATGATTTCACTCATATGTAGGATATAAAACTGAAAGCAACAAATGAACAAGACAAACAAAGAAACAAAATCTCATAGACACAGAAAACAGTGCAGTGGTTACCAGAGGGTAAGGGGTGGGGGTGGTAGAAGAGGGTAAAGGGGAGCAAATATATCATGTTGTTATTTTTCCTTGGCATGTTACATCAATTCAGAGTAGACTTGTTTTACACATCTCAGAAAAAAATTAAAGTTATTTCACAAAAACGGGAAGAAAAGGAGAATATAAATAATATGCTTTGCCCAATGAAATAAAAGGACATGTTCTGGGATTCTTTAAGATCAATATTAATAATAATAGACAAATCTCTAAGTGTAGGGATTCACGCACCTTAAAAACCTGCAGGCCCTTTTGGGAGACATTATGTATTCTAAGCTCTTTCCCAGTTTTCTTGAGCATGTGCAAAGTATTTATACATGTTTTATGTGAGTTCTAGGACCTGAACATCTCTGAAAAGCAGTTGCTAAGCATCAGCATTATATATGATCATATCATATTTTTGTTGGGACCATATTTATCATTTTAAACTGTGGAGATGGGTCATTGACCACATGGTTCTGAAAAATAAACATAATTGTAAGAAAAAGTACATATTGTAGGAGCTGAATCCATTGGAATTCTGGCATGCTCAGTGAGTCAGAGGTAGGGATAAACTATGAGAAAATTAATGTATAACATTAATACAGAACTTTAGTAAAGTCCTGTATTAATTCTTTTATAAAACATTGAATTTTTAAATACCGTTAAAATCAGGACATTGGGAATCAGTCAGATAACACATAAATGTTTTTGTCAAAGCCTGAGAGAGACAGAGAGAGAGAGAGAGAGAGAGAGAGACAGAGACAGAGACAGAGACAGAGACAGAGACAGAGACAGAGAATGTGTTTGTGTGTGTGTGTGGTGTTCCTTCTTACAAAATAACACAAGACAATGAAGCAGGTTGTCTCACAAAATCACGTGTGATTTTGCCCACAGCACAGATAGCACCCTCCTAATCAGGCTGTTCTCCACTTCTCATCCTCTGTTGCCTACGTTACAGCAGGGTTTCGAATTAGAGTTAGGTGACCCTGTTTTTGATGGATTAAGCTTATTTCCGTTATGTCATTCCTTCCTTAATATTTATGCCTTGATAATGACACATTAAGTACTCATACATGTTGTGATCTCTTACATAATTTATTTCTATGTAAAAATAGAAGACAAAATATTCCAAATATCCCCCAACCTTGCATCAAGTCAGCATGACTTCATGTCTTACTCAAAATTGTTTACTTCACAAATGCTTAAAATGGTGCAAACCCAATTACCTTCACTGGGGTTTTCCGTTCTATTATGAAAAGAGCCCACGTAGTCGCTTGCTGCCCCAAGATGCAAAGCTGGGGTGCATTTCATCAGCGAGATGAGCCGGGTCTTGGACTGGAGCCCACGCCCCGCCCTGCCTCTCATAGCCTGTGTACTGCACAGGCGCCTCGGCCGCGTCTCAGGTGTGCCGCACGGCTTCCCAAGTCTCTTAATTAAAGTTGCATGCAGCATATACATTGTCGACATGTTTCCATGATCACAGTCAAACACAGGCTTTACCATGTCACCACCTGTCACGCAGGTCCAGCGTACGTGCTAGAATGGGTGCACCGCACAGAGCGAACTCCTCATTAGATGGACAAAGACTCGAGAATTACCTCAACATGTGTGAATTGTGGACAAGAAACCACCGTAGCAGCAGCGCTGTTAGAACCCAATGACTACCCTTAACTCACAGAGCTTCCTGAATTAACCTGGCACACCTTCCAGCAACCCCACTTAGAGTCCTAGAGAGAGGGTTTCGCAGGCCTCCCTCTTTCCGGTGTCATCGAATGGAGTGACAGTTGGAAGTTCCATGGTCTGTCTGGGTCTCAGTTTCCTGTTAATCCAGGCAGACACGTGTGTCACATGACGGTTCCCAGGGTTCCATCAGAGGAGGTGTGTGACTTGTTTGGTGTGAAGTCTGAGACCATTTTTCTCTTGCCTCCTTTCTTATTCCTCTCTGTTAAAAGTCTCCCTCCATCACCATAGGCTGAGTCACCCTCAAACACTCAGAAGGGCCAATTGAGAAGTTTGGTGTTTCTTCCACTTTCCTTCAGCTACTGTGCAACGTTCTCATGCCTTCCCATCAGTTCCTGCTAGTGTGAGAGTTGCTGGTGTATGTAGGTTTCTAAGTGTTTCACAAATGTTCTCTCACAAATGTTTGGACAGACACCACGGACTCACCAGAGCCCCCTGCCAGCATGCCTTTCAGAAAATGGAAGGTTGACAAACAAGTTCAAGGAGGCAGGTGCCTGCTAACTTGTTACCTTCACTCCAAGGAGAACCTCCCCTCCAGATGTGTCTTGTAGGGCTTTGAATGACTAGGGGTGAAATCAGCATTTAACAGTAAACCTGGGTAGGCATCAGCTCCTAGAGCCTAGAGATGTAGGTACCGGCTTTAGCTAAATATTTCAATTGCTTTGGTCACCACTTACCTTCCAGTCAAAGATTAAGAAAGTGAGTTAGTCGTGTCCCAGAGGCCTGCCTGCAAAGCAAGCTCCAGGAAAAGTGTTTAAAAGAGCACTTTGCCTGAGATACTGGAGAAATGTAGCTAGCTAAGCATAAAGCAATGATGGCTTAAACAATAGCAGTGGTCACAAGATGTTTGGTTTCTGCCTTTTGCTTTACAGATAACGTAAAGACGTTTTACAGAGTTGGTTCCTCAACGCAGGTAGCTCACCTGACCACAGTTATGAAGGCTGCAGACAAGATGATGTCAGGAACTAAATTAATCAGGCTGAGGAGAACCACTGATGCTCACGCGAGAACTAACCCATCAGCTTCGCCCGTGACCCCTAACCCCTACCCCTCAATCTTTGCTTTTAAAGCCCCTGATTGAAAACCATCCGGGAGTCTGGGTTTTGAGTGCTAACTTCCTGTTCTGCTGGCTCGGTGCCCTGTCAGTAAACAGGTTTAATCTCTCCACGGCAAAGCTCAGCGTCCAGTGTTTGGCTCTGCTGGGCGTCAGGTAGACAGACCCCTCTTCAGTTTGGTAACAGGAGCTGATGAATCAACCCATTTCTATACTGAAATAGAAACTTCCTAAGTGAACCCACTCCCATCACCAAACAATCCTTATTCCATTCAAGATTCAAGAGTAGTATGTACAGTTGACCCTTGAACTGCGTGGGTTTGAAATGTATGGGTTCATTTATTGTATATGAAGATTAAATGTATTTTCTCTTCTTTATGATTTTCTAAATAACATTTTCTTTTCTCTAGTTTATTTTGCTGTAAGAATACAGTATATCATTCATATAACATTCAAAGTATGTGTTAATCGACTGTTCATGTTATCGTTAAGGCTTTCAGTCAATAGTAGGCTACCAGTAGTTAAGTTTTTGAGGAATCAAAAGTTATACATAGATTTTCAACTGTGTGAGGTTCAGCACCCCTAATCCCCACATAGTTCAAGGGTCAACATAAATGTAACCTTTGATCTCACTAAGATTGCTGGGTCCTCTGTTGTCCCCTTGACTGCAGGCCCGGCCACTTTCTGGGGCACCTCATCCTGGACAAGAAGCCAGTGCTGTGCGTGTGAGGAATGTGCCGATGCATCCAGGTGTCCCACTTCCTGGCAGCGAGGGTGGGTATTAGCTCAGTCCCCACACAGGCTCCCACCCTGAGGTCTGCAGCCACGCTCCTGGGGCGGTGGTGACCTGCTCGAGGATGGAAAGGTGAGCATTTTAAAATCAATTCCAGAGCAGACAGATCAGAATGCAGCACAGAGCATACCCGTAGGATGGTGCTGTGAGCCTTTGCTGGTGGCGCCTGCACACGATGTGCGTGTGTGCAGCTCAGAGGGTGTGCAGGGCTGCGCTCTAGCTGGATACTCCTTGCAGTGAACGCGCCAAGATGGAAGTCACCGCGTGTATCGAGAGAGGCAGAGGGTGACAGGGCAGAACCCCGTGAACGAGTGGGCCGGAGCGGACCAGGTTCTCGGACGCAGGCTTAGTTCGCCCTGTGCCCATTATGTCCCCAGTTCAAAGACACAAAATGGTATTCTTAACATTTTGGAAACCAGAACACATCTTACAACTGATTTATGCACTTGGCATAGTTCTTTTCTGTTTGTACTCTGGAAAGCTCTTCTTAAGAGGATAAAATGTTTTAGAATCATTGCCTTCTGAAAATCAACAAAATCCTGAGCATCAGGCCTTAGGATCCTGACACAATGAGTCCAAACGAGATACAAGCCACACTTAGGAAACAGGGAGAGATGTGGCCCAGGGCAACAGGCCACATTGACTTCTGAGTAGTTACAGGTCACCACCAATCCCTCTCCATCACGGGAAATGCTAGGGAGTCATAAAAGCACTGCTCCCAAAGGCCAGGATTCTGCAAGCTCAGCTTTCGTGTGCCTCTGTGTCTTAGCCAGGCGACCTGGAGTTCATTCCAATTCCATCTCAGCGGCTCCCTTTCTAAATGGCACCAGAGCTCATCTGAGTGACCAGTTTCATTGGAAGTGTACTTTACTCACCATATAGTTAATGACACAACAGCTAACCTGATGTGTATCAGCTGTTACCTTGTTTTATTTTAAGTGATTTCATTAGAACCAGCCATCAGACAGGGGACTGCTGGATCGTGTGAAAAGCCCTTTATTCATTGCCAAGATAGCTTTGAAAATCATGAATACCAGCAGGGTGTGATTGTACCAGCCTCACAGTGAACTCATCAGCAGTATTTATTTGGTTAATTTGAGAACTATAAAATATTACAGCACGTGTGTTACTCATTGTATTGGTGAGAACGTTTATTTTCAAGGCAACAGAGTGTAGAATTGAGCAGGGTGGATACAAATTTTCACTTAGTGTCATCCTGGGCCCTCTGTGAATCAGACGTCCAGATGGAGTCAGCAGTCAGAGGACAACGTAGAGACACCTGATATAAACAGAATGTCAAAGAGATATTTGCTCACCCACTTCCATAGCAGCATTATTGACAATAGACAAAAGGTGGAAGCCATCCAAGTGTCCATCAAGGGATAAACAAAACGTGGTCTATACATAAAATGGAATGTTATTCAGGCTTAGAAAGGACAACCATTCTGACACGTGGATGAAACTCCAGGGCATTTTGCTTAGTGAAATAAGCCAGTCACAAAAGGACAAATGCTGTGTGGTTCCATTTCTACGTGGTTACCTAGAGTCGTCAGTTTCATGGAAACAAAAAGCCGACTATGGGTTGGCTGCCAGGGGGCCAGGGATGGAGAGTTCGTGTTTAGTGGGTACAGTTTAAATTTGGGAAGATACAGAGTTCCAGAGATGGCTGCACAACAGTGTGGAAGTACTTACTAAACTGGACACTTAAAAGCTGGTGAAGATGGTTAAAAAAACACTGGATTACAAAGCACTTTCCTATTTGTGAAGTCACACCAGTCTCTATCAAAGGCCGTCTTTCTGCTTCCTTCCTCTCAACCCGACGTGAGATTCAATTGTGTTAAAGTATTTTAGCTTTTCTCTTCTGCTTACCCAGAGATCAGACTTCTGGAATTTTTAGATTTTGGCATAATGCCCAAAGCTTCGGTCTTTCCAGCCTCATGAAAAACAGCTTTGTCTGACGGTAAACACAGCAGTGTCTTTCAAGTACTATTTCACGAGCCAATTACTGAATTTGGGACTCTGCATTGTTTTACCCCATATTTCTTGTCTAGAATGTTCACGTAGTAAGGTCAGTAAAGAGAAGGGTTTGAAATAAGGAAAATCAGGGCATTTTAGTTGCTGCTTTTTCACTGTAATGCTTAAATATTTATCCCATGATTTCGTTTTAAAAATGAACTGAACTGTGACACAATGTTTGGGGTCCTTACATTTAATTTTGATACATATGAAACAATAATAACCTAAACAAAAGTTTACCGGCTCTGAATGAGTTACTTTATATTTCCCTCCTCAAGGACACTTATTTATGGAATCACCAAAATGCATTCTAAGCTTTTTGTCCTTGTTTCCAGGTGGTTAAAGGAAGGTGGTGAATCCGATTTATCACCTGGCTTCTGTACTTTTTGGGCTCTGTGTTCTTGCAATGTCATTCCTGGTGTAATGGTATCGTAAGTGTGTCACAGCTAATGACAAACTTGAATGATGATGGACTGATGAGTTCTGTCATAAATGAGGGCTAACAATAAAATATTAGCCCATTCTGTTGTTTAATACTGTAAGAAACTTTAAGTGCCTCCTTGCTGATGTATTGCAATGAGAGCAGAACACCACGGGGGAAAGAATATGAGATGCTGATTTGATCGTTGCTGGAGGTAAAGGCCCCCAAACTGGGGAGAAGGAGGGAAAGTGGAGGCAAGAAGGGAAGGGAGAGAGAGAGGAGTGGAGGGCAGGCTTGGCTGTGTTAAATGTAGCGTCTCCTCTCAGCAGGTGCTGCTATCTTTCCAGAAAAGTCTGGGTCACATTTCAGGATGGTCCATCCATGGCTCATTTTGCTGTTGAGGTGGAAGGGAATTGAACCTTGGGCGCTGGCTTCAGGCAGAGGGTGAGCAGTCCTGGGGACCTGGCCCCATGTATCCCTTAGGTACAGGAAGGAATCAAGCGTCCTGTCGCTGTGCTGTCTGTCAACACAGCGGTGTCTTGCAAACACCGTCATCCATGTTACCCGCCCACTTTTCAGCTAACCACTTCCTGAGATCCTGATGAAGCCATCACACTATTCATGTATGTCCTCAGACGAATGGATGGGGCACTGGGACGAACAGAGCTGGCTTTCAAGTCACAGACTCAAGTGCAGGGAGAGCTACAGGATGCCCCTGGGAAGAACACCAGCCCCTTCCCAGGCCTATACACAGAAGACTATGAGACTAGACACTGGTTTCAGATCCTTGGAAACAGTCATGCCTGCACTGCTTCTGTAAGCATTTTGATTGTCTCTGCTGTGTGTTATGGGCTTGTATTTCAAGGTGATTCTGTGTATTCCATTTTAGAGACGGGGCACACGTTATTGGGAACTGCGGGAGCTAAGTAAAGTGTTACATATTTAACGAGTTGTGGGGATAAAAGCTGTGCACTGAAGAAGTACACGCCTGCCCTGGGGCTCGGCTCAGGTGTAGGTAAACACGTCCCAGTGCGCGGTCCGCCCTCACCTTCCACTCACGACTGCATCCTGGGCAGCTCCGTTATCCTGTCGGCTCGCCCATCTGCTCTTAACCTGATGTGCAGGGAAGTCTGTCCTCTGCTAAACAAGTCCCCTTTGCCATCATTGGCACCACAGCGATTCAGAACGTAAGCCATTTCAACAGTAATAAAACAGAGAGACTGTCGTTATTTCAACCACAGAGCAGAAAACGAGAGACTCTTCTGCAATTACGGGCATGTGTGGCGGCCAGGCATCAGCTAGGAGGGAAAATGCAGCACAGAGCCCTCTCAGCAGGCTGCCAGTGGAGGACGGGCAGCCCCCAGGGGCCGCAGGGCTTGGCTTTTCTCTGATGGCTCTGACGTGGCTTCTGGTTGTGTGGGAAGGAGGACATTTAATATCATACTTGTGTTGCATGATCATCCATCAAACTCCTCATGTGACGATAGTCTCCATACAGCATGACAAACCCAGGTCCTACAAAACACTTCTTTTCATTTACAATTGCAAAAAGTAGCAGCTATTGTCAAATTTGCTCATTAAGGCTCTTACTTATATGTCTATTATCAAGGTGCTATTTGATTCAGGGGAAGTATTCTTTTCATTAAATCCATTAGTGGCCTTTGGTAGTTTTTTGACTTAAGAGTACTGTTCAAAATCCAGCTTTGCATTATAATATTCATCTGATGTCTGTCACATGGACTTTTTTTTTTAATCATTTAAACATGTAAAGAAGAATTAACATTAATTCTTCACAAACTCTTCCAAAACATAGAAGATGGGGCACTTCCAAACTCATTCTGAGGCTAGCATTACACTGGCACCAAAATCAGACAAAGACAAAGACATCAAAGTAAAAGAAACTATACACCAATATCTCTTATGAATGTCACTATGACAACCTTCAGCATAACACTGGCAAACTGAAGTCTGCCATATACTAAAATGATTACCGACCACGATCAATGGGATTTAACCTAGAAAAGGGAGGTTGGTTTAACATCTGCAAGTCGATGTTGTAAATTAATAGAATAAAAAGAAACCCACAGGATCACCGCAATAGGTGCAGAAAAATCAGTCGAGAAAAGTCCACAACCCTTTATGATAAAAACACTGAAAAACTTGGGCCGGCCGAGTGGCGCATTGGTTAAGAGCTGGCTTGGGACGCAGCCCCGGTTCGGATCCCACATATGAGGGCCAGTGACACTGCCCTCTACAGCTAACAACAGCTCCACCTGGAACTGAGCTGTGCGAGCCCCAGCGACGGTGTAGGCTGCAGCCCCTGCTGCAGTGGGCTGCCATAGGCTACAGTGAGTGGCCGGCAGCCAGCGTGAGCTGCCAATAGCCGCGGTGAGTGACCATCCAGAGGCCGGCGACCGATCTGCCTCATCTGGGAAGAGCGCAATGACGATACCAACATGGGCCAGTGAAGCAACGTCCTCCGCAACTAGACTGAAGAACAAAAGGACAGCAACTTGTCTGTTCCCCTTCCCCAATTCCCCAACGCTGTTCCCCTCCCCCAATTCCCCAGTAAAATACTAAAAAAAAGCACTGAAAAACTAGAAAGTGAAGGGAACTTCCTGAACCTGATAAAGGATATCTTTGAAAAACCCACATACAACATCACACTGAACAGTGAAGCACTAAATGCTTTCTTTTTAAGATCAGAAATAAAGCAGAGCTGTCTGTTCTTAGATCTTCCATTCAACATTGTACTGGACATTCTAGCCAGAGGAGCTGTGTAAGAAAATTACGTATAGTGCATGCAGATTAAAAAGTAAGAATTAAAATCATCTATGTTTTAAGATGACATAATCTTGTACATACAAAGTCTGAAGGAATCCACTAAAAAATTATTGTAGTGAACAACTTACTTCAGCAATGTTGCAGGATACAAACTCAAATATACAAGAGTCAATTTTATTTATATGCACTTGCGATGGACAATCTGAAATTAAAATTAAGACAGTTAGATTTCCACTAGCATTAGAAAAAATAAAATAAGAAACATTTAGCTAATGAAGTTCAAAACTTATACTCTGAAAGCTGCAAAACACTAAACGAAGAAATTAAAAAAGACCTAAATAAATGAAAAGATATTCCATGTTCATCGATCACCCTTAATATTGTTAAGACAGCAATACTTCCCAAATTGACCCATAGATTCAACATAATCCCCATTAAAAACTCAGCTGGCTCTTTTTGCAGAAATTGACAAGCTGATCTTAAAATTCATATGGAAATTCAAGGGAACCAGAATAACATCCAAAATAACCTTGAAAAAGAACACTTCCCAATTTCAAAACTTACCACAATGGTAACGCAATGAAGAGGTATGTGGTACTGGCATAATGATAGACTTGTAAATCAGTGAAATGGAACTGAGTCCAGAAATAAACCCTAACATGTTTTAGCCAATTGATTTTTCAATGGGGGCAGCAAGCCAATTCAGTGGAAGGTAAGAATAGCTTCCAGCAAATGGCCCTGAGACAACTGGATATACCCACATGCAAAAAAATGAATTTGGATCCCTACTTTACGTGCTTACAAAAAATTAACTCAAAATGAACCAAAGCCCTTAACGCAGGAGCTGAAACTATAAAGCCCTTAGAAGAAACCTGACCTTGGATTACATAGCAGTTTTTGGATATCACAAAAAAAACCAGAAGGAACAACAACAAATAGATAAATTGGACTTCATCAAAATGTAAAACTTCTGTGCTTCAAAAGGTGCCATCAATAAAGTAAAACAAAGAACCCACAAAATGAAAGAAAATTTTGCAAATCATATTCTGATAAAGGGATGCATTTGTAATATATAAACACATACACATACACACACACAGAACTCAAAACTAAAAAAGACAAATAACCCTATGTAAAAATGAGCAGACTATCCAAATAGAAATTGTTCTGAAGAAGATATACAAATGGACAATAAGCACACAAAAACACGCTCAACATCATCAGCCTCATAGAAATGCAAATGAGCATCGCTTCATAGCCAGGAGAATGGCTACAATCAGACAGGCAGATGATAACATGTGCACGAGGAGAGGGGAAATTGGAGCGCTCCAACACTGCTGTGGGGGATGTAGAGTGTGGGGGCCCTTTGGAAGACAGCCTGGCCATTGCTCAAAAAGTCATGGATAGGTATGTACCCAATAAAAACAAAATCGTATGTCCACACAAAAACCTGTATACCAATGTTCATAGCAGCATTATGCATAATGACCAAAAAGTGGAACAAAGTGGAATGTCCCTCAACTGATGAATGAATAAAGGAAATGTGGTAGATCCATTTAATAGAATATCACATGGCAATAAACTAAATGAAGAGTGATGCATGCTACAACAGGAACGAACCTTGAAAAGATGCTAAACGAAAGAAACGAGTCATAAAAGACCACATAATTTGTGATTCCATCCCTACAAAACTTTTGGAATAGGCCAATCTGGAGAAACATAAAGCAGATGAGTGGTTACTTACGGGTGGGTGTGGAGGCTTGGGAGGAAACGGGGAGTGGTTGGTGAGGCACATAGCCTCTCTTTCGGGGTGATAAAAATGTTCTCAAGTTCATTGTGCTGATGGTTACACGACGCTGAAAATACGAAAAAGTATTAAATCGTACACATTATTTTATTTATTTTTGAGGCATAATTTCCATGCAACATTATGTCAGTTTCAGGTGTGCAATGTAATGATTTTATATTTGTCTATATTGCAAAATAATCACCACCGTAAATCTATTTAACATCTGTCCTCATACATAGTTACAAAAATGTGGTTTTTTTGTGATAAGAAGTTTTAGCAACTTTCAAATATGAGGTTTGGGAAAAACTTGGTCTCTTCCCAAAGGACTGGGGCCTGGGAACGGTGGCTGTGTCCCAGTGCCTGGACATGCTGGCTGTCCCCGACCACTCGTCCAGGGTAAAGGGTGACAGGGACATTTTAGAGGGAAAAATAAAATAGAGTGAAATGTGACACTCCCCTGTGTAGATGTTTAGGGGGACTTATCATCTAGAAGTTTCCCCAGATGGTCAAAATTTTATCTTATTACAAACCGAACTTAGAGATACACCCTAGCAAAGCAGCGCTGCTAAGAAAGCAGTTACGCTGAGTGCTGAAGCATGACTGTGGCTCAAGGAATCGGCTTCTCTCTTCACAGTGGCGCAGGAAGTGCATACAAACCCATTTGCTTGGCAGAGCAAAGATTTATTTTTATGTACTACGTGTAATGCAGGAACATATAAATATAGCTTTACAGAAGAGAACCTTGAAAGCATTACGCCTGCTAAACCTGGCACTTTCTCCTCATTTCCCTAGTGAAGAAAATAGACATTTGATTTATGCTTTTATCTTTGGTCACAGCTGCTTTGCTGAACTTCTCTCAGCTCTTTACACATAACGCGCCCTGTCTTAGTCTGTTGGGGCTGCTATCACAAAAATACCACAGAATGGGTGGCTTATATACCACAGAAATTTATTTCTCACAGTTCTGGAGGCTGAAAGTCCAGGATCGAAGAGCCTACAAATTCAGGAACTGGTGACGGCCCCTTCCAGGGTCATGGGTGGCTGTTTCCTAGGTGTGTCCTCAAGTGGCAGAAGGAAAAGGGGAGCTCTCTGGGTGGGGTCTCTTTTGTAAGAGCACTTACCCTATTCATGTGGACCCCTCCCTCATGACCTAATCACCTCCCAGAGACCACCGTCTAATACCCTCACATTGGGGGTTAGGATTTCAACATATGAATTTT
Source organism: Aselliscus stoliczkanus (assembly GCA_033961575.1). Lineage (NCBI taxonomy): Eukaryota > Metazoa > Chordata > Mammalia > Chiroptera > Hipposideridae > Aselliscus > Aselliscus stoliczkanus. Next base: position 109,835,944 of record CM066728.1, read on the forward strand.
GGAGGGACAGACACAAACCTTCAGTCTATAGCACTCCCTCACTTCTGCTTCCTGTAAATGGGGTTCCATTCATCTAAAGGGGCATCCTCAGGCTGAAGGGATAGGTGCAGTGTGGCCATGGCCCCCATAGGTAGCCTGGGGGAACTTTAAGGAATAAACATGAGCTATAACTAAATTGCAATGTCTTTTGCCCTGTCTATAGTTGTATTGCTAAAAGTCACATAATATTATTATTAATTGGCCCACATAAAATTGAATTTTCAACAATATTCCTTAGTTTTCACATGGGATTTTTCACCTCTGTTAATACTAAATTAATAAATATCAATAGCACAAAAAAAATAATAAATGTGCCCTATATAGTATTCAAAGTAGTATGTGCAAACTGTTTATCTCACAAGAATTTTAGCTCATCCATGAAGCAAAGTACTCCTAATTTTCTCACTAGCATCATGCCTTCAGTCCACATTGACATCACGATTCTTTAACAAAAGCTCTTTTCCTGAAAGGTACACCTGAAGCAGGTCCTTGTTCATAGACACCTGTCTTCTCACTGTGCCCTCCCATGATTGAAGGGGCAACAGAGCTCCCTGGGTCCTCTTTATGAGGACACCAGTCTCATCATCAGCCGCATCCTCATAACCTCATCTAAACGTAATTCCCTTCCAAAGGCCCCAGGTCCAAATGCCATCACACTGGGAGTTATTGCTTCAACATGCGAATTTGGGGGACACACCTCATCTGTCCATCACAGACAGACAGGACAGTAGTCACTTGGAATGTTCACCCCATTTAATTCAGCAGAAGCTATATAATGAGTCTTGTTAAATGCTGTTCTTGAAATCACCTCTTCTTTTCCTAAAGATAAGAATCACTTTTGATCTGGGCAAGCACAGAGTAGAGTATAAGCCCATATTCCTTTGCAGGAAGCAAGGGATGATGCCTTTTAAAAACAGGTGAAAGATTTATACAATCTGAAGAGAAACCAGAGTATGTAACGGGACAGCCCCTGTTCTTCCCTCATTTTAGAGGGGTTCTTCCCTGAATTCACAGCCCTAAGTATGACATACCTATTTTTCTCAGGATCTAACCCCTATCTCCATCTTAGCCAAGTGTGTTTTATTCATTCAGTTCATAAATTGAGAGCCCACTATGTCCAGTCAAAGTACGAGGTATTGGGGACAGTAGCTGACCAAGGAGGGGAGGCTTTCAGTCAGTGATGACTCGTATCATCATCGAATGTGACACGTGCCAGTAAGTGCGTGGGATAAAGTCGTCTTAGATTCTCTTACACATCTAGTACCATCTTAACTTCTACTTCTCAGTAGACCCGGATCAACAAAAATCATAGACATTCAGATGCTCCTTAAGCCACTAAAAAGAGACATTATTGCTCAGTGTGAATGTAGGGAAGGGGGGTTTAGGTCCTAGACTAGAAGAAGAGAAGCGAACAAGAAATCAGAAATCCTAGGTAGGATGGGCAGCAAACCAAGAAGCAAGATGGCTTATGCTGTAGACTTCCAGAAGACCTCAGAAATTGGAGGCAGGCACTGGTGCTTCTGAAGATGAAGATGGGAGATGTCTGAAAACAGAAGGAATGGTGGAGTATTTGCACTAGAAGCAGTTTGAGTCCATCCCTTCATCCACATCAGCCAGAGTGTGGAGATTTCCCCTTTGGACTGAAGGGCAGCAGGCATAGCTGAGCAGGGAGCGAGACTGAAAACACAGGGCCCAGTGAGCGTCCGGCCACCGGGTGGGGAAGCCAGGCCCTCCGACACTCAACTGTCAGCCACCTTCATGTGCCCCAGGCAGGAGACTTCCTTCCAGAGAAGCTTTCTTTTTAGGGAAGTTGGCTAGATGTGACTGAGCGTTAGGGCTCCTCAGCTCAGAGGGTGAAGCCCACACTCTACAAGCCATGTCTGAAGAGAGTTCCAGGACCATTTGCAATACCTCATTCCAAGGCATAGACAGACAGCCACTGATCAAGATATGCAGGGAAAGGGCCTGTTGTGAAACACTGAGAGCAGAATAAGCAAACAGGAAGAAAGGAACGTGGAAGAAACAGAAAATGTCAAAGGGAGGGAAGAAAAAATCTTATAATAAAACCTTTTGTAATCAGTGGCTTCATAGAGATCAATTTGCAAACGAGAATGAAACATAGTATGCTGTAAAAAGATAATATTCAGAGAGCAGAAACAATCCCTTGGATATTAAAATTATTATGGTAGAAATAAAAAAGAAGTTCAATAGGCTGGTTAGAAAATAGAGTAAATTGCTCAGAAAGTAGAATAAAAAGGCAAAAGTAATAAATAACCAAAGAGCAACAGAAAGAAAATTAGGAAATTGTTTCAGAATATATAACATGCAAATGGTAGGAATTGAAGAAAGGAAGAAAGGAGAAACCAAAAGAGAAATTATCAAAGAAATACAATTCCCAGGATGCAAGGACTTAAGCCACCAAATTGAAAGGGGCCATGGAGTACTCTCTATGGAAATGAATGCATGCCGTTATACAATTTAGGAGCAATGATGATAAAGACATTAAAATGCACAAAAAGAAAAAAAATACAAATAAGGAGGGGACGATCAAAATGTTATCAACTACAACATTAGACTCAGGACATAATGAAAGAATTCCTTCAAATTTCTTCGAAGTATTTCCAATTTATAATTTTATGTTCAGCCAAATGTGAGGTTGTCACACTTGGAGGGAAAATTACCTTCAGGATTTTCTTACAATATAGTTCAGAAGGTGCTCCACCAAAATGAGAAACTGTTTTTGTTTTTTTTTAAGTCTAAAATAATTGACTATAGGAAGCAGAATTTCCCAAAAGGAGAGAAGCAAAGACAATGTGAACGGAAACTGCAGGATGACAATAATGCGCCAGGGGTAGAAAGCAACCTGGATTGAAGCTTCCAGAAGGGAGATAGTCAAGAAAGAAAAGAAGGAAAATTGACAGATTACCTGATGTGTTTGAACAGAACGAGAAAGACATTCTACTTAGGGAGGAATGTGTAGTGATCAGTTACAGATAGAACCTCAGAAAATCAAGTAGTAGAAAAATATCCAAGGCAATTCTTAATTTAAGAGGAAACAAAAAGTTGTTAGGAAACAATGTAATCACATAACACAAAGTGTCTTACTCTGTTGAGTTGGGAGCAGGGTAAGAAGGCTTAAGGGAGAGCTTACATCTCATCTTAAGTAGTAAATCAATAAATCATTGGCAAAATGGAAAAGAAACAAGAAGTGACTGTATAATCTGCTATTTAAAAATGTGACTATATCATGGACTTAAATTACTGTTTCCCACAAAACAAGCCGTAGTTCAATGGAGAAATAACAATTCTGGTTCTTAGGCATGAAACATGTGAAATTATACTGGATGTCGTGTCACACCAGAGAGTAAAGGAGGTTCCCAGAACGCCAGGACCACGTTCAAATAACTCAGTGGCAAATTTGAACTCAGAGGGTCTCACTGGCCAAAGATGGGACATGTTGAATATCACTAAGATAATAACTGCAGTGGAGTGAAACATCAAAAACACTTACATCCTTGAGTTCATAAAGATTCGAAGAAAGGAAGTGTTAACTGGTCATTGTTGGAGATGCTAGGGAGCCAATTATTCTTTTGAAAACAGGGATTTCCTATGTTCTTTAAATACAGGGAAAATCAACATCCCCCCTGCCTTGCCATGCAAGCTGTATCATTTCAAATAGTAGAAAGGGACAAACTCTGTATAGAAATACCCCAGCCAATAAATGAAGGCAGAATGATAGAACTGGAATATCACCAGTCTGTTATTCCTAAAAGATGAATAGATTAAGTCATTGATCATCCATGGCCACTTATATCACAAAATTAAAGACAACCAGCCGCCAGACATGGTATGCCTCCAGACAGAAGAACATAGAACCACCTTAGAAGTGGTCTTGGGGGGAAAAAAAAAAATTACATGTAAATTTGATCAGGCCTCTATTAATCAGTGGGAAATACAGAGGACCATGCTAAATGGTACCACAACGTTCTGATCAACAAAATCCAGAATCTGGCAAACTCTGTGGGACGAATGACTTGATGTAAATAAAGAGAAAACACACAAACAAATAAGAGATGAAGGGCACGTTTATAAATGAAAAGAGATCCAAGAGATATTGTAACCACTCCTCCCTCTTTGGGTTGTAGATACTGACTCCCTCTGACTTCAAGGTGGAGATAGAAGCCTCTGGTAGAATGCTTTCCATCCCTGCCTCAAACCTACACATTGCTCTGCCTGCACATATTAATTAGAAGCTGAGGTTGCAGCCTTGAATATCTTCTTGAGTATCTGATGCTGCTGACAAACTTCTCCTGCATCCACATCACCTGCTGCGTTTTCACCTCCTTGCCTCCTCCTAAGAGAGCCGGTATGAGAACAACTCACAAGGGACCGGCTTCGCTTCTCTCCTCCTTTCCCACGTGGCTTATCTTGAATGCACTCCTCCCTTCTGTCGATCTTCATGCCAGTTCCCTCTTCACTCGCCCATTGCTCTGCTTAAAAAATCAAACCCCCAGAAATGCTGTCTGCTTTCATTATGAACAGAATGTCAGATGGGCAACCTGCCTATCTTCTTAGGTCGGCCTAGTGATCTTGAAGTAACAGGAAATGAAAATGGTAAAATAAAGACTTAGTTGATGTCAGAGACACATTCATCCTCTCTCTCTTTCTCTCTCTGTCTCTCTCTCACACACACATGCATAATGCACACATTCAAAAACAATGCTTCCCTGTACACAAGTGACATGGTATTTATTACTCTGTCCTAATGGGACATCAAGAGCACAAAGGCCTGAGCACAAGGAAACTTACTATTTAAAATACCTTTACCAAATTGTCTACCCCCAAGTAACACAGGGACAAAAAGATGGCTTCAGGGACGCCAAGTCTTCCAACCCTGTAGTCCTAACCAGCAACGAATAAATAAAAGGCCTCCTTCTGAAAAGAAAGAAAAAAATGTATTTGTAACAAAAGTCATTCAGATTATATTTCATTTCTAGCCCTGAAATACTGCAGGAATGGCAATGATGAAACACCCATAGAAAGGAAGTCAAATCTCATGTTTTAAATACAGCATGAATTTAAATTGATTATTATGTTTGTCGAGACATTTCCTTCTTCAGACTACTTCATCCAATACAAAGTACGTGCATGTGTGAGCTAATGGTGCGCAGTAGCCAGGGCCTTGGCAGGAAACGGAATTTGCGCTAGTGGTTCAAATGCCGTGTCTCCAGGGCAAGGACTAGAAGCCGCGTGGGGAGGGCTCAGAGGGCACACGGGACGGCGAGGCTCTGGACAGCAGCAGCTCCAGGGGGCTGCCACCGTCTTAGAGGAGAGGGTGCTCCTGGGTCCACAAGGAGCCCACCCCCGAATGTGTGCAGGACAGAGGGAGGGCCCCAGCAGGCCAGCTGTCAGGCTGATGTGCAGCACTGAACCGTGGAGGGGGCAGGGAGGAAACGCGGGCTCTCTCTCCTCCCACCTTTGTTCACCTCCCGTTGGATCCTGGTCGTGGAGCCCCAGTGGCGGATACCTGTGAGGCTGGGCCCCGGGGTGAATGCAGGGCAGAGCGGGGCAGGAAGCCACGGCGTGTGGGCACGGGCGGCCGGTGAAGGAGGCAGTCGCCAGGGCTGCTGTCTTCTCTCCCAGTCACGACTTGGGGTTCTTTCTGGACAGTTTCCTGCGGGCACCTGGCACCAGACTGCGACACGTCCCCCGTCGCTGACTCAGTAGCCCGGCTGGGAGATGCTGGGAGATGCTGGGAGATGCTGGGAGATGCTGGGAGATGCTCACGCAGTGTCCATGCTCAGCAGTGTTCTGGGCACATTTCTGGCCGTCATTTAATATTTCCACCTCATGGGGAACTGAAAGCAAATTACCTTGGTGTAACATGAGCGGGTCCATTGGCAAAAATATATCAGTTGTCCTGTTTGATCATCAGTCAGTCAAGTGATTTTAGAGACAGCACTCTAAGACTCAGTCCTTCAACTACCAGCAACTTCATCTGCCAAGTGTATGTCCTTCCGTCTTTCATAGGGCACATATGGGTCATGTATAAGCCCAAGTACACGAAGCGGTATGTAGGTGTGAGCTCAGCAGGGATTCAGAGATGGGTGAATAACCGCAGGCCCCTCTCCCCAGAGACACCCGGATTGCTGGTAGAGTTAGGTAGCACGAAGGTTTATCAGTAGGGCTCAAAATTTATAAATCCATTAACTTTCAATGCCAAACCTGTTGTGCTTTATATACAAAGAAAGAGGAAAGAATGGCCTGTAAGAAATGTACATCTGCACTAGGTTCTAAACTTGTCCCTGCCTCCATTTGACAGTGTAGAAGATGACTCGGCACAGCGCATGGAAGAATCCCGTGGGAGTGCCTGCTCTCCCTGGGGCACTCTCCAGGCTGACACAGGGGGGATGGCTCACCCCGCTTGTTACTTCCCTCCACCCTGCCCACACCCGCTTTCCTCAGTACGTTCTCTTCAGTCACCCCATATTTGAGCCATCTTTTGTTGGTTGAAATGAAACTGATAAAGCTATTGAAATGTGTTTGCTTTTCATTCTAGATGTGATCAGAAGATATTGGGGGAGGGGGTTATGCAAAGAAATGAGACAACATAATTCATGGTTTTAAAGTATCAGTGTGGGTACCGTGTGGCAGACAGACCAAGGCTGGTTAGGATGCTGTTACAGCAGACACTGGTGGCTGCCTGGCTTGGTAGCAGTGGAGGTGGTAAACACAGGTCGTATTTGGCATATGTCTTCAGATAGAGCCAACGAAATGTGTTGGTGGATTGCTATAGGGCTTACGGAATCAAAGATATCCCCCAGATAACTACCTGCACAGCTATATAAATGAGCATCTCATTTACTAAGTAAGGTAGGAAACTGAAGGAACCCTGAGAGGAAAAATTAAGGGTTTTGCTCTGGATGTTTTACACTGAGTATTTCCTTTAGATGTGCAAATGGTGGTGTCAGGGTGTAGGGGTCTGGAAGTCAGGACAGAATATATACATTGCAGAGTTCTCAGTTTATGTTGGGCAAACTTGAACAACACAAGTTTGAACCGTGAGGGCCCACCACCTATACGTGGCTTTTAAAATAAATATCCAGTCAGCTCTCTGTATCCACAGGTTTCACATCCACAGATTCAACCAACTGTGGATTGGAAACAGTAGGTAGTTTTGTTCTGCAGTTGGGACTCCGCGGATGCAGAAGGCCGACTCTGTGCATTGTTCTACATCATTCGATATAAGGGACGCGAACCTCCATGGATTTGGGTATGTGTGGGGGTCCTGGAACTAACCCTCCATGGATACCAAGGGACTGTAGTTAGCTTTGAGGGGGTCAAAAGTTATACCCGGATTTTAGGCTGCACGGTATTGGTGCCTCTAACCCCCACATTGTTCAAAGGTCAACTGGATTTAAGGAGGCGGACTAGATGAGGTCACCTGAGGAGGAAATAGACAGAAGGGTTCTAAGGAAAGAGCCCTAAAGGATCCTACAATTTAGAGCCTGGGACAAGGGAACAAGAAAGCAAACACGGTCTTAGAAGGAGCTTACAGGGAGATAGGAAATTATCCATGAGAGTTTCATTTTTCTAGGACTCTAATAATGGGGCACTGTATGTCTACAGAGAAGGGCTTATTGACACACTTGTGACTCATACAGATTACAGAAAGCAAGTCCAGGGTTGCAGTCCAGTGCATTGTCCCTAAAAGTAACTTTGAGTTTGTCTGAGGCACATGCGTGCACCCACATACACGTTCACCCGTCTCCGCAGACGTGGTGTTAAATGTCTCTATGCACATTTCTCCATCTACAGTCATATAGATGTGATGACACGCGACTCCTGGAAACCTATTCTAAAGATAACCAGTCTGTTGTACTTTTGTGGAAGATCGATTTGACATTTTAATTATGTGTAAAAGTTCAACCAAATATATTACTATTGAATATTTTGACAAGGTCTTTCATCCTATGTTCTCATTGAGATTCCAGGAACCAACCACTTAACTAAAATTACATAAAATGAGAAGAAAAAAAGAAGAAGAAGAAGTAAGCCACTTGCCCTCTAAATAATTGGAAATCAGCCTTAGATTTCTGAGAACCTGCATCTTTGGGCAGAGTGTGCATCGTCTGTTTCTGCACAGCGGATTGGCCAACACTGAAAGCAGCACTCGCTACCCCACCGGGCCTGAGCCAGGGACCTGGCTGGGGTCAGCGAGGCGCCTCCGGCTCCGGGTTTCTCAAAGGGCGGCGGGCAAGGTGCCGGAGAGGACTTGCCTCCACCTCGCCTCAGGCCCTGCCTGCAGCCAGAGTCCGCAGTTCTTCGCACCCGGGCTCTCCAGAGGGCAGCGCACTCTGTGGCAGCTGGCTTCCCGCTTAGCAACTGAGACGTGGGGCCCAAGATGAAGCCAGGGTCTTGCAGCCTAATCTCAGAGGTGACATCCCATCACTTGTATCTGCTGTATTTGTTAGAAGCCAGTCATAAGTCCCACCCACAGTCAGGGGTGGAGGGGCCACAAAAACAGATAACTGAGGTCTCCCAAAGAGACTGCCTCCAACAGATCCCCCAGAGGGCTGCTTTTCTCCACCAGGTGCTAAAAGACCCGTGTATTTGACAACGAATTTGAATGGTGTTTCGGATACCCTGTAACTGTTTTTAGGCGCCACCTGCACAGGTCTGGAAATTGGCAGACACTGTGGAAGCAATTAGGCTGTATCCTCTGCTGCAGAGACCTTTTCCTCCATCTCACATCACTGCAGCACGTTTCAGCCGAGCATCAACTTCAGGGCAGGGAACAGCCACTTGGCAGCGTAGATTATTTTAATGAACACTTTAAACTCTGTCTTGCCCATCTGGTCTGTTTCCTAATTACAAACCTACACTCATTTGTGGTCGCATCATTAAAAGTGAGGCTCTGCCAAAGTGGTCTGAAGGCTTGTCTAGCTCTCCCTCTTGGTCCTATGCTGATTTTTCTTAGTTGTGATATCTTGAAGTCCAAGACATTCCGTTTGAGTGCACACATGAAAAACAACATTATGCACAGTACTGTATGCACTGTACTCAGATGTATGGAATTCCTGTCTGCCCTCTCCCTCCTACAATCCTCTTATTGCAAACAGCAGTTCTCTTTAAGAAGGATTTTACATTTCAAATTCCCCAAATGCCTTTGGTAATTTTCACTTGCTTTAGGGATAAGGGGAGGATTTACGTGGAAGCCCTTTAAACAGGAATTAAACCCATTTGTACAATGTAGACCTACAGGCCCTTCCTAGAGCATGATGAGGCATTTCACAGAGTTTAACTCTGCAAATATTGGTTTACTTCTTTGCCTTCCCTCCCTAAGGAATTCTTTATCAAGATGAACGCTAAAGCAAATCAAGACATACTAAGAGATACAGAGCTTTTAAAATAATCTGCTCACATTCAAAAGATAGTGGGTGGTTTTGCATCTCAAAGGATGCTAGAATGTAAGCATGGATGGATGTCATCATTAGGCCACTGGTGCTGCCAGGTACGTAGGGAGGCCTTCTGGGCCTTCTGAGTATCGTCCTGAGAAACAGCAGCTCCGGCCTCACCGGCCATGCTGTAAGGCAGCCCTTCCACCTCCACTGAACTCAGGAAGAAAGACAGACGCCGCTGCCATGCACATGTCCAGTGGTGCCCACCCCACTCACATGCTCCAATGCCTCCTGTTAAGCCAGCAGACAATTCAGACTGGCAGACAGGACAGCACTGTGTCCGGGCTCAATGACGGTTAGCTTGTTCTCTTGGATTCATCAGAGACCACTGGTATGGTAAGATCCTTGGGACAGTGGTGGCTTCCCTGCTGCAGAAGTGCACCAGACTCCAAAGCAGGAGTGACAAGTGACAGAGAACCTTGGGAGAGAACCATGATGGAAAAAGAGGACTCAGGTTTCTGTTTGAGCCCAGGGCTCGAGCTGGAATGGATCTGAGCCTTCTCTCTTTTGGTCTGGTTTGTACAAATTCCCCACTGCTATTCTGAAAATTCACCCTAGGATGGCTTGTCCTCTTGTTACAGAAGACCACATCATCCTAATTTTCTCTGCATGGGACACGTTTCCGGGAAGTACCTACAGCATGATTTGTGCTCCAAGAATCACACTGAGTCCTTTTGAATGGCACGCTAAGAAAGAGCTCTTCATAATGTCAGCAGAACTTACTTCTGTTAAAGGCTTTTAAGAAAATAGTTTCACAGAAACTACTAACATGTAGGCTTTTAATTTTCTGTCATTACCAGAGGTTGGAATTTTAAAACATAAGTCTTAAAGTGTGGTTGAGAAACACCATACCGCTGAAGGGCAGAACATGGCGGAGACAGAATTTACTGAGCAGATGTTAAAAAGGGTGAAGGGCCTCTTATTTCAAATGCTCAGGAATGTTGATGGGTGTCTTGAAGTGTTTACTATGGACTTGTCTTCTTTCTTGGGGGTGTGAGAGATTCCTACCTTTGGATGCTTTCTTTTTGCTGTGGAACAAGGACTTCTATATGTGGATATTATAAGAAGAGTTCTCTATAGTCTGGAATCTGGGGCCAGAGGGGAGATAATGGGGATGGCAATAATTCAGAGTGAAGGGAACACAGATGAGCACAGATTCCAAAATATAAAGTATCAGTGGAAAATTAGCTGGGGACAGTGGGAGGAATTAGCCATGGAAATGCACAGAAACCACCAGCTACAATGTCTTCAGATTAAAAAAAAAAGGTATTATTATTATTATTATTGTTGTTGTTATTTTAGCTGAGCCATCCTGCCACCTGTTGGCAGCTCAGCGGCAGCTCAGCTCAGGCTGGGCATCGAACTGCTGTTGCGCAGAGCTCAGCTCACACTCTTGAGCGAGCTTTTAACCAACTGAGCCACTCGGCCAGCCCTAAAAAAGGTATTATTTTAATCAGTTTTTTAAAACCCGTGTTTTGTTTGAGAATAATGAATGTTCTTAAGGTGTAGGGATGACTTCTAAGTGTTTCCCTGTTCTGCCTTTTCTCACCTTTGGGGCCTCTGTGAACATCCAAGGCCACGCAGTTACCGTTTGGAGTTCAGATGCAAGCTGCGGAGATGGAACCCTGAGAGCTGGGTTTGGGCCAGTCCCATGGTGGGCGCGTTTCTGAGAGCCAGCGTGCCCTCTTCCCACCTGGGAGCGGTGCCATGTACCACACCCCGCGTCAGACGTGATAGTTGTGGAATCTGTAAGAACGCACAGAATGGCCCACGTCGCATGGATTCAAATTAACGAAACCCCCCAAGTGCTGTCTGGTGATTACAGAGGTTTGTGTGGGTGAGAAGCTGTGAGCGGTACCATGTTGCTCCAGGGTTTACATCCATATGTGACTATCCTGTGTTTTGCTAGCCATGATGTGCAAATGTGTCTAAACACAATGTCCCATGACTTACTCCTGATTGCTAATGTCATGGCCAACCTCCCATTCATTAAAATCTGTCTCAATGCTAAGGCAGCAATTGGTCCCCGGTCCTAACCTTCTTATGTTCCCGGGGACAGAGCTTCCTGGCACATGCTCTTAGCCCGCCTGCCGTATGGACACCAAGCATATATATACACTGCCTTCCTCCTTCAGTTCATGGAGTGCCCTGGGGTCTCTTGTTGCAGGGTCTGGAATGAGCCAGCTGGCCGTGCCTCGCTCACCTCGGATCACGTTAGTGCAGCAAGACCTACCTGAGGTTCTCAGCCTCGCCTGGGACACGAGGGGCCCTGTAGTCACTCCTGCTTGTAGCTCCTGCCTCTTCCCGATAATGTGGAAACAAGACACACACTGTGCATTTCTGGGAGGCCCCACGAGGTGTGTGCCACCTCAGCGGGTGGCACCTTTCTGTCACCACCCTGACATCTGCTGCTGTCTTCGGCTCTGAGGGCCTGGTGTCCCCACCCTCAGGCAGGTACAGGCAGTCTCTCTTCTCCAGCTCGCACCTCTGGGCTGCCAGCTTGACGAAGTGGCTTTCTGCAGCCAGAATACACACCGCCTTCGTTACATGGAAACGACAGCAGGTTACCAAGTGCTCTGCCTGGATCCCAGGTCACCTTCTGTGTTTGGGGAAATGGCTCTTTCAGGTTTTACCTGTAGCCCACCTCCGCATGGCACCTCTACATGGGTTGCTGGGTGGCTGGAGTCAGGGAAGGGCCAGTTGGATGCCAGCTGTACTCAGAGTCACCCTCCGCTCCGTCTGGTTCTTTGTCTCAGGGCAGGACCCCTCTTCTCTGGGCTGAATTGATTGCCAGCAGGCCCTGCAGATCTCCCTGCAAACGCAGCTCTGCACACAGCCCCGGCATGAGTCCTGGCGTTCGCCAGCACCGGCGGGGGCGGTGTGCAGGTGGGGGCCTGCCACCCAGGGCAAGGACCCCGTTTCCAAAGTCCTGGGGTGCAGTGTCCCAGTGCCTGGCTATTAGTAGTTAAGCGTAAGTCCCCTGGTTGTGCTAAGACTTTTCCTATAATGCACGAATCATTGAGCCAGCGGACATTTCCATTTACTTTTACTCAAGCACTCTGCCCACCCTCCTGCCTCCCACCCAAAAAATCCTTTTAGAATAACTACCTCCATAATAATAAAATCTACAGAATCCACATTCCTTAGGGATGAGAGAAAAATTCAAGATGCAAATAAAAAGAAATTATAATGAGTCGTCCAACATTTAAATGGCACAAGAAAATAGCCTTCATATTCTCTCTTGTGTGTGAACTGCCTTCCTCTTAGCAATAAAACATTCACTCAGTAAAAGATAAATGTTTCATCACTATTTCATGTAAGGTCCATAGAGAAAATACTTACTGTAAATGGTTTGCCATGTAAAAGATGTGGCTGTAGTAGAATTTGCCATTTCCAAGTGTCAAAAGTAAATGTAAATATTGACAAGCTTTAAAATTTACTCCACAAGCCATATAACAGATTACAAAAAAAAATTGGACCAGCTATACAAGTCCAGAAATGCCAGATTTGCGATGTGTTTAAGGAGGCTTTGGGACGTGTATGCTTTGGTAGCAAGTTGCAGAGTCATTCTTTCCAGTTGGGAGAGGCCAGAGGGAAGGCAAACAGGTTTAGAAGACACTGACCCTGTCCATGGTGGTAGAAACCACGACGGTTTTGCCCACTCGCCCTGGTTTCCTGCCCGTGGAGGGCAGCCTGGGAAACGCTCAGGAGGCTGCAGGCTGGTGGGAGAGCCTAGGACGCTACTGAGGAACAGATGATGTGGAAACAAAACATACGTAAAATTGCGAGAATCACCATTCTAGGAGTCAGGAATGCACAGAAATGATTCTTCTAAAGCCTCATTAGAAGAGTTAAAAACTATTATGAAAAGCCAGAGGGATTCCCAGCAATATACAAATTGCTATGCCGTGCCAATCACATCACTCTTCCCAGAATGGAGAAAAGAGGGCCATCACTTTAGAAAACAAGCGGACTCAGTCCGCTCCCCCGGGCGAGAGAACTTGGAGGTTGGTTGGACTCTGTCCAGGGCTATAAATCATGTCGCACACTGATATTTTAAAGTGTCCTCTGTTAATGTCAAATATTAAAATAGGAGAATGCAAATGGAAGCTGAAGGGGTGACAGTATATGCCTGAGGATGTCACTGGTGTAGGGATGGAGGCAAAGGTCGCAGCAGGGAGAGAAAGCAGGGGGCCTTTCTACTTTGGTGCTACTTCGTTTTTCTTATCAAGGGAGTTGTGTAACTGGCTCACCGTTTCTCCTTTTTTTCACATTGCATCTTCTCAGCTAGTCTTGGAGCTTCTATAGGGCAGCCTCAGATCTTTCACTTCTTTTATCTCCCCATATCTCTAGAAGAAGAGAAAGATAAACTTTATAAATACTTATTGGTTATGCGAATGAGTGGCCCATGCTGAAAGGCCAATTATAATTCTATATCTTGCAAAAGAATTAAAGAATTTGCTCGGAACTCATAGTGACATGCAAAGAAAAAAAAATCTTTAAATGGAAAAAAGAAAAGTTATCTTTATGGGTTGATACAATGTGTGAAAACACTTCTTGGGAAGAGAGGTGATCTCCTAACCCAAACTTTAATATACGAACACTAAAAACAGACTTTATTGTGACTTCTGAAACAGGGGGATGGAGTAAAGTGACGTTGATATGTAAATTCTGTAGCTTCTTTCCTTCTGTGCACTCTTACAGCTTAATTCATAAGCAGCTTGGCTCTTCAAGGCCTAAGGAATCACCTGTGTCTGAGGCATCCTCACAATAGTTCATACAACTATTTCACAGGGCTTTCATGGAGTTTGTATGAAGCTGAATAGAGGAAAATGCCTGGGGTTTTAATTATGAGGAGCACATTAGATAATTTAATAGGAAGCTCTGAGACATTTTATTCTTATTTGTGATTAGAGATGTTTTACTGCGTTCATTTATGATTAGAGTTTGAGGACTGCTAACGGGGCTTATCCTGCTATTAGCTCAGCCATGACAAATCCCTGAAATGCCATTGCTAATTGTACGCCTGACGACACACACAATGGGGGAATAAGGTCGTTTAATCTTAGCTCTCTGTCTGGAGAGAGTTCCTGTTGGTTGAGTAAAAATTAGTTCTAAAACTGTCAACTTATTGAATCAAACTTTTGCATTTTAATAAATGTGGTTCCAAGAGCTGCCTAGAGTCTATGTTTTTGATGCACCATGCTGCCCGGCTTGCAGTTACCACTCCCGAAGAGCTTTGGATGGAACACACACTTTACGGGGAGGCCGTCAACATTTGGAAGAGCTTTCAGTGAGCTGTCTTTCCCACCCGAGGAGCCCTGGCCATGTCAGGGATGCTGTGGGGGCAGTTAAAAGCTTTGGTGTCTGTATTCTGTGCAATAACGCCACCCAGAGCACTTGGATGGCCATGTGTCTACTGCCATTTTTACCTCCTTCATAATGCTACACGCAGTGCTTTGGGTGCAGAATTGTTCAACATAATAAAAGCTGTTAGAGGGAATTTGGTGGCTTGCTTCCTGAAGGATTTCCCCAGGCTCAGACGCTTCTGCATTACAAACAGAATCCCCCAGATTCTGCCAAAGATTTGTGCCAAAGTCATCATAATTGTACGATTCCAAATATTTGTTCCTGCCAGTAATGAATTAATGAGATGATATCACACATAATCTCGAATACTAGGAAATAAAAACAGAAACAGGAACAAAATAATGATGAGCAAGGGGCCTCATTATGAAAGAAAACAACTCTTGATTTTAAAGAAAATTTATGAAATTTATTGGGGTGACTTTGGTTGGTAGAATTATATAGATGTCAAGTGTACACTTCTGTAGTACATCATCTCTATATCACATTGTGCCTTCACCACCCAGAGTCAGTCCTTCCATCACCATATATTTGACCCCCTTTACCCTCATCTAACACCCCTTCCCCGCTTACCTTCTGGTAACCACTAAACTATTGTTGGTGTCTCCGAGTTTTTGTTTGTGTGTTTGTCTTGTTGGTTTGTTGTTTTCAGTTTTATATCCCACATATGAGTGGAGTCATATGATTCCTGACTTTTTCTGCTTGTTTTCAAAAGAAAGACCATCTTAGCTAATGAAGCCAGGAGAGAATAAACCTGTCATCTTCATGAACAGAGGGTGGAAGGCAACACGGGCAATGAGGAAGCGGACGAGCCGAGCCATCGCTGTCTATCTGCACCAGCTCCCACCTCACCACTGTGATTCCGTTTGGGTCAGATGTCCTTTTGATGCTTTCCGGGCTTCCTCTGGCCACCTCAGTTTGGACCTAAATCATGAGGGGCAACTTGAAACCTTCCTCAGATAGTTAGTGCTGCTTCACGTCATGAAAACCATGCTAAAATATAAATTTTTTCCTTAAAACGGAAGAATGATGTTGAATTAACTTTGACTCCCTCTGGTGAGTCATACACCACTGAAATAAACATAGGCAAGATGGTTAAGTTAAAGTGCAGTCCAGTTTCAGCAGGCCAGTAAGGAGCTGTGTGAGTTTGGGCAAGTTTTCCATCTCTCTCTTTCTCTTATTCTCAATGATCACAGAGGGCTTCCTGACTCTATGAATCTAAGATGCTCTGAATGTTAGGAAGTAAACAAATTTTCCTGAAATAAGAAAGCCATTCAACATGCTTTTTATTGTCTTGTGGAGAATATGTGCTTTCTACATTTTCATTGTGTATCCATCTCTTTATTATTTTTAATTACAACTAGATGGATACTTAATTACAAATAGATGGATGGAAGAATGGATAGATAGAAAGAAGGATAGACAGATAAACAGAGAGATAGGCTATCAAGGGTAATACAAACTGGACATAGGGCCTGCTCTCTATCTTAAGGAGCTCAGAGATGGAAGGCAGGCTGTCAGAGAATCTGCCAGCTGGCCAATAATATTCAATAATAGGAAAGCGACATGGAAGTGAGTGTACAGTTCAGGCTGTATGTATGCATACTGGGGGATCTAAAGTGAGGGAAAAGAACCATTTGTTTTTATAGGTGAGCTTTCCATTGCGGTGTTTATGGTTGGCAGAGCCACTTTTCTTTTGGAAAAAGAGAAAAATTGTGTTTTACACAATTTCAAAGTAAATTCATTGTTTCTCAAATTTATCAAAATGTCCAATTGTATATTAATTATTAAAAATCATGAGAGCTTGAAGAGTCTAAGAAGGCAATTTAGTCTGTTTACCTGCCTCCAGGCAAGACTTACATGAATCAACAGAGATAATTGGTATCCTGCCAAATGACTGTATTTTGGTCGAAGCAATTAATTTTTTTTCTAATTAGTGGTGTTAGCTAAGAGTTGTTTCTTATAATTAATGAGGACACTTGCTGCTGAGATTGTTCTAATGCCACATGTAGCGCGTGGAATCTGGTAGGGCAGCTCGGCATCTTGTCTTCAGCCGTGCCATCCCTAAGGAGTCACCTACACTGTCTCTGAGGCCACCAGTGTCCGCTCCAGTGAGGGCCACTGTGAAAAAATGTCACCTTCAACATGCACCATTCAGCTCTATCAGTGTTGCTAACTGCTGTCACTCAGAAAATCTTGCATGATCTTATGTCATGTATGGCCCTGCAATGGGTAGGTCCAGAGAAGTAAGCATGAGGCGGTGTTTTGGGCCTGACCCAAAGCCAGGAACCAGCTGAGGTGCAGCCAACAACAGGAAGAAGACAGATCCTCACCATGGGTTCCACTCAGTGCATCTGTTATGTAACTGTGGACATACTAGTAGGTGTTCTAGTTATATGAAATCAGCACACTCTAATTCGTACACCTCACTCTACTAAGAAGTCTGGGTGAACACTGACATATGGTGCTGGTATTTAAAACCACGATGTGCCCAGTCAGCTCAGCCAAATGCCAGTTGCTTAGCTTCCACGTATTCAGACACGAATAGGTTTTTGCTGTTGGTGAAAGTCATTGTGGAACCATAGCAGCCCCACACCCACAAGCGGAAGCACCCGTGTTCTCACACTCGCCGGCTCAGCACATGGACCCACAGCAGCTCCGTTCCAAATGGGAGCGCTTTATGGAGCTGTAAAATCCAAGACCTGCTTAGACTTACACGAGATGGTCAATATCATAACATTTTCCTTAGGGGAGATATTGCCAAGAGGAACTTAACAGAAGGCAATGTAGCTTGTAGGTTAAGAAGAAATTTAAGGTCCTCGTATGTGCTCCCAACTCCTCTCCCTCCCCCTGCGCCTCCATTTTCTCCTCCACATCTTCCTTCTTCTCTTATTTCTTCTCTAAATACAATGAAACAAACCCTTAATGATTATTTATGAACAAGGCTCAAAATGAAGATTTGGTCAATATGTTTTGTCAGGAGGTTTCGGTGGAAAGACTTTATCTTGGTTAATAATCCCTAACAGCCAGGCTTGCTCTAAAAAGCAACCACTGAAATCATAACAACAAGAAAATAAACATATCCCCAAACCCTTGAGTATTGGCGGCAGATTTGTGTATATTGTTCCTCTATGGGGCTGGCTTACCATCTTGTGGAGCACGTTTCCTGTGAAAGGAAAATCACGAAGCTTCTAAGAATCTCTGGTAGCAGCTTGCAGACACTTAAGTCTAATGATGAAGAACAAATTGTCTCCAAAAGGGATGTCTCAAAGATGTAAACTAATTTAGGTGCAGGCGCTTGGGATGCAGAATTCCCGTCTCTGGAGTAACAAAGCTCAGTACAATCAGGTGTCCCCCAATAAGTGTTATTAACTGGAGAAAGGGTGCAATAGGACAAGTGACATTTCTCATTGGGTGTGAAGGGGTACATGGCAGCATTCTGTTGGAAAGGCAGGGTTTGAGGGCTGCTTTCCTGAAGATATAGAAAAATGTCTTTTTCCAAGTGGTAGCATTCAGTGATTATGTTTTCTAATAAAAAGGACTCCTAGATAAATGTATTTTGAACTCTGTAGGAAATGAAGGTGGTGGTGGGGGGGGAGTAGCAACACTAAAAAAAGCAGCGGTAGCATAATGACATCTAATGCCCGACATACAGACTCATCTAGAGGGTTTTCAAAGGGAAGAAGGGACGTGACGAACACAGCCTCTGCAGGGCTGATTGCTGGTTTGGACAATGTCTCCTGGTCCCCATCTCCAAAGATCCCCCTAAAATTTGGGATAAGTCATTCAACTTTTCTCTCTACTGTATCTCTCAGAAATGCCAGGATGCTTGTTGAGACTGACTGGTATGACTGGCCTTCAATATTAAGAAAGTATAATTTTAGACTTGAATATTTTAGACAGCTATAGTCTCCCAAATCAGGTACTTTAGACACATTATCTCCCTCTGATTTTGAAAATGTGATGAAAAGACCTTATCAAGAATATCTAATATACTTTAAAACAATTTAATTTTAATATTTTAACTAAACTAATCATCGAAGGAGGTAAGGTTTTCAAAAAATACGTTAAAAAAGTAAAACTATTTTTAATTAGATTAAAATTACTTGCATCTGGTATGCAGTATAAATATTAGCCTTATAATCTTCTTTGTGTTATTAAATTCTTAGCAAAGCAGGGAGGATAACTGTCCTGAAAAGATGCACACACTAACCCCAGGAACCTGTGAATATGTTACCTTATTTGGCAAAAAGAAACTTTGCAGATGAGATGGAGGTTATGGGTCTTGAGGTCAGAGGGATTATCTTGGACTAGCTGAGTAAATGTAAACTAATCACACAAATCTTCACAAACGAGACATCAGAAAGCTGCAGCATGGGCTTTGACTATAAACCGTGGAATGCAGACAGCCTCCGTGAACTGGGAAGGGCCCGCAGCTGACATCTAACAAGGCGGGCACCTCAGCTGCACAACCCCAAGGAGCTGAATTCTGCCCACACCTGAATTTCACAAGTCCCTAGAAGCTGGAAAAGACAGGAAAATGGCTTCTCTCTGGAACCTCCCGCAGGGGAGGCAGCCTGCCAACACCTGGATTTTAGCCCAGTGAGACAGACCTGCGGCTGACTTCTGATCTACGGAGCTAGAAGGTGACAAATGTGTGTTGTTTTAAACTGCTAAATCCATGGTAATTTATTATGGCAAGGATAAAACTCAAATAGGCCTAGAAATGCAAGGAATGACTTTCTATGCTGTATTTCCTCTCCCATCCACCTCCCCAAATGATTTAGTTGGGAGAAGGAGATAGGCTGACACACTAGGTCCTTTGGCTTCCTGACAAATATTCCCTTGATGCTCAGGGCAAAGAGGCCGGTGGCTGTTGGTCCCTCCACACAACCTCTCTAGTTTGGGAGGTCATAGAAGTGGCCAAGCCCCTCCATACAACATACATGGATTTTTCTCTGCAGAAAATGGCAGAGATGTGCTGAGGATCTCCCACGTGATCCAGGAGCTGATGGCTTTGGAGCTTACTTTTTATTGTGAACTTCCGAAGACTTCCATTTCTCCCAACAGTAAATGCTGTCAACATAAATAACAGAAAGACAAATTTAAACCTAACCCTCGGAAAGGATCAAAATGACAAATGGCTTGGATGCAAACTGTGCTGAAATAGGTAAGTTCAGGGTGTACCAGGAGGAATGGAAAATCCACAGTGTCAGGATCACACGTGAAGGGAGAGGCATTGTCCATGTTTGGGGTTTGCTGGCGTTCCTGGGGATGGCGGCATGAACCTTTCATGCCCTCCCATCGTGTCCTCCAGGATATCCCCTCACCTGCTTCAGCCCCATGGACCCACTGAGGACACGACTAGGCTTCTTTCCCTCAAGCCCTCTTGCCTTTCCACCTGCTGTTTCCCTCAGCGGTTGCTCTATTTTCTGGGTTGTGTCTGACTCATTTCTGAGGAAATGGTCACGCTTGAGCCCATCACTCTCCTCTTCCAAACCAAGCTAAGCTTCTGACTACAGAACTAGGAGATGACAAATGTGTGTTGCTTTACACTGCTAAAGCTCTGGGAATTTATTACGGCGATTTATAAGTCCAGGTTCTGACCGGTGTTTGCATCACACTAAATCAAAACACTCAGATTTCAAGCCAGCATTCCTTTTATACATAAACTTTGGAATAGAAACTTTTCATTTGTTTTATCTACTTTAGATTTCTTTCTGTGTCTCTGTAAATGCTCCTGGGGCTAATAATTAAGTATGTATATGTTTTCTTAAAATACATTGACGGGGAAATCACCAGGCCATTACATGTCTGCCCAGCACCCTGGTCCTGCTGGCTTCCTTCGGCATCTTCACAGAGTCCTTCCTGGATCCTGGGGACAACCTGTCCAGGGAGCCTGCAGGGCAGGCTGGAGGTGGGCAGGGTGGAGGGGTCCAGGAGGGGCAGTTGGCAGTGGAAGCAATAGGAAAAGAGTGGCCTCTACGCTCTTTGTTCTAAATGCCAGCCAAAGCGTGAGAGGTACCCTTGGGGGAAGGAGTGCATCCTCAGGGGAGGTGTGGCCCTCAGGGAGACCGCAGGGCCCGCAGAGGGCATCCTGGTCAAGGTTCGTGGTGTGGTGAAGCAGGGCTGTGGCTGCACATCCTAGGCCAGAGGCGACGTAGTTTGTGAGTCTGATGTCAGCTCTGGTCACCAGGAGACATGGCCACCCTGGAACCAGCTTCAGAAAGTCTAACTCAATCCATTTGTGCCCTGGGGGGAAGATATAAAGATTGAAAATATGGCCTGCTTTCCCTCCCAGTGAGAAATCTGCAAGTTCAAATTTATGATGAGTGGTAGCGGGTATTTAAAATCCAATTTCGTAGATGAAGGCAACTGCCTCTAAAAAAGTCTTAAGCTCAACTTAATATAATAATTGCTTATTTAAGTCAGAGGGAGCTAAGACTCACAGGTTTCTCTAGATTTTCTTTATCGTGGTCATCTCTGCCTTGTTTTTCTTTAGAGAAGGTCATTTCGTTTATGATTATTCTTTCTTAGCACAGCCCTTCTCTGGTTTGGTTAGAGGCGTACTAGCATTGGCATGAGAGAGCCTAATAGTTCAGCATAGTCCAGAGTCAAGCACAGGGAGAAAAAGGCTCCGCGGGTTGCAGAAATCGCCGCTGCCTGCAGTTCCCCTGAAGGCCTGGCGGGGTCGCCACGTGTGGGACGGAATGGAGCGTGGCAGATGGTGGTGTTTGAACTCAGAACCTAGCTAAACTCAGAGGTAAATTACTGATTCACCCCCTTTGCCAAACATTGACGCATAAGTTCTCTGTGTGGGGCTGGGTCTCCCCAGAAGGAACTGTTATGGCTTTGCTTTCTGCAGTGGTTGGGCTGGGATGAAGGCAGGAGACACACAGGTTAGAACCCAGATGACACAGGTTTGAGAGGGGCACAAAAATACACCCTCTCCTTTGAACACCAATGAGGAATACATACATACATACACACACATATATTCCAGAAAGGGCAGAGGGGCTGGGTCAGGCAGAGGATGAGCCCGGGGAAGCGAGAGGTACAGAGCTCTCCCTTGTCCACCGGCGGGCGCTGAGCCAGCCCTGCCCACTCCAGCCCAGCCGCTAGTCTGAAAGGCTGTGGGCCCCAAGAAAGCACCCAGGCTTAGGAGCCAAGGGTGGTGAAGGCACTTGGCAACTCCAAGGTGTTTCTGACAAGCTAATGGTGTTGAAGCCTCACCTTTCCTTTCTGATCGCTAAGCTCCTACCCAGCACCCTCTCTCCCCGCTGCATGTTTATAAACCTTCTGCGATTCCTTCTGGGAGGGGTGGAGTTTAACTTTATTATTATTTTTTTTTAATGGAGGTATTTGCTGTTTGCTGTAATTGAGTTTGTCAAACATCACTTTTGCACCTTTTCTAAATCCGGGAAAGGGTGGATTTGTATGTTCATACCTTAGAAATCACCCCAGCATGAAGCAAGTAGCTGTCGCTTTTAAAATTCCATTACAGTTAATTATGTAAATCATTGAATCTCATTAGTAGGTCTGGTAACTCTTCCTTCTTTCCTTCACTCTTCATGCATTTATCATTTTAATGCCACGTCAATTATTTCAACTTTAATGAAATGATAATTTTTATTGTATTCCCAATTAAGAGAATTGAATTCCATGGGCAATTCAATGAAGCTTGCAAGGATCCCACATTTCAGCATAAATAGTTAGGGATGATAAATAGTTAACATAAACTCGTAAGTGTCCACTTGCTGATTTGAGATTATTCCGGGATGAACTGTCACGAGAAAGGCAGAGATGAAGGGAAAATGGGCGTGGCCTGAGATAGTCAATGCCCCAGAATTCTAAGAGCTCCGTAGCCCTCCGCTTCAGGATGGAGCTGAGGCAGCAAAACAGTCACCTCAGTGATATTCTCTGGAGTGTCCTACAGCTGCCAAGACACATCAGAGTGTAAGAGTGCCCTAAGCAAATGGCTGCTGTAGAGGAACCATGCTACTGCTGGGCGCTGGGCGACTTCCTACCCACAAATGCCCAAAGCACTTTCTACTTAAGGACACGGCATTCAGGAAGACGCTGTGGATGTATCTCCTACCCTTTCCAGAGTACCCTGGTCCATGCCAGCTGTCCATGCCAACTGCCCCAGAATCTCGCTTGCTCACAGTCCTAAGTACACACAGCCATTGCAGGCCTCACATTGCTGGGAGAACCAGAGAGAAAGGATTAAAGTATTCAGGTTGTCTTCTTGATATCCAAGGCAGTAGTTTGTGGGGGTTTGTGGTAGGATGCTCCGGATTCACCAAGGTCATTAGTGTTCATTAATAAATGGCATTGTATTGAAATGTCTGCAGTTCATATTGAATAATTTCACATCAGACTCAGGTTCAATAAATGACCATGTGATCTCTGTTTTGAAACTATAGAAAATTAGGTAGACCAATAGAATTTGCATCCGTCTTAAAGAATACACTAAACATTGCTTTGCATTGATTTGCATTGAGTTTTTTTCCATAATGGATGTTAGCAGTTACTGCTTTTTGGTTAGATTTCATACATAGGATGTGATGTGAGTTTCAGAAATTGCTCTCCTAAAAAAAGTTACTCCTTGCTAAGCAATCACTTAGATTTTTTGTTTTGGTTGGAAAATATCCATATTTTAAAAACTGTTCCAAAGCTGCTGGCAGTTTTGAATTTGACTTTGTAAATTATGATTGATGTTTAGCCATTTTTGCTGCCAAATCTGTGATTTATTTTAGGTTTGCAGATAGGCGTGGACTTCTCTGCGAGACCCAGGAAGGTCCAGGCCTTCGGTTTCACAGTTACCTTACGTGGGGGTGTGAAGCCAATTGGGTCCCCATCAGCATTCAGTCCTGACAGGGTCCCTGGAGTGCCCCTCTTCCAGAGAGCTGTCCCGAACTCAAGGAACACTTGGCCCTATTTGTGCAGCATTCCTTTGTTTTTAAATCCACACTGGGGCTGCATGGCCTGAGCATTGATGTTCCTATGGCAACCAGGAGAGACAGCTTGAGAAGGCCCAGGAGTGATGAACTGAAGTCCGCAGTGGCGAGGTTGAAGGGCCTCTGGAAGAGACCTCAGTGGCCAGCAGCGTCGGCGTGGGTCCTGGGCGTGTGCTCACACCCTTCTCCTGCTCTTCTGTGCCCCCTCCGGGGTTTTTCTCGGGCCTGAATTTGTCTTCATCATTTTAACGCATTCCTCACTCTCACTTTCCAGTCTACTCTGTGACTGGTTTTCTTCTCACTCATTTGGTTTACACTTGTTTGTCATATTGTACCCACAGAAGTGCCATTGGTTCTACCTGGATCCTCCAAGCCTCACCCCTGTACACAGCACAGGTAGAGCAGCCACCTCCCATTAAACCCGGGAGGACCCGCCTCTCTCTCCTATGCCCTGCTCGGGCCCAGAATTAAGCCTGTGGCTAGGTCTGCATACTCGTACACACACACACACACACACACACACACACACACACACACACACCAATAACAGCATTGGTTTAGTGCAAATGGAACCAGAACATGGGTGTGCTGAAACAGAATCCATTTTTATTGATATAGGAGGGAATAAGGGTCATCTTCCCTGGAGTGGTTCATTTATTCTTGAATCTGTTCATTCAATTGCTCACCCAGTCATGTATTCATTCAATAGTTTATTCAAATATTCAGTCATTTATTTGTCCATACTGTACATATTTTCTGAGCACCTAACTGTGTATGTTGCGCCATCCTCAACAAAAGAGATACAGCAGTGAACAAAGTGGACTCAAATTCCTACCATTACAGAGCTTACTATGTCAGGAGGCAACAGGGCTATGGAAAATAAAAAAAAGCACGAGGGGACCAGAAATGGCTACAAAGGGGGCTCGGTGTTGATGGGAAGGGCTCTTAGTGAAGGTACCTGCAGGTAAGGGAACTACCTGATACAAGAGAAAGAATCATCCTGGAGGATGGAAGAAGTGTTTGGTGCTCACACAGAGCTGGGAATAGTGCCAGCTTCTACCAGCTGGGCTCCCATGCCTCACTGCATATGTCCCTGGGTTTCCATAGGACAAGAGGAGGGGTGGTCAGAAAGAGTGTTTGAAAGAATATTGTCCAAAGTTTTCAAAATGTGATGAAAACTGAAAGCTCAGATTCAAGAAACTCACTGGATCCCACACACAAGATCCATGAAGCAAATGACACAAAGACACATCATAACCAAGTTACTCAAAGCCAGAAATCAATGGAACACTTTAAAGACAACCAGAGGGGGGAATGAAACATAATAAATAGAGAGGGTGACACATAAGGGTGACAGTAGATTTCTCATCAGAAACAGTGCAAGCAAGAAGATAGCAACTATCCTTAAGGTATTGAAAGAGGGGAGAAAAAAGCTACCCACCTAGAATTCTTTTCCTCACAAAATGTATTTCATAAATAAAGGAGAACTTTTTGGTATATATAAAAACTGAGAGTTCATGACCAGCCAACAGACACTAAGAAATTCCTTTGGGAGGAACAAAAACGATGCCAGATGGAGACATGGATCTACACAAAGGAGGAAAAAAAGCACCAGAAATGTTCACTTCAGGTGTAAATGCATAATGTATTTTCACTATTATTTAAATACCTATAGAAGGTTCCTGATTCTTTAAACAATGACAGTAACAATGTGGTGTGGGGTTTGTACCATGTAAAAGTGAAATGCGTGTTTATAATAGCACCAATGCCTGGAGGAAGGATGAGAAAACACAGCATTGTGTGTTCTTGCTGGACACGTGAAGCGGTAGGACATCGATGAAGGAAGCCTGTAATGAGTTAAAGATGCATACTACAAACCTGATTAGTTGTAGCTAATACAGAGATGAAATAGAATGAAAACATACTCAATTCACTCAAAAGATGGCAGAAAAATAGGGGAAAGAGAACAAAGAACAGATGGGAAGAACTGAAAACAAATAGCAGATAACAGATTTGAACTTAACCATATCAATGTTCTCATCAAACGCAAATGGTGTAAGCATCCAAATTAAAAGACAGAGTGTCAGACTGCATTAAAAAAGCAACATTCAAGTACATGCTATCTATAAGAAAATGCTTAAATAAAAAAGACAAATGGCTTAATAGTAAAAAAGTTTGAAAAATGTATATAATGTATACAAAGAAACCTGGAGTGGCTAAGTTAATGTCACACAAAGTAGACTTTAGAGTAAAGAATGTTACAAGGTATACAGAAGGTTATTTCATAAAGATAAAAGGGTTTTAATCAAGATGGCATGTCAATTCTAAATATTTATACATCTAATAACAGGGCTTCAAAAGACATGAAAGAAAAACTGATAGAACTATAAGAAAAATAAAAACATCCACAGTTATAGTCAGAATATTTTCATAGTCCTCTCTCGATAATTGATACAACACATCGACATAAAATCAGTTAAGATACAGAAGACTGGAACAAAACCAATAACCAGTTTTACCTAATTGACATTTATAGACTCCGCCATCCAACAACAGCAGAGTGCATATTCTTTTCATATGCACAGAACACATTTACCAAGAAAGATCATATTCTGGGCCATAAGGCAAGTCTCAATCAACTGAAAAAAATTAAGTGCTACCAACGATGTTCTCTGGCCACAATGGAATTAAATAGGAAATGAATACTGAAAAACCTAAAGGAGGTGGGAGTGCAAACTCCTTGGATATTTGGTGGAGGGACGTCTGAGCTAGAGGGTGAGGCAGGAGCGTGTCTGGTGTGTTCATGGGAGAGCAGGAGGGAAAACGTGTCTGGGACACAACAAACAGGCAATGGGGAGGAAAACAATATCTGAGAGGTAATCAGAGTGGGACTTTATGGGAACTATGACTTAGTCAGCTTGAGATGGAAGCTATTAGTTTGCGTAGAAGAATTATTGGACCCAATATAAATTTGTCCAGGACCCCTGTGGCTAACAGAGGGTGGGCAAGAGAAGAGAAAGGAAGAAGCAAGTGAAGAAACTCTTACAACAACTCAGATGACAAGAATTAAATCCAAAGTGGTGGTAAGAAATGTTATGAAGGTAGAGTTGACAAGATTTTTCTGGATTAAATAGGAGGAGTGAGAAAAGTCAAAGTTGACTCCAAAAACATTTGAGTTAAGCAACTTGATGGCCAGAGCTGCCACGAATGGAGACGGGGATGATGCTGGCAGGAGCTGGGCAGCAGTGGGGAGCAGGAGATGGGCTGTTAGTATTGCACATGTCAAGTAGCCTATTCCAAATCCAAGAAGGATGGTCACAGAGATGGTTTTATATAGACTCTAGGAACAAAAAGGGTGTCCCACCTTAAAGGTAGATACCATTGAGTTGTCTGTGTATGGATGATAATTGAGTCCATGAGACAGGATGTGATAAACAGGAATAAAGAAGAGTTCAAGGACTTAGGGAGCCCAAACATTTCAAGTGGAAATGAGAAGAGAAAGGAAAAGAGAAGAACCAGTAAAGGACCCTGAAGAGGAAAGAAAGACAAGGAGACAGCAGAGTCCTGGGGTCCATGAGGAGGCCATGTTTAGGGAAGGAGGGGTGACAACAGTGCCCTATGCTGGTAGGTCTGGTTTGATGAGTGCTGTTCATGTAGGATGAGTAAAGGGCAGAGTTCTGGGTCAGAAAGATGTCCTGGACTCCTGGACTCAGCCTACCTCGGCATTGTGCATGGTAGGAAGGGTGGACTCCCTGTAAATAGAGATAATCCATATCACTGGGACTCCTACCGATGTTGCTCAAGGTACCCAGTTCTTTACTCCTTCCGCCCCCTACGGAGGGAAAGGCTGCCCAGAGCTTTATTTTGGCCAAGTCAATGTGTCATTTTTTTGGAAGTAATCAAAGGCTACTTTGTGATTTTTTTCATGTTCTCTCCCTGTCATGGTGATCGGGAAAGCAGGTGTCCAGGGAGTTGCCACAGTATTAGAGCAGCTATGGATGCTGGTCTAACATGTGGAGGAAGTGGCTTTGGCAAGCTGACTGGAACCGCTGTGAACTGACAGAGCAAGAAGTCAACGGAGGTTTGGTGTCACTTGTGTCCTTAGCACCTGGTACACCTTTTTCACAGGACCACTGTGAAAGGTAAGTGAGGGAGAGCTTGGAAAATGCCGGGCATGGTGACATGGGCCCTCAGAGTATTTAAAAGTCCAGACTGTATGGTTTGGTTTAATAACCCCAGAGCCTTTCCGTCATCCTTGATTCACCGAATCAGTGAGTGAATCTGAGGTAGATAGCAGAGCTCTAAGGGTGCCATTTGTCTCCCCCTGCTTGGCTAACACTACCAAATGTCAAGCATCAGACGATTACAGCTGAGTGGCACAATGGTGATCAGCTAAGCAGTCACTGAAATTTCTCCATAGAGGCAGATGACGAACCAGTCGCCTGAGGCTCCCTCAGCAGAGCGTCCAGTCAGCCGACAGAGGCTATTCCTCCCTCCTCTTTCCCTATATCTCTCACACCCACAACTCACCACCCCACACAGCCACACACACCCTTTTTCATACACACACACACACACACACACACACACACACACGTTGAGGGCTAGTAGTGTCACACGACATGGGCACACCAGCACATTCTCGGCCCTCTTTTGCTGGAATTGACCAGCCCTGCAGGGAAGAAGTGGCTCGGAGGGCTGGCAGAGCCACCCACCCCTGACACAGTGGCCTCAGAGGCTCCCACCTTGGGGACCTGAGGACTGACTCAGGTTTCATGCTTCCTCTTCTTGACCAGTGTCTGTGACCAAATCTCTGAGCCGCCCAGCCTCACCTGTCACCCTACCGGCTTGAGCACACAACTCATTGGCATCAATGGGTACACCTTGTCTTCTCTTTGTGTTTTCCAGTTCACATCTTTTATGTCTAAAGAATAAATGGAAGACAAATAAAAAAGAATAAATGGAAGAGATGTCTATTTCTACCAGGGGACGTTAACCTCCAAAGGGAGTGTGTTGAATGAGGACAGCAATGGTGAGTCAACCTTTGGACTTGCAGGAGCGTGGCCCTCTGGTGACACATGCGGCCTGGAGAACACCTGAGCACAATCCCTCACATCAGGGCTGTTGAACACCCCCCTAAATCACAGGAGGAAGCAGGGGAGCCCTCGCATATTATCAAGGCTGCTCGCTATCCCAGCCACAAACCATTTAGCAGATTCCATGTGCTCGGTTTTACAACACAAATGCAGCCCAGGGAAGGGTTCACGGTGAACGGCGAGCTCAGGTTGGGGACATGTAAGTGCTCACTACCCACGAGTCAGCTAGTGTGCACAGCGGTGACCAAAGCAAGGCTGAGCTGTTTGTTACCCCAGTGTCGCTGAGCTCTGCTCTGCTGTAGTTATGGGCTTGATGGATTGACCCCAAAGCTCATCTCAGCCAGGCCTCCCAGGCTTTCCCAGTGATCCTGTGCTGTAAAGTGTCGCTTGCTGGCTTCCAAGATGACCGCTGGCTGCTCACATCTGCGTACAGAACGACTCCCCAGGTCCAGGATGGTGTGTATCGGCTTTGCTTCAAGTTGCGTCCAGGCTGCATATATTTACATACCTGCAGCCTGGCTTGGATACCATTAAAAACACAGCTGTTAGAGTGAGGAATTGGCATGGCAAAGTGCATCCCTGAACACACACACACACACACACACACACACACACACACACACACACCCCTGCGTGAAGCAAGCAGGAAATTGCAGGAAACATTCAGAGGAGAATTTTGACCCTTCAATCCCTCATTCACCAACTGATCCTGTCCAGGGTCAAGGACTATGCCGGTGAATGACACTAACCGTGTCACATCCTAGTGGTCAGTCACGGGTCTCTTCTGCCTTCATCCAGCCACTGTGAGGCTCTGATTCTGAGATGACACATGGCTTTTAACCAATGAAAGGACAAAGACATGTGGCTGGTGAGTGGCTTTCACTGTCCTTTAGCCAAAAGGAAACAGCTCAAAAGAGGGACACACAGAAGTATATACATGCAAAATGTGCAAGTATATCTTCAAAACCTTTTGTTCTGTGTCCTATTTCTTCACCATCCATTTCTCATTCCTGACATGGAGTCCCTGAACGTTTTTCACCTTGAAATGGAAGTGGAAAAGAATGATGTGAACTTTTTTAGTCTCTCGGGTGATGGAGAGGAGGAATATTGCCAGGGCACAAGCCTTGGGAACCTGTGCTAGCCAAGTCTACGATCTACAGGGCGAGCAGAAGAAAGGTGCTACGTTACCCGGTGAGTTTCAGCCCTGTATACAGCTCACCGCATGACAAACCATTGCTTCACCCACTGCCAGTTCCCAGGAATCCAAACGGTCATCCGGGCTAGACATCTTACAGGTCTCTATGGCAACCGACCAGAAGTTACAACAGTTTCTAACATACCTGTGTCACAAAAGGAAAGATGTGTTTTTATTCCAGGGAAATGTAATGGCAGGGTAGAAAGAAGGGACAAGGGTCGGAAGTAGAGAAGTGAGCACAAGATGTCACTATGCTGATGAAACACTTATGATATATATTGGAACTTAGAAAAGAGTCTAGGTATGTTCCTCTGAAAAGCATTAAAAATAGTTAAGGGGAAAGAGCTAGAAAACATGAGCATGGAGTCATGAATTGAGAAATTACGCATGCATGGTGAAGAAGATGGGCAAGGAACTATGGAAGGAGAGAGGAGAATTAACCCAAATTACATGGCACATATTCTGGGTATGATGAAATTCGTGCCTTCATCCTGCCTTTTTTGTAGCATCAAAATGTATCACTCTTTGGATTCTCCTAAATAACACCAGCCGATATCCCACACTCTAGGGGTCTACGGGGACCCTGAGCTCACACGTCTGAGGAGCTTAATATTCTGGGGATGAAAGAATTCCTATGAACATGAGATATTATCAAAGCTAAACACAGTTGAAAGCCCCGGGACTCCAATTCAGCTTTCCTGTCTCAGAGGCCTGCTGAACTGTTTAAATGGCTCCATGTGACTTTGAAGTTTTATTAAAGATGACTCCAAGATCAAACACATAAAAGCTTAGTGCATACAGGCATTTGATTGAAGGACCGGCTTAGTCAAGCCCTCCAGAGTGACATTGTTTTGATTATTCAAGATCCTTTTTATACATTCAGTTTATTTTAAAAAATGTTTTAAATACAGATAGCTACCAAGAATATCCTTACCATTTATAATTAACAGCTGACATTTATATACTGTTGGATTACAGTCCCCTTAAAGACACCTAATCATAAAGCTATAGCTAAAATCATTGCTAGCCCCCACCAGCAGGACTCCTGTACACCTCGACTTCCGTGCTAAGGGTCAAGCATCATTAGAAGTGAATGAAGTCTCTGTTTTTTATACGTATAGATAATATATTGCATTCCTAAAATTACATACTATTAATAAGGGAGGATGTGACCCATTATGTACCCATGTCCATTTTGCTTTATTAGTCTGCATTTCATTTTGGAGAGACGTCTGCGCTGATACGGAAAGATAAATACAATGGTCAAGTCCAGGCATTACAACTGGTACCATGTTATTGATTGTCTCTCCAACTGATGGGCAGTTGATTTGTCTCCAGCCTTTCAGTGTTACAAACCATGCTGCAGTGAATACTCTTATGCGTATCTCATGGTGTTCAGTAATTCATAGTTTCTGGAAGTGGAATCGCTTGCTCACAGGATATGCACATTTAAAAACATTTTTTAAAAAATTTTCCAAGATATTGACACACTATCCCCACAACAGCTGGACTAGCTAGACCCACCCACAGGCAGAACAGAGGCCAAGTCGACGCCTTGCCTCCCGGTGAGCATATGACGCCGGCATCCTTTCGCTTCTCGCCTATTGCTCTATTGTAAAACTTGGATTTCTTTGCTTTTTTAATGAGCATTTCTCTGGTTATTAGTGAGGTTGAGCATTTTTTTCACAGATACGACGGATAGTCACATGTCTTCTGGAGTTGGGTCTTCGTTCCTTTCTTCTTGTTTTCTAAAAGTTCTTCAGTTAGTATGCATAGTTTCCTCTTGCCTGTGACAGACAGAGAAATGTCCTCTCCTAGGCTGTTGTATTTTAAACATTAACCGTGTCTTTTGAGATACCAGAGTTTTTAATGTGAAGTAATCCAGTTGACTTATATTTTGTGTTGCTTGAGGGGTTTTTTTGCATTATTTAAATAATCAGGGTGGACCATAGAAGGATAACTAACCGCCAGGAGAGAGGAGGGTCTTCTCCGAGGCCTTCTCCACACTTAGTTCCCTCTTCCAGCTGGATTACTTCGGTGTACTGCGTCAATTCAGAGTCTAGTTTTATTTCACTTTATTTTTCTAAGTGGACAGTTAATGGTCTTGATTCTGCTCACTGAAATAATCTTATCCTACCTGCCCGTGATCCCAGTGCCCTCATACACTGCATGCTACACACGAGGGTCTCCACATTTGTCCTCTGTGCTGGCCCCTCCTCGGCCCACACTGCACGGTTTAGAACCCCCTTCGTGACAGGTCTTCCCGTCACCCCCGTGCGTCCTCTCGCAGTTCTGATTCTTCAAAAGCACCTTATCTATTCATGCACCTATAATTTCCTATACAAATTTATGGATTAATTTGTAAGCTTTCACAAAAATATTCCTGCAGGGGTTTTGAATGAAGTTGTTTTAAATTTGCAGGCGAATTTGGGACAAATTGATATGTTCGCTCTACTGTGCCCTCTCATCTGTGACCAGGACAGTTCTCCACATTTAGCTGTATCTTCTCTCTCTTTCATCCCTCCCCATAATTAATGGACTTCTACAATTTTGTTAGGTTTGTTAGATTTGTCATTGTGCAGTGTTAATTTTTGTTTGTGTTTTTCCTGTACTAACTATACTTTTCTTTATTACACTTTTGAAAAGTATTTATTCCCAGTATTAAGGATGTATTAATTGGTATGCATCATTCTTATGCAATTGGCATTGATTCTAATAGTATGACCATTGATTTTTCTGGGTTTCCCTGTGTAAACAATCATATAATCTTCACACAGTGACAATACTGTCTCCTCCTATTCCATCCATTTTAAATTTTTTCTTTATTTCTTAGTGTTTTCCATTAAATCAGCTAGTGCCATCTTGAATACTAGTGTGAGACTGGTAACCTGATTTCTGATTCTAAATAGACTGCTTCTAATATTCCACCATGAAGTATGAGATTTGTTTTATGTTTTTAGTCAATACTCTATTGCATCGTGGAAGAACCCTCCATGCCTGGTTCGTTAATGTTTGTTTAATGATGAATTGTTATTGACTTTTATGAAATCTTTTCCCTGTGTCTATTGAATGAGAGAATGATTTATTTCTCCTTTAATCTATTAATGCGGGAAGTTACACTGAAATCTCATCTTTCTATATTCATTGAAATTACCTTTTCCTTTTTTTTACCAAAATAATAAATGCACATATTTCAAAAAGTTATAGCAAATGACAACACCTCCTTGCTACTCTCCTGCCATTCTGTCTTGTTCCATAAAAACAACCAATTTTAAGTGATTGTTTTTGATGATAAGATATCAACCTCTGTTTTTCTGAATAATGAGTTTATGCTTGCTTTCTTGGTCTGTGGCAGGACTCTATCTAAACCCAGTACTTCTCTTCGTTATGCTCGTTGTTGAATAGCCTGTGTCCTGGATTCCAGCTTTGCAGTTTCTGGATTCCTTCAGGGCAGGGAAGAAGGCGGGGTGGGTGAAGCTGTCAGTGCCCGCCCTGGACTTCCATGCCGGTGACCTGTGATGGGAACAGCGTGCTGACCTTGGACACCATGGCCCTCTCTGGGCTCTCCCTAGTCCTGCCCTTATTTACTCCCTCCTTTTGTTACACTCAAATTTCAGCAGCTTTCTAAGGCATGTGTCTTTGTAATTTCTTTGTTGTGAGTGTTCAGAAAAATACATTTGGCCTTCAAATTTAATTCATTTGGCTGGGTATAAAACTCCAGGTTGAAAGTCAGATTCTAGTGAATTTTGAATGGACTGCTAAATTGTCTCCAAGCTTCTGCTATTGATGAAGAGAAATGTGAAGCTGTTTTCTTTTTTATCCTTTACCTTTTAACTATGAGCGAATGTCTTTATCACTCTCCAATTTGTATGTTTTTCAGCTCTGTCTCTTATTCCCTGCAGAAATGAGATTTACTCATTGGTGAGTCCTTTCTTACTTAATTTTCTGGGCTCACTGGAGAATCTTTCCAACCTAGGAGCAGCTATAATTTCTGGAAAGTTTTTTCATGGGATAATTTCTTCTAGAGGTTTTTTCTTTTTTTCCCCTCTGTCTTTTAAAAATTCCTAGCAGTCACACTTTGGACTCCGGTACCTTCATTTTTCATTTTCTCGTTCAATTTTCTATCCTTCTTGTCATTTTCTTTCTGCTTGCTGAGCTATATTCTGTACCTTGTTTCATGCCCTCCTACTGAAATCATATTTCTGTTTTAAATATTTATTTCCCAAGAGCCTCCTCCTGTTTTCCTTTTTCACGGCATCTAGTTCTTATTTATTGATGAAGTATCAGGATATTTATTATAGGCTTTTGTTTTGTTTTTTTTACTCTTTTTCTCTTGGTTTAAATCTTGTTCAGTTCCTTTCATTACATATCTTTCCTATAACTTTTCCCTGCTACTGTGGTTGATTTCCTTTGTGTTAGAAGTTTGATCAAACAGCCGGTGATCTCTGGATACTGGCTCGTAGTTACTAGTGAGACACTAACCTGGAGGTCAGGCTCTCTGTAGGCACAGCAATGTAGGGGATTTGTCCATCCCATTATCCAAGTACCATTATTTGGAAAGTTTATATTTTTGTTTTCCCCTCTTGGGATCCTCAGATCTTCCTATGAAGACTTACTTCTTCAGGGATATGCCTATGGCTGCTCAGCTTAGAAAGCTAAGAACAGATCAATAAATGGGCTCTCATGGTTTAAAATGGTGAACTTTGCCTTCCTTTGGTTTTCAGACCAGGGTCTCACTTCTTTCTTCTCCTTCACATTTCCCACTATAGGAATTTGTCTGCAGGCTCCTCATTCCCTCATCAGTTCAGTGATGCCTACTTTTATTTCAAAATATTTATTTGCTTGATTTTTCTTTTCCCATTGCTTTGTCCCTCAAGGAGAGATATACTTCCCATAACTTTACTTATACTTTCATGGTGATGAAGAAAGGAGACAAGATACTAACATGTGATGTGATGAAGTCACAAAGTTTACCAGAATTATTAATAATTTTCTAATTTTTAACCGTTCTTTGATTCCTTGTGTAAACTCTTGTTAGTGATGATATATATTTATTATGTGGCTGAAATCAATTTGCCAGTATCTTATTAGGACTTGTTGCATCTATTTTTTTCTCTTATCCATGGCTTTATGATTTGGGAATCACGTTTAGACTAGTTTCACAAACAGAGTTCAGTCTTGTTTTTTCCTGTGCCATGTTTGTAGCTCCGTTCTCTGGCAGCGAGGAACCTGGCTCCCATGACCTTCAGTGTGTTCACTTCCTCGATTAATTTTATATGAAATCAACACAGCAGCCGCCGGCAGGTGCCTACCTCTCTGCCCTGGACCCCCACACCCTGCCTCGAGCCGGTGCCTTCCGCGCCATGCTCTGAGCACATCAGAGTGACCACTCCACTCCGCCTAGAAGTCCAGCTTGCTTGGCCCCACCAAATGGTCTTCGGACTAAATTATTCACTAGAGCAGAAAGCTTGTCTATTGGGTTGTCGGAAAAGTCATGCTGTATTTTTTCTATGTTTTTCTTTCCAAAAATGCATCATGACTTTTCCAACAACCCAATGATTTTCTTTATTTAGGGAAGAGAAGTCGAAGTAATTGACCCATTTACCTCAGGAGTTACAAAGGTTATGCCAGGTGAGAAATTTGGTCTTTAAAGTCTTAAATAAGTAAATATTTTGGTGTGATGATCTCCTAGCGGTAATGAACTTGCACGGCCTCTCCACATTCTCTGTTCTAGACTTCATAGATTAGAGAAGGATCATAAAACCAGTGACTCATGTTAAGAGAAAGACTGGTTATTGGGGGGAAATATGTACAATTAGAAGGCAGCCCTGAACAAAAGTAAAACATAATTCTACCCCGTTAATGTCAGCATGATGCCACCAACAATCAATGATATAATATTCACTTCCTTTCATTCCTGTGGATCAGTGAGAACTAATTCCCCCAGGGTTATAGCAAATAATAATGATTATGTCACTGTTTTCTCGGGGTTCTCAGTTTTAAAATTGGGAGTTGGCTGAAAGTTATTATTATGCAAATTTATATTTTAATTGCATAGTCCTACTGGACTAAACTGAATCTATTTTTTAGGGCGCCCAGCCACTGGAAATATTTTTTCCTTAGCAGTTTTATCATTTTGGATCAGTTTACAACTTATTTTTTATCCTTATGTTTCTTTTGGAGTTAAATCTGTGTTTTGTTTTAATAATGCTGTAGTTGTTATGCATAAACTGTAAGCACTAAAAATGTAATTTAATTCATCCCCAGGAGGGCCCCGTTAATTGGTAGGAAGGGATTTTTAATGACTTTTATTTTTTTAATTTTATTAAAAAAATACAGCATGTCTACTCAACTTTTGCATACAAAAGAACCAAAGAAAAAATTTAAAATCACTTTTTTCTTCAACCCAGAGATAATCAATTTTAATAATTTGATGTATAATTTCACCTCATTTTAATATATACATGTATCTTATAATATTTATGCTATGCTATACTTTGAACACTACTTTGCTTTTTTCATTATTATGCAATTAGCAAGCACTATGCCTATGAATATTATTTTAAAATTATAAATTAGCAGAACATTTTATCCCATGGGTAGAATAAAGTTTATTTTAGCATTCTCCTATTCTTGGATACTTGCCTTGCATTTAACTGGTCGATGCAATAGAAATAAAGTACATTTTGCATGTTTGTTTACTGATTTATTAATTACGTTTTTAATTACTTCTTAGAAAAGAAACTTTGAGAGGCAACGGCTATAAGATCTTGTGTTTTGGCCCCTGTCTGTCCTATTTTCCTGAGCCTAGTAGGTTTCCTGACACAGCAGTCTCACAAAATATCTGTCTAATGAATGAGTGAAAAACTGTGTATCACTCAACCCAAATCTAAGATGCTTTAAAACCTCTTTATATAGTGCCAAATTTTTACAAAAAAAGATGTCTGCAAATGTCATTGCCCCGGGTGGGTGGTGGTACCAGAATAGGCTCGTTTCCACTACAGTGACAATCCCGGCTGTGTCAGAGGCTGACACACATACACAGTTCCTGCCTCGTCCATGTCCACTGCAGGGTGGCAGGGTGATGCTCAAGGAACTGGGGATGAAGGCAGCTGCGTTGCAAAGGGGCTTCCCACCTGATTGGCACATGTTGATGGGACCCTGACGCTTGGCCCACACGGGGTGCTCACCTCTTCTGTCTACACGTCCTGTCCAGAGGAAATCACTGGCCACACCTAACTTCAGGAGCAGAAAAAAGTGCCCAAGGATAGGAAAAACAAAACAAACAACAAAACCCTGGGAAACATTTGGTAAACTGCTAAATTATTAGCACAAAGTGACTAATAGGCTTTACTAGTGCTGATTTTGATTTTAAAAATTTTAATAAACTGATAGACAAAAACTGTATCAGTTAAGAATTTAGAGTTCATTGATTACAAGTGAGGGTGGATATTGTTTCTCATTTTGATGACCATTGGACCTGTATCTTCTCCCCGTATAGTGATAGTGATATGAAAAATAACAACGAACAAGGAACATGAGTTTGTATTCCTGCAGGACACTTCAAACATTGGACCCTGTAAGCTAGCGTCGGTGGAGCGTTAGTGGCTTGCTGATTGATGTGCGTGAGCATCTCGCATAGGTAAAGCATAAATTCTTCATCAAACCTCTTTCCAATGTTCACCCAGGATTTATTTGTCCTTTAATTTTGCCTATGATGTTGCCAATATGATAGAAAACTCTGTTTAATCAAATCAATCAATTTCACTCTTGCATAGTCTTCATTTGCTATTGTACTGACAAGTCCTTCCCCATCTCAGATTACGTGTAAATTTACTTAAACAACCATTGAAATACTTTCTCGTTTATAAATAAATTCACATATAAACTCAGAATTTACATTTTTATCTATTTGAGATTATATTGAGTAGATGGTGTGAGGTGATCATCTATGGAGGTTTTCCTAAACAGCTAAAAATTATAGACAAATAACACAAGATATGTACAAAACTATATGAGTGGTCCTGACTGGCAATGAGCCCTTCCTGTGCATGGCAGCCTCCTGGTGCACTCATCCAATGTCCATGCACTATTATCAGGTGGATGTGCCATTTCTAGGGGAGACTGGAGATAGGGGAAGGGACCAATTCATGAAGCCTTTGTCAGCTGTGTGCAAGTGACTTCTCTTCTTTCCAAGGACAGCATCATGCTGTAGGGCTTTTAAGCTAGCTGGTGGGATTTCAAGGGGAAAATGACAATAAATTCTTGTGAAACAGAGAAGTGGATGGCATGAACAAATGAACACATACATGATTTTGTTGCAGACATATGTACAAAGGCTGTGGAGACAGATTGTGTGGTCTTAAAGGATAAGAAAGCATTTTCCAGGCAGTGAAATTTTGGGGAGGGCCTTTTAAGCCAAGGGCATATCTAGGATTGCATGTGTAAGAAATGATCCTTAACACACACAAACACACACAGAAACGCAATTTTCACATAAGGATAATCATGTATGAGCTTTTCATGGACAAAGTCCTTATGTTTGAGGCTATGGCGCGGGAAGAGAGAGAGGATGTGGATGTGTATTGAGAGTCATTGACGGAGGGCTAATGGGTAGAAATCTCCTTACTTCTGGTCCTACTTTTCTGCTTTAGGGTAGAAATCTCCTTACTTCTGGTCCTACTTTTCTGCTTTAGGGTTTATCCATGCTTTGTGAGGGTATCGTCCTCTCCTGGGGATTACAGGTGATTCAGTGGAATTTCATGGTGTCAGTCTGAATTGATTTTGTAACTGTTTGGGTCTTTGCATTAGATGTTGAATGGGAAGCTAGGTCAAGTTAACATTCCAGAAACACCATTTATTCTGTTTGGAGGAAGAGAGAGTTAAGTAGTTTAGAAGGAAAGGCACAGTTAAAGAATAAATTGGTGCAAGATTATTTTGTTTTTGTCACGGGAGACCCAAAACTGCGAGCAGTGAGAGCAAAAGGTGGGCAGTGGGATTGTCAAGTGACAGGTCTGGACAAGTAAGCAGGGAGAGACGATGAGGGCATCCTATGTCTTGTGAGTTAATTGAAGTCTTATTACTGAAGGGCATTGAATTACAGCGTGGTGAGATCAGGTGAGAATAGAAAGAACATTTTTTTTTTTTTGAGGGCAGTGTCACTGGTCCTCATATGTGGGACCTGAACTGGGGCCGCTGGCTTCCGAAGCCAGAGCTTAACCACCGCACCACTCGGCTGGCCCCAGAAAGAACATTTTAAAGGCAACATGGAGAATGATTTTAAAGGCCAGGATCAGAGCCAAGCAGACCAAGTTGAAAAAATATGTTGCTGCCTCTTCTAAGAGAAACAGTCGTCAGCTAAAACAGGATAGCATTGGTGGGGATGGAGGAAAGTGAATCTGATTCAAGAACACTGAGAAAATGGAATTTTCAAGAGTTGGTTGGTGATTTGTGTGGGTGGTAAAAGAGCAAGAAAGTTCAAGAATGATGTTCCAACATGGCTACGGAGGGTGGTGATGTCAT
This sequence comes from Aselliscus stoliczkanus, assembly GCA_033961575.1. Taxonomy (NCBI): domain Eukaryota; kingdom Metazoa; phylum Chordata; class Mammalia; order Chiroptera; family Hipposideridae; genus Aselliscus; species Aselliscus stoliczkanus. Next base: position 109,875,584 of record CM066728.1, read on the forward strand.
TTCCAGACTTGGAGGAAATAAAATAAAAGAGTAGTCATAGAGTTCATGAGAAAGAGAGCATCACGTTGAATTTCAGAGTATCTGAGTTCAGTGAGCTTGGCAGTCATAACAGTAAGTGTCTAGTTGGCCTGCACTTGTCTCTTTCCCTTGGGAAGTTCTCGGAGGGAAATGTGGGCAGCGTAACTAGTCAAACTCCACAGAGCAACGGGCACATTGCCAGGGCTGCTCTCCTGTGTCTTTGTTCAGAGGGCAGGAAGCAGGAAGACCTCAAAGCAGCTGAAAGGAGGGTCTCCAGGCGCAGCAGCTCTGAGTGGCTGAGGCAGAGCCAGGTGGGCGGGACTTCTGACCACCATGAGGTGTGTTCTGCTGGCTAAGCGGCCAAAACACTGCTCAGCCACAACCCATTCACCTGTGTTCTGGAGAAAACCCAACCACCAACCAGCATCTCCTCCGCTGTGGGCTGCTCTGGGATGTTTTTGATAAAGGAAAAGGAAGTTGGGGAGCCTCTGCTGATGCTGCCAGCCCAGAGAAAGTGACAAGTCCTCATGCCGAAACATAAGGAACCTAGGATGGGGGCCAAACCAAAGGACCGTTTTCCTTCCTCCAGGCCTTGAAGGGGTGTTGGTGCCAATCTCTGTGAACCAGATGGTGAATACTCTCAGTCAGCCTTGACAAGAAAGAGACCCCCATTCAAAGGGTTTGACCAACACATTGAACAAAGGGACTACTCATGGGCATGTAAATCGGTTAAGGTAATCAACTGGGGTTTCGAGGCACCTGGTAACAGCAACTATAGAAGGCCACTACCAGCCATAGTCCTGAAGAGGCAGGAGTGTGAGACAGCTGGAGCCATCGGGGAGGAGTGACCCAGTAGGTGGTTGAGGGGTAAATGGAGTCCACAGCTCCTGGCTGTGCAGCATATGGGGTGCGAGAGAGGACACCCACCCAGCTCTCTCAGGGAGACATTCTCTGTGAATATCTCCATTGTCAGTCCTCACAGGAAGCCAGAGGGTGAGAGAGCCGGTGGCTGCGGGCTTATCCCCCTTGGAGCCTTGGCAGGATGGAGACGTACAGAGACTGGACTGAGGGTCAAACGGAGAATGGGCAGCACAGGGCCCCACTGTGTCAGGGGGTGCTGGTCAGACTGAATGCGCTGCCTCGGAAATGACTGCTTGTGGACGCTGCTGCATTCACCATCTGCCCTTCTCGGCTTCCAGGCTGCCCACCAGCCCTTCTCTTCAAAGGAGAAGGGGGCACGTAGAGAGAACACACAGGCGGAGCCTGAGCAGAGGGCAATGACTATGCAAGGAGCTGGGACAAAGGCACTTTCCTTCTCATGGAAAGGAGCTGAGTCCCGGGCCCTCAGTGCCCTTCATACCAAATGACCCCTTTTATTTCTCAGATCCCGGGATTCTCTGTGCAGTGTGGCACCCGAAGATGGGGCTTGCTCATGCCAAAGCCACCCTGAGCCCTGCAGCGAGCCGGGCTTTAGGTCGTCATGGCCCACTTCCAAAGGATGATCGGTTAGATGTCGTTATCAAAACTGGCTGTTTATCATAGTAATCTCTTGTCATGGGGATGGGCGGCTGAGTTCTCTTTAAAAGAGAGTGAAACTGCTGTTCATAGTTCTGAAAGTAAGAAGAGTCACATTCTAGCAAGATAGTGAAAAAGGTGTTTAAAGCCGTTCCGGACCTTTGTCCGGCCCCACACTGCATTGCGCTCAACCGATGTCTCCATTCTGCCATCGCCGGGGAGATGATAGCAGATCGGGCTTTCCTTGTCACCTCCTCTCTCCTATTACTAAGCATATGTCAGGACTTACGTTAGTTGAGCACCAGGTAATGCCTGGCCCTGCTCTGATCATCTGAGACTTTCAACCCCCAGTGAAACACCCCCCCCCCCCCCGATACACACACACACACTGGGAAATATCTGGAGATCACTCACTTGGTCACAGCCCTGTCTGGGGCTACACAGCATGGTATGAGCTGGATGGTAAGCGGGGGAACTATTAAAATTCCCTGCATCTTACTGGGGCCCCCACTCTGTCTCACGCACAGACCCCACCTGCCAGGTGGGAAACTGTCACTATGTGTCACATACATATAGTTTCTAGTCCCCATTAACCAACCTGATTGCTCTGACAAAGGTATCTCACATTCCATCTTGGAGTTAGCTCTACGGACATTCTGGTGACTGGGTATGTTTTATGGAGATGGTCTGCAGCACTGGGTACTAAAATGTCACTGATTCCGAAGCAAACAGAGACTGGTGGCTTTGTGTAGGCGAGGATGACTCATGGCACAGGGAAGGGAGGATGACAAAGGCATTTGTTCCCGTAGTAAACACCTTCCAGCGGCAGGAAGGGGTGCCAGCCCACACGGGAGCCACGGGAACGGGCTTCACCCCCTTAATAACCCGCGTGGCATCAGCCAGGCAGTGAGACGCCATATCATTCTTTTGTATTCCTTCTTTTCCTTTCAAGGAAAATCACATTTTAAAGGAAAGCGCTGCTGAATGTATTTAAGTTGTCATTCTTCCCTCGTTAGTGTGTGCCGACAGAGTGTGGAAGTTGAGTATGAAATCCTTAGGGTTTTAGGTCAGCATTTAAAAACCATTTATGGTTTCCCCTTCAATATAAAAACATGTATATATTTGTGTTGGAGTCCTTGACCAACATGCGAAGGCACGGACACACACATTTACATGCACACACTCAGCCAGTTCTCCCTTAGCCCGTGTGGCCCACTGGTCACTGTGGTTAACATTTTCTATATTTACTTTCATCCTTTATCTTGATAAGTAGCTGCATATATAGGTAGTTACATGATAGATTGATCAGCTTGACTGATAGATGATAGATGGATATACAGGTGGGCAGATACAGAGGTAAATTAGAACACCAATAAAGAAAAGAATAAAGTAGTGCACAGGAACTGTGATGACAACGGTGAGTTCCTCGCTTTCTCAGTTAAGCACCCGCGTTAGTGTGGGCTGTCCAGGAGCACACCGTGAGACCAGGATTCGGGTGAAAGAGGCCAACTTGGAGGTGACCCTAGGAAGGGCGAGGGGGAGGAAGAAAGCCTTCCTCAGCAGGTTATAACTGTGGGAACCTGGGACTCGATCATCTGGGGGCTCTGGAGCATGTGTAGACTGGCTTGTGGGATGAGGAACTGCATATTTATCCATCCTCTCCCATCCTTCATCATCTGGAGGCTGTTCCCAGGCAGATTGCTGTGGCGGCACTTCGTTAGGCCCAAATGCACACTGGGACCTTAGGAAACTTCCAAGGAGGGAGTCACAGGTGCTCCCAGAGGAAGGAAGTGCTGTGAACCAGAAGGAAGAGGGGTCGAGAAACATGGAAGGACCGCCTCAGCTTCATGGCAGACCCCTCCCTGTGCTCCGGCCAGGACCACTGGGTCTGAATTCTCTCCCTGCTTTTCGGGAAATGTTCTATTTTCCGGCAGCAGCTCCCTCATGCTCTCTCCTCTCTCTCCCTTCCAATCCTCAGAGACTAGATCAGACCTCGACATTGTTTTATCCAACATTTTCCAAAGTGTTACCCACAGAACAGAAGTCCTACAAGACTTTGAGAAAAAGGAGTTCTGGGATGAAATCACTTGTCTATATTCTGCCTTATATTTCTCCTTCTTGAAAATTCGCAGCTGCCAGTATAAAACAGAAATGTTGATGTTTGTGTATTCCTCCTATTTGTAATACCCTCATTATAAGTGATACAACAATATACTGTTAATCACCCGTGGACCTCAGTTGGAGAAGTGATAGATTTTTGCAGCAACCCAGGTTGTATGTCTGGTATTGCTTTCCCTCCCAATTGACATAGCTGTAATTTTATGTTGGCATTCAGGCTTCTCCAAACCCACTTTCTATCTCCTCATCCCCTAATGCCCCTACAATATCTTCTTCTTCAGCTAGCTTATATTCAGTTTCCCATCTTTACCTATGATTTTCTGCATTTACCCACAGTTTATCATGCATTTATTATACATTAACAAATATTTTCTGACACATAATTCATTATTCCAGAGTTTAAAAGAAGTGAAATTTTAAAAAAAAATGGACTCACCCTTTGCTAACCTTTCTTTGGGCTCTGGCTAAATGGATCTGCTTGTGCTCCCCAGACATCTATTTGATTGGTTGTCCCACCCATGTTCATTCATTTAGTTGCCAATAGAGCACGAATGAATGAGTTTTTATCATTTTATTTGAAAATCTTATATATCTAGGATCTTTATTCTCAGATCGGCTGTCATGAGGGAGTTGGAGCTTTGCCACTTTGGTGGAGCCAAAGGGCTGCCCACGTGGATGGCACAGGGGCTCTTCTCCACAATGCCTTGGCTGTCTTGACCTGAGTAGACTGAGATCTTTACAGGCAGGATGAGCACCACTGCCCTGCTTGCAGACCTGAGGTCCAGTGTCTCCAGGTGGAAGAGGCCTGGTTATCACTTGGTGTAGAAGGTGCCGCCCACTCCAGGCTGGTGACTCCAGTTGGCATTCTGTGAAACAGAGCTTTATAAAATGGGGAGCCAAAAGCAACTTTTAAAGGTTCCATTAGTCTTGTGAAAGTGCCCAGGATCTGTCATGAGTAGGAACAGTGATAAGAGAGGAAAATTAGTCAAAGGTCTCATTTCCATTTCTTATGCTCAGTTGGAAATGAAAAGAATAAAATATAATATACCCCAAATTTCGAGAGAGAGAGAGAGAGAGAGAGAGAGAGAGAGAGAGAGAGAGACTGACTCAAGGACTCACTAAAAACGGCTTTCTAACAAATACGCATCATTTCTGTGTATATGGTGAGAAAGATAATTAACTGTCGGTCACTCCTGCTCCCATGACAAAGCAGCCGCATTCCACCCATACATTTCTGATGTTACATTCAGCCCCACCCACCTCTCTCTAATCCGCAGGTTCATGACATAAATCAAGTTGGGAGCACCTGTAAGCAGATTGGGGGAGAAACAAAAGAACTCCTGCAAACACAGAGCGCGGGAGCTGGGCCAGGCCCAGCACAGACGTGGGTGCATGTTGAGCAGTGCATTGTCACAGTTCCTCTTCTGTCATCGCAGGAGGCCACCAGTCCTTTGCTCAGTGTCTAGTGGAAAACATGCAGTGTGAGATTTTTCCCGGTAAGGTGGACATGGGCGATAGCCTGCCTAGGAGGAAGGTCTCAGATGAATTTGATTTGTGGGAATTTGCCCATCATGATTTGTTAGAGATGCCCAAATCCAAGTGTTTTACCACAAAACCGTCTCCAGGCAATCGGCTGTAGCCAGCATCCCATAAAGGGGCTCCATGTCGAGTCATGGACGTATTCTGAGACTTCAGGCTTTGGAATCGTCCCCAGGATAACTGAGGAGCTGGACTTCTTCCCTCATGAATTTCTGACAAATTACCAATCGGCTACCATACCATTTATATGTCTCTCACATCCCTCTCTGGAGATAAGGAACCTGGCTCTTAACAAATGGATGGCTGCTACAGGCTCATAACGAGAAAGCTAATAAAGGAGGAATTTTTAGCAGGATAAGTGGCTTCTTGAATAAAAGATTCCTTTATTACTTCATGAATCACAGTTAAAAGCTAATGCCGTGAGGCTGAGGAGTTGTCTGCGTTGCAAGAAAAAAAAAAGGAAAAAAAGAGATAAGAAAAAAGAAATTAAAAAAAAAAAAAGGCAGGAAACTTCTCAGAACGGTGGCTTGTCCGTGCAGTTGTTGCCACATTATGTTAAGGGAGGAGACACCCAAATGTTCCCTATGTGTTACTGACACTGATACCCAGGCCGATTTCTGGGGTCACAAGCTTGTCGCACAGCTATTGCTAAGGTGATTAATCAGAATCCATCCGCGTGACGCAGCTGCTGGGGACGCAGGGACAGCACTCACCTGCGCAAGGCGCGCAGAGCCCTGGGGACCCGGCCCTGCCCCTCCTGCGACTCTGCGTCCCCTGCCGTTCCCGGCGCCTGCGGCGGGCGCCCAGCCGCGGTGGGCCGCACACTGAGACGCGCCGGCAGCCGCAGGCGGCCCGCAGGGCCCAGGCCCGGGCTCCCCGAGGCGGGGACCCGGCGCCCGGGGCTGTGCCGCGCGCCCGCTGCCGGCAGACGCAGCGCCGCTGTCTCGGCCTCCGAGCGGCGTGGCGCGCAGGGGTCCTGGGCCTGAGCAGAACAAAAGCAGCTTTTCGGTGAGAATGCCCGGGTCCGTGCACGCGGGCCCCGCGGCGGCTCTGTGCGCCCTTTCCAGCCGGTTCGTGCCTCTTCAGAGAGGCTCTGCAGACGCCGCGGACGGGGACCACGCTGAGAGGGTGATGGGCGCTGGAGGGACCCAGGAACCCTCCACGTTCCCGACGCCGTGTGTGGATGAAACAGTCTCTCCTCCCCCAGGACAGCGTCAGCACTGGGACCTCTGAGGCCATCAGACGCTCGGGCCCCCCCCCAAATATAGGGATGTGCCTCTGCTTTCGAAACACCCTCCTGGGCAGAGGGGTGAGGGGAGAAGGGGTTCCCAAACAGCATCTTCTCAGGGGAAATGCCTCCCACACACCTCCTTGGCCCCTTGCTTCACTGTCCTGTGTCCCCCCCAGTGTGGCAGCCCACGCATGGTCCTCGCTCGGACCCTGGGACTACTGACCCCAGGCACAGGACCCGGCCTTGTCATCCCTGGAACCCATGCATCCAGCACAGCGGCTGGCCCCTACGCGCCCATCAGTGTGTGTGGGTAACTACAGGAACAAATGAATGAGAGGACCGTGCGAGAAGGCGCAGTTTCTTTCTCGCCCTGGTCCTGCTGGAAATTCTCAGAGGTGGGCAGGTCTGGAGATGGAGCCCACATCCTAGGCTGGTTCCTTGGGAAAAAGAAGGAAGGGAGGCAGGGAGCGAGGGAGGGGAGAGGAAGGAAGGGAGACAGGGAGGGAAGGAGGTAGATGAGAAAGAAGGGAGGTTGCTTTGTTCAGATGGCAACCTTCAGCCTTCAACTCTGCTTGAAGACCTTGTCTTGTCAAGACCTCAGAATCCCCACCCTAGCCAGCTCCAGACTTAGTAAGCGGGGAGAGAGTGACATCTGTCATTACACAGAACACAGAGGCACAGACTCATTGGCCGCCCTGGGGCCAGCAGCGCTGAGGCCCACCAGGTGAGCGTGGTGGGGGAGAGGGCGGGAGGAGGGGAGGGCCCACCTGCCCGTCCCATCTGATGAGCGCCCCTATGTCCAAGTCCTGCATTTAAGGTGTCTCCCTCAGGAAACAGTTGGGCCACTGCAGCTGCTGTTGGTGTCTGGGCTTGGGCACCTGGTGCTGGTGACCTTGGAGGCTGACGGGAAGCAGCGGAGAGGACAAGTGTACACACAGGGCCTACAAGGGCTGAGGACCCCAGATGATCCCATGGACACCCCGGATGTCTGCAGAAGTCCCTCCAAAGGCTCCTAAGGCCTGGCAGTCATGGACCCCAAAGCTCCCTGTCCCCTCTGATCCCTCCCTGCCGCAGCATGCTAGGGAAAGCCCCCACACAGCCCTGCTCTTCTCCACCCGGCCACGCTCTCCGCACCATGACACCCCCCTTTCCGGTAGCTCCTCCTGGACAGCCGACCCCCTGCCCCAGCTCTCGGGCCCCAGGAGAGCTCTTGTCCTGTGATGCAAAGGCCCATGTCACTGCTCCCCGAAGTCCTGCCCTCGGCGTGAAGCCCGCTCACTGCCCAGAGGACCCCAGCACTGCCTCGCTTCTCCCCAGGCATCGTGTCTGCGCAGAGGGCGGAAGCCTTGAAAACAGGATCAAAACCTAACGCTTTCTCCCTCTAATACAGCTTGGTACTTAAAATTAATAGAACACAATGATCTTGAAATGAAGAAACAGTTAGAAAGCAAGTCAGTTCAGACAAGTCTACCTGAAGGAGCCAGGATTTATTTTTCTGGATATTAAAATCAAAACCTTATTTGTAGAGCAGTTGTCTGGAATCGAATGATTGGGGGTCAAGGGAGTGAGGTGAGGGGGTGGAAAAGAAATGGGGGGCACTGACCGGCACAGATGCCTTTTGAATTTGTGAATTTGGGGAAAGAGTGCCCATGATGGGTGGGAGAAGGGAGAGCCCTCCGAGTGCCCCACTTGTCTAGACAATGCTTCGCTGGGTTCCAGGCAAGGACAGACAGATGTCCCTGCTGATGCCTGACAGGGACCCGGCACACCGTTCTTCCTGGTCCCTGCCAAACCTTGTGCTACATTGTAGCCTGACGGTGATGCAGCAGTGTCCAAGTCCCTGCCATTCCGGCTTCCAGGGGCAGCGGGCACCAGAGCAGTGCCACCTAGTGGGGTGAACAGGCACCTGACAGGTTGTGGCCCTGGCATTTGTGAAAATGCCTGGAACACCCACGTGGCCACTAGTCACTCTCCTGCCAGCCTGAGAGTGAAGCTGCCTCCGAGCTCTGCCGGCCCTCCGTGGGGCCAGGCTGCAGGGCACAGCCAGAGCTCTCCCCTGGGCCAGCGATGTGCGTGTGGCTGGAGCCCATCCTGGTGTTTGGTGTCACAGGCAGATCAGAAGGCAGCTGCTGTCTGCATCCAGCTCCTAACATGATGTCCCTACACCCTCTTCTGTGACAGAAAAAGCAGTCTAGACGCGATATTGCAAAGACTAAGAATGCACTACTTAAAGTTTTATTATAAATCTGGAATAGTCATTATATTATTATGTTTAAGATGGAAGAGCAGAGTCTACATAATATGAAAATGAAGTCACAATGCACAGTGGGTTCCCCTCATCCTAACTTATACGCTTTCCACAATTAATTCTCACAGAAGCAGAAGGAAAATCATCCAAGGAGGTGTGACCAGAATTCCCAACTCTTCGTGGGACTTTGGGAAGTTGTGTGAGAGAAGGATCGGTGTTCTTTGTCTACTGCACATGTTTGTTTGCCTTTTCGCTCTTGTTTTGCACTAAAGATAAGGCTGTCGACCCAGAAATGCTTGCGGTTGGGTCATTTCTAAGAACACATGTGGATTTGGGTAATTCATGTGTCCTCCCTCTGTGGAATAAGGATGTGGACCTTTCCGCAGATAATTATACAGAAGTACTTTTATCGCTTGTGCTATGCTGTGGAGCAAAACTCTTTAGATCCACTGGGTCGGCAGTGGGGGAAATCCGATCTGGAGGTGTTTGAGATGGTGACTCACAGACGCCTCAGCCACCATCTTCACAGGGTGTGTCCTGGTAGTTTAGTTGGAGATGGTTGGCAGGTGGGATAAACTGGAATAAGTGAGCAATTCCCTGGAAAGGAAGTTCCAAGTTGAGCTGCGCCTCCGGCTCTCACTCCTGTAAGGCAAGGCCGGCTCCACCTTCCCTCAGCCTCGGCTGCCCAAGCCCCAGATTCTGCAGAAATATTAATGTACTCCAACCTGCCACGAAGGCAGACGTCCCAAGAGCAACCCACTCTCTTTGGGGCAGGTGCTCTGACCACAGGAAGCCCACCAGCCTTGAGCCCAGGCATAGACTACAGGTAACCGTGGGAAGCTGGGAGACCTCCGGGGGACCAGAATGAATGGCGCAGTGTCTCCGCCTGTCTGAAAATGGAGCAGCAGACTGATGGCTTCATGCTGGTGACAGGTGATTAGCAAAGACACGCCTGGGGAATCACCCCCACGGCTCGTTACGAATTCACGGACAGATGTATTGAATTAAACATCTGTCAGCAACTAAATTAGAGCCACTGAAATGCAGCCTCCTATGTCACCTGTATGTTTGTCTCCGAGATATAAACTCAGTGGTAAAATAAACGAGAGTGCGCCTTATGGGAAAGTGGCATGATGGGTTTAGGATCCCGGTTTTCAAAGCCCATGCAATATGCACAGTGGTGCGGGTGGGAACGCTCTTGTCCTCTGCACACATCATAGCAGCGCTGATGTGCCACCCTGAGGTTAGAGCAAAGAGAAAGGGTGGCATGTACGCAACAGAAGCACCATGAATGTGCAGGCGACACCCCAGCAAAATAAACTCAATGTTTAGATGTCAAAGCAGTGTTACAAAAGGAAACGTGGAGAGGGGATTTAGAAAGGAAGAGATTACACATATGAAAATGAGCCCCTGTCCATGAAAGCAAAATCTTAATTTAGACACATCCATCCATTAATAAGCAAATCGCTGAGATCAATTACCAGTTACTATACAAACTGCAGTAAAATCTTTGTCTTAATAATAACAGACTAGATGTTGTCCTTAGGAACAGCTAGGAAAACTGGAAACTATATTTTGCTGGAAGACACTGGAGCCCTGAAAAGCTGATATGGGGCGAGCATTATTAAAGTCTTAAGGGGCAAGACGAGAGAGAGGAAAACCAGACAGGGGGGCACAGCATGCGGCTTTCCCTTCTGGGAACATCTGCTGGTTGTGCACAGCTGAGAGACTGAAAAACTAAACAGAGTGTTGGTCGCGTACTGGTGGGTCCAGGGGGACAAAAATTGAAGTCCAGGGCCTGCTGTGTGGGGCGGGGGTGTGTGTGGGAGCAGCGCCAAGGCTTCGTGGATGGAGTCACGGAGTCCAATGTATCGGTGCCCCAACCTTGTGCTCTTAGGCTCTTCCGCCCTGTTTCAGCAGAGTTGAGTTTCCAGACTTGGTCTGTGTTGCTGCCCCAATTGCCGACAACAGTATTAGAATAAAAACAACTTCTGTTGGCTCACCTTGTCTGGTACAATTTTGTCTGTAACAGCATCCACCTCAAGTAGTTATAAAAACAAATAACAAGTTAAATCTAAATGAATTGAAGAAAGAAATTAATAAATAAGAGAAGAAATTAATGAAGCACAAAACCAACATAGAAAAAAATGTAGATGAATTGGACATGTTTCAGAAAACATATTTCACAACCAAATTATGAAAAAAAAACATTAAATCTTAATATCCTCATAAAAATCAAACATTGAATTTAAAATCTTTATATGAAAATATTACAGTCTCTAATATATTATCCGAGATTCCATCAAACATCTAATAAAGATTAAGGAAGTAAGAACATCAATTTTACCTAAATACTTCAAAATCTGTTTCTAGAGATATAATGTTCCCCTGAGTTGTTAAAATTGAAAGAAACTAGCCCAATCCCTCCCTGAGATGCAAAGGGTGTTTCACAGGTGAAAGGTATGACAGACGTAGATAGGAAGGCAACCCCTCCTCCCCGCCACAATGAGGCCTCTCCATCTGTTATAAAGCCATTTGGGTCCTGTTGGCCCATCTCTGGAGCTGTCTCCAACCTTTGAATCAGTTAAGTCCTCATCAGACACCAAGTAAGGAATCGACTTCCAGAGAAACACTGCAGGCGGCAGCCACAGAATTTGATGTGGACCTAAATGGTTATGGTCCTGGGCCTCAGGTGCGCTTGAGGACTATACCACATTTATCGGCCACCTTTCCTCAACCCACGTTACTGATTGACACTAAGATATTTCAGTCAACAAGTGACTGACGTGCATCTGTGGCATTCTGTTTTTATGTTGTTTTTTTTAGCTGAGCCATCCTGCCACTTGTTGGCAGCTCAATGGCAACTCAGCTCGGGCTGGCATCGAACCGCCATTGCTCAGAGCTCAGCTCACACTCTTGAGTGAGTTCTTAACCAAGTAAGCCACTCAGCCGGCCCAATCTGTGGCATTCTTTACCATTCAATTTAAATACTAACACAGTGAGTAGCAGGTGTTTGAGTTCAGCCATATGTAACGGGTTCAAGCACCCAGGTAAGCCTGGATCCCTGTGCCTGTGTTATATCCAGTCCATAGAAGATGGAAGGACTCATGGCTCTTAATAAATGGGCAAAACATGGTTTAATACATTCACTTATCTAAAGATAGTAGCTGTCAGTTGGAAAACTTTATTGGAACTAGAAGGCCAGCTACCAGGCTGCAATAATAAAGCTGCTGTAAAGTGTTGCAAAGCTAGAGATCAGATGAAATGATGGCGGACAAGGGACAGATATGACAAGCCTTCCAAGGTGGAACTGTCAGTGATATGAGTGAGTTAAAGATGAAAGAATGGAAGCAAAACTTCTGCCCGAAGTGTGGACATAGCAGCAACCTCCAGCCTTGGAGGTTTAGGGGGCACTGGGACAGCCCAGTGAACCACCAATGAAGGTGGCTGCTGACGCCCATGATGACTTGCCTAAATACCCCCTGTCCAGGTGAGAGGGAGCCTCTGGCAGGGGTCTCAAACCATCAAGCTCCTACTGGCAACACTGAGCACTCTGTGGCGGTGGTGCTTCAAACGCGAGCCTCCTGCGGTTGAACTTGGGAGTTTTCCTCTTGTTCTGATTGCAGGCGCCATGAGCTCTCTCAGTAATGAACCCTCTGATTCACCTTCCCACGGGGGCCTACCCACAGGGCAAAGATGTGCTAGTCCTGCAAATGGGAGTACTTCATTCTGGAAAACAAGTAGGTTGTTCATTTGTACAATGAGCCATCAGACAGTCAGGGTTTTTACATCAGTCTCCATGGATTGGCTTTAAAGAGCTGACCCCAAAGGAATGGTCAGTCTCAGTGGGGCAACAAACTCAATTCCTGAGCCTGCAAGCTGAGGCCAGGCCCTAACCTGAGGTCCCATCACCAGGGTCTTCCATCCTGGATTTGGGGACACGACTCTGCCCCATTTCTCGCCTTTGGCCATGTTCAAGGTTCTCAGATTTGAAACTTCAACCATGAGATGCATGGGCAAGAGAGTGAGAGTCATTAATTCTGACAGATCAGTTCAGAGAGGCACTCAACTCTAGGATAAAGGAAGGACACAGAAGGGAATATTTCCCACGAGGTATATTATTGATGAAAGACCAAGCTAAGGATTTCTTTATACAGGCAGAACATGAGTTTTGAAAATGTCTGTGAAGGTAGAGATAAATACACTAATCATTCTTATTAATTAGGCTACATGCAATGTCTTGAGTAGTTTGTTTGGTGACTCTTGTGTATTCTTTTACCTCAGTGGTAAGAAATATATTTAGAAAGGCTTTCAAAAGTTCATTTGCTCAGAACCTCACTGCCCTCCAAGGTTATGAACCCTTTAACTGTGAATTTTTCAGCCCAGCAGTTGGAAAAGGTACATTAAAGACCATCAGAACCCGGGGCCGGCCGAGTGGAGCGGTGGTTAGGAGCTGGCTTAGGATGCCAGCGGCCCGGGAAAGACCATCAGACCCTCAACAAATGCATTTTTATTTTTTGTCTAAATAAGAGGATTTCCAGTAAGTTAATTCAGTTGATACATTTTGAAAAATGCTTTTCAAAATGTATGATGAAATGATAACTCAGTGAAACATGTTGAAAACTTGCCCTTTTTTCTTTTTATCCCAAGTAAATAATTATCTCTCTGATCTTACCAGCTCAATGTCAGTAGCTAGAGGCTTAATAGTCTTATCCCTGAAAACAGGAAAAACACACAAAAATTCAAGTATGCCACTTGTTTGAGGAAGGAACAGGACACTACAATGAACTAGTATTTAGCTCTCATCTCTTTTAGACGGGCAAAAAAATGAACCCTCACAAAGGAATTCTCTGTGTGAAAAACTGTTTTGGACTACACATCAAGAGATTTGCAATACTTTTACCTTCATAGTCGGCCTGCCCATTTCTCAAGATTTATCCTAAGTGTCCACAACTGATTGTTCATTTAGTGGCCTGTGCCAAATTCCATGTTTGCTACTGGGTTTCCATGCATGAACAGGGTCCCTTTTGGCCTTTAGAGCTTTAACTTTATGAAGAAACAGAGATGTGGAACAGGTGATAATGACTGAATATAGTCCTAATTGTGATGACTTTAATGGTGAAAAGTCAGAGAAAGAGGCGTCTGTCACATAGAAGTTGTTATATAAACTATGAGAGACACTCTGTGTATTAGCTGGGGTTTTACAGAGAAACTAAAGAAGTAGGATGGTTGGATGGATAGTTAGATGATACATAGATAGATAAGTAGACATAGATAAATAGATACAGATGGATAGATACTTTAAGGAGTTGGCTCAGGTGACTGGAGGCTGGAGGCCCAGGGAAGAGCTGATGCTGTGATTCACATCTGGAGGCGGAATTCCCTCTTCCTCAGGGGACCTCCATCTTGGTCCCTTAAGGCCTTCAACTGATTGGATGAGGCCCACCCACATCATGGAGGGTAACCTGCTTTACTTAAAGTCTTCAGATTTAAATGTTAATCTCATCTGGAAAAAACAAACAAACCACCTTTACTGACACATCTAGAATAATGTTCCACCAAATATCTGGGTACCATGGCCCAGCTGAGTTGACACATAAAATTAACTATCACAACCATGTTACTTTATAAAATCAGGAAAAGTGAATGCTGGCACACACCTGGGGCCACCCTCAGGTTCCGGAGAAGGATTGTGGGTGTCTGTCCAGCTGGTAAGAGGAGAATGGACTGAAATGTGTAGGGAAAGATCTCCCCTCGCGCCTCAGAGCAGGCGGACTACCTCAGCCCAAAACAAGGAACAAGGATTGCAATCAGTGGGGACACTGCTCCAGAGAAACTGGAATTGGGGACACCAGGCACAGAGGAGGTCAAGTGTGAGGCTAAGAGCTGACACGGGAACTTAGTGAAATACTGTGCTATGGAGGCCATTTTTCATTTAAACATCCTGCTTCTAAAAAAATAAGTAAATAAGCAGCAAAGCTTAAAGAACCAAATATAAAATTGAAACACAAGGGACATGAAGGAATAATACTGATGTTGACGGTCCCTGTGAAAACTCTGGCTTCCTACAGGATCAGTGAAGAGTGAAGGTCACTGGTTTACGAGCTGCCCCTCGCCAGCCCCGTCCTGCACAGAGAGCAGCTGCTGTCTGGGTTTTTTCTTCCATATTTGTAAATATAAAGTTGACCAAGGATAGGCAGATGTTTAAGGAGAACCACCAACATAAAATAGAGAAACTGAAACAAACAGAAAAGTAGACCCAGCATAAACTGGGGAAATGCGAGGGAGTGGAAATAAACTCGGAGGCAAGCTAGCATCCATATAACTAAATGGAATGCTATGAAAAAAAGAAACATTAGAGAATAAGAAAAACACTCTGGGAATTAAATAGGGTAACCAAACATTAAAACAAACCAATTCAATATCATAAGACAGAAAAAAAAATGAGGAAAATCCCCAGGAGAGACAATAGAAAGAAGGAGGGGAGAAACGTGAAACGTAAGGAAAATAGAGGAGTCAGACAATTGGTTCAACAGTAACTTTTTTTTTCAAGTACAATAAGGATTTATTTAAAAGCGTTCTTTTTTTTTCTTATATATTTCTTTCTCTTTCTTTTTCATAATAGTGTCAGGTGTACAAAACAATGTAATAGTTAGACATTCACCCCTCACAAAGTGCTAATCTCCCTCCCTTATCTATTGCCCCTCTGACATCATATATAGACAGTTTGGGGACTACAATCAATAATGCTGTAAAGATTTTGTGGGGTGTCAGATGGGCACATGTCTTCTTAGGGAAACCACTTCATGGATGGTGTAGATGCCTGGCCACTGCTCTATACACCTGAAGCTGAATAATATTAAACATCAGCTATAATTATATATATATAGTGATGGGATATGGAGCACAGCATGGGGAATAAAGTCCATGGAATTGTAATAGATACATATGATGTCAACACTAACTTTCGTCTGCACTGATGGACGAAAGAAGCCGCTGACTGACAGTGGCTCCTGAAGGTCAGTCCAGGTCCCAATTCCTGGAACTGATCAATGTCACCTTATCTAGAAAAAGAGTCTTTGCAAATGTGGGTAAGTACGTTGAAGTAAGCTCATCCTGCGTTACCCAGGCATGCCCCAAATGCCATCATAATTAGCCTATGAGAGAGGCAGAGGGAGATGGACACACAGAGGAGGTGGCCGTGTGAAGGTGTGGGAGATTGAATGTGGCCATGCGCCAAGTCACACCCGGTGCCGACAGAAACTAGAGGCAAGAGATGAGCCTCTGGAGGGAGTGCAGCCCTCCCAACACCTTTGTTTCGGACGTCCGGCCTCCAGTACTGTGAGAGAATAAATATCTATTTCAAGCCACCAAGTTGGTGGTCACTTGTTACAGCAGCCACAGAGAATTAATACCCTAATTTTCAAAGAAATAAGTTCCCCGAACTGAAGAATTGCCATGATAACAGAGTCTACTCAAGGTTTTAGGATAGTGAATAAGAAAAGCATCTATATTAAAGTGCATCACAGAGTCATTTCAGAACATGAGAGAATTCTAAAGTTTTCAGAGACAAACAGATGTGAAGACAGACATTTCTAAAGTAACACTGAAAATGAAAAGTCATTAAAGCACAACTTCACCATTCTGGGGACAAATGATCAAAAAGATAGTTTCAGACATGGAGGGACTCAAATCATCTGCTTTCCCAACTTTCTGGAAGCTTCTGAGGAACCTGCTCCAGCCAAAGGAGAACTTAGACCACGGAGAGGAAGCCGAGGGCTCCGGAACGAGGCCTCTGATTCCGGAGGCCTGGAAAGGCATGGGGAAGGCGACAGACAGGAGCTGGCCAGGGGGCGGCCTGTCCAGACTGAACGAGGGGAGTGGAGGAGCCAGGCGGAGGTCGATGTGAAACACAGCAAAACAATGGAGCTGGTAAGTGGATCGGTTCATGCGCCCATTGGACAACCGCATGGATGGGTGTTTGATGGGTACGGCTTAGTCAGATTCCGGGCGATTTTCTCCAGCGTGTCAGCAGCCCTCAGTCTGATACATTGCCTACTGTAGGAAGACTTCAGCGTACATTTTTAACTAAAAGCCATCTATCTTATTCATCTTTGGGAAGCTGTTTTAAATCTTCAGGCTGTAGGTCCATTTTATCAATCGTAAATAATGAACCCTTACAGCTTACTGGCTGGCACACGTCTTGCATTATTATCTATACTCCTCTTAGGATGCAGCGAGGAGTCATTTCTTTATGCAAAGGCCAGACAGCTGCATGCCTGACCCATGATCCTAGGCTCTAGAGATGCTCTTACCCCTCCAAGCTCAGTAAGCCTCAATGCAGAGAAGTGACAGGTGCTATCACAGCGGCACAAAAGGGAGTTACCTGGCCAGGGGAGAGGTGGACAGGTTGGCTTAAAAAAGGCTTTCTTATGAAGAGTACCTGCATTGGGGAGTAAAACAGGTGTAGAAATCAGCCAGGTTGGGATGCAGCTAGGGTTTCAGGCTGAGACCTGGAGGAAAAAGGGAAAAGGGTTATTGACACATTCAGAAAACACAAGGGGACCAGTGTTTGGAACACACATGTGTGTGTGCACGCACGCATAGAGGAGGATGGAGAGACGATTGGGGGGGGGGGGGCTGACGAGATGAGGCCAGTTTCAGCAGATTCCAGACCATAAAAATTCTTTCAACTTTACCCTTTGAACGATAGAGAAACATTGAGGTTTTTTTTCTTGTTGTTATTTTTTAAGGAAGGAGGAATGACAAGGTCTAATGAGCATTTTGCAAAGTCCTCCCCAGGAATAGTGAGGAGCGTTTGAGAGGCAGATGAGCCTGGACACAGACTTGTTGAGAAGTATCCTGACAAGGTCCAACATAGCTTGGTCTATAGCGGTGAAAACGGAGAAAAGAGGAATAGCAGAAATATTAGGGAGGTGGGGGGACAATGGCTTGGAAGTGGGTTTCAGGTGTAGGCATCAAATGAGTGGTGATGTTCTCTATGGAGATCAGGTACCCAGGATGTGGGGCCATTGTGCTTGGTGAGTTTGAGGAGCTCATGAGAAACTCAAGCTGTAGGAAGGCAGGAGGATACTAGCATGGGGCACTCTGGGAGGCTTGTGTGCAGACAGCAGCCAAGCCACAGAGCAGAAGAGCCCATCCTGCCCACAAATGGGTGCCAAAACAATGATGCCATAGAACAGAGTAGAAAAAGGCGATGCAGGGCTCTGGGGTTGAGCACCATTTGCAAGGTGTGCCGCTGAAGGAGGCTGCTTTGAGAGATGGGGGAGAATTTCGTAAGGGGGGCCCATGGGAGGCGGTGAGGCAAGGCGAAGGTCAAGTTCCCCTGGCAATTTCCTAAGAAGTGACTAGAGTTAGCCGTATCGAGGTCACTGACCCAAGGAAGAGAGGCTCCCAGGCTGCAGTTAGAGTAGAAGCCGAGGAGGAAGAAGTCTGGTGGTCACCAGTGATGGCTGTGGGAGGCCCGAGGCAAGGTTCAGGAAGCCAGGGCAACACGGGCGATGTGAGCAGAGGGGCCGATGGCGGGAGTAGCGTTTGCGGAATGGGCGGGTCATTGAGGCCTCTGCCGCCCAAGCAGGAAGGATGGACAGGTCTTCCACGGTCATGGGATGAAAATGGCCCCACACTCCCCATGGCCCTGGAATTCTCATGGAACACGCTTTCTCATTTTAAAATTGGATACGCATTAATAACTCGGAGTGTGTGTCTAGATTGACAAGTAATTTTATAGTGTACAACAGATGTGACAAAAGGTTGATAGAGATTAAAATTCATAAAACATAATTTTTATAGCCTTTCATTGTGCTTTTATTGTCCCCTAAAGGACTGATGGGTTTGTATCAAACAGGCTTGGCCCATCTGGTCTGTCCCCTTCCTCATCTTCCCCCACAACTAATTACTCTGCTCAGCCATGAACCCAAGGACAGATACACATCTGGAAGGAGGCCATTGCAGCACGGGTAAGGAGAGGCCAGGAGATGTCCCTGAGGTTGTCCCTGCTACCCATATCCAGATCTCACGCCTTCTGCCTGACTTACGCTGCACCCTCCACACACCTCCTGAACGCTTGGTACCAGGTTTTGGTTCCGTCACAGTTTCTCACATCTGTCTTTTTCTCTCCGTGTTCACAGCCACCACTCTGCTGGGGGACCCATGGCTTTATTCATGGGCTACTTGAATCCAGACTTGGTCCTCATCATGGCCTCCCTCTCCTGGTCAACTCCGTGCCTCTGCCACATGAACATCCCCAGACTTCCTGCACAAGCACTTGGGAGACTCATACTGCCTGTGTTGTTAGTGAGTTTTCCATATGGTCAGGCCACATATCCCAACTGATTGTAATATCCTAGAGGGCTGGACTTTGGCTAATGTTTATTTCCCCACACTTTCTAATAACAACTTTTAATAAAAAGAGTTTGGGTCATGATGGTGGAGTTTGTCAGGCAGCAACCGAGTAGAAACACCCACAGAAAAGGCTCATCAGCCTGGTGGTTAGAGGCTCAGACTCCCTGGACCATTCAGCAAGTGTGACCCTGCCGGCTCTTTGATTTTCCATCTCTGGCCTCCGGACCATGATGATACATTTCTATTATGTTAAGCCACACAGTTTGAGGTACTTTGTTATGGTAGCCCTGGGAGATGGTGGAGTGGCATTGGGTACATCTCTTAAATCCCGTAGTCATGCCATGTCATTGATGCAGAGGCTGAGGCTCAGAGAGATCCGGTCATACATGGATGTGATGTGTCATATGTGCCTGGCATCCAGGCCAGGGCATATGACGATCTGGACCTTGTCCTGGGGAGGGACCACACAGAAGTAAGTGAGTATTCCACACCCTTAAACAACAACGGCTGTTCACACCTGAGGAATCCTTGGACTCATGATTTCTACTTGCATGGTGAAAACACTGCCTAGGATAGTGGGGCATATCAGTAATTCATAGATTGCATGAAACTCTGTTTTATCCTTAAGTGGTCAGTAGTACCTAGCTGAGGATGAGGAAAGGGCACTGCAGTTTTATAGCACGGTGCCCACTGAAGAGGCCAGGCCTACAGGTTGGTGATGGGGGAGGGAGAGGACAGAGGGCCGTGGGCACCGGGCAGAGGAGGCAAGCTCAGAGGCCAACCTAGCCCCTCTCCAGTTATTCTGGGGAACCTGGAAACAGAAACCACCCACAGGCCGGGAGAGGAAGGGCTGACCAGTGCTGTGTTTGGCCGGGTGCCAGGGTAGCACCAGCGTTTCCAGCTCGCCTCCCTCTGGGCACATGATAGGACTGCATTGTCATGCTCCCATGTGCACAGTCAGCCACATGCTTTGACCGGAGTGTGAGAAGTGGAGAGCGACGCTTGCGCACATGGAAGACACTGTGATCAGCCTTATCCTCCTCTCCTGGCTGTAGGAGGTGGAGGCTGGGACAGTTTCGGTCCGCAGGGACCATAGTGACAGAGCCCTGGACACGAGTTCTGAGGAAATTGCCGACCTTTGTGGCGACTCGGCCCTGAGGCTTGGTTTATCTCCGTAGAATAATGTGACTCTGCCTTCCAGCACAGTTAGTTGCTAACTTAGTTTTCGTTCCTTTTAGATGGATTAACGACTCTTGTGTGAATCTTCCAGATGATGTGTTTTTCCACAAGTAAAGAATGAGGCTAAGCAATTTTTCCAGTAAAACCATGAACAGGTTATGCATTAGCTGAATCAATGGACTATTGATCCTTTGGGCTCGAATTTCATACCTTGCGTAAGACTGAGCTTTTACAAAGCTTGAACCATTAAAATAGGCAATATGAGTGCTTTTCATGCGAAGAAAACGGGGGATAGGATTGTTGTTTTTCTAGAATGTGAACTATCTAATCCAGGAATCAATGTTGTATCAGTGAGAACAGCACCACATCACCTAGTATTAGTAAATACCCAAAGTTACCCCACTTCCCAACTGCTATGTGATTCTTCGTGAAGGGGTGCTGTCACCAAGGTCTCCTGTTCACATGTGGGCCGACCCTGGTGGGGTTGGTATCTTGAGGGCGTGACACAGCCACCCTGCAGTCCCAGTGTATAGCATGGTGATGAGCCCTCAGCAGGCAAAAAATACGTGCTTTGTGAATAATCAGTGTTTCCAAATTCATGCCACTATTCTGGGTTTAAAACATAAAACATATGCAGTAAGTAAGCATTGAAATATATATATTTACTGGGAGTGCCAAAAAATCTATTACATGACTTGTATTCATCTTTTGTTATCAATATATATTGAGTATTACAATTTTAATACAGTCTTTTTTCCCTTCTTAAAATGTGTATACATTTTTTGGCACCCTCTGTGTGTGTGTGTGTGTGTATGTATATATTTTGCATGAGCACATAGACAGATAGGAAAATAGATATATTGGTTGAAACATACCTCATCCCAAAAGAGATGGTGAAAACATTGCTGGGTGTCACATTTTGCCCAGTGGCCATGTGACAGCTGGTGATACAGATGTATTAAACAAGGCTGGCTTTCCTGCTGGAAAATTTGGAATGAAATGGTATTAACACATGCCACATTTTTCTTTTTTTAATCTCGAAGAGTAATATAAACTACCTAACATGAAAAGTTTGAAACAGGACAGCACTCTCATTGTATACCTAGTAGTTTCAGAAGAATTGTTCTGAGATAAGAAGAATCTTTACTATTTAAAGGTTATAAAGTTTGTAAAGTAGAAAACAGAAATGTCAAGAAAGCAGAAGGCAGTGCTATATACGAGGAATTTCTCACGTATTTTGAATGACTGGGTTGCACACAATAATTTCAAGAGACAAGCTCAACCGCTTCTTTGTAACACTAGGTTTTAAAACCTATTATTGCCTAGTCATACTAATTTCCACAGCATTGTTCGTTCAAGATATGGCAACTAAATGTACAAGCTGTGGGAGGAGGGGAGGGTTAAGGAACATCCAACCAACAATTGGGAGGATTTAATGTTTAATTTGCCTGAAAGTTTGGAGGTGACCTGATTCAGGGCTGGTTAGCTCACTGACACACTTATGCCGAGGACCAGGTAATTCCACTCTATTGTTATCCATAGTTTATGGGTTTTTACTCTTGAGTACTGAATCTTTAGGACGCAAAGGGAACCACAACCACAGTCTCAGATATTATATGTTTCTCCAAAGGAGGAAGGGGAGTTTGCTCCCAAGCATATCTTTCATCAGGGTATTCGATTTTCTCAGAAGTCCAGAGGAGTCTCAACCTGAAATTCGAAAGTCAAATGTTGTGCTAACTATTGTTTATTAACACTCAGCCAGCAGTCCCGCCCTTTATCTGCCCTCTTTCTCATATTGAAGGGGCCGGGCATCTAAAAGCTACATTTCCAAAACTCCTTCCCGCTGGAGTCCTGGATGATAAGCTGTCAGGGAGACCCACTTGTATGAAATGTTAAAGTTAGAACTGAGAAAGGAGCCATCTTCCTGACGCTGCAGCTGCCACTGGGTCCATCAGAGTGCGTCCTGCTGGCATCCACAGTTCAGGGTCCCCGCAGCATTTCTGTGAGGCCAGTGCTTGTGGTGGTGCCCGTGGTGGCAGAAGGTCCAGCCCCAGCAATTTGCACTCCTCCTGGCCCCACAGTGGTGCCTCCTGACGGCCGCACCTCCAGCCCTTCCACCGGCGGCAAAGTCCCTCAGTTCCTGGATTAGATGACATTCCACTCCAAATGCCCCATGTGGATTCTGCTTTCTGCTTGAACCCTAACGATACAGTTACAGACATTATAATGACTACTCGTGCTCAGAGACAGAGCAAGAGACCCATAGCCTATGAATATTGCCACCCCATGCCTGGAACTAAAAGGCTGATGTTCTTTTGGGAAAAGAAGAAGTGGAGTGGCGTGGTGATGGGGTGTGCAGTCCACAGTGACTACCTCACGTCATGACTCTGCGCTAAAGGTGGCTGAGTTATACGTCCAAGGGTCCACCAGAATAGCTAGCCCCTTTTTGGGGACAAGACGCCATGATCTCAGTTCTCCACATTTTTGTTGCTGTGCTGTTTTTCTGTCTGTGGAGGTGATGCAGAAATATTTGTCTTGAGTTTATTTTGCAACTTTGAAGTGATTAAATTCAAGGATGTGGCAATTTTGAATTCAGGCCGTTGATGTATCTGAGCGTTGTAACAGTTTTCATGTTCTATACACCTTTTACAACCTTTGTTCAGACCTAAAACATGTGTCTGCCCATTTAATTTGGAGTTACCTTTCTACAATCAACTCTGAATTTTTTCATTTTATAAAATATAATATAAATCAGTTTGACAATGAGTCCTCTCCTCATATAAAATATATTTCTGTAGATTTTGAGAACATATCCAAATGTCTTTCATATTATATTTTCTTGGGCGCAATTATAAATTGTGACTTGTTCCCTTTGCTTTACTTGTCAAGATAGTGGAATCCCATTACCTTTCAGATTCAGCCCCGGAGACATGCACTAAAATCTCAGTCCTCTTCTCAGAGGTGGTGATGGTGGCCCCAGGCCCTGGTCTTGGACCTGTTAACCAGCAGATCCAGTCCCTAACCTTTCCCTGCTCTCATCTAGGGCACAAGCATATTTGTTCTATAGGCTGCAAGTCCCAGGTCCCATGCCAGCTAATTCTTGCTGGTTTGGACAATGGCTGGCAGTAGAGGGAGATTGGAGGTAGAAGGCAAGTTATTTCTACCTCTTTCCCTGCTACCTTGGGTGCATCTCTGTAATATCATGTTGTGCTCTCTGGCTCAGGCTCTTGCTGGAAAATTCCACCATGCTTTTCTTTTCTGCATTATGATCTCAGCTCCTGACCCTACCTGCTCCCAACATTTGGCCTTGAGAAATTGTGTATTGATTCATCTCTCACATCACTGCTCCGTTTGGCTTCTTAGTTCCTGCCTTGTTGTGTAAACAATTCCCTAGATTAACTCCCCTGTGTTTGGAACAGTAGAGCACTCTCTCTTTATGTGGTCAGGCCTTGCCGGATGCCCACATCTTATCTGCAGACACGGACAGATGACATTGAAGGTGCTCAGAAGTTTATGGTTCTGCTGGAAGAGCTGAAGTCGATAAAATAGAGACACCTGTAATAGATTGCCAAGGGAAGCTTGTAATGAATAGCACAGACAGAAGTTTGGAGCCAAGAGAGATTTCTCACATGGCGAGGGAAGGCAAGAGGAAGACACATCAGTCAAAATAGGCAAATGGGAAATTGTTTGTCCACTGGGGCCTGGGTGCCTGCCAGATGCCAGGACCATGGAAACTCCAACCAGACATGTTATAATGATACACGCACTTTTACTGCTTTGTGGGCAGAATCATCAAAAAATCTTGCGAACAAGAGAAGTGGCTATGGGCTCCGATGGTGTTTTGCAGCTGTCATCAGAAAGCACCTTGGCCTACTGTCGTTGTGCTTGGACTGCTCAGGACCTCACAGAGCCATAAAACCTTCTGTTATTATCTTGACAAGAGTTAGGAGGCCATTTTGTAAAGTGAAAGAAAATAAAACTAAAAGTGATAATTTTCTAGCACAGGATCCAGGAATCACATGGACAAGATTATACAGATAAAGGGGAATCATCCCAAGCAGGGAGATAGGGGAATCTGTGCGAAAGTTTGAGAAAAATAGATAGAAGCATGCCTTTTTCATGAAGCCTCCCATGGCCGAGGACACATGCAGGGGACTAAGACACGTCCCCCAAACTGAACTGCCAGGGAAAAATGAACAATGTAGCGACAAACTATATTAACTCTTCTTATTTTGGTATAGATACTCTAAAACTACCAGGTTTGATATTTCTCTTTTAAAGTAGAAGAATTATTTTGACATTAAAATGACAATAACTAACATTTAATTTTCTGAATGAAGTGAGGTTAGAGGTGAAGATTTTGAAGTGACCAATGTGACAGTCCATATGGCAGCCACACAGAACCTAGGACTAGTTTCTCACTGTTTTCATCAAATTTATTTTCTTGAAAACACCGTCATAACAGTTACATTGGTAATGATACATTGGTGATGATTACAACTACACACACACACACACACACACACACACACACACACACACAGGTACATACACAAATACACATGCATATATGCATATGCATATTATATTTTTATATTTCAGACTACTCCTAAATAATTTAAGTAGGATGGGGAGGCAATGTGGAACTTAGTTAGGTTTCCTGAGCTCTCTTCCTTCAAATAAAAATGCAGCCAATAAAACCCACCAGCAGAGTCACTGTGAAGACTGAGACTTCCTGAATGTGACAGTAAAGCTACCCTTTTTGGAGAGAGCATATGGCACATACACTTAGGGTCCTGCCTTATTTGCTTATGGTCCTTATTTCCCACCCCTGCCAAGCCCAAAGCAAGACTGATTCCACTGGAAAGTCTCAGCACTGAAGTGCTGGGGAACTAGACCAGGGCACCATATCCTGCGTCATTATACCGAACAGTTACGCATCTAAAATGAACATGTCAATTATTCATGAGTCTGAGGTCTTGAATACCAAGTATAAATTATTAATCAATGCAAGTAAATATTTAAACACCCCAGTGAGAAACACACTCTGTGAAAGCATTTCTGCAGCAGAGCGGGTGGGTAAACACCAATTTTTAAAGCAAAGGGTGGTGGTCACATAGTGCATTTGTTCAGGACTCTGCACAGTAGGGTTCCATGCTGGTTCTGGGGTGCTTTTCATTGTGCCCCTATCATCGGGCTATGTTTTCAATGCCACGGTCACAGATCCAGTGTGTGGACCTTTGCAGCAACCAAATTGCTTTGTGGTTATTTTATTCCTTGACCTTCTTTGTAATTTCTATTCATTTTTATCTTGAATTAAAAAAATTTATCTAGAGTTAAAATAATTGTACTTTAGGTGACATAGAGAGGGATTTCCATTCTAGTCAACATTTCATTTTCGAAGTAAAAATATCTTTTTCTCCCATTTCTGTCCCTTTTCCTCTGACGTTACTACCCTTTCCTCCCACCCCCCATTCAGCCCTACTCAGTCTTCAAGTTTCAGCCTTTTGGCTTTGCCCTCTGAAGATAGTTCCCTGTACATCCCAGTGGGAAAGAGCCAGCACTCCCAATTATTTTATTTTATTTCCGTTCCCCAAATGAGGTGTCAACTCAATGAGGACTGAATCTTCCTCACCTCCCCAACGACAGTCCGTGGGATTCTGGACACAGAAGTGGCTCCATAAACATTCGCTGACTCTTATTAAATGAATGACCAGATAAAAGAACAAACACATTCTGCACGTTCCTTAATTTGCAAGGACCTGCACTGGATCCAAATTAGGTTTTGTTCCTCTTACCGTCTAGGAAGCAACACACCCTGATGATTAAGAGCCCCAGTCTGAAGCCAGAACAGATGTAGGTGACATTAGACTCTCCTTAATGGGCTGTTGTGAGCTTCAAATGAAATAAAATAAATAAAACCCCAACCAGAATCTTTAAATTGCAACCTGAACATTCTGCAGGCTGACTCTGGGATTTCCATGACAATTTTCTTGTTGTTTCTCACCGCTAAGAGATGCATGGTCTTGCATGAGAAAAACACACACTGAACTAAATAGCACTCATCGTTGTTTCATCAGAAATCTAAAGGTTAAGTACACATTACATTTGAAAAACCTGTGTGTAGGCCGAGAGTGTAGGCCAGCCGTTGACGGTACAGACCATGGTTTGAATCCAAGCCTACCACTAACCAGACGACCTTAGAAGTGTCCTTCATTTTTGGTGCCTCCATTCTCTCATTGTAAAAACTGGAGGCTGGACTTCCAGTAAGAGGGCAGAACAGACAAACGCTGTGCCAACTGCCTCCCAGGATCACACGAAAATTACAAATAATTTATACCACATTCAACCTCGGAAGGCCCCAGAACACCAGATGAACAGAACCACTAAATGAAGAACTTAAAGAGGAGGCCATGTCGAGTCCGGTAGGAGGGGCAGAGACGAGAGAGGGTGAACCCCAGAGGGACACCTCAGCCTTTGGGAAGCTTCCCCGGTTAGGGGAGAGACCCTCCAGCCCTACACTAAGCTCACCATCCCAGAGCTACTTTGCTGGGGGGAGTAGTTCCACGATAGCTGGCAGTAGAAATTAGTGAGGACTCTCTTTGCTCAGCTCTGTGAGGCTGAGGGCAGCTAGAGAACCAGTGGAGCCAGCACGGGGACTCGCTGGCTGGTGAGCACTTACCTGGTTCCTGGTAGAGGGAGTAGCTGTGTGAGTGGGGCCCAGGAGCCTGTGGGGAAGGACTGAACTGAGCACCTTTGGTGCAGAAACTGGAGGTTTTGGGACCATTGTTCCCCTAGTGTGGAGCTTGCATGCGAGTGGTGTACAGGAGGGCACCATTTTTTCAGGGTTAGGCACTCCCACAGTCAGGTCCGGACCTCATTGGTCTAGTGGAATTTGTGCAGAAGTGCATGTGTGTATGCGCATGCAGCCTTGGATTCCCACCCTCCACTCGGCTTGTGCTGCGTTGCCAGCGAAATGCCTGGTGAGCGCACTCCAGCTCCAACAGGCTGCTCACTGAGACGCAGGAGTGCACCTTGCAAGCCGCCTCGGGTCCCACTCTCCACACTACACTTGCAGAGGTGCCAGGCTTGTGATTGGTTGTCGGGCTGCTCGGCCTGATCTGCGAGCGGCTGATTGGGACAGGCTGAGACTGGGAGTTTTCCTGGGAGTGTTGGGCCGTGAGCTGTGTGCCTGCATGATCCAGCCATGGCTCTCCTGGTGATCTAGCTAATACATCAAAGCAATCCCAGAGTGACAGCCAGATGGGGAAACAAAGAAACATGTCACAAGTAAAAGATCAGAGGAAACCTTTAGAAATGGAGCTAAAAGAAACAGAGGGATCCAACCTTTCAGAGACAGAGTTTAGAACACTTATGATAAGAATGTTTAAGGAACTTAGCGAGGACATAAAGAAAGATAGGGAAACCATAAAAAACAACCAGTTAGAACTAAAGAATACAATAACTGAAATGAAGAACACACTCGAAGGAATCACCAGGAGATTTGATGAAGCAGAGGATCACATCAGTGATTTAGAAGACAAAATAGCAGAAATCACCCAGTTGGAGCAACAAAAAGACCAAAGAATAAAAGACAATGGAAATAGTTTAAGAGCCCTATGGGACAAGATAAAGCCCAACAATCTTCGAATCATAGGGATACCAGAAGGAGAAAAGAAGAAGCAAGGGGTCTAGAATGTATTTGAAAAATAATGACTGAAAACTTCCCTACCCTGGTGAAGGTAATTGACATACAAATCCAGGAAGTGCAGAGAGTTCCAAACAAGCTGAATCCAAACAGGTCCACACCAAGACACATCATAGTTAAAATGGCAAAGGTTAAAAACAAAGACAGAATCCTAAAAGCAGCAAGAGAAAGACAGCAGGTTACATACAAAGGAAGGAACTCCTTTAAGACTAACAGCTGACTTGTCTACAGAAACTCTTCAGGCCAGAAGGGAGTGGCAGGAGATATTCAAAGTGATGCAAAATAAAGGCCTGCAACCAAGATTGCTCTACCCAGCATGGCTATCACTTAAAATTGAAGGAGAAATAAAGAGCTTCTCAGAAAAGAATAAGCTTAAGGAATTCATTACCACCAAACCAGCATTGCAGGAAATGTTAAAATGGCTTTTTTAAACAGAAGATAGGGGTAAACAAGCTAACCTAGGAAGACCTGGAAAACAAATAACAAAATGGCAATACATATGCACCTATCAGTAATCACTTTAAATGTGAATGGACTAAATGCTCCGATCAAAAGACAGAGTGGTTGAATGGATAAGAAAACAGGATCCATGCATATGCTGTTTAGA
The DNA here is from genome assembly GCA_033961575.1 of Aselliscus stoliczkanus. Lineage (NCBI taxonomy): Eukaryota > Metazoa > Chordata > Mammalia > Chiroptera > Hipposideridae > Aselliscus > Aselliscus stoliczkanus. The sequence continues at coordinate 109,904,112 of CM066728.1, forward strand.
AGAGACTCATCTCAGATCAAAAGACACACACAGACTGAAAGTAAAGGGATGGAATAAGATATTTCATGCAAATGGAAATGAAGAAAAAGCGGGAGTAGCAATACTTATTTCGGACAAAATAGACTTTAAAATGAAGACTATAATAAAATGAAGACTACAATAAAAGACAAAGAAGGGCACTACATAATAATAAAGGGATCAATTCAACAAGAGGACATTACCCTAGTAAACATCTATGCACCCAATATAGGAGCTCCTAAACATATAAAACAGATTTTGACAGACATAAAGACAGATCAACAGTAACACTATCATAGCTGGGGACTTCAACACCCCGTTGTCACCAATGGACAGATCCTCCAGACAGAAAATCAACATGGAAAGAGTGGCCTTAAATGACACTTTAGACCAGCTGGATTTCATTGATATTTTTAGAGCATTTCACCCCGAAACAACAGAATATACATTCTTCTCAAGTTCACATGGAACATTTTCCAAGATAGACCACATGTTAGGCCACAACACAAGTCCCAGTAAATTTAAGAAGATTGAAATCATATCAAGCAGATGGAGAAGAAAAACTGAGGGTTGCTATTTGGGAGCGGGGTGGGGATGAGGGAAAAGGGGAAGGGATTAGACAATACAGATGGGTAACTACAATATTGCCACAGGGATATGAAAGGCAATTCTGGGACTATAATTAATAATTGTGAATATTTTGTAGGGTGTCAGATGGTCACATGTCTTGTGGGGGAGACCATGTCATGGATGGGATAGAGGTTTGATCACTGCACTGTACATGTGAAGCTGATGTTGTATGATATTGTATATTAACTATGACTGAATATATAGATAGTCACGGGATGTGGAGTACAGTGTGGGAGAGGAGTCAAGGGAATTGTAATAGATATGTATGATATGGGGGGGAGTGGGGCTGCAGATTGGGGGAGGGGGTTGTCACTTTGAGGGGTAAAAGGTATAACTATGGTGCTGTGTTGTAAAATAATAATAAATAAATAATTTTTAAAAAACCCCAAAACTGGAGGCTACTCATGGTTTCTGGATCATGAGAGTGTTTGCAAGATAAATCCAGCACAGTGATTAGATCAGGCTGTGGTGAGTGTTGTGTGCTGCACAAATATTAGCTTTTTTGACTTTTGAAATTCACACACAGGAACTGTATGTGAGCCAATGTGGATGGTTCCAATACAGATCCAGTGACTTTTAAATTTCCTTTGAATCTTGGCCAAAAATCGACTGAGATACTTTAAAAAGCAGAAAGGGCCTTCGGATAGATTAGATTCCTAGTTTAAATGGTAAGGATTGAGTTGTAGGAAGCCCTGTCACTGCAACTTGTATCTGAATATGCTCATATTGCCTTCCAACAGCCTCCTTTATCTTGAACTTGATGGAAGTCTTGAACTCTTGTCTCATGATACATTTGGTCTTGTTTAGTGTAAAATAATACTTTCTAATACTAAATTTAGAACTTAAAATTTCCCACAAAATTTCAAGTAAAGTTGAAACTCTACAAAACTACACAAACAAATCACCCCAATCTTTTTCCCAATAATCTGAGCCACCTTTAACTTGAACCTGACTTTTATCAAAGAGCCATATAAGAAGCAACTCTATGGGAGTATGTTTCGCATGTTACACAAAACTGCTACCTGTGAGATCCTTTATATTGATTAGGAATCAACCAAGGATCCGCCCACAAATTTCTCTCTGAGGATGAGGGATGAGGTCAGAAAACTTTGTGTGTGTATTTGTTTGTTTCCTTAGATAGTTGAGTATGCTTTTTAACGCTCGTTAGTGCAGACTCTGGGAAAGCCAGGGGCATATTTTGTGCTCTTCTCACCATCTCTCAATATGCTTCAGATTTCCCCTGCACCTATTGACTTCTTGACATGGTATTATTTCCATTTTTTGCTGTATCTGTATGCCTTCATTATGCATTCATTCATTAATTTTTATCTAATTCTTAAAGCAAATGCCATTAGGTCACTTTTGTAATATTTAATCTTTTCCAATAATCAGAATATTTTGGACAGTACACCTTAGTGTAAACCTGTTCCAGGTTCTATAACTCAGAAAGAATATAATTCTGTGGACTGGCTGACACAAAGGAAATATTTTAGGCCATGTGACATGAGATGCTAGAGTGCTGTGCCTGCTTCCATCTGCTAAGGACAAGAAAGGGCTGGAATTATAATTAATGTCCCTGCTCTTGCATAGTATAGAGATTTTTTGATTTAAGGATATTGATTTTGGGCTACCACCTGAGACTAAGTAGCAAATAACATCTGATATATTAAGCTCCCTGCCTTTCGATGTGGCTAAAAACCAGGTGGCAGGTTTGAGCAAATGGCCTGTGTTCACACTAGAAACTCTAGCAACGGAGTTGGCTGGGATGTGATGTGGGGAAAAGACAAAAACATCTGTATCCCTGCTCCTCATCCTCATCTCTGCTGCCATTAATGACCTTGGTCCCCAGAAAGCAGCCACTACTCACAACCTGGTTAATACATATTTAAAAAGAAATCAATAGCACACACTGTCACAGTTGTTTTTTTTTGGGGGGGGGTGGGCGGTAGTGGGGGCATGACTCTTAAGAAGTTAGATCAAGTAAAGAATCATTTCTCAAAGGAAAAGACAAATCACAACATATTTGTCAAGGATTTGGCTGAAAATGTGGATGGTAAAACATTTTTCTTAAGTGTGATGTTAATTTGGAAAATTATCAAAGTTATGGATAACAGAAGAGCTAGTTCTGACTCCCCTGAGTCAAGTCAGGCTGCTAGAACCATGAGGTAAGGTATCCCACATGTGGAAGAAACCTATAGGATTTCTGAAAAGATACAGTGAGGGAACCTTTAGCTCACCCCAGGCTGAGATGGTTTCCTTCTGGCCTCTTGGAAGGCTGGAGAAATCCAAAGGGATATTAATATTAATAAAGAGATATTTTTAGTCAAATGTCAAGAAAGTAAGTTGTGAAAAGGATTTAGGGTAGGGGTATTTTCAAAATGCATGAAAGGCCACTTGGAGTATAGATATTTATTCACTCCATCAGACAAGGAGACCTGGTATGTTCAAGAGATGAGTGAATTGGGAGATAACAAGTGCATCGAAGGATGTTCCAGAATCTTCAGCACCTCTCGGCCATCATCCTTGGGACATGCTGACTAATGATGGCAGTATGGCACCAGCTGTAGGAACCACACTCCCAGACCCCCGAAGAGCCTCAGAACAATATCCAGGCTGTCCCTTTCCATAATCTCTCTACATGCAAAAGTGCAAAATGAGATGGGGGATTCTAAAAAGAACAAGGTTCCCTTTTCTCTCTTTCACCTATGTCCTTCTGTCACTGCTGAAATTCTTCTCAATTAAAAACAAAAAACTCAACAGCAACATCGATATTTCCGAGGGTGCTGGCTACTCTCCCGCCCCACGACCTGCTGCTCTCTCTCACTCATCTCTGTAAACACGAACTCTACTTACCAGTTGCTCAGGCTGAAAGGACTGCATCAGTCTCCCCTCTTTCTCTCACCCCATATCCAGTCCGTCTCTGCGCTCCAAGTACACCTGGATTCTGACAGTGGTCACCGCCGCCATGGCTGCCCTCTGTCCAAGTCTCCATCGTCCCGTCTGGGTCACTCTCTGGGTCACTCTTGTGGTCCTTCCTTCTTTTCTGCTTCCACACCTGCATGACCGCAGCCTTTCAACACAGAGTCAGTCCCCCCCTCAAAGGGGGAGTCAGTTAAAGTCGCTCTTCTCGAGCCCCTCCAGTGCTCCCCATATCACCAATGGGAAAACCACAGTCTCTAAGGTGCCAAGCAGGTCCCCACATGGCCAGGCCCCTGCTGTCAGCCCCTCTACAGCCTCCCTGCTCCCGCAGGCCCCTGGGGACTTGTCTTCCCTGCCAAGCACACCACCGCCTCAGGGCTCTTTGACGTGCTGTTCTCTGCACCCCGTGCTCCCACTCATGTGTCTGCTTGACCATCTGTCTGATCAAATGTGTCTGTCTCTCTGGGGCCTCCCTGGCCATCCAGTATGAAAACGCAACTCTCCCTCCCAACTTATCTCTTTTCACAAGTACAGCTACCGATACTTGACAAGTCTGCTTAAAGTCCTTTGTGGTCACTGTTGACTGATATGTCCCCAGTGCTGGCAGGTGTGCCTGGCACATAGTAGGTAGTTAGGGAATATGGGTTCTTAAAATAAACAGGTGGATCCTTAACACCTCACAGGCCATTTAGAGAAATGATCATTCCATAAAGAACTGTATAATGTGGCAATACAATGTTATTATCTGTGTATACATGTGTGTATATATGTGCGTATATGGGTATGTGTGTGCAGGTATATATTACTCCATGATGATACACACCTAAAAGAATAATCATTTTATAATTACCCTGCTACACACACGTTTAATCAAAACATGTGTATAGGTGGTTCTTCAAAGATGTGTTTTAATTCTTCTTTAACAGACCTTGAATCCTTTTTCAATATTATCTAAATTTATTTCTGCTTGGGTCTTTTGTCTGATTTTTAATGACATGTCCTCTAATAAACCTCTAAGGTGTCCACGCCCACCTCAGCGTCCACGTCCTGGGGAGCCAAACCACAACAGCTGGCTGGAAATCCCCCTCACAGCCTGACGACCCTCCGATGGTACCTTCAGCCCCTCGTCTCCTGTAAGCTCCAGGCTCTCTAACCCTCCTTCCAGCCTATTTTCTAGAATGCTACCGCATCCCAAACTTAACATTTCCAACATGAACGATTTTAAGTACAATATTATACTAGTTTTAGGGGCACAGCATTATGAAATGATCACCACAGTAAGTCTGGCTGTAATAGGGAACTCCTGATTTCACATCTGTGAAACCCATCCTTCCCCCAAACTGCCTCATTTTAGTAAATGGTATCACCATTCCCCCAAGTGGTCAAGCCAAAAATCTGGAGTCAACCTGAACTTGTCTCTCCCAATGTCCGTATCTCAGCCACCTTCCAGTCCTGTCGGCCCCACCTTCCCAATAGGTCTCAGGTAAGCTCACTTTCACCTCTGCTGCCCCCGAGTTCCGACCACCATAGACTCCGCCGGACCCTTTCATCAGCCCTGTGAGCACTCCCCTGCTTCTGCTCCTCCATCTATTTTCCGCACAATATCTAGAATTGGGTTGTAAGATGAAATTAAATAAAAATCAGGGCGTACGGTTCCTGCACTCCCAAACCACACACTAGCTTTCCACTGCACCCGCCCATGGCCCGAGGGATCTGCGTGGCCTGGGCTCCCACTGCCCGCCCACTTCTCGCACCCTTGCTCCTCCCTCCCTCGGCTCCAGCCTCACTAGCTTCCAGCTGTTCTGGAACATACTCTCCATGCTCATCACAGCCCCAGGGACTTCGTGGGTGCCGCTCCCTCTGTCTGGAACGCTCTCCTGCCAAACTCTGCGTGATGTCTCCTTTTCTGGATCTACCCACTTGCCCGTGCGCCTGGGCGCTGCCCGACAACACCCATCTGAAGCAGCCTTCATCGTTGGCCACTCCTTCCTTGTTTTCTGCTTCATGATAGCGTGTGATCACTATTTCAAATTAGGCTGTTGCCTTGCTTATCACCTGCCTTTTCTACCAGGCCCTAAGCTCTGTGGGTTTAAGTGAGGACAGACATGCTGCATATCTTGCTTATTGCTGTCCTCCACGTCTAGAATAATTCCCAGCACAGGAGAGACATTAATGAACGTTTACCAGACGAATGCATGGATGAACAAGGAAGAGTCCCCACATTAACATTCTGCTCTTGAGCCCGCTTAGTGACTCAGTTGGTTAAGAGCTCGCTCAAGAGTGCGAGCCTGAGCTCTGAGCAACAGCAGTTCGATGCCCAGCCCGAGCTCAGCTGCTGTTGAACTGCCAACAGGTGGCAGGATGACTCAGCTTAAAAAAAAAAAAATCTGCTCTAGTAGAAGTGAGAATTCGTTAAACTCAACCTAGAAACGATCCCAGGTCATGTTGTAGAACTTTAAGCAATGAATTAATTTCACATTTAAATGTCTGAATAAATTTGAGCTTGCCTTTTGAGAAAAAACTGATAGCCTTCGAATGGTGGCTTTGTGAACCAACTGGGTACAGCCGGGAAGTGTAGGGTTACCAGATTAAAACCACAATGTCTGACTAAACTTGAATTTTAGGTAAAAAGATTGTTTTTAGTATAAGTATGTTGTGAACACTAGGTGAGGTATAATTATGCTTTAAAATTCGTTGCTTATTTGAAATTCCTGTTTACCTGAGGGTCCTTTATTATTATTTGCAAAAACTAGAAACCCAGTGAACTAGCCCAGCCCTGGGGCAAGCACTGCCTTGCTCACCGGGAGCCCCCGCTGTGACCACCTGCACCCCTGGGGCCGTGCGTGGACTGCTTCTTCAGTCAGTGACAGCCTCTCTTACCTGTCTTGCTCCAAACCTCCGTTGTGAGGTGTCAAGAGAGGCAAATTCTATCAACACCCCTTTCAGGCAACTGATACCATGAAGACTGATTTAGAGGAACCGCTAATGACTGGTTTTCCCAAGATGATTTCAGTTTTTTCACTCTATTTAACACATCATGAGGACATGTTACCCCAGAGTCCCTTTCCGTCCCTTTCTCAGCAGTCTTACCTTTAATGGGTGAGTTACACTCCCATGCGACACTGCCTTCGCCTCCAGGCTGCCTCCTGCTGCCCAGCCTGCTCCCTGTCCCAGTAGGCGGGCTGCACCGAGGGCCCAGGGCCCAGCTTCCTGTTGCCTCCTTCAGGGAGAAGCCCCAGCAGCAGACATGAGTGTGGGAGGAGAGTAAGTGGGACTTTGTTCTCTTGGCATTCCTCCCTTGGGGCTGGCTTGTGCTGACTTCATCCCTCAACTGAGGGATAAGGCACCTCTCGAGATGACCCTTTCTCAGTGACTCTGTTTCTGGCCACCAGTGACCATGGCCTCCCCTCACCCCTTCATCCTGCAGGTGGTAACAGACAGCACCCCCCCCCCCCGCCCCAAGCTATTAGACCTGGGATTCTGCACCTTCTTCGTGGCTTCCACCTGCCCACATTCCTTGTAAATAATATAATTCAAGGGGAGAGGGAGTTAACAAAGCCACCAGCTTGGATGAGCCTTTTGTTTCTCCAAGTACAGACATATGGGCGGTATCTTTTTATTTGCTCAGGTAGGTGACACTGAGCGCATCCTGCAGCACATTCTCCCACGTCCCTCTCAGAAAATGTTTCTCTCTCATGATGAAACGGAGAGACACCACTCCTGATTTCAGTTCCTTCCTCGTCTCTACTTGCCCTTATACTGTAGTAGATTTGTTTATCTGTGTGGTAGAAGGATATGGGAGAAGAGAAACGGCAGGCAATAGGTGGGCTTGGCCCTCCATCTCTTGTGGTGAAGGGTTAGGAAAGGTCAAGAACTACCTTATGTTTGTTTTTGTATAAGCAGTTATTCAATAGTTAGCTACGAAATACATGAAGACATCTGTGCACTCAGGCACATTGCCTTTCACATCTTGACTATTAGGAAGCTAAGAAGTGACTTTTTCTTAGGTTGAATATTAAAATATGTATCTTCTCTTGTTTCCTTTTACTTCTTCGTGTGTGTGTGTGTTAATTTAACTGTGTTTTCACTTTCACAGTGTCAGCTGTGTTGATGTCTCTTTTCAAATTAGGACAACGTCATATATTGTCAACTGATGGTCCTTGGCACCACTTCAATGCCAACAGGAACCCCCAATTTGGGTTCAGTGAAGAAGGAACCTTTATTCAGTGCGAAGAGCTCAGTGGTGACACAGCATGGCTGTGGGGAGTTCAATGGCGCTACAGCTCATTTAGGAAGCAGCAAGGCTGTGAGGCGGCCCTGGGGAGAGACCCCTCCACAGGTAGACAGCTCTGCTCCGGTCACTCCGTTTCACTCCATGAAGCCATCTTTGGTGTTTCAGGCTGGGGTAACCCAGTCTGCAGTCTTCAGCAGAAAGGGGAAGTTCACTTCCCAATCAGAGGGAAGCTGATTTATATTGACAGAAGTCAGTTCCCATCCCTGGTCCTGATTGGTCCAACCTTGAGCAAAGGCAGACTCCAAATCCTGACAGCACAATGGGTCCAAAAGACACTGACCTGATTGGTCAGAATGGAGCCTCTCTGATTGGTCAGTGAAGACGCTGATAAGATTAAAGCTGCGAAGCTCCAATTGGATGGGGAAAAACTCTGTCTTAGTGATTGTAATATGATTTTAGAACCTCCTTAATAAAGGCTGGCTCAGATGGTAGGAACACAGGGCAGGAGGCAGGCAGCTTAGTGCAGCCTTCTCCCTGAAGTGCAGTTTGTGTGAGAGGCTCTATTTGTAAAATGTAAGCCCAGTTAGCCACCAGGTGCCCTTCTCAGTAGGCATCTTCTTTCTCGGGGTCCATAGTATTGATGCCGACACAGAGTTGCTAAATCCTTTCCTCACACCATCAGGATCGCAGAGCTCCTGAAATAACACCAATTTCCTTCTTGTTTCTTCTCTCTCTCTCTTGTCTTCATGGGTGATGTAATTTTCTTGTAAAGGCCTTTTCCCAACAACAACCAATACAGGTGTTGATTCAATGCAGCTAGTTCCCATAAACATGCTCTAGTACTGTTTCTCATTTCCACAGTGTCATCATCATTGCCTGAGACTCGATGTTCATCTCCCATAGCTTTGGGTCTGTGGTTTCATTCCTATATGCATGATTCCTGAGTTTGTGTGAACCTGTTCTGGCTTATTTCTACTTGGATTTGACCAACATTTATAAACTTTACATTCCATGGATTGTTTCTCTGTGTTCTCACTTATAGAAATCTTGGAAAGTGACATGCACAATTAAAATTTTAATACATTTTTCAGGAAGTTGAAAATGAGAAGTTTTCTTTAGAAGCAAGATTATTACTTTGACATTAATAAACAGCAAAATAGTTGAATGTTTTTTAATAGTTTTAGAATGTGTTAAATGGTTAGATGCTACACAATTACAATTATTTTTATACTTTATATGATTCAAGCATTTGGAATTATAGATAGTTATATATTTTGACATCATTTACAACTATACCAAACAGCTTGTATTTTTTTTTTGGAGACCTCAATAAATTGTTTGTTTTTACCTAAGTAGGAGAAATTAATTGGCTAAAACATAGAGCTAATTCCTTTCTCCTGAATTTTTGGCGTTGACTTTCTTCTGTACCTTAGGGCACTATATTTCCACTAAGAGCTGTCACCTCTGCAGCAGTGGCCTCTGGGGGTTCACTCATGGGAGACTATCAGACACTTGGAGGCTGACATACAACTTCTAGCAAGTTAAAGAAAAATAATTCAATAATATACATGTTTCCTGAACACTAGGCCTTGCTGAAGCTGAAGTTCTAAAGAAGTTTACTTAAACCCCAGATTTTTTTTTAAAGTTATGAGTTCTTTCAGAAATATCTAATATTTTGGACAAACTTCCTGAAAGCTAGCTCATCTTCTTCCTTGTATACAACATTTCTTTCTGTGTACATTTAAATTACTTCTTTTATAAAGTGTCTCTTCGCTTTATTTACAAAGTAACTGCAGACCGGTAAAGTGGCCTTATCACTCAATACTATTTTAATATTTAAAACTTGATTCTGGCTTTCACACAGGGCTACTCAAAGGGTTTTAATGAGTTCTTAACAAATATGTTTTTGGTCTACTATTTGTTCCTATTTTATAATTCATGTATTGTAATCAGAGATCACACATATGACTTCCACTATTTTTAATGTTTTTCTTTGAGTATTTGAAGGAAATGGATCTATACTTGTATATTTACTATATTTGTTGGTTTCTTGGGAGTCTGATCAAGAAAAAACTCCTATGATGGCTATAAATTGGTTAATTTCTCTTTATTTTTCCCCATCACATTGTGCCGTATGTACATGGAATTGAATTCACGAGTTGCATGCAGTTCTGAGGTTTGTCATTGGCTAGGAGTGATTGGCAGGGATGTCAATCCAAAAGCAGGCATTGATCAGTCCCTTACTCTGTGCAGGCACTGATCTGAGGGGCTACCTGCATTAGCTATTTAATGCTTACATGGTGTCATGGGGAAGGTGTTTTTATTATCTCTGCTTTTCACTTGAGGAAATTAAGGCAGGACAAGCTTAACTGGCTTAGTCCTGGTAGCACAGGCAGTGAAGGCCCTGGACCGTCATTTATTATTAATAGTTAATCATTAATGCCCGTCACTAGAGACTGTATCATTAGTTTTATGTGATATATCATGCTTAAGCTTCTACCACACATTTCTCCAGTGCTACAGCCAGCTCAGGTGAGAAAGGCTCAGTTATGTAAATTAGCTCTATGGTGCCATGCAACACACACCGGCATGCACACGCACACGCATGCACACACACACGACTACTTGACCCCGGTATCATTCTGTATGTATTCTGACATATGCATATATGTGTAAATGTGTGTTTGTATGTGTGCATATAAAAATATACTGGACGTGGTTCTTGGTAGGATATTCCCATGATTCCCTTCCAAGATATATCATTTATCCTGGAGGAAGGTCTGAACCTCCCAAATTGATAGCAAATGGGACAGTGTAAGACTGTCTTAAAACATAAAAAACATATTTCTGAGGCCATATCAGATCTTTATGTGCCCCATAATAAAGAACATTTGCACGTCTGTTCACTCATTCATCCACAAATTTGATTGGCCAGTTTCTGCCAAGCCCTAAGAACTGGGAAGGCAAAATTGAACATCCCAGACTCATGAGCTTGAGGCACATAGAGCCTTGAGTGGCAGCTGTGACAGTGCCTGAGCTGTGCGGAGGCTCTGAGGAAGAGGGAGGCGCTAGCCAGCAGAAGGGAAGCCTTGTCAAATCGAAGGGTTTCTGAGTGGAGTCCCTAAGAATGAAGAGAAGTTCCTGGGGCAGACCAGCAGGGAGAAGCCACCCGGGGAGAAAAGAAAGCCGTCCGGAGCCGCCAGGAGGGTGCGCCGTTGAATTGTACGCTCCCTTGTACGCAACCAGTCCCTTTCAACCCTTTTTCACACTGCTTTTCCCTCCAAGGGGGATGTTCTGAAAAGCAATTGCAATGCCCGTTAGGAGAATGGCAGAGTTGGGGGGGGGGGTGCTGTGGGCAGCGATGGCTGCTGTTTGTGCTGTCATTTCCCAGGCTCTGAGATGAAGACTGGAAATTGAGCCACATAAAATGCTCTCATGAGCAAATGGATCTTTTAGAGTTTGGATAAGTGCTATAAAAAAAGAAGACCTTTCAGCAAGTTTTATATCCATTTTAAAAGAAATTTAATTGTATTTTTAAAATAATCACTTTGGATTCTAGGCACCATAAAATCAAATATCACCAGAATCATTTTTGTGCTCTGACATATTTATTGGCCAAGAAGAGGTTAGCCAGGGTGAGCTCTGTTTGATGTTGCCAGAAACGTGTTCTATAATCGTGTGTTTGCATGCATATATATATATATATATATATATATATATATATATATATATATATATATGGCTCATAGATGAGAAACACATCTTGCAAGTGAATTTTACTAAAATATATGGCGGTTATTTTTGCATTGACTGTTGACCATTCGTTCTGAATTCCATTTTCATTACTGAAATGTTTAAATGTTGTGTACTTAGTTGTAAAGTGGTCCAAACATTTCTCTTCCATGCACAGCATTAGTTTTTATATCACCACTAGGAGCTTGAAGATAACAATGGAATGGCATCTGTTTTCAGGCTTATGGCCATTTAACCAAGACAGAAATAAAACATCCTTTATTTTTTTGTTTTCTTTGCAAAATAAATGATAAAAGCATGGCAGTGCTTTTGAAATGGATCTATTTCTTGATCATTCCACCAGGCTTGTTTCTGTCCTTGCCTGATCTTCCCCACATCAAAGATGAAAAATATGATGTAATGTTCAGTGCAAATTAACTATGCAATAAACCTTTGCTTGTTTATCATGCTAATGAAGTACTCACTGGAATTTGACAACTCTGAGCTGAAACCTATTTTTCTATAATATAGGTCTCCAAAATTCAAAGCGGGTTTAAAGTGAATGACAAGGGTGAGGTTTCTATGGTTAATCCCGTCCCTACTGAGCAAAATGCAGTCGGTTTTCAATTTACAATAGTTCCATGTATTTATGTGTAGTCAGCAAAATCAGCACTTGACAATTTTTGTCAATTCTCAGTTGATTTATTCTGTACATTTAAAAGAATGTACCATCGTCATTCTGAAACACTATTTTCTTAAGTAGATTTTTTTGTTGTAAAATACACATAACATAAAATTTATCATTTGAAAGTATATAATTCAGTGGCCTTGAATACATTCACAATATTGTGCCATCATCTATCTATTAATAGTTCCACAATTTTTTCATCACCCAAAACAGGATCCCTATACCCATTCATCAGCCATTCTCATATCCCCCCTACCCCAGCCCCCAGCAACAATAAATTTGCTTTCTGTATCTATAGATTTGCCTAATCTGGACATTTCATATAAATGAAATCATACAATATGTGTTTTTTTGTGCTTGGCTTCTTTCACTTTGCATAACAATTCCACTCTGAGGAATACACCCGAGGGGATCGAGAACAGGTGTTGAAACAAAATCTTGTGCGCCAATGTGCACAAAATGTGAAACCAACTCTGGTGTCTATGGGCGGGTGGATAGACAATATGTGGTATATTCAAAACCACTGGGGGATTATGCAGCCATAGGAATGGAGTACTGATGATTCTACAGCACGTATGATCCATGAAAACATTATCTGAAGTAGGTTTTCACAGGTCAGACTTGTCACAGATTTAAGCTTCCGTCCTTGTTGACTCAGGGTCACTAACCTGTCACTGGAAAAGCACCCATTGGGTTTGGAGACCCTGTGACTGAGCCCACTGCTGTGTTGCCATTTTCTATACCAGGCCATCCAGGGCCTATCCAGGCACCTTTATGGAGCGCCACTGTCACTCTATGTGATTGTGGAACTTCAGACAGCTACTTCCAGGGCTAGGCTTCATCTCAGAACAGAAATTAGTAAATATGTTCATTGTAAAAGAGATTGAAAAACCCAGAAAAGTTATTTTTAAACAGTGAAACTCACCTCACTCTCCTGTGATAAATTCATTTACCAAAGTTGATGGCGTCCCTCAAATTAAACCCACAGGACACCCACTCTGATGTTTAGGAGAAGCTGGATCAAAATTCCCAGCCTCAGTGTCTGAAGACAGCCCCTGCCCATGAAATACCTTCTTCCCACGAGCACATGCAGACCTTCTGGACAGAGAGAGCTTCACCGCTGGGCCTTTACTGCTTTAAAGGATATTTACACAGGAACACCACATGAGCCTGTGTTGTCTTCTGAGTCACCAGTGAACATTTGCATATCTCTCAATAAATTGGGTAACTTTCGGTTCAATGTATGCGCCATCATTACTGCTTCTCCCATGGCTTGTTGAAACCCAATTAGCCATATCTGTTTACTCCATTCATTCAATTGCTAACTCATTTATCCTCTCATTAATTCATATATTTGCTCATTCAACAAATATTAATTAAGTACCCATTCTTCTGGTGGCAGGACCTGTGCACAAAGATAGATAAAGCCATGTGCCTGCAATTAGAGAGCTGAGGATTGACAAGGAAAGACAAAAGAGACATAGAGTTTTGTCACTGCATGGGAGTCATGTTATAGACCAGACAACGTGCTGTGGGAACACAAGGAGGGTGACCCACTGTTTAGTGGAAGACAGCTGACTTAGCGGAGGTGGTGACATGTGACATGAACTCCTTAGATAGAGAAGGAGAGGAAGGGCCCCCTTAGCAGAAGGATTGATACTTGCAAGGAACAGAGACACACCAGAGCATGCAAGGCTTGTGGGGAAAAGAAGAGTTTCGTGCAATTGGCACGTGGGGAGCAAGAGAGTGAGGGAGGAGCCAAGGCCAGAAAAGTGCAAGGTGAATGCACAGGACAGGGGCAGTTGGGTAAGGAGCTTACACTTTGCTGTGAAAACTAGGATTATGGTGGCCTTTCCCCTGCACCCCCAGGACTATTCCCACTGATGCCTTTGTCATTGACAGAAAGAACTCTTGAGTTCTTAGAGAGTCTCTGTCTACAGATTGCTCTTAGCAGGTCATGGCTGGTAGATGAAGATTGCTTATGGAAAACAGGCCTAGCAACTGGGTTTTGTGGGACTGGGTTCCCTGAAAAATGTCATGGAAATTATATAACTATCTGGGTAGAAAGTAGATATATTTTATGACCAAATGCACCCCTTCTGTTTAGGAAATATAGCTCCATATGTTATTTAGGAACTTCCTATATTAATTTGGGAACAGTGAGCCCCAACCTGGGGTTGCAGACCTGTGTCTGCTCTGCCTGTGTCTTGTCATTCTTTATATCCTTGAAATTACTGGTGACTGGGCTACACTGCTAATTCATGGGAGTTTAATTTCAAAAACGAATCCTTTGTGCTATCTTAAGTCATCAAAAAATAACAATTACCACAACTACTTACCTTATATTAAATCCTCATATAAGAAATATTATAAAAAAAGGTTAATCCCCAAAGTGAAAACATAGCCCAATATCATCCTCATAAAAATAAAATGGCATTTCAAACATTAGGGTCTGAACATTTTCTCATAACAGATGTTAAATGTTTCCATTAAGTATCTCATGCAATTTTCTCTGTAAAATGTATATTTACCAGGTCTATTTATAGTGGTGCCTGAAAGACTGAGAAAATGTTGATTTCTTCATGAAACATACTGAGATACATTTAATTTCATCTAATTAATTATTATAAGGCTAGTTTAAGTTTTTTAATTGAAATATTGTCTTCTTAATAAAAGAAACCTATTTTTTTCTAGTTCAGAATGATTCACACTTAAATTCAGTTAATAAAAGTGATACTCTGGGATCCTGATGTGAGTAAAATGATAACAAAGACAAAATTAGCCAGTGTCGGGCCGGCCAAGTGACACATTGGTTAAAAGCTGGTTTGGGATGCCAGCAGCCCTGGTTCGGATCCCACGTATGAGGGCCAGTGACACTGCCCTCTACAGCTAACAACAGCTCCACCTGGAGCTGGGCTGTGTGAGCCCCAGCGACAGTGTAGGCTGCAGCCCCTGCTGCAATGGGCTGCCATGGGCTACAGTGAGTGGCCAGCAGCCAGCGTGAGCTGCAAAGAGCCATGGCGAGTGACCGTCCAGAGGCCGGTGACCGATCTGCCTCATCCAGAAGAGCGCAATGACGATACCAACATGGGCCAGTGACGCAACGTCCTCTGCAACCAGACTGAAAAACAACAAAGAAGAGACAGCAACTTGTCTGTTCCCCTTCCCCGATTCCCCAATAAAATCTTAAAAAAAAAAAAAAATTAGCCAGTATCTTCTATGTGCAGGAAGTAGAAACAAAGAAGAGGTGGAAAAAATCTCCACTCTTCTCTGGCCTCATCCCCCAAAGACCGGGCAGAGTTGTCACTCGAGCTGATGCACCAGATGTTCATCAAACACGAGATACAGAGGAGACCAAGTGGGGGCAGGGGAAATTGCAGGGAAGGGAGCACTAGTCTTATTCCAGGCAGAATCAGTCCTAGAAACAGCCACCCTGGAGATTGTGGGCTGGCCTGTCTGTACCTGTGGCTTTGTGGCTGTATGTGACTTCCAAGGCAGACCCTGGTCAAAAAAAGCTGTGATGAACTGGGGAAAAGCCAGTCTTCAACCACTATGTCCTACAGGACTCACAGCCAGGCTCTCAGGGTCACTTGCAATAGCATCTGCCAGTCATCAATGGAGATTTTGGGCCCCAAGAAGGTGGTCTCAGTGTTTCAGTCAGTGTAGGTGCTGGCTCAGCAGTTTTTCTCAAGGACTCCCACGGGAGATTTCCTTGCTCTGTTCATCTCCTGTTAAACCTGTGGTTCCCTGTGAGGCGTACACAGAGTTCTTTAAGTCAGGTGGACTCCACCTCAGCAGCAAATGACAAAGCTAAGTAGTCTGAAAGTGGCCGAGGAGAATTAGGGTAAGGTCTCACAGATGCCTTCATGCTCTGGGTCCCATTCAGTGTTCAGATTTTAAAACCTCGGGAGAGAAACACAAGCTAATATATTTGCAGCAACCTAAAAACCCTTGTAAGAAACAAAGTACAGGAAGTGGAGGGTTTGGTGTGGGCTAGGTATCAATCACCGCTCCACTGTTTTCTACCACCAACAAAATACATTCAAGCAAATCTCTTTCCACTGTGTTATCGGACGGTCCAAATCACACCATTTGGTAATTTGTGGTGGGTTCTCAAGCCTTATAAATCTTATTATACTGGGTTAAGATTTTTGGAAAATGAAAAAGAACCGAGTTTTTTGACAAGTGTTAAAAATGGTAGGGATACTTTATTCAAGACTATTGCAATAGGAGAGAGAGGGAAATTGAGCTCAACTGCGAGCAGACAGCTCAGTATTTATAGCCAGTGACCAGATTGAAGAGTCAGTGAATAGAAAATTACTAAAAAGAGATATTGAGACTAGGGGGATTCTTGCTAAGTAAACTTGATAGGATTCTTGGGAAAAGGTAAGCAGATATCAGATGAGGGATTCTCTAAACTGATTTAGCAGGAATCTTGCTAAAACTCACCTATGCAGGGCCAGCTAGGATAAAGGTCAAAACCTAGTCAATATGAGGGCTCAGAGGAGCCCAAGTAAATTTAGTCAAGGAGAGAGTCTTTGTCACAAGTTATAAATGCAGAAGGAAAAACAAAATCAAGGGCACACCATGTGAGGCCTGGCTTTGTTTCAGGTTTTGAATGGTTCTCATATCTTGTCTCTCTCTCACACTCTATATAACTATTCCAGTCCCATCAAGGTACTCTATGGTCAGATCAGTCTAACTGTATTATAATTTCCTGTTTTCACTGTTTTCCTGCCGAGGCAATGAGGTGTACTGCGGGCAGCAGGGCTGTGTCATGTCACGTCACCACTAGCCAGTGCCTGGACATAGGTGGAGCTCATATATTTCTGTTGAATGGATGAATAAAGGAAGGAAGAACAATGGTAACTGAAGAGCATAGTGAGTTTTGAGTGCAGGGAGAACATTCCAAGGTCCTCTATATTAACACAAATTCTTAGCCTTCAAAATAAGGTTTTGGGGAAACTCAAACGTATGACCATGACCCTGTATACAGTGATACTTTGCAAAATGACAAAGAGACCACTTGACCATACCAAAATAAGTTACCCTGAAGAGCGATATTATTATCCTGTTACATCAAGCATGAGATAGAAAAATTCACTCAAAAAGATGAAAGCCCTAAATTAAAAAAAGGGAAAATGCCCAAATACCAAGCAGCTCTCTATGAACAATGGGTAGATTACCTCGTGAATTTTTATTACAATTTTCTGCTAATATTTTCCCACCACCGCTGACCCCAAATAACTTTTCTCTGTATGAAAAAGAATCACAGGAGGCTGATATTAGAAGTTAAATGCTCACATTCAAATTATAAGGTGATCTTAAGCATCTTATTATTGAGAAGTTCTGCTTATGGTTCATCAGGGTGGATATCCAAAGCCTAGTATCAGAGAGCTTAGGCTATTGGTTTTTAATGCTTTCTGATTTTTCCAACATACTAACTTTCCCTTCACTGTAATTATTGTGTCTGCCTGTTATTATACAGATTGTTTCAGCAGGGACTGCTTAGCTGTTCTCTCCTTCCACCTTCTTGTTTGTGACCTGCTCGCAGCGCTTCAAATGATGGTTAGGCATGAATCCACATTCTTCCCGCTACTGCCCATTGTTTCAGCTGGTTTTATTTTATAACTGTCCTGGGCTGGGTTAGAAGTCATTAAGAGTGCAGTTTGGTTTTTAATGCCCACAGCAATTTCATTACACCACTCTAAGATTTGTGTTCATTTTGGTAACTAATCTGGCATTGATAATAAAGAGATCTAGAAACACATTGATTGAGATATTAGTATATCCAATTTACTATAAAAAAAAACCTTCTGTCATTCATATGCAATCATGGTAAAGACATGATTTGTAATCTTCTTTGATCAAATACCTGCATTAGCTTGGGTGTTGCTGCTTTGCAAATTAAAAAGGATGCCATGGAAGTGCTAGTCTCAATATCTTCTGGGAAAACTTCTTAAACCCCACACAGTAAAGACAGAAGTAGGTGAACTTTCATCTGCAACCTAGGCCATGGCCAATGAGGTCTACCTGATGTCCATGACAGTGTGGCACCCAAGGCCACTAAAATGTCATATCAAACAGTCTGGCTACCCACCGAAATCCATAAAAAACACCTGTGAAAATGGACTCAGGTTCATGAATCTGAGATGTAATTATCCAGACAAATTACATGTGAGTACACCTGACGTGTTAAATTACCTCAATAAAGTCATGTGCCACATAACTACGTTTCTGTTAACAGCGGACCGCATATATGAAGGTGGTTCCATATGATTACACTAGAGCTGAAAAATTCCTATTGCCCAGTAGTGTTTTGGCCATTATATGCACCGTGATTGCAAAGTCTACAGTAGTGTGTGGTGATATCCTGGGCCTTCCCGTCTACTCCCCACTCGATCACTGACTCACCCAGAGCAACTTCCAGTCCTGCCAGCTCCACTCATAGTAAGTGCCCTATGCAGGTGTGCCATCTTTTACCTTTTATGTTGTATTTTTACTGTACCTTTTCTAGGTTTTGGTATGTTTACATACACAAATACATCCATTGTCTCACAACTGCCTACAGTACTCAATACAGTAACATGCTGTACAAGTTGAAGCCTAGAATGAGTAGGCTGTCCCATATCAATTTCGCAATATCGATGTCATGGTTAATCTGATGATGGCAGATAAAGAGCAATTTTCTGAGCATCTCCACGTGCTCATGGCTGTGATATAGTTTCAGACATTGGTATTGCAATAGTCAGTGATACCATTGCTTTCACTGAGGAGATAGCAACGTACAGGAAAGCCTTATTTATTTGGAAGACTAATGCTATACAGGGTGGCCTTATTGTTTTGGTCTTACCTCAGGGTACAAAATGCTACTGTCTCTGGCTGTGGGGTGTGTTGGGGGTGCCCGTGGCAATGGTGGAAGGCGAGGCTCACTAAGCCCCCAGTCTCACCTGTGCTCAGTGAACTACTTCTGTATCAGCTATTGCTGCATACTAACCATCCCCCAGGAACAGTGCTTTAGAACAAGAGTTGTTTATCTTTGCGCCCACATCTGTGGGTCTCCCAGGGTTCTGCTGATCTCCACTAGGCTTGAGGAGGGGTGCTCTGCCTCACACAGCAGATCTGTGGTCCTGATCCACCCACACATCTGACCCTGGAACCAAAGCTGAAAGTCCAGCTGCTACTGTGGGAAGCTCTTCTCATGGCAGGCGGAGACTCAAGTGGATGAGTGCAACCGTATGAGGCCTCCTAGGGCTTAGAACTGGAACACGGTTGCTTCTGCTAATAGCCACCAGCTGAAGCGAATCATACAGCCAAGTCCAAAGTGAAGGGTCAGGGAGATACGTGCTGTCCATGGCGAGGACATGGAGATGGGCTGAGGAATTTGGAACATAATATACTCTGTCAAGGCCTTTAAGGTGTGGCTGTAACCATACGAGTTTCTGCTTTTCTGATTGTGTATGGTTAGTTTTATGATTTGTTTTATTTGCCACTGTTATTTACTTGTTACAAATGGTGTTTATTAGTATATAAATACAGCCTTCTTGTATGGTTTTAAAAGCTAGACCTGTATACCATTAAGGCTAAGAAGCATTTCCTTTCCTGAGGCTTTGTAGACCCTAGAGTTGTAGTTACTTCTTAGAATTATTCCTATTCATCTACCGTGATCAGACATATAGAGGCATCTAATTCATCACTACTATATTTTTCCTTTAATCTCTCTAAGTTTAAAGACACCTTCTTTGTATGGGATTACAACATTTGTCAGTGTTCCCACCCTGCTAGGAAGTGGTACCATTTGAAACCAATTGGCAGGGATTCCATGGACCGTAGGGAAACACCATCCAGCATTCCTGGGAAGGGTTTGCTGACATCAATTCCACGTCTGGGGAGCAGTCCCAGCTCTGTAGTTATAGGCTTGTCATAACTGATTAAATGACACTATTGGCATGATCATGGTTAAAATTTCATTCTGATAAGGAAGGACAAAAGGTTCTCATTGACTCCATGTAAATAACTACAAAATCATGGAAAGTAAAATGATTTAATAAAATTGTTCCCATTGTATTTAACCATTGGCATCCTTTTTTGAAAAGGTTTGTAGACATAATTAATATACATAATTATTTTGCATTAGAATCACTGTACTTAATTGTGCTAACAACTTATCAGCTTATAATCTATATAAGAACTTTCATAATATTTTTTTCTTTTTTGATTAATTCTGAGGGATTAGTTGAAACAGATATTTAAAAGAGTGTTTTATTTCAGTTTGTACAACCCTTGTCTGTTAAATTGAGTGTTTGAGACAGATTAAAAAGAAGTAAGAGGGTTTCTCATTTGCTCATTAAGAACTGAACTTTAATCACAATTAAATCTATTCTTCTAATCTACTCTAGTCCCCGTAATTTATAATTATTATTTTTTTTATTCAACAGAAGACGTTCACCAAGTCATCTGTTTTTGGAATGAGTCCTGGGGTCCTCACTAAGTCCCTTGATATGACATGAGGGGTTTGTTCCTTGGGACCGTGCCAGTTTTCACTGTGAAGTCTGCACCCTTAAGTAGAGTCTCCATGGTAAGAATGGTCAGCAGCACCGCCTTTAATCATTTACTGCAGTTGTTCTGATGTTTCTTCAGAAGATTCAAGGTCTGTTGTCACCTGTGGCCAAAGCCTTTAGGCAGGTGTAAGGGAAATGAAGAAACACCAGCTGACAAGCCTCACCACTGTGGGAGAGCCCTGGTAAACTGATTGCCACAAACAACATCAAGATGGTAGAGGGCAGGTCCTCTTTAAAGGACATGCCAAATGGAATGATAAGGAGGAAATCAAAAGCAAATCTACGATGGTGACCTCACTGAGGTCAGTGAGGATGTTGACACATCTCCAGAATATTTTAATTTATCCCATCAACCCTGCAGTCTGATGGACAGCATGTCAGCATCTGAACTGCAAAATGACAAGGCTGGCACATCTACATGGTAATAGCTTTATTCCTTTCTAATGACCCAAGAGGGCAGGTTTCACCTGCTCATGTGCCCGTCCCCTCAATGCTGGCTCATAAGCCGTAGAGCTGCAACAACAGAGTGGAGAGAATTACAACTTTGGAGGATGTCAGCTCAAGCCAGTTACTTCCAGTATAAAGCAAAGGGGCCAGTCTTTATTGGGACTCACCTACCATCAGGAAGTTCCTAAAGATAGTTAAAGTAAGAAAGACGTCTTAAAAGCTTTATTATTCTGAAGCTGGGGCATGAATTGAGAACAGAAAACAATAAACAAACCTAAGTCATACATACTTAAAGATAAGAAATAATTCAGATCTCACTAGAATGAAACAAATCAAAACACCTCAGTAAGTAGGTAACCATTGCTGTTAGAGATCTTACCTTTTTTCAAATGAAAAAAGAAAGAATAAGGACTTTGGTTCAAAGATAGTTCATGAGCATCAAAGAAAGCAGAAGAGCTCATAAATAATTTGGTGATAAGGAATTCTGTTACCAAGGTACAGGATAACTTTACATACGTATTTCCTGTGAAGAGCAAAATGTATACTGATACACTCAAAGGTCAAATTGGCATTTAACAGACAGGAAATTCAAATTTCAGTTTTTCTTTTCCTTTTATGCCATGTAAGCAATAATTTGCAGTCAAGTTTTTACAAGTCTCTTTCTCATTACGTAATTGTACTGATTAACATTGAGCAAACTTTGTCAAAATTTTAACACATTTACTGCTCTTTTCAAATTTATTAGTTGCAAGTAAGATAAACCAAAACTCACTTCCTTTTATATTTTCTCACTTATTTTACACTCTCAAATATATGTTTCTTACCTTCTTTTCCAACCAGACCTTTGTATTTTAAGATAAAATGACACTGTTTTCACCATGGCCTTATTGGTGAAACATAAAGATACCCACTTGCTAAGCAAATCTCAACATACTAAATGTCTTCTATAAATGTCTTCCTAAGTAACTACCTTATTATCCATAACATTGTGCAGTTCACAGGAACAAATTTTCATTAATTTGTTATCATTATTATTATTATTTATTCAATCAGTTACTATTATATCAGTTATTATTATTCAATTTAACAAAATTTCACCTATAATTTGAAATACTTTGTGGGCAGAAAGATAACATGATTGAAATTAAAAACAGTGTAAGGTATTTAGAAGTATAAATTAATTGAATTTTAATTAGGAATAATTTAAATGTTGCATAAATATTTTGGTAATATCATGTCTTATGTTCTGATAAAATAGATGGGAATGACAAAACAAAACAAAACAAAACTTTAAAACTGAAATGATCAAATTTGTCTAATTTACTCATGGATTCACCTTGATTAAAAAGATCACCGGAATGTTTTTATTTTTTACTTTCATATACCAAATGTTTAAGACTTTTCAAATTTTTCTTAAATTGTACTGAAGTTGTATCAACCATTTTCCTATGTTATGAAATTGCTTCTTCTTCTTTTTTTTTTTTTCTGTTTTGACTTTCTCATCTCGTACCTTATTCAGCAAGACCATTCCCTGAGCTCACGGCTAAACATTGTTTCCTTCTGATCTGAGCAAATACTAAAACTTCTAAAGTTGGAAGTTGGAGGCATTCAAAGTTCACCTCCTTTTTTCTTTTTAGTTTCTGGAAATTCTTGAGGTCACTTGAATTTATATAAATGCATAAAAGTGTATCTAAAATGAATTAGAAAGAAGATCTGTGGAATTTAATAAATCTTATAGCCCCCACTTTTTTTTTTTCTTAAAGCTAGGAGAAGAAACACTGTGTTTGCTCAGAAACACATTTCATACAAATACAGTCAAATCCTGGGCAAGCACGGCACTCAAGAGGTATTTCTAGGTCAATGTGTCAGGCAGCGCTCTCTCAGCGCCAGCCTCCAAGGCTGTGCTGTAAGCTAACGGCGCACATGTAAAAGCTCCTCCCATCCTGTTGTCAGCCTGTGGTCCCCTCCAGAGACCGACTCTCTCATGGCGGTTGGCATGGCCTCCCTGCCATGATGGAGACAGCTGAGGGGTCAGAACCCTTTGGGTTTTGCAGGAAGGCCCAGACATACGAGCAGCTGCCTCCCCATCCCATCCCACCTTCACAGCCAGTCACATAGATGTTAACACGCTAAGGAAAACTCCCTTAGTGTCTCCTCTCGGCTCTCCAAGCCACATAAAAACCAGTCGTCAAGCTTTTTCCTCCTTTCTATACATCTCTCCTTTATTGACAAATGTGCCTTTCTGAAGCATGTATCCTTAGAGTTTGCACAAAATGATGGGTTCTTATGACCAATTTACTTAATGTGTGCATGTATGTGTGTGTGTGTGTGTGTGTGTGTGTGTGTGTGTGTGTCTGTTGGGGAGAGTGAGAGAGAGAGAGGGTACATATGCTCACTGGCCAAAGAAACAGAGGGGTATGGCTATAAATGTATGAATTTAATAAAGGAGGGGAAGGGACTTTTTAAATGCTTTTATTTTACCACTGAGACCATCAAAAACACAATTCGAAGGCCAGTGTCATCACTCTAGTGACAGGTGGAAAGGAAAGGCAGAACCACAAGTTCATTAATTCATTCATTACAGCTCCAGAGCTCACAGGGCTGTCCTCCATCCCAGGCAGAATCAAAGTTTACTTTCTGGGGGGCCTGAGATCTTTCAGCATGCTGAAAAGACAAACACCATTGATGATTCCACCCATTGTCAGAGGACAAGATAAGTCCACCATGTGGGGAGTGACGTAAACGACATCGTAAGACTTCTATCATCCTTCCAAAAACAATATCTTATGACCCAGTGGCATCAGGGCTTGTCTCGAGTGCCAGAAGACATCAGGTCAATGACCCAGAAAGCCCAATGCACCCATGCACGTGCATACCAACACACACACACACACACACACACACACACACACACACACACACACACACCATTACTGTATCATTTGCCACCCAACAGGAAGAGTCAGATGGTCAAATCATAAGATTCCCAGTTGTGCCACCAAATAAAATTCCCAGTTGTGCCACCAACAGAGAATGTAAGGAACTGGGTTTAAATCAGAATCAGAACCAGCTTGGCCAAGAGCCTGACCAAACCCAGAAATGGAATGGAAATAGAGCCAAGAAAGACAGCCTGGGAGAGGGAGAATGTAAAAGAAATGAAAGCCCTTGAGAGCCCTGCGGGACTCTCCTTGGTAACTGAGAAAGTGCATGCCTGCCTGCAGAAAGCTGGTGCGCATACTTCCGAGGGGGTATAAGCCAGTCTAGCGGGCTCCTGTAGGGAGTCAACTCACCATCTCTGGGGAACCTCCACTTGGGAAAGGAGGACTCAGAAATGGCATTACAGCAAAGTTATGACAAAGTTGTTTACCTGTAAAGAGGTGCAAGAAAGCCTGGTCTTTAGAAGGTTTTGCTCATTCAATAACAACAACAACAACAACAATAATAATAAACCTAACAGACACGGAAAGGGTTGGCAACACACACACATGCTAAACAAAATCAGTCAGACAGAAAAAATTGAGAACCATATGACTTCACTGATATGTGGGATATAAAACTGAAAGCAACAAAGGAACAAGACAAACAAATAAAGAAACAAAAACTCATAGACACAGCGGGGAACGGGGAGGGAGGTGGTAGATGAGGGAAAAGAGATCAAATATATGGTGACAGCAGGAGAGCTGACTCTGGGTGGTGACACACACAATGTCATATATAGCTGATGTGTTACAGAATTGTACATTTGAGATTTATGTAATTTGACTAGCCATTGTCACCCCAATAAATTTAATTAAAAATGTTTAATATCATTCCTATAATAAGATAAGTGCAAATTATTACTTAAAAATAAAAATAAAAGTCTATTCAAATTTTTTTAAAAAGAAAGACAAAGTGATGCTCTAAACCATATTAATAGGATAGATTACTTGGGCCCCAGTACATTTCTGTCTTGAATTTTTGAGATAAAAAGATATTTTCTGATGAAGTCAATCCACTAATTTGAAATCTCTGAGCATGTGCTACCCAGATATTATCTAAATCTGAGGATTTGATTTATTTGGAAAACAACATGTAGTCAGAGCAAAGATGAATGATAATAGCATTGAGTAAATTCATTAATTCAATCGATATCCTTCTCCATTGAAAAAAGATTCAGTGTTTACATCTAACTTCATAATCTTGATTTATAGTGGTCCTGGGCCCTAAAGAGAAGCAATTCATGCCATTATAAATGGTAGTCTCCACAACATAAAAAACTTTTACACTGTGAGTTATCCAGGGATATCTGAAAACAGACTCACCATGTTATTTTATGCAAACTAATATAGCAGCCATGTTAATTATAAATAAATTTTTCTCAGTAAACATGTTGCAAATCTACTAACTCATGGATGATTTTAGCTTCCAGATCTGCATCTGTTCTTGTAGATCCCAGGAGATGCTGTCCTATTCCTTTCTCTCCAAAATAATAATGTCATTTATAACTTAGAAGCATAATCGTAGCATACAAGGCATTTCTGCAGGAAGTGGCTCAGTGTACGGCTACAGCATTATCTCCAAGAGCCACTAAAACCTCTGGGACACCCAACAATATTTTATTTATAAGACTGTCACTTTATATATCAAAAGAGCCTAAAGGAATGGACACTTAAATGCCCACTGCATTGGGGGGTTACAGAGATCTGGGCATCCATGCACATCTCTCCGTGAATGAATTCTATTGAGCTGGCCGTCAGGTCTGGGAGTGCAGTGTGCCTGGGTCTACATACATATTAAAGAGGCTTTCCATTTTCTCTAATGGGCATGTTGACAGCTACTGGATATCTGTGCTGGTTATTTCTACTGCAAACAGTAAGCCTGCCTGGTTTTTATCCACAGACTATAAAACGGGGCATCATAGTCACTGTTTCATCACACTTTTATGGTTAAAAAAGTTCCGTTTAGAACATTAAATTGCAAAGCTTTAAATGCAACTTCCCCTTCATGACCCCAAGCGCTTCAGGTTGGTGTTTGCTAAGCCTTGCATTGACTTTGTGAGGTTGATTGACCACAAAGGGATTCCCAGGAAAGCATCTGTGGCCCGCGTCTCCATCATGGTTAGGACTCGAATGTCGCAAAGAGGTTAAAATACGTGAGATCAATGTTCCCCAACTCAACAAGCCACTTGGACAGAGCAGTGTGTTTCCAGGGCTCTGTCTGAGCTGGGAGGAGAAGGCAGCCACAGAAGTAGGTTTTCTCTGGAAGTGCATCCCGTGGCTTTCAGCTGCACGCAGAGCCCCAGCCTTGAATGGCCCATCTCTGCCCATGCTTCTCTCCCTTTGACCTCCATCCTGTTATGAAAGACTCTTGAGGGCACCTAACACTAAGCTGCCTGAGGGTAGGGCCTGTGTTTCAACCCTGAATATTTAACCCCCAGCTCAGATCACACACAGGCAGGAGGCTCTGATGCTGTTTGCTGGGTGAATATGACACCTTTTGCCTAAAGGGTCCATGAGGTGGAAAGAACTGGGTGAAGAGGTAAGGGGGCATGGAGACATTGAGAGAGAGAAAGAGGAAAAGGAAGAGGAAGAGGGAGAGGGAGAGGGAAAAGAGAAGGCAGGGGAGGGAAAAGAGAGGGGAGGGGAAGGGAAGGGAGGGGAGGGGAGAGGAGGGGAGAGGAGGGGACAGGAAGAGAAGAGAGGAAGGAAAGGGCAGGAGAGAGGAGGGGAGAGACACAGAGAACAAGAGATACTGAAAGGCTGAGAGAGAGAGAGAGAGAGAGAGAGAGAGAGAGAGAGAGAGAGAAGGAGGGAAAGAGACAGAGAGGGAATGAGAGAGAAAAAGGATGGGGGCGAGACAGAGAGAGACACTAAGTGGAGAAGAGACAGTCTAAGGCTGACCCTGACCTCACCACGTGACAGTGAGGAAGGGAGTTACTCGTCTGGCCTCTGGGTCTGTCCTGTTTTGCTGTCTCCTTGGATTTCTGCAGTGCTGTGGTCCTGAACCATGTGTGTGCTCTTACAGCAGACGCTCTGCTGATCAAAGCTTGGCTGGAGCCACAGAGATGCAAAACCCGGGAAAGGACCAGTCAGGGATGACAAATCCTGTGGACTTCTATTAGGCGAGGGGCGTGGTGGCTTTATAGACACAGGTGGAAACTTCTGGTGTCCAAATGCCTGGTTACAGTTAGGTCGGGGAAAAATGGGAGGAAGCTGAGGCATGCAGCGAGGATGTCCCTCACTGCAGCGTGCTAAAGCCCCTGCCATTTTGATTAAAAACGGAGGAACTAGTTTAGCCACACCATTTACTTTAAAGATTGCATGAATCCAAAGAGTTCATATAAATGTGACTGTTTTCTATACTTTAGCTTGAAGCAGCTCCTGTCTGAGTCCAATGCACCAGGGAATCAGCCAGCGCCCCTGAGCAGTGTGGGTGGATGCCCACGCAGTGGCCCTGGGTGACTTCGGGAAAGTCTGCACTTATAACAAGCTTCCACATGATGCTGAAACCATGGTGCGCTATGAGTAGCTTCTTGCAAAAGGGTTCTGCAGGGTCCCTGGGGCTCCCATCCGAGTGCCAGTCCTGGGTTTTCCACTAACCATCTTGTGGCTTGGACACATCTAGCGTTTCCTGTGTGCTGTGATTTATCTCCATTGTGTGAAGTGATGAATGTCGGAGCTTTGTCTTTGAAGTGAAGTGATGAATGTCCGAGCTTTGCACGGGATTGAGTGAGAGGATGCAAGTGCAGCTTTCTGTGCAGACTGGGGATATAGGACAGGTTTCAGGGTGCTGCCTGCTGATTTTCGTCCATACGCCGCTGGGACCCTTACAGCAGCCCGGCCGCCATTGAGGGGTGGGGAGGAGGTGGCTTCACTACTAAGGACCCAGGGGTGGGGAATGAAGGCAGAGCTCAGTCCTCCAGTGCGGCTCCCTTCCCTGGGCCCCTGGAGACCCCGGGCTTTGTCCCTGGGCACAGGCTGCGCACAGGGCCCTGCCCCCTTTCTCTGCCCTCTGTGTCTCACTCCAGGTAAATCATGACTGTGTGGTATGAAATCACTTTGAAACCAGGCAAGTGACTCACCCAACGTGGAAGTAAAGCCTCCTTCCGACTGCTGACTTTCCTCATGTGACTTCTTGGGGACACTCTCCAAGCTGATGCAGACACCTGAATCGCACCAAATTTTCACAAGGACTTGGATCTCATCAAAAAGGTCTCTATCAATCTTTCATGATGGAGACTAATTTTTTTCAGGCGGTTAAGCTCATTATTTTATAATTATTTTTTATCATAACTCTTAGAGAGTGATGTCTATGGACCTTGTCTCTAAATGTTGGGGATATGTCTCCTTTATTAAAAATTGAATTTTTGTCCCTTTTTGGGATATGTCTCTTCTTCAAGCATATATGCCAACTGCTCATGAACACAAGTGATGAAATATTGAGTAGCATTATGTTTCCGTCTATTAAAATTATAACCACAAAGCTGCTTTGGTAAACTTAATAACAAGTGAAATCTACCATAACACAGCAACTTTTAGGGATTATGCTTACTATTTGTTGGATGAGACGTGCTTTGTGTTCTTAAAGGATACTGTGCCTGGTGGTGGGGGAGAGAGAGAACCTTAAAGATCATCTAATTCTCCTTCCTTCTTTCTGCCACAGATGAAAAAATGGAGCCGATAATTTAAATAACTTGCCCAAGATTCCGGATTTGGGTCTCATTTTAACATGACAGGGGTGCTAAAAAAAAAAAAACGCATACAAGTGGACACTTTGGTCAGTGTTGCTCAAGCAGTAGTTTGCTGTAATCAGAAGTGTCTGGATGCTGATGGGAACCACTTTGAGCACCTTTTGTAATTGCAGAAGTCAAACGTGACTTGTCTTCATCTTTTGTTACTGGTATATATTGAGTATTACAATTTTAATACAGCTTTCCTTTCTTAAAATGTGTATACATTTTTTGGCACCCTCTATTTTAAAATGTTTATGCAAGCATTTACCTGAGCAGAAGTGGCAATGAATGAGTCTAGATGAGATCATTAGCTTTCAAGAAGAGATCGCCCCCAAACCGTCTAATTTTATAAACGAATGGCTCCAAGGAGGGTAACAAGGAGCCTGTTCTCAGTATCAGGATGCTATGCGACATCTGGAGCCCTTCGCAGTGCAGCTCCTTGCTGCGTGGGGGCTGCCTGGCTGCAGGGTGTGAGCCCCAGCAGGCCTCACGTGCAGGCAGCAAGGCCCCGCGCGTGGGGCGTTACCACTAGAGTGTGTCTTGGGCCCTTGGAGCGCAGGGAGGAAACTTCCTGATTCGTCAAAAGGGGGGTGGCAGGCCTGACATCCTGCTACTCCATCAGCTCCAAGACCCTTGGTGTCCCAGTTGTGAGACTGGCAGGCCCCGGCTGGGCTCGTCCCTGTTTTCTGCTGCTGATCCTAACCCCACCCACACACGTACTCAGGGTCCTGTTGTCAACAGAGCTGCCCTCTGATCTGCTCAGAGAGTGAAAACCCTGACAGGGCTCTCAGCCATGTCTGCAATGAAACACACCAAGCCCAGGAAAACTGGGCTCGTTACTCGGGAGCTAAAGGTGCTGCAGCCCCCTGGACTCTGTGCGAGGTTGGGGACAGATGCTGGGGCACCCCCTCCCTGTCACCACGGGCTGACTGGACCAGGACATCGCATGTGAGAGGACCGATTCACTGGGAGGGTGAGGACAGTAGGCTGGCTGGCGCCAGGCTCGGCAAATGGCCCGGTCAGCTTCCCGGTGCCGAGTCCAGCTGGGAAAAGAACACCCAACATGTCCTGAGCGTTAGGATGGGGTGGGGGGACACAGTCACCGTGCAAATGTCCCTGAGTCATGAAGACATAGAGAGACAGTCACAGTGGCTCCTTGACCCGCTTTCCCTGATTCCAGCTTCTGCCTCCCCGGCTCTCAGCTCCGCCAGCCCCAAGCAGGTGACACATATGGTACTCATCAGGACACAAGCAGAAGGTGCAGTCACTCCCCCAGGTCCCCCTGACTCTGTCCTCTCTCACCGGCCCAGTGCCTGAAGACCCCTGAAGACGGTCTGGCTGAGAGGGCTATTCCCTGGGGAGTGACAAACGTAACCCCAAGACCTCGGTCCCTTTAGAAGGGAATCTTTTAAAATGCAGTGGCGATTGGCAGTGTGGAAAATGATGTCAGTGTTTTCTAGCAATTGATGACGAGGTGACAGCTTGGAACATATATAGTCACCGTGGTGAAACCACCTAGCCTGGAAGCCAGGCCCATCTTTTTTATTTGTAAATTAATCTCTTGATTCACTTTATGTATGTTTGGGGTTTTTTTTTGTTTTGTTTTGTTTTGTTTTTCTTTGAGGGCAGTGTCACTGGCCCTCCTATGTGGGACCCAAACCAGGGCCGCTGGCTTCCCAAGCCAGCGCTTAACCACCGCGCCACTCTGCCGGCCCTATGTATGTTTGTTTTGTTTCTACGTTCCTTTGTGTTCCCATCTGTGGAACTGTTTTTATCCTTAATGCACACGAATACATAAGGCTGCTTTTTCTGATAAAGCTGCTAGTCTCTGCCCTCGGGGTGTAGGCACCAAAAGAGCCACACGTCCAAGGACAGGCCTGACACCCTGCGTGGAGCCACTGA
The DNA here is from genome assembly GCA_033961575.1 of Aselliscus stoliczkanus. Taxonomy (NCBI): domain Eukaryota; kingdom Metazoa; phylum Chordata; class Mammalia; order Chiroptera; family Hipposideridae; genus Aselliscus; species Aselliscus stoliczkanus. Next base: position 109,934,954 of record CM066728.1, read on the forward strand.
GGTGGGTGTCACTGATGGGGATGACTTTCTTATACCAGAGCTGGACGCCCAGAAGACACCGCCCAGAAAGGTATGGAACCATAACCCAGGGAGCATTTTATTTCATTACATTAGTTGGATTCACCTCAACTTTATATCATAATTAGGAGCATTTAAAACCCATTCAGGGTCAGCAAACTCTGAAATTATATTTCAATGTTAGCACAGTGCCTAAAGAAAACCGCACACAGGTTGAAAGGTATTTGTGGAAACTACCCTTGGGGTAACATCTCTGGTTCCCGCGTGAGGTGGATCGTCCATTTTATTCCATCAGGAAAAAATGGAATGCTAATGGTTCCGAACCACCTGGCGGGTGCAAGGTGTCCCTGGACGCACTCCCCTGAGGTGAGGCTCCTGGTGAGCGGTCCAGCGTCACTCAGGTGGAGGGGAGGAGCTCTGGGCCAGGGCGGCCCAGAGCGGAGAGGGGACAGGTGGGTGGCATTTGGGTCCCGCAGCTGCCATGCCCTGTACATCCCGTCTTTCCACCCATTTTCACACTTGAAAGTGTATCCGCTCAGTGGAAGATATCCCGCAAACTTTTCACAATTACCTACATAAACATGAAATTTAGGTTCTATTTAAGCTTGTTTTAAAGGCAGCCCTCTCTCCTCCCATGTGCTCTTTCCTCTTCAGTCTGCTCACAGCCTAAAGGCACAGAAGTCTTGGCAGTGTATTTAAAAACAAACAAACACTTGATCAGTGATAGGTAAGTTGCTATTTTATTATTAGTCTCTATACTAATTTTATTTGAAACGCATGAAAAGCAATCTTAAGGGAAAAGAATGCTAGATTTGGTATTGGAAAATAAGGTTGTGCAGTCTGCCATTGTCTGTGCTACCGAAAAGTAAATAATTGAAAGGCAAAGAGAAAACCAACTAGAAAGAGCAAATTAAACTCCACCCTCATGTGTATATTTTCTGGCACATATCACAGAAAATGGCATTGCATACATTCCACGTTGCCGTGCGTGTCTTCTTCGGGTTCAGTGAATTTCTGCAAATGAGATCACAGCTCTTACCAAATTAGCAAAGGCAGAGCAGTGGATACATTTCATCTTTGACGTGTTCTCCTGGGAGACTTCTAGGCATTTTAATATGAAATGAGGAGCAAGACAGTCTCCCCGGTGAACCCCATTTGCCTTTGTGTCCCTACCAAAGCATATGATAATGTTCATTTGTGGTCCGTTAGAGGTCCCTTTTGTTTTATTGTGCAGAAAGAAATGAGACAAATAATAGGCAATACCTCAGGCTGCTGGGAGACGCTTCGCCGCCGTCATGGTGGATGGCGTGTTCGCAGTTCATTTCCTGTGTCCACGGGTGTCCCTACCCACTGCGAGGACAAGCTGATCCATGTGGTAACTGCGGCACCCAGAACCCCCCTGCCCCTGGAAGTGTTGCTGAGCTGGGGTCTGTGTGAGGCCAGACTGTTGTAAAACTAAACTCCAGTGCCAACTGCAATGCACCAGCGCCTTGAGGCTGTGAGTGGGGAAGCAGGTGACGGAAATTAGTCGTTAATGTTTGGGTACTTGCCTGTCTCAAAGCGGGTTAGCACGCTGAAGGACTTCAGGCTAAGACACATGGGGTGCCAGCCAACCTCTCTGGCTGGGTCTTTCCTAATTTCCAGAGTATAGGTTAGCAGTGGTGCCCTCTATGCTGAACCACTCAGTGGGGGTGTCAGCCACGCCCCTTTGTTGAAAGGCTCCCTGGCCGCAGACACTGAGATGGTCTGTGTGCCCTGCTCAGGCCAAGGGTTTCGCCATGTGTTTTATAGTGACCAGGGTGAGGGCCAGCCTTCTTGTGCTTGCTCTGCCTTGTATGTGTGGCACCGACAAACACTGAGAGTTTTTGAGTTATATTCCTTCTCCTTAAAATAGAAACAACATCACTTTCCCTAACATTGCCTCATTATTTTCCTGTACTATGTATTTGTTAGTTTCCTAAGTAACAATCATGAAAATATATTAACAACCATAAATTTCTCTGCCAAAGAAAGATGTATTATAATCATAGCCTTTGTATCTCAAAAATAAACATACCCCCCTGCCCCCCATCCTCTATTGTAAATCAGACTGTGTGACTCCCACTTCTCAGGTTCTCAGGAGACTTGGGACAAAGAGAAAACAACCACCTTGCCCCAGATCAGGGGGCATGTTGCTTTGGATGGGGCATGACAATGACACCTCTTCTCTGGTTTCTAACCATTGGGGACTCACAGGAGAAGGGGGCCACGGTCAGAGTTTAACGTTGGGCAGGTAAACTTGTCTTTTTGACACCCCAGCATATCTCCAAATACTTTAATATATATATATCAAATCACCCGATATGTTTTTAACCTACATTGATTCCAATCCACTATTAGAGGAGGTTGCCTGGTTGCTGAAAGTGTATCCATTAGACTTGCCCCTTAAAAATGGTTGCCAGACAGGTCTTTAAAATAACAATTGCTGATATTAATCCCAGGCCTTGTCTCAGGAGACTCCAAGCACAATCTGGGTATTGATCTTATTGATCTTCATAAAAACCATGGGGGAGGAGGCAAACAGGCACAGCCTTTCTTCTCTGAGAGAAGACACAATTGAGCTGGGTCCCAGCAGGGTGGGAGGCTCTGGGGGCCACAAAGGGTCCATCCCCTCAATTCTCCTGGATGGTGTGAGCTCCACCCCCTCCAGAGTTGCAGTGTGGCCTGAATATTCATGAGATTCAGCCACTTTCCCTGGCCCCATTTATGCCATCACCATCCACAGCTTTCAGGCTTTTAAATTCCTCTCTGACATTAGTCAGTCCTTGATTACTTTTTTTAAGGTAACACTGTTTATGGAAGAGCCCTAGTGCCTAAATGATTTGTGGATGTGAATGTGAAATTAGAAGACTGAATATATGCTCACAGGGCGGAAGACATCTGCTCTCGGAAAACAAAGGGCCGTAAATATCAATATTAGACAAGAATTGCAGCCTCTCCGTCTTTCCTCCCCCACTAGGGCTTTTCAGGCTCAGACTTAATGACCAGCAAGACCAAACTCTGCTAATTAGTCCTCCACACACAGAACGTAGCAGATTTATTACTTCCAAGCCTTTAATGTCTAATTATTTACAGAACATTTAGCTGAGGGCTGGGAGACCATGAAAGGGTCTCATGACCTTCAGGCTCTTTTTAAAGAATATTCTCTGTGGGTGTGGGGTGGGGGGGAGGGGCTGGAATAGACCTGCTCACAGGAGGTCCCAGCGGTTTCGCTTTCAAACCACTGCACAGCACACCAACTTAATTATCTCCCCGCTGTGGTGGTGGGGACGCTGGGTTGCATAGATTGTTAAGCGCTTCTCTGATTTTTCATGACTGTTTCTTAGCGTTACCTTCATTGTTGATGACAAGTACCAATTAAAGAACACAAAGAAAACTTATATGTTAGGGTTTGGGAGCTAATGTTGGCCAGACCCTACTATTTTCAGCTAAGTTGGTGTGCTCTCTATATGTGTGTGTGTGTGTGGGGGGGCATAGTGTATGCGAACAGGTAGACACGTAATTTCTCTACATCCTCAAGTTTATTTCCAAATTAAAACCTAGAAGCATGAACAGTCAGAGCAAAAAAGGTGATAGCTATGATTGTGAACATTCCTCCACATCCTTATTGAGTTTTAATTCACATACTGTAGAATTCCCCTATGTAAATTGTGCAATTCAGTGGGTTTTGGTATGTTCACAGTTATGTGCAACTGTCCCCACAGCCAATTTTAGAGAAATTTTATCACCTCAAATCCACTAATCTACTTTTTGTCTCTATAGATTCACCTATTCTGGTCAATTCATATAAATGGAGTTGTATAGTATGTGCTCTTTTGTGACTGGCCTCTTTCAATTAGTATAATGTTTTCATGGTTCATCCATGTTTTCATGGTTCATCCATGTAGTGTGTGTTCCTGCTTCATTCCTTTTCATGGCTGACTAATAGTCCATTGTATGGATATACCACATTTTGTCTATTCTGTTCATTGATGGACATTTGGGTTGTTTCCACATTTTGGGCATTATGAATAGTGTTGTTATAAACACTAGTGTGCAAGTTTCTGTGTGGATATGTTTTTTCATTTCTGTGGGGTACTTACCTAGAGGCGGAATTGCTGGCTCATATGAAAGCTCTGTTTCACCGGCCAGACCACTTCCCAGAGCAGCTTCACATTGTACATTCCCACAAGCCATGGATGGGAACTCCAGAGGGTCATTAGGGATTATAGATTCTTTCATTTCTTACATTCTACACCACCCGTCCCTGGAAATCCCCTTCTCTCTGAGTGGAGAATAGGGCCACCCATCCTTGTTCTCTTCAAAGCGCCCTGTACAGACCTGGTATCCGAGTCCCTCAAAGCACAACAGAATTACTACAAGCAAACCCCATCGCTGGCCTGGGGCTCTCTCATTGGTCAGGGTGGACCAGATGATTACTCCAGTTCAGGTAAAGGGCTCCCCCTGCAGTGCCCCCCGCCTTGGCCCAGGCTTTACCTGGACTTGCAGGTTTACCTTGTTTTTTCGCTCTGAATGGCTCTGTGAGGTGTGACACAGTACAGGCTTCAGTGGGCAGATTTTCCTTCTATTCCCACTTCAGCCAATTCAGTCTGTGTGACAGGAACTCCTGAGCCATCCTCTCCCAGCCTTATTAACCTCGCATATAAACATGCTGGAACAAAATTAAAACAGCAGAAGGACTGATACGAGGTAGCTGTCCACCCTAGGAGTTTCCTCCCTCCCTCCCTCCCTCTAGGAGGAATGTGACGTCACTCAGGAAAAGGAGAAAAGCAGGCACTCACCTCTGACATTTTAATTAAAACTCTTGCGGTCTCCTTTGGTGCACCTGTTTGGGCTTGAGTGATATTTTTATTGGTTGGGAACATTAACTATGAGAAAACTTGGGGCCCTGGTCTGTACCCAGAGGTGGAATAGCTGGATCATTTTATGTATTTTTATGTATTGTAACAGCCCAGCCACCACCTTCAGAATGAAGACAGAGTGGCTATGATGTGATCATGAGTGGATCTGAGTGGTGGGGGGGGCCCTGCCACTCTGGGTGCCTCAGGTCTTATGATGTCCCTGTCACGTCCCGGCACAGGTTTCAGGGGCAGTGGTGGGCGGCTCTCAGACTGGCGGGCAGAGTCCACCTCAGGAGCCTGCCTCAGCACTTGGCCTCAGTTTTGTATGTGCATGAGTTTTTGTTCTACTTAATTTGGTATTGTTGGTTTCTGCTTGCTTGTTTGTTTTCTGGAAAGCCAATGTAACATTCTCAGCTTGAGAGCAGGGCAGCCTGGAAATGTTGGCAGAAAGTCGCTCTGGAGAAATCTTCAACCAGAGGGAAACAAGAGGTAGTGAATAACTGCCACAGCCCCACTCTCCGAGAGGCCGTTCTGAGGGGCCCCTGCGCAATCCCGGGAGGGTCCCCAGCACCACAGGCTCAGGGTCCATGGAGGTGAAAGCTCAACAGCACTCTGGTCACTTGTTCTTTTCCTTCCGTGGCTCACTCTCCACTCGTGCCTCTCAACTCTGAGACTCCCTCCCAAAGAAACCACCTGTGCTCAGGCCCTAATCTCAGCCTCTGCGTCTGGATGAACCCAAGGGGAGAATCTGGTCAAGACCCCGACCCGTTTACATGGCTGGGTAAGAACTGACAAAGCATTTTATACATAAAGGGCAAAGGAGCCAGCACGTGATTTCAGCTCCTGGATTTACTCACCTTCCAGAATTCAGAGCTTCTGGTTTGGGGAATAGAGCTCCCCAGGTCATTTTGCAGGAGAAACTGTGCTTTTCCTACCACCACAGGGAGGAGAGGGAGCAGGAAAATTAGGCAGAAATATGCCAAGAAGTCTCACGAAGGACAGACGTTGTATGTACTTATTACTAACCAAATAAAGGTGGTGCAATAGCTAATGTTTGTGATTCCCAGGTTTGGCTGCTCTTTCTGAACTCAGGCTCTAGACACAGCCTAAACCACACATGTTTATAACATGGAGTCACTGGGTTGGATTTCAGTCGGGCTGTCATGGCAAACCAGTGGATGCTTTGTGTCTAATTAGCTTGGCTTTCTCTGGAGGTTGTAGACTCCTCTGAGTGGTCACATGCTGGAAAATTTATTTATATGTACATCTGCATTTTGAAATGCATAGGTCATATGATAAAAATGGTTGATCTTAATAAGGTCTGCTTAATATCATATTTTATCATCTTTTGAAATATTGCAGGAGTAGACTCCAAGGAAACTCAGTGTTTGTGACTATGATGGTTTATGTTTTAAATTATAATTATCCTCTTCATTTTGGCCAATTTGTTTGACATGTACATAAATATGGGCATTTTTTTAGTATGCCAGGAATTTTAAGTAAGCGAGGTATATTTCTGCCTATTCATGTGTTTTATACTAAACCACTGTAACAAAATAAAACTTGATACTTTTTTTGTTTGTTTCCCATCTATTATGTACTGAACTATCTTCCTCCAAAATTTATATGTTGAGGCCTAACTCCCAATGTGACTATATTTGGAGGTGGTGCCTTTAGGGAGATAATCAAGGTGAAATGAGGTCATAAGAGTAGGTTTTCATCCAAATGGACTGGTGTTCTAAGGAGAAAGCAGAAGTAGCTCTCTCCAGCTGCATACAGAAGCCATGTGAAGGCACAGCAAGAAGGCACCATCTGCAAAACCAGTAAGAAAGCTCTCATCAGAAACCACCCCCACTGGCTGGCACCTTGGTCTTGGGCTTCCAGTCTCCAGAACTGTGAGAAATAAGTATCTGTTGTTTCAGCTGCCCAGCCTGTGGCATTCTGTCACAGAAGCCAGAGCTGGCTGACACGCCATCACTCCTGGGGTGTGTATTCCTGGGCGCAAAGGCTCTTATTTAATTCTGTGCACCCCCAAAGGCCAGGACAATGTCTTGGATGTGGGAGATCATCGGGAAATGTGTGTTTACTGCCTTGAGGTCTACTCCAGAAATGTGGGTGGAGAGCCTGCAGAGCTCCGTGTCCTGGAGATGAACAAGCCACAGACCTCACTTTTAGAGGCCTTGCCCCAGTGACTCAAGTCTTTGTAGCACACATCACGTGAGCCAGGACAAGGCACCAGAGGCCAGACGAGGGATCCCCTTATTCCGTGGCAGGATTTCTCCTGAGGTTCCACATTAAAAACAACAACACTGATTACATTCATGTGTTCATCAGCCAGACTCTTAGGAGTGAAAATCAAGCGGATCCAGTGAATCCAAAGGATGCTGTCAGAGACCATACCTCCCATGTCACTGTCCCCACGACATAATCAGCCTCCTCCTTCCTGAGACAACCCCTGTGGTATTTGTCCACAAACCCCACAACAGGTGGCGGCAAAGTTGTAAGCGTGACATGTTCTCTCTGTGCGTCCCTCCCGTGGAAGCGACACAGGTGGGGCTGGGCTACCCACCCTCTGCCCCTGCCTCCTTCCCAGAGGAGCAGGGTGGTCACAGAAGAAGTCCCATGACACTGAATTAATAGCCACTTATGAGAATTAAATGTGGCAGGATGGCCCTGTGTGTGGCCACATGGGGTACGCAGGGTGGAGCGTGCCTACTCCACCTTAGCTGGAACCAAATTCCTGACTCATGTGTTTATCATCCCAGCTTCACATCCTGTGATTCAAATAATCCTTGTGCTGTGAGTGGAATGAACTTGACCAAGCTTTTGTTTGTTTGTTTGTTTGTTGAATGTACATTGCTTAATTCCTTTATCATATGATATTCCTTATCCCACCACTTTCATAAAAAAAGAAATTCAGACAAAGAGCCGAGAGCCACACAGCTGATGTGCAGCAGGTGGGCTCAGACCTGCAACTTCAAATTTTAAATCTAGCACTTTTAGTGCCACCTGAGATGAAAAATCACAAGCTTTGCATAAAATTGAATTTTCTTCCACTAGACTTGAATTTGATGATGATGATGTGATGATTTAAGATGGACTAGATAATGTCCAAAAATGTAAATATATGTAAAAAAAAAAAAAAAAGTGTATATGTTTTTCTACAAACCTCCCATACCAATATATCCATCAAGATAATAGTACAATCACTATCATACTCTACTTTCCAGATCTTGATATTTATGTATTCTTCATATAAGCACTATAGTTTTTCCTTAGGGAATTTTATAAGGGAGATTATCAAGATCTCAGATTGGGTTTATCGAACTGTTTTTCTCTAGTGGAAAACACAGTTTTATTTCCTTGGGGTCTGATGAATAAGAGAAGAAATAAGATCTTTTATTTTTCCATTTATAAAAATATTTATTACTGAGAATGGATGGCTAATGGTGATTTTAAAACTTCTGAAAAAGACTACTGAAATTAATGAATACATATTTTCCAGTTTCTGTGTCTATATATATGTATCATAAATATCCTCTTTTCATATCGAGAAATAGAGATTTTATATATTTCCACTAAAACTGAAAATAGAAATTCCAGTTATTTAAAACTCTGAAAATGAAAGGCCTCACAGCAGAATTCCCCTGATGAAACTTTGCTAGAGGCATCTGGTGTTTCTGAATTTTAATAATCTCTTTTTTTTTTTTAAAAAAAGAAAGTTTTCTTTATCATCACCCACACTGAATGTGAGCATTTGTTTTCAAGTTCTCACCTCACCTCAACATAATCAGAATAATAAATATGGCAGCTCCATCTTCAGCTGGAGGCTTTGAGAGGCCCGCCCCTGAAACCGTCCACATCCTTTGATAAAACTCTCAGAAGGCTGCCTGCAGCCCTGGAAGCTTCCACAGTTAGTCTTTGCATTTTTCCGCTCTGAAAGGTTGAAACAGAAAACTGTATTAGAGAAGGAAAAGGCATCAATTTGGCACTGGAGGGAAGAAAGTCATAAAGGGATTCCGGAGAACCTTTGTCTTAAATTAACTTTGTGTTCTGAAAAACAAGAAACAAGACAGGATCCCTTTGCCTGCTTTGGGAAAAGCATCGCTCATCACAATGCCATCAGTGAAACACACATGGTGTCTTGAGAGGCTGGGAGGCAGAGGCCTGCTTTCCCCCTCTGCCTCCATGCAGTGGCACCGTGTCTGCAGTGGGAAACCCACGCTCACACTCCTGTCCCTTCCAAAAAAACCCTCACGGTACAGGTAGGAGAAGTGCCAGGAGTGGTGGAGCAAAAGCTATTAATGTTGTTAACTTAAAACTAAAACGTCAAAGTGAGAGGCAACAACCGTTTGTTTGAGATCGAAAAGGATTGCAATCCGGGGGCACAGATGCCTAGATGCCTACAGAGACCCACATGGTGGCCCAGTCCGGGGGCACAGATGCCTACAGAGACCCACATGGTGGCCCAGTCCGGGGGCACAGATGCCTACAGAGACCCACATGGTGGCCCAGTCCGGGGGCACAGATGCCTACAGAGACCCACATGGTGGCCCAGTCCGGGGGCACAGATGCCTACAGAGACCCACATGGTGGCCCAGTCCGGGGGCACAGATGCCTACAGAGACCCACATGGTGGCCCAGTCAGGGGGCACAGATGCCTACAGAGACCCACATGGTGGCCCAGTTATGAGTCCAGGGACTTCCATGAGGAAGGAAGGAAAATAATGACCTGACTAGAAGTAGGAATTTCAGTTGGTGCTAACAAGCTAGTTCCTCTTTAGCCACATGGCTGCTTACTGATTCTGAAGAATGTCCGTGTCATCAGTCCTTGTGGTCAGGAGGTCTGCCTTCCTGCTGGCTTTACTAACAGATGTTTGGGAGACAGTGTGGGCTCAGCCCAGTCCAAAGGGAAATGTGCCCAGTTCAAACATTCCGAAGGTTCAAGGAGCGAAGACCTGGAAGGGCTGCTCTGGCTTTGGTTTCAAGCGGCTGCACTTAGGTCACCTTTTCACAAAGTCAGTACATTTCTAGGTTGTTATGTTGTCCATGGTAAGATCCTGTTCCTATCCAATAGAGATAACAGTTTTCATGACAAAATAAAACATGCAGGACAAAATAAAACATGCTAACCAGCCAGCAGATGTGAAAAATTACCATTACATGAGTACCTTAATTTAAGTAAATCAAATAAAAATAAAAAATGTGTATGAGTCCCAAACTAGATGATTTTCCAAGTCCCTTATAATTTTAACATCTTATATTCTACAAAACAATTAAGGGTACTATGTAATCTAAATTATAATATATATTAATAGTATATATTATCAACAATATATATGATTATAATCATATAATATATAATCAAATGATTATATATAATAATTATATATGTAACTCCAAATATATATACTATCAAATTATATAACAAGCATATATATATATATATATATATAGTGTGTATAAAATTTCATGAGCACTTTTATAGTGTTTGACAACTTCACAAAATTATTTTGAATGGTTTATTCTGAATATCTAAAACATTTACTCTTTGAATTGCATTGAAATTGAACTACAACATTGATTCCACAGTGTCATTGAATAAAGAATCTATTCAGCAAAGGAAAGCTTTAACTTGGTCAAATTATTATTTCTGAATCAATGGAAATGTAAATGCTAAAATTTATCTGAATTGTTAACCAGATTTCACTTTAAACCAAGGAGGCATCGAGGAGAACAAGTTAGACTGCTGTTTTAAAATTCAAAATAAGGGCCGGCTGAGTGGCGAAGTGGTTAAGCTATGGCTTGGGAAGCCAGCAGCCCCGGTTCGGGTCCCACATATGAGGGCCAGTGACACTGCCCTCAAATAAAATAAAAATAAAAATTCAAAATAATACTCTTACTGAACCATTGTTATGACACTCCAGTTATCACTTAGAATTTATGAAGAAGGTGGGTGATGAAGATTGACACCGTGACCATCACCCTGGATGTTGTCCCACTAATGTTCAGGGAGACAAATACGTTCACTTACCAGGAGAGCTGATGATGTTGACATGTGGGACGCGTTCTGGGGAGTCCTGTGGGGCGGAGGAGAACAGAGCTGGGAGCCCGGGCTGTTCTGCGTGGGTCAGCCCACAGGAGGAGACACCAGGTGTTGCTCATCTGAAAGAGAAAAAAGCTCATTTTCTCTTGATTATTACCAAGCTACTATAGAACATTACAGAAAATTGGGAAGTAACAAAAACGGTTAATTGACTCATACCTCACTACCCAAATAGAGCCACTGGTAATGGTTTGACAATTGGGAGCATTTCTTCTAAGTGCCTTTCTATGCCAGAGATAGATAATAGATAGATAGATAGATAGATAGATAGATAGATAGATAGATAGATGATAGATAGATAGATGATAGATAGATGATAGAGAGATAGAGAGAGAGATAGAGAGAGAGATCGATCTATGTATATAAATATATGGATGTATACCTGCTAGTTCATTTTTACGCCTGTAATGTACGCGCTTCCTGGGTGAGGAGTACCAGAGCACCCTGAAGGCTGGGAGTGAAACCCGGAAAGGACAGGAGCGGTGAGCTGGAGCCATGGACGTGGGCTCCCCGCTCAGGGAGAGAAACCGTGTGTCTTTTGTGTGCTCGCACCTGCTGCCTGGCCCAGAGGGAGCGCCCACGTCTTGTTGTCCCTCCTGCACACCACGTGTCTGCGGGTTTAAAGCCAGAGTCAGCAGGAGGCCTTCACATGAGTCTGCAGCCTGGGAACATAGACTCCTAAATGTTTAAGTTAGCTCATTGAAACAGTACTCTTTATCCAAATTCAGCCCAGAGCACGTTTCCATCCGACACGCTGATGCTTCCAGGCCCACTGGTAGCCGCTGGCAAACCCCAGGGCTGCCCACCTGAACAGGAGGGAGGGACTGGTTTGGAGCGCATGACAAGCTACTCTCCCCCCACCGCCCAACACGCTTCAGGAACAGGAGGCTGAGAACAAGAAAAGGCAAGAAAAGATGAGGACAGCTGACTAAATGACTCTTTTACTGATATGGGGAATATTTTCCCGAGGGGACCAAAACTGTGTAAAAAGAACAGAAAAAAATCACTGCTATTAATGAGACAGCAACAAATATTTTACTTTCCAACAAAACAAAACAAAAAAAAACAAAACAAAAGACAGAGCTTCAAAAGCAGTGAAGGAAGAGCCGAGAAACTCTGGCATATTTGTCCCTCCCAGCCCCCTGGCTGCCCTGAGCCACAAGCCCGTGAGTGGGGAGCAGATGATGGCGCTCTCTGTGGAGAGGGACCTATTAAACACCCAGCACAGGTAACAGCCCTTATTGTGGAGCCCCGTGCACATTGATGTGTGGCCGTGGTACAGGTGAGGCCTGCTACTACCAGTGCTCCCAAAACCCTTGTCTAGGTACCCTCCCAGCAGCATCGGGGAGTTCCCATCTTCCCACGCCCTAGCCCTACTGGATGTGATCAGTCCTTTTAAACTGCTATCAATTTGATGCTTGAAAATATGTCATTGTAGCTTGCATTCCATCTCCGTGGTTATCAGTGGACGGATACCCTCCAGGGTACACTCTTCTACTATTGCTGTCTACACATTTTACTTTTCTACCAGTGGGGTTCTCTTCTTTTAATTTTTAATTAAAATAATAGTTATCACTACCTTTTGGACACTTACTATGGCCCCGGCACAGTTCTAAGGAGTTCATAGAAATTACTTGATTGGATACTCAAAACAACCCAATGAAGTAGAATAATCATTATCACCCCATTTTACAGGTGCACAAACTAATGTGCGAAGAGGTTAAATGACTTGATCAAGATAACACAGTTAAGAATTGCACAGTGCTTGGCAAATAGCAGGTCCTCATTATGTAGTAGCTGAATTATAACTTGCATTATTGTATTAGTGTTCTCTCTCCCCCTCTCTTTTTTTCTTTTTTCTTTTTCTTTTCTCCTTTCTTCTTTCTTTTTTCTTTCTTTCTCTTTCTTTCTTTCTTTCTTTCTTTCTTTCTTTCTTTCTTTCTCTTTCTCTTTCTTTCTTTCTTTCTTTCTTTCTCTTTTTCTTTCTTTCTTTCTTTCTTTCTTTCTTTCTTTCTTTCTTTCTTTCTTTCTTCCTTTCTTTCTTTCTTTCTTTCTTTTTCCCTCCCTCCTTACCTCCCTCCTTTCCTCTTTCCTTCCCTCCCTTCCTTCCTTCCTCTTCTCTCTCTCTCTCTCATTTTTAAATAGACTTCATTTTATAGAGCAGTTTAGGTTCACAACAAAATTAAGCAAAACACACAGGATTTCCCATACAGTCCTTGCTGTCGCACGTTCACAGCCCCACTACTATCAACTCCCTCACCAGACGGTGCATTTGTCACAATGATGAACGTATGCAGACTTGTCATTATCATTCAAAGTCCATAGCTTATATTGGGTTGGACTCTTTGTGGTGTACATTTTAAGGGTTTGGACAAATGGCTAATGACATGTATCTACCATTATAACATCATACAGAATAGCTTCACTACCCTAAAAATCCTCTGTGATCTGCTATTCATCCATTTCTCCTCCCAAACCCTGGTAACCACCAATCTTTCTACTGTCTCCATAGATTTGCCTTTTCCAGGTGTCTTAGTATTGGAATCATACAGTATGTAAATTTTTCAGATTGACTGTTTTCATTTAGTAATATGCATTTAAGTTTCCTCTGTGTCTTTTTGTGTCTTGAAAGCTTATTTATTTTTAGTGCTGAATAATATTCCCTTCTCTGGATGTTACACGGTTTATTCACCTGTTCACTGAAGGACATCATGGTCGCTTCTAAGTTTTGGCAATTATGAATCAAGCTGCTAAAATCATGGGTGTGCAATGTTGTGAACATAAGTTTTCAACTCATTTGTGTAAATACCAACGATCATGATTGCTGGATCATACAGTTAAATTATGTTGAGTTCTGTAAGAAACCAGCAAACTGACTTGCCAAGGGGCTGTGCCATTTTGCATTCCTGTTGCTCCACATCCTTGTCAGCATGTGGTGCTGTCGGCACTCTGGATTTTGGCCGTTCTAATAGGGTGTCATGGTGTGTCATGGTTGTTTTGAATTATAATTTTTCAAGTGACGGCAGACGTTAAACATCTTTTTCTATGGTTATTGCCTTCTGTATGTCTTCTTTACTGAAGCGTCCAGGACTTTTGACCATTTCTTTATCAGGTTTTTTTGTTTTCTTATTGTTGAATTTTAAGAGTTCTTTGTACATTTTGGATAAAATACTTTTGTCAGGTATGTCCTTTGCAAATAGTTGCTCCCACTCCATGTTTTTTGTTTTTTTTGAGGGCAGTGTCCCTGGCCCTCACATGTGGGACCCGAACCGGGGCCGCTGGCTTCCCAAGCCAGCGCTTAACCACCGCGCCGCTTGGCCGGCCCTTCCATGGCTTCTTTTTAATCCTTGATAGTGTCTTTCTCAGAGCAAAGTTATTTTCAATTTTAATGAAGTCCAGCTTATCAACTATTTCTTTCATGGATCATGTTTTTGGTGTTGTACTAAAAAGTCTTCTCCATACCCAAGTTCATCTATATAGATTTCTCCTGTGTTATATTCTAGGAGTTTTCTAACATTTTGGTCTATGATTCATTTTGATTTAATTTTTGTAAAGGGTCTATGTCTAGATTTATTTATGTTGCATGTGGGTGCCCACTTGTTTCAGCACCATTTGTAAAAAAAAGGTTATCTTTCTGTACTGTGTTGTCTTTGCTCCTTTATCAAAGATAAATTGAGTATATTTATGTGGGTCCATGAGTTGCCTTTCTAAAGCAACCGAGGGACACACTTCTTGTCAACTATACATGTTGCAAACCTCATCTTTTAGACTGTTGCTTGTTTTAATTTTGTTAATGGGGACCTTTAGACAGAAGATTTCAACTTCTGACGGCATACTCTCTTAATTATTTCTAAGTCTCTGTGTTTTCTACCTTGCATAGAAAGGCATAGATTATAAAAAATATTCTAATTTTTTCTTCTGACTGTCACATCATCTTTTTACATTATGCTGATCTACCTTGTAGACATTTTGTAGATGATAGAAATTAGGAAGACATCAAACTCAATTTTTCCCCAAACTGATAATCAGTTGTTCTAAAAAGTATAAGACATAGCTCCTACTGTTCCTACACTATTACAATAAAGCTCTTCTTATATACTTGTCATGAAAAGGGTACACTCCTCACAGATACTTATTATGGGTTTTATAATGCTTCTATTTTCCATATAAATTTTATAGTTGGCTTGCCTAGTTCCTTAAAAAGTGATTTTGCTATCTTGATGGGCATTGCATTCACTTACTGACTGATTAGAGAGAGACTGCCATGTCCACAGGCCAAGGTCTCCCCCACCCCCAGAATCGCTGCGTGCCTCCCGGTGATTCACATTTCTTACTTGTTCTCTAGAAGTTGTTATAGTTTTCATGCACATTTACATACATTTGGGAAACACTTCCTTGGCTTTTATTTTGGTGGAATTGTGAAGTTCTTGCTATGAAATGTTATAATTGCTTATTCCCATGCAGACACACGTTTTTGTTTACAGTTCTTGTAACTGTCTGCTCTACTCAGTTTGCTAAGGGTTTTTCATTTATCCTCTCTGCTGCTCTGAACACGGAATTAAACGGTTGGCAAAGGCCACTTTCCATTTATCTATCTATCTATCTATCTATCTATCTATCTATCTATCTATCTATCTATCTCAGTGGTTAGAACGTTTAGGGCTGTGGTGACCATTGGTAGGAAGAGCAGAAATCCTTGCATATACGTGACTCTAATGGGCTGTGTCTCTTTTTACTCATATAGGATAGTTAGTGTAGGATTCTAGCAGAAAGCGTGTGTCAATTTAAGGAACGCTCCTGGTATTCCTACTTTGCCAGGTCTTCTTGAAGGAATGGCAGTGAATTTTATCCCATGCTATTTCAGCATCTGAGATAATCACATGCACATATGTTTTCTATTTGAAGATGCTAATGTAATTAATTCCATTAATAGATTGGCCAACCTTTTAATAACCTTGAAAGGTAAGTAGGCCTAGACCTTCTCTTGCAGATGTCCACACTGAAGCCCACAGAAGGTAATTAACTTGTCCATGATGATAGCTGTTAAGTGGCGGTGTGTCTAGCAGGTGTGTCTGGCCCCATGCTCACGAGCTACCCTTGCCTCAACCTCACCAAACAGATTTCCCCTTGTCTTTAATTTAGGCGTGCTAAAGTAGCATTTTACTTCAATCTACAGGATATAACTAATACATATAAAGTTGAATGTAGGAGAAAACTACATGTAGAAACACACACAATCACACACACACACCACACACGCATGCACACACACACATACACCCATGCACACGTGAGTAGTGAAATACCAAGTTACTCTGAGCTTGGGTGAACCAAGTGGCATTTAAGTTTCCTTTATTTATCAGATTCATTTCTATGCTGTCACGAGGCTATGTTGGTGGCTTTCACTTGCCTGATTTTTTATTTATCGCTTTTCCACTCGGTTGCTTTTTTGCAGAGGTGGCACTGCGGGCTTCAGGTCCATGATCACGGTCATTAGCACGCCAGCAGCAGCACGTGCCACATGCCACGTGTCTCCCGCCCTGCGCTGCTCAGATGCCAGCGAGCTGCAGAGGGAGCCAAGATTTATGGACACCATTAACTATCTCGATGGCCTTTTGCAAAATGAGGAAGGAAGACTGCAGCCACCTCACGTTCTTTTCCCAGTCACGTTCCCCGTTACTGTGTGTCTGGCTCTCACCTTCCCCTTTCTGATGTTTGCTTTCCTCTGTTTTCTCCGGAAAATGCAAATCCTCAGGATTTTGGGTCATGCATACAATATTCTGCATCTTATACAGCGGGCAGGTGCCCAGGCTCTGACCCCCAGATCCAGGGCTGAACTCTGAAAGTTATAAAGGCTTGGATCTCCACAATAATAATAAAGCACAATTTCCAATACAGCGCTGAACCTCAAGATGTAAAGATTCCTGTTCTGCCAACGTCAGCTTTTCCAGCCAAACGGTGCATTTGTGAGAGCCCAGCGTTCTTTTCTCTGGATGCCTGGGGTTCCATGTTCACTGACATTCTGGCCAGCAGCCCTAGTGCGGAGCTGGGCACAGAGACAAAGCCACTTGCTCTCACTCTCAGCAGGATAGCCTGCTGCTGGGCCCACGCTCAGCCCGCTGTCCTTTCCTCCCTTTCTGTCCCACTGCCAAGCGTAGGACACAGGACACGTCAGCTGGGCTGAACCCCGCCGGCGGGACCATCCTGACGGGATGCTTCCTTCACTCCCCCTCCAAGGCTGCTGAGCACTGCTGGAGATGGGGGGGGGGGCTCCTAAAGCGATTTCCTGGAGCCTGGCCTCAGAACCGCAACATGCCATTCACCCAGCAAATGCAGAGCGCGGGCGGCCCTGCCTGAGGCTGAGTGGGGTGGAAAGCAAGGGCTGTGAAAGGGACAATCTGGGACAACCTCCCCAAAGTGTAAACTCAGGGAAGCGCTCACCTGGAAAGGGGGGCATCCTCAGATCATTTTTGTTGACTAACAGCTGCCCGCCTCCCCTCTTCCCCCCCCCACGGGGACTGTCCCTCATGTTCTTACCCCTGTGTGAGCCTCCACTGGAAACCTGAGCCACCCATGCTGCAGAGGACCTAGCTCCATCTGAGGAGGCCATCCCCCATACTGCCTCTTAGTTTCTCGGTTTCAGGGACAGAGGTTTCCAGCTGCAAAATAACAGGCATATATATAAGTTGGGGTTCTATGGATCGTGGCGGCTGGGAGAGAAATCGCCTGCACACCCTGCCTGAGCAGTCTTCTTTCTATGATACTCTGACAATTGTTTGTGCAACAACACCCCCGCCCCCCTTCCTGAGCAAAATGATCCCTTCTGATTTTTAGAAACTTGGAGAGGAGAAGCACTGATGTAATTAGTGATGGGGGGCTGCCCCCGGCTTCTCCATCCTGGTGTGTCAAGATGGAAGCTGTCCCCCAGGAGAGAACCCACCACCCCAACTGCTTCTGCCGCATTTCACGAGGTGAGATGGGAGCCAGGCCCAGTGACCCCTCACCTCCGGGTGACACCTGGACCCGAGCTAAGGAAGCGCAGCCTCCTCCACCCTCCTGTGTCTGGCCGCTCTCCAAACCTCACCGGGGAGGGTTTATGACATGCCGGGCACGGTTCAAAACGTCTCTCGTCCGTCGTTCTTTTCCACATCCTCGGTAGTTTTGCTTGTCTTTCTTACCCCTCAATGCATTCTTTATACAATGACAAGCCACGTGAGCGATCAGCCTCACCGTCTGCATTTGTAAACCCTGGACGCTTTCTCTCCCACTTCCTTCCCTTCGGGGGTCCCTGTTCCCTGTGAGCAGAGAAGAGACAAGCCTTCCAGCTCCGTCATCTTAGCTCCGGGAACAAACGGTGCTCCCCACAGAGAGGGGCTGCTCAGACTGTGGGGAGCGGGGCAACCCCACCTTGGCTGTGGACGGTGATTGTTCAGCCAGATGCAGGATGTAATTTGGGAAAGAGCCATAACCATGCTTTTGTTTCATTCTGGAAGTGGGCCCACTACTAAAAATGCTGGCTAAGCAAGGAGCACAGGGCTACATATGTCAGAACTTAGGCGCTGGGGGAAAATCCAACCCAAGAGGCTTGGCGGCTTACTCTATTTTTCGCTTTTAAAAAAGTGATGTTGTTCTGAACTATTTTCCTCATTATTAATCTATGGAAGAATCATGGAGAGAAAATTCGTGAAGGCAAAGACTGTCAGAGCTGGAAAAGACCTAAAAACATCTCTATTTCTGTTTCATTTGCTTAGAGAACCAGGGGATGAGGGAGCAGGGCCGCACAGGAGACGGTAACTCTATCCCATCCGAGGGACTCTGTCCCCGGACACGCTGCCCTGCGAGCCATGGGCCGTGCTATGGCCTTCCTCCTGGGGTGCTGGCTTACATGTTGTTTTTATCATTGAAAAATAAACCATGAGATACAGGAGTGCAGACAATTTTTGTTTGTTTGTTAAAGATTTTTTTTTTTAACTGGGGACTTGGGAAAGAGGAACAGTGTTGGGGAATTGGGGAAGGGGACAGCCAAGTTGTTGTCCTTCAGTCTCGGTTGTGGAGGCGCAGCCAGCTCAGCGCCAAGGCCAGCTGCCATCCAGCCACCTGTCGGCAGCTCACGGATGCTCAGCTCACGGTGCCGTGTTCAATCTCAGTTGCGGGGGAGCGTAGCCACCATCCCATGTGGGAGTCAAACTGGAAACCTTGTTGCTAGGTGCAGTTGCTGTCACCAGCTGAGCCATCCTGCCACCTTTGGCAGCTCGGTGGCAGCTCAGCTTGGGTGCAGCTCACTGGCCCATGTGGGACTCGAACTGGAGACCCTGTTGCTCAGAGCTCACGCTCTTAACCAACTGAGCCACTCGGCTGGCCCCACGATTTTTTTTAATTCTCCTTTCTGCTTAGCTTAATTCAAATCTCATCAAATATTCGAAAGGCAAAACCTGCAATTATAAGGGGAAAAAAATGGTAAAACTTTTAAAAACAATTTTAAAAGTTGGCACAGTTGCCTAAAATCTCTTATTATTTGTACACAGGAGAACTTTGGAGAGCGTCTTTGATGGATGATAACGCCCATCTCCTGTCGCCCTGCGAGGCCATCACTAAGGGGTGTGGGGCCGTCCGCCTTGCCCTCAGGTACCCAGCAAGTCTGAGGGTGGAGGAGGCTGCATGGTATTACATGCAATAAACATTGGCAGTAACATTTGAGGAATTAAATAAATCCTCATCTTTCGGTGCTCATTGCTTTCTGAAAAAAACAGACAAACAAACAAACAAACAAAAACTTTATTCCTGCAGTTCAAATGACTTTATTACTAAAATCCAGCTATTAAAAACAGTTTATTTTGGTGGAAAACATTACTCTTTATATGAAGAAATGACTTTCTCTACTTCCTAAAAAAAGCCACCTTGGGAAAGGACGTAATGAGTGGCTGCAACGTGGGGCGGCCAGAAAGGCAGGGCACTGAACTCTTCCAGTTGCTGAGAATAAATGCCACACAAGTCTAGGACTCCTGTGACCTGTGACAGTGAGTGTCATGGACACGCTGATGCTGTGGGGCCCCTTCCACGGCCACTGTGCTCTCACGGTGCAGAGACTTTGGATAGTTGGAGAGTCCCTGGTAGGTGGAAGTTAAGTGATGGGCCCCTCCATCTGCCAACCCCTCCTAAGTTGTCCATGGGTTTCTGGACATCTTCTTTCCATGCTGATGGAGAGAAGTGATGAAGCGACGCCTGTGGGTCTTCAGTTCTTATTAGGGTGGGACCTGTGCTTCTGTGTAAGGCTCCAGGGCTCCTCTGAACGTTCCCAGGTCATCCTGCGACAGGCACACAGGTGCCCCCATGAGAAAAAACACCCACAGTGTTTGTTTCTTTGTGTAAGAACAGTGATTTGTGAACAGTTTAAGAAATCAAAGGTAACCTCTATTTAAGAAAGTCATGGAAAGCAACCACCATAACTAATAAAATGGGATGATTGTGGCCTCCTGAGGAAGGGATCCCCTTTCTTTCTGAGAGGGGCCATTTGCAAACTACCAGAGCAGGTGGGGGGAGCTGTGTTTATAGCTACAACCCTTGAAAAGTGGCCGACTCTCAGGGTTGCTCACATGTTCCCTTGTCCATCACACCTTCCCTGACACAGACCCTGCTGCCCCGGCCCTCACAGAGGCCTGAGTGCTGAATCTAAAGAGCTTGTTTTAATCCTGAGCGTGCTGGGCCTCCCTGAGCTGGTGTAAACCCAGGTGCTAGCTGGAGAAAATGCAGCGCCCTCTACACAGCGGAATGAGGAGCGTTTGATGGAAGGGCTGCTTCCACAGTTGTGCACAGCCTCCAGGGAAAACTACACGGTGGCCAGGCCTGAGCCCTGGACGCGAGGCAGCCACGCCACCACTAGACCTCAAGAGGCGAAGGGCGGGCAGGGAGGTCCCAGCCTCGGCAGCTCCCTCTCCCGTCTTCTGCCTGGGCCCCCACTGGACGTCCCCCGCCTGAAGCTAAAGACCCAGGAGCTTGTGAAGTCAGTCCGTCCGGGTCAGCCTTGGGGTCGGGGCAGGTTTCCGGGCCACCGCTTCTCCCTGCATCCTCACACTCCCCTGGGCTCCCTCTTGGTGTCTTTCCTCTGCTCCTCCTGGATGGGGCCTTGCTTCCGGGCCCCCTCTGCGATGGTGCCTATGCCATGAGGTCAACGACAGGACTGATAGTTCCCTAGAGTACCCAGCCCAGCCCCGTGTATGGAGCCGCCACCTGATGGCTCCACTCTGAGGCGCCCCAACACACCACAGCTCAGACAAGTCTCCCCAATTCTGCTTGTGGCTCCTCCTCCCACTAACCCCCACTGCCCTCCGGCCTGCACTTTATGTGGCAGCCGCCCTCACTGCCGCCTTCTCCCTCAGCCCGGCCTCCAATGCCCTGGAGGAACCCCACTGCACTCTCACTGCGCAGCTCTGACTCGCTGGACCTTGGTCCCTGAGTCCCCATGCCTGCCCCCTGACTGGTCCTTCTCATCCCAAGCTTTTGCCCTGCCACGCAGCCTGTCTCTGGGCACACCTCACATTTTATTTTTTTCAAAAACACATCAAATAGGCTCCCAATATACATTAAGTAATAGGAATCCTGAAGAGTTGAAACAATGGACAAAAATGTTCTGCTATTTGCAACATCATTATAGTACAGGGATTAGACCGAAAATAAAAGTTCTTGTGCCCACCAATTCTAACACTCTGTCAGATGAGAAATAAAAACCTAAATACCGACAAGCTGAACGCTAAGCTTTGGATGGGTGAAGGAGACCTGTATGGGGCCACATTTCTTCTAAAGAAATCGCTTAGCCTACTATTCACTTCCTGCCATGCTCCAGGAGGGACGACTGAGATGCTCCACAGCAGCTGGGAAGGTGGTGACAGCCACGTGCCCAGTGTGAGGCAGGGGCAGAGACAGGACTTGAACCCGGGTCTCTGGGCTGCTAGTTTAGTGTGGGTTTACAAATGTCCCCGTGAATTCTTCAGGGAGAAGCGGAAGTTAATTCTAGGATTCCTCATCTTGATGACTCAGGAAGCTTTCTCCTGATGGAGAAGCACTAGCCCAGGGTCCCTCCCTGTGCGTTTATTGATGATCTGGAAGAGAAACGGCCTGACAGTTGCCATGGAAACCAAACTGGTGCAACAGAAAACACCTGTGTTTGAATCAGAGCAAATGCGTCTGGCCCTCGCCCTGGCTGGCGCCGGAAGTCCTGGCCACACTCCTCCTCCTCCCTCCTTCACTGGCTCAGCTGCGGCCGTGATCTCTTCTTTCCTGGGCCCCTACCTAACTCATTGCTGGTCTCCCAGCAATCACTCTTGGCACCTCCCATCCACGTCCTTCCACAGTCTGCACAATCTTGTCAAGTCACAGCTCCAAGCCTGGCCTGCAGAGCGGGGCCCTGTCGCCTGCGGGCCACCCCGGCAGTGCAGACCCCTTTCTTTCTGTAGCTCCCCCAGTATCCTCCCTGCTCAGGGCATTCGTACCCAGGACCCTTAGCCTGGAACACTGCCAGTGCTGGGCCATGGCTTCCTATTGCTTTCATCCTTATGTTCTTGGGAATAAGAACCCACAGGCCTGTGGGATACGGAGACAGACAGTGGGGAGGCTCTCGCTCAGCGCAGGGGACGCACCTGACACCCTGGGAGCCCTCGGACAGGTAAGAGAAGCTTTTCCAACGATGTCAGTGTTTAGTGACACTAACCATCCTCCACTGCAGTTCAGCTTAAAACAGGGGCCCATGTGCATTACGGGTTTGCAGTTCTCTAATCGGGGTCACGATGACCATCCTGCACGTGTCATCTGTGCTTGCCTCCCTCCCTGGACCAACGGGGCAGAACGCAGGTCTTAGTCCTTGGTATGTTCACAGGCGGGTCTGGGGAACGGCAGGGGCTTAACACGTGTTTAATGGACTCCTTGGTATGTGGTAGCTCTATGGTTTTATAGGGCAAATCCAGCAAGCCTATACTGTGTGCTATTGGTTACACTTGGAGATTACTCATGAAAGTACACTGTAAGTAGAGGTAACACATTCCCGTTTCTCAGAGCAGCTCACACAGGACAAGAGCCAAACAGATAGAGGCTCCCAGCCCGGTTTTTCACCCGTCACTCGGCCAGGGTCTGGGCCGTCAGATCCTGCCTCAAATATTTATGCCACTATTCTTCCCAGAGTTGTGCTGGGATTGCAGAGCTCTGCAGGAAAGTGGCCACTCCGAGCCACTTAGTAGGGCTATTATTACTAGTACATATCTAATAGTAACGTGACTGGGAGTGTGCACAGCCAGCTTTTCAGTGTATACTCTTAAGCTAGTCATGACTTGAACAATTAATCACACACACTATAACCAACCACTATAGCCCAGACTTCCAATTTCCATGGTGCTACATCTATTAATTTTCAATTAATACTGCACCTTTTTGTCAGTGAGCTTGAGGTGCTTGATAATAAGAGCATAAACATTAGCACATAATGTAAGAACACTCTTGGCATCACTTTTTCCTTTAATGAGTGAGACACGAAGCCAGCTTTCTGCTCTGATTTACATGTGGACGCTGAGCTGCTGCCCATAGGGCTGGGCTGAGAAGCGAGGCTCTGGGGAGGGAGGCTGGCAGCTGCCACCCTCCCCAGGCATTGGCTCAGTGATCTTGGATAAGCCAGCCCAATGCTCTGGACCACAACCTTAGCTTGCTAGTCAGAGCAAAGCCGGGTTGACCTCCCTCCCCGAAGTGGGTTTGCTGTAAGTACTGTGTGTGGTGGGTCCAGCACCAGGCAGGTCCGGTACAAATAGGTATGCACTCCCATGGGGAGGTTTGCAGGCCATGGTCTAGTGCCTCGTTCCCAAGGGGTGAGGGCACAGGGGCATTGGGGACTCAGGGACAGAGAGAGGCAGGTGGAGAGAGAGCCCTGACAAGAGCTGGAACCTTTAGGGGAGAGTCAGACAGTGTGTGTGTGTGTGTGTGTGTGTGTGATGGTCAGGAATACACATGCTGTCCCAACCCTGCTACCTCCTTCTAGTGCGACCCAATTGTCTTCATCGGATGGAGACAAATGGAAGGGACATCAAAGAAGCGTGTTGACCCAGCTCATAAAGATCAGACTCCTGGAGCAAATGGGAAACCTCCAAGGAGATTACTTTAAAAACAAACAAAACAAAACATGATGTGCTACATAGAGGGGATTTTTGAAAACCTTCCAGTTCGAAGTAAAATTAAAAAAATCAAATAGAGAACGTCTAAGGTTTTTGAGCACACGTGGATTCTTCAATTCACAGAACTTCTGCAGTTTGAAAATGTGTTATGATTAAAGCATATATCATAACAGAACAGAATATAAGACCATTCTTGGCATCAACCTTGCTCTGTCAACAGAATCCATGGATCACGAATATATTTTTGTTTTATTTTAGGTCAATGTATACTGTCATCTTCAGGAATTGTTTACACAATACGTAATTATCTAAAACAAACAATGAATATTTACTTTAAAATAGTCCATCTCAAATATTTATGCCACTCACTATTCTTCCTAAGAAACTGAGGTGATCTGGCAACTTACGTAAATTGTTACCATCTGGGTTTTACCACATTATACGTCACAAGCAGCACTGGCTTTCCTAAAGTTAAATTTGAAATATTTCATATCCTATGCTGACGGAAGTTCTAAAACCAAAAGAAAGGCGGGCTTGTGCGAAGCAGGGAGTCACCAAAGGCCAGCATATTTGTTCTTATCTCTCCTCCAAGCCTGATGATACAGGATGGCACTGACATAGGGAAAAACAAGGGTTCATGCACAACCCACGCCACGTACCTTGAAAAAGGCCAGCCTGCTAGCATTTGAGTAACAAAGGTAAGCATTAGGATAGTGGGGGCAAATCTCAACGGGAAGTACTCTATTTATAAACCAGGTAGAAAATACATCTATTTCATGCTGATTTTAATGTCTCAGGAGAATACTTGTTTCCTTACATGTCTCCGAGTCCTTTCAGTTTCCATTTACCCATTCTGCAATGTAAGCAGCCTTTCTATAGAGACAGCAAGCTCTCAGAATGCTCAGAGAGGAAACACTCCTTTCACTCCTAGAGCGGTCTTCTTTAGGTTAATCTGCACGGAGAAAAGGGGCCATCCCGTGCTGTTGAAGGATGTTCAGTTTGCAGGGAGGCAGACCAATGACCAGACAGCCTCACCAGCCTGCTTACTGCAGACCAAAGTCCCTCGGATGTGAGAGAGGATCAGCCTTGTTCTCATTAACACCTTAGCAGAGCAGACAGCCAACTTAACACTGATTACGACTGAATTCCTGACTTGGCAGAATCCTGCAGGGTTGTCCGTGTTGGGTTCAATTTCTGAAATTGGTCATCGGCAGATGGCAGCGAGGGCAGCCCCTGTTTGGTGCCAGGACAGTGACGTCTGAAAGGTTGAGGACCACCTGGTTTGAGACACCCCACTCCTCAGGTGCCTTCCGCGCTGTACTGTCTCCTGTCTTACTGACCTGCGTGAAGACCAGAGGTGGATTACAAAGTATACGAAGAGAGCTCTGCTTTCTCTTATCCTGTTTCGGTGCCATGTGTGTCTGCTCTGTGGTGTTTACACACCGTCCCATGATTTACTCACACGGCACAACGCTATGATTCTTCAGTGTCGAGCAAAGACGTGATTTGTATCTGACACTGTATGTTGCAAGCGAACCCTCTAATAATTCATTCAATGATTATGGAAATGGCTTTAAAATTATTTTAAAATATACACAAACTGTCAGTGGATTTTCATTTATAAGTTTAATTGTGTTTTAGTGATATTTGGGGAAATCGGTGGGCAGGCATTTTTGTTGAGCTGGGAATAACAAATCTCATTATACTTTTTTCCAGTGCAAAATGATGGAGCAGAGTTTCCTGCTTTCTGAAAATTGGAATGGGTTAGATTTGGGTCCTGAGAGGTACCTGTGTTTGTCCGCTAGTCATCCCTGCCATCACAATAGTTTGCACTTTCTGATTTAAGATTTTGGTGTGCAACAATAAAAGAAACTCATCTATAGAAGGTTCTATGATGGTCCCAGCATTTTCAAGGGGCTTCAGGGTCCCTTACAGAGAGAGCTCATCATGACCATTTCTTGCCCATTGCTCTAGACGAGGCCCGGCCTGGCTCCTGACTTGTGTCATTCCTCTCCGTGAACGCAGCCAGTCCACCCCACTCCAGGTTCCAAGGTCAGTCATGACTTGAGTGGGAGAGGATATGTCCTCTGTGTCAGGATTCAGGAAACAGCTAACTGTAAGGCCCACTCCTTCCGTGACTGAGGCAGGACTCTGGGGTGCCCTCCTGTGTATCTAAGGAAGGGCCCAACGCAGACCTTCCCAATCCCCATGCTTTGCCTCCTAAATGGTTTCCTAAATTCTCTGCGCCCACTGACCAATCTGCACAAAATGCCTGACTTGTCCAAATGTCTCTCCTTCCCCCAGGCGTCTGGGCTTAGAACCTCCCTCGCTGAGCCAGCAGACAACCTTCCCAGAGCCAGCAATCTACAAGGGAAGGTATTCTCTGGTCAGCTGTCTCGTCATGCGCCCCCACTCGCCCACACCCTGTTCTTTGTAGCCCTGTCCACTCCTCTCTATAAAAGAGACTCCTTCTGGCCTGACCTTTGGGACCCCCCACAGAGCTTAGGGTCAGAACCCTGCCCCTACAGCAATAGGCTGCTCCCCTGACTGCAATGGGCCTTTAGAACAAAGGCTCGCCACCCCTAGGTCCAGGTTTGTTCTTACCTGACACCAGGAACCCAGATCTTATAACCGAGGTCCTGGATCTAAGCTTTTATTTCTGAAATCCCCCCAGGGATAAACGTTCTGCGCTGCAACTCCTAGCTCAGCACCCAGCATGTCCTCTGCTGACACGCAGCTGCCTGAGCTGTGAAAGTCCGTGTCTGGCTCAGCTCTGCGCTGCTGCCGCCTGGGTTAGCTCCCGTAGTCACAGTGTACCGCTCATTCATTCGCTACATGCTCGTTAAATCACATGTGCCAATTCACACAGCCAGACAGGGCCTCCTTCCAGCTGTGCCCAGCTGTGAATTTTCTTTGTTGCCTACCTCAGCCCAAGGGCAGGTCTTGTATCAAATTCAGGCTCCTTAGCATCTTCTCAATCTCACTGTGTGTCTAAATATGGGGGACAAAAGCATTCATTGCAATATTTCTATTCAATAGTAATGAGAAAGTACCGAGTGAGGGACATTCACAAAACCTGTGAATGCCAAAACATTTTGCAGGGTTTATAACATTAAAACATAATTGCCCTTCCTAAAAGAAATGGATTTTAAAATTCGGTCTATTTATATGATGAATCATTATAAAACATTTAACAAGCAACCTAAATCTTAATGAATCAATACAGTTAGATTTCAGAAGAAAATATGCTGAGTTTAAGCATCTTGGCCTAAATTGCTTTAAGGATTACAAATATTAAATTTCCAATAGATTGGCCTATCTCCTAGATACCAAACTATGAAGCAAATAAGATATTTTGGCAACAATTTATCCCTAACGTTAATATTTTGTGAATAACTTGAATTAAACTGTGATTAGCTCTGTATTAGATGTTCACTGCTTCCTGCCATAGCAAACATCTCCTAAATAATTTCTTCATGCTTGGAATCCGTGCATAAACTTTGCTGAAATAATTTAATTTAGAATCCTGAGGTCACCCCTGAAGTAATTTGTACTCCTGAGAAGGTGACTTTTTCCTTGAAATTTTTTCTGATAACTAGCGCCATGCGTGTGGGTAAATGGTAGTTCCTCTTACCCACGAATATTTCAGCCGCAGGAGTGGACATGCATCCATGTGGAGAAGAGTAGCCAACAGTAACCCAACACAGGCAAACTGCGTTTGCTCTCAGCTGAGCGAGTTTCCGTTCAGACGCAGGTGCTTTAGAAATGCAGCTGTTCTGTCCTAAGAAACGCCCCACGAAGCACGCAGGACCATTTCCTGCCCTCCCACTGTCTCCTCAGCAACACGCTGGCTTCTAGAAAAAGAAGGGTGTGGAGTGGAGAGAGCACAGATGCAGCAGCAGAGACTTGGCTGGTTCAAGTTCCAACTGTCCCGCTTTCAAGCTTTGTGACCAGAGCCAACTCACCTGAAAACTGGTTCTCACTGGTTCTCCTCCACCTGCCAAATGGCCAAGGTCCCCTCTGTAATATCAGTACCCTGCAGTGAGATAACACACCAGAGCATATGGAAGGCTGAAAGCAAGGCTTGAGTGAAAGTGGCCATGATCAAAACCAGGGGAAAGCCCTGTGTTGTCTTTGATTCCAGTTCCCACATTTGAGGTGACAAGTACCCCAGGCCAGGAGACACCTCAGTTCAGAACCCGCTATGAAACCATGGCACTGCCTCCTGCCACATAACATAGGTGCTATTCCATACACCCAGAGTAAGATGTCGTCGAAGACTCGAAATATGGAAAGCCAAGAAAATCGTTAATGCTTATGACTAAATGGTGGGAATAAGAGCCGACTTTTATTTTAACTGCAGCCTGAAAAAAAGAAAAAAATTTCCAGCAACTCACAGACCTGTGAACAAGACGCTGATGATTCATTGAGATTTTAGGAAAGTTTTTTGTGCGTCATGATCACAGCAAAGCTTTACTAACACATCCATTGGTGCTATAAATAGGGTGTTGGGTGGTGCCCTACACACACAGAAATCACGTGTCCCTGGTGTTAGGGCTAGGTGGCAAGAGGTGAGATAACTAACGTATGAGGCTGGAAACATGGTTTTCTATGTAATGTGGTGAGCAAACATGTGGCCAAACTATTATCTTTGATAACTTAAAGGTGGGAAATTAGCTGCTGAACTGAGCTGGTGGAGCTGGACAGAGATTGTGAGGCAAACCTGGTACTATGGGAACTCATTGTTATTATTCTATATGACGAGGTTCCCCAGGAAAGATTTGATCTTGGATAAAAAACAACTATCTAGTTTCAAGCAGAATTACATGGAATAGGTAGAACCCCCAAATTTCAGAGTCTGAAGGCTTGGAAAATAAAAGCGTGTGGGTGCATGTTACACGCGTCGCATGGTACCTCTCACCACATCCAAGGCATTTCAAAACAAGGCCGCACCAGAGGTGACAGGGCACCCAGGGGCCTCGATATACTCACAATGTCTGAAGTGAGCAGTCTACCAGATACCCATTTCCCATGCTGCTGCAAATGTTGCTTTCTTCTCTCCATACTCTGAGATTTCTGCCTCCAGGAAATGGTGACACGGGCCTGCTCTGCAGGAGTTTCCTGAGGGCAGGATACACCTGGATGCTGGTCGCCCAGCTGCCAATGGAGGTGCCAAGCCAGATGCTCCCGGCAGCCCAGCTACTCCCAGACCACAGGGCACTGAGTTCACTCTTGGTCCACCCTGACAGTGCTCCAGACATCTCTCTAACGTCAGTCTTTTACGTAAATGTACATGTGTCCTTTTCTCCTTCACTGAAGCTTATGGAGTTAAGTGTGATGGAAACATACAAGGCATGTACTGTGTGCTTGCTGAGGAAACCTCTGGGACGGGTGTTGATGCAGATAACATACTTGAAGAATTGATGGAAGAGTTTTGAACTTAAGAAGCTCTTACGTATCAGCCCATTTTGAAGAAAAACATGTCACTTAAAAATCAATGGAGCCACCACACCACCATTAAAATGGTTAAAATCCAAAAAGCTGACAATACAAATTGCTGGCAAGGATGTGGAGCAGCAGGAACTCTCATCCATTTCTGGAGAAAACACAAAACGGTATAGCCACTTTGGAAGACAGCTTGGCAGTTGGTGACAGACCAAACACAGCATTGCCATACACTCCTGCATTCATGTACTAAGCATCTGCCCAACGTTTGAAACTTTATGTGCACACAAAGGCTGAACAAAAAAATGTTTATAGCAGCTTTATTCATAACGGTCAAAAACTGGAAGAGACAAAGATGCCCTTCAGTAAGTGATTAGGTAAATAAACTGTGATACATTCATGCAATGAACTACTAAGCGATAAAGACAAGTGAAGTGTCAAGCCAAGAAAAGACATTGAAGAATCTTAAGTACAGATTGTTGAGTGAATGAAGTCATCCTGAAACGGCTATATGATTCCAATTCCAATGTAAAGGTAAAACCATAGCAATGGAAAAAAGACCTGTGGTTGTTGGGAGTTCAAGGGGAAAGAGGTATGAATAGGTGAATCACAGCGGGATTTCTGGAGAGGTAAAACTATTCTGTGTGATATTGTAATGGTGGACTCATGACATTACGTGTCGGTCAAAACCCCCACAGAACTGTATAGCACGAAGAGTGAACTTTAATGTATGCAAATTTGAAGTCATTCAGGAGTTTGGAGAATCTCAGGAAGAAATGCAGCTGTGACAAGAGGCTGGAACCGTATTGCAAGTGTAGGAAGCAAGACGACAAGGGAAGGCATTGACTTTAACTTTGACGAGAATGGGACTCTCTAAGACTAAGGGAAACATGCTGTCCTGAAATTCTGTACACTGGTGGATAGAGTTGTAACCCACAAGAGTGGAGGCTGACAATTCTGATTCTACTCTACATGTACACTGGGATGGAACTGCTAAGCAAATGGCCTGTGGTTGGTGGGGGGCAGATTCCCACTGTTGGTGTGAAAGTTTATAGACAAGAAGAAGGATGAAGGATCATGTGATAAAGGGTTAGGGTTGGATACATCAACAAGACTCATATTTAGCTTAACATAGATGCAGGACTACATATAGAAAACAATTATATATATTTCTGTTTCCTTGATATGTCACCAGAGAGGACCTAGAAAGAGTCTCTAGCTGCTCAGAGCACATCAAGCACCCAGATCTTGTTCCTGACATTAATTCCCGATGAACGGAACATGAGCTCTTCAGAGAAATGGCTGATTCTAAGACTGAACAGAAAATATGCAAGATGAGACTGGAGCACCGCATAGTGCCATCGTGTAAGGAAGTGCCAATACACACACGCACACACACACACTCACACAAACACACATACACTCACACACACACAGAAACACACACACACACAGAGCACTGACACACACTCACACACACTCACACTCATACAAACACATTGATGGGAGTTTGTCAAATACAGGGTCCAATGAAAGAGTTCTCAATGTCCAAAGCTAGAACTATTTGAATAATAATAATAATAATAATAATTACAGTAGTACTGGTTTACAGAATAAATATCCATAAGTCCATAGTGACATAAAAACTGAGTAAATACATAAAAGGAAGAGAAGAGATTGATTTCCTGTGCAAAGTAATTCTAGATAATTAACCTAGATACCCTGCCCTCACAGAGGTGATGCATGTCCCCACTTGTTAAGGATACACTGTGTATAGTATATACAAAGAGTAGAGGATAGAGAGGGAAAAGAGTACCTGCACAGGGCAGAAACCTGGCAACATCCCCTCAGCTGGGTGGCCAAGGTCACGTGGCCAGCAGGTAACCCTAACAGGATGCGATGAAGGTGGCACGTTACCCCTGTGGTGTTCCTCCCAGAGAGTCATAACCCCAGGCCCACCAGGAAAGAGCACCGGACAGTCCCATCTGGGGGACAATCTACAAATTACCTTACCAGTACTCTTTTGAATTCTCAAGGTTATCAAACACAAAAGAAGTCTGAGAAATAGTCACAGCCGAGATGAGATATGGTAACCACACGTGGCATGGCATCCTGGCTGGGCTCCTGAGACAGAAAAAATGACAGATAAAGTACAGACTTTAATTAAAAATCAGGTATCAACATTGGTTGCAACAATGGTACCATACTAATGTAAGACGCTAACAATAGAGAAGCTGGGTGTGGGATATAGGGAACTCCGTACTGTGTCAGAACTTTTCTGCAAATCTAAGTTTTTCTAAAATAGAAAGAAAGAATGAAGCATTCACAAAAGGAATATCTCATTTTGTTAACACCTACAAGGTCATAGCAAAGTGACAGAAGCAAAGCCAATGTTTTCAGATTTTGATGGGAGGCCAGATTTAGTGAAACGAGGAATAAAAATGCTGAAGCCCTGTTAGCATTTCAGACAAGATCTTGCAATCAGGTAACTCATTTGACATGATGCCAAACTCTCCAGAGGAGGGAGAGAGTAGGAGAGAAGCTCCAAATAGGTCAGGAGAAATGCTTACAAGAAATGTTGAGGAATGGAAAAGAATGACTGAGTCTGAGCATGACTTGTGCAAAAGCATCACATTACAGACACCATTCTGAGCTCAGTCGTGTTCTCAGTGGCCGTACAGTCCCAAGCAAAGGATATTCAAACACAGGCCATTATGGGTTGTGCCCCCCATGAAGATGTGGAAGCTCGAATCCCCAGAAACCACGAGTACAGTCTTATTTGGAAATAGGGTCTTTGCAGGTGATCACACTGAGGCCATGACAGTGGGCCCTAAACCAATATGGCTGATCTCCAGATAAAAAGGCAAAATTTGGGCACAGAGACAGACAAGGAGGACCGCATATGAATTGGAGTGACACCAGCCATGAGCCAAGGAATGCCAAAGTTTTCTGGCAGACCACAGAGAGCTGGGGAAAGGCACCGACCAGATTCTCTCTCAGGATCTCAGCAGGAGGCCTTGATTTCAGACTTCCAGCCTGCAGAACAAAGAAACAATAAATTGGTGTGGATTAAGCCGCTCAGCCTGTGGTCCTTTGTTACAGCTGCCCTAGCAAACTCACCCACACCTTGCTTGCTTTTTACAAAATAATTTCTTTGCCTGTTGCCTTGTACCTGCTTCAGAACCATTCACTTCCAGGGTCTCACATACAAAGAAGGGACCACCTACCATTTCTGTGAGTTCAGACATCGACTCATCACCCCTTCGCCTGCTTGTTCTTGCTCCCTGTCACCTTTCAGCAATCAGCACCAGTGACTGGACACTCTACCTTACCCTTGACCACCAAACCCTACTCAAGCAACTGTTTTTTATTCATTAAGAAACCTTCATTTTAATATTGCCTTGATTATAAGTGGTATTTTGCAAACTCTTTTTGCATTAATTATGTATGTTTAAATGTAATTTGAAAAGATAATTTACATCTGAGTCTGTACAGCATCATTGCATACTACAAACAAATGCACAATCTAATGAGTTCATTAAGTGCTAGACAGCTAGGTAACTGCTTTTGAAAATTATATTGTAGAGAAATCAATGCAGAGTTGTTAAAAATGTGTTCTGAATGTTCAAGTAGAAAGGTGGTCATTTCCCTTGCACTGTGACACATTATTTTTGTCCATTTATGGCTAAACTGCTCCTCCATGAGCCAGCAGCTCCAATGGTACTCAAAGTGGCACTCTGTGGCAAGTGAGGATGCTGAGCCACCCCAAGGAAGGAATCAACACACACATTAGGCCTGGAACTGGACCGGTCCATTCTCCCCTCATAGTCAGTCATCTGGTCTACAAACATTCTGCTTTGAAGATATTTCCAGCTTTCTATTAAACCCTCATGGTCAACAAGCCACATGGGTGTGAGTAGCAACAAATCCATCGAGTGGAAAAGTCATAGGGCTTAATCAAAGCCTGGAAGCACAAGTAAATTGCATAGCCATTTGGCTCAGAGTCCCAGGGAACTTCCTCCTTCGATTGCCCTTTGTCCTAAGACCTCACACAGAGTTCCTATGATTGGTTAACTGAGAAAGAAAAATAATAATCAGTCCTGGGATATAGATAATGTTTTACAATATAGTTGCCCTAATCGGTGGTCGACAGCTGCAACATTATGGCGTCACATAGGATGTGCCTAAAAGACCAGGGTTAAGGTCAATTCTCCCTGTGGTTGGAACTTTCAGCAAAATAATGCCTTGTCCACGTTTTCTAGACTGAACCACAGCACAGAAAGGGCTTCACACTCGTTTATAAGCTGTGGCCATTGGGTTGTCCGCATGTGTTACAGCCCCTCGGCAAGAAGGGATGGTCTGTAGAGGAAAAAGACAGGGTTTGGGTTTTCAGAGAAGATCACCTAACTTGATTTCTAAAGAATCACCTCAAATGGGAGTGACCTAAAAAGTGACCTTTAGCCTGTCATATTGGACTCTGTATTTCTAAAGAATATAATACTATTCCTAAAGAAAAAAGGGCCCCAATGCAGTTAAATGGCCTCAAACTTCCAGGAAGCCAAGTGAAAGCAAATTCCTAGGAGCCTCCAAGAACTGGGTGCCAAGGCCAGGGCCTCAGTACCCAATCTACAAGGGCACCCCTCAGCCTGCAAGTAGCCCCATGATGATGTCATATGAGTTAATTAGACAGTTGAGAGCTGAGAGTCTATCGCCAAGTGACATCCCTTCTAAGAAAATGAAAGTCTGAGCAACCATCTTACAAGTATGTTCTGAAACAAGGACTTTTATTTTAAGTAGATTCATTCTGATATAGGTGGTCCCTTTCTCCTCTCACTGGGGAAATTGCTCCTGAAGAGAGAATAGCAAGTGACATAGCTACACCCCCAAAGACAGAACAGATAATCAAGTTATGGGTAATGACAGAATTATACAGGTAAATTGTGGCAGCCAACCTCTGAATGTCAAGTGCAATTCTGGTGTCTGTCTCAAAAATGATGGGCGGCTATGTCAGCAAAACCGAGCACTGCTTCCACCTCAGAGAAATGCAATCCCCTTTGGGCAGTAATTGGTGTCAGCAATTCCTGAGGTCCTGAAAAGGGAACATCGCGAGCTGCAGGTGTGGCTTTCTTGGTGCTGGATTTCTCAGAGCCTAGGACCCACAAGGATTTCACGAATTACCCTGGGAATTTAGGCAGGACGAATAACTCAGGGCATACTCTGAGTGCTTCCCAGCCGATCTGAGCCACTTCTGTCTGACTGGTCTAGTTTCTGCGAGTCGCAATTTAGGGGGTCTGGCAACCAGAGGTAGCTCCAATGACCCACAAGTTCCTTTATGTTATTAGGTCTCTGAAGTAAACACGGTGGCTAGACGTCCAGTGATGGGCAGCAGGTGAGGCCTCTCAGCTGAACCTCGTAACTCACATGCTCTTCTGTGATGGCCAGTGTGCCATCCTAGTGAGACGTGGTCATCTTTATTTTCTGCACACCTGGTTATATTGACCATGTACTCGTTTTGTCAGTATTTGTTGGGATCCTCAAAGTAACATTTTAAAACGATTAGAGACTTCTGGTAAAATGGCGCAATAGGCAGACACTGTGCTAACTGCCTCCCAGGATCACACCAAAATTACAAGCAAATTATACAGCATTCAACCCTGGAGTCCCCGGAACACTGGAGGAACTGAACCACTAAACGAAGAACTTAAAGAGGAGGCCACGTCGGGTCTGGTAGGATGGGCGGAGACGAGAGAGGGCGAGCCCCGGGAGGGAAGCCCCAGCCGTGGGAAGCTTGTCTGGTTGGGGGAGAGACCCTCCAGCCACACCCCAAGCTCACCAGCCCAGAGCTCCTTTGCCGGGAAGAGGAGTTCTAAGACAGCCGGCAGTAAGTTAGTGAGGACTCTCTCTGCTCAGCTCGGTGAGGCTGAGAGCGGCTGGAGACTCAGTGGGGCCGGCGCCCGGGCGTGCTAGCCGGTGAGCACTTACCTGGTTCCTGGCGGAGGGAGTGGCTGTGTGAGCCGGGAGCCTGCGGGGACGGACTGAACTGAGCACCTTTGGTGCAAAGGCTGGAGGTGTTTGGACTGTTGTTCCCGTGGTGCGGAGCCTGCACGCGAGTGGTGTAAGGAGGGCGCCATTTTGTCGGGCTTGGGCCCTCCCACGGAGGATCAGGTCCGAGACCTCATTGGTCTGGTGGAATTGGCGCAGAAGTACGTGCACGTGTGCCTGTGGCCTTGGATCCCCGCCCTCCGCCCGGCTTATACTGCGTTGCCAGGGAAACGCAGGGCAGGTGCCCTCCGGCTCCAACAGGCTGCTCACTGAGACCCGGGAGTGCACGAGCCGCCTCGGATCCCCGCTCTCCGCACTCCTCTTGCAGAGTTGCCAGGGTGGTGATTGGTTGTTGGGCTGCTCGGCCTGATCTGCAAACGGCTGATTGGGACAGGCTGAGACTGGGAGTTTTCCTGGGAGTGTTGGGCCGTCATCTGTGTGCCTGCATGATCCAGCCAGGGCTCTCCTGGTGATCTATCTAATACATCAAAGCAATCCCAGAGCGACAGCCAGAATGGGGAAACAAAGAAACATGTCACAAGTAAAAGATCAGAAGAAACCTCCAATAATGGAACCAAATGAAACAGAGGGATCCAACCTTTCAGAGACAGAGTTTAGAACACTGATGATAAGAATGTTTAAGGAACTTAGCGAGGACATAAAGAAGGATAGGGAAACCATAAAACACAACCTGTTAGAACTAAAGAATACAATAACAGAAATGAAGAATACACTCGAAGGAATCACCAGTAGAGTAGATGAAGCAGAGGAGCGGATCAGCGATTTGGAAGACAAAATAGCAGAAATCACCCAGTTGGCACAACACGAAGACCAAAGAATAAAAAACAATGAAAATAGTCTAAGAGCCCTATGGGACAAGATGAAGCACAACCACCTTTGACTCATAGGAATACCAGAAAGAGAAGAGAAGAAGTAAGGGGTCGAGAATGTATTTGAAAAAATAATGACTGAAAACTTCCCCACCCTGGTGAAGGAAATCAACATACATGCCGAGGAAATGCAGAGGGTTCCAAATAAGCTGAACCCAAACAGGTCCACACCAAGACACATCATAGTTAAAATGGCAAAGATTAAAGACAGAGACAGAATCCTAGAGGCTGCAAGAGAAAGACAGCAGGTTACATACAAAGGAACTCCTGTTAGACTAACAGCTGACTTGTCTACAGAAACTCTGCAGGCCAGAAGGGAGTGGCAGGAGATATTCAAAGTGACACAAAATAAAGACCTACAACCAAGATTGTTCTACCCAGCACAGCTATCACTTAAAATTGAAGGAGAAATAAAGAGCTTCTCAGAAAAGAATAAGCTTAGGGAATTCATTACCACCAAGCCAGCATTGCAAGAAATGTTAAAAGGGCTTTTTGAAACAAAAGAAAGGGGTAAACAAGCTAACCCAGGGAGACCAGGAATACAAATAACAAAATGGCAATACATATGCACCTATCAATAATCATTTTAAATGTGAATGGGCTAAATGCTCCAATCAAAAGACAGAGAGTGGCTGAGTGGATAAGAAAATAGGACACATGTATATGCTGTTTACAGTTGGAATAAGATATTTCATGCAAATGGAAATGAGAGAAAAAAAAGCTGGAGTACCAATACTTATTTTGGACAAAATAGACTTTAAAATGACTACAATAAAAGACAAAGAAGGGCACTATAACCGTAATAAACATCTATGCACCCAACATAGGAACTCCTAATTACATATTACAGATTTTGACAGACATAAAGACAGAGATCAACAGTAACACTGTCATAGTAGGGGACTTCAACACCCCATTGTCACCAATGGACAGACCCTTTAGACAGAAAATCAACACAGAAAGAGGGGCCTTAAATGGCACTTTAGACTAGCTGGACTTCGTCGATATTTTTAGAGCATTTCACCCTGAAAAAACAGAATATACATTCTTCTCAAGTACACATGGGACATTTTCCAAGATAGACCACGTTAGGCCACAAAAGAAGTCTCAGTAAATTTAAGAAGATGGAAGTCATATCAAACAGATATAAAGGAAAAACTGATGGTTGCTGGCTGGGAGGGAGTGGGGAAGAGGGAGAGGGGGAAGGTTTTGGACAGTGTAGGTGGGTGACTACAATGTTGCTGCAGGGATATGGGGGCAGTTCTGGGAATGTAATTGATAAGGTTGTGAAGAGACTATTATGTTAAGTGAAATAAGTCAGTCAGAGAAAGACAAGTACCATATGATCTCACTTCTATGTGGAATCTGAAAAACTGAATGAACGATCGAAGTAAACAGACTCATAGATATAGAGGAAAAACTGAGGGTTGCTAGTTGGGAGGGGGGTGGGGATAAGGGGAAAGGGGAAGGGATTAGACAGCATAAATAGACAACTACAATATTACCACAGGGATATGAAACACAGTTCGGGGAATATAATGTTGTAAAAATTTTGGATGAAGTAGAGGCTAGATCACGGCACTGTACCCCTGAAGCTGATGTTGTATAATATTGTATGCCAACTGTAACTGAATATATAGATAGTCACAGGATGTGGAGTATACTGTGGAAGGGAGTCAAAGGAATTGTAATAGATATGTATGATATGGGAGGGGGAATGGGGTGGTGAACTGGCGGAAAGGGGTTGTCACTTTGGGGGGTAAAGAGTATAACTATTGCACTGTGTTGTACACCTGAAACCAAAAAAAACAAAAAAAACAATTAGAGATATTTAACACAGTGCTCTGTTACTCAGAAAGGTGATGTGTTCTGAGAAGACCAGAACACTGGGTGACTACTGACCTCCTAATTTATTAAGATTCTATCAATTCAGTTTTCTTAAAGTGACACACACCTACATTTGAACTTTCACAAGCACATCCTCCAAATAAAACTAACCTCCCTCTGCCACTGATGTTTAAAGATTACTAGAGAGCTCTTATTTCTAAATAAAAGATTGAAAAGCCATAAAGCATCAAATTTAACTTTATGAAATGTATAGTTTTATAATTATATGAAATCTGCTCATCTGTTTCTCAGATCATTGCAGATTTCCCTCACACTCATCTGGTCTCCCAGATGGATTTTTTTTTTTTCTTTAGAGCAACAGCTTTGAGAAGCCTAGAGCCCAAGCACACTGGGTGTGCCCTGCACTGAGGGGAAAGCTAGGCGTTAATGAGATTTCTCCCAATGCTGCTACCGACTTACCGTGAAAGATGAAGCATGTCACTCAGCCCCAAATTTCTAGGATAAATTGTTCCCATCAACTCATCTCAACAGTGTTAAAGGACCACTTTCTGGCACTGATAAAAATATATCTATATCAAGCTATGTTTTGCCCATTTAAAAATTATGCCCAGAGTCAATCTTAGCTTCTGGAAGCTAAAAATGTCAGAAAAAAAAAAGGGATTCTCGGAGTTTCTTTTTGCCAATATTCCTCAGATTTAGACAAGCTCATTGCCTGTTCTTTGAAAATATTCGAGTGCTACTAAGACTTGCTTTGTATGAAATGTTCCTCCTTCCCGAATGAGTGTGTGCCTTAGGCTGAAGTGACCCTTCCTAACATAGATGATACCTCCAGAGGGGCGGAAAACCCCACACAGGCCATCTTTTAATTCTGAATTAGGTGGGGTGTCGGAGAGAGGGCAGAAGAAGCAAAGCCTATCATTTGCGGAATTCTTGATTGATTGACAGAAACTCATATGAAAATTAAATGTAATGTGCATTTGACTGACCTCTTCACCTAAAATCATTTAGAGTTCATTTCTTCCCATCCTGAAATCCAGGCGATAGTGACTAATGTGGGTTGCCAAGAATGGGGGTTTGATGTTGCCAGCTGCCCACTCAGGGGCGCAATCCTGCTGCTCAGGCAATGCCTCCCAGCCCACAGAAGCCTCCTCTGTCCCTGCGAGAGGTGAGCTGGTGGGAGGCAGCACGGCCACTCCATTAGTGGGGCACAGAGAAAGCGCCAGGGGGAGCCGCACACAGCTGTGCATGCAGCATCTGGCACGAGATGCAGGAAGAACCAACTTATAACAGGTGCATGCTTTAAAATTCTCACACACGCACAAACACTTCTTTCCTTTTCAAGTTAAATAAAAAGCTACACCTTTTTAAGACTTACTGTGCAACTATAAGTTATAGAAGGAGTTCTACGGAAATTTCAAGCAAATAATATTGTAAACTTACAACTTTTTATATACTGAAAACAGAGATATCCACTAAAATAAAGGTACAGAAGACTTCATTATATATATCACCAAAGAACACTTAATTTTCCTCCGGATATGAACATGTGTGTGTTTCCTGTCTCTCACACTGACCATTCAAACATAGCTTATTTTATTTATAATTGCCAAAACAGTCAAGATGTACTTTACTAGGTAAACTGTGGTACATTCAGACAATTAAATATTATTTAGTAATAAAAACAAATGTGCTATAAAGCCATGAAAAGACATGCAGAAACCTTAAATGCATGTTACTAAGTGAAAGAAGCCAGTCTGAGAAGGTGAGGTACTGTTTGACTCCAGTTATAGAACATTGTGGATAAAGCAAAACTCTGCAGACAGGAAAATATCAGTGGTTGCCGGGAAGTGAGGGTGAGAAAAGAAGCGAGCGGGAGGGATGAATAGGTAGGACGCAGGGGATTTTCAAGGCAGTGACGCTGTTCTGTCCGATACTATCGCGATGGATACATCACTGTGTATTTATCAAAACCCATACAATGCACAACACAGAAAGCGAACCCTGGTGTAAACATTGGACTTTAGTTAAGATAGCGTATCAATATTGGTTCATCAGTCTTATCAAATGTACTAATATGTGATGTGATAATAGAGAGAACTGTGTGCTGCAGAGGAGAAAAGTATGGGGGCACTCTCTTTACTTTCTAATTGTTCTACAAACATAAAATGGCTCTAAGAAAGAAGTCTACTGAGTTTTCTAAAAAGCTTATGAAATTGGAGCTATGAGATTGAAGCACCACACCAGGGGGATAAACTCCTCAGAATAACCACGCGAATGAAAACCAAGGCAAGGAATGGAATTAAATGAACACCCAAAAGCTGAGTGTCAGAGCCGTGCGGCCGCAGCCTGGAGGCTGCCGTGTTTGAGCGCGAAGCAGCACACGCAGTGCCAGCAGAAACGGCTATCTGCGCCGCAAAGATTCCTGAATCACGTGAGGGGGCTAAGGGGATGCCCAAACGCTTGGGAGGAGCTTGGCATGGACCTGGAGATTCTTCATCATCACATTGGAGAAAAGCCAACACAGTCAGGGCAATGCCATGGGTCCCCCAAAGCTACTGAAGTCACAAGCACACCGGTCACCCTTCAATAAGACAGCCCGTATGTATTAAGACGTAAAGCCGATAGTTTTCAAATGCCTTCTACGTGCAAAGTGATTGTGTGGCTGGGGTTCAGACTGAAAGGTGCCAGGATTTTCCCAAGGACATGAGATGAAGACTGCAGGCAGCAAGAGGGAGCTGGAAGCCAGCAAGGAAGGCCAGGAGTGCCCCCCAAAAGCAGGGGTCTCTGGAAGTAAGTGCTCTGGCCAGGTGCCAGCCAATGGATAAAGGGGAGAGGAACCTACGCACTAGTGGGGAGGCTAGGCAGGAAGTCAGGGCCTCATGGCACACATTCAACAAGGCCCCGAAGTCCCACCTGGACTGAAAAAATGGTAGCAATTTAGCAATGGGAGAAATGTCGCTGAAAAGAGGGACAAAAAGGTTTCAGGCTCCTAGCTCCTGCTGCAAAATACAAGACAGGGCACTAACAATTGTTATGTTGTTATTATAAACAGCATGTTTATTGAGAAAAGCAACAGTTAAATGAGGAAAAATAAAAGAAGGCAAGAAAAGGGACACACAGTTCATTCCTGGCCCGAGTACGTGCTGTTCCTCATTGGGTGGTCAGTTAGCCGTAGCAATGCTCTGTTTGCCCAAAGGCTCAATTTTCAGCAACTTCAATTTACTTCAATGTTGTGTTTGCAAATAGCTGTGAACCCTAGACTGGAACATTGTGCATGAAATATACTGTCCTTTCCTTTGTTTTTCTTTCTTTCTTTTTTCCTTTGTTTTTCTTTATTGTCTGTGTACCCTCGTCACACAGGATGATTTCCTGTAGACCGCTGAGCCGTGTGTGCACCGTGTAACAAGTCAAACACAAACCCAGTGATGTAAGACAATGCAGTTTTATAATCTTATGGCTCTTGAGGTTAGAAGTCAACATGGGTCTCACTGAGCTCAAATCAAGGTGGGGCAGGAGGTGATGCTTCCTCCAGGCGCTTCTCTAAGGAAGAATTCAATTCCTTGCAATAGGATGGAGGCCTCTGTTTCCTCATTGGCTGCCAGTGGAAGACTGTTCCAGCTTCCAGGGACTCTCTGCAGTCCTTGGCTCGCGGCCCCCTTCCTCCATCTTCACAGCCAGAAATGGCCGGTTGAGTCCTTCTCGTGCTCTAGAACATTCCAGCCTCTCCTCCTGCTGGTACACCCCTCTCGGGGTTCTCCTTCCTCCCTCTTCCACTTCTAGGGACACACATCATAGTATTGAGCCCACCCAGACAACCCAGAATAACGCCCCTATTTTAAGATCTTAATTCCATCTACAAGTTCTTCTGTGATATGACACGTTCACGGGTTCCAGGCATTAATTAAGGTGTGCACACCTGGGGGGGGCATTATTCATTCGACCACACCTTCCATGTGAAAGCAGCATCAGTGTTGTTCAATTATGTCAATCACATGCCTGTCCGTGCACACTCTTTGGGCTCAAGTCATCCTTCACGCCTCTCCTCTCTGCTACCCCAAAGCACGCATCCCCAGGAGAGCAGCAAACACGAAGTGCTCTGACTCTTGCTGACACACCTGACTTTCTGACAGCTGCACAGATTCCAGGCAGCCCTTTGCCCTTCAGATTCTTCACAAACAAACAGCCACTCTGAGCTCATCCTCGAAATTCTCCGAACCTTCCTGCCGATGACGTCACCGGGGTTCGGGGCAGAGAGCCCCGACCTGTGGCGGGCCTGGGCCCTCTGTGGCATGAATGGGCTTCTGTCTCCTGGGCACAGAGCACAGCAGGGAGCGATCACTGAGGGCCAGTGAGTGCGTGAGGCTACCTGTCCTGCGTGCGACCTGCATGCAGAGGACACGGGCGTATCACGACTCTCTGTTCCCCAGTAGCTGACCCCTTGTTTATGGAAATCATCTCAGGCATCTCCATGGAAACAGCCACTTACACTGTGAAGGGAGAGCTCTGGTTGGTGCTTTGGTTCCTCAGGTCCTCGGTGCACTCTTCACACACAGAGTTTGAGTAAGCGCAATTCCGGTGACCCTAAGTGTCCAGGAAAAGGTGAATTACTCATGGTCTGAAATGAATTGCAAACCCAGGGAAGTGCAGAGAGCAACCATAAATTCATAGATTGCTTATGGGCTTGGAGTTTAAGTGTTTCTAGAACCTAAACAAGTCCAGGCTTTAGCTTCTTACTTAGAAAGAGCTAATGGCTTTCCCATCTCACCAAGGAAGGTGATGGGGATTAGGGGTTAAAAATAAAGCTGGAAAAATCTTAAGACCCATTAGAAAAGGAATCAGGAACTTTCAATAAGAAAGGACACCAAAAAATCAAAATCAAGGGGCTCAAGGGAGAGCTGAAAATAGAAATTTCTAATAAGACAAGAATATTTTGATGCCATGCTTATAAAAACACACAAGTTCAAGATCCCTGCTCCCAGTGAGGTCTTCCGAGCTGTGTAGTTGGATAAGATGGTTGGGGCTGCAGTCCAGGCCCGTGGCCTCCACCACGTTTGGTTTCCTTTCTATACACCCATGTCCTAGGAGAGGTGCCACACTTCCTCTCATGGAGAGCACACCTTCCCCACCACACTCACCCAAGTCACCTCCAGGTGGACGTTAAGGGCCACATCACTTCTGGCCTATTCTTGCTGAAATGCAGAAGCTCAGTCTAACCATGAGAAAATGCCAGGTAAACCCAAATCAAGGGCATGCTACCAAGTGCAAGGTCACACAGGTGTGGGACGGAAGGTGCTTAGTGCGAAGCAGTGTGAATGTCCCACGGGACAGGCATGGGGGTGTCCTTGCCTCCACAGCTGCTGCTGCTCTTGTTTGTATCACAAGGATCTCACCGTACAACAGCCTACAAGCCAATTTGGGAGGTACAACTGGCTATGGAGAACTGTGGATAAAAAAGACCATTAGATTGCATGGCACAGAAATAAGTATTATGTCGTTCAAAGAAGACGTGTCTAGACACTGTTCGACATACAGCAGGCTTCCTGGAGAAAGGGGTGAAGCAAACGTGAGTTTGGCCAGAAAGATGAATAGTATTGAGTCTGAGGAAAAATGACTTCCGAAGAGATAAACACACAAGGCAGTCTGGGGGTGTCCTAGACACCCCTGGCTTTGCAGCAGCTCATCGTGCATTCGGAGGACAGCAGCGCCTCCTAACTTGCTGTACGACAATGAGCAAATAGGGTCATCTTTGAGTTCATGGCTCCCACCTTTGAGTCATATCTTAGTGTCCTGGAGCTCCTCTAATAAAAGTCATCACAATGCAGTGGCTTAAAGCAACACACCTCTTATAGAAGTCAGAAGTCTAAAACGTCTCAGGTGCTCAAATCATGTGTGTGGGCAGAGCTGATTCTTTCTGGAGGCTCCAGGGGAGAATTGAGACCTTGTCCCTTCCAGCTTCTAGAGGCCACCCGCATTGCTGGGCTCCTGGCTGCTTGGCTCCCATGGCAGCCTTCAGAGTCCATCGCCGGCCCCTCCTCCCACTGACCCTCTTGCCTCCCTTTTATAAGGAGCACTGTGGTTACTTTCAAGGCCCACTCAGACAATCCAGGACAGTCTCAAGCAGTGAGGGGACATGGGTGGAGAAGAATTTCATTGAGACATCAATGAAAAGCCTTGTGAGTTTGACATTCTACCTGTAAGAAGCCAGCCAGGAGCAACTGAGAGAATTTTAAATAGGCTCCTGGCATAAGAAAAGAGGGCAGTAAGAGCAAACACACAGGAGGCTGTCATCTGCAGGGTGGCCTGACAGAAGGGAAGCTGGTTGGGACACTTAGGCACAGTTGCAAACCCCCAGGTGTGGGAGTCACCAGAGAAGGGAGAGCAGGTATGCTGGGCTAGGTAGGGGAGGGGAGCAGCAAAGGGAAAGACAAACCAGGCGGGTCCAGGAGGGGTGACCACCAGGCCTTGGGAACAAGTAGGAGTGCTCATTGTGCTGAGAACCAGGAAGCCGGTGTCTGTGACAGCCTGAGATCTGCTCCCAGGCAC
This sequence comes from Aselliscus stoliczkanus, assembly GCA_033961575.1. Lineage (NCBI taxonomy): Eukaryota > Metazoa > Chordata > Mammalia > Chiroptera > Hipposideridae > Aselliscus > Aselliscus stoliczkanus. Next base: position 109,979,874 of record CM066728.1, read on the forward strand.
TGGGGTAATTTGGTATATTTGCATTCTCTTAGGGCACATTTGTCATACTTATCTAGCTTATAATTTCAGTGTTTCCATGTTTGAAAGAGTATAAAGGGTTGGACCACACTTCAGAATAGGAACAAGGGAATGGCTGGTTGATCTGAATATGTTTTCTGTTTCCATCAAACGGGGAGATCGAATGAGAAAGCATAGAGAATCACTTCTAGAAGTTAATGTGAATAAGAAGTTGGATAAAGGGTGACGTGGAAACACCAGTAAAGTTGACACAGAACTTTGCTGTGGCAAGCCCCCTGCCACCAGTGTCTGTGACACTGGTGGCCCATGCTTTCATCTCAGGATGAGTCGTTTTCCTTAAGAATGTTGTGACAGGGCCGGCCGAGTGACACAGTTGGTTAAGAGCTCGCTCAAGAGTGCTAGCTGTGCTCTGAGCAACAGCAGTTTGATGCCCAGCCTGAGCTGAGCTGCCGCTGAGCTGCCAACAGGTGGCAGGATGGCTCAGCTAAAAAAAAAAAAAAAAATGTTGTGACAATAATTAGAAAAGTTACAACATAATAAAAATTGGAAAATTTGTTCCAAAGTCTATAAAACGAAGCAAGAGTCTTCAGAAATACAGTGTCTATATTTGCACTGGTTACAATGCACTTCTTTTTTCCTCCTCTTACTCAAGTAAAATGTATTCCCAGCCCAAGTTTCTTGAAAATGTCAAATAGACTTGCTGTGGGATCATGTGGTAGGTATTCAAGACAATCTGACTTCTTTGTTTTGAATATTTTAAAAAGAAATGTTATCACTTCCAACGAGCACCTAAATCAGCCCCCTATTGCATATGCAGATGAAACCCAACGGGAACATGAAAATGTTGATGTGAAAACCCAACAGGCGGAATTGCAGAAAAGAATTCTTATCCAATCTCTTGAAAATAAACATGATAAATTCTACTTAGATTCTCAGCAACATATATGACTTAGCCAGATTTTTCTTCCATTTAGTTTTATTTTCTTAGTAATATATTTATGTTGATTATCTTTTCTCTTGTCTTTTAATATTTTTTTAATTACAATTTATTGGGGTGACAATGGTTAGTAAAATTACATAGATTTCAAGTATACAATTCTGTAATACATCACCTATATATCACATTGTGTGTTCACCACCCAGAGTCAGTTCTCCTTCCATCACCATATATTTGACCCGCCTTACTTTAAAAAAATTTTTTCCCAGATATAAACAAGCCTTCCAAAGGTATTAGGAGTGCTATTTTTGGAATGCTGGCATAGAAATTCTGATCCACATTATTGTGTTCTTCACTTTCAATGTAAATGGAATATTTGAACTCAACCAGATAAGTAACAAAATTGAGACACACTCTCTTTGTACATGGAGCGAGTGAAACCCATTCACAATTGTCCTGTCTTTCCCTTCCCCCGCCCCACTCCCAGCCAGGCAGGGCCTGCAGGACTTCTTCATGAGACCATCTCCGGAGCGTCTGAGAAAGAGCATTTGCGTCAAGAGCCTCATCTCCATCTGTGACAAGAACCTTGGAGCCGTGGCTCAGTAAGAAACGTATTGTCTGGTGCCTTGACAACCCAAAATGCTTTGAAAACGAATCCCATTGTTTTGTCTACCACACGTACCCAACGTGCTCAGAACTTCAGGGTGTGTGGGAAGAAGAGAGGCTCTGGAGTGAGTCCAATCGGGAACAAAATGAGAGAAACTGGAGTGAGAATAACGCTCACCTTGCTGGAACAAACCTTGCTCTGTTAAATCTCAACCGATACAAAGACAGTGACATAAAAATAGAACACATTCTAACAGCCAGCACCGACAGTCAGGAAAGGCTGATTGTTCGCCTGGTCCCTTCGTCCTTTTCTTTCCATAACAAGAGCGTTGTTCAGAAGTCAGACTAGAAAATGCAAAACATCCCACCGAAACACGACAAAAAGCTATTGGGTTGTCAGAAAAGTCATGATGTATTTTTTCTATGTTTTTCGTTGCTAAACTGCATCATGACTTTTCCGACAACCCAATAGTTTTTAAATATTTTCCTAAATCCTCATGCTGACATTGTTTCATTTATTTTTTCTTCACAAATCCATGTGCAGTTAAGGCCGTGTGGGTCCGCGCCTTGTGGAGCGACTGTAAGCAGGAGGAGTCCCCATCCACCCTCTACCTTGAATCCGTCCATCCGGGTCTTCCCATCCCCAACAGACCGACCTTGGTCAGAGCCAGCAGCGACCTCTGCTCTGCTAAAGCTGCCCGTCCATGCTCCTCTCCCTGAAACCCATCCCTGCCTGTGACCGCCCCTTCCACCCACCTGTCCATGCTGAGCTCACCTCATTTAATCCTGAGCAGCATTTGATGCAATGGAGTTCCCTGTGCTTGGGAACACTTTCATTCCTGGGTCTCAGGACACCCCCTCAGGTGGCGAAGGGCCCTGAGTTATTCTACCACCATGCAAAGCAATCTCCTGGATGCTCTCTCTTTATTTGGTGCCTGACCTCAGGCTTTTCAAGTAGAATTTAATGGAAGGTAGAAAGTACAATGCTCTTTGAGGTAGGAAGATAGAGGCCCGTTTTCACCTGGGCTGTCATGATGGCTCATTTCCGTTGTGGCTGCCCAACCCCAAAACAAGAGGTCTTCCCAGGGAAGCAAGGAGCAGCTTTGGTGTGGCATCAGGGACACTGGTGCTCCCAGCTTTGGTGGAGATCAGTGTCCTCAATGGGGACTGCAACAGAAGAGTTCCTGCTTTATCTTTTAAGGCACATTTAGAGTGGAGCAGTACTTCTGGGACCACGTAGGGCACATGACATGTTAGCGCTAAAGATAAAGACTCAGAGTTATGGCATTTTCATATGCACATATTAGCATAGGGAAGAGCAATCCATCTTGGTTTTGGTAAGTAAACCTTTTCCATTCAATGCAACTTCTCTGGAAGTGCTACGCATGGACAGAATAAAGGAAGCAGAGTGGACCATGCATTATGCAAATGTGTCATTCCCTAACATTAGTTATCTTCTTATTACTGGTTGCCTGGATATGCCCTGGCTCTATGATTGAGATCATCTTGCAGGCGCACATGCACGTGTGTGTGTGAGTGTGAGTGTGTGTGTGTGTGTGTGTGTGTGTGTGTGTGTGTAGGCTCCAGCAGATTTATTTAGCAGAGATCTATCTTTACTTTGGGAGCCATAACAGACAACTGTTATTTGATTCTGGAAAAGTACAGATGCTTTTAAAAGGGAATGCTCAAAGCCACCGAGTAGTTTGCCAGTACGATCTGGCTGGTGCTTTGCATGGCTCATTTGGCTCATCTTTAGGATCTGAGGCCTGGCTCTTGCGAAAGGCTCTTTGTGATTTGAGGGCCCAGGCACGGAGGGTATGGAAGACTTGTCGCACCCCTACATGCTTCTGGGGTTGGTCCAGATACCACCCAATTGCAGCTCTCCAGATGCACAGTCTCATTGTGTGTAAATCTGATATTAAACAAGGATTCACAAATTCATGTTTGATGTGGGTATGTATTATTCACAATTTCTTATCTCCAAACGATGCTGTTTGTTTCTGAACTAATTTGTGGAGGGGTGGGGTGCAGGGTGACCTTAAGGATAAGTAGGTACCATAACTGTAAAAGTGTGTACCTTTCATTCTAAAATGCCACAAGATGGCCTGCAAGTGGCTCAGTTGGTTAAAAGTTAGCTTAAGAGCAGGAGCTCTGAGCAACAGGTCTGCCGGTTCGATTCCCACATGTGCTAGTGACATTGCACCCAAGATGAGCTGTCGCTGAGCTGCCCACAGATGGCAGGATGGCTCAGCTGGTGGAACAACAAGATGGCCTGCTCAATGGTAGGCTATGCCTGACCGCAACTAAAGACTGAACTCAGCAACTTGAGCCGAACTGCCGTGTGGATGGCTCAGTGGATAGGGCTTGCACTCTTAATAACAAGGCTGCCAGGTTCGACTCCCACATGGGATGGTGGCTACACCCACCTGCAACTAAGATTGACACAGCACCTTGAGCATAGAGGCCACGAGCTGCAGCCAGGCAGCCAGATGGTGACTGGCACCCTCCCCAATGAAGACTGAAGAACAACAAATTGGCTGGTTCCCTTCCCTAATTCCCCAATTTTAAAAAAAAGTGCCACAAGACCGTGTGATGTCCCATCACTGCGCTGTAAGGCCTCCTGGCCCCTGGCACACCGTAGACATTGCACCAATGAAATCTCGGAGAATGAGCAAGCAGTGTGACTGTCACCTGGGCTACCCTTGAATACACACCCTTTTCCTCCTAGTCGTGTTTCTCACCCCATCAACATGTTCCTCCTTCCTGGGATCTTCCCTGTCTTATACTTTATGTAACTGAACTGAGTGGTAACATATTGAATTCATTGAACTGAAAATGGCTATCCCCCATTATTGTTTTGGAAACCAGAGAAGTAGGGTTATTCCATTTTTCTCTTAAATAGCAAACAGAACTAAATTACCTTTTCATTTACATGATGAAGTAAGTGTGTGTGTGTGTGTATGTGTGTGTGTGTGTGTGTGTGTAAGAACCTAAACCAACAAAATCTGCCCAGCTCTAATAGAAGTTCTACACCTTTGATTAAATACTTTCCAATAATACAAGAGGCTCCAGTTACATTTGAAGACTCTCTTTGCCCTAAGAACTGGGCAGCCTCATAAGTGGGCATGTCACCATGATCAGAGCTACCTCTGGCCCATGGTAGGCATTCATTTAAATATAAACTAAGTGGAAACTTTGTTTTGATTTGTTTTTTTTTTAGTTAGGTTGCAAAGCCTCATTTTTAAAATCCACTTTCACAGAGAACTAGTTAGAAAAAAAGTGCATTCAGCCTTTTAAGTATTTTTTTCTTTACATTATGTAACAAGAAGAAGGCTGTCCATCATCACTGCCGTTCAGAGTTTTAAGAATAAAACCTTTTGTAAAGAAGTAATAACTGCATTTAGATGTGAAATACAAGTCAATTAGATAAAATTATATTTCCAATGCACGTTCTCACAGGAGAGATTAAAAATAAGAAATCAAAACAGAAGTTTCCCATATCTCTAAAAAAAGTTCTAATTGCTACTTCTTGATGTTCTCCTACAGCTGCACTGAAAATAAGTGCTGTTAGTTTCTATTCAGAGTTGATCAAATCAATTTCTTCTCAAGTTTTGACTTTATTTTTTTGCTAGAAGAAATGGCCGTTAGCCAATGGATCGCAGTGGTCACACTTGGCGGGTTCCGTCTGGTCGCCAGCAGTGGCTTCACCATTTTCCTTTGGACTAGTGAAATTGCATGAATCCTCATGGGGGAAATATGTTTGGCATATAACTTTCAGGAGCAAAAGAGATTCTAAGAGCAATTTAATTTAGAGAAAGAGAACATAATGAGGCTCAAACAACCTAATTTATCCCTACAGCAGATAAAGTAATTTTAAAGTCAGTGTTTTTACAATCAGCTGAGTGTTGGAGTTGCTATTTTATGATTTTCAGTGTGAAAGCCACATGATTTGATTATGCTTTGCAGATGACCAGAAACCAGGCAAAACCTTGGTTTTGATCTGGGGCAGAGCTGAGTTTGCTGAAAGCTGGCTGACATCTCTCGGTTGCCAGACTGAAAACATTTTTCCAAAGACACAATGCTCAGAAGCGCCCACTTATCTGTGTGGCTTTCCCGTTCATCACTGCAGGACTTCAGCTGGAAGGCCTCCATGTCCTGTCCTCCATGAAGGAGACACAGCCCTGCCTGAGCAGCAGCTGCTGGGGCCCTTCCCCTGGGAGACAGGGAGATGGGAGCAGTTATCAGCAGTGAGGGGGCCTGAGAGGTTTCATGTTCTGGGGCGTAGTGGCAGTTAGTTTGCAGACTCAAGCAGTCAAGCTCTAGAAGGCATCACACAGAAGTGGGGGGGCTGCCTCACCAGCTCGCTCCTCACGGCCCGGCTCCTCCCCAGGGACCGCTGGCAGTGCCTGAGCCTGCCTGATGATGGAAGAACCCTTCTCTCATTACCCAGGCTCTCCGATCAAATGGCAGGTCCCTATCTTCAGGACAAGCTACTCTGCTTTTAAATGGAGAAATTTCCAGAAGAGTTATTACTGCAAAATACTCTGAGATTTTTTTTCCTTATGTGTATTTTCAATAGCATTGTCATCAGTTTATAGGAGTATTATAAGACACTTCTAAAAATTAGATATAGAGCTTGATAAATTGTCATGAAAAGAAATAACTTTTTTCAACCACTACCTGATAAAGAAATGGAATCTGTAAGCATCCTGGAAGTACCCCTGAGGCCTCTTCTCATTGGCTGCCTACCCTCCTCCAGTCTTCTGACACCTAGCCCCATAAGTTAGTTTCTCCTGTTTTTAAACTTTCTATAAATGAAATAATCTAGTGTGTAGTCTTTGCTCAATGTGGCTTCTTTCCTCGTATTCCTTTGTATGAATGTAACACAAATTGCTTATTCATTCCATGGTTGATGGCCATTTGAGTTGGCTTTTTTTGTTTTTGTTGTTGTTTTTGAGTTGGTGTATGTGTGTGTGTGTGTGTGTGTGTCTGTGTGTGTGTGTGTGTGTGTGTGTGTGTGTTTTGGGCTAATACAAATAATGTTGCTATGGCCATTATATCATTACATCAGATCTTTTGGTGGTCATATGTGGGCATATTGTTTGGTGTTGTATTATTTATCTGCTGCTACATAGCAAATCTCTCCAAAACCTAGTGTGCTGAACAATACCCCTTTGTTATCTCTCATGGTGGTGATAGGTCAGAGATTTTAGAAGGGCTCAGCTGGGCAGTTTTTGCTTGTGGTTTCTCCTTTGGCTGTTGCCAGATGTCAGCTGGAACAAAAGTCTTCTGAAGCTATGACACAAGTGGCTAGTGAATGGACTGATGGCTGTTGGCTGGAGGACTCAGTTCCTTTCTACATGGGTCTCTCCATGAGGCTGTTTGGGCATCCTCAAAACTGGCTTCCTCAGAGGGAGTGATCCAAGAAAGCAAGGATTTCTCTGGATCTGTTTCTATTTTCTCTTTTGCCTCTTGGATTTTAGTCATTTCTGTCTGCCACCTGGTAGCCTGATAACTGTTTGCTGAGTGCTAGATACTGAGCATGGGGAAGCCATAGAAATATTTGAGGCTCTTGCTGTGGTGATTTTCCCTCATTTTTCATAACCAAGAGTGGTTTTCCTTATTTTGAAGGCATTTGAATGATGAGCAGTTCACTTCAATCCAGATGTGGATTCAGCTGGTTGCCACTGGCTCGTCCTGGGGTTCTTTCTAAGAATCTGGAAGGCTTTGGAGGGCACCTCTTCTTTTGAAGGCCTTGAGCTCAAGTTTTGCTCCCTCCCCAAGTCTCCACCCAGAGCTACTTAAAAATCACAAATGTCTGCAGGGGGCAGAACGTCTTACTTGCCTTAATTCATTTTACTTTTCTCCAGGGCTGTGGCCCCTTCCATCTGGGATGCCTTAGTAACCCTTAACTCCAACTTTCCTATCAGCACCTCAGGTTCTGGAATCTTGTTTGCTACTTTTTACTCAGACCTTTAGTCGTTGGGTCCTGCAATGCTTATGAATTAACAACTGCCTTAAAAAGTAAAATCACAGAATGCTGGCCTCATCTCAGCAGTTTCTCTCAGACACTGACGGTCTAACAAGTTCTCTGATGCACTTAACCAAGTTCAGAGTTTTCTTATTTTTTTCTCAAGATTTTCTTGCTGTTTCCAGTAAGTGGATTGACTGGAAAGAGGATATTACAGCATCACCAGACGCAGAACCTGTATAGGTTTAGATCAGATGTGCATTTGGGATACTAGAAGATTTAAAGAGAAGAATCATAAATGCTGTGGTAGGCAGAATAATGCTCCCCTAGAACTGGTCACATCCTAATCCTAATCCCAAGAACCTGTTATATGCATGGCAAAGGGGAATTAAGGTAACAGATAAAACTAAGGCAGCAGATACAATTAAGGATGGGAATCAGTTGATCTTAAGACAGGAAGATTAACATTAATTACCCAGTGTGCCCAATATAATCAGCAGGGTCTTTGTAAGTAGGAGACAGAGAGAGAAGAGAAGTCAGTGTCACAGAGAGATGTGAAGATGCTGAAGCTGGTTTTGCAGGTGGAGAAAGAGGGCCCTGAGCCAAGCGATGCAGGTGGCTCCGAGGAGATGGAGCAAACAGAGGGGCAGCCTCTCGGCTCCAGGAGGAACACGGCCTGGCCAACATCCCAGTTCCAGCCCCGTGGGAATTCTGACCTCCAGAATTGCGAGAGAGTACATTTATGTTGCTTTAAACCACACATTGTGTGGCAATGTGTTACAGCAGCCATAGGAAACTAATCCAAGTGTGCCCTAGGGTGTGTGATTGAATGTAGCTTTTGAAATTTCCTCCAGAATGCTGTGACTCAGCTCTTATTCCACAGGAAGGTTCCTGGCATGGCATCGCAGGCTGGGCAGGTAAAGTTAATGGTGTAGAAGTACGTGTGCTGTAGTGACACTGAGAACATGAGAGGGTCAACAAAGAACTTAAGCTTTTATTAAAACCTTGCAAGGTATGACATCAGAGAGCTTCCCTTCTAAATCATCTGGATGGGAGGGAGGAGGTGGGAAGAGTATATTCTCTTGGTTCAGACACCAGCTCCTCTCAGTCGCCCGTTCACGTGTCCCAGTGACAGCCCAGCCTTGCTCCATGCATGGTATTTCATGACACTGAATTCTAATTGCCCGATTTTCCAAATCACTCCTAGTCATTTCTAAAAAGCAGGCATTGTGTCTTATTCAGTGCTGTGTTTTGACTGCAGTGAAAACTACAGAATGGATAATCAATAAATATTGGCTGAAGTGAATTTAATTAAGAGGAGTGGAATGGATTGAGAAATTGAAAACCTCGTGGGGAAAATTGGAAGAGAAACTTAATAGTGTTTTGTGTTCAACACAATAAATAATAAAGACATAAACTAAATGAAAACAATATTGGTGAGAGTCCACTTTTAAAGAGTAAATACTCAGCATGTTCTATTTATTATTATCATTTATTTACTTTCTTAAAGTGCTCGGCAAATACTATCCCACTTGCTGTGTCTCTCTTCAAATGAAAATATCCACTTCTGTTTCCCACCCTTTTCTGTCTTCCATGGACTGAATTATAACATGGAAATGTCAATATTCAAATTCTTATGGATTGTGGAAAATAAAGAGGGATAAATGTATGTATACTAGAATGTTTCAAGGAGAGAGGAGATTTTGTTTGGGGAGTGAGATAAATAGATGACAGATATCAATAGGTACATGATGTATGTCCTAGGAATCTACTTCCTACTTTGATGTTAGAGCAATTCAGGAGGGAAAGCTGCAACTTGGGGAGCTCCTGATAATGTATTACCAAGGGAATGAAATGAAACAGGAGAGGGTGACATTAGAGAATTGAAGTAGAAAGTGTCCGGTGAGGGGTGGGAATACATTAGCAAAAAAATCAGAGGTCACAATCAGGTAAGACAGAATTTGCAGAGCTAACTGGAGTCAGGACAAGGTCAAAAATTTAGTGGAAAACAAGATCTAGGAACCATCCAAGGGGGAAGAACCTGCAGCAAGATGGAATTAACATTCTAATAACAGGAGATCGTCAGCGATGAGTGGAAGCCCCTTCTCCCCTACACACCATGCTGGCAAGGCCTGCTGTGAGGTAGGAATTCATGTTTGCAGCAATAAAAGTGAGTGAGCAGGTACCTGGGAATACCTGGTGAGGTGACAAGTTGGGGAGAAGTGACAGGTGCACCTGTGGAATACCAGGAAGCAGGGGCCAATGCGGTGGGGTGAGAGGCTGTGCAAAACTCGTCTCAGAGACCTGCTCACAAGAAGAGGCTAAAACTCCATGTGATGACATTTTTAGAACTTTAATAAAGATCACAATAGCAACAACCAAAAGATTCCTGGGTGTATTTGAATGTAAGCATCAAAAAGACAGTTCACAAAGACAGAAAGCCAAAAGCAAGTAACAAAGTTCTTTGGCCAGACTTAAAATGAACATTGTAAGATAGACTTTTTTCAATGAAACATTTGGATGTTAAATTCCAACTCGTAGAGCAGAGGGAACTAAATGAGTATGGTAAAATACCCAGGTCACAGGTGCCTACAAGTATCTCTGAATAAGCAGGGAGGCGCTGAAATCCAAATTGTGTCAGCACTGTTTACAGGTTTGGCTCATGAACCCTTCATGGGGCATAGCGGGGATGGCTTGGCATGCGTTCCTACAGCTCCAGCAACACATGCCCAAGTAAATGCTTAAGGAGATGGACCTGAAAATATTTGACTTTCTTAGATGTCTACTCATTTTGAAATTAATGTGTGATAAATGAAAGCAATTTGTATTAATGCACATTCTGTCCATGATTTATTTTTGTCAGCTCTTTCTGGAATTAAATGTTCTTAGCTAATTTGCCCTTGTAGCATGAGCATTTTAATAGGCAATTCCAAACCATGGAGGGGGGAAACCAGGTCTATTTTAATAGTCAACCTTTGCCCAGGGAAATGCAGCATGGTGTCATTTGCATAGCTGAAATCAGGGCCTTGAAGCCCTGTCCCCTGGGCCCCTCCTTCCTCTCTGTATTGTGAAGGTACTCAGGCATTGGGGCTGATTCTGGCTGAGGCAACCCAGGGAACAAATGTTTTTCTTTTCAGTATGCAGTGTTGATTGACAAGTGACAATTCTTCAGGCTTGCTGCTGGTCACTTGATAACATTATCTCCGGGTATGGTGCAGAAGTGGGGATTTTGTAATATCCGTGCTTTTATCCCACTGTGGGGATCTTTTTTATTATTCTGAACTTCATAGTTGAGTCAGAGATAGCATCTTAGTTTAATTTTGTACTTCATTTGAAGAGCATCTATTAAATAAATTTGAAGTAGAAATAATATTTCAAGCAAATACTCAAAGTGCTTAGATCAAAAACAGTGTTTTCAAGCACCTTCAAGGGTCTGGAAGAATCTATTTGCTTGTAAACGCTCGGCATACTATTGGAAATTGCTTGTTTCTTTATGAAGAACTTTTCTTATGAACCCCTCTTAGATCAATTGTTTCAAGTGTGGTTTTGTTTATTATTTGCATATGTGGAAGTAACAGATATGGTTTCTTAAGGATTTTCCATAATTTGGGAGCCCCGCTGTAGCCGTGTGGGGCCTCAATGTTCCTACATGTGGGCCCCATCTTGGGCTCCCTCACAGCATGGCAACAGAATTGCAAGAGGAGTCCAAGAGGGCAAGTCACGGTGAGTCAGTGCTTATTAAGCACCTCTTGCCTCAACCTCGATGAAGAAGTGTCCCTGGCCATCTGCAGTCAGGCAGCAATACCCAGAGTCAGTGTGGGAGGGGCTGCACAGACTGAACACTAGGTGGTGTGGCAATTGGAGCCTCTCAACATATCCTCTACCAGACGTGTGTATTGAAGGACTCAAAGGAAAACATTTTGTTTTGTTTGATTTTTAAAAAAAGTTTTATTAAATGTATTGGGTGACGTTGGTTAGTAAAACACTATGGGTTTCAAGTGTACACTTCTGTAATACATCATCTGGTTATCACATTGTGTGCTCACCACCCAGAGTCAGCTCTCCCTCCATCACCATAGCTTTGACCCCCTTTTCCCGGTTCTGCTACCCCCTCCCCCCTTACCCTCTTGCAACCACTAAACTCTTGTCTGTGTCTATGAGCTTTTGTTTGTTTGTTTGTCTTGTTCCTTTATTGCTTTTAGGTTTATATCCCACAGATGAGTGAAATCATATGATTCTCGACTTTTTTAGGACCTCACACAGATCAAAGGACCAACAGATCTGTGCACGATGGAGAAATAACTTTGGGTAGATCATTAGGGAGGAAACTTATAATAACAGATAAGAAAACTGAACTCAAAGAGCCTTGTAGACTCAGGACCTCATCACAACAAAATGGATGAGTTAGACCACAGGCTAGGGTCTAGGTCTTCCTATTAGTCTGTTATTCCAAACAAATGTGAAACAGAAGTCAAATGTGCAAACATTTCCTTAAGGCATTACTAAATGTTACTTGGCTGAACATATAAGGGAAACAAAAAGCTTATACTTTCAGCACAAGAGACATAAATTAATTCAAAATTTTAAAGATCGGCATCTTAGAAAAAAGATTTGTATCAGTATACCTAAACACAAAAGTATAATATCCATTTCAATGTAGTTTTCAATATAGTTTTATCCTGTCGTGTTTTACTTAAGAAAAAAAGTCCTTGAGACAACCCCATGTTTGTGAAAGTATTTTCTGATGCAAATGTACTTGAGGCTATTTCTCAGACACCAGACATCACCACCGCCACCCCCACCCCCCCACCCACCCCCGCAAGAAGGCATGAAAACCTCAGGCCTGTGCACCTGCACCCTCTGCCTGGATGGCCTTCCCCCCAGGTGGCCACATAGCTTGTTCCTCACTTCTTCTCAGGAAGTGGCCACCTTATTAAAATTATAGCCTTGTCTCAGTGCTTTCCATTCCCCTTCCCTGCTTTACCTTCTCCTTTGCACTTGTCATGATAACATAATATATATTCTGTTAATCTTGTTTGTTCTCTGTCTCACACCACTGCAGCAGAAGGTCAGCGTGAGCAGAAACATTGATCTATTTTGTCCTTTGTCATATTTTCAGCACCTTGAACAGTACCTGACATGTAGTAAGTATTCAACCAATATTTGTTTCAATGAATAAATCTGAAAAGAGCACTGGCTTTAGAATACAACAGACTGGGTTTGACTCTGTTTTCCTCTACTTGCTGCCTCTGTGACTCAGATACATCATTTAGCCAAGCTCTCTGAGCCTCCATGTTCTCATCTATAAAATGGGCTCATAAAACCCACCTCCCCATTTTGTAAAGAGGAAAAATGAGGAGGAAATATATGTCCACATGGGTAGTAGGTCTGCAATAAACATCAGTTGTTCTCCTCTCCCAAAAGGCCTTACCTGACTTAGACATTTCCATCAACAAGTCTAACACATACCAATAAAGGTCCAGAGAAACTGATGTTAAAAAATGGACTGAAAAGTGAAAGCTCCACAAATGAGCAAGGAGTGTATTACATGCCCAGGATGACCTCAGTGGTAGAGGCCACACAGAATGATGTTCTGCCTGCCACAGGTACTGGTCCATCCCCTCAACAAAGAAAAGACATGAAATCCTAAGGATTCGGCTTTGTTGGAAATGACCATTCTTTGAGAGGTTACCATGCAAACACATGCAATGGAAGTGACTAAACAGCGGCAGCCAAAGGCAGGGTTCTTGAACTTTAGTGCTGCCCTGCTTCTCTGAGGGTCCTGATGCCATCTTTTATTGCATTATTCTCTCTGATGCAGTCAGCTTCTCCCTTTCCAGTTTCCTCTGCTGTATAATAATTAATCAAGAGGTGACACTGTCTAATTCCTGGGGAGGACTATGCAGTTAAGGTGGAAAGATCCTCTATTCTGACTTCCAAGTTTCCTGTGGGTTACTGCTTTGGGATCCCACATACATTGTTGGGTTAGATTTGCTAAAAGTTTCTTTAGAATGCTTGCTAACTATGTTCATGTAGTTTTCTCTTCTTGTAACAGCTCTGTCTGGTTTTGGTATCAGGATAATGCTGATCTCATAGAATGACCTGGAGTGAGGTGGCAAATTGGGGGAAGAGGGTTGTCACTTTGAGGGGTAAAACGTATAACTGATGCACTGTGTTGTACACCTGAAACTAATTATAAATAAATAAATAAATAAATAAATAAATAAATAAATAAATAAACAACAAAAAAAGAATGACCTGAGAAATAGTCTCTCCTAAAATATTTAACAGACACTTCCCCAAAAGGATGCTCAGCACCATTAATCATTACAGATATGCAAATAAATTAAAGTCACAATAAAATACCAATACACTTATGGTAACATTGAAAAAGATTGACGACACCAAGTGTCGGCAAGGATGTGGAGCAACTGGAACTTTCACTCACTGCTATTAGAAATGCAAAATGTTACAACCACTTTGGAAACAAATGTGGCAGCTTCTTCAAAGGTGTAATACAACTACCATTTGACTCCCATATGCATTTACCCCAGAGAGTTGAGAAACACAGATTGGTACACAAATATTGATGCTAGTTTCTTGTTTAATTAAGAAAAATTGGAAACAACTCAAATGCCCATCAACAGGAGGCTGTATAAACACATTTGTACATCCATATAATGAAGTGCTACTGAGCAATAAAAAGGAGTGACCTATTGATACACAACATAATTTGGAATAATCTTGAAATATTTATGCTGAGTTGAAAAAAAGGTAGACAAAACAGGTACGCTTACTGTATGTAATTCCATTTATATAAAATTGTAAAAAATGCAAATTGATTTAAAGTGACAGACAGCAGGCAATTGGCAGCCTAGTTATGGGAGGCGGGGCAGAGGCAGGGAGGGAGGGAGAGATTGCTAAAGGAAATGAGGAAATTTAGCCACGATAGATCTGCTCATTATCTTGATTGTGGTCAAAGTCTTACAAGTGTAATCATGTGTCAAAACTTTTTCAAATTGTACACTTTAACTATATGCGGTATAATGAATGTCAATAATATCCTATAAAGCTGTTAAACATAACTAAGCATTGTACCAAAAGAAAGACATTTAATTTTGTATGATATCTATTATTCGTTACTGACCCAATTTAATATGTTCTTATTGTAGACTTGGGAAAAATTAATCAAGTGCAAGGAATGAAATGAAAATAACCAATCATTAAACTACTCTGAAATAACCATCTTTTTATTTTCTGTCTTTGGTTGTATATACGTTTTCCCTACAAATTTCATATTGTAAGGTAAATACTGTTATGTAACCTTCTCTTCTAACTTAATAAACTAAGCCAAGCATTTCACCACATCATTAAGCCTTCTCCGACAATGCAGATTTTAATGAGTTCATAATGTACTGCTGTTTATTAAACCAGTGTCTAGGTAGATCTATAAGTTTTTCCTAATTTCTGCTTTTAAAAATACTACAATAATTGTATTTGTATATACAATTTGAAACATTCCTAATTATTTTCTAGCATAAATACTTAAAAATTTATTTCATGTTTTGAAAAAATAATTCCTTAGTCAAAGTATGCATAATGTTCTACGTCCTTTTGTCCGTGGTGTCAAATTTCAGGAGGGCTTATTTTTAACAACGTTGCACTTATGTTTATTAAAAATCAATATATATACACATTGATTTTATACACACACACACACACACACACACACACACACACACACACACACACTGGGGTTGCCAAAAAATGTACACACATGGCTTGCATTCATCTTTTGTTATTGGTATATATTGAGTATTTCAATTTTAATACAGTGTTTTCCTTTCCTAAAATGTATATACATTTTTTGGTACCCTTTGTATATATATATATTCAGTAACATATACATCCAGGAAAATACAAAAATCCATTTCTGACAAAAGAAAGTAAAATAGTTGATTTAGGTTCAGTGGGGATCAATTTAATTATTTAGTGAAAATCCAGATAGTATGTTAGAAAATCAACTATTTGTAAAAGCTGCTTACCGTAGACCTACATTTCAAGAAATGGTTTCAATATCTATTTGTTCTTGTCACTTCTTTTATTGCTGTAAGACCCTCAAAAGGCTCACACTCTTAGTATGGCTTTCATTAAAGGTGCGTACTGACCAGGGACAGGGACACAACTTCATTTCCTTAGTCACTGTGACTTCCTTAGGACGGGGAGAAAGTGATAATTGATCCTGATGGGGAGCACACAGAGAAACAGCCTGGAGCCCTGAAATAAATTAGCGTCAAGGCCACAGGCTGAGGTGCTAATTGACTCAGGGCTATTTCTTCTAAACTTGATCCCTGAGTTTACCTGACTTCATCGTGGAGACTCAGATTTCCCTCAAGTGGAGGCCCCTCTTCCAAGGAGCATGCAGAGATGTCCCATCACTGCTCTCTTCTCCTTAAAGAGCGACATCCATATTTAATTTGCTGCTTTTGTTTGATCTGCCCAAAGGCAGATGGAGGGGAGGTGTGCAGGAGACAAGCAGGGCAAGTAAGCGTGGGTCTGAGAGAGACACCTGTTGTCAGTGCTCTGGCCTTCTAGAAGATGCCATACCCTCATAGGAGCCTGAAAGGAGAGGACTTCAGGAGTCCCCCATCCAGTGGCATCCTGGACACAGCCTGCACAATGGGTCCCCCTAGTGACATAGCTTGCTGGGCTGCCAATTCCTGTCCCAAAGAGGTTGCCCACCAGGCCCTCCTAATGACCTAAGAGCCTTCACCAAGCTCAGCTGCTGTCCGGGGCCACGCCTGCAGAATCTGGGCTGCACACAGGCTTGGTCCCGCGTGCATGGGCGCAGCCGATAGTCCGAAAGGTGACCAGAAATGATGTCCGTGCCCACTTGTGCATGCCACGTGATCCAATTTGTACCTGGTCCCTCCCTGCAGCTGATGGCTATGATGGAAGGCAGGAAGCTCTGAGGAGGGGAAGGTACAGAAGGTCCTTTATGGGGCAAAATGTAAGCAGTTTTCCAAAGTTAACCGGGGGTGACAGGAGACGTTTGCTGTGTCCTGGAGCAAAGCTGAGTGCCGATTTGGGGAAGGCTCTAGGTGGGGTCCTGGGGATGATCCAAGCGCATGATCCCAATCTTCTGTGCCATCGAGGGTGCCCTTGGAAGAGTCAGCACACCCTGCAGGAAGGCTCTGTCACTGGTCCTGTGCAGGGAACAAGGCATTAACCCTCAGGGCTGTGCCTTAATCAGAGAGCGCCTTATTTCTTTGCAGCAGCAGAAGAGAAAGCCACCTCTGCCTTTTCCCCTGGTGAGGCTGGAAGGTGCATTGAAGGCATCTCCCAGGTAGAGATGTTAGACCTACTGCACATGTAGATTTTATCTCCCAGGAACAATGCTTCACCAATGTTGGTGCAGGGGTGTGCGTTGTGTTCCCCGTTCTCTGAATCCCCATGGGGATGCAGACACAAGATGCTGGGCGCAATTAGGCTGAAGAAAGCAGCCCGCGTCACCCCTTCCCCTCCAGCTGTGCGTTTAGCCTTTATATTGAGCACTCAGAAAGGGCTGTGATTTTTGTTTTTGAGGAGGGAGGGGAATCATTCTGCTCTGGTTGAGTTCATTTAACTACTTTATCTGAATCTTTTATTGAAGGTGAACTAGACTGGATATTTATGCAACTGAAATAGCCCTGAATCAGGTTTTTCTAAATTTACCCTTGAGAAGTTGTACAGAAATTCCACGCAGCATTCTGGAAACTTCCCATTGTATGAGCTATGCCATTATAACATAAGCTGATTTGAGAGGAAGCCCAAAGCAGCAGTAGAGAAAGGCCTTATGTCTGAAAAGATAGTAAGAGAAGAGGTATTGGGTAATTTAAGCAGCAAACTTCCTGACTGTATTTACGCTGTGGGATCAAAAGCTTAGACACATTTACATGGGACAAAGCAGGGAAGAGGGCTGCCCAGGCAGGTGTGCTCTGCCCTCGCTGACTTTCTGGAAACCCTGTTTCCTTTGCTCGGGCAAATGCAAGTTAAATTGCTTGGGTCTGGACTGGAGCACAGGGGCAACCAGAGGGTTGAGAGGGTCACATCACTCACAGCGCTTTCAGCCCAGGATGGTTGTCACGATGGCCGCCAAAGCTCTCGCTCAGAGACTTTAGGGACAAGCCAATTTCAGATCACCAATTTGCTTTTTCCTCCCTTCCAGTGGAAAGTTGATTGAACAGTTGCACATTCAATGAACAGGCAGTTCAGAGTACACTGGTTAAAAATAATTAGGAACCTGACCTTATTTCTATCATCCTGCAGTTCCTCATACATTCGAACACTTCACAAGCTGTAATGAGGCTTCATTTTCTTCATCAGTGGGGACAAGGAGAAGGTGAGACATTTGCAAATAGATCTGAACAAATCCATTGTCTCTATTGTAAAGTACACCTCGGGTAGATGCAAAGAAATATCTCAGTGCATTTCGCTGCAGGGGCTGCCTGGGCCACCCCAACCCATTCCCCAGGACTGGAGGCCCCCTATTTCCAGTGGGCTGAAGCCCCTCCCTACACAGCCTGGACACTATGCAGGCTTGACTCATCCTCTGCTATGCTGTGCCTGTCAGATGACCCTCCCCGACCCAAAAGTGAATACAGTCTCTCTTGTGCACAACAGAAGCGAGTCCTAGGGAGACCCAGGATCTCCTCCTAGAGCCCCGTGTTGCTAGTAACATCCTGGTGTGCATTCCTCCCTCTCCCATGTCTGTAAGTCCTTAAATAGCCCTCTGTCCTTTACCCATTACTAATGATCCTATGAAACTGGAACTCAAGTCTTAATTATTCATTGCCACTTATTGAGTAATATTTTATTTTCCTTATCCGTTTTTTTGTTTGTTTGTTTGTTTTGTTTTTTGAGGGCAGTATCACTGGCCCTCATATGTGGGATCCGAACCAGGGCTGCTGGCTTCCCAAGCCAGCGCTTAACCACCACGTCACTCGGCCGGCCCTATTTTCCTTATTCTTAATAAAACTTATTTACACTTCTGTAGTTCGAGTTCTTAGAGAAAACATCTCACATAACATTAAGTAGCTCTCAACTTGTATTTGTGAAACCAATAGTCGACAGTAAAAATGTGTAGTTATTAGACCCTAGAGCCTAGAGATGTAGGTACCGGCTTTAGCTAAATATTTCAATTGCTTTGGTCACCACTTACCTTCCAGTCAAAGATTAAGAAAGTGAGTTAGTCGTGTCCCAGAGGCCTGCCTGCAAAGCAAGCTCCAGGAAAAGTGTTTAAAAGAGCACTTTGCCTGAGATACTGGAGAGATGTAGCTAGCTAAGCATAAAGCAACAATGGCTTAAAGAATAGCAGTGCTCACAAGATGTTTGGTTTCTGCCTTTTGCTTTACAGATAATGTCAGTGACGCACAATCATGAGACGTTTTAGAGTCTTGGTTCCTCAACGCAGGTAGCTCACCTGACCACAGTTATGAAGGCTGCAGACAAGATGATGTCAGGAACTAAATTAATCAGGCTGAGGAGAACCACTGATGCTCACGCGAGAACTAACCCATCAGCTTCGCCCGTGACCCCTAACCCCTACCCCTCAATCTTTGCTTTTAAAGCCCCTGATTGAAAACCATCCGGGAGTCTGGGTTTTGAGTGCTAACTTCCTGTTCTGCTGGCTCGGTGCCCTGTCAGTAAACAGGTTTAATCTCTCCACGGCAAAGCTCAGCGTCCAGTGTTTGGCTCTGCTGGGCGTCAGGTGGGCAGATTGTCTTCGGCTTGGTCATTTTTGTCTCCAAATGACTTTTTAAAATGTGGATCAGTATCCCTAGGTTAAAAAAAAAAATAGAGTCCCAAGAAAGATGAAAAATGATTGTGTCATAAACTACAAAATGAGAGTAACCTGATTCCTGGTGTTTGTCAGCATACCAACTAAATCTGCCATTACATTTAAAAATAATTCTCTATTTTAAAGGTGTATATAAGCCTAATGCTTAAAACACACAGCATATTCACGGGAAGAACAAATGTTTCCCCTTCAGCGAATATGAAAATGAATCCTATCTCACTGTAGAGGCAGGATGTCAGTGGAGTGCACACAAGCATCAGAAAATACTGAAAAGGTGCAAATAAGAAAAGGAGACTAGAACATTGCGTATCCCATGAATATTACCGAGTTATATGACGGATGTCGAGGTGGTACATATCATTAGGAATAACTAATAGGCCCTATTACAGGGAGAAATTTAAAACTTGCCATAAAACAGGAAAAAGAATTAAGAAATTCGGACACAACATAGGAGAAGGAAAAAAACTGAAATGCAAATAATAAAACACCAGGTCTCAATGTATTACCAGGAGAATTTCTTTTAAACAAGAAATTCAAGAGCTTTCAAACAGCTAACTGCATATAAAGGAGGGTGTGAACATATTATATTAAAACTACTTTGCACAATATGGAAAGTAGTTATTCATGAGAAAGAGGTAGACTGGAATAATCATAATAACCCATCAATTTTATTGATATGTATATTGAATAAAATATTAACAAATGGTTATGCACAAAGTGTTAAGGACAATGATTTATGAAACTTATAAATGCCCACCCAGAGTCCACATATTTACATAAAAATGTATATTATAACACAACAGACTAAAACAGCATTGTCTACACTGTAATCCTGGGATTATGGTATGAAGCTGGTATGAAGTTTAGCTGGTAAGTTCGCAGAACTTGCTGCCTCTGCACACCGCTGAGACCACGCCCACCTGTTGGAGATTTTCTAGTTTGAGGCTCCGAGTAGCCGAGGTTCACCTACACAGGCATTCAGGAAGCACCAGTAATACACCAGTTTCTACCACGACTCTGAAGGTTCGAAAGCAGTTTCTAGAGTTTATAATATGATAGTTCCCAGCGCGGGAAGACAGCAGAAGAGAAAGACTTGACTGTGGGGTGCAGGGTGTGGTTTGATTGCAGTGGGCGGGCGCTGAAGGACAGGTCCAGGGAATGCCTGTTGGGGCTGCAGTGGAGAATGAGTCTTGGGTGGTGGTGGAGGGTTCAGGCTGGAGGAGGGAACGGATCATATGCAGTGTGTGTGTGTGTGTGTGTGTGTGTGTGTGTGTGTGTGTGTGTGAGAGTGCATGTGCTGTGAGCCTGTCTTCTTGGGGGTTGTTACCGGCTGAAGATAAAGGAGAGTGGGCTCAGCTGGCTTCTGACTCAGAGAGGGCTGTAGAATGAGAGAAGAGGGATGCCCAGTGGAACTTCAAACAAGACTCATGGAGTGTTTGAAATAGATAAAAGTGAGGGATGCTCTATGTACCCAGGCAAGAACTGAGGAAGGAGGCTCTTTGCAAAACTATAAAACAAGGGAGAGGACCAATAGCAAGAATAATCTTGAAAAGAAGCCTGGGTCCTCCAGAGCAGCAGCTCCTTCTATCTGGGTGATAATATGGGGGTCAAACCAAAATGCATTAGCCTCGGTCTATAGGTCGATCCACTTAAACATTCCTGAATAGAGTAAGGAAGTCGGGGTGAAGCCAGAAACCTGGGTTCTCAGGCAGAGAAGAAACCATGGGGAAGTTAGATGAGTAGAGGTGCCGGACTCGGACCTTGCAGATGGAGGCAAGCAGCACGGGCACACAGCAGGTGTGGCTCCAGAAATCCTGATGGCAAGGCAGGTCAAGTCTGTCCAGCTGAACACCGTGGCTGGAGCCACTGGCTTTGGATGTCAGCAGACAGGAAACCACAAAAGAAGGGGTTTTGGAGAAGCATTTTCAGCAAACAGGGAGCCGGGGAGATTGGGCGCATCAGAGAACTAATCCTGAGATGAGCATTTTGCTGAACTCCAGTCAGCTAGAAGCGGCAGGGCAGTGCCACAGCCTGCGGCTGGACCTGGACCCTTTCATTCATGGGCATTGAATTTCTTCACGTTAGTTAACTTCTGAGCTCTCATTTATTAGGAATGTTAGTAATACTGCTCATAGTGTTACTATGAGATTAAATGTCTTGCTATTTGTACAATGTCTGGCCTATAGCAAATATTCAATCAATTCAGTTCATAAAGAAAATATAGCAAAGAGTTCATAGGTAAGAATCTGACCGTTACCTCCTTACATTGTAGGGTCACTGGGTTGCAAGCTAAGCATCTCTGTACTTTGCTTTACTTTTCGCCTGAAATGATTTCACAGCAAATTAATCATAATCGGCAATAATCTAGTTATAAAATAGTGCAAATAAGTTATAACATGAAGACTATGCATCTCTAATTGGATTGTTCATTAGACGTTTCTTTTCTGGCTTTTAAGAAAGATTTCCTCATCTGAAGACATTAACGTAATCTCATTATCCTTATTGCTCCCAAGGATAAACGAATGGGGCAGGAAACCTCTGTGGCAGATGCCCAGTGACAGAAGTCACTGCCAAGAGAAGCACGAATGCTTTCCTCATTATTCCAGGGGCAGGAGCAGATCCGAAAGGCCCATAGCTGTTCTCCCCAAGGTCAAATATCGGGATACTTGGCAGTGGCTGTTGATCGAGTACTGTTTACCCTGCTGTCTCACTGTTGGTAGATTCCCTTCATGGTGTCTCTGGAAAAATCAATCCCGGTGTGACTGAGAGCATGGTGTCTGTTGCTGGGAAGGGTTGCCTTTCACTTTGCACCTGACTTTAGAAGGATAGACTGTGCCCGTGCCACCCATGGGTTGAAGAGGCAGAGGGGGTGGGAGGCAGAGCTCGGCATGGCGCAAGCACGGGGTGAGTGCGTGCCAATGAGACTGAGGTCCCAGGGCTCTCCCCTGCTGTACCCCTAAAGGGCATTTGACGCTGAGACATTAAATTTTATTTGTTTAATAAACATCGAGGTGGAGCATTTCTCTCTTTGCATTTTGGCAATTCAGCTATTAACTTCTCCCAAAAGACTCTTTATAAACGTTACCTCTGTTGAGTCTTTCTTTGTGGCTATAGGTGTCTTCAAGAGTCCTAAGAACTCTTGATAAACGAATATCAACCCTATGCCTCTGATATCGTGAAGCACACACTTCATCTGCTTTTTCATGCCTTTTCCAGTTTGCTCATGGAGAGATTTCTACTTGCAGTCTAGATGGAGTAACAGGAACTGAGTTCACTCTCCAGCCTGAGGAGGAAAACAACGGGCAAATACAGTAAATGATGACTTTCAAAACACTCGACACGAGGCAACAATGGGCAGTGAAATCTAAAAGGCAGAAAGCAGATGAGGTGAGTGCCGTGAAGCCCAGAGAAGGCACAGAGGCTGCAGCATGGCGAGGGGGCACAGAACCCGGGCCGAGGAGAGGGGAGTGAGCTCAAGGAGGTCACGAGTTCACAGGGCAGAGTTCATGCCGAGGAGGAGAGAGCTTGGCATCTGCAGAGGGTCTGCTCAGTCTGCTGAGTGGTGATCAGCCCATGTGTATGAGGAACCTTCCAGAAAAAAGAGGTAAAGCATCCAATAGCATTGGGGGGAACAGCACCCAGGTCTCCCATGGGCTGCACACAGCTTGTTCCTACCAGACACAGTAAAAACTCTCATTGTTCACGGGACATCCATTTGAGCACCACGGAGGGTCACGGCCCAACCCGGGAGAATTAACCCCAGAATAATGCTGTTCTGAGCCCACCCAAGTGAGCTTAAAAGCAAGTTTCAGAAGGACCTCGCTTCTACTGCTACCTGTACTCATAGGAATACAAAAACACCCAGCAGCCAAGGTAAAATTCACATCAGAAAGCACACTGCAAATTAGACACTGCAAAGAAGTAGGAAAGCAAAAATCACTTTGAAGAGATAGTCCATCAGGAATGGCCCAGGGAGGAGAGTCAGCAGACACAGATATAATCAAAATAGCCATGTGCTGGAGACCAGGTGTCCAAGGCCCTGCAGGCAGGAGAAGCATGTTGAATGGAGACATGCGAGTTATAAAAACACCAAATCAAACTCGAGATGCAAAGTACTATGTATTATATCAAAAACAGAGTGAGTAGGGCAGGCCGAGTGGCGCGGTGGTTAAGCACTGGCTTGGGAAGCCAGCAGCCCTGGTTCGGTCCCACATGTGAGAGCCAGTGACACTGCCCTCAAAAAAACAAACAAACAAGAAAAAACAGTGAGTGGCACTAATCAAAGATTAGACATTGCAGGAAAAAAAAAAGAAACTCTAACGACAGAAAAATGGTATAAAATGAAACTCAGGGAGAAAGGATAACTTTAAAAGAAATGAGTCACTGGTAGGTCTACTTTAGCCAGATACATGTCTGACTGGTCTCCAATGGTGAGGAGAGGGGGGCCTGGCTCAGAGAAATTATTTGAAGTACCAGTGGCTAAATGTTTCCAAATTTGATGAAAACTACAGACCCATGGATCCAAGAACCAAGTCTGAAAAGCAGGCAGAGAAAAAAGGTACTTTATGTACGGGGGCAGGGAAGATGGCAGTAGATTTCCTATCAGAAAGTCTAAACTAGGAAACATGAGAGAAACGCCTTTAAATTACTAAAAGAATATTGTCAACTTAGAATTGTTTACTCCATGAAAGTAGTCGTATCTTTCAAAAGTTATGGAGAGGTAAAGATATTTTCACATATACAGAAACTTAGAGAATTCATCACCACAAAACCCACACTACAAGAAATGGTCAAGGTGCCCTGAAAACAAAGGAGGAATGGGGTAAGATGGAGGTCTGGACCCACACGAAGACACGGGGATATCAGGAACAGCAAGTACGTGGGTAAATATAAGGGCTTTTCTTACTGATTAATAACATTTCTCTAAAAGACAACTGATTATTTAAGGTAACCATAGCTATAATGGATTGTGGGGTTTATATTTGTAGAAGTAAAATACATGCGACCACAGCACAGACTCAGGATGGGACATGGAAGTAGTGTTAGGCGGCTGCATGGTTTTAAAAGAAGGTCAACCCTAGGCAAGTTCTTTTTCTTTCTTCCCTGGCTTATTTTGAATAATTCAACATCTTATTATGCTTTTCTTCTATTGTTCTGTTAGTGACACATTCTTTTAGTAGTAAAGCCAAAGGTTAAAATATGCATGACTGACTTATACAATTTCATTCAATTATTATTTTTACAACGTCCAAGATGAAGCTAAGAATTTAGAGTGCCACCCACTTTCCTAACTTTGAGTGTTATTTTTGCCACACATCTCCATTACACATGTATTTTAAATCCATCGGATATTAACTATTACTGTTTTCTGCATCAGTATTCATTTATACTGACGTGACTCACCCTTCCCATTTTTTTTTTTTCTTTGAGGGCAGTGTCACTGGCCTTCATATGTGGGATCCGAACCGGGGCCGCTGGCATCCCAAGCCAGCTCTTAACCAATGCGCCACTCGGCCGGCCCACCCTTCCCATTTTTCTGCATTTTTTTCCTCCAGCCTTCCATCTGTCACCATCACCCTTCTCTGTGAAGGACTCACCCTTTACAATTTCTTCTAGCGAAGATCTGAAGGTAATTACTTCTATTTGTTTTATTTTTCTGAACATACATTTATTTTGCCTCATTTTTGAAGGGTGCGATCACTTGGTAGATACGAGTAATTCTTAGTCAGCAATTATTTTTCTTTCAGCACTTTAAAGATCCACAGGTAATTCCATTGTCTTCTGGCAACAGCTTTTTGTTTTGCTGTTGTTCCTTTGAAGGCAACGTGACTTATATTTCCCCTCTGGCTGCTTCTTATATGCTGTCTTTGCTTTTTATTGTTTAATTGCTTTTTGACAATGATATATCTAGATGTTTGTTTTATTTTGCTTTGCTTTTTGTTTTGTTTCCTTCTTCTCTTTCACCACTAGATCCCCATTTTCAGTCACCCTACTTCTGTTCACAAGTGGTTTTCAGTACTTGCCTATCTAGTGGGCTTTCTCCCCCAGACCCCCACTGCCCTCTCCACTTTTCTGCACTCTTACCTGATTGCTTCAGGATGGACTCCAGAGTTTGTGCCCTATATCTGTCTGTTTACTTGAAGTTTGTAGGATTCCTGTCTTCTAATCATACTATAGGTATGCATTATAAGTAGCATTGTTTGCTCTTCTTGTAGAATAGTATTATTTTATTTGGAAATGTGTGGGGTGATGCAGATTTCAATGGCCACCAACTTTCTATGGGCTCTCTTCAACCAGACGCTCAAAGTGGCTGTTGGGAGTTATATTAAATAGAAATATCCACATTTATTGCTGTACAAATATTCCCTTTATAATGTTTTACCATTTTCATTTTTCTTATTCTTATTATGTTTCTGATCTCAAGAGAACATCTTATTCCCTCAAAACTCTCCGGTCAAATCAGTGGTCCATGACACCTCTTTTTTGTGTATACTTTTCTCAGATGCAACTTTCTATGTAGTATATAACCCATGGCTCACCCTCTGGTGTGCATGCTAATCTCAGTGTGCTGAACAGCTTATTTAAATACTTAATCTTGGAGTGTATCTCCAGAGACTCTGCTTCAGGGAGGCTATTGGGGGGCCAAGAATGTCTAAATTTCTAATAGGTATCCCACATATTCTGATTCAAGCAGCCCTGGTATTACCTTTCAAAAGCATGCACATCAGCCTACCTCCTGGGCCCATCATCAGGGAAGGCAGATCCCAGTTGTGTGAGACTTGTGCCAGGACCGCCCAGATAATCTCATGGCATCAGGAGTCAGGGCACCAAGTATGGAGGAAAGCTGAGAGCAGCATACAGCGTCTACGGTTCAGTATCAGAATTTTGCAGACCTTAAGTTCTTGAAGAATATGGGCAGGTCTTCATAAATATTTTTACAACATGTCATCTCTTTTTCAAAGGTCAGAACCTGTGGTTCAGAGGCACTCCATCAGAACCCAGGTAAAATGAGCTAACAGGTGAAGGTGTAGCAGTCAGATTATCAGATCGGAGACTGAGGTTTGGAACAGAATTGGTATCAAGTCTAGTCAAACTCTCTTGACGGGAAGATTGGTCCTGAAGCCAAAGGTGACCCTGAGCCCCAGGTCAGAAGAGGTCTGCTCTGTAGCTATAGACCAAGAGAGGACCCGAAGACGACAGATTGTTTTTTCTTCATTTTAACCCATTTTCTTTGCAAAAGGAAGACCCCTTTTATAACCTCCTGAGATTGCTAGTAAGCTTCAAAATAGTAATGATCAAACTTTTCACATGGAGGTAGGAAGTGCCAGAAGAAAGAAAATAATAGTCTGGTGGCCTGGGAGAGAAACACCTTGTGAGTAAAAACGTTCTCCTTTAGAGAAAAGATTATTTGATGCCTTCCTTTCTTATTCCACAAAAATAAACTCTGTTGGTCAAGCAGGTATTACAGCCTCCCAGGGTTCTAGCTCTTGAACATGAGCCAGTGGTTACTACGGCGGCATGTCTGAAACTTGCTGTGCACACCCCACATTCCCACCAGTGAACTCATGAATTCAACTCATCCACTGGAGATTGCAAAGCATTATACGAGAGCAGGGTCTTTCCTACTAGATGTGGAATGGATTGGCTTAGCCCTTTTGGGATGGTTCATAAAACCAGTAGCCCTTAAAAGGCAAAGCCACTATCAGGGAAAAAATTATAAAACGTATCTTCATTAGCAGTTGATGGAAATCTCTTAAGCTTTTTTTGTTATTGTTTAATGTAAAATGTGTTTGCCAAATCAACCAGGGTCTTTTAAAGAGAGATCAAAGAATTATGCCCTCATTATTTGAACAAGTTTGTGAAATGCTCATGGAACTCTGTGTATTCCTTCATTTTACCATGAAATTAAACGTTACATACCTCTACATTATAGGAACAGTTTTCATGTTAGAACTGAAGTTTCCTACGTTCCGGGGGTAATTTTGATTTACTCAAATTAACTTTTATTACATTACCATGTCGCCTTTGGTTTTTCCTTTGTCCCTACCAACACATTGCTATTTCTCTCAGGGGTTTAATTTACTTTCTTTATAAATGAACTTTTCTCTAAAAACAACAACAAAAGCAGAGTCAAAATCTAAACTGGGAAAAATATAAACTTTACTTAATTGTTTCACAGCTATTGATAGAATCAAGAAGCAGCAGCTAGTTATTTATAGGGTAAAAATCTCAACATATTCTGAATACTTTCCCAAGTTACTCCTCCCATTGGCATGCTAAGGCTGTGTTTTCTTTATGATCCTCCAAGTACAGATAAATACAAAGTGTCCCAGGGGGAATGAGAAACTTGACCTCCAGTCCAGGGATCTATATTTTCTGGTCCTTGCTCTTCGAGCCTTTTGATTAACCTACTCGCATTCCTGGTTCTTAGAGGATATAGCTGCTCTGAACATTGTCACACTGTTCAAGACAAATTGGGACCAGTGTAGTCCCAATTTAAGCTATAAAAAGCTGACAGCAAACACCATTTGTGTGTGGTTAACTCTCAATTTTCGTGATGCAACATTTGTTACTATTCAGGGTGCTATAATTAATACCATTCCGGTATATCAGTTTTAACTCATATTTCACTCCAAGCAAAAACTTGGCAGCCATGCTAGGGGTATAAAAATAAGCAAAGGGATGGACTATTTTTAAAATGCCAAGAAGTTTTGAATTAAATTCTGGAGTGATTATGTAAATATGTGGCAGCCGTCGAGACCGCCAGATCAGAGTGCGCTCAAGGACACATATTCTACATATTTGAAATCACTGGGAGGCCAAAACCAGTGAAAACAACCCAAGATGACAATGCATGGATTGGACTTGTCTGTCAGGGACCGAATTTTGTAGACTCTGAGAATAGCCTGATGGAGGTCCCTGTACGGCCGCTATTGACCAAAGACACGGGGTGTATAGAGGGAGAGGGCATGGACATCAAGTCATGAGCAATTTTCCAGGTCATTTGTGTCTTTTAGATGAGGGAAATCAGAGCACAGAAGGGTTGAATGAATCAAGGTCACATAAGTGGGGTTGTGATAGGTTGGGATAGAAAAACCTAAAGAAACCCTTGACAGGTGGCAGGCGCTCAAAGAATCTTGATGGAATGATTGAATAGAAAGTGAATCCAGGAAGGTCTAGAATGACTGAATGGGACTTTGATATTCTCTGGAATGAGCAAAAGGCCAGCTTCTTGTGGATTAGTCTGAGGTAATGGCAGGTTCTAAGGACAGCCCAGGGGCCAGTTCAGTCCAGGAGATCTTTGGAGGCAACTCAAATGTCGGCACAACACAAAACCAGCGTTTCTTTCCTTGGAATTTCCAAGCAACCATTTAGTTCCTACAAATGTGATAAAACTAAGCCCAAGTGAGCAGGAGGGGGTGGGGAGAGAAAGGCTCTGATCTGGTCCTTAGCGCCGCCCTGGCCAGCTCTGTGCGGACAGGGCTGCTGGTATACCTGCCTGTCTTCTTAGCTGACCTCTTTGTCCTAAATGTGGCATATGGTAAAATACAGTAAAAGTGGGGGACCAGGGCATTTTGATTTATTAAACTTAAGCACTCTTAAGAAGAAGGTATTTCTTTGTATCTACAAAAAACCAAACATGTCTAAACTAAGACCTCCTAAGCTTCCTATTTCTTGTAGTATCTGTGGGTAATGCTGTCAGTCAATATCTACCTTTCCATCTGGATAAAGCTTAATTATTACCAAATCTAGTTACACAATGATATAAAGACAAGGAGGAAAATAGGGAGGAAGCGAATAGTTTATCAACCATTTTTTAACCATTTTTTTTTTCAATAATGATATGGTTAGTTGGGCAGATAAAACTGGATTAAAACCAGATAGGCTAAATACAAAATACAACTAAGTACAAAATTATTTTTTCTTTCAAAGAACACCATGGTATCTATGAAGCAGGTGATACATTTGAGTGAAATTTTGGCATCGTCAATGAAGGTCCAGATTTTATAAGGGTCTTTCACTAAAAACATACTAAAAGATATTTATTTAGAATATGTGCAAAAGTTTTATCTTCTTGACTTTTTCCTAAGCTAGAAATAAGTTCTGAGACTCCTAAGGCATGGCTATCCTTCTATTAAGTTTTCTTCACGCACACACACACACACACACACACGCACGCGCGCGCGCACACACACACACACACACACACACACGCCCTGCCCCTTGCCTTCATACATGGAGCTTGGAATAAAATGAGTAATGAGCAAAGAATATACTGTAGACAGAACCATTATGTACCAAGGCACATGGGATGGTTAAACAAGAGCCAAGAACCAATGTAAGCGGCAGCCTCGTGAATCTTCAGAAATGATGACAGACAGCCCAGACCCACAGCCCCTGCTGTCGTGGTGCTGGGAGGGGATGGGTGACAAACCTCACATGTGGATCTGCCTCGATGCCCTTCTTCCATGGCAATGGGCACATGGTGGCTCTCTGGGTCCCCACAGGTGGTATGAACCTGATGGCAGGAACTGTTCACTGGGAATTTATCTCCAGTGGGTGCTTCTAATAACCTGATTACAACTTTTAATTCCTTTGATCAAGAGTAAAAGGAAAAAAGTCCTCTTTTTAGGTGTCTGCTGAACCCAGAGGGGAGAGGGAAGTCAGGCCCAGGGCCAATCCCCTGAGTGTCTGAACAGGTGTCACTGCTCAGAAAAACCTGGACGTAGCGTAAATCTAAGGTTCAAATGACAAATCTGGGGTGATTTTTTCATATTTCTTCTGATCCATCTACTGGCGTACCAAGGTAAACTCCCTTCTCACATTTAAGGGTTTGTTTATGTGTAGTGACAAAGGTAGAGGTGGCAGAGGTGGGTGGGGGGAAAACAGGACAGGAGTTTAAAAATGCAGCTTGACAAAATTATAATGTAAGTCAGAATTATATCTAGATTTGATACAGAAAAATAGTCTGTATAGACTCATTTCCAAAGTACCTTTATTTTGGAAAGTACACCCCCCACCTCACAGTGCAGCTTCCCCCCTCCCATTAACACCCCACGGAGTGGACCTTTCGCTTCCATCAATGGCCCTGTTTCCCCAAAGCCACAGTTTCCATTACGTTCACTCTTGGTGCTGTACATCCTACAGGCTGGGACAAATGTGGAATGACACGCGTCTCCCGTCAGTGTGATACAGAGCATCCTCTCTGCCTTAAATACCCTCTGCTCCGCTGATTCATACCCCTCTCAACACCGGGCCCCACTGACCTTTCGGCTGTCTTCACGGTATTTTTTCTCCCAGAATGTCATAGAGTTGGAATCATACAGTAGGCAACCTGTTCAGATTGGCTTATTTCACTGCCTAACATGCACTTCAGGTTCCTCCCTGCGTCTTCAGGCTTGAGGGCTCATTCCTTCATCGTGCTGAATGAGGTTCCATCGTCTGGAGGTACCGCAGTGTACTGGCCCATTCACCTACTGGAGGACCTCTTAGTTGCTTCGCAATGACCTTTAACAAACACAAACCAGTCATTTCGTGCCATGGCACTGACGCTCCCTGGGTGTACGCACAGTGGCTGCCCCCCTGTTCCCCCCACCCACTTCCCTCCTCCTGGCTTGGTGGCATCCTTCAAGGCTCCCCACATGGGCTTCCTGACCATGCCAAGGAGCATCTCCTCCCCACCAGTTTCTCTGGTATAAAGTGACCACCATGTATTATGCTCCTGGACTCTGCAGGTCAGACCTTTGCACAGGACCCAACAGCAAAAGCATGTTTCTTCAAGATGTCTAGGACCTCACCTGGGAAACCTTGAGCTTCTGGAAGTGACTCCAACCACAGTGGGGCTAGAATAACCCCTCAGGTTTGTTCAGCATCTATGCTTCAGCACCTTCCATCTCTCCGGGACAGAGACCCAACAAGGAACGAAATCTTCCAGAACCATCGTGCCTACAGACTGCAGCCTAAGGACACAGCCAGGCGGGGATCACGTGTTCAAGAACCCCCCCAGCACACTGGGGACTAGTGTTTCCATCATGAAGCAGAAGAGGTCAACAGGGACTAGAGGCTGCAAAGCCTCGTAGGTGAGGCGGCTATCTGTCCCCCTTGTGAAGGGAAGGTCCTGTTGATGTCACTGCCCTTCTTCCCATTTGATTTAGTGCTTGCCTCCATTTGTTCAATTTTGAGCAAACCATCGTTTTTGCTAGTTGCACCTTAACAAAGTAAAAGGTGC
This sequence comes from Aselliscus stoliczkanus, assembly GCA_033961575.1. Taxonomy (NCBI): domain Eukaryota; kingdom Metazoa; phylum Chordata; class Mammalia; order Chiroptera; family Hipposideridae; genus Aselliscus; species Aselliscus stoliczkanus. The sequence goes on from CM066728.1 coordinate 110,011,474, forward strand.
TCGGCACAGCCATTCTTCACAGCTCCAGGTACAGGCACAAGAGACCATGTGACCTTCCTTTCAAGGGCAGTGTGCAGGATACTTGCTGATAAAAATGCTTAGACACAAGCAGATAGGAGAAGCCAACTCCTTCCCTCTCAAGTCATAACGGGAACATTTTTAAACCTGCTGCTCTTGCCATATAGTGATTTACTAGCCAATTTTGTCACATTTGCTGAAGCCTGCAAGATGCACGCTGTCACCAGGCTGCCACCAGCAGGGTTAGTGGGGCATGTGGGAAGTCACAGACTGGGGCACTGAAAACACGCAGTGTCACATGACCGAGAGCATGTGAATGCCCTCGCTAAGGCAGCTTTCTAATATGTTGTAAAACTCTCCGATTATGTTTATTTTATTTTACTTTTTTTTTTTTTGTTAAACACATTCAGCAGCAATGAACTACAAAATGACAGTGCAATGTTTGGTGAAAAATTATTCCTATTTTTCAAGAATGTGGACGATAAGTATGGAACATGTACAAAATGTCTAATATTAACACGCTCCTCCATGTCTCTGAGGGACAAGTTGACATCACAGCCCTCATAAAAATCAAAGACGCACGTCTGCTGGAGAACTATGGATGATTTTACTGAGCTGACGCCTGAAGGTGCCAATTAACACACGCAGTTGCAAAAGGCAAAGTTACTTCTCACTCTGAGTAGCTTGACTTTAAATCAAAGGCTGTTTTCTGAGTTAATTGTGCCCATTTTCAATTTCAAGTTTCTTTGTGCATAAACAAAAAGTGGAGAAATACCTATTAATAGGCTGGCTCCACAACAGAAAAATTTCACAAGCAGTGAGAGGATACAGTTTTATATCCATGTCATCAAATAAAAAATAAGATAATTATAATCATTAAACAGTTTATGCAGTTCATGGAGTCTAAGAAAAGCTTTGAGAACTTTGTTTTGATGAAGGTGAAGACATTATTGCTCACATTCTTGTAGATTCACTTAAACATTCAACACTGAACGTGGAATTATTCATTTTGCGTAATGATATGGACGCACATTCTGATGGGGAGAAAAATCTCATGGCAAAAGAACTTCCCGCTGAAATAAAAATCTGCGAGTCCAAATTTCACTTTGAATTCATCGTGCTGCATTTATAACTCATAACTGCATTCAAGCCAGCTGAGCGATTCCACTAATCATGATAGGAACTTAATTATTAGACGTACACATTTTGTATTAGTTTCAGGCATAAGAACAACAACACACTGATGAGACATTTATATACCTCACAAATTAAGCACCCCAATAATTCTTCTACCTCCCGACACCATCCTCAGTTATTAGAACATTACTGCCTGTATTTCCCATCCTGCTCTACTCATCCCCAAGACTGTTTTTTAAACGATAGCTGACATTCAATATTATCCTATATTAGTTTCAGGCGTACAGAACAACACAGCGATCAGACACTTATATAACTCACAAAGTGATCTCATCCAACAAGTGTTCCACCCACCTGGCGGAAGCTTTATGGCTTTAGCTTTACATTTAGCTCTATGAGGCATCCTGATTGAGCATTCTTATGTAGAGACCGGGATTTATTTTCATTTCCCTGGATATCTAGCTGTCTCTGTACCATTTGTTGGCTCGAATGCTTTTTATAAATGTAACATCACCCTAACCAAAAAGCCAGCGGTGACCAGTAGAGTCTTTCTCACATGGCGTTGCTCTAATGCTGGCTCTTGGGCCTCAGCCATCTCCATTCAAGGACATTGTGATGGTACTGGGCCCAGGACAATCTCTCTGTGTTTAGGTCAGCCAATCGCAACCATAATTCTCCTTTGCCAAGTGACAGCATATTCACAAGGTCCAGGGATCAGGACACTGGCTATTCCCCTCCCCTCCGAGGGAGCAGAGGTGAGGTCAGTGCGCCCTTGTGGGAGTGTTGACTGGGAGGGTCACTGGCTACAGGGAAGTGGAGACAATACTAAAACCTTTATCTATGGGGTGTTTATACGGCATGTTAATTTTTTAAATCAAGATCAAGCTGTACATACAAAAGTTACTCATTGTAAGTAGACGTATGTTAATAAACAGTTTCATAAAAGAGATCTGTGCCTTGGAAGCACTGCGCTCGTAAATCGGCAGCATCCTGCCAAAAGACGGAGTGTTGGGGGTCCTTGGACCAAACCTGGGGAATTCTAAATCCAGGATTCAGTAATGTCAGGCAAGAAAGCCTCTGCTTCGGAAGCTCTGAGCAAACTTAAATGATCTAAAATAAAACAAAAGAAAGACAATGATATTCAGCCCTAAAGAGGAAGTAACTAAACAAAATAATAAAAGATGAGAGTTGACATGGTGTTTAGAATATAATTTTGAAGTTTTTGTGTTACTCTTTGTGAAGGAATTTTGGTGGCATTTCAACTTTTGATTACAAAAAAAAAAAAAGAAAGAAAGAAAAAAAAAATCTGGCACCAGAGTGGGATAAAATTGAGACCTATGATTTGTCAACATCAAAATTTGGTGAAACATATAAAAGGTTCATCAATAGAGGTGATCTACTTAATAAATTTTATCTTTTAACAACATTTATTAGCTAGTACCCTAATTGGAAGAAGAAAGGCAGAAGTTGTGATGGTGTTTGGCCCGAAATATTTGTGTTTCAAAATAAAAGCTAGAGTTGAGAATTCCATCCTTTGTGGAGGGACATGCTCAAACTTACCAGGTATACGAGCATCTGTAGAAAAAATAGTTTCTCAATGAAAAATGCTATAAAGAAGAGTCAATTAGAACATCAATGATTTCAATTTATTAACCATAAAATGCAACTATGTAAAACATTACAGCTAATTTTTAAAAATATTTCAAAAAGGACTATATTAAAAATAGATTATATAGAAAAATATCAGAGACTTAATATTAGAGATAGACTAAATAACTGGTAACATTTGTGAATATTTACAAAAAATAATAATTCTGCTAATGTTATTTTATGTTCAGATTATCAATATGAAGATCAAAGTTTTCTTTAGTGCATGTTATTTTAATATTTAGATAATTTCAAGAGTTTTAATGTAATTACTTCAGAGGCCCAGCAATGGAATAAAATCAACGGTTGATCAGCAAATAAACATTTTTAAAACTACATAAGTTAAATTAATTTGCGTTCTCTCTTGCACTCCCCAATCTGTCCCAGTTTGGATGGCAAATATTATGTTCAAACCACTTAATAACCACACGGAGGGGATTGCAGCTTGACACTAAGAACAAAGATACACTAATGAAAGATTCCAAGTAAGGGCTGACAGGGTCAAACTAGCATTTTGCAAATATCACTGAGCTTCACATGCAGACCACATTTTCTGAGATGCAGACCCCAGCTGGGAGCTTGGGGATGCCTTGAGGCCCCCTGCTTGCTGCGAGCTGAGCTGGGTTCTCAGGAAGTGGCTGTGGGTGAAGGTGAGCACACAGGTGGCTTACTGGCCAGTGCTCCAGCAGTCGTGACCTCTGGGAAGGACTGAGCTGAGAGGGAAACTGGGGTGTGACCCGTCTCTGTGTGGAAGCCCCATCCCACTGTGGGGAACCCTGAAGCTGGGAATGGCCTTCAGAGTTGCCCCAAGTTGGGACATCCCCGAGCCCTGGAGTGCAGGTCACCCCAGAATGGGTGTGGCCTTGGGGGAGGCAGCTCTCTGGGTGAAGCACTCCCTGCGGGTACTGTCTCCCAGCAGCAGGCCCAGCACCTGAGAAGGGGGTCTTTCACTGTAAAAGGCGGCTTTGGGCACTGTCACAGCCCTCCCCAGGCTCACGCAGGGCGGCCGCCTGCACATGCCTAGGACTCGGCTCTCATGCCAGGGGCACTGCTTTTCTCCTTCACACTCAGGCACCTCTCATCATCTAGCAGCAGCCTCGTTCCCATTTAGGAAGAAGGTAGTAGAAGCAACGCAGGGTGCAGTCCTCCCAGGCATGGCCATGCTCCTAGCTCCCTGAGCGGGGTCTGCAGCCAGACAGGCGCCTCCTGGGTGGGATTAAAAGGACCTGGGCTTGGTGTGTGTCCTGATGGCCTGCAGAGAGCTCCAGACAACAAGGTGGAGAGCCCGGCTCCCTTAGGGAGATGGATGGACAGTCTTCAGCCTGCGTGTGTCTCTCTGCGCTCTGCCCTCCTCAGCCCCGGGGTCTTTACAGAGATGGGGGTGCAAGAGCACATACAGATGCAAAAGGCACCCCCTCCCTGGTTGGGTGGGTGCAGAGCCAAGGCAGCACTAAATGAATGTGGCCCACAGTTACTGGTCAATAATGATGACTGGTCCTTCATCACTCACCTGCCTCTTACACAATAATGGTGTTTGGCTGGTTATAATTCAGTTCCATCACTTTCTAATCACATCTGAAGCCAGCAATTTACCAAAATGCCATTTAACAAAATGCTGTGCACACAAAAAAGAAGAAATGATGAATTATCTTCACAAAGGAAAACAACCAAATTCCCAGAATAGCCTTCGCTGTAAAAGCTTCGTCTGCTGATTCATTCTCCTTTCAAGGCCTGTTCGTTCCAAACACTTTGGTGTAAAAGAAACAGAAAGACCAATGTTCTGGAGCAAACATGCTAATTTGGTAAATATTGTTTCCCAAAACTCAGCACTATAAATCTCATTTATCGATCACAAGCAATCAAAAACTTGCACATTTTTCAGGGTTCTGCTCCCAACCCTAAAACTCTGTCTAGTTTTTACTCACAGATCATTTCTTTTTAGGCCCAAATTGCCAGTCACCATGAAGGATGATTCAGATTAGCATCTACGGAAGAGTTTTGCATCAGAGAGAGCCAGGAAGGCATTTGGCAGACTCAGCTATTTGAATACGAGGTATTGGTGCTACTCTCGCATTGGCAGTGATCACGATGGGGACAGCGCCCCTGGCCCAGGTGAGGAGGGCAGATCACAGTGGTGGAAAGGTCGCCAAGCATGACGCAACTCACTGTCCGTCCACGGCACCACATCAGCGCTCAGCAACGTCCATCCAAGTCACTGCAAGGAGCTGGATAGAAAAGATCAACTCTCCAGGGCCCCCCCACAAGACACCTTGAAAGGCACCTTGGGGTGTCCTCTTTTGCCTGTGACAGCAAATCCAAGCGGCTGTCCAGCTCCTGGAAACTGGAATGTCAGGGCTAAGGCTCCTCATCTAAAGTGAGAAGGACGCCCTACTCCCGGGTACAAAACGAGGCCCACTCCTGCACACACTCTTCAGGGCCAAACCCACTGCACCTTGAATCCGAGATACACAGGCAGCTAGACCACTGGTCACCCCACACCCCAAAATGCCATAGACCTGCAGCAGCACATCTCACAGCCCAGGGAGCTCGCCCCACGCCTCTGGAACCGATGCCTGTTGGAAAGGACCACCTGGTCTGCCCATGCCTTCCTGGGACAGCCGGATGTTTCTCTGACCCTCGGAGCAAAAACCTGCTGCAAAAGCAGGCATGGCCGAAGGTCTGAGGTTAATGGAACCCCCTGTGTGGGGACGAGATGATGAGAGTAAGTGGGATCAGGCAGGCTCCGAGCCTTCAGGGCACAGGTTCACAAGACACCTGTCCTGTTTCTTCTGTTGTCCAAACAGCAGAAAGACACTTGGGATTGTGAATATCATGAAAAGCCTGGCCTCCATACCCCATAGGGGGTGCAAAGTCAAACTCCTCCCGCTGCTACAGCACTCTGAGAGAGGTGGGTGGGAGCTGTGGGGTGGACAGGGCTGCCTCTGTAGAATAGAAGCTTCCAGAAGATTGTGTGAGATTCCTGGAGCAAGGTGGTTTCCCAAATTGCAACCAGCAACAATATAATATCATAGCTATGGAACTGTATGCGTTCAATATCACACATAAATATGATTTATTGTTTAAAGTTCCAGATTATTGTTATTTATCGTTCAAGGTTGCTCAAACCAATACAAAGAAAGCCTGGAAGCTTCTTTAATGTACTGAGTAAATAGAAATGGTAATTTTAGGAAGTGCGTCTAAAACTCAATGGAGTCAGGCAATCACTGAGTTCAGGGTTAGCCAGGGACGGGACATGGATAGGTCATAGCAGTAAAGCACCAGAGTCTACACTGTCCTCTCAGTGTTTTCAGACATGGCACCAGCTGCTCTTTCATAAGGAAAGTTGTTCCTTCGGAAAGAGAACACACTTCGAGGCCCAGTGCACACACTGCCTCGCCGCCCACTGGCGTGAGTCACAGGCTGCCTGGGGTGTGGGCTCACTAACCCTCTTGGGTCTGAGACATGAGATGCCGACAGCAGCCATAAAAATGGAGTCTTCTGACGTCAGTAAATGTCAGGGGAGACATGTGGCCACATCGCGAGCAGGCCTATGAGGACAATCACTGCAGCGTCTCAGAGATCTGAGCAGAATGTGGATTAGTAGCTTCTGAGATGAATCCGACACACTCCTTTTGGGATCACTCTCCCTGATGCCCACACGAGCCGCCTGCTTGACACGAAGGCAAAGGAAGGCTTTCCCGGTTCTTTTCTTAATTCTCCCAGCTCTCTCGTTTAAAATACTTGCTATCTGTACTCTGCTGTTTGGTCCACAGTGAGTTCTCAAAAACAAAACAACGGTCTTTCAATGAATGAATGCTTACATAATTACATGTACACATGACTACATGCATGAATGATCACAATTCTAATTGTCAAAAATGGAAGAACAGACTAATTCTTAGAAACGGGAAGCTTCTTTTGTAAAACAGAACAGACCACGGATACTTTTTCTCCTTGTTTCTGATTTTAAAAATAATTTAGTTCTTATTATAAAATAGTATACTTGCATTGTGTATATTTTTATATAAGCAGATGATAAAATGTAAGAAAATGAAGATGAGTTGTACATATAACTCAGAGATGCTCGCTGTTACACCATCATCTTTCTAATCTTTGTTCCATTCATTTTTTGTATTTTACCTCCTGTTTGGTAACCTTTATTACTTAATATGAAACAAATATATTTTTCATATCATTAAGTAGTTCAGTAAAAAATAACTATTTCACTGCAATTATATGATTACAACGTATTCAGAAGCAGCCTACAGAAGAGCTACAAAAATGGTGCCTAGAACAATGAGCATCCTTGTGGGTTCAGTGTGGACATGTGAAAAATTGTGTTTTTTCTGAAGATACACAAGTTTTTATCTATGAAGCCAGGGAGCCCTCTCCCAGACTTTCCTTTGCCCACCAGTCCTTAGCATAAGGCCAAGTGCCTTGTATCCAGTAGCAGACCTATAAATACACTGTTGCATGTTTCAGTAAATAAATCAATGAATAGAAATTATTTAAATAATAAAAAGTGTGAATGGCTTGGGCTTCATTGACCAGCTCATTTCACAAACAATACATGTGACAAGGTATGGGACAAAGCAGACAGCTCACACAGCAGAAAATGGGGCACGACACCAGGGTTATCCTGTCACTCTTCAGGAGGCCACTTTGAAACAGCCAGTAGGGGCATTTGGGGAGTTTGCTGGCTGGCGTGGTTTATTCTGTGTGAGTCCCAGGGATGGCGGTGCCTGAAGGGCAGATGCCACAGTCAAGCAATGCCATTGTCATGTCTGCCTCCAGTGTGATGTGGTGAGACAGCCTTCTAGGCAGATGATTTGAGGACTGATTTGATCAAGGTGGCTGTGTTCTCAGACACGCCTGTGGTTTCCCAAAGGCCTGAAAGTTGAAAATTGACATGTGTCCTGAACGGAGGTGTCTGGGTGCTAAGACAGAGGGTGGTATCTCCTGTTCCAGACTCATCAGGCTCACTGTCTCCTTCACTCACCGGAAACTTCTGGAAAAGAAGCTGCTATTCTAATTCCTAGACAAGAGAAAGGTTCAGGAAGTAGGGTGTTTGTTTTTAATCAATAAGATTGATCCCATCCAGATTATTCATCATAGTATTCATGGCTTAAAATGATGGGAGAAAATGCAAGCTTCCTAGTGCAAAAAATCCTTAAAAGCGCAGTCATATTCCCACCCAACATTATTAATACACACTCTTGTACCCTAATTATTTCCCCAGTAACTCATGCAACACAAATGAAATGTCACTGTTAACATCTTGCAGGGATCTGATATGAAAACAATTTAATTGGCTATTACATTTCTAAAATAAGATGTAAATTATATAAATAGCTGTGATCCTCAAAGTATATGCAAACACACTTTAAATGAATTGCTCACAGTTAGAAGGTCCTGTTCCCCAGTGAGGTCATACTGCAGCCCCAGGCGTCCTCGCCTGTGGCCCACGGAGCTGGACAAGCTTCTATTTACAAAGCACCTGTTCTTCTTATCCGTCTGCAATGGCCCTTCGAAGCCCCCAAGGCACCTTAGCTCATCCCTAGCTCAGAATGTCTTATTATCCCTGTTCCCTTTCTGTCTGTGAACCTCCCATGTATGTGGGGTCTCTGACCCTCTCCTGTATATGGGGTTCCCATACATATGTGTGTAGGAAATTGGTTATTTTGTCTTGCTAACCTGTCTCACATATATTTGATTATTAGACCAGCTAAAGAGCTCTAAGGGTAGAGGAAAGTTTGTTCCTCCCTGCACATCTGTGTGTCTTCCTGGGATTTCTGGGCCCCTCAGGATGTGCCCTGGGTTCCACTCAGGCCCACATTCCAGCCTCACTGTTGCCAGTCCCTTCCACTGCACTCCAACACCCCTTCCTACCTCAGGGCCTTTGCACTTGCTGTCCGGCTGTTTGGCAGGCTCACCTCACAGGGCTGACTGGGCCTGCATTGTCCATGGCATTCAGGGCTCCTTGGAGGGGCCGTCCTGACCAGTTGAATCAGCACCCCCAAGTCACTGCCTATTACAATGCCTCACCCTGGACTCTGCACACAGCTGAGAGAGCTGGGAATGAAGAAGTGTTTGTGTGTGTGTGTGTGTGTGTGTGTGTGTGTGTGTGTGTGTGTGCGTGCGCACGCACGCGCCAGGTACGTGTCTGTGTCCACTAACTACCTGTCTCACCTCCAAACTGCAGTCACGTGTACAGAGCCCTCAGCATGCTGCCGATCACAAGCACTCACTCTGAAATCGCAAATGCTGCTCTCCTCAAAGGAACTTTCAGGGACACTGCAGAGCAGTATGACGTCAAATGCAAGTGCTAAGTCACAATGCCACTACACCCTGGCACGTGGACTAGAACGTTCCATGCCGAGTGACACTCAGAGCTCCCTGGGCTGCAGTGAGCGGCACCTGCCCGTGAAATAGCAGAGTCTGGCTGGACTTGAAAAACGGGTGGAACTTGAGTTAGTGGAGGAGGTGTGGGGGCGGTTCGGAGTGGGCGGGGGCGCCGGGGACGGTGGCACCAGCCCTGACTCGGGTTCCTGTGGGCTGAGGGCTCCATCTCACCATTTGATCCTCACACAGCCCTGCCTTCAGCCGGAGGGGTGTCATCCTCAAATGGAAAGGGAGGCTCACAGGGGTTCAAAACTATCCTACTTTACCCGGATGTGGCATTAAACTCCCAGCTGTCAGACACCAACACCAACGTCAGGTGGCAGCTGGTAGAGGTGAAGTGTGGAAGCTGTCTTAGGATTAATGGTGGGAGATAGACGGGTTGAAATAAGCCAATAGGAGCAGGGGGCCTCTGAATGTCAGACCAAGGGCTGTAGACGCTAACTGGTAGGGAAGATCGGGTCCTGGGGTGCTAAGCAGGGGTTTGCACAGTCAAACGTTTCAGAGAAGTGAGGTATTCATCAGCACACAGGGCATATCGATAAAGCAGAAATATTGGTTACAAGGCTATTGCAAATCCAGTTCAAAAAGATGTATTTTCTTCACTTTAGAATACCCAGTGGTGTATATATAATATAATCATACAGTTAAAATTTTGACAAAATGTATTAGCTCAGAAATATTAATTGATTCAATATTATTCTTTAGGTCGATGAAAATTTGATTCCATTTTATTTCTATTAAAGAAATTCCTAATGCTTATTTTATAAGAAAATTAGAAAAGTCATTTCTCATATACAGTCAATTAAATCACCTGTGAGAATACACCAGAGTCTTTAGTAAAATAGCTTTATTACCACTTGGACTCTCACTGTGGTTTTGAAATCTCATTTTCTACTAAAAAGACATCAAAATTTCCTGGAGAAATTAAATGTTACAGCTCTGGAGCAGAAAATGTAAAAGATGAGCCTGGAAAACATTGTCATTTTAGATAGCAAGAACTTTCTGGAATCAAAGACTGCTAGGGCCAAGGGACTTGGATAAGCCAACTTGAGAGTCTCCCATTGGCCAAAAATGGAACAATTTGAGCTTCATTAAGGGCCTTCTTTATGATGGGATGAATGCTTCATAAATTACATACATACACACATACACACACACACACAACTTGGATATGTTTTGAGAGTAGAAGGAAATCGATTCATTACCTTAAAAATCTGGTAAGTAACGTAGGCAAAGTGAGAATTTATCCTGTGTGAAAGACACCATGAAGGAATATCTCTTTATAGATCTATTCCAGCTCATGGATATGAACTGGAAATGAGAGAAATAGAAGAATGCCTTTTTGCAGCCCGATGAGTCAGTAGCTAGAGGCACTGAGCATCCGCCGAGACAGGCAGCACAGGAAGAGAGAAGCCAGACCTACCTGCCTCCTGCTTTCTTTCCTGGGATTGTGGTATTTTCTTATGGCAGCTGGAACAAACTGCCCCAAACTTAGTGCCTTACCCAACAGTTAATTTCCTGACAATTCTTGAGGTCAGAAGTGTTATGGAGCTAAAATCAATGTCAGCTGAGCTGTATTCCTTTCTGGAGGGTCTAGAAAACAATCTGTTTGTTTCCTGCTTCTGAAGGCTTTCTACATCCCTTGGCCCACGGCCACATCACTCTGGCCTCTGCTTTCATCGTCACATCTCCTCTGACTGACTCCCCTGCTTCCTTTTTACAAGTACCTTTGTGATTACACTGGGTCACCCTGAGTAATTCCAAGAAATCTCTCAATCTCATGAACCTCATTTTAAGCAAATTTGCAAAGTCCCTGTTGCCATGAAAGGTGACGTATTCACAGGCCCCAGAGATTTTGAGGTGGGCATCTTTGGCGGTCCTTCTTCTGCCTGCCACAAGACTAGAACCCGAGTCTCAGCGAATCCCCAGTTGCCAGTGTGCCGAGGGCAGGAAGGACACAGCAGCCCGCTCATGGCCCCCAGGAATGCAGTCCTCCAATTCCAGACTGGGATTTCTGTTTTCCAACAGAAAACTGGTAAGGCAATAAGACAATGGGGAAGCCCGAGACTAAAATAAATGTAAAATACATGTGAAAACTTCTCGGTATCCAGATATACACATAAATGATAAACTATGGAGAAACGCAAGAAACTGGCCACTGTAAAAATTCAAGGAAGTAGTGACTTCTGAAGTGAGACTGAGTGCATGATTGGGGCAGGGGAAGCCCTGGGGCAGAGTGGAAAGGCCAGTCTATTGCCTTTTGCCTTATAATAATTTGTTAAGATAAAGGAGGCACAAGTGCAGTGCCCAAAACTGAGCAAACTGTTCTAAGTACTTCGTACTTGTTTATTGCCATTTAAGATCACATTGCAGTTTTCAGTAGCCATATCACGTGGATGAATCATAAAATTGACTGTTGGCTAAAAGTCACAGGCTTTCCCTACTTCCCTCCTGCTGTCTAAGGAGATAACTCCGCGTTGCTACATGCCATGGAGCCACTCCGGGAATGCTGCTTGCATGACCATGGTATTTGATGTGGACAAGGTGTCTTTCAAATAAAAGAAAAAGTGTTTTCTTGCCATTTTGTCTGCAGCACAATCTACCCACCATTCTCTAGAAACCATTATTGATCAAAAACATATCAAGTAAAAAAAAAAAATGAAAAGAACAGCTATCAAAAATTCATGTCATATTTTTATCCAGAGGCCATGTCTGTGATGTTCCACTGCTGGAAGAAAGTATCATGAATGGCACAAAAACCACCAGCACCTAAGGCCAAAACTACTAGACAAAAAACACCTCAATTCAAATTATAGGGCGACATGTGAACTCAAGAATAAGAATGTGCCAAAGAGCAGAGCTGGGTATCTGGCACTTACCAGTGATGCAGGCTGAAGCCAGGGCCTCCGCTTCAAGATGGCCAAGCACACACACCTACCTCTGCGTCTACCACAATCCTTCTGAATTAAAGAAGGAACATCAAAAGCAAGAAGAAATGCACATTGGTAATGGAATGAAATTATTTCATTGGAAGACCAGAACACTGAGTAATTTCTGGAAGCTGTAAACCAATCATGATGGAAGAACCATTTCCTGTGTGCGGGAGGGGTCATCCTTGGGAGAACCAAGAATGAAACATGGGCTTAGATGAGACACGGGGCATTGTCTCAGCGTACGCTGGCAGTGGGCCAGAAGAGCCCCCCAGGTGCCCAGGAGACAACCCTGCTCATACAGGTGTCATGAGGGTCCACCACACAGCATGGGATCGGTCATTGCCACCCGCTCTGAAGAGACGCCAGCACTGGGAAGTCTTAGAAGAGCTGTGTTGGACAAGGATGCTCTCCTCCTCAGAAACTTCCTGACATCAGGGAACGTTGTCCCAGCTCTGCCATACCAACTGCAGAGGTAGGAGATGAACCTAACCTTCCCCATTCTCCAGAACGAGAAGGTAAGCCCATTGAACCTACCCAGCAAGTTCCAAGAAGAAAGCAGATACCATGATGACTAGCATACGATACACTCCAAAGCAGAGCTGTTAATCGATTTGCTGTCCTTAACCTTCCATTCTAGTTCACATCCCATTCACAGCCTGGTTCTACCTCATGGACCCTCTCCTGGCCCCAGCTGATTGGACCTAGTCAGCTGCCAATCATGTTGTTTCTTGAGGATCTGAACCAAGAGACCCAGAGGCTGAGTTAGAAAGTGAATTATATTAATTAATAAACAACTACAACTAACGTTCCTGATGGTAAAATCCAGGATTTGATGAACTCAACAAAATTAAAATACTCTCCTTTCTCTAGAGCTAGTTTAAATGGGTTTCTGTGTGTTGCAGCCAACCAATTCCAGGTTGAGCTGACACTCACAGGTGCCAGTTTCCTTCCTGTGCCCATTTAATAAAAAAGCCAAGGGGAATCTAGGTGGCTTTTACCCCTCTAATGTCTTCTAGTGATTCAGGATGGACCTGGGCATGGGACCGAACTCTCCTGACCTACAAACCAGACCTGTTGGTATAACTCATATTTATTTCCTATGTTTAGATAATGAGAAATTTCAGTCAACAGACTATTAACCATTTTACTCAGCATGAGTATTAAGTAATTGTATCATCTTATAAGAACAAATGAATATGGGAAATTTTAGAGCTGACCTTGTAGCTACTAATTGTGCCTGTCAATATTCAACTATACATAATGAAAACGTATCCATTTTTTAATCTAATTTTTAAATGGTTTTTGTCTTCAGTGAACCAAAGCATTAGTTCACACTCAGCATTTTGGAAAAATCCATTAAATGGATAATGAATAGTAATAATGCTAATAAAAAACAAATAACAGTAATAAAAGCTAATGTTATTGAGAGTTTATTATGTGGCATTTGGTAGATCAGGCACAGAGGTGAACTAATTTGCATAACTCACACAGCCAATAGTGGTGGAATTGAAATCTGAACCCCCAGATCTCAGGTACAACAAGTACCACAGCGCCTCACCCAGGCCCTGCTTACCAGCCTGGTACCCGCCTGTCAGCTGCCAGGATGCTGGCGGCTAATTCCATCTCAGCCGCAAGTGATGGCCTCCAGCCCCTTGGCCCACAGTCAATGGCTCGCTGACACGGGGCACAGAAGACTGTCCCCTGCCTCAAAGGGCCCCACAGCTCGCTGCCCCAACCTGGATCTCCCCCCGACACTGCGCCCCGCTCAGCTTGCTCCTTCCCTGTTGTGAGCCGCTGCCTCTTCCACAGCTGTTTTCTGAGGAGCATCGCTTTATGAGCATGTGCACCTGGGGCTCTGCCTCAGCCTCTGCTTCTTGGGAGCCTGACCCAAGACAGCTGGTGCCATGTCCTCAAAGGTAGAATTGTTGCACCAGGAAAACAATTCCCAGAGGGTGCCCCAGCTGCCATCACTCCCAGTGGTCCTATTTCGGGGATCTTTATTTCCCATCTCAACAATTTTGGGTCCATCTAGCACCTCAGAGCCTAGAGACCCCTTCATCAAGAGAGGGCTGCAGGTGACAGGACTCAGGAAGAGCCCCCCTAAATGTGAACCAAAGGCTGTTGCCTGAGCACTTGGGTTCCATACAAGAAGGCATCCACCTCACCCCCAGCAACAATTCAGCCTGACCACCGTGAGGTCACACAGCACTAGTGTGCCCTTCTGTCATCCACAAGGTGTTTCTTGATGTCTCCTGCACAGTTTAAAGAGTAATAGGTGAGTACAGCAACCACAGCCTAGTAAGGGTTTAGTCGCCAGGGTCTCAGGCCCATCAACGATGAGGGTTGGATCAACCGACCAGGCAGTCCACCTAGATTTGCCAAAGCGCTAGTAAGAGGGAGAAGAATTCTCCCAGTAGAATTCTGGGAGCAGTAGAGGAAGACACATTTTCAGTTATGGCCTCGGGGCCATCTTGACAGTGTTGGTGAAATCTCTCCACCAACCCTCTTTTTGTAAGTTTCCCGACACTTGGGGAATCATGGGTGGAATGAGTTTAATGTGGGAAACAAGTGGATTTGAGCACTGCATGAAGTGGACAGCTGTAAGCAATGTGTGCCCCACCCAGATCCCCTTGGCCTGAATGGCACCCCCACTCCCCAGCTGCTGTGCATGCTGATTGGTAGCTCACACCTACCTTCTTCCCTGAAGAACTGTCCACTGCTCACTGGACCTGCTCACCTGGGAAGGTACACAAGCCCCTCCCAGGTGTGGCCCATGACCAGTGAATGATTGAAATGAGGAAACAAAAGCTGAACCCCATGACTCAAGAAGTACAACTCAGCAGTTGATCTGTGCTCCAGGCACCACCTCTTCTCCGCCCCTCTCCCATCGGGCCCCCCGCCCCAGCACACTTTGCCCACCCTGCTTTACTCCCTTCCTTCCCCATTTTCCTGCACAGCTGTCCTCAATGAATTGCAGGCAAATCCATGTTTCCAGCTCTGCTTTTAAGGAACCCAATCTGAGCCACTGGGTGTTAAGTTAACCCTTACTTAATTACCATCATCCCCACAAGAAGTTATATTTTGCAGTTGATTTTTTTTTTTTTTGAGGGCAGTGTCACTGGCCCTCATATGTGGGACCCGAACTGGGGCCACTAGCTTCCCAAGCCAGCGCTTAACCACCGCGCCACTCAGCTGGCCCTGCAGTTGATTTTTATAATTCAACATTTTACCGGGTCTGATATACCCACATACAGCCCAGGAGAGTGAAAGATATGATTCTGAACCACTGTGATGTCAAAATTAAAGTGACCAGCATGATATGGTTGCTTTACAAAAAAATATCAGTATCTGCCTACGCAAGGCAGTGAGTCATCAATAAGTGACTTGCTAATTACTTAAGAGTCTGAGCTGATGGTTTTAATTCGTTCCTGTTGTCACTTGCTAAAATTCTATCCTGTTCCAGGTGTGGGACAGACTTCTGCCAGCTTCTCAAAAAAGAGTGACTCCTATTTTGAACTGACAGGGTTATTTTCTTCAAGGTCTCCAGGAACTTGTCATCAAAGCTTGAAAAGAAACATTTAAATGATATTTTTAAAAATAATGTGTCTCTTGTCAACCATGATAGGGATTATTTGTCAATTATGTAGTTTTGCTCATGGTTTAGAAATATGGAAATCTTTGCAGAAAGTCTCCGGATGCAGGTTTGCTTGTATGTGTGTCCATATATTCTCATTCATGCACATCAAATGACAATACAGAGATTTAATATCAGAGAGGAGCTCTGAGAAAGCGCTCTCCAGCCTGAAGCCTCCCAGCCCCACCCCCACTCCTTGACTATTTCACATCTCCTTAAGTTCTTTCCTATTTTCTAACTTTATTATATTGTGGTAAGAGCACAGAACGTGAGACTTACCCTCTTAAAGGCTTAGGCGGACGACGCTGTCACGCCGACTACAGTTAGTGTCACACAGCAGCTCTCTGGAACGTACTCGCCTTGCGAAGCTGGAGCTTATGCTCATGGCTAGTGACTCCCCATGCCCCTGTCCCCAAGCCTCTGGCAGCCACCATTTCACTCTTAGGTTCTACTCATTGGACTATTTAGGACCTCGTTTGAGTGGAGTCATGCAATATTTGTCTTCCTATGACTGGCTAATTTCATTTAGCGTAATGTCAAGGTTCATCTATGTTGTCTCATATTGCAGAACTTCCTTCCTTTCTAAGGCCAAATTAGTATTCCATGGTACATATAAAATTACAATATTTGCTATATATGCCACGTTTTCTTGATCCATTTATGTCAATAGACATTCAGATTATTTTTTCATCTTGGCTTTTGTGGATAATGCTTTAATGAACACGGCAGTGCTAATATCTCTTCAGGATTCTGATTTCAATTCTTTGAGGTACGTACCCAGAAGTGGGATTGCTGGATCACATGTTAGTTCTATTTTTACTTGGTTGAGGGACCGCCCCCCGCATGCTGTTTTCCATAGTGGCTGCACCATGATGCATTTTCATCAAGTGTACAGGGGTTCCCATTTCAGGGATAGCATCACTGGTGCCAGGGGGCGGAGTTAAGCTGTCAGTCATTAAAGTCAAGCAGAGTGGGGACAAAAACCTAAACCTTTGACTTCCTGAGCTCAGCATCTGAAGGTAGGAGAAGAAGTTTAAGGGTGTCTGACACACAGGATGTACACTCTACACCCACAATAACTTCATTTTCCCACCCAAGGCCAGCAGTGTGATGAAATCAATCACCCTGTGGGCATGTATGCTGCCTCCCCTGTACCCAAAGCCTGGGAAGGAGGGTGCAGTATAGAGCTGATAGATCGGCGGCATCACTGCTCAGCCATTCTCAACCACTTATTAGACCCAAGGTCAACTGTCTACGTGACCAAGGATTTGCAATCAGTCTCACTATTGTCCCATTAAAAGAGAAAGTTTAACCCAAGTATATAGGAACTTTTAATATTTCTTTTTTATATATTGAAACATTTTAAATATGCAAAAATAGGGGGCAAAAGATGCAAAGACCCTGTTAAGAAACTGAAATGTTGACCTACAGTCACCATGATTATTTCAAATCTTTAAAAAAAACACAAAAAAACAGCATACTTGTAACAGTTATATAAGATGTCAGAGGAGTAGTAGCTTGGGGGAGGTAGCTATCACTTTATGAGGGGTTTAAATTTCTAACTATTATGTTGCTTTATACACCTGAAACTCATTTTTAAAAAGTTAAAAAAAAAAAAAAACAGTATACTTGATACCAGCTTTTGTAACTGGTCTTTTATCTCATTTGCAAAAGTCACTACTCTTCTGAAATTTATGTGTATGATTCCTGATATTTACATTTTTATTTTATATTTTATACGTTCATTTACATCAATAATACAGTGGCCTTATGTGATGTTAAATTTACATAAATGCAAATTATTGTGATTGTATTCTCCTGTAGTGTATTTTTCTCATTCCAATAGAAAAGAAAAACAGTTGTTTTAGATAAAATCATGTTGATATGTGTGGATTTAATTTATTCACGTTGTCTGCTCCATAAAAATTCCATCACCTCTCAATTTCTTTAGCAATTCCCCTACTGATAGAAATTTAGGTGGTTTTAAAATATATAATTATTTATAATAGCATAACCACAATTTTCTAATATTTACCATATTTCTTCTGGAATACACTCACTGGAGGTTGTGTGTGTGTGTGTGTGTGTGTGTGTACACAACTCTTACTCAGTTATATACATGTGTGTATACACATAAACATATATGTATACTTTATTTTATATATAGTTATTTTATTTGTCATTTTATATTTATTCATTACTGAAATTGTTTTTCTAATGTATTATTTAAAATATTTAAATATATGCTCCTTGGTGTCACTGGCCTTTACTTCTCCTTGTTTTGTTTAGAAATGAGGTTATCCTAGCCTCATAAAAGGATTTGGGGTGTTTTCTGTTCTTTTAGTTTTCTGGAACAGTTTGTACACGATAAGTTAGCTAATTCATGAAGGTTTGGTAAATTTGCCAGTCAAGTCATATGTCCCTGCTACATTTTTGTGGATAAGTCTGAGAATTAACTCAGGGCTTGTATCGTATTTCTTGTCAATTTTGGTAAATTGTTTTTCAAAAATTGTCACTTGCATTAAGTTTTCTCTTGATATTGGCTTACAGTTTTTAAGTGCTGTTCTATCTTTATGACCCAATTTTTACTCCTAATGTTAATTTACATTTGTCTTGTCTTGATTGGTTTGGGCGAATGTTAGTGAATGTTGAAACATTCCTTGCAAAGCATCGGCTTTCTGTGGTTGTTGTTGACCTTCTCTAAGGGTCAACATTTACATATTTCATTAATTTCTTGTCTTATATTATTTCTTCCATTCAATTTGTTTCACTATTTTTATTCTCTAATTTGAGTTCAATACTTGACTAGTAACTTTCTATGTCTTCTTTTGTGATATATGGATTTGAGGCGATAAAGTTCCTATAGATGTTTCTTAAACTGAACTTTAAAAGTTTTAATATATAGCATTTTCCTTTATAATTTGGTTCCAAATTTCTTAAGTTTTATCATGATTTCTCTTCTGATCAATGTGCTGTATAAAAATGACTTTAATCATTATTTCTAATGCATGGCTATTTTTATCTAGGTATTATTTATTGATTTTGAATTTCTGTTAGAGAGTTAGAGAATATTTTCTATAATATAAAACAGGCTTTTATTTTCAGAAAATGGCAGGATTATTGATCATCACAGCATTCTTCTAAGAGGTCCTTGAAAAATACTGAGCAAAATCAGAATTTTCTAAAAGGCCAATGAAACTGTGATGGAACAAGTCACATCAGACGGCACCAGAGCCCAAAACAGGACAAAAACAGGTGATATAAAGCAACATTGGGAACACCAGGGTGATATTATACACAAACCATTTTAAAGAATTATTTTCCATGCCATCCTTTTAAACCATTCTAAAACAAACTGAGAAATTCTGGAATAAACATCTTCACTGTGATGCAGCTCCAACCAAGGTAATATTTATCTTGAAGTTACAATTTTTAGGTTCTGTCCAGTGTAAAATACTCAGCAGTTACTAGAGAAGCACCTTCTTGATCACATCACCAGGGGGCCTGTGAGCTGGGCAGCCGCCCAGTCAGGGATATTGCTCTCCCCTTTCACAGATGGGACGCAGAAGCAGTGAGGCCAGATTCCCGAGCCAAAGATGCCCACAGCTGTGCCTCCCGGGCGCTGCGGTCACATCAGCCCCGTTCCTACAGCTGTGCCTCCCGGGCGCTGCGGTCACATCAGCCCCGTTCCTACAGCTGTGCCTCCCGGGCGCTGCGGTCACATCAGCCCCGTTCCTACAGCTGTGCCTCCCGGGCGCTGCGGTCACATCAGCCCCGTTCCTACAGCTGTGCCTCCCGGGCGCTGCAGTCACATCAGCCCCGTTCCTGGCTGTGGGGGCCCCGGCTCCAGCTGGAACTGGTGACTGAGTTAATGAGTTGTTTGTCACCCTGTGCTGAACACACTTCTGTCTGCCACTTTGTCATATGCAGACTTGGCTGGTGCTGGTCTGGTAGAAGGCAGCTGGACACTATGTCTGTGCATCCGCTGGAGCCAAGGGGCAGGACCAGAACGGGGCGACACTGCTCCTGCTTGACATGAGATAGCTGATGCTGCTACAGCCCCATCAGTCTCTGAGACGCCCTCAGGGCCAGGTAACAGGCCTGGTAACACATCCTCTTTCAGTCCTCCCCACCGGGGAGCCGCTGTCCACCCTCCTGTCCAGCTCTTCCTGGGGACTCCCACACTCACTGGAAGACTTTTCCCTTATTGTGAACGTGTCAGACTCTATCTTATCTGTATAAATCCAAAGGCAACTAATGGGATCCATTGCAATTAAATCAATACCTTACCCACTGTTTGCACATCATTCGTAGGAGACAGGCACTGAAACGAAGCATTAGCCGATGCTTTTTACAGGATGATAGCCAGAGTGGTGGGAAAGTGTGTTTTAATTTCCCTTCTTTATGAGTTTCCAAGGAGACCAGGCAGATAATGAAGGGCTTGTTCTGTTAAGCATGCACCCTTCCACCTCTCCGGCTCAGTTTGCTACCAAATCACCCCTCCCATATCGCTCTCTCTATGTTTGTTGTAAATATGTCCCCAGTGGTGCAGCTTCAACTACTGTGTTGTCTGGGCACCCTGGGCTCCCAGCAATGGTAACAGCCACAGTGTTCTCCAAATCAAAGGAAAGGAGCCAAAAAGAGGCCGGCTGGATGAGAGCTCTCCTGGAGAGTCGGAGTTCCAAGTGGTCATTACTTTGTCTATTCACCACCGAAGCAGTGGCAGGCACCACTGGTCTTTATTAACTCTCCTATGGGGAGTCCCATTTCAAGCCTCGCCACAGACTACAAAGCCTCGTCCCATCCCAGGTGGGTCAGCAAGTGTGGGTGTTGGCTTTGCTCCCCAGGAACTCGCAAAGGGCTCTGCTGCCAGATTGCTGCAGCAGAAAAGTCACTTTCCTAAGGGAACTGGCTCTTTGGGAAGCAGCCTGGGACAACTGGTCATGCTGCCTCTAAACTCTCTCCTCACCTGAACATCCGTTCTGAGTTCCAAACACCCACAGCCCCTTTGGGACGGTCCCATGGCCCCACTGTCCCCAGTGCATGGCCTCCAGCGCTTCTTAAAGCTGATAGGGATGACTCAGGCACACACACTGGACTACGCCCTGTTGTCAGAGTGGGTGGTTTGACTACATTAGCGTCCCCACTCCCAGACCCAGCAGGGTTGTCAGCTAAACTATCCACACAAAGGGCCTGTTCTCTGGCTTTTGGTTGACCTCACCCTAGCCATTGTCCAGCTCTCCACTTTGATTACCAACAAGTCTTCCAGAACAGAATTAAAGACAGGACTGGTCTTTTCCCGAGTACTGGATATCTTTGCTCTGGCATCATGGACGCAGCCCAACCTGGTGTGAAAATAGGTTCTCGGGCTGGGATTGGACACAGGAGGGGAGGGAATGTCTCTCCTTGACCTTCTCTTTCTCCAACCTGTGCCTTTTCTTTTGCCCTTTCTTTTCAGCCAATTTTTTGTTCTAAACCTTCCTTCTTTCCTTTTCTTCCTTAATCTGCTCTTCATAAAAGAATCAAATTCTTTTTTATAAAAAAAAGATAATGAAGATAAACCTTTCAATTTAAAAGCTTAAATGTTTAGGATGCCCCAGGGGTGGCCACACCAATGGCCACTTACGCACCTGTGGTCTCTCCCAACTGCCTTAACTGTGACTTTCCCCTCCTTCCTCCAACGTCACTAACCCCTCAGGCTGCTGTCCCCGCTTTGGTCCTTGGACCCAGGGTTGGGGCTCTCCCAGGCTCCTTGTTAACACCACTTGCCAGAGCTCTGTCGCTGTCCCTGGCCTGTCACCTGCACAGATGGGATGAAGCCAACGGCTCTGCCCCTGCCCTGGTCTGGTCCTCTTTTTTTCTGGAAACCATTAATGTTCTCAACCATTAGCATTCTCAAAGTTCAGGCCAGGCCACAGACCCCTGTGGATAAGCCAAATACTAGCTAACAGTGGTCAACTCGGGTTCTATGGGCCTCCTCCTGCCTCCCACCCGCACCCCAAGTCACAATCCACAACCCCCTCCCACGGTCAGTATAAATGGAAGGCATCAGCCTTTCCTATGATCAAAAGAGGGAATTTCCAGTTTCTTTAGTATAGACTCTGAGGGATCATAGCAAGATACGGAAGGGCACAGCAGGACTTTTGGTAGTGAGACTTTTGACTCTTTCTTTTCCTGAGGTAGCTACTGTCAAGAATGACTAGAATTAGTAAGGTTAAACAACAAAATAGTAGGGCTATACCATTAGACAGCGACAATGGGCCAGTGAGTGACAGATGAAGGGTGAAGCAGAGATAAAGGACATAACATTTCTTTGATGTTAAATGACGGATGAATTTTCCCATCTGGGTTGTCTTATTTATGCCCACACCACTGCCAAGATAAGGGTACTAGAATTAATCCCAAATGTCAGGCGAGGAAACAGAAACATTGAGAGGCTAAATACTTGGCCCAAGGTGACAGGGCCAGAAAGGGACAGAACTGAAACTGACCCTTCCAGACCCTGGGCTTTGGACAACTGTGCTCTCCCATCTGTCTGAGAGAGCGAGGGGAGAGCTGGACAGAAGCCTGTGTGCCCAAACTGCCACCCAGCTGGCATCGCTCAGCTCCACCTGCCAGCCAGGTCCATGACCAGAAAGAAGGATGCCAAAATGGGTTCCCTGGGACACGGGAAGGGCACAGTCCACTGGGAGAGAAGCCAGCAAAGTCCAAAGACCTATTTCTCTCCCTGCCATGTAAATAGATGCTTATCTACAGTCCTCCCAACCAAAATATCCATCCCCCAGCTCTTAGCAAGTGAGGCCTTTGTGGAGAAAGACACCCTGGTCACACTGAGCTGTCCCCTCCTGCAGGAAAACAGACTTCACACAGATGGCTGGCCTGCCTGTTCTCAGCATTGCTCTGTGCTTAGCACCACAAATCCGAGAGGCAGCCAATGGTGAGGTCATGCCACCTGGACAACCCCTGGCTGTTCCTGAAACCCCAGCCATCTGCCTGTCCCCTCATGTATCCAGAAGCACCCTGGAGTGAGCATGGTGCTGGGACATGGTGGCCTGCCTCCTATCTTTTCCACAAGAAAGCAGCTAGTCAACCATGTGTCTTCAGAGACAAAGCAGAATATGTGACACTGGATAATGTCACTTGTGATAGAACATGTTGCTTCTTAGCATATGGCTGGCAAGTACAATACAAGGAATTTTAGAGGACACAGTGAGGTACCCGCAGACACTGTCTGGGTCTTTGCACAGTAATTACATTAGAAGGATGCAAGGAGAACAGGATGCAAATATAATAAATGTAGGCACAGCTTGGTGACCTACTTATCCCCAGTGGCAATTCAATAAAATGGATGGGAAATTTCCATCTAATTAGTAGGAGTGAACTCTATCCTTATTAGGGAATCTCAAGTTTTGAGATGTTTGAACCCCAGGATGCCTCTGGGCAACCAGAAGGAGATGAAATGAAAGGCCAGCAGAGCCTAGAGTGTGGCATTCCACTTGCTCACTCCTGGCCTTCTCCTTCTGTTTTTGCATAAATGGTTTCTGTGATTTCACCTCACAGCCTGTCACGAAGGCTACCTCCATTTCCTCCTTCTCTCTTATCTGGATAGCTTAGGTCAAGTAGAGAACTGTTACTAGTCACTCAGTGTGTGAACAAGACCACATGAGACATTTGTTCCTTTCAACAACCCCCTCTACTAATTTTGGCAAGTCCGATTCACCACTTCCCATGGGAGATCAGGTGGGAGGCTCAGGACTGCGCTATGGACAACACGCTCTTTACATAAACTTCACTCTGCGGACAGCCCCACACTTCCACTCCCAGGGCTTCAGCCTTCCTAATTTCGCCCAAATCTACTCAGCCTTTGCAGGGTGAGTGTGCATCACTACTGTGTGATCGACTATTAAATTGTACTTGATCCCAGTTGTGTTGAAGGGGAGATAATCATGGGTTTTGCTATCCATTCTGGTGTTTATGTCATTTTAGCTTCCTCATCCATAGGAGTAGTATGAGAGTCTTACTCTAAAGTATCAAGAGAAGATGGGTTTTCAGGGCATTATAGCTTCTTCCACCGCCAGGGCTCTTATAACTGTATAATATTTTACCAGTTTTCACTGACATGAGCACTTTGTACCTCAGATAAACTGCAGGGTTTGAGAAGCCTGCAGAAACCCAAACTGCTGCAAAGGCCTGAGGACCTTCTCAGATCTGGGAAAGGAGAGTGATGTCTCTGGAGACAGATATGATCAATATTCAGAGAAAGAGAGATTAAGTCTCAATTTAGCATACTTGTTCATTCTTAACTGAAACTAAATTATTAAAAGTTATTATTTCGTCTTGTTTTCTCACATGCACACACAAAAACCACATCTCACATCCCATCACTATCATTTTTAAAGTCCAGTTATAAAGTGTTACCCAAGTACAGCACAGGTGGGAAAACTAGCTCCAAGAACTTTACCAGAGCTCAGCTTTCCCTAATGGGTAATGGAGCGCAACCGACCTTCTCACTTAGGAAACTAGCAGTGTTGGGAATCTTCCCATAGGTGCTTTTTAAAAAGTTTATAACTTGGGTATCTCATTCAAAGTCACAAACGTCAAACTTAGGGAAAACACAACTACCATATCCACAACAAAAGGCATGCTGGTAGCCACAAAGTCCACCGTTGCAGACCAATGCAGCACCATGGACAGCTCCTCTCACTCTTTCAACATGGCGTCATCCGACCTGCATCTTCTCATCGCCATGGCGTCATCCTACCTGCATCTTCTCATCGCCATGGCGTCATCCGACCAGCATCTTCTCATCGCCATGGCGTCATCCGACCAGCATCTTCTCATCGCCATGGCGTCATCCGACCAGCATCTTCTCATCGCCAGAACTGCACCAAGAATGTCTGCAGCTCCTGGCCTTTCCTTTGACAACGCAGACACCTGCCCTCAGTCTTCAGTTCTTAGCATTAACATTACCCAGGGACACCTCCCTTCTTGCCTTTCCTTCCCCCTGGGTTCCCCTCCACTAAACCGCTGTCATGGAATTTTTCACAACTTCTGTTCTTCTCTTTACTCGTCTGCCTTATAGTTCTCATTCTTTCATGTGGCTTCTGCCATCTAGTCCAGCTTTAAATCTGAATATGCTGCCTTGGAGTCTCTCCTAATCATTAGTCCCCATGCCCAACCTTCTACTGTTCATCTCCACTGGTGTTACATAATCATGTCTAACTCAATAGGCTGAATGTTGAACTTGGCATTCCCCAATTAACTCTACTTCCAAATACTTCTTCCATGTTCTGCTCATTTTCAGTCTCCTAATTAAAAGAGCTTCCTTAGTGACTTTCTCTTGTACTTTCACCCCCTGATTGTTGGAGCTATTCTTTCAAAGTCTCATCAGTCTGTATTTTTTTTCCATTTGCACTGCTTATTCATTATTTATGCAGAAACTTTTGCTATTATATCCAAACTGTCTCTATCCTGCTCCTTCTCCAGTTCACTGTTTTTATACTACTGCAAAACTAATCACTATAAAACCCTGCTTTGAACAAGTCATCCTCTGCTGAACAACCACAAGTGGCTACTCGTCACCCAATAGCAACGTGTAACTCCTTAGCCTGAACTCACATGATATCGCCTGTGATCCCCCCAAATATTAGATAACTTTATTTTGATTACTCCCTCATTAATTAATTTAGTGTCTACTGTGTGTCAGACATAAGGCTACAAACTGGCCATTTACTATTTCATTGAGTTATCACAACAACCTGCCAAAGCTGAGGCTAATACATGTTCCATTTTGCAGATGAGGGGAATGAGACAGTAAAATAAGGAAGATACAGCAGCCTCATGCATCAGACTCCATGGCTGTGGTCTTGACCCCAACTCATGTCGTCATCCATGGCATTGATAGTTTTGTCTTTATGGCTAAACATACAGCTCTATGCATGTGGCTAACAAAGGGTTCAGTGAATTCAATATATTCAGATTAGCTGCAAATTTCTTCTCCAGCTCACATCATCATCTTTGCAACAATGCTCAGAGCAATAACTTCACTAAGCTCATTAAATCACAATGTCAAGATTTTCTTTTTTCAAATGCTAATTAAGTCCCCTCAAGTCTCTCACTTCTTATCATTAAAGGGACTATCTGGTAACAGAAAAGAATGAAATCTTCAGTTTTATATTTCCTTTATTAAATCAGGTGCCTGCCAAGGGACAACCCTAGGTCCTGATCATGATCAACGCTGAGCATTGTCAGGTAGTGTCCAGGTCAGAGAAAGAGACAGGCTCAGCATCCTAACACAGAGGCACAGGCCATTGAGGGAACGTGGGCTCTCAGGCAGAAAACACCAGTGCTGATGCCTTTTCAAGTTTTCTCTTATTTTAAACACCAAAGAAGTGTGGTTAAAAGATATAAGCAAAACCTACATTTTAATCCAAAGTACTTTCCCAAAAATAGAATATATATCTTCAGGCTATTCATTGTACTTCTACATTTTTATGTAATTCAGTGTCTGACCTTGGGAAGCTGGGGACACTGAACTAGCAGGCCTGATGATCTAAGTACACTGTTAACCTAATCATTGCTGTCAGTGCTACTCATGGAGGAAAGCTTTGAGTGAAGCGATGCCTTGCTCCAATAATGCAAACATGTGTTAGCCACAGACTCTCCTCATGAGTAACTTACTTCCGTGTAGACAAGAGAATCTCGCTGACACCAAGGAGATGTTGTTGGCCAGTGGCATGAGAGAAGTCCTGACACTTGCAAAAACACAGCATGGCAGATGGCATGAGACTCATTTGGGAAGATCAAAGAATAGTTTCTGGAAATGCCTTTTGAGGTACGTTGATTAACAGAACAGACTTAGACATATGGATAGAACGACAGACATGTAGAAGATTCTAGGCAGAAAAGGAAGAGTGAATCAGATCTCAGAGATAGGAACCTACATAGCATGTGCAGAATAGCAGGCTATTTAATTTCACTGGGGCAGAAAGGCGAGGTGGGAGAGGAAAGGGCACAGTACGCAGCCCCCGAGGCCAAGGAATTTAATAGTCAGAAGTGAAAAGTGGAGACTTTTAATCACAAAGTAACGTGATCATATATCTGATAGAAAGAATTCTCTCCTAGTCAAACATAAATAAGAAGCTAAATTATATATTTGTAAGCACAAGCTTAAGAAGCAGGTGACCTGGGCCGGCTGAGTGGCGCTGTGGTTAAGAGCTGGCTTGGGAAGCCAGCGGCCCCGGTTCGGGTCCCACATATGAGGGCCAGTGACACTGCCCTCAAAAAAAAAAAAAAAAAAAAAAAGAAGCAGGTGACCTGAGCACTGAGCCTGATGTATCATGGCCAGCATTGGTATGCATCATGGTTTAGAATGCATCATAGTATAGTGTAGTGTGAATCATCATAGGCATTTAATACATGCAATAATTACTACTTCAATAACACTCTGGAAGATCGGACAACGGTTGTATTGACATAAACAGGTAAGAAATAAGGAAGAGTGGGGATGAGAAAAATGGCAATAAGTTCAATTTTGTTCAGAGGCTGAAGAGACTGATGGGAACCAGGTGAATGCAGACCTGGAGTTTGGGAGAAAGTCTGGGGCCAGAAATCAGGAGCTGAGAAATGCCCCCACAGAGCTGACTGCATTCGATGAAACAGGATGTCAAAGAGACGAGAGGCTCAAGCATAGAGTCCTGGAAAAGACCCCAGCACAGGGAACAAAGGAAGAGAAATAAGTCTGAGAAGGATCAGTTGAGATGGGGAAGAAAAATCCAAAGTCCATGATATGGAAACCAAAGATGAGACAATCGTTACAAGAAAGGGATGTTGACTTCGCCAATTCCACACAGAGGCTGAAGCCAGTGGGAGCTGAAGGAAGCCAATGGCTGCCATTTATCTCAAGCCAGACTGAACCAAGAGAGAACTTTGAAACATTGATTGCTTCTGCAAAGAGCATAGTCATAACAAATGGATGAGAACAATACATAAATTTAAATATTTAAACTAATGGACAACCTCTCCTAATTCTGAGAGGCTGGAAAAATAATGCATCATTAAATGCATTGTGTTTGCTACAGTTTCAAATTTTTCTGTGGTGAAAATATATATTAATTTTCAAATAGAAAATGTTCTTTAAAAATAGTATCTGTTTTGTTTAACTCAGCATCAGATTCTAAAATTGAGAGCTGAGAGGCTTCTGAGAGGCTGGAAAAAAAGATTCATTAACAATTCCTATGTCAAGAAACTGCTCTGGCCAGAGCAGCGCCTCTTATTAGCAGAGAGGACCTGTTTCGTGAGAAAAGGATGATGCTTTGAGGTTCTGTGCCTGTCATTTCTTTTTTATTTAGAGTGAAATTTGCTGGAGAATCCCAAAGGTGATGGGGTTTTTACAGAGAACGTTTTATCAAATGGTTCTTACTGATGCATTGATTCTCTCCGCTTTGCCAACACTGAATCTTGTTCACTTGACCACGAATTATGGATGGGATTATTTAGTGTAAGTGCAAAGGAGGGAAAATCTATTCTCATTTACTATCTTCATGTAAGAGCTATATCTAATGAGGACTAAACCACCAGGAAGGCCAGCTTTGCTAAATTCCTATCCATACTCAAATATCTGCTGTATCTCGTCCTGCTCACCACCACCCTCCTCTCACCCCACAATATTAAGGACATCCTCTGTGGTCAACTTACAGAAAAATCATTAGGATTTCCAAACTTTAGATTTCCTCCAGATGTTATTTTTGCTTAGGTTTTTAAATAAAGAAATAGCCTTGAGCACCTTGAACAATGCAGACTGAATTTTGTTTTAAGGCAAAAACTGTTAACAGGGTACTTTATTAGCGCTTCATGATTCAGTACTTTATGAAGAATTTTAGAAGTGGTGTTAGTATTTTCCTTTCCTTCATTTGTATCTTTCTGTATTGTTTGACCTCTCTAAACCATGAAGGAGTCATTGTCAGAGAGGCAAAAACACCCATCCCGTGGGTCAGGCAGCATCACGTTCCTTTTCACCCAGACTGACTGCTTTGTCCCAGAAGGCCATGCTGCCCCCTGGGATTGCAGGATGGCCGCCCGGTTCTGGGAAACGGTGGTACCTCGCGATGGAACACGGACACACACACTTACAATATTTAGCACATTAGAACACGGACACTGACTCCTGTCCAAGCTCTCTGAGGGGCTGGCGCCAATTTTGTCTGATTTTCTCATTCTCCTGTCTTCTGTCTGATGGCATCACTAGACACAAATGACATTGAAATTTAAGCTATATATTTTCATATAAATATGTGAACAGTGTTCTCTCACAAGCAGTTTTTAATTTCAATCCTTAGCTCTCAATTTTAGAATCTGATGTTGAGTTAAACAAAACAGATACTATTTTTAAAGAACATTTTCTATTTGAAAATGAATATATTTTTTCACCACAGAAAAATTTGAAACTGTACCGAAACAAAGACTAAAGTTAAAATCACTTTTATTTCCCATATCCAAAGAGAACAACTGCTAATCAATCATGTATTGGTTTAGTCTTCTAATATATATTGGCATATATATATAGTATATATATATATATATAATATACATATATACACAAATATATACATATAATACATATACAATACATAAAATATGTAATATGTATATACTATATATGTGTATACATGAAGATAAAATAGTAAAATGTTAGCAGTTCTCCTTTACATATTATATATGCACAGATAGCTAACTATGCATATAGATGCATAAATATCTAAATAGATAGCATATAATTATATTTTATAGTATGTATTTATGCACACACACACCTTTGTCTGAAAATATTATTTACCAAGTTATTCACTCGTCCCACTTACACGGTGAGCATTTTTCCATTCAGCACAGGTCAGCATCACTTTAGAACTTATTCCTCCATCCGTGTGCCGCCCTCCCTCTAACCAAGCACATCCTCAGCAGTAATAATAGCTAATGTGCTGAAGGCTTCCTGGGGGACACACGCTGTCCTCAGCCCTTCACAGGCCTCATTTCATTCAAAGCTCACAGCAACAGCATGAAGTTGCAAGGGGGGAAACTGAGGCATAGAGGGGCAAGTTGCCCAATGTTATACAGATAATGCGTACTAAGCCGTTGAGATATTGTGATATAATATAGAATGTATATTTGGTCTTTATCTCCGTTTCCTGACACCGAGCTCCTAAAACCCTTGTCATTTCAGGAGCATCTTTGCTCTGAGGTGGCTCTCAGAGGGCCCCTTTCCAGCTGGTCACCGGAAAGACCAGGCTTTGATGAGAAGCTTGGAGCTGTCAGCCCTGCCCCCAGCCTCCAGGGACAGGAGAGAGCCTGGAGATTGAGTTCATAATCGATTGCGCTTATGAGAGAAAACCTCCATTAAAAAAAAAATCCCTAGATGATGGGTTCGAAGAACTGCTGGGCTGTTGAATGCATCCATGTGCTGGGAGCCTGGAGATGGAGGCCGCTGTGCTCAGACCTTGGGGACCACACTGGAGCACCTCCGTGTCTGGCTGTTCATTTGCACCCTCGGTTACATCCCTCCTCATAAGCTGGGCATAAGTCAAGTGCCCCCTGAGTTCTGTGAGGCTCCACAGCAAGTGCTCACACCAAGGAGGCCCCTGGGGGAACCCTGGTTTATAGCCCGTTGGGCAGAATATAGGTGCAAACGGGGACTTGTTATTGGCATCTGGGGATAGCCTTGTGGGGCTGAGCCCCCAACCTGTGGGGTCTGCGCTCATGGTGAAGACTTAGCCTCAGAACTGAATTAAATTGTGGGTTGGTGACCCCAGGGGATTGGAGAATTGTTTCATAAAATCATAAAATCATCACCATCTCCGATGTTTTTTCCTAAAAATGATATGGCCAAATATCCAGGCATACCTGTGATTATTTTTCTAGGATGACACTTTTATAAACACAATTGCAGAGCTGAAGCCCACGTTTATGTTAAAGACATTTGGTGTGCATTTCCGCAAATCATGTTCCTTTCTGTTTATTAATTTTGTAGGCTGGTGGGGGAGATACTGTGATTTCTGCTTTTGCTATTCCTATGTGCACGTCTTCAACTCTCCCTCAGTCAGTCTGGAGCGCCCTCCTGAGACTGCTTGGCTCTCTCTGGGTTCTGGGGGTGGGTGGAGCTGACGTCAGCACCATCACTGATAAACTACGGCTCAGGAGCTGGGGCGCTGTGCCCCCTGAAATCTGAATTGGCCCTTCCCCAGGACTGGCTTGCTGAGTGTGCTCACCACCAAGGTCTATCAATGTCTTTATGGGAAAAGAGCTCCCTGCCCCCTCGAGGCTGCAGAGGGCAGATAGGACCCTAGATCAATATATGAAGGGACAGGAAGTCCATTTTCATTCAAGCTCTAGCACAGGCACCTTTCCAATTCATGGTCCTGCTCAGCAACCCTTTTCTTTGCTTTCTCATTTACTAGAAGCTCCCGAGTATAATGTGCTCCGCGTTGAATTACATCAATATCCACATTAACATTTTTTCAAAAGCAGCAGCCATCAGCCAAGTTCTCACTTCCTGTGACCTTGCTTTGCGAGCAGGCTTGGCACGCACTTAGCGCTGTCCTTGGGATCCCCCGCCAGCACGGGGCAGGTGTCATCTCCCGGATAATATCCAGGTTAATTAACCTTTAGGTGAAAAGCTGGGATCCCTGTGACACTCACTTCCTTCTGGTTCATTATGTTCAGCCCGAAAAGCAGCAAGGAGCTGCAACAAATGCATTAATTAGGAAAACCATTAAATGCAGTTGCTTTTATTATCTCGGCAGTTAATCTTCTCTGCAAGGTGCCTGAAAAGTCATCACATCAGGGGGCAGTCCCTGCGGAGGAGAGGCAGCTGCTGGAAGCCATGGGACCCTCACTCCCCTGCTAGAAGGTGAGCACGAGTCTCCACCAGGTCACGAAAGTAAGGCGGGCACCCAAAGGGAGCATGGTGCCCCCTCTTCTCCCGCTGCCCTGCTCAGGGAGTCTTAGAAGAAGCCATGGAGCTCCATACCTGTGCCACCAGCAGGAAGCATCAGCCCTGCCACCCACAGGTGGGGACGCTGGATGCCTGCCTTGAACCTCACGATGTTTGGATAAAAAGCTCTATTTGTGGCTTGAATGGAAATGAAGAATACTCGGGGTGCTGGAGCCCGATCTTCCTCTCGGGACCTGGGACGTACTCTGGGGGTGACTTAGGCTGTGTCCCCTGGCTAAGTGTCCGGTGCCCTCACTCCCTCTGCACTGCCGCGGAGGGTCCCAGCCAGCCCCAGGCTGCCCTCTCTCCCCGAGCCCCTTCACTACCCGACTCAGGGACTGTCCAGCCTCCAGTCACCTCCGGGCTCCCTCCCACCCCACGGGCGTGGCTCCTTTCTCACCCTCCTCCCACTGACCGCCCTACAAATCGCACAGCGGCACTCTTTCCAGTACGTTGGAAATTCATTTGCTCACACCACACCGATGCTCACGTCCTCAGCACCCCAGAAGGCTGCCCGTGGCATAGTAGGTGCTCAATGAATGTTTGTGGAATCTAATTTGGAAGCATAACCTATAATATCTCCTGTAAAGATTTAAGGAAAGAAAACCAGATACACTACAAATTCAACATGAAGGTTATATTAATTCATGTGAAGGCTCTCTGACTGCCACCTGATGGATGACAGAGAAGAGCGAGAAGGCAAGGGGCCCATAGCTGTGCTCCTCGAAGATGGAGAGCCGTGAGCTACAGCTCAAAGCCAGCAAACCCCTGCACGCGCTGCAGGCCCCTGGCTCCGACCCCCGAGCCTGGCCCCTGTGTGCCTCACGGAAAAGCCAGATCTCACCAAAGGCAGAGTCCCAAAGTCAGCGATTTTGACATTGTCCACTTTCTATGAGGAAAAACTATCAAATGAGTTAAAAACTGTTACCAAAGGTGACTGCAAACAACGTCGCCCGGTCAGCTCGAAGCCCCCGCCATTGGTAGAACCATCACAGGCCCAGACCTGCCGCCAGTGGTAGAACCATCACAGGCCCATCACAGGCCCAGACCTGCCCCCAGTGGTAGAACCATCACAGGCCCATCACAGGCCCATCACAGGCCCAGACCTGCCTCCAGTGGTAGAACCATCACAGGCCCATCACAGGCCCATCACAGGCCCAGACCTGCCTCCAGTGGTAGAACCATCACAGGCCCAGACCTGCCTCCAGTGGTAGAACCATCACAGGCCCAGACCTGCCTCCAGTGGTAGAACCATCACAGGCCCATCACAGGCCCATCACAGGCCCAGACCTGCCTCCAGTGCCGCCGGCACCCAGAGCCTTGGGCAGGCGGGGTCAAGTCCAGGCTGAACACAGCCCACGTCTCAAGGAATCTGTAAGGAAAGGGCAGCTTCTAAGACTGGCCTTTGCTGTCGTTAGCCTGAGTGGAGGAGGCGCTGACTCATAGCTGTGGCCGGAGGAACTGGCTGCTCTGCCTGGAGAGCGCCCCCGAGGTTCCGAGGCCGCCAGCTCTCCTTCAGGGCTGCAGAGCCCCAGGCCGAGCTGCAGCTGGACGCCAGGCGGGCCTTCCTCCTGGAGGGCCCCCTCTTTCTGCACAGCCACCCGCTGCCCAGCCTCGAAGGGATCTTCTCCTGTCTCTGGAACCAATTCATTGGCCATAGGACTAGGTCCTCTATAAATCCCACGTTGAAAAAGCGATTGTAGGGCTGAAGCCGCATGAGACTGAGAGGGAGCGTGTGATGAGCACAGAGCGACAGCTGACAGAGCCTCTCTCCACAGGGACACGTCCCCAGGTGGCCTGGCAGCCGCCCGTGGAGAAGACAGCTCCCTGCAGCTGCCAGCCATGGCTCCGTGCCAGCACGAGCACGTGCCTCTGCGTTTGACGTCGACTTTCCTGGAGCCTAAACCTCACTGCTCGCTTGTCCTCTCAGGAAATTTTTTTCACCTTGGGACTCACTGCAGTGGGAACATCCCAGGCGCCACCTCACATGGCACTAGGTCAGTGAAAGCGTTTTTAAAAAGTGCTATTTTTGAATGCACAGGAGTGTTCCAAGTGCACATCTACCACCTTTGAGAGACGGGTTTGACACCACAGATGCTGGCATCAGGCCCCCACTGGGCCATTTCGCTGCTGTGCACAAAGCTTGGAAAAAGAGACTGAGAGCTTTCGCCCCCACCCCCCCAGGGCTCTGGCGTCACCCC
This sequence comes from Aselliscus stoliczkanus, assembly GCA_033961575.1. Lineage (NCBI taxonomy): Eukaryota > Metazoa > Chordata > Mammalia > Chiroptera > Hipposideridae > Aselliscus > Aselliscus stoliczkanus. Next base: position 110,045,431 of record CM066728.1, read on the forward strand.
TTCCTGCCGCCTGGACCGAGACGGTGCTGTACCCCCACGTGCCGTCTCCCCGACCTCTGCTGGAAGAGCATCCTGGACTGGGAAGCATGGAAATGAGCTCCCTTTATCACTCATCTGAGCCAATGTCACTGTGATGCTATCTGATGTCCCCGCAGCGAGCTAACCTTGACGCTGCGCCATCTGTGCCTGTCACCCTCTCTGCATCCTGTTCCTTCCACACCGGGGGCATCTGTTTGCAGCAGACTTGCCCGAAGCAAGCAGTGCTTCTCCCTGGTACTCACACCTATGTGTTTTGACACCCTAATGACTCTTAAATATGCATAATCATTTCCAAGAAAGGTGCGCCACACTTTGTAACCACGTGCATAACCGACTGATTTTGAGAGCTGGAAAAGGGGCACCAATGAGCTGTACATTTAATTTGCCCTCACATCTGCTAGAGCTTCTCAGGGCCTCCTGGGCTGGCGACTGCCGGACTTCTGTTCTAACGCCTCCTTTCTGTCGCAACTGTTTTTAATTATAAGTGCTTTCACCGAAACGAGTCACATTCAAAATTCCAGCCTAGGAAGCGATATTTTTCTCCTTAGCCAAACTGAATCAAATCACATTCGGGCAAAAAAGGCAGCGGGAAAACCACCTGGGAAGGTGTTTAAATTCGGAACCCCGGGCCCCCTCATGAAAGAGTTTGATTCAGCCTTTAATCCCACGTGGCATCATGTGATCACACGGGTTTGAAATTTCAGGCATGGCCTTCATACTTGGAGGGACGCTGTCACACTGAAGAGTGGACACACGAGACCTTGCTGAGGGTCATTTCCCCGTATTCTGATGGGCAGAGAGTAGGTCCTGAAGGCAGGGAACGGGACTACAAAGGGGAATCAAATCCCTTCCAGTTGCTCTTCATGTGGCAAGCCTGACCCAGACACTGTGTACAGGCACCCTGGAGAATGTGGGGTACGCAGGATGTGTGAGCGGCCGGTGTGAAAAAGAGAGCCACACAAATCACATGGACAGGGGGCCGTGGTCCCCCCATGGCTGCCGGACCCCTCGCTGGCCCACCCACAGCCCCAGCACTAGCCCAGCCATCCAGCCTAGGCTTTCCCCGAGAAGCTCACTCCAGGAAGGATGGGCTAATGGGACCAATGACATTGGAAGCCTGCTGCCCAGTAACGATTACCACCTGTCTCTGTTTGGTCCTGCTGATTCTCTCAGAAATATTTATCACACTGTCCCTCTGTGCTGAGCCTCGAACTGGGGAAACAGAGAAGCTGCCCTTTGTACTTGGCCACGTGGGGCTTCTGCTGGAGCTTGGGGCAGTCACTGAACAGTGCTTACTCCTCCATCCTGCTCATGTGTGAAGAGCAGTGATGAAACCTGGCAAGTAAGGTGGAAAATGCTAAGGACAAAGCGACCAGAGAGCCCTGACTCAGGAGTCTGGGAATCCAGCATGAGCTGAGGTGAACTTCCCGGCAAGGCAGCCCCCCTGGGAAGCCTATTTCGCGTCCATGATTTTCCGAGACTTAACATTGCGCAGTCACACTGCACATTTGTGTGCGGATTGGCACAACCCCTGTGTTGAGGTTCTCTTCTTTACATCAGTCACACTAACTCCAAAGCCCCTTTTTCTCGCCTAAAGACATCCCTGTGCCCTGGCTTTGCAGGGCTGAATGCTCCACTCCGAACGGTGCCCTCTCTCCATGTCTCTGCCAAATACTATAATGAAGTTTGCCTTTCACTGTAAAAATTTAGAAAATACAGATAAATGAAGAAAAACTAAAATCACTGGTAAAAGAACTATTTTTAACCAGTACTGATATGTGCTGAGTCTTGCCTGGAGGGTTTTACATGTATTATACCATTTAATATGTACATCGCCTCTGAGGCCAGGCTGAGTAACTTACCCAGGTCCACAGCCGGGAAGTGGCCAGCCACTCTGCACCAGGCCCCAGCACTGGGACTATCTATGCCTTCCTGCTTCCCAACTGGTGACCCCACCGCCTGGAGAACACCGCTGTCAGCACTTTTATAAACGAACCCTCTTCTAGCCTTTTCCCCGTGTGTGTGTGTGTGTGTGTGTGTGTGTGTGTGTGTACATTTTTAACAAAAATGGGATATTACGTAGATTGCTTTTAAAAAACAATTTGTTGAGGTATAACCCATATAAAACTAAATATTTTCAAGTGACTAATTCAGTGGTGTTTAGTACATTTCCAATGTGCAATCACCACCTCTACCTAGTTCCAGAACATTTTCATCACTCCAGAGTAAAATCCTTTCATCACAAGCCATTTCTTAACATCCTCCCCACTTCTGCAGACCTGGCCACCATCAGTTTGCATTCTGCCTCCAGGTATGTATTCTGGATGGCTCATATAACGGAACCATACAATGTGTGACCTTTTGTGTCTGTCTTCTTTCAGCTGCCATAATGTTTTAGAAAGTTCATCTACGTCATAACATGAATCAGGACTTCATTCCATTTTATGGCTGAATAATAGCCCATTGTTTATGGATCATCTCTTTGTTTGTCCATTCATCTGTTGATGGACATTTTGACTACTTTTATTTTTTAATTGTACATATATATTTCTACATGTGTATATTGAGAACTATTTTTTAATTTTTTTAGTGTATATATAGTAGAATTACAGTGTCATATCATATGATAACTGTATATTTAACTTTTTGAGGAACCACCAAACTGTTTCCACAGAGGTTGCGTCCCCACGAACAATGTTCAGAATTCCAATTTCTCCACATCCTCATCAGCAATTTTTATTTTCATTTAAAAAAATCACTATGATAGCCATACTAGGGGATGTGAAGTGGTATTACATTGTGGTTTTGATTTTCATTTTTCTGATGGCTAATGGTGTATTTTTTTTCATGTGCTTATTGGTCATTTTTATATTATCTTTGGAGAAATTTCCATTCAAGTCCTTTGCCCACTTTCTTAATTAGGTTGTCTGTCTTTTTGTTGTTGAGGCCTAAGCATTGTTTCTGTGTTCTGAATACTTAACCTTTATCAATATATAGTTCGTAAATAGTTTTTTCATTGTGCGCCTTGCCTTTTCACTTCTTCTTATCAACCTTTGATGCCCAGAAGTTTTTTATTTTAATGAAATCCAATTTATTTTTTTCTTGTTGCTCATGATTTCAGTGTCATATTTAAAAATCCTTTGCTAAGTACTAGGTCATGAAGATTTACCCCTGTATTTTCTTCTAGAGTTTTATGATTTTTGCTTTTATATTTAGATAATGAGTTCCTTTTGTGTTCACTTTTGTATGTGGTGTGAGGCAAGGGTCCAATTTCATTGTTTTGCACATGGGTATCCAGTTGTCCCAGCACCACTTATTGAAGAGACTAGTCTATCCCCCATTGAATGGTCTTGTCGTCCTTGTTAGAAATCAGTTGGTCACAATGTATGGATTTATTTCTAGACTCTCAGTTTTATTCAATTGGTCTGTATGTGTATCTTTGTGACAGTACCACACCATTTTGATTACTATAGTAAGCACATACTGATTCTTAAACATTTGGTTTTACTTAATAAGCATGATAACTTCTGCAGAAGTTAGTATATGTTCTTACTATATTTTCTTGGCATGATTACGTCACTGGGGATGGAAGAGAAAATAGGCTCAGTAGGTATGTCTGAAGGGCAGCTTTCTGTCCAGAGTGCGGAGGGGGCATCCATTTGTGTCAAGTGGGCGCTTTTGCTCGAGAGGCATTGGTTCTAGCCAAGCTGTCAGTATCAGAGACATTTCAGAAGGCAGAGGTTTGGAGTTTGCATTTATGTCCATGCTCATTAAGGAATATTACACAAAACAAATGAGAAACTGGAAATAAGAAGAAATGAAAAAAAAAGCTAGGAGCAAATAGGCTAAAGAAAGCATTAGCTAGAGGAGTAACGGAAGGAGCAGTTACGAAGAACGCAAGAAACAAGGTGTGTAGAAAGAAACGTAGACACTGCTTTCCATTTAGACTTTCACTTCACAAAGCACTTTAAAAATTGTCATCTCATAATCTAACTGTGCCTCCGGGGCAGAAATCATCAGCCCTCCTTTTCAGGTGACACAATGAGGAGAGGCCCGCAGTGGGTTGAGCAAGGTCACCGAGCTCATTAGCGACAGAAGGTGTTCCCTAACCAGGTGTCCTGACTCCTGTGAGCTCACCAGCGAGTGCTAAGGCAACGAAAGCTCAAAGCCAAAAGTGAAAAGGAGAGCAGTGCGCACAGCGGGCGAGAGAGAAGGTCCCAGTGGCATCAGGAAGGACACAGCTTTACTGGGAGAGCTCTGCAGCAGGCCCGCAGACTCAACACGGAAAACGCCACCGGGGAGAAACAGGCAGAGGTGACCTGCGCGGCAAAGGCGTTGATTAAACATTTGTGTGTGGGGGGGTGAGGTTAAAAGAGTCTGCTGGTATACCTTTCTTACCTATTTGATATTTCCCTTCCAAGGATGTTTTCAGTAAAGGGCATGAAAGTTTACCCAAAGTTTCTACCTAGAACTACCTGATTGGAGATGGCCACTTCCGCTATTTTGTTTGTTTGTTTGTTTGTTTTGAGGGCAGTGTCACTGGCCCTCATATGTGGGACCCGAACCGGGGCCCCTGGCTTCCCAAGCCAGTGCTTAACCAACCATTGCGCCACTCGGCCGGCCTACTACTTCCACTATTTTTAATTCAAGGGTTTGCATTCAGAAAACATGGTGATTCGTTTTCCTTGGAGAAATATCAGAACAGGGAAGCTTTTAGTAGCCATTAACCCCTGCGACCTCATTTACTATTTTCTTCAAAGAAGGCCAAAACCGGAAACAGGCTTCAAACAAAAGCCTTTCTAATGAGCTGTGACAGATGTGCAATTTGGGAGTCATGAGCCCTGAGTCTGTCACCAACTGCTCTGGTAAAAAGTGTCCCCAGATAAGGCAGCCCTCTGAGCCTAAAGGAACACACATCTCCCCTGTATGGCTTCCTCTCTCCAGGTAACCTTTTCCCACCTGTAATTTCTTAGTACTTTATCTGCCACTTCCTTCCCACCAAGAACCAGGCTTGGCAGTCTTGGGCGTAATGAGTCTACTTATTTTATCTGACCTGGTGGTTCTCAAGCAGAGATGGCTTTGCTTCTTTGGGGACAGTTGGCAATATGTGGACACGTGTTTGACACTTGTGACTGGAGGAGATGGAGTAGTGCTGTTAGCATCTGGTGGACACAGGCCAGGAATACAGGTCACCATCCTGGGACCTGCCTGGGGTCACGCCCCCAGGACAGTAACCTGGGCCAAGATGTCCACAGAGCTGGAGTGGGGAAACCACGACTAACTGAAAGGCACGAATAAGTCAGAGCTGTCCTCCGGCCCTCTCACCTGGGACGTAGTTCACACGCAAGTCTTGGTCTGTCTTCCTTCTCCCAAGTACAGGATTCCAGCACCCGTGTACCCAAAGAGGGCTATGTGTGGGTGACGCCCTGTTGCCGTCCTCACCTGCTGCTGAAGCGTCATCTTCACGTCCAAGCGGATGCTGGCAGGTAAGTGAGGCCAGGTCTACACAGCAATGTGGGGCTGGGCAGTTCCAGAATGTGCGGGTGTGTGGGGGAGGGACACGTGGCTGCCAGGTAACTGCAGCGGAGTTGCGCATGTCAGTTTTCAACAAGGATCCCGGAGGCCTGCGTTCTTATCGGTCTCATTTGCTGCCTGACTTCATAAAAGTCAGTTAGTTGCCCTCCGGATGCCTTATGCTGCCCTGATTGTCAGAAAGGGATCCTCAGAAAAAGAAGGACACCCTTTAACCCTGGACAAGAACCTACCGGGAAAGTGGAGTCTAGTAGGTACCTGGAAGAAGATTTTCTCAAAAATCTGTATTGAAAACAACAAAGAAACAGGACTTCATAAAATAGGCATATCGCAACAAATGGAAACAACCCAAATATTCATCAACTGATGGATAGAGAAACAAAATGCTGCGTGTTCTTATAATTTGTCCATAAAAAGGAATGAAGTACTGAGATGTGCTACAACATGGATGAACCTTGCAAATACTATACTGAGTGAAAAAAATCAGACACATTGCATATTTTTTATATGAAATGTCCAGATTATGCAAATCCATTTGTTCAGAGATAGATGAGTGAGTGCCAAGGCTGGGTGGGTGGGGAGTGGAGGGTGACCGCTCACATGACAGGGTTTTCTTTGGGGGCATGAGAATGTTTGGAACCAGACAGAGGTGACGTACAACACTGTGAATGTGCTAGAAGTCACTAGAATGTGTACTTCAAGTTGTTAAATGGTGAATTGTATTTTATGTGAATTTTATCTCAATTTCCAAAACAAACAAACAAACAAACAAACAAACATGTTTGGAAACCTTCACTTGGGCAAATCTGATGAAATGAGTTCTGATGACTGGGAGGAAAGTTAAGTATGAAAAACCATTCAGAATTTACTGACTCATGAAAAATAAATCCCAACAAACGGCAGCAATTACCAATATGCCAGGGGTTTGGGGATGGGACACTGCATAGCTTTCTCCTTGGCACTGGGTTGTGGTTCTGGGATAAGATAGATGAATGCATGTTATTGATCATAAGCCATTCCCTGATCATTAGCCAGGCACGTTACGCTTTCATTTCTACGCTTAACCCCAACATGCAGCTTCATTTCATGGTGACCAGGTAAGATGTGAGTGTAACCATGGTGACCACCAGCCTCTGGGACAGGTGGCTGCCTAACCATCAGACTCTAGGAGCTTCTTCCCCAAGCACATCTCCACCCCTGGCATCAGTGGGCCCCCAGCCCTGGAGCAGCCATGGTCCTGGGGAGGAGACAGAGTGCCGTGAGATGTCATCTGTTAAGGCTGCAGGACACTTACCAAAGTGAACAGCATATGGGACGAGTGACTGCAGGGGTGTTACCTAAACCACAGCGTGCTCATCAAGCTAGGGAGCCCTGAGGCCTTGCACGGAGAGAGGACAAGAAGGGAAGGCACAGCCGTTCTGAAAAGGAGCTGGATTTAGGCAAAAGAAAGCAGGGGCGGGCTAGGAAGGATTTCCAAAGGAGACCAGCTTCACTGGTTTACGTGTCCACAGGCCCCACCTTGAGCTCAGTCTCCATCACCCTGTGGTTAGCTTCAGCACCTCTCCTTTTTCGCTGATGCTGCCAGGAAGGGCAGACTTCAAGCTTCCAGAGCGTTCCAGCTACTTGTCAATCCCATGATCAAATTCACAGCATCAGACTTGCTGCAGAGACGTGAAGCCTGCTCTTTGCCAAGGAGAATAGGCATGACCTGTCAACGAGACTTCGGTCACAGGGTCTCTTGGTCGTTGTTGCACCTCGGCGGCATGCGGCTATGTCCTTGGTATTTGGCAGTGTTAAAAGAGGAACTAGTTATATTAAAATTTTAAGGGTTTTTTGGAGCAAAAATTTATTTGAACCAGGCAGGATCTAATCTAGCAGACAGAAAGGAGCTCTGAGCGGCTGTACACAATGAAACACTTTTATAGGCGGAAGGCAGCAGGAACGAAGAAGTTATACGAGGCAAAAAAGTGCATTGGTTACTGCAAAGTCACTTTCTTTTAGGGGGTGTCAGGGTCTCTCAGGCAGATGACCTCATTAGTGCTGATCAGGCAATTCCTCAATCGACTGGTGTTAGATGCCATTTCTGGGAAAGCCAAAGCTCTAACTAAGTTAAGTCTTGCTATGGACCTTACTATAAGCAACCCTAATTTGGGCCTATTGTCTTGTTTTTAACAATAGACTAGGTTATTTTCTTCTTTGGTTTGGAGCAGCTTAAAAGTCGCCATAGCCAACTTGAAGCTACCCAACCATGAAGAAAATTACAATTTCCATTTTAAGATTGTTGGGTGCTAAAATGGGATTTGCTTTAAACGTCCAAACAGCAGCAGAAGGATTTAATGTGGCTGAAAAGAAAACCAAACTGACTGCTACGTGAAGTCCCCAAACCACAGACCCCTTTCTAGGGTCCTGGCGTGTGTACCCCTATGCTTGTCTGGAGACATTCAGAGGGGAAGTGCAGGGCCCAACCCACGTCCCCGTTTCTGTGCCTACACTGTCCCGTAAACAAAGGCCTTTGTCTTATGGAGCTCCTGGTCCTTGTGCCTGCGTCCCACACGCCCTGCTGCCACACCACGTCCCCCTTCGGAGTCTGCTCCGTGTTTCAGTCTGGGGTCAGACATTCGGTTCTCCACTGACAGAGCCAGGATTAGAGGAGCCCCTCCAGGAGGGCGCAGGACAAGGCCAGAGCCAGGCAAGGCCCTTGTTGGGGGTGCAGTGGTCTCCCACAGGGGCCCTCCCTCCAGGCCTGATGGGAGGACTGCAGGGCAGAGAAGGGGGCTGGTGTGTAGGCTGGGGCTGCTCATGAACCTGAGGAGGGAGGAGGAGAGGGGAGGAGGAGAGGGGAGGAGGGAGGGAGGGAGAGGAGGAGGGAGAGAGGGGGGAGAGAGGGAGGGGAGGAGGGAGGGAGGGGAGGAGGGGGGAGGGAGGGAGGGAGGGAAGGCAGGAGGGAGATCTACAGAGACTTTGGGGTGCAGGTGGAATCATTGGGAGACCCTATATGTTTGGAAAATATATTCTGTGTGTGTGTGTGTGTGTGTGTTTCACATGCGTGCACACATTTATATACATATATAAACACATACAAAGGTGGATATATGAAATACGCAGTGCCTGGCCTGAGTCAACGAGTGCTGTCATACATAGGACCACAAACGGGGTCTTAAGCAACAGAAATCCACTCTCTCACAGGCCAGAGGCCAGCAGCCGGAGACCAGGTGTCCACCAGGCTGGCCCCTCCTGAGGCTGTGAGGAGGAGTCAGTGGGCAGTATCTGGAGATGTCACGAGCAGCCCCAGGCCTGCCTCCTGCTGCTGGGGGCTTGCTGGCGAGTTTTGGTCTTTCTTGGCTCATAGATGCATCGCCCTGCTCTTTGCCTTCAGGTTCATGTCGTTCCCCCCGTGGGCATGTCTGTGCCTGAATTCCCCTTTTATAAGGAGACCAGCCATCTTGGATTAGGGGCCACCTGCTCCAAAACAGCCTCATCTAAACTAAATATATCTGCAGGGACTCCATTTCCCAGTAAGATCATATGCCCAGGTGCTTCAGGTTAGGACTTCAACATACATGGTGTGGACTGGGGGTGGGGGGCAGTTGATCCCATCACACCCCCACCAACACACAGGCACGTTCACACACGCACTCAGACATACACACTCCACCTGCCATCTGCTTTCATTCTAAAAAGCATCTATTAATTTCCTTGGCCTTCTGCATGTCCCCGGGCTGTGCAGCTACAAGGTACAAACATTACAGATAGTGACACACCTGGACAAATTCAAAAACATGCAGCTAACTTCTGCTTTCTTTCTCATCGCCAAGAGTCTGAGTGTAGCACTCGCAGTCTAATCCAAGCTCCCATCCAACCCCTGGGCTTCTTCAATGCCCACAAGTCTGTAATTCCATGGAGATGGGTTCAGAGAGGGAGCTCCTGGCATCAGGGCCCTGGATGCCGTCCTGCTAATTAACGTCAAGAGAATCACTTTCCAACGTGGTGCCTTGGTTTCTTCATGGAAGACTTTACACCATGAGTGGAGTCCATGTATTCCCTTATGCATTCAAAAGCTCTAATATACTCAGTGCGGGCCTACCATAGAGCAAAAATCTGGGGGTGCAGACATAAATGAGGAGCAGCCCCAGGGCCTCAGCCCTCCACTATCTTTCCACTCCCCAGAGTCAGTAATTCTAAGGCAGCTGACAAAGCCGGGGCACCGTCCTGTGCTAACAGTCCTGTCCTGCAGTGGATGTGGCCATGGCTTCCTCAGTGGTCTGCTGCTTTGGGGCCCCCACAGATTTCTTTCTGGCAGGAACTGACACATACAGCTCTCCCCACCCCACGAACTGTGCAAAGGGACCAGATTTGTCAGGTGGCAGAGGGAGCACGAAAGGCCAACACACCAGGTCTCAGCCTCAGGGAAACAGCGTGCACACCTTGTGCTGGCTGTCCCCAGTTCCCTCCCACCACACAGGCCCCGGGGAGACTGGCTGCCCTCTGAGGCTGAGGGAGGGAGGAGGAAGAGGCCAGGGGTCTCTTGTCCATTTCCTGTTCCAGACCACGCTTCCGGAAGCCACTGGGGTCCCTTCTTCACAGCCCCCTCCCTTCTCAGCTCGGATAAAACCCTTTCCTTTCCTTTTAGAAAGAAAACATAACCCATGGCACTTGTTAAAGACAGCAAGGCAGACTTCATTCAGCGAGCCCACGCAATGTATAAGGGACCACTACAGAGCCGTTTTGTGGTGGGGAGAGATTGGGTTCAACCCTGAACACAAGGAAAAGGGGGAACTTATAGCCCAGGAAGGATTCTGGCTGAGCTGGCCTAACAGGATTCTTGCTGAAGGCAGGGCCTGGGGGATGCAGGTGGGGAGGGACCTGATTAGATATCCAGGGTGATCAGGTGTGGCAGGTGGGGAATTCTGGCTAAGCCAACTGAGCAGAATTTTTGCTAACACGGCAATGCAAAGATGGACACGCTAGTCCTCAGGCAAGGTCCAGGGAAGGCGGCTCCGAGAATCCCTCCTAGAGTTCGGTCAAGGGCACTATGCCACCTTGGTCCTCTTGGTCTAGGAGACATAGACCACTTCCTTTGTCATTGTCTGTGAACAAGCCAACACTTCTGAGAGCAGATGTTTCCTTAAGCTCTCCTGAGCTATCTGAGTTTGGTTTTGTTTTCTGCGGGGACCCGGATGACACAAGCCTGGCGTCCAGCCCTGTGCTGAGAGCATCCCCAAGGTCGTTTTAGCCTCCACCATGACTTACTAATGTGTTTCTGATGTCACCATTCTCCTGAAGATTTCCTGACAACAGGCAGATCGCTCGTCAAAACGGAGCATTTGAAAGGTGGATATCCCCCCATGATTTGCACCGTGCTTTCGAAGGCTCTTTTCAAATGAGTGGCTTGTGAATAGACAAGATTTATCACTGGCACTCCGGCTATTGAAAACAAGCCTGCACCTCACATCAGGGAATCCCAGCTGCGAGAGTAAAGTCAGCGCAAGTGAGCCCCCGAGCCAGTGAGGAGGTGGCTCCCGTCAGAGCCAGGGTGTAGGCACTCAGGGTGCAGGGCGTCGAGTGCCACCTCTAAAGGCAATCGCTCTGCTCTGTGCTGTGGGGGGCCCACCTTCCATTTTGAGCCCCTTTGTCACTGAGAACAAGGGAAGCGCATGAGCTCAATGGGTGGAGTGACCCCGCTTGTCCTGAAAAGAACCCTCATGAGACCAGGATTAGGCAGATCAGAGCTGGGTAAATTGTGAAGTTCGAGGCTTGCTGGGTTTTCCACACTCAAAGAGTAAAATAACATCTTTCTTCTATTACTCACTTTTTGCATTGACTCCAAAGGCCAGTAGTTGAACTCAAGTAAATACTTCTTATTATGGTTGTTCAAAAGCCGTATTGCAGGGCTTCCTGAAACATATATTTCATAGTCTGATAGCCTGGCAGTGGGAATGGGTTGCTCTATGAACCCAGGTAAATTCCTTAAACTATTTGAGCTTAATGTCAATAAGAGTTAAAGCTGATTGTTCAATGGAAATGATGGATCTAGGAGAAAATAAAATCATAACTAAAAATAATTACAACAAAAAAGCCCTAAGAATTTAAATTCATCTAAATTTTAGAAAACTATGTCTCAAAATGAAAACGAAATTACATGTTAAGACAAATAAGAAAAATACACTAAAAGAAATGCTAAAACAAGTTCTTCAAGTAGAAGAAAAAAGACCCCAGATAAGAATGGCAAGAATGAAAACTTTATAATTGTAAGTAAATCTAAACAGAATTTTCCATAGAATAATTATCGAATTAAAAAGAATGACAACAATAATGCATGAAGTAGAAGGAGGTTAAGTGGAGTTAGGGCATCCTGAATGTCCTGCATTGGGTGGAAATAAGTAAAAGTAGTAATTTACATTAGACTTCAGAAGTCAAAGATGCCCGCTGCATTCTCCAGGATAATCTGGTTTAAAAAGAGTGCATAACGGTGAAGCTAATGGGGGAGGGGAATGGAATACTTTAAAAATACTTTACCAGTCGGACAAAACAGAGAACGTGAAGAAAATCCCGTCTTCCGGATACCACGACTTACTACGAAGCTACCATAGTTGAGACATTTCGGTACTGACAGAAGGATAAACACGTTTTTTAAAAAATGGAATGATCTCTTTGGAAACCTGTGTGGCATCAGCAGCTAAATATGGCCCCTTGCTGGATAACAAGGTGGCACAGAGAACAAGTGGGGCGTGGTGGTCTTTCCAATAAGTGGTGGTGAACCTGTGGGACACCCACAAGGAAAAGAGTGACTCTTAGCCCCTCCCTCACGCAGCACGTAAAATCAGTTCCAGGTGGATTACACATATACCTGTGAAATACAAAGCAATAGAGTTTCTAGAAAATAACATAGAATATCTCCATGACTCGGGAGTAGGAAAAGGTAAGATGCAAAAGTGGTAAATAGAGCTGTATTAAACTTAGGAAAATGTGTTCCTCAAGAAAAGACAAGACACTACTAAGGGAGGAAGAAGGCAAGCTTAGTATCGTATAAACTTACTTTCATATTACATTATGTACATTATTTACATCACATATAATGACCAATGTTCTCCCACAGAGAATTCCTAGAGAATAACAAGAAAAAGACAGTCAACCATATGCAAACAAAACAAAACAAAACAAAACAAAAAACAGGCAAAAAGACCTAAACAGGAACTTTGCCAAAGAGAATATCTAAATGGTTAAGAAACACATGAAAACATGTTTAATCTGATTGATCATCAGGGGAAACATAGATATAAAGACCACAATGGAACATCATAACTCACCCTCCAAAATAAATACATTCAAAGATTGACAGTGACAAGTATTAGCACAGTTGCTTGGAAATTGTTCAGTGTTACCTACTGAACTTGAACAAATGCCCTCCGATGACCCAACCACTATGTTCTCTGGTCTATACCAAGAGACATGTATGAGAATATTTGTGGTGGCGTTATCCATACTAGCCCCACACTGGAGTCGATTATAATCTCCTTCAATTGAGGAATGTCTAAATAAATGGTAGAATACTAATACAATGAAATATCATGAAGCCATGACAATGAACAATGTGCAGCTACGCACAACAACATGGCTAAATCTCACAAATGTAAGTTGAATGAAAAAAAAAAGAATAACAAAGAATTATGCTATACAATTCCACTTACATAAATTCAAAACCAGAGAGAACTGCTCAAAAAGCATGTGGTATGAGCTGCATTTGTGAGGCAGTTTGAGCTGCACTTTTGGGGTCTGGCAGTGCTCTCTATCTCTTGGCCTGGATATTGGTAACTCAGCGATATTCATCTGGTAACAATCCATTGCCTGTACATTTATGATTTGTACATTTTATGTGCATGTGTTACATTTTATCAAAAAAAAGGAAAAAACATGTGCGCTCAAATGCCAAACCTGAAAGCATAAAAACGTCACAATTTGATAGCTGAAGTTGGAAATAAGTTACTTGGGAACCTCTAAGTGACTCTTTTGACCAGATTTTGATGTGAGTGACTTGAAATAAATTCTGTTTATGGTACTCTAAAGACACAAAAGTCTATGAAATAAGTAAATGGAACCTTGGGTATAAAAAAGGGATATTGCAACTCTTTGGGAGAAGAAGGGCAGACCCACTCTGAAAAATGAGGTCCTTCTTAAATTCATTCACCAAGGACCTGTCAAGCATTGATCACAGAGCAGGTGTGTCTCTTTGACTCAGAAACCAGTATCTAAAAAGGGGATCCCTGGCCTTTCATAAAGTCAGATTCTTTCCTTTAACATCTGCCAGAGAAGGATTTTGTTGAACTGTGGTAAAAATTTTACACACACACACACACACACACACACTACATATATAAAGGCAGGTTTGATGAAGTAGACAAAAGAACGGGAATTTGAAATTGAAACACCTATGGTTTAGCCCCAGTGCAGCCATTAAACTATGTTGTTTTAGCAGGTTGTTTAACATGGAAAATGAAATATACAATATTCTCTCATTCTTAAAAGTAAGTATAAACATTACAATTTCATAGTCTTGATATAGATATCAAATAAAATGTAGACCGTTGTGTAGTCAGAATTTCCATTGGGGTGGAGTGAATGAACCATGGAAAAAGAAAGACCTGATAAAAAAATCAGGCGGATTGAAGTCTCCCTAAAAAGTTGTCCTGGATGAGGCATTTCTGAGACCTTGAGTGACTGAGAGGGTCATCGGAGAGAAAACATCAGGAGGCCCAAGGCTTCTTCTAGCCCTAGGCATCTGAGAATGAGCACAGAGAGCTGGTGTCCCCTGGGAATCACTGCCCTGAGCCTGTGCCTCTCCCTAGTCTGCCAGGACCGGGTCTGTCCAGTTCAGGAAACTGACATTGTGAGCAGCATGACACTCCTGCCTCAGTCCACATTCACCAGTGACCTGAGAGCCCTCTCACTCTGATGGCGGAGGGCACTGATGCCCCAGGCGAGGGCTGCTGTGGTGGCTTTCCTCACCCTCCTCTGAGCATTGTGTCTGCAGTGTCAGCCTCTGCCCCTATGGATTCATGTCACAGGGATGGCATCCTGACTTCAACACCCCACATGTGAAGAAAGATCCATGAGAGGGCCCTTCCAAGAGTCCACATCATGGCTTTTCCACAAGAATTATCCCAAACCAGAAGAGTAAGACTCCATTAAGGAGAGTTTCCAAGTCAACCAACCCAGGCTAATAAAAATAACAGCATCCTAGGGCTTGAGGCTTAAATTATATTAAATTAGAGGTAAGTACCTTAAACAGGGTAAGCATTAAACGTCATAGGCATCACCATCATTGCTATCATCAACACAACCATCACTGTCCTCACCATCATCACCATCGTCATCATCATCACCAGCATCATCACCGTCATCACCATCATCACCATCATCATCACCATCATCATCACCATCACCATCACCACCATTACCATCATCACCATCATCACCATCATCACCATCATCACTATCATCACCAGCATCATCATCACCACCATCATCACCATCATCATCATGACCATCACCATCATCATCACCAGCGTCATCACCACCATCATCACCACCACCATCATCATCATCACCAGTGTCATCACCACCATCATCACCATCATCACCATCGTCATCATCATCACCATCATCAGTGTCTTTGTCATTCAGAGATGGTAGATTGCTTCTGCCTTCTTTTTGTGTGTTTTTTTCCCCAACCTCCCATACTCCTGAGTGCTCACCTGAGACCTCTTGAACTAAGTGTGCCCAGCCATGCCCATCACAGAGGCGCAGGTAGACTGGCGTGTTCTCCCTCCCTGACCATATGAAAATGGCAGGGATGAGTGTCCACAGCCAGCAGTGACAAACCTGGATGCATGGCCTTGAGCTCAGTGGACACAGAGCAGCAGGGCTACAGCCCCCGGGAGTTGGTGGGACAGGATGGCTGAGAATAACGGTGTTAAGAAACGGGCTGCCTGTGATCTTGAAAGCGCCACCAACTTGTGGCCAGCAGGGAGCCGTTGCTAGACTCTGCCTTGATGTTCCAAATGAAGCTGATTGTGCTGCAGGCCTGTTCCATTTATTTACAGTGAGGAGATGAAACCCAGGTGAGTTATTTGGCAGCAGGGGATGCTGCTGTTTTTAATCAAAGCAAATAAAAAGACAATCTCTTTATTGAAAAGATGTATCCTCACGGCCCTTTACAGGCTGCAGATGTGTGCACCTTGATCTGACAGTCCTTTGAAAACACAACGCACTTGAAAAGCAATCTATATGTTCCTAATTTCACAATAAAATGCTTAAATAATGCTGTCTTTCTGAATCGGGGAAGAAAAGAAAGAGAAAGAATAAGTCTGCTGTGACACAGGAACCAGCACAGAACACAAGCCCCTAGAAGGCGGCGATGCTCGGGGAGCCTGGATCCCAAGGCCACCCAGCCTTCGGCTGCTAACAGGCAAACTCAATTTTATAATATAAACATGAGCAGTCAAGACAATGACTAACCTACGAGGACACAAAAGGATGAGTAGGACAGCAGAACCCAGTGTGTCTGTGGAGGTCTTAACTGTAGATTTACCGACGGTCAGAAAAGACTTCACACCCACAAGAAAGGTGAGCTGGAAGCCTCCAGATACGTCCCACGCAACAGTAGGGAGTCGTGTGTGGGCACGTGGATGACATGGTTTAAAGACCATCAGAAACATACCTCCTCTGTGACTGCTCTCAGGAGGCACCTGAAAGACAAATGCCCAGAGGATGACCCCATTCCCGCTGACCGACAGTTTTCATGCTGACCAGGGGTCACACATGACCTGTTTGGTGATGCTGCGAAGGAGACATGTTTGAGTCCTTAATATTCAGGTCCCATGACTTGAGAGAAGATAGATGAGGTAGAGAAAACATATATTTGCTGGATTTCTGGCATGATTTCTTCACTCAACTAGACTAGGAAAAATATATAATCTGTATTTTGAAGTGACTCTTTATTGTTTCAAAACTGGCTGTGTGAGTGCAGACGTAGCACTGTCATCTCTTCAGCTGTACAATTCTCACGTGACTCTTACCACCCAACCCATGAATACTTCATTACAGAACAATAAGTCACCTGAGCAAGGTGAGCACCGCTGAGCGGCACTGGGCCTTGGGATTCGAGCTCGAGAAGATAAATACTTAGAAGGCCTGGAGTGGATTCGAGAATCTCCCCCGAATTTTCATCTACCCTGATTCTCATCTACCACGATGTGACTTTATTGGGATAAAAAGGGTCTTTGCAGCTGTAATTAGTGAAGATGAGGTCGTTCTGGGTTAGGCTGGGTTCTAACCCGATGCCTGATGTCCCAACACAAAGAGAAAGCAGAGACACACAGGGAAGAAGACTGTATGAAGACAGAAGCAGAGAGTGGTGACGTGTCTACCAGCCAAGGGACACCAAGGATTGACGGCAACCACCAGAAGCTGGAAGAGGCATGAAGGACCCTCCCCTGAGGCTTTCGGAGGGAGCGCGGCCCAGCTGACACCTTGATTTCAGACTTCTGGTCTCCATAACTGTGAGAGACTAAATGCCTCTGGCTTTAAACCATCAAGTTTGTGGTCCTTTGTTACAGCAGCCCCAGGAAATGAACACCAGGTCCCCTAGCCATCCAGAGGATGGAGCCCACAAGCCCAGCCCTACCAGGAATCCGTGACCACTGAGCTTTAAGTGTCCTTTGAAACCTGTGAAGGTATTAAACAAGGCTTCTCCTAAGTGACCCACTAACGCATTGCATTCTGACAGATGCTGCCCCACCAGGGGCCACCGTGAGCTCGGCCAGTCCTCTGTGTGGGGTGCACTCTATCCTTGATCGGGCTTATGGAAAGATATTCCCTTTAGTATCTAACCCGCATTTTCAGCGGCCTGGCATGGCTTTCATTTGACAGTGTTTGTTAGCTGGAATTGTGGAGCTTTCACGGGTTGTTTCTGGCTGTCCCTGCATCTCGCATTATTTCTGTGCCTGTTCCTTCTCTCACCCACTCTCCCCGCTACGCTGCCCTTTCCAGTGCCTGACACGTACCGATGTCTCTCCCACCACACATACCGCGTCCTTGGTCCCCCACCCTTCTATCTGTTATGCCTTTCCCCTGTCCCTTCGTAGCCAAGTGTGCTCATTCCCTGGGGCTGCTGTGACATAGTGCTGCAAAGCTGGTAGCTTAAAACACCAGCGTTTTATTCTCTCACACCCCTGGAGGCCACAAGTCTGAAACCAAGGCGTTGACAGATCCCTGAAGGCTCTAGGAAAAAAAGAAATCACTGTTCCTTCCTCGTTCCTGGTGCTGCGGACAATCCTGGTGTTCCCGGGTTTGCAGCTGTGTCCTGCCCCGCTCACCCCGTCCTCACACGGGCTCTCCCTGTGTCCTGCCACGCTCACCCCGTCCTCACACGGCTCTCCCTGTGTCTCTGTGTGTCTCTCTCTTCTTAGAAGAACATCATTCACCCTAAGCCAGTATGACTTCATCTCAATTTGGTATCATCTGCAAAGACCCTATTTCCCAATAAGGTCGTTCACAGTCACTGGGGGTAAGGGCTTGAACGTGTATTTCTGGGGGACACCGTTCAACCGACAGTGCCGAGGCTGTTGAGACTGCGGGCCAGCTCCATGAGCGGCCTGTCACATGTCACTCCTCCAGTCAGGGCTCCCGTGTCTGCACCCACCCCTGCCGTGCAGTCGGCAGACCTGCCCGGTGACAGGCAGGTGTGTCTCAGACCCTTGCTGTCCCTGCCACAGAATCTGGCCCCGCTGGGGCCTGCTGGGGCCTGCAGCCCCTGTCTTTGCCGTACACTGTTTGTTCTGTGCATCTCATCCAGGGGGCTCTGTCCAGACAGATGTCCTCACGGCTGTCCCCTGTCCTTCCTTCAGGGACTCCTGCACACAGAACCCGATCTGCACGGTTCTCCCACCCGGGGCCCTGCCTCCCCCCGCCCTCCTCGGCTCGCTCGACCCCCGACATTGCGTCAGTGACTCCGGGCGGTGCGGAGACTGTGGCCCAGGGAGCTCGCTTCATTTGGCACGTTGGCTTTTCTCTTCCTCTTTCCCTTCTGGTGGGGGTCGGAGACGAGAACCTTCTCTGGTGGCTCCTTTCCTGGGTAACTGTCATCACTTAAGAGCAGTGCGAGGCCGATCCGCAGGAACGCCTGTCTCAGCTCCCGCCTGATGGGGGCCTGGCCGGGAGGCTGCCCTGGGCTCCCAGGCCCCAGTGTCCCCTGCGTCAGTGCACCCAGCATGCTTGGCTGTAAATGTCCATCTGTCTGTCTGTCCCCCACCTCATCTGCCAACACCTCTGGAGCTGCCCACACCTTGGCATCCCCAGGAGTGGTGACGCAGGCGCTCCCGTGGGCCGGGCACCAGCCCACGGTGACAGCAGCCAAAATACAGCACGCCACGCTGGCTGCCAGACACCCCCCCACGCTGTCATGTGGGCCTGTGATAAGGCTTCCGGCTTGCTTTTGTTTTTGAACTTAGTAGAAGACAAACGTTATTTGATTAACATGGATTTCTAAGCCTATAATTACATTCTTTCCAGAGTCAAAATTCTGTTTCTCTAGGAAAACCTTGTTTTATTTTTTATATATTTTTTTACTCCGTGAGTCTTCAGCCATTTCTTGTGGTGATTTCTGATGGCATCTATTTTTTTTTTCTCCAAATGATTATTTCGATCACAGTTTCATCAAAACAGTCAAGGGGACCCAGGCGCTCCTGACCACACACACTCTCAGCCTCCCACCTCCCGGAAAACACAGGTACCCACCGTCACCTGAGGACCCACTTCCCAGGAGGTCAGAGTTCACCAGAGCCCTCGGCTTAAGGAGAAAGCAGCCGGCACAGGTGGACCTTAACGGGATCCTGCCACAGGCTAACAGAGCTGGCCTGATTCCTGGGGATGAACAACTCTACATCCCAAAGGAAAACATAGTGTCAAATATTGACGGCAGCCGGGCCTCCCTCCGTGAGAGCTGGTCCAGGGCCGGTGCTTCCTGCCTTGCTGCAGCCTCGGCCTGAGTGGCTGTGGTCAGTGGAAAAGGGCCCTGGCCACCGCTGGCACCCCAGTGAAGCCCTGGGGACCCTCCACGCAGTGTGCAAGGCACGGCTTCTGGAATCATCACCAGCTTCCCAGGAACAGCCAATCACAGACACCCCTTGCATGTGCTTTGCCTGCTTTCTAGAAAGATCTGCAGGACGGCCAAGAGGAGCAGCTCGAGGCCATGGCCAGGACAGCCAGCCGGATGGACGGCTCAGGGCGGGCTTGCTCATCGGGGTTGTGATTGTCTGGTCTCCTCCCCAGGCCTCCGTTTCCTGGTATGTGAGCTGAAGAGACGGGGTTGTGTTACGCTTCTGGAATTTGTGGCTCTACAAGTGTTTTGACTGTAAAATTTCCATCAAGACTAACGCTAGCTTTGTCTCAAATGAGGAAAAACAAATGGAAACCATGTGCAGAAGTCACCAGGGCAAACACCATGCCCCGCGCAGTGTCGGGGAAGGACAGAGGCTGGGCTCTCACCCAACCGGAGGCGCTCCCTGCAGGGGGCACAGGCCAGGCCCAAGGCTCAGCAGGCGGTTCCCTTCCTGGCCGCTAGACGCGGGTCCTGCTCACCGCCCCGCGCTGGGAACCAGGCACCATGCTCAGTGGCCTGGGGAGAATGTGTTTCCTTTCTCAGTCTGTAAACTTGACCACGAGCGTCCCAGCTGGGCCCTGAATTGCTACTGTGCATTAAGTACATCTTTTAAGTAATAAATCTAATAAAGCTTTGTGTGTGTGTGTGTGTGTGTGTGTGTGTGTGTGTGTGTGTGTGTGTGTGTGTGTGTGTTTCCCTTCCTCCTTTTGTGGAAGGGCCTAAAGAGTGAATGTTTTATGAAACTAGGAAATCTCTCTCAGTCTTCATCACATGGTTCTCAGAACTTGTCCACCTCTCACGGAAGCACGCCAGGCTGCTTAATTATAAGTTTCCACGTAGTGGTTGGGGCAAGATAAGGGGTCTCGAGATGCGCAACTTATCCTCAAACTTAATAATTGTTCCAGGGCGGGGGGAGAAAAAACCATTTGAATTAAGCATGCAGATGACAGACCAGGGAAGTGTCATCAGGCACGTGGGTCTAAGGAGCCTCATCTATTTTCCATTTCCTCTGGAGAAGGAGCATGGGTGGTGGGTCTGAGCTGCAGCATCCGCCTGTGCAAGTCCCTGACCCAGGCCCGGCCACTCCCGGGACCCCACTGAGCAGCCTGCAGTGAGGGCGGGTGTGGGGCGGGTAAGGAGGTGAGGAAAGGGACCGAGTCTTACAAAGTGGAGGCCGGGGCAGGGGCTGCCTCCACATGTGTGACCAGTCACCTGCTCACAGCGTGTGCGGCCAGGACAGCAGACGGCCCTGCAAGCCCTCTGCCTGAGTATGTTAGCTCACTTAGACTGCATGCTTCCTAACACACATTTATCTCATGCGCCGAATGGAAGCCACTGGCTGCGTGCTGAGAAAGATCTTGAGGCTGAATCAAGGTCAGCGACAAACGCAGAGGTGTGAGCCACGGGGCCAGCACAGGCTGGGGCAGGCACAGCACCAGCTCTGGGCTTTTGGAGTCACCAGTGGTCTCATCAAGATCTGTGTCTAATGACAATTACTCCATACTTGCTACAGCATGGCAGGGCACATCGTGATTCTTTCACTTAAAGCAGCCTCACGATGTAGGTAAGACGATGTAATATGTTGCTTCTGTTCCTGCGTATTGTTCTTTTTCCTGGGACACTCGGCTGGACAGAAACAAACCAGGTCTATAATGGATTCATGACATTTGCTAAAATCTTTCTAGGATTGTACGTAACGAGCATTCGGTAATAAACAGATTCTACTCAGGACTCGAGGTGTGGATTTTAATTTCTCTTTGTCAACCTTCAAAGGTTAATGAAAAAGAAAGCGGTCTCTGGAAATGAGTCACAGAAGCCAGGTGAGCAAAGCAATTCTTTCCACCTTCAGCGAGAAACGCTGTTAGACCACCCAACACCAAGTGCTGCCTGCCCATCACTCCCTGAGCGCCCCCAGGAACGCTGTCCGAGACCCTCTGTGCCTCATGCCTTCCCGCACGAAGCCCCTTGGTGTTGTGAGCTCCTCTAAGGCTGAGCCCAGCTGCACCCAGGCAGACGGAGAGGGACTAGCTGCATTATTTAGTCATTTCTAGAGTTTCTGATCTGATCCACGGAAGCTATGAAGTGTCATTTCCTCTCTCCACTTTGGTGCTTAACATCCTTGTAGGCAAAAAAAACTTGACTATTCCCCTTTGCCAATGCGGTGTTACAAAAAAGAGTCACTATGTTTTGGACACTTCTCCCTTCCAGGGGCTGCATCTGTGCCCCCTCCCCTGCTTTGGTCAGTCAGTGTGGTGGCAGGGACAGCGCCTGACGTGTGGCGTTAGGTCACAATGCAGCAATGTTCACTTTGGGAAGGCTCCTGAGGACCGGCCCAGGCCACGTGGAGACGCCACGCGCAGGCGCTCTGCTCAGCCGTCCCGGCCCAGGGGCCGGTGTCTGAGGACGCTTCCAGAAGGTCCCAGTCCAGCCCCAGGCCGTCCCAGTCACTCAAGTCTCTCCAAGTAAGACCCCCGGCCTCCCCGTTGAGCCCACATGACTCATCCCACCTCTCATCCCACTTCTATCCTGGCTGCACGCTCTGTCAGTCCTTACACAACTTTTCCGTCTCACAGCACACCCAACCTTACACTAATATATATATATATATATATATATATATATATATATATATATATATATATATATAGAGAGAGAGAGAGAGAGAGAGAGAGAGAGAGATTTTACTGGGGACTTGGGGGAGGGGAACAGGGGGAACAGACAAGTTGCTGTCTTTTTATTCTTCAGTCTAGTTGTGGAGGGCGTTGCTTCACTGGCCCACGTTGGTACCGTCATTGCGCTCTTCCCGGATGAGGCAGATCGGTCGCCGGCCTCTGGATGGTGGCTCACCGCGGCTATTGGCAGCTCACGCTGGCTGCCGGCCACTCACTGTAGCCTATGGCAGCCCACTGCAGCAGGGGCTGCAGCCCACACCATCACCGGGGCTCGCACAGCCCAGCTCCAGGTGGAGCTGTTGTTAGCTGTAGAGGGCAGTGTCACTGGCCCTCATATGTGGGATCTGAACCGGGGCCACTGGCATTCCAAAACCAGCTCTTAACCAGTGCGCCACTCGGCCGGCCCTACACTAATATTTTTATCATCATAATATTTTGCTGTTTAATTCCACTTTTAAAACGTGTTTACTGTAATGGGATTTTGGAATTTTGCATTCTTTCCCTTTCTTTTTTTTAGCTGAGCCATCCTCCCACCTGTTGGCAGCTCAGCGGCAGGCAGCTCAGCTGGGGCCAGGAATTGAACCGGCGGCCCTGTTGCTTAGAGCTCACACTCTTGAGCGAGCTCTTAACCAACTGAGCCACTCGGCCGGCCCCTGGATGCTTTTCTTTTTGGGGCAAATATAGATGATGCTATCATGAATATCTTCAGGCATGACTTGATCCATGAGTTAAGGGTTCATATTATAGAATAGTTCTTTAGAATTTAAATTCCTGGGTTAAAGAGGATTAATGAGAAGTCTCTGGAAGCACATTGTCAAGTTTATTTTCAAAGAGTTATAACAATTTAGAGTGACACCAATAACATATGAGCATGCCTATATCACTGTGCCATCTCCAGCTAAATTAGGGTCTATAATTAAGAAAAATCTTAATCTGAAGCATAAAACTCACGGCTTTATTTATCTCACAAACACATGTAGATGTGGAATGACAACACAGGCAGCTAGAATAATAGGTGCATTACAGTAGGGGATTGAAACCAGATGAAGGATGATTTAGAAGAAGAGAAGGAAGGAAAGGAATGCTTGCCAAGCCGGAGGGAGACAGAGAAAGCGTGAGATGGAGTGCTGTAGTGGAAGGGCAGCTCTGAGGCCAAGGCAAGGTCAAGATACACCAAGAAGGAGGGAAACAAACCAGCGATGCACCTCCAACCAGCCTCGTGGATCACTGCTGAGGACTCAGTGAGAGCTCCCTGGGGGCCAACTGTCGGGGAGTGTGAGGTGGGGGTCAGGATAGTTGTGTCTGAGGATCAGACCTAAGTATCGTAGAGGCCCACACAAGGGTCACTAAGAGAGTAAGGAAAAAAAAATCTTGTCCTGTGGTGTCACTGTGACAGAATTTCCACCTTGTTGATCATTCCATAGTTTCCTCAGAGGGTAGCTAGAGGTTAGAACTTAAGCTTTGGATAAATAGCAGTAGGAAAAAATATATATTACAAAAAGCATTTGGAATCAGAGTGAATTTCATCAAATAGATTCACCCTTACCATTATTTTCCAAACAACTAACAATTCATCTTCTTTTAGATTAATGTATCTCCCAGAACTAAGAAATTTATGAGAATATTACAAACAGCATTAGAAAGGACAAGTTCCTTGAAATCCCACTGTCCAATGGCCAGCGTCCAGATACCAAGGGCTTGCGATAAAAACCTCTGGTCTCTGTGAGCCTGTCTTTGGCAGTGGCACATTATGGAAACAAATATCCACTTAAAAACGCATCCCACAATTGCAACTGATATCATCAGCTGCCCATCTTTCCAAGAACAATATGCGATAAGCCACCAATTAAGTCTTCTAAACAAGATGAGAAAAACAGCTAGAACCATTAGCTTCATTCGGGCTCTGTTCTGGGCTGGCAGCAAGGGCCCACGTGATTCAGGGTACTTGATGCTACTGGGCGTGTGGAAAATCTGTCTTCCGCAAGGTCACGTTCAACTGCTATCTCACATATACACACAGACTAAGATTTTATTTTCTATGTGAACAGGAAATGGGCAAATCAAATATTCTAGTTTATACGTGATATTTATATCTATTAGGTATGGATTGTCCATTACCCCAAATCACTTATATTTGCACACTGACCTATGAAATGCATGGTAATTTCCCATGTATTATCCCATTTCATTAGCACAATTCTGACAAAAAGCTATTAATAACTCCATTTTTCAAAACCCTGGTCCTAGAGAAGTCCAGCTGCTCGTCCACATAGGTGCAGCCAAGGTTGAGGGGAGAAATTACAAACTGCCACATGGTGCCATTTCCAAGCAGTGTTCTCCCAGTGTCCCACGGCCCTCAGGCCACAGGGCCAACCCACAGTGACAGCTAAAATCAAGGCAGGAGATCTGTAGAGGCAGTGAAATTCACACACTAATGATCAGAGGAAACCGATCCAAAGGTAGGATGAGACTGAAGGCTCCCCATGTGTCAGGTCCAAGGGGAGGGGTGTCAGGGGCTGGACAGGCCTCCTGGTCCCCCCCACACACACTCCCCTCCCGGGGCCACCATCTGTCTGTGCCTTTGAAAATGAAAGAGAAGGGACAAAGCGGGTGGCAGAGGCTGGAACGCAAGCCTGGAGGATGGGGGTGGGTACCGAGTGCTGCAGCGGGACCACTTGCAATCCTTACCCAGAGTCAGAGACCAGCGCCCCCCACCACCCGCCTCCCCAAGACCCCGCCTTTGCATGTCTTCTGCTCTGGAGCCTGTGGCCTCTCCCACTTGGGATGCAGCTGTCTTGCCTGTGTGCTGATGACAGCCCTGCACCTCTGGCCACTGCAGCTCGCAGGCTTCCTGCTTCCTCATGTCACCAAGGACGGTGTGGCTTTCGAGATGCAATAGTGTGGTTACGGAAAGAGGCTGCTGCTCTGGACACAGAAGCAATCCTCCCATAATAAATCCTGTGGGAGGATCAGGTGGCCGGCCATGAGGGCCAGTGCACGATGACCAGGGTTGTGTGGTCCAGGTGTGGCGACAAAGCCCCCTACCCCTTCATCGGGGGTTCCAGTCACAACAGAGCAACCACTCCCATAATCACTGGGAGAACCTGACCTTGACCCACCTGCCGAGTTCACATGAGAATCATCAACAAGGGAACAGCCCTCAGCAGGAAGTGGCATGTTGTGATGAAAAAGCCCAGGGACCCTGAGAAGGAGAGATGGCAGCCGAACAATTCTGCAGCCGACCACCATTTTTCTTCATGGAGATAATGAACAGGAACGTTGTGAAGAATTATGTGGTGAGCCATGCAGCACCTGTTTTAGGAAACCTGGATTCAGAAATATGAATGCCCATGTCCCCACATACGCTAGCTGGATGACACCCTCATCAATCACTTCAGGAGTGCCTCCTTCCAAACAAACAACCTTTCACACAGGGCCACCTGCTTCCTCTGAATCAGAGGGAGTTACAGCTGATGCATCAGTCTGGGTCCTCCGGGGACACAGGCCAACAGACAGGTATTAGTCAGGGCTGCAGTCCCTGCGTCTCTGGAAAACCCTGATATGATGGGTGGGTGGGTGGGTGGGTGGGCAGATGGACAGATGGATGGAGATACATACAGGTACATAAATCTCTATCTATCTATCTATCTATCTATCTATCTATCTATCTATCTATCGACTCTCTTCATATATATATATATATATATATATATGAAAGACTGAAGATAGAGAACGTGTAAAATGGAGTCAAACAAACCTGCTGAAATTATTAACATTATGAAGGTTGGCCAATCAGGAAAGACTCCATTTTTGTTCGAACCAGCCTGGGAACTTAACCCTCTTTCGGGCACAACTGACCTCACAGATGCATCGCACACAAATTTTCAAATATCTAACAGTTAACTTAAGTGTTGTGACTCATGGCTTCCGTGTCTTCCCCTTCTACGGTAACCTATCGCCAGTCATGTCTGTGACTTAGTAAAGACATTTTTCATAGTGGCATCTTTAATCTCACAGATTCGTTGCACCTATTTGAGATATTTTTTATATTTTCTCAACAGATTTTTTGTATAGTACTATCCTTTTAGACATTCCAGAAAGAGATTGTAAGTATAATTTTATTATTGAAACTTAGTAATTAGGTATTTTATTTTCTAGTTAATCTGACAGATTCATTGCACCTGTTTAGGGTAATATTTTTCCTTTGTAGGTTGCACCTTCTAAACTGGCTCAACCTCAAAGGTTTTATAATCCAGATGACCTGAAAGATGCTGAGATAGTGCTACAGATGTCGATGGAGTCTGATAATGATGAAAATGAACTGGAATTTGAAGACGAAAGTGACACAGATGGTGAAGATACGTTGAAGATGAGACCAAAATTCTGACACTGAGCAAGAAAGTTCTCCTTCAGAAAGTGATCAAGGAAGTAGCAACGAAGAAATAGATGAATATTATATTGGGAAAGATAAACTGTAAGTGGCGTTAATGCATATGTGCTATGCCTGGAGAGTGGAAATGAAGTTAAGTTTTAGTTTTATGTTTTGAATTTCTGTTGATTTTTATACTGAATTTATGTAATCAACATATAGTTTTTACTTTGTGGCAAATTAAAATTTCATTCTGAATAAATAATAAGCATGCTTACACATTATTTTCATTCATTTTTAATTTAAATAAATAAATGTCATGCACGCATCTAGTAGATGCATTGCACCCAAACTCAAGACTTTTGCATTGCACTCGAAGGAGGGGTAAACTTTTTGAACCTTTCAGTCCTCTGTCAATGCCTGGATACACATGTGGGCAGACACCAGGCCTCCAGATAACCCTCTGATTATCCCCTGAAGGCCCCCAGAGGTGAGCACACTTCCTGGCACCCATCAAGACCACCTGGCCTCCATCACCCACACAGCCAGACAGCTGACTGATAACCGCCCTGGGCCATTCCTGGGGCTAAGATCGCAGGACTGATTATTCTCAAGGAGCACTCTTTACTAAAGGAACTCAACTCTTCCTTCTTCCTCGGAACACTTCTGTGGGTTTGCCTCGCCGTGTTCCCAGTTTGCCAACTCTAAGACCCTTGAATAAATTTTTATTATTTATCTCTAGCCAAGGCCTCTAGGGCAGCCAGTGATCTTCAAGCAGGCTCCTAGGAAGACAGAGATGCTATATATAATATTTTCCTAATTTAACAAAAATACTTTGTCTTGAAAAACTATCAAGTAAATTTTTTTTACAAAGTTAATCAAATGATATTAGCGGCACATAATTACTTAAATAGGCAAAGAATACTATGTATGAACTTGAACCTTTAAAGAACCACTCCCCCTCCCACCCAAAAAAAGAAAAAAACAGAAACAACATTAAGTGAACAATAAAGGCAAAAGGAAACAGTCCAACTAACTCCACCTCAATGGTGAACCCTTCCTAATGATGTCCACTAACAAAGCCAGAGGAGCCCAATGCAGTGTGGTCTGCACTTGTGCAGGAAAGGTCGCTCAGGCTCCGGTGTTCCCTGAGTTCAGGCTCATTGTCTGAATGGGCGTTTTCAGGGGCATTGTCCGTGTTTTCTATAGAAAAAGCTTTTGAGCACCACCAACTCTAGACAGAAATAGATAGAAGTAACAGAAAACTAGTATTTATGGTATACACGTCCTGCTCCATCACTGCCACGGAAGACAAGTCCCAGGGCTGCAAAGAGCCGCCCGAAGTCATGGGAGAGAGTACACACGTTCCTACATAACCTCCATCTGAGACACATGTGGACTCCCAGCCCTGTTTTCGCCACGAGAATTCCAGGTAAATTCCATTGGACTATGTTAAGAAGAAAGGGTCTAATTCCTGAATGCTATCCCCAAAACTCTGTGCCCCAAGTCCCTTCCCAGGCCCCTGGGAGGCCTTGCCACCACCAGCTGGTGTAGCCTTTGCTTTGGGGAAGTCTCCTCCTTAAAACACACATCAGGAGTGCGTTTGGGGAAACGAGGGCATGGGGTTCATCTGAAAGGTGCCTTGGGGTCCTTCGGTTTCCTTTCTGCCCTAACCCTGTGTCAGCTGTAAGGGTGTCTGCAGGAGGGCCTCCCCAGGGGAGGGTGGATGCAGGCCCATGACTGAGGCGCCGGCGCCTCCTGCTGGGCAGGCAGGTAAGGCGGCTGCAGGCCTCGGGGGGAGTGGAGCGGGGCAGCGAGAGGGCGGCCTTCCTCCTGAAAACACACCTGTGGGGTACACACAAACCACCCAACAACAGACTCCAGGAGCCAGGCTTAACGGTTTCCTCACGTTAACATTCTTCCCTCCTTTCCTTCTTCTCCTCTTGGTCAGATGGTGGAATTTGAGTGAAATGGGTTGTCAGGTAAAGGACACAATACAAAGCCCAATCTATGAATAAAACAAACCATTCACAATAACATTTCTTTTTTTCTTAAGTGCTTTAAAAAATGGGAATGCACAGCTAAAGAAAACAAGGAAAAAAGCAAGGTGAACTTATAGTTTCTGGAATGTGTTTATCTTACTTTGGGTTTTCAAATGCCAAGGTTTCTATTTAGAAATTAGTTTTGCATTTCAAAATTGTATTGAAATCCAGAAACCTTATTTTCTCATGTAAATAGGCTTTATAAACAGAAAGGTGCATTAAAAATACTATTCTGGATGATTGCAAGATGAAAGAAGTTAAATTCCAGTCTCCTTAAAATTAGGAAATAGGAAAGGTCAAGACAGAATGCTTCAACAATTCTATTTTCTGCTCCACTGCAAGTTGAACAAACAGATTTTCAATATGCAAATAAAGGCCAGGCCTCACTGCTAGGAAATGGCAGGGGCTGTGTGCGCCCTGCATGGACTGTTACCCTGCCCCTTTTCCGGACCGCGGGTCCTGTCCCTCCTCCGCGATGGCAGCTCTCCAGGGACACACATGCCCCTTGTCCCTCAAACCAGAGGAACTTATGAGGATGGCGTTCTGAAAGCCGACCTGCAAGAGGGGCTCATGGCACTCTACAGTGCGCTTCTTCTGCATTTTAAGGTAGGGACAAGGGTCATATTTGGTTGTCTCCAGCATCTGTCCCTCAGCCCATCACACATCTCTGAAAAGACACCTGATTCTACAGCTGCTGCCACAACGGAACCCAGCTCTGCTTTTCTAGATGTTTCACACCAACAAGACTCCGGAGGAAATAAATGCCCTGCAAGTGGCAAGTGCTTCCCCACCTCAGTCCCTTTCCTCTTCGCCCCAGTGTCCCCAGGGTGAGGTAAAAACAGAAACGAAGCCGTGCCAGCCTCTGAAGGCTGGACGGGTGCCTCCCAGAATCAGGGCGGCTGGGATCACGGGCTTGACCTTCCCCTGGCCTTTCTGTGGAAACTCTTTCTCTAGAAATATTTTTTCCCCCAATGATGAAGCATGAAAAAATTATCTAGGCTTAGAGGTCAGGAGGCCTTCTCCCCAGGGACACACACTGAGCACTAAGCACTAAGCTTCCTCTGAAGGAAGCTCCGGGAGGCAGGTCTGGGGTGTCCACACGTGTGCAAACGTGACTCCTGTTTTCTATTAAAATAGTCTGCAGGCGGTGGAGGGCAGGCCAGGGTGGGCTTTCCCCTGCGGAGAGGTGCCCTGGGGGGCAGAGTGGGGCACACCTGCTCCTGGCCGGACCTTTGCCGACCGTCCTTCCGCTCGTCCACATGGTGAGGGGGCCTTGAACACAGTGTCGAGCAGGTGCAAGGAAAGGGACAGTGACCCCGGTGACCTCATAACACGAGGTGGCCTCATCATAAACAACACAATTATTGCCTCTAAACTCCAACTCGGAAGTATTACTAGGTGTCTTTTTCTTAAAGAACCATCATAAAACTTTAAATGTGATTATTCTTTAAAACTCAGAATGGTGGCTTCATTGGAGATTTTGCTGCGTTTTTATTGGAGTTGGTTTGAAGACTCTAACGGGTGTTGAGCTGAGCTGCAGGGAATCATACAGCGGGCCTGAGGCCCAGGCGGCCGTGGGGGGGAAGCTGGGCGGAGAGCATCACCTCCGCTGGCCCCCAGCCCGGGGGTGAGCCCCTCCGTGGGGAGCGGGGAGCCCGGGCCAGCCTGGGCGGGAGGCGCCTGGAGTCCCATCAGGCACTGCTCTCCCTCCCCCTCCCTCCCTCTCCCCCTGCCCCTCCCTCACTCCCTCCCTCCTCCCCTCCCTCCCCCTCCTCCTCCTCTCCCTCCTCCCTCCCTCCCTCCCTCCAGCACCCCGAATCCCAAGGCCACAGGAAGGGACAGCCTGCACACCTGGCCTCCTGGCACTCGGAGCTGCTGAGGGGAAGTCACGCTGAGTGGTTCAGGGTGACCCAGCTCTTCAAACCGCCTGAGGGGGCTGCTGGCGGAGCGGGCCGTGGCCGAGGGCCCAGTTCCCCTCGGGCGGGGAGCAGGGCGGAGAGGGAGCGGCCGTGGCCGTGCTCACCTCTGGGAGCACCGGCAGCAAGGTGCGGAGCGGGCGGCCCGGCCCGGCCCTGCCGACAGCCTGCTTCCTGAGCGGCCGCGTTCCAGTGTGTGGCCCGTTTTCCTTTTTAATTTACTCCACACGTACAATACACGATTAACATGGAAAGAGTAAATAATAAAACACATTGGGTCACAACCGGAACAATTAAAAGTAGATACATAATAATACACATTTACATATAAAATCACGGAACCAAGAGGGGCGGTTTCCATGGACGCCGATGGTGTGGTGGGTTCAGGGTGTGTTTCGACGCCCCGTTTTCCCCATTTTGAGCTTTTTTCAGTTGTACACTCATGATTTAGGGTGAGATGATCTCAGAGCAGCAGTTAATGATCATTTGTTAAGAAAAGCGTTCTTAAGACCACGGAAAATATTAAAAACGAAAACTACATCAGTTCAGGATGGTGGGAGGCAGCTACCAGACTGTTCCCCTCTTGCTCCCCAATTTCCACTGAAATGGACGCAAAGGGGGGCGATGGGGGCCGTTAGAGAGAGGCTGGGAGGGCAGAGCCCGGAGCAGGGCCCGGCGCCCGGGCAGGACGGGGGGCGGCCGCTCTCCGGACACCCAGGCAGCGCCCCGTGGGCTTGGGGACCGGCCGGACCGGGCCTGTGGGCAAACCTCGGTGTGCAGGGCTGGGGGCGGGGGCGGCTGACCCCAACGCCCGCGTGTATCCGTGCAAGCGGGCACCACCCTCACGGAACGCAACCGCGGGGTCTGCCGTCGGAGCCGCCCCGTCCTACCTTCGCCCCACAGACCCACTCAGCGCGCCCAACAACCCGCCGAGACCCAGGGACGCAGCCTCGATTCGCGCCACCGCCACGGAGCGGGGCGCCCGGCCTTCCCTTCCCAGCCAGGCCAGGCCCTCCCGAGTCTCACGCGGAGCGTGCGGCCCGGGCGGCGGTGGCCGCGGTCAGGGCCCGCCTCCGCGGACTGCGCAGCGCGGACCCGGGGGGCCCTTCCCGGTACCTGGGCCCCACGCGCGGTAGGAACATTCCCTGGGAAGGGCGGGGTGACGGCTGGCTGCTCGGGGCCCGCCTGGCCGGGGCTCTGCCAAAGCGTTTTGCTCCAGGGTCGCTGAGACCACGAGGCGAGGATTTGGGCAAAGAGGCAAACACTCCGCTCCTCTGGGGTGTGTGGGGGGCACGCTCGCGAATGCCACGGACGCGAGACTCCCCCCGCAGGGGCACGAGCGTGCGCGGCACGTGCGCGGAAGCGGGTCCCCGGCGCGGCGCCTGCCCGCCCCGCGTGGCCGTGTCCCGGCCGGTGGGCGGTGCGGCCGTCGCCATCCCGAAGCGCAGACCCCGTGTCGGCTTCCCCCCAAGCTCAGCCCCACCTGGGAGCACGAGGCGGGGCCCGCCGGAGCCCACGGCCTCCCACAGCTGCAGGCCCACGTCCGGTTCTCTACAAGGAGAGAAGCCCCCACAGCGCCCGGCTGAGCGCCGGAAACGGCTCAGGAAGAGCCAGCGCGGCCCACCCTGCGGCCCAGGCCACCGCGCAGCGGGGCCCCGGGGGCGGGGCCGGGGCTCTGGGGGCGGGGCCGGGAGCAACGCCGGAGGAGGGGTGGGGAGGGGCTCCGGGGAGGGGCGGGGCCGGGGAGGGCGGGGCCGGTCGCTGGGCGCACCGCCCCGAGTGGCGTCTGCGGCGCTGCGCTTGTCCCCGCCCGGCCGCGCGCTCGCTTTGCCGGCTCAGCGCCCCGGGCGGCGCCCGCAGGAGGGAAGCCCGCCGTCCCCCGCCCGCCCCGCAGGATGCGCGGTCGGAGCGGCCACTGCGCCTCTGTCCTCCCCCGGCAGGCCCCGGGGTAACCGGGCGAGGCCCCTGCCGAGCCCCCAGGCGCTCGCCGGGCACCGGGGCGGCTGTCCCGGGCTTCCCTCCGCCGGCACTGCGCCTTCGGGGCCGCGGCCACACGTGACCCGTAAGGGCGGGAACGGCCGGAGCTAGCCCACCGCCGACGGGGGGCGCCGTCCGTGCGACTCTGCGAGCCCGGGGGGCCCAGGGCCGCGGGACCCGCGTGGCGGGAGGCCCTCCTCCACCCTTGGTTACTCTCTTTACGCATCACAACAGTCACGTGCATGGCTTCCTTTCAGTTTTTATTATAAAAACACATACAAGAGGTTTAAGAAACGATGACAGACAAATCGGGGCCACGGTGAGTTAGGAAACCCGTTCTCTGTACAAACACTCAAATTCCGAGCATCACGGAACGTGAGGCACGTGGCGGCGCCGTCCGTCTGGGCGCGGCCCCGCCCCCGGCACGCCCCCTTACCGACGCAGCGCTGAGGCCCGCCCTGCCGGCCCCGCCCCGCCCCCGGCACGCCCCCTTCCCCACGCAGCGCTGAGGCCCGCCCTGCCGGCCCGGCCCCCGACACGCCCCCTCCCGACGCAGCGCTGAGCGGTGCAAGGGCCAAGGGCCGCCCTGCCGGCTCGGCCCCGCCCCCGGCACGCCCCCTTCCCCACGCAGCGCTGAGGCCCGCCCTGCCGGCCCGGCCCCGCCCCCGACACGCCCCCTCCCCGACGCAGCGCTGAGCGGCGCACGGGCCGAGGGCCGGGCCCACGGGGTTTCTCAGGCCGCCCCGCCGCCGCCGCCCGTTTGCAGGCCGGGGCCGGGAGGGCCGTCCGCTGCTCCTTTCTCCCGCTGAGTCCGTCCTGCTCATTCCTTTGAGCGCAAAGCCCAGACTTAGCTCAGGAACCAACCCAATGCTTTTATATTAAATTCGTTATAAAATGCCACTCATTTTAAAAAGCTAAAAGGACACTTTCTGCAGCAAAAAAGGGCTAAGTTCAAGTGTGTGCCGTCTGCCCGCGACACGGGGACACAGCACGGGCCGGGCCCACGCCGCGCCCGGCCTCCTGCCCGCGGGAAGCGCCCGCTGGCCGGGCGGCGCGGGCGGCCGAGGAGTCCGTCTGCGCCCAGGACACGTGCAGGCGGTTCCGCGACGCCGCGGCCGCGCTACCCGGGCCCGGCCCCGCACAGGGCGCTCACTTCCTCCAGGGCGCTGAGCACCGCGCGCGGCACGCCGCGAGCCGCGTCCCTGCGCCAGGCTTCCAGGATCTGCGCGATCTCCCCGGGGTTGCTGGGGCTCAGGTCGCAGAGAGCGTACACGGCGGCCAGCTGGATACCCCACGGGATGTCTGCAAAGAACGGTCACATCGGTCATCACACGCCACGTTCCATGTGCGCTAGCCAAGGCTGCAATGTGTCACCTGCTGAATACTGTTCACCTACGGGACGCTCTCTGCCGGCGATGGCCAGGAAATATAAAAGGCCCACGATGGAAACCTTAGGCCTGTCTGGGGTGGGCCTGTCTGCCGAGGCCCGGGGCGGAGGGGGGCCGGCCGCACCTCCCCAGCGGCCCTGGGAGGCTCGCATCCCATAGATAAGCTTCAATGAAATGAGGATTCCCCAAGCATTCGCCAAATAAATGACTCCTTTAAACATCCACTGGAAGTGTTTACAAATGGGCTTTGAAAATGAAGACAATGAAATGACAGAGAATGACGAGTTGTCCCTGTCATGCTTCCGCATACGAGGTTACCGCACACGGCTGTAGATTAGGGCACATGACGGACGAGCTTACAGCGGCTTACAGACCTCGAGTCATTCCGGTTCTCACGCAGCACCAGTTGTGTACGAGTTACTCAAGTTTAATTTATTGGTTTGTCGGAAAACTGATGACGCATTTTGCAACAAAAAAACATAGCAAAAATAGGTCATGACCTTTCCGACAACCCAATAGCTCAAGTTAAATGCACTAAAATAATTTAGTTTAAAAATGTAGGTGCTGTTTCATTAACATTTATTATTATATATTTGAGATTACTGTCAGTGATTTGATGCCCAATAAGACAAACCGCTACCACTTAAACGGCATCACAACACCCACACATTCAAATGGCAGTGAACATGGAGCACACACTGATCTTTAGGTTTGCTCCCCGAATCTACAAGGCAGCCAGAACAGCACAGCCAGGCTCATAGTCAGGATTAAAATAATAATAATAATAATAATAATAATAATAATAATAAAAAAAAATGCCTAACAATAAGAGAAACCCCATGAACAATTTGAATGAGCAAGAAGGTGCCGGGCCGGCCTGCAGCTACCTGCCTCCCTCCCGGCTGCGGGCAGTGAGAGGCAGCCCACGGCGCCCACTGCGGACTCCGCGTCGGGCTTAGTAAGAGGAATGCACGTGATTTACAGTTGGAAGCGTTACCTTCATCCCGGGCATGCCGTATGAACATACCGATGACTGAACTAATATTTTTCACAGCAGATGGAAAGCCTTCCTTCAAACCCAACTGGCCTAAACGACCTAGGGGAAAAAAACAACAAAAGAAAATATAAACAATCTTTGGTTAAATGTTGATTAACTTTTCCAAGAATTTGAAATTTGTTTCCTTTCGTAAAACGCTATGTACATTAAGCTTACTGATCCTGAACTTCAGTTAAAATGGGTGCCTGTTCTTCAGTGAAAACAGGTTAAATAGTAAAGCATCAGGGCTCAGAAAAGTACCACCTGTCCTATGGCGTGTGACCAAAATGTCTAGTCATCTCGTCTTTTACTGACACATACAGATCTCTGCTTCCCAGCTAAGCTATAACATAGTAACAAAGGGGATTGACATGAATGGTTTCGGCAGGCTCAATGTCAAATGGCCAGCTCCTACCGGGTTGGAAGATGGACTCGAAGCTGCTGCTGTAACGTGGCTGAGTGGGACAATGCTGTCACAACGTGGCGTGCGGTCCTCAGGCCCCCTGGAGTCCTCAAGGTCAAAATTATTTTCAGGACAACCTAGGGTTCTGAGCCTCCCCCCGAGCTGAGACCCAGACTGACGGAGAAAAGCGACGGCTGATCAAGGCCCCTGGCGAGGCCTTTCTTTGTCGCTGGGAGCCTCAGTCAGAGCAGCCCACCTCCCTGTCGCAGTCACAGGGCTTCTCAGGAAGTGCAGTCCCCCACCTCGGGACTTCGGGGGGGCTGGCAAGTGCACGGGAAGCTCGCCCACTGCATAGTGGGCACACTGCTTGCGTCCGGGAAGGCACTGCACACATCTCCGCGGGCGGGGAACTCGCTATGTCCCCACAGAACCCCTACTTTCCACTGAAAGAATGACAAATGACGCCATTCAGACTAAGGCAGACGTTTTCTCAAAAACAAATAAAGCAAGCCTGTCACTGCAAGGAAATTTGTCATTGTTGGCAATGATACAATCTGAGGCTTTAGGCAAAATCAGAATTTTAGAAAAACGTCCATCAGCCACCCTGAGCTTGACAGCTTCAAATACTGGAGACTTCTCTGATGACATCAGTGATGGTATTAATGTGTTTTCTTGACATTGTTGACCCTGGGAAGATCTATTTGAACCAGTATTTCCAGGTGAGTGATGCACGTTACAAACTTATGAAGGGGTATAAGGTCCCTTCTACGTGCAAGTGTCTCAGAACAACGGGTTTTAGCGTAACGGCAGAGCCAAGATCACTGGTAACGAGCCAGGTTTCACCCCGCAGACAGCCTCGAAGAAGGAAGAATGTCCACGACTACTGGAAAGACGACAAAATACGCCTCCTTTTATCTATTAGGTCTCTGTGTAAGGCTGGTTTACTTCTTGTATTTCAACCAAAACAACAGGTTGCAATAGACTGAATACAGAGCGGATGAGAAACCAGCAGTTCTCACTGACCCAGACAGGAAGCGGTTCGCAACAGACAATGCCATGCTTGTTACTGTTACTTTTCGTTTGTTTTGGAAATATAGTTGTTTTTCATTAAAATTATTATTTATGTTAACATGAGTTTATTCCTGTGCATTTTAAATGAGTAACTAAATATTTTTAAAATTCCTCAACTTTAGTTTCTACTCCAATGATAATGGAAAGCTACACCCTGGAGTGACAGAAGTTCTCCTGGGTTCTCACTAGGGGAGCGGGACTCAGCTGTAGGCTGGAGCCCCCGGGCGGATACCTACCCGAGTCCCTGCCTTGCATTCTCCCTCAACACGCCTGAGGGGCACAAATGCTTGACAAAGATGACGCACAATTTCCTAAACAGATGGGAAGAAAAGTCCCCCCACAGAAGTCATGTGAGTGGGACCAGGGCGGCTCAGCCACATTAAGACGTGGTGCTCCCGCCACGTCAGAGACAACAGCGCACGCTCCACGCACGCGCAGGGCAGGAGGGCTGAGGGCCCGCGGGGAGGGCAGCCCACCTAGAGCGCTGGACTGGCACCAAGGTCAGGGCCCCGACTGAGGTGCGGGTGTGCCAAGGGCACGGTGAGCGGAGGCGGTGCCCAGGAGAAGGTCAAAGATCGGGCAAGAGCATGGCTAGAAATCCACAAGCCAGGTTTCCTTCCTGTAGCGAGACACTCGTTTTTAGATCAGCTGTGAACACATTCTTCTTCATTCACATATGGGTCACTTTCTCTTGTATAGTTTTGTCTAGAGCCTGAGAACTTGTATTTTTACAAAAGCTTCTCAGGCCATTTGGACAGCCCACTCTGACACACACAGTGCCACAGGCTGGCTGAAGGGTGAGGCCACACGTGAGGCTGGCTGCCCACACAGAGAATGCTGGCTCCCGCTGGGGGACAGTCAGCCATCAGAAACACAGCGTTCCACGCTCGTTTCCTCTGACACCATCAATAAACACACAGACAGACAACCACTGCAACTGTAACAGCAAAAATCATACCATATTTTGTAAGTGTGACTTCAAAAGAACCACATTTGTTTGAAAAGTCCAGATACTTCATCTGCATTTATAGGCTTAGCATCGCTCCTAATTTCTTACAGTCTCAAAAAGGTTTTGCAATTAAAATGAATTAGTTCAACGCATAAACACTCTTTCCTGAACCTTGAAGAGACTGTGCTACCCAAGCTGGGTTTTCTGGACAGGACACAACGTGCCGTGCCCGCGCCAGCTCTGCTGTGTCCGCACTGCTTCCTGTGTGGGGCTTCAGCACTGCATGCCCCAAGGCAGCGCCCGCAAGCAGTTTATTCAGCTCCGTCTGCACGCATTTATCCTTGCATCCATCTCCCCTAATCCCCAGTCTTCCTTCAGTTCTCACACTGTCTGGTTTGGTGCTTTTGGTTATTTACAGTGAGAATGAGATGTCAACCTTGAAACCAGGTGGTAATCTTGAGCAGTTTTATGTTTATGTGTCACAATGTGCTTATGTTTGCACGTGAGTATGCACAGAGCAGAAATGTAGGTTTGCCGACACAGGAACAAAATTAACCAAGGATGGTACATTTCCTACTGTGATCGATTTATAAAACTTATTGACTTAAACATAAAACTTCAATATTCCCAAACTTTATTTCAAATGGTATTATCTCAGAGTTCTGTTTAAACTCCAGAGCCACTCAGAAGCCATGATAACTAACTCGAAGGGCCTGAGGGCCTCCAGGCAGAAATGAGAGGAAGCTGGCGCGGGGGCCCCCGGAGCTGCGGAGAGAAGCCAGCTCCTCCGACGGCGACCCACAGCCCCATCGCTGAGCTCCACAGAGGCGCTCAGGCGGGCACGCAGGGGAAGCGGGCAGCGTGGGCACTAAAGGTCTGCCGGTCTGAGGGAGCGACAGGCCCAAACGGCCACCGAGGTCCTTCTTAGATTAAACACAATATCTCATTTAAAGTATTTCTAAACAATGGTTTTAATTTCTGTGTATTCAGCTTAGAGGAAACAAAACTAGTTTCCCATTATGGAGGTACATAAAATGATCTTTACCGGGTAAGTATGAAAAAAATAGTGGTGTGATGGGGATGGGGCAGGTAGCCTTATTTTAGGAACGAAATGAGATGACAGTATAGCAATTTATGTATCCTGCCGTGTCTATACGTGTGTACCTCTATGTATATCAATATTAGTATCTGAGTAGCAAGACTTCACTTATGAAGTGTACTAACATTAAAAATCTTAATCTCTGGGGGAAAAAAATGGATAAAATCATTAATTTATAATGAAAGAGTACATCATGCGTTAGGAGAATGAATTAAGAGCAAAGTATCTCCTGCAGGCTGTAGAATCAGTCATTCTGGGAAGTTCCAGTCAACAGATCTGATCCTACACGTACTTGCTTCCCACCAAGGAATCATCAGCAATGAGCAAACGTTTCCTGAGGGAGACGACTCACCAATGAGCCTCAGTACCGAGGCGATAATTACGTCGGGAGTATAGGCGATGTTCGCGTGTCCTTTTCGGTATTTTATCCACTTATCCATCACCGGCCACAGCTCCTTACTGTAATGACAACATACAGACACGCATATGAAAATGGCACAATCATCATCACTCAAATACGAAGGACTTACCTTAAAAATGGCCTGTGAGAGAGGGAATTAGTGAAGACGAGGAACTTCTGACGACGTCACTTTTTAGGTTAAAAGGAGAACACACTGGAAGCCCACACTCATCAGCGTTTCAGGGAATCTGGGCCCCGTCTGGCTCAAGGGAGGCTGCCAACACCCAGGCTTGCATGTTTACTCTGTTTTAACCCTTTCTGTAAGATTTTGCGTAGAGCAGCTGAACAATGTCCCCAACTCCCAGAGCTGGCAGTGGAGGGACCTGGGTTTCCGCTCGGACCTTCCAGGTGGCATCACAGCACCTGTGACCTAAAGGCCGTTTCCTGGGGACGAGCAGGGCACACAGAGCCGGGGGAAGCCGCCAACCACTTCAGATGAAAGAAACTCTGTTCACTGAAAACAGTGCCATTTCCTCTTTGCTTTCTAAACTTCTTTTAAAAATGTGTTTAGTTCTTACATAGTATTTATATTAGGAAAGTTAAACGCAGACAAACAAAAGAAAAATGGAAATTAAAAGTACCCCAAATAACATTCTCAGATAACGTCCCTCTTGTCACTTGGGGCGTTCTCTCCACACACTCCTCCGCGTGCACGTTTGTAAAAACATGGGCGTGACCCGGGCTCAGGAAGCGGGGCCCGGCGCCCTTCCTGGCCATCACGACACTGCCGGCACCAGCACCAGCAGGCTGACCCCGACAAAACACCTGACGGGCACCGCCCAGGCGCTCTCCTCTGTCACTGGGGACAGAGGGCCCTGCTCCCATGAAGAAGAGTCAGGGACATGAGGCCCACAGTAGGCGCTCGCATCATGACACAGATGACACTGGACAGGCTGTCACTTTCCTAGTAACAGACTGTGAAAAACTTCTATGTCAACACATGAAACTCCACTTAAGGCTATTTGCATATGGCTGTGTCTCATTACATAAATGTACCTTAATTCAATTCCTATTGTTGCCATTTAGACGTAAAATCTTGCCCTAGTATTAAGGAGGGATAAAAGAGAGTGGAGAACAAATCTCCATAGAATATAGCCCTCAAGTATCCAAGGGTAGGGTCCAGTCCTTGGGAGAATCCCTTCCACTCTCATAAACTCCTTCAAAACCTGTTTCTCAGGCAGGGCGCCAAGACACTTAAGATCCACAGAATGGAGATTTCACTATATTTTCTGTTCTCCCAAAGATGGTACAGAGCTAGTGCGCGAATTCTCGATGCAGCGGAAAGCTGGTTCATCAGTTAAGTTCCCTTCCTCAAAGCCCAGGCGGGAAGAGCTGCTGGCCTGCGATCCGAGTGTCTCTGCTCACGGGGGTTTTGCCGGAGCATCTGTATGTTAAGATGAGGGTCGTCTACACAGCCTGCCGAGCAACCCCCTAGGTTGGCGCTGTCCCACGTGCTGGGGTACGCCAGGGAACCAGAGTCGCTGCTCCCTGAGTCATCTCTCCTTGAGAGAGACAGCAGTGACCAACTATAAAGAGAAGTGGTGACAGGTCCCACAAACCAATAAAACAAGGCGATGTACACGACAGTCATGCTGGAAGGATGGTTTCATTAACTCTTATCCTAATCAAAATGTCGCTTGTACATGCTTCCGTTGTATTACTCATAAATGGCACAAATGATTCAGACCACAACTGAACTGACGACTTTCCAACAGCCCCACTGCACTTCCCGTTACACGGCCCTGTACCTTATGATGTTATCATGCGTCCAAACCCACTTCTGATGGCAGCAGAGCAGCTCAATGGCGAAGATGTACTCCCAGGCACTGTCGCTCAGGTCCTCACCGAACTGCTCACTAGGCTGGAACTCTGTTTTTGGACACAACTGGATGGTCAAAAGCAGCTTAGAAACCATGAAGCCGACGTCTGCAGGAGCGTTCTAGCAAATGAAAGAATAAACAAATAAATAAGATGTAGAGTTCCAAGTATAGCACATCTTACGTTAGTCATCTCAAAGAGTATACCAAGCATCAGATGGATAATCATTTCATTTAAAAAGACACCTTCTGAATGCCTCATTTTGAATAAGGAACCGTTTCTTAGCTATGGCCCATGTCCTGACACGATGACAGGATGGCCGACGGGCCACATACAAAACCAAGGCAGGACGCAGCATCCCGTCGGCAGAGACTAGCTGCACTCCAGACTGGGATGCAGGTTTTCACTAACTTGAGTTGGAGATTTGAAGTTATAAAGTTGTTATAATAAAAACCTTCAACTTAAAAAAAATACTTTAAATTC
Organism: Aselliscus stoliczkanus; assembly: GCA_033961575.1. Lineage (NCBI taxonomy): Eukaryota > Metazoa > Chordata > Mammalia > Chiroptera > Hipposideridae > Aselliscus > Aselliscus stoliczkanus. The sequence goes on from CM066728.1 coordinate 110,086,843, forward strand.
TGTCATCTTTCCAACCCTAAATATCCAGCCTGGTTTTGTTCCAGACATTCATAACCTTGAATCAGGCAGTGCTAGACTCTTTTGTCTGGCTTCTTTCACACCGCATTCTCATCTGGACGGGCAGTCTGAGTGCTCCTTTCTATTGCTGGGTCACTCATTGTGCTGATACCCAGTTGGGTCAACCATTCGCCTCTCGTCGGGCATCTAGGCTGCGTCCTGCGTGACACTAGTTAGTAATGCTGCTATGAACACTGGTGTCCACATCCTGTGTGGACACAAAGTAGACTTCTCTTGGGTAAAGGGCCAACAGTGGATTTATAAGTTTTTTCTTTCTTGTATTATTTTTTATTGGATTCTGTTATTAAAAGTGAACAGGGAGCTCTCAATCTTTTCTGATGCCTGAAAAACGATGGAATCACCAGGTGCTTTCAAGATGAGATAAAAATTCAGGTGGAACCTGTACATACTTTTTTGTACATCTCTAACCACCTTTTCAACCTCTTCTATGATAACTGAAAAGTGTTCTACCCATAAAACAAAGTTTGGTAAGTGTTACTTTGCTAAGACATCCCTCTAGGCTGGGGAATCTGCTGCTAGGTGTTCAGGCCGCAGTCTCCTCAGTCGTTACCCTGGGTCTGTAGCCACGCCCTCTTTCTCAGCCGAAATCTTGGATATTTTTGCTCTTCTCTTTTTTTAATGATTGAGCTGGGTTGTCAGTTTTGTCAGTATTTGTAAAGCAATGTTTTTTTCCATGTTTGTTTTATTTGATTACTAATACTTTTTAAAGTATATTCCTTTTTCCTAGGCTCCATCTCAGATTTTTAATTTTAAAGATAGTTATTAGCCAACTGTATTTGTCATTAGTTTAATAACAAAGATGTTTAATGAAGTATTTTAATTTGTATAGGTTTTCCAAAAGCTAGAGATCTTTGGTATGAAAGGTTTTCCTTTTCAATGATGTGTCAAGATTGTGACTTTACTTTTATTTAAGTTTATATTTCTTCCCAGGTTGTCCAGGACTGTGTATCTAAATTTCCAAGTAATTTTCATATAGAATTTTTATGGAACCTTTGAATTACTTACGTCTAATTTTATTGAATTATTACCAAAGAATTTTGAGGGTAGAACCTTTACTTTTTTAAAATCAAGCTTTTCATGTGGCCAAACTCATGACTAATTTTTGTAAATGTGCCACAGACAAAAAAAAAAAAAAAATACCCATTCTTCATTCAAGCTTCCCTTTTATATTACTGAATTCCACTATTTCTGTGCTGATTTTTGTCCATCAGATCTGTTGAACCCTGTAAGAGAATTTGGCAGTTTTGCACCATCATGGCATCTGCCCCCAAGGATCCCTCATTTTTTTTTAAAGCTTTGACTTTATATTTTTATTTGGTATGTTACAGGGTAAATACATTTATTAAAATTCTATGTTCTCCATAGATACTGCCTCTACCATCAAATGTTCACATCTGAACCGGCCGAAGGAGAGGCACCTGTGCCCAGTGGGGGACCACACAGGGGCCAGGCAGCCCAGGCCCCGGGGCGGGCGGGGAGGAAGCGGAGCTGCCCGGAAACTGACGCGCCTCCCGCGAGCACACTCGGGTTTGTCCAGACGGGCTGCTGAAAAGGTGATTTCAAAGTTGCTTTTCAATATTTTCCTAACTTTTTTCCAATAACCCTTTCCTTTACGGTTTGTTAAGAAAATCAGTCTAATAAATACTAACATCAAAAACTCCTAAAACCTGAATCTAGATACTATGTTAGCACATCAGTTACTATAGAAAACAGTATATAAAACGTGGGAACAAAATACTTAGAACAAACACAAATTCCATCAACTGGAAAGAGAAGTGCAGAAAGCTGGATTCAGAAAAACCTTAACAGGAGGGCGCTCAGAACCCATTTTCCCACCTCTCTGAGCACCTGTAGAAGCACGTGATTTGCATGTCTCCTCGGAGCCCTGACACACACCTGACGATATATGGGATTTCTCAGTCTCACATTAGTGCACAGAGTATGCAGGTCTACAAGTCTTCCCAAAGGGCCTCATGCACATTCAATGAACAAAACGCAAAAGTTTAGGATAAGATGATACTTTAAAGAATTGAATGCAAAGAGCGTCATCTGTAAAACGCCTCTGATGGACACAGGAGCAAACAGGGATGTCTCCGGACGCCCACGCGTGCGGGGTGCAGGGGCTTCCCAGCAGCCCTCACCTTCTCCCAGCTGAGGAAAGCCCGCAGGCAGCTCAGAACCTCGCCCCGGGCGCGCTGCCTGGCAACCAGCTGCATGGCCTTGTTGATCACCGACTGCGAGACAAACACGTCGTGCCACATGTTTGCAATGAACAAAGTCAGCTTTTCCGACTCTGGAAAATCTGTCAGAAAGAAAATACGATAACGAACCTTTATGTCTGACGGAGAGAACGAACCACACGCTAAGAACAGACTTGAATAATCCTGCGTGGCTGTGCAAAGCCTGCTCCAGCTGAAGCGCCGCAGGTGTGTCCGTCTCTCTTCCCCGCCCTCCGCTTTGGCGAACACGCTCTAATTAAAGCTGGAACAGAGCCCACAGATACACTCCGCTGTGTGATAACGGAACTCAGCTCTACGCCGTGGAGCCCGCAGCCGCCCTCGGCCCGCCCGCCCCAAGCCCGGCCCTCCCTCGGGGCCCTGCACTTCCAGGGAGCCCAGCCGCCTGGGAGGCACATGCAGCCCTGGGCTGAAGGCACATGGTCTATAAATTGTGGGGGATAATCCTGCTGCTGTCAATACCTGCTCCGACACTGTGTTTGTCTTTTGTTTGTTCAATCAACTTAACGGAGCCATACGAGGTATGATCAAAAAATACGGTGAATGTGTAAATAAAAAAAATGTATTACAGCGAAAGACACACCCCCTCAACATACACCCCCTTGCTTCAAACACACTTATCCCATCATTCTTGCCACTTTCTGAAGCAGTTCTGGGAATCCTCTTTCATGAGTGTCTTTAGTTGCGCTGCCATGGCTGCCTCCATGTCCCGAATCATTTTGACTTTGGGGAACAGCCTGAAGTCACATGGTGGCAGATCCAGTGAACAAGGTGATGAGGACACACAGTCATGTTTTACTTGACAGAAATTTCCGTATACCAGAAGCGATGTGTGACGTGGAGCGTGGTCATGATGGAGGATGGTTTATGGCACACTTGGAAACACCTTCTCTCACCCGTAGCTCACACCAGACCAACTGCACCGACCTGAAACGTGTCACACCCTGTGACTAAGGTCCCCCATGCCGCTTCCCTCAGTGAAGATCCGGCACGCGGCGGCAGCAGTCACCGTATGTTTTAATCACACCTCGTGGCTTTCATACGATCCAATGTGCTCTTTTTAAGCCGTGGGAGGAACGCTGACCCATGACATACGCCCGTGTGATCACCACCACAATCGGTACACAGTGTGCGGCCACAGTGAGCCTTCGCAGGGTCACTGCATCCCAGGTCCAGACCCCTGCCCTCCACCCATCCCACTGACACGGGGCACAGCGCCCTCTCTGTCGGGCGTCCGAGCGCCCTGGGTGCGGTTCAGCCGCGGGGCTGCACGCGTCGGGGCGCGCTCCTCTGCAAGGCTGTGTTCAGCGGCTCACGCCTCACCCTCGCTGGTCATTCACCCGCTGACGGACGTGTCTCCAGTCACGGGCTACCATGGATTAGGATGTCAGGAATGTCTGTATGCTAGCCCGCGTAGGCTGTCTCTCTATTTCTGCTGGATACGTACGTGGGAGTGAAACTCCTGGGTCAGAGGATACGGCTTTAATCACGTAGGAAACTCGCAGTGTGCGGCTGTGTGGTTTCACCAGTCAAGGTGCAGAGCTGTGTCCTGCTGGGGTGAAGCCGCTTGCTTTGGTTTTCTGTCCCGTTTTAGCTCACATGGCCATGTGCTAAGAGTGGCTAACACGAAGCATGAACTCACTGTGCTGTCGGATCTGTTGCTTTTGAAATCTGGCGTTCATCTGCTTAGACGTCCCCTTGGCCCAGGACGCCTTCCCACGCCCCTGCCTGGAACTTGCTCCTCACTTTTCTAACTTAGGATGTAGCCTCTTCATCGTCACATCTCGGGCTCCAGTCACTGTGACGGGAAAGCTTCTCTGACCCCTCAGATACGCCCAAGCCCACCCCCCACAGGACAGCCCGTTCAGTGGGCAGAGAATGACTGTACAGTGCGTTTTTCTGGGGAGGGGACAGAGCGGGAAAAAGACTCACCAGGGTCCTGTCCTTCCAAAGTGTGCACTCCCGTGGAAGGGCAGGACAAGGAACGAAAAGACTGGAGCACAACATGAGCAGGGCAAGTGCATATGGAAAGGGACGGAGGGTAATGAGTGACCAAGGGGAGCGCGATGTCACCAGGGGAGCTGGGACAAGGCTGCAGAGAAAGCCTGCTGAGACACGCCTGAGGTGAGGGGCCGGGGGTCTCAGAGGAGAGCCAGGAATGCCGCGTGCGCTCAGCTGGGCCGCCTCCCTCCCCAACTGCCCACCACCGACTGCCGACGTGGGCTTGTGCGGTGTCCCACGGACTGGCCCCAGCGGACGCGCGTCTCTACGTCTGGTTTGGTCCCCATCGAAGCCCTGACACCCGTAACTATCTGTTGCATAAATCAGTGACTGAAAGAGTAAATAAGGAGATGAAGAGGGCAAAACCCAGAGCGGCCTCGCTCACAACTCTAAAGTAATGCCCGCACTCGCCCGTAAACACTGCGGGAAGGACAGGACAGGAATCTGCAACCTAGGCAAGACTTCTATACCAAGCTGCACTGGGATGTCACTTCACTGTTGAAAAGCGTCTCCACCTGTGATCTCACATAATAAAGAATGACTTCCAATGTGGTCACGAGCACAAGCTGAAGACACGGCAGTAAACGGAGATGAGCAGCGGGGGACAGCCCTCCCGCTGATTGCTTGGTGACCCTTCCTTCTTTTAATGAGCCCAGCCCGCCTTGCCCTCTCTGCCCTTCCCAGGTGGTGACAACAGTCTTTCCTCGCTTTAAGTCACCCCCTTACCTGCGTTGACTCTCTCTGCTTCTCAAGTAGCTGCACAAGGAATAAACAAAAGCACAGGAATGGGAGACCCCCTACTCCGTGCCAGCGACATGCTGACACAAGTCGGCTTAACTGTCCTAGTGGAAAGAAGACACACGCAGGTACAGCTAAGGCCATGCAGGCCCACTGGTAATGTACGAACAAAACACGACTTGACAAGTTCCGCAGCGATCAGGCAATACAGGTCCGAGTGGCAGGAGGCAGAGTGGCGGGCGGGCGCCGCGGACGTACCTTCCTTCAGCAGGCTGTAGCAGAACAAGCGTGCGCGCTCCACGTCCCCTAGCTGCCGGCAAAGGCCCACGTACACTCTGCAGAGGGCGTGGATGTAATTGGGCTCCAGAGATACTTTCTGAAGTTTCAGTTCTGAGAGAATGGAGTGAAGCAAGCACTCTGCTAAGTGCTGGAGGGGAAAACCACAGAAAAGGAAGAGGCAATGTAGACATATTTATCTTTGGACTACTAAAACATAGCTACAAGTTGCAAAATTGGGCGCCTCCTGACAAAATGCGACATGCACTCTATCAGAAGGCTGCACAAGGCAGCGACCGGTCACAACCTGCTCAGCAGGTGAGGAGGGGCTCTGGGGGAGCCGCGCTGCAGGCCTCTTGCAGTCCCAGGTGGCAGGTCTGAGCACACCTGGTGGCCTGTTGTCACCGCCATGCCAACCAGTTACACGTCTAGTTTCCACTACAACCGTGTGTGTATTAAGCCCTCTCCGCCCCTCCCTTTCCTGTTCTCTCAACCCCAGGGCACACTACATGTCTTATCCTATCAGATTTTAACATACCAGGTAATGTTTCCCTTGCTTAGGAAACGGAGACTAAATACTGACACGTTCGTCCATTTGAAAACGAACTTTCTCCAAGTTACTTATACTGCCCGAATGCTTTCGGAGTAAGTGGCCTACAGCCGTGACTCGGGTGTGCACAAAACTGCTGAAGCTAAGATCCGTGCGCCCCTGGAAAAGAGCTACACAGGTGTCAGCACGGGGAGTCAGGAACGGGACCTATGCACGTCCCAGTGAAGGCGGTGCGTCTGCACCAGCAGCCCCGGCCTGGGCCTGAGCAGCCCTCTGCGGGGTGTGAGAGGCACCTTTGGGGAGCGAGCGGAAACCGCCTGCTGCTTGTGAGGCTCGGGCCCACACACGTGCGTGTGACACTAGTCATGGGAACGAAAAGCTCCGTCACATGGTCATCATCTGAAGCAAATCATTTCAAGCCTTTAAAAAGCCAGAAATCAATAGGAAATACACAATTTCTGTCCTAACAGATACTTTTTTTAAGATTTCAAGGGATTTGATGAATACCAATGACTGAATCTCTAGTCTTCTCACACCTCACGTGTGCCACATCCCGGCTAGCAATGAAGTGCAGGCCAGCACTGGCGTGGGCCGGCGGCAAGCTGAGGCCCTGCAGGCCGCCGAGCCGGCGGCCACCTACCTGCTTCGCCGTGCTGAACTCAAAGACCACCTCCCTCTCTTCGTCCCTCATGACGGGCTTTTTGGAGATGTTTCCCACATACACGTGGCTGCGGATGACGGGCAGCAGGTCAAAGCAGGACCCCGCGATCTTCTTCAGGGCGTCGGTGATGGCTTGCTCATTTGACTCCACAGTTTCTTTGGGGCTCGGGGGTGGCTGGGCAGCTGTGCTAGCAGCCGGCACAGACGCCGGGTCCTCTTCGGTCGCTGTGGCCTGAGCTTGAGGGTGGTCCCTGCGGGGATGCTTGTGCATGCCTCCTGCGGTGGCGTCCCCCGGGTCCGGGTCCGGGGACCCGCTGTCCAGGCGCAGCCTCTTGGCGCTCCTCAGCGTACACACCGACAGTGCCCTCTTCCCCCCCGAATCCTGTGGCGTCCCCACGTCTCTCGGCTTGTCCTGGTTACAGTCACCGCCAGAGCTGCCCCCGGCCTTGACGAAAGCGGTGGAGGTGGACGTGATGGCTTTGAACCCCGTGATGGCGCTGACGGGCCCTGGCAAATCCTGCCGGGCGGCGGGCGGCCCGCGTGTGAGCTGGATCTTCCCTTTGAGGATGCTGAGGGTGCGGGCCCGGGCCGACAGCTCTGGGTACATGGTGTCGAGGATTTTTACGGAGTTCTCCTGGGGCCCGGCCACGGCCGTGTGGGCCGACGCACAGGGGGGCAGCCGGCCGGGCACGGGAAGGGCGTGCTTTGGGGTCGCAGCACAAAACTGCAAAGGGGACGACAGCGTCCTCTCCCCGGCGGGCACGGCGGACGGGGACAGGGGTGCGCCCAGAGGGGAGACGGGCGCCGGGTCTTCCAGCAAAGGAGACGTCATGGGCGGCGCTGGGGTGTCACACAGTGGGGACAGCTGGCCAGCAGGGGAGGCGGGTGAGGGAGGGCTGGAACTGGGTATCAGGGGGGACACGGGGCGGCAAGTCCTCGGGGGCGTGGCGACCAAAGGTGCAAGCAGGGGCGGCAGCGGGGGGCCCACCTCCTGCCGGATTTGACTCAGCGTGTCGGCGGGGCCATCCGCGGGGGTGGCTGTGTCCGCACTGGCCAGAACGCGCTGGGGTGGGCGTCTCAGAGCTGTGATGTGACCTCTGTCCCCTGAAGGCGACCGGGACAGTTCACTCGGGTCACTGTCAACTCTGTTGGACGCTGAAGTCTTTGCCGGTTTGTTTGACTGATCTTTGTTTGAAGTCTTAGATCGAGTCTTGTTTTTGCCCAATGGCTCTATTTTCGAGTTATAATACGTGTGATCAGACACCACAATCTGAGACTCAAAGACCTGATCATATATTTCAGAATTAATCCTCACACTGGGTTTAACAGGTCTGTTCCGCAAACGGCTTTTATCAAAGTTGGAGCTCTGGCCGCTGCTGGGACCCTCCTCGTGGGCAGAGGGGAGGCTGCCGCCACCCGGGGGCTCCTGAAACGGAGAGCCGGCGCCCGGGGTGTCTGGGGGCTCCTCCCTGGGCGGGACGGGAACGAGGCTGGCTGCCGGCCCCGCTTCCTCAGGGGAGCCGGGCCCGTCTCCGGGCGCGTCACACAAGATCACCTGGCCGCCGTCTGGCACGAGGGCCACCCCGTTTATGATGGTCCAGTTGTCCCCGTTTTCAATGACTAGATTCTGGTCCTTATTTATCAGCACGTTTATGACCTCGGAGGTCACTGTGGGGACGTGACACTGGAACGTCCTCTCCGCCTCGCGGCCAGCACTGTGCTCGGCTGTCTGTCCTGCTGCAGGGGCACAGCCCTGGGGCAGGGGCTCCGCCGGCTCCGACAGGACCCCGTCTCCACCGTCCGTTGGCCTGGTCACGTCTGAGAGACCCTCAGGTCTGTTCTGAGTGTTTCTGTCACTGGATGTCCCAGCAGCGGGAGACGTTTCCTCGGCATCCGAGCCGGCCGCGGGCAGGGGCGAGTCTGAGGGGGGCGACGGGGGGCTGTCTGTGTCGGGGGCCGGGACGCGCCCTTGCGCGAGGCCGCTCGGCGGGCCGCCCTGCACGCCGAGGAGGAGCAGGTCCGCGGCGTCGGGCTGCAGGTCCCGCCCGATCTTGCTCAGCACCGCGGACAGCGTCTCCAGCGAGCACTGGGCAAGGCGGCTGGCGCTCCGCAAAGAGCCCTCCTCGTCCTCGGACGCAAGCCACGGCTCGCCACAGCTCTCCGGCGCCTCTGGTTCGCGGAGCTCCGTCTGGCCCTGTGCTCCTGCTTTTCCCCTGGGCTCTGACTCTCTGTTTATTTCTTTGTTTAGGGTTTCTTTGCTAGAACATTCAGAAACAGAGTCCCCTGAACTATAATCTCTCAACTGACAACTCTCGAGGAACTGCACCACCTCCGACGTAGAGAGCGCGTCCATCTCAGAGAGGACGCTGAGGCTGCAGTCCTGCAGAGCCGAGGTCAGGCAGCCCAGCTCGGTGGGCAGCCTGGGCGCGGCGGCACCGGCGCCCGCATCTCCCAGGTCTGTCCTGGACGCCTGGGCAGCAGCCCAGGGTCGGGCCCGCGGCACGCCTTCAGCCTCGTTTTCACCCTCACTGCAGCTAGGGGCCTCGCTCTCCACCTCCGTGTCACCGCCTCCCGCCTCCCGGATGCCCGTGTAACAGTACAGAGGGCCAGGGAGGCCCCCTGGCGGGGCAGCACGTGTCTCGTCATCTTTCTTGCCAGCTGCTGAAGAAAAGGCAGCGGCTGTGGGGCCTGGGCCTTCAGGACACGCACCGCCAAGACTCGGCGACGGCAGCTGCCCCGGCGGCTCGGGGCTCCGCCGCACACGCGCACTCTCCTCCCGGGCAAGGGCCGCGCCTTCCCCACCAGACCCTGCTCTGACTCCACAGGGCGCGTCTTCAGTGGGACAGCCTTCTGACGCCACCACTCCTGCGGCCGGACGCTGGTCTCCACCCGTCCTGGACGAGTCCAGGCTTGTGGCGTCCGCAAGTGGCCTCCGCTTCTGAATTTCTTCCTGCGCCGCGGGCTCTGTCACGGCGTCTTGGTTTGGGATGGGGGTGTTTTCAGAAGAGAAACGTAACTTGCTGTTTGTGGAACGGGGGTTTTCTGCCGATAGAGAGCCACTCGCAGAGTCCAAGGCGAGCGTCCTCCAAGGCGGGCAGGCTTCCGGTGAGGCCCCTCCCAGGGGAGCCGCCTCCGGGGCCTTCTGTGCTGCGCCCTCGCCAGCACGCCTTGCTCTAGACGACACATAACCGGTCCCGGCACCGCCAGTTTCCGTCGCCGAGGCAGGCTCACTCCTGGGCAGGCTTGAGGGCTCAGACGGAGCCCCGTGCATCCTCTCAGCTCTGGCCTGCTTGGTGATCACCGACACTTGGTTTGGCAGCAAGGAGGCTGCAGCCCTGAGTCCC